>OY728166.1:418513272-421013272 GCA_963277665.1 Viscum album | reverse complement strand
TATTTAACATATTGGGCCTACCCGAAGTCCCATTTCCTGCATTAACAATAATCTTTAATTGTTTTATATCTCCTTCACTATTTTCGTTTTTTCGGTGTTTCCACCTCCCACTCTACCCTAAGAAACCCAGGAACACTCTCATTGCATTTACCCCCTCCTTGGAGCTCTTTAAAATCGAGAATTAGGGCTGATCCTCATAGGGTGTCTCAAATCGGCCATAATTAAAGAGGTAACTTCATCCCTTCTTAACTATCCTATTTATTACTCTATTCCCTCCATTCCAGTTCCTAAATTACCTCCTAAATCTTGTTCGAAAAATCGAAAATTTTTGGCTGTTTTCAATTTCAGTAACTATTTTTTTGGGGTGATTAATTCTGGATACTTCAAGTAGGTGAGGCTATTTCTTTCCTCTTTCAAATTTCTTTGGGTTTCTTCCCTAATTCATGAATTATAAAAATTCCAGAACTTAGGGTTCGTGCCTAGGTTCTAAATTACTGTATTTTGGGTGAAATATTATGGTTTTAAGTTTCTTTTAACTTCCTTGAGGTGTGGCGGTCGTGCGGTTGATGTTTCGCCCCAATATTTGAGGGTTTCGACACATTCGGTAGGTGATTCCGTGGATAACCATTTAATGATGAGTTAGTTTTCTTGATTAAATAATTTTACATGTTCCTTATGTGAATTGAATAATGAGAAACCCATTTTCGGTAGCAATAGTAAAGCATTTGTTTTTTAAGATACATTTTTGCTTGAAGTGTGTATTTTTCAAATGTATTTCATGTGTTATCTCTTGTGGTAGTTTCGTAAAATGTGGAAGTGATTTATTAGTTGTTGAAATGGGCTGCCAATTATGGTTGGGTAATGATATAGTTCCATGTGGGACTAAAAATGGGATGTATTTGAATGGTTTTATTTGTATAACCTTGTTATATTCCTTGAATGTATTTTATGGATTTTTGTGATCTCATGGGTATCTTTTGTGATATTCTTCAAGGTGATTATATAACATATGAAAGTGGATTATTACATGTTGGTTGGGCTGAAAATTCTATTTTGGTAGGGTATTGGTTTTCTTTCACCTTAAAAAGAGGTTTGTGAAATGGATTTTATGTGCAAAGTTTCGGTATACTCTTTATAATTGTTTTATGAAAGTTTAAAATTGTTTATTGGGTTGTGTAATAACTGAAACTATATCAGAAAATTGTTTTGGTAGGAGTATATTTTTTAAATGTCCATTTAATTTGTGAAAAGGCTGTTATGTGATATGTATCATCTTGGAAATATTTTATTAAATTGTTTGAAGGAGATATTGAGGAGTGAAAATGATGTGAAAGTGATGTGGAGTGATTTTTTGTGAGTGTGATGTGAAAAATTGAATTTTGGATTATGAAAGAAGTGTTATTTTACATGTGTGTGGGATTTTATATGAGTTTAAATATCTTATAATTTTTTTATAAAGTTGTTTAATGGTTTTGTGGAAGTGTTGAAGAAATGTGAAATGTGTTGTGGGCTATTTTGGTGTGATTCGGATTTCGAAAATCATTTTGAATGAAAAAGGGATTTTTGTGACTTGTGTGGTATACATATGGGCTGTTTGGTGAATTTGTGATGTGGAAATGATATTTTCATGTTCAATGTATATTTCTTGACTTTTTGAACTTGTTTGAGCACAAGGGGAAAACTTGGGTATCTAGGTGGGTGGACGTGTACTAGTATAGTAGTGAATCCGTGGGGTTTGGCCTCAGTTTCACTTAGCATGATTGACGCTTACAACTCAAACTAAACTATGATGATGATGATTGGGGACCACTAGGTTATGGGTATTTACCTACTAGTGGCTCGTGCACGAGAATGGATATTTGTGATGGTTACTTTCACAGAGATACGAGGTACCTGGGACCCACAGCTAGCTAGTGCCTAGGGGTTATTTCCAATTTCTTATGCTCATTATTTACTTTGACTTATCTTCGGCATATGGTATAGTTGGCTGGAAAATTCACTACTGTTGAAATTATTTCTAAAATTGTATATTCTTAATGATATCCCACATGAAAGCTGTTTTTATTCAAAGTTGCATCTTTTAGAAATTGTAACTAGCATTTCATGTTTTTGAAAACATGCATGATTTTCGTCTTTAAATGTTTATCAAATGGAATATCTTAGAGGTTCTATCCAACTGGGCATTGGATCACACCCTACTTACACCCTTGGGTGTAAGTAGACTTGGTTATTTTTGTTGTTGCGGGGTGGGTACTGTTTTTTGTTCCAGTGGTTTGGGTTTCTAGTAGGTCTTTGGTGGTGAAGTCTTGTAGAGGTGGATTGAGGGTGGTGCCCCATTCCATGAGGATTTTTGGGATGTCCTTATTTAGTTTTGTACCTTTGGTATCGACCTTTTGAGTTGTTTTATGCTATGTAATTCAGTTCTGAATTTTTGTAAAAGATTGTTTGGTTTGAAAAATCCTGATTTGTTTCATTGGATTTTTTTGGTGCTTAATGTTTATAAACTTGGGTAAATCATTCCCAATTTTCATTTTATGATACCCGGGCACTTTTTCTATCCCATGGGGATCGGGAACACCCTTTGGGCCTTTTCACGGGTTGGGTTTGGTGCCATTTTTGATGGCGATCGATTTGGTTCGTGACAAAATGGTATCAGAGGAGGTTCAGGTTAACTCTTTGGGTCATGTTATTTGGGGAAGAGTCAGGATAGTCTGGAGTTAGGATTTTTGGGACTTGGAAATCTAGTTATTAGAAGTGTTCCTGATCACCACACCTCATAATGGGATTCATTTTTTCAAGAGAGGTCGGGATTTATCTATGTCCTTCGGTTTTCTTGGTTCGATGATGATTAAGGGAAATGAAAAGAGAGTTGGGTTAATGGTCCTAGTGAGCTCGCAGGGCCTGGAAAGCCATGTGGAGCAAAGGATATTCCCTAGAACACTCTCTGTGACAGTGAAGTGATTGTAATATGGCCGCCAACCATATTTCCAAGTCACCCACTGAAACTAGTTTCCTCTCGCACTGTTTTGTGCATAGGTTTTGAAATCTTGGCACTTTGGTTTTAAGAATTGTATAGTTTTTGTGAAATGAATTTCAAATAAATAGGGAATGGTTTGGTTTATGAAATGGAAGAAATGAATTTTCAGAATTGTTTTGAAATGAAAAATGGTGTTCTTACACCGCTTTGAATGTTGAAACTATATTGAAGTTGGTTTTGAAAAGTGTTTCCAATAGAGTTTTCTAAACAATCAGAGTGTGTTTTAATGGGATGAGATGTTTTGAAATTGATGTGAATATCTTGAATGTGAGTTATTTTCTAAATGGTTGTGACTTTCTGAAAATTTTTGTAAGATGTGAGTTGGGATTTTGATCTCGTGGTTAGCGGTTATGAGAAAAAAAAGATGTGTTGGTTGACCGTTTTGGTTTTGAAAAGTGGAAAGAATTTTTGTTTTAACCTTTGGTATTTCCAATAGTGCCCACATGCATGTGGTTATATGGGATGATGGATGGTTGATGGCATGAATGGATGAGTGCCAGGACAGATATGAGGAGGGTGTCTGGTGTGGCAGAAAAACCTGCATGTGTGAGGTGCATGTGGTACCATTGGTGGATACGCTTACTGCTATACTGTTTGTTCTCAAAGAATTACTTTTATAGAAAAACATGATGTCTTGATTAATATTTTTGTATGGTTTTTATAATGGGTTTTTGAAAATGTTGATGTTGTGGGATGTTTTGATTCCAAGAACCCCTTCTGTTTGAACTATTTTTTGGGTTTGTGTTTGGTCGGTAAGCTGTGTTTTAGGGACAGTTAGTGGTCTCTTTTGAAAAATGTTTTGGGATGACTTTATGGTGGTTCCCTTCATATGTATGGAGCTGTTTTGTGGCTTGTTATGACCAATGGACCATATTGGTTGTGTCCTTGGGTTCTCTCATTAGATAAGGTACACCCCCATTAAAGGTTAATGAATAACTGAAGCGCATCTCAGATTGTTTCTCCATTGGGAAATCCTCTAGTTGATCAATATAAGGAATATATTTCTTGAGCTTTTTATATTGAGTATACACCCTTTCTTTTATTGGTTTTGTGTATCCTCTTGTAGTGGGAGATTGATTATAGATGGTTGAAAGTGACCTTAGCCTCTTTAGTTTCCTAATTTTTCAAAGGTGGAATTGTTCTGGGGTTGTTAGCATGGATGAGTATTTGGATAGTGTCTAAGAGGAACTCTCGGTCCTTCATAGTCTCTTGAAAGGAGTTCATGTTAAACTACTAGTTTGGGAAATCTGGTCATGAGAGGATATTATGGACACTTTCTAGAATTGTGTGTTTTTTGGGGATGTTGTACAAGTTCCCTCTCTATTCATTTTTTATATCAGTCGCAATGGTCATGTTCGGTGATTCCTTGTGATGTCATGTCCTTGATTGATTGTAAAGTTGAAAGTTGGGCAATCATCTGAGAGTCTCTATTATGTTGGGAGAATGTCTCCCTTGAAAAAAACATAAAAAAATATTCCATTTTAGTCGAAGGTGAGTATAAGTGTTCTTTAATTCTATTGTTTCTGATCCAAACAAACAAGGTCTGATGTGTTTACATCTTCTAATCCCTTGTTTTAGTGAAATATCGAGTTAGGGTAAAGTGAGTTTGGAATGTGTTATGTCTTGGAAAAACTTATCGGGGATTGCGGTGTAGTTGTTGTTTGCAACGAAAGAAGAACTCTCATTCAGGTGGTTTCCAAAGCCTAACTGCGACGCCATAGATGGTTCAATATTTTGATCTCCAGCCATAGGTCCCGGAGAGAAGCTTTCACATAGTCAGGGGAAACCCCAATGTCATTTAAACCCTTGTGCAAAGTCCTATCCTCAATATGAAAGATAAGAAGATTTTAAACCAATGGTGTCATCATATTTCTTCTACTGTTCATGTTCAGTGGGAATAGGTGGAGGGCCTTGTACCCATGTCATCACCCATTGTTTTTCCCACACCCTTTGGTTTCCATTGAGTCTTTAGAGAAAGGTATGATGTTTGGCTAGACAGATTGACCACACAGTTTTCACTTGGTTAGTAGTGACCATGCCCAAAAAAACCATGTAGATAAAAGAATCTACATTGTTAGTTCATGGTCTCCCAAACCGTGCAGACTAACCAAGTGTTTGTCCCAACACTTTATATTTTGGGGTCGCTCTGTACTGACCCATGCTGTTCGATTAAGATTGTTTGTTCTTATGGTGAGGAGCCTATTTTTTCCCCCCGTACCAATAACTTAGACTTATCAATGGTCAAGGATTGGTGGTAGGTAGTCTCATTCGGATCTATCAAGCTACCTAAACCTTCCTTGGGTAACCATTGAGATTGGGGAGTGCCCAATGGTTTAGTTATAACACGGTATGTGTAACCTTGTTCAATGTTGTTGTACATTTGAGTGAATTGCTTGAGTCTGTTCGGATAGTGTTTGAGGAGTTTTCCATTGGGATAAAGCCTGAATGTGATTGATTGTTTCAGGAAAGTGGTGTATGATTTTTATTTGTGAAGTATTCCTTCCTTAGTTGATCAGTGGAGGTGTTTTGGCATTTGGGGGCGAAACCTGGAAAGGGAGTACATCTTGGTTTATTAGTTCGGTTTGGCTTTCATATCTAGCCTTTCTGTAGCTTTCCAGGGACAAAATGTTTTCATGGTGAGTAGACTTGTAACATACATGACCTATTTTGAAGTTAAATTTCATTTATTTTCCTTTCATTCTTTTTTTTGGATGGTTTCCAAAGGTTTTATGGTGAAATAGATGAGTTTTAATGAATTGGGCCAAACCGTGAGCCCAATTCCAGATTTAAAAATAAATTTTGTTTCCTTTATAACTTTTTAATTTTTTAATATTTTTCCCCCATTCCAATTCCTATATGGTCTCATCTGACCTATTAACACCTAAATATAAATTTGGAGCCTTTAAAAATCCATAATCATGGTGGATATGAGTTTTTATTTAAGATATTGGGCCTACCCGTATGCCCATTTCCTGCATTAAAAATAATTTTTAATTTTTTTATATCTACTTCACTATTTTCGTTTTTTAGTGATTCCACCTCCCCCTCGACCCTATGAAACCCAGGAGTGCTCCCATTTCCTTTACCCCCTCCTTAGAGCTCTTTGAAATCTAGAATTAGGGCTGATATTCATAGGGTGTCTCAAATAAGCCAGAATTGAAGAGGTAACTTCATCCCTTATTAACTCTCTCAATTCTTACTATTTTCCCTCCATTACAGTTCCTAAATTACCTCCTAAATATTGTTCTAACAATCCCTAAATTTTGGATGTTTTCAATTTCAGAAACTATTTTTTGGGGGTGATTAATTCAGGATACTTCAAGTAGGTGAGTCTATTTCTTTCCTCTTTCAAATTTCTTAGGGTTTCTTCTTAATTCGTGAATTATAAAAATTCCAAAAGTTATGGTTCGTGCCTAGGTTCTAAATTACTGTATTTTGGGTGAAATATTGAGGTTTTAGGTTTCTTTTAACTTCCTTGATGTGTGGCGGTTGTGCGGTTGATGTTTCGCCCCAATATTTGAGGGTTTCGACACATTTGTTAGGTGATTTCATGGATAACAATTTAATGATGGGTTAGTTTGCTTGATTAAATAATTTTACATGTTCCTTTTGTGATGTGAATTGTGAGAAAACCATATTTGGTAACAATAATAATGAATTTGTTTTTAAAGTTACATTTTTTCTTGAAGTGTGTATTTTTCAAATGTATTTCATGTGTTATCTCTTGTGGTAGTTTTGTAAAATGTGGAATTTATTTATTAGTTGTTTAAAGGGGCTTCTAATTATGGTTTTGTAATGATATAGTTCCATGTGGGCCTAAAAATGGGGTTTATTTGAATGGTTTTATTTTTATAACCATGTTATACTCCTTAAAAGTGTTTTATGGATTTGTGTGTTCTCATGGGTATCTTTTGTGATATTATACAAGGTGATTATATAACATTTGAAAGTGGATTATTACATGTTGATTGGGATGAAAATTATATTTCGGTAGGGTCTTGGTGTGCTTTTGGATTAAAAAGAGGTTTTGGAAATGGATTTTATGTGCAAAGTTTGGGTATACTTTTTATAATAGTTTATAAATGTTTTAAATGGTTTATTGGGTTGTGTAATAGGTGAAACCATATCAGAAAACTGTTTTGGTAGGAGTATATTTTTAAAAGGTACATTTCATTTTTGAAAAGGCTGTTATGTGATATGTATCATCTTGGAAATATTTTATTAAATTGTTTGAAGGAGATATTGAGGAGTGAAATGATGTGAAAGTGATGTGGAGTGTTTTTTTGTGAGTGTGATGTGAAAAATTGAATTTTTGATTATGAAAGAAGTGTTATTTTACATGTGTGTGGGTTGTCATATGAGTTTAAATATCTTATAATTGTTTTATAAAATTGTTTAATGTTTTTGTGGAAGTGTTGAAGAAATGTGAATGTATTGTGGGCTATTTTGGTGTGAATCGGATTTCAAAATCATTTTGAATGAAAAATGGATTTTTGTGACTTGTGTGGTATACATATGGGCTGTTTGGTGAATTTGTGATTTGGAAATGATATTTTCATCTTCAATGTATATTTCTTGACTTGTTGAACTTGTTTGAGCACAAGGGGAAAACCTGGGTATCTAGGTGTGTGGACGTGTACTAGTATGCTAGTGAATCCGTGGGGTTTGGCCTCAGTTTCACTTAGCAAGATTGACGCTTACAACTGTAACTAAACTATGATGATGATGATTGGGGATCACTAGGTTGTGGGTATGTTCCCTACTAGTGGATCATGCACGAGAATGGATATTTGTGATGGTTACTTTCTCCGAGATACGAGGTACCTGGGACCCACAGCTAGCTAGTGCCTAGGGGTTATTTCCTACTTCATGTGCTCATTATTTACTTTGTACATACCATCGGCATACGGTATAGTTGTCTGGAAAATTCACTAGTGTAGAAATTATTTTTAAAATTGTTTATTCTTAATGATAGCCCACATGAAAACTGTTTTTATTTAAAGTCGCATCTTTTAGAAATTGTAACTAGCTTTTCATGTTTTTGAAAACATGCATGCTTTTCGTCATTAAATGTTTATCACATGGAGTCTCTTAGTGGTGGTATCCTACTGGGAATTGGATCACATCCTACTTACACCCTTGGGTGTAAGTAGACATGGTTATTTTTGTTGTCGCTGGTTGGGTACAATTTTTTGTTCCAGCGGTTCGGGTTTCTGGTAGGTCCTTGGTGGTGAAGTCTTGTGGAGGTGGCTTGAGGGAAGTTCCCCTTTCCATGGGGGTTCTTAGGCTGTCCTTATTTAGTTTTGTACCTTTGGTATAGACCTTTTGAGTTGTTTTAAGCTATGTAATTCAGTTCTGAATTTTTTTAAAAGATTGTTTGGTTTGAAAAATCCATATTTGTTTCATTGGATTCTTTTGTTGTTTTATGTTTATAAACTCGGGTAAATTGTTCCCAATTTTCATTTTATGATACCCAGGCACTTGTGCCTGCCCGTGGGGATCGGGAACACCCTTCGGGCCTTGTCACGGGCTGGGTTTGGTGCCAGTTTTGATGGTGATCGATTCGGTTCGTGACAAAATGGTAGTAGAGGAGGTTCAGGTTAACTCTTTGGGTCATGTTATTTGGGGAAGAGTCAGGATAGTCTGGAGTTAGGATTTTTGGGACATGGAATTCTAGTAATGGGTAGTGTGCCTGATCACCACACCTCATAATGGGAATCAAGTTTCCAAGAGAATTCAGGATTTATCTATGTCCTTCGGTATTCTTGGTTCGATGATGATTAAGGGAAATGAAAAGAGAGTTGGGTTAATGGTCCTAGTCAGCTCGCAGGGCCTGGTAAGACATGTGGATCCAAGGATATTCCCTAGATCACTCTCTGTGACAGTGAAGTGATTGTAATATGGTCGCCAACCATATTTCCAAGTCACCCACTGAAACTAGTTTCCTCTCGCACTGTTTTGTGCTAAGGTTTTGAAATCTTAGCACATTGGTTTTAAGAAGTTTATAGTTTTTGTGAAATGATTTTCAAATAAAGAGGGAATGGTTTGGTTTATGAAACGGAAGAATTGAATTTTCAGAATTTTATTGAAATGTAAAATGGTGTTCTTACACCTCTTTGAAAGTAGAAACTATATTGAAGTCGGTTTTGAAAAGTGTTTCCAATATAGTTTTCTAAACAATCAGAGTGAGTTTTAATGGGATGAGATGATTTGAAATTTATGTGAATATATTGAAAGTGAGTTATTTTCTAAATGTTTGTGACTTTCTGAAAAAAATTTAACATTTGAGTTGGGATTTTGATCTCGTGGTTAGCGGTTATGAGAAAAAAAAAGTTTTGTTGGTTGACCATTTCGGTTTTCAAAAGTGGAAAGAATTTTTGTTTTAACCTTTGGTATTTCCATTAGCGACCACATGCATGGGGTTATATGGTAAGATGGATGGTAAGTGGCACGACTGGATGAGTGCCAGGAAGGATGTGAGGAGGGTGTCTGGTGTGGCACAAAAACCTGCATGTGTGAGGCGAATGGGGTACCATTGGTGGATACACTTACTGCTAAACTGTTTGTTCTCAAAGAATTACTTTTAAAGAAAGACATGATGTCTGGATGAATATTTTTTATGGTTTTTGTAATGGGTTTTTGAAAATGATGATGTTTTGGGATGTTTTGATTCCAAGAACCCCTTCTATTTGAATTGTGTTTTGGGTTTGTGTTTGGTCGGTAAGCTATGTTATAGGGACAGTTAGTGGTCTCTTTTGAAAAATGTTTTGGGATACCTTTACGGTGGTTCCCTTCATGTGTTTGGTGCTGGTTTATGGCTTGTTTTGACCAATGGACCTGATTGTTTGGGTCCTTGGGTTCTCTCATTGGATAAGGTACGCCCCATTAAAGGTTAATGCATAACTGAAGCGCAACCCAGATTGTTTATCTATTGGAAAATCCTCTAGTAGATCAATATAAGGAATCTATTTATTGAGATTTTTATGTTGAGTATACACACTTTCCTTTATTGGTTTTGTGTATCCTCTTGTAGTGGGAGATTGATTATGGATGGTTGAAAGTGACCTTAGCCTCTTAAGTTTCCTAGTATTTCGTAGGTGGAAGTGTTCTGGGGTTGTTAGCATGGATGAGTATTTGGATAGTGTCTAAGAGGAACTCTCGGTCCTTCATAGTCTCTTCGAAGAAGGAGTTCATGTTAAACTACTAGTGTGGGAAATCTGGTCATGAGAGGATATTATGGCCACTTTCTAGAATTGTGTGTTGTTTGGGGATGTTGTACAAGTTCCCTCTCTATTCATTGTTTATATCAGTCGCAATGGTCATGTTCGGTGATTCCTTGTGATTTCATGTGCTCGATTGATTGTAAAGGTGAAACTTGGGAAATCATCTGAGAGTCTCTATTATGTTGGGAGAATTTCTCCCTTGAAAAAAACATAAAAAAATTCCATTTTAGAGGAAGGTGAGTATAGGTGTTCTTTACATCTATTGTTTCACACCCAAACAAATAAGGTGTGATGTGTGTACATCTTGTAATCCATTTTTTCAGTGAAATATCGAGTTAGGGTAAAGTTAGTTTGGAATGTGTTATGTCTTGGAAAATCTTATTAGGGATTGCGGTGTAGTTGTTCTTTGAAACGAAAGAATAATTCTCATTCAGGTGGTTTCCAAATCCTAACTGTGAGGCCGATGATGCTTCAATATTTTGAGCTCCAGCCATAGGTCCCGGAGAGAAGCTGGCACGTAGTCAGTGGAAACCCCAGTGTCATTGAAACCAATGTGCAAAGTCCTATCCTCAATATGAAAGATAAGAAGAGTTTAAACCTATGGTGTCATCATATTTCTTCTACTGTTCATGTTCGGTGGAAATAGGTGGAGGTCCTTGTACCCATGTCATCACCCAATGTTATTCCCTCCCCCACTAGTTTCCATTGAGTCTTTAGAGAAAAGTATGAAGTTTGGCTAGACAGGTTGACCACACAGTTTGCACTTGGTTAGTAGTTACCATGCCCAAAAAAACCATGTAGATAGAAGAATCAGCACTATTAGTTCATGGTTTCCCAAACTGTGCAGACTAACCATGTTTTCATCCCAACACATTATATTTTGGGGTCTTTCTGTACCGACCCATGATGGTCGATTAAGATTGTTGGTTCATATGGGGGGGAGCCTATTTTCACCCCGTACCAATAACTTAGACTTATCAATTGTCAAGGATTGGTGGTAGGTAGTCTCATTCAGATCTATCAAGCTACCTAAATCTTCCTTGGGTAACCATTGAGATTGGAGAGTTCCCAATGGTTTAGTTATAACAAGGTATGTGTAACCTTGTTCGATGTTGTTGTTCGTTTGAGTGAATTACTTGAGTCTATTCGGATAGTGTTTGAGGATTTTTCCTTTGGGATAAAGCCTGAATGTGATTGATTGTTTCAGGATTATTGTGTATAATTTTTTAGTTAAGTATTCCTTCCTTAATTGATCAATGGAGGTGTTTTGGCCTTTGGGGGCGAAACCTGGAAAGGGAGTACATCTTGGTTTATCAGTTCGGTTTGGCTTTCGTATCTGGCCTTTCTGTAGATTTCCAGGGATGGAATGTTTTCATAGTGAGGTGAATTATAACATAAATGACTTATTTTGAAGTTAAATTTCATTTATTTTCCTTTCATTTTTTGTTTTGGAGGGTTTCCAAAGGTTTTATGGAGAAATAGATGAGTTTTAATGAATTGGGCCAAACCGTGAGCCCAATTCCAGATTTAAAAATAAATTTTGTTTCATTTATAACTTTTAAATTTTTAAATAATTTTCCCTCATTCCTATTTCTATATGGTCTCCTCTGACCTATTAACACCAAAATATAAATTTGGAGCCTTTATAAATCCATAATCATGATGGATATGGGTTTTTATTTAAGATATTGAGCCTACCCGAAGGCCCATTTCCTGCATTAAAAATAATTTTTATTTGTTTTATATATACTTCACTATTTGAGTTGTTTCGGTTATTCCACCTCCCCCTCGACCCTAATAAACCCAGGCGCGCTCCCATTGCCTTTACCCACTCCTTAGAGCTCCTTGAAATCGCGAATTAGGGATAATCTTCATAGGGTGTCTCAAATCGGCCAGAATTGAAGAGGTAACATCATCCCTTCTTAACTATCCCAATTCTTACTATTTTCCCTCCATTCCAGTTCTTAAATTACCTCCTAAATCTTGTTCGAACAATCCCTAAATTTTGGCTGTTTTCAATTTCAGAAACTATTTTTTGGGGGGTGATTAATTCAGGATACTTCAAGTAGGTGAGTCTATTTCCTTCCTCTTTCAAATTTTATAGGCTTTCTTCCCTAATTCTTGAATTATAAAAATTCCAGAAGTTAGGGTTCGTGCCTAGGTTCTAAATTAAAGTATTGTGGGTGAAATATTGAGGTTTTAGGTTTCTTTTATCTTCCTTGAGGTGTCGAGGTCGTGCGATTGATGTTTCGCCCCAATATTTGAGGGTTTCGACACATTCGGTAGGTGATTCCGTGGATAACCATTTAATGATGAGTTAGTTTGCTTGATTAAATAATTTTACATCTTCCTTATGTGCTGCGAATTATGAGAAACCCATTTTTGGTAGCAAAAGTAAAGCATTTGTTTTTAAAGTTACATTTTTTCTTGAAGTGTGTATTTTTCAAATGTATTTCATGTGTTATCTCTTGTGGTAGTATTGTAAAATGTGGAAGTGATTTATTAGATGTTGAAAGGGGCTGCCAATTATAGTTGGGTAATGATATAGTTCCATGTGGGCCTAAAAAGGGGGTGTATTTTAATGGTTTAATTTGTATAACCTTGTTATACTCCTTGAAAGTGTTTTATGGATTTGTGTGTTCTCATGGGTATCTTTTGTGATATTATTCAAGGTGATTATATAACATTTGAAAGTGGATTATTACATGTTGATTGGGCTGCCAATTCTGTTTTGGTAGGGTCTTGGTGTGATTTTGGCTTAAAAAAGGATTTTAAAATGGATTTTATGTGCAATGTTTGGTTATACTCTTTATAATTGTTTTATGAATGTTTGAAATTGTGTATTGGGTTGTGTAATATGTGAAACTATATCAGCAAACTATTTTGGTAGGAGTATATTTTTAAAAGGTCCATTTAATTTGTGAAAAGCCTGTTATGTGATATGTATCATCTTGGAAATATTTTATTAAATTTTTTGAAGGAGATATTGAGGAGTGAAAATGATGTGAAAGTGATGTGGAGTGTTTTTTTGTGAGTGTGATGTGACAAATTGTATTTTTGATGATGAAAGAAGTGTTATTTTCCATGTGTGTGGGCTCTTATATGAGTTTAAATATCTTATAATTGTTTTATAGAAATGTTTAATGGTTTTGTGGAAGTGTTGAAGAAATGTGAAATGTGTTGTGGGATATTTTGGTGTAATTCGGATTTCAAAATTATTTTGAATGAAAAATTGATTTTTGTGACTTGTGTGGTATACATATGGGCTGTTTGGTGTATATTTGATGTGGAAATGATATTTTCTTGTTCAATGTATATTTCTTGACTTGTTGACCTTCTTTGAGCACAAAGGGAAAACCTGGGTATCTAGGTGGGTGGACGTGTACTAGTATGTTAGTGAATCCGTGGGGTTTGGCCTCAGTTTCACTTAGCAAGATTGACGCTTACAACTATAACTAAACTATGATGATGATGATTAGGGACCACTAGGTTATGGGTATGTTCCCTACTTGTGGCTCGTGCACAAGAATAGATATTTCTTATGGTTACTCTCACCGAGATACGAGGTACCTAGGACCCACAGCTAGCTAGTGCCTAGGGGTTATTACCTATTTCGTGTGCTCATTATTTACTTTGTACTTACCGTCGGCATACGGTATAGTTGGATGGAAAATACACTAGTGTTGAAATTATTTTTAAAAGTGTTTATTCTTAATGATAGGCCACTTGACAACTGTTTTTATTCAAAGTTGCATCTTTTAGAAATTGTAACTAGCTTTTCATGTTTTTGAAAACATGCATGCTTTTCATCTTTAAATGTTTATCACATGGAATCTCTTAGTGGTGGTATCCTACTGGGAATCGTATCACACCCTACTTACAACTTTGGGTGAAAGTAGACTTGGTTATTTTGGTTGTCGTAGGTTGGGTACAGTTTTTTGTTCCAGTGGTTCGGGTTTCTAGTAGGTCTTTGGTGGTGAAGTCTTGTGGAGGTGGATTGAGGGCGGTGCCCCTTTCCATGAGGGTTCTTGGGCTGTCCTTATTTAGTTTTGTACCTTTGGTATAGACCATTTGAGTTGTTTTAAGCTATTTAATTCAGTTCTGAATTTTTGTAAAATATTGTTTGGTTTGAAAAATCCAGATTTGTATCATTGGATTCTTTTGTTATTTTATGTTTATAAACTCAGGTAAATCGTTCCCAATTTTCATTTTATGATACTCGGGCACTTGTTCCATCCAGTGGGGATCAGGAACACCCTTCTGGCCTGGTCACGGTCTGGGTTTGGTGCCATTTTTGATGGCGATCGATTCGGTACGTGACATGGTTGTTCTTCATAATTTTTTTTGTTTAGTACTAATTTTTGAAGTACAGATTTGTTTTCACTCTATTTTATTACTTTTTGAAAATAAAAAAGTGGATGAAAGGAATGATAAAAAGAATACAAAGTAAAGAAGGGTTTTCCCTATTTAAGGAGAAGTTCATTGAGAGGAATGTTCTTATTAATGATTTTTTTTCAAAATCCATAAAATGAAAAATCCCATTTAGTAAATCAAGAATACTATACTTATTGATTATAAAAGCCTATAGGGGAGTTATTCATATTCACTCTAATCCATAAGTAAATGGAGATATGTTTTTATTTTCAAATCCATAAATTTTCTAAGTCCCTAGATTAATTTTAGTAAGTATGTTTGTGCTTTCTAAAAATGGGGATATTTTTGAGTCAATAATGTTTCCTTATGAATTTTCCATTCCATTTTGTTTTTAAAGTATCAAACACTCTATCTCAAAGAAAATTTCATTTCACATGAGATTTTTCTTCTTAATAAATGTTTTCATTTCTATGAAAATTTTCTCCCTATCATTGTCTTCATTGTTCATGATTTAGTTTTAATAAATCTTACTTTTTTTTCTAGTTGAAAAATTTGGGGTCATTTTTAAAACTTCAGAATCTGATAAATAAGTAAATATAATGTATTATTTTTTTGGATCTAAATTCAAATTCCGAATTTTCTGAAAATAATATTCCAAATTCTTTTGAATTTAGATTCCGAATTCTCAAAAATTCAGATTCCTAATTCTTTTGAATTCAGATTCAGAATTCTCAGAAATTCATATACAAAATTCTTCTGAATTCAGATTCCAAATTCTTCAGAATTTAGATTCCGAATTCTTCAGAATTAAGATTCTGAATTCATCTGAATTTAGATTCTAAATTCACTAAAATTCAGATTTTGAATTCTTCTAAATTCAGATTCTAAATTCTTCTAAATTTATATTCCAAAATATCTAAAAATAATATTCCGAATTCTATGTAATTTAGTTTTGGAATTCCTTATAATTCAATCTATAAATTCTTTTAATTTAGGTCCCATATTCCTCAGAATTATGGTTCTGAATTCCTTATAATTAAGACTCCAAAAGACTAATAATTCCAGGAAAATTATGATCGTCGGAAGAGTGAGCCAAATTCTGGTGAAGAGATTATAAATATAAGCCCATTAGGATGAGCTCATCACCGATCTAGAACACAAGATATTAAATGCTGGTGATGTTTTTTCTAGATATATAGACACTCATTCTTTGTGCGTACAAAAGATCTTGTTCATATTTCTTCATGTGACTATAATTTCTGTTATGTATAATTATGGGATTATGAGGATAATAAGATAGAGGTGCCCACTACTGTAATGTTCATGGTCTTCCTTGATAAAGAATACAAGGGTTACGACTACCTTGAAGTTTGAGAGCTTATGGGGATAACACGACAGAATCCAATTTTCTTATCGAGGGATTACCCTTGTGTGGGTAAGACAGACTTTCATCAATGTATAAATCAAGGGACCTTTATCCAAGGTTGTTGGATACCATACTCTTTGTGACAAAATATTCTATAATTGTTACTTGTATTGTTTCAAGTTTTATTTCCTCTGTTTTTTTATTAATTAGGAAGTTTAATTGTATAATACTTTCTTTTATTGGTATAGTCAAGAATTATGATTCTATAATCTGTAATGGATAATCTTTTCCGTTGAATACGTTTCTTATATTTCATTTCTAGAACCATATTTTTGGAATGTAGCACGATTTTAGAACTAATAGTTCTTTTGAATTTATCTCATTTAACATTGCAAAACATTGTTTTCTACATGGTTAAAAAAAATGTTTTATAATAACATTAGCGGTTCCAAATATTTTTTCAAGGATACAATTCACCCCCAATATACTGACCATCTATATCATTATTTAGATCCAACAAACTTAAATATTTATTGAGAGTGATTGATGTCACAATTCACAAACAAGTGACCAATAAATGTAAAATTGTGGGCCTTAAAGCCATAAATCTGTGAGGATTTAAAATATAATAATTTCCAAAAAAACATAAGTTTTAAGAATAACACATTTTTTTATGATTATTTTTGTAATGTGTAAGAATTAATTTCATCATAGAAATACAAAAAATAATACTTGAAAAGTATAGTTCCATCCTTTAACTAATTTCTACCACAAACTCATCTTTCTATATAAATGATAATAGAAATCAAGAATATTCTATCAAACCTCATCATATTGGGTTTAAAAAAATGATTTTATAATTTATCTATCATACAATTTTAATAAAAAATTAAATTATACAAACTTTGACATCACACAGACAAGTGGTATGTGATTCACACTTGTCTCCCTTTGGTTGCAGGTTGATGTCTTGTGGCCTTTCCGGGTGCGATGTGTTGTCACCCGACCTCCAGCTTGTCCTTTTAATAACAATTGAAAAATAATCATAAAGAAATTATTTCACCATAACAAATATATCCAATTCAAATTTTAATCCATTCTAACATTTAGACTTATCACTAATTCATCTGTCCAAACTCACCGTACAATATATATAATGAAGTTCAAATAATATACATGTGAATACCTTCATCTTGTATTCTCTTAAAATTTGGTAATTACATTAATAACTAGAAAACCATATTTAAATAGGTATGTACATTCTTATTCCTTATGTAAAACATATAATACTGGATATGCTCCGGAAATCCAAAATTGTTGTAATCTCCAACCATGATGTAATAAACCAACCATTAATTAGTTTCAAGGTATTCAATAAAATACAAAATTATTTATCCAAATCAGTCATCTCTTTTTCAAAAATAAATAACTCAATATCAGAACCATATTAATGTTTATCTTTCCTTCAACCATTTATTTTCCAAAATATTTAACTTGCATTGAGTAAATTTTATTGGTACCACATAATCTCAAATCCATAAAGAAATAATACTTCAGTACAATCCTTATATACTCCATAATTCTTATAACCAGTAAATAGATGATACAAAAGTCAAATAACATAAATAATTAATATCCCATGAGAATACTAGTCATTCATCTTTATCTGGGGTATTATCATAACTTGATTATTATCCAACATCATCATTTGTGGTATACTCTAATGATTGGGACATTGATTCTTGTAGTGTTAAAAATCCTTATAGATGAACCATTGTATATTTGAAACCTCTTCCATACCCTTGAAATCATGTACTTGAGGTCCTTTTTCTCCACACCTATAACAAACTCCCATTAACTTCTTGCATTTATGAAGTTGATTCTTTCTACAGTTTTCAGATATGGAGAAATCCTTCTTTCCCATGTTCCCTTTATCCATCTTTCTATCTACCATCCTTTTATTCTCTGGATTCCCTTCAAATCCATATGACATAGAGAAATAATTACTTATCCTATTAATAAAAGATATTATTTGTTCATATGATGAGAATACATGGGAGACTATTTCCCTTTTAAATGTTGACTTAAGGCCCATAAATATATGATCCTTCTTATACTTTGGATCATGCATATTTTTAGAGTTCCCATTCTTTCTACGGGGCACCATTTCTAAACAATTGCATACACTATGTTAGTTTATGAATCTCAATGCATAATTCCAAACCTGTAAAATACCTAACCTAAAATGAATAGTTTATGAATATAATCCATAATCATATAAAACATGTTTTCTTTGAGTAGGTATTTACTCATAAATACATCACAATGGATTATGAAGAACATGTGAATTATCCTGAGCATATCCCATAAGAGTGTCGTATCCAAGAGTGCAGCATAACCTGTTGTCGGGCACCAAGATAACCCGGCCCAAAAATCATTGTTGGATATTTCACTCCTTGGAACATCTATCCCAGATCCGCCTCTACCTGCTCGTATCCATACAAGGAAGTATTGTTTGGGAAATTAAAAAAATCACTATATTACGAAAATTCTATGATGTTCGTCCATACTAATCCTAAATATCTAACCAAGGGTAATTTTTTAAAATATGTTTTTATATAAATCTATTTCCAAGTTCATTTCTAAACATTCTTTGTTTTCTACTGTAATTCTCTAAACCCAGGTATCCAGAGTCGATGCATTATTTTAATACATTGGAATGATTACAAGGAATAATGTTTATAAGGACTGATCAATTTAGGAGTTTGGGAAAATAGATTTCATATATAAAAATTAAATTATAATTTCTAAAATAAAACAGAAAATTAATAATCCATTGAAAACACCATTATTACACTAGCTTAACCGGGCATATAAATTATAACACACTTCTTCGCATCCTGGGTAAAATAAATCATAATAACGGGGTGAGCTCAAAATCTCATTAAGGATTAAAATATAGAGTAAACTATCAAAAATAAGCATAAAAATGTAAGTCAATGTATAAGACTAAAAGAAAAGAATTTTAAACATATAATTCAGCATAATATGGAAAATATAAATCAAATAATTCCATTTACATATTCACATAGATATGATACTAGTCAAATAATCACATTTAATATCAATAGCTTATTTCATATTGATGGAATTCATAATGTTGGACATCATAACCATGTAGTCCTTTCCTCATTCCAAGACTACAAATAACGATTTTTTCAAGGCCCTATGATAAGACAATATTTTGTCTCATGAGACCTACCAATGCATCGAGGGGCTATAGTGGGACATTCCCCTCACTTTCTATGTCTGATTCATTCCTCATATTCATATGTTGAAAAATAATATAATTTTTTTTATTAAAACTAGCATACGAAATGTCAATACTTTAACCATAAATCAAAAATGGTATAAATATAGAACATCCACTTAAAACATATCACAAAAACTTCAATAAAATATTGTATTATAACAAATAAACAGAAAATAAACAAAAAAACAAATAAATAATGTTGACAAAGATGAAATCACTCCAAAAACTATTTGAGTGAAACATTTCTTACTATTCTGTAATCATTTAAAAGTAACGAAACCATTAAGTTTTGAAATATTCTTATTTGTTTGTAAGGGAAGAATAGAAGGTGTTATAATGTTTTAAAATAGCCGCAACCACCATTTAAGTTAAAAACAGTCTTTCCATAATTTTCTGAAAAGTTCATAATGTACGTTGTTTTGAAAACAACAAAAAAATTCCATTTTAAACATTATAAAAAAAGTCAAACTAGGATATAAATTAATTTAAACCATATTCTAGAAAATAGTTAAAATATTTTGAAATACATTTTTAAGAAAGACTTATTTTGATGATAAAGGGGTCCCAGTGGAAAATTTCATAAAAAAAACCTCAGAAAATAATGGGATTTAAAATTTACCCTTACCTTGTTGTTTCCTTTAGTTGTGGGCATGTTTAACCTCCTCTTCTTCAGGTTCTTCCTTTTGATTTGACAAAAAGAGATCCATAGGTTCTATTTATGATCAAATTATGTCCTTAAGGTTGTTGTGATGGTTGTAGGTATGATATTTGAGATGGGGTTGTCCTAGGGAAATGTCTTTGGAGGTGTGATTTTCAAAGAAGGGGAATTATTCATTAATAAGAGAGGTGGGGATCACTTTATGAAAATAATGAAATTACAATTTATTATAATTATATTTTCTGTTTATAATGGGACCAAATGGATTTCGTTCGAGGTTATGTTGGGGATTGGTCGAAATCCTCCCAACTAATAAGTTTTAGACATGTTTAGGCCACCATATTAACCTTATCTTTTAGATTTAACTCTTAGTTAAATAGTTTAACTTTTTCAATGTCCTCTTATATATTTATATTAGATGGTTATGAAAAATAATATACAATTCCAAGAGAACCTCAAGTAGTTCATTATTGACTTATCTATCATTATATAAGTCTTTTGGTTAACCCTTGTATTTTTAAAAACAACATATCACTTAAAAATATAGTATGTGTTTTAAAAACTCATTTATTTCAATTTTTGACACTATTTAGAATCTAGTTTTGGTGTAATTAATAAATTTTTTATTAATTTGAAAACAATACATTATATAACCCCTAACATGTCATATTGACCTTTAAAATTCTTGGAATGCATCAAAAGATTCAATTTACATTTATTTTAAAATTTATAATATCAATTTTTCTAATCTTTCATTAATATAGTAATTAATACCACATCCTTATGTCATAAATACATTTAATTATTTAATTTCTAAAAATAATAAATAATATACCATGATGTAGGAAATGTTTTGATCTTTATAATAAATATTTATAGTCAAATTTATCTGTATGAACCTGGATATTCATTTCAGGTATGTTTTTCTTTTTCTAGTGTTTTTGAGAAAAGGAGGAACTTCTGGAAATTTTTTAAGTACACATCATGTACCTTATGAGTACATGTCGTGTACTCAGGTATCACTGGTAGATGGTTGTTGGCTGTGTAACAGCTATACATGCAGCCGTGTGTGGGGAACCTGAAGATCGTGTAATGTGGGGGCTGGTGAAGGCAAGTACACAACTTTTACTTATAAAGTACATGTCGTGTACTTTTTATTCATTAAACACGCCGGGTTCGCATCTAATTGGATGAAATCCCTTCTTCTAGTTCTGGTTCATTTGAGAGATAGGGTACGACAATGATCCTTCTCCAAGATTTCAATCGATCATCTGTTCCCTAATTTGACTTCCATTGATTGCATTGGGGTCGCCATAGTATGTTATTACATCTCCTAGAGCATCGTTTCCCGATTCCTCCACTTTCTCATGTTAACATCGGTTGATTTTTTTGACGTTTTTTTAGATACACAGTGTTATTGAGAGATTCATGGATTTAGGTTCACATAATTCGATCCTACAACCCCAAGGTAGGTATTTTGGGCCTTTCTGTTAAATGTCTTTGTGTTATATGTGCAAAAGTGCCCAATACCCTTGAACGAGGTATTGTATGTTTTCTGTTTTAGCCTTGTTAATTGACTTCTATTCTTGTATGCTAGAATAGAGGTTAATTGAATGTGAAAGGGGTTAATTGCTATGTTTTGGAAGTGTTTCCCTTGCAGATTTGGTTTTTGATAGTTTGGTATAGTTTTCCGGTTAGGATACAATTTTCATTCAATGCCTAGTATTGTGGGATGGAATGATTTTGTTTATCTACCATGTTTCTATGTTGTTGACTGTTAGCCAGGTATTTTATGAGTTTACATGGGCCGATACACATTGATATGCTAATTTTACTTACACAGGGCCATATGAACCTGGTGTAGTGGACCATAGCGAGAATAGACGTAGGGGATTCTCATGAGTGACTGTTATTTTTATCACGCTGTGAGAGCCTAGGGGGGTTGAGTTTGAGATCTACATCACATGGTATTAGTTACGTAATGAGTCCATAGGAGGAATTCACGTTGAGTGATTACTCCGAGTTCCTGTAGTTTCCATAAAAACACTACAGGGGGAATTTATGGTGATTTCTTCTTCAAGGATAATTTAATCATACTTGGCTATAAGGGGAATTGATGTTGAGTGATTCCTCAAATATCCTTTAAAAATATAAACATGAGGTGTTAGATTATGTGCACTTCCTAGAGGGGTTCTTGTGTTTTTATAGGTTGGACCAAAGGGGATAGGCTATGAGTACATCCCATAGGGTTACCTGTTTATGATTATCTGTTTACTTGCTATGTATAATTGAATGTTTTGAAAATATAGAAATTTTTACTGCTGACTACTTCCTTATTTTCAACTTATTTTTAATTATTTAGAGCCATATATATTCAATCAATGGTAGCATAGATCTTTTGGTGGTTTCCTACTTGGATTAGTCTCACACTCTGTTTGGGTCGTGCTTTTGGTCCAAAACAGATTATATTGTTCCATGTATAGATAAGGGAAAGAGACAATCTACTTCAGGTACTTGATTTCTATGGATATGGATAGCATGGGACCAAGTTGAGGCTTGCAATGGTGAGGAGTGGTTATCTTGTTTTTTTACTTTGGTTTAGCACTATATTCCATCATTGTGATGGGTTTGGATACTTTCCTATACATATGTACTATGCATAATTATATATATGTGTTCCATTTTCCTATTACTTCCAGTATTTAGCTGTTTTATGTTGCATGATGTTATACTACTTCTACTATTGTATATCTGTATATCTTCTGCTGTGTTACTCTGCCCTGTGGGGATAGATTCCCCACTATCACACCCAAGGCCCTCAATGCTAAATGGCAGCCTCTAGCGTTAGGGGAAATGCACTTGAGTCTATGTGACCAGCCGGGTACGGGGCTCCCCTAGCTGGCTTCCAGAACAAGGAAATAACAAATAGGTATCAGGGAAATTATTTTCTTCTTGAAATACTATTTGGAGACTATAGACAGGGATATGAAGTAATAGGTACTTGGTAATAATTTGTGCCTAGGAGTAGCTAACCACTGTACAGGGAAAATCCAATATTCCTAGTTTATTTAAATTTTACTTCTATTGCAATTGTTACAGTGGATTCGATCTCACCTTGAGTGATTCACATGAATAGTGCTCTTATTTGTGTTTTTATCAAGGTTCTATTTATGTTGCAACTATATGAGATGAGGGTATACCATTTCATGCATCATATGGGAAATTTCTATAAATCATATGTCATGCGTTCTTGACATGCCATTTAAGTTTTAGTAGTGATTATATATTGATTTGATAGATTTTGTGCTAGATATGAATGATTTTGTGATAGAAGCCATGATAAAAAAATACATACTATTTTATCGGGTATTGTTTATTTAACGTTTTGTTTGAATGAACACCAAACATTGGTTTTTGAGGTGTTATGGGACCTCATGGATCTTAATTGGCAGATCATTGATCTATTATCCTTTTTTATGACATGTATAAGATGCCAATATTTGATTTGTAGGGAGTATGGGCCCTCTCGGATTGAAATATGAAACTTTAAGGTTTGTTTCAGGGTTTTCTGGGCTCTGGAGTAGTTTTTGAGGATTACTATCTAGAAAAACCTAGATTACATGTCATGTAATGTAGAAAACACTCCATGTGTTCTTCTATTCGGGAAGAAAATATTTTTCTTTAGTACACGTCGGGAACCATATGTACGCGTCGTGTATTCTATAACCATGTCCAAAACAGTGTGGGTAGAGACACAGGGGTTTTAAATCTTTGTAAGGACATGTCGTGTCATAGATGTACATGTCGTGATGTAGAACAGTGTAATCAGCCATGTAACTAACAACACGGGTCCGTTGAGTCTTCTCTAGTACACGATGTGTCCATCTGGAACACGTCTTGTAGTGGAACCTGAGTATCTAGTCGTGTCACTAAAAAAACGAGTTGGAAAAATCTTCCTAGTATACATTCTGTCAATCTGGAACATGTCATGTAGTTTGAGTCGTGTATCTGTTCATTTCACTAACAACACAAGTCAGGGAATCTCGTAATTACCCATTGTGTTTTCCTCTAACACACCGTGTAGTCTTGTTCTCAGAGAACCATATGGCATATCCATGTAAGGGGACTTAGGAAGGGGAATATGATTCATGTACACACAATGTGTAAGGACAACACACCATGTATGAGGTTGTTACATGACCAATTTTGGTAGAGTTAGACACCCATGAAAAAGTCATAAAAGGAAAATTCCATGTACGCATTACATACGCCATGTATCCATGTTTTGAAGAACATGAATGCTTTATTTCCCCAACTTTTTCATTACTCATTTAGTTTTAATTCCATGATAATTTTGATCTGAGGTGTGCATTTGACCATACAGATTCATTCCACAAATATGTCCTATGGTTTACACCAGTTACAGGGAAATGATCAAACACGTGACATGGGTGATCAAGGACAGAAAAAAAAATTCCAGGACTTCCACTCTTGGCACCAGTCTTCATTCTGGTCAAGGGTGTTGATGCATAGTTCTAAGAGGGATTCATGAGGTTCATGCAGACCTTTTGAGAAGTACCGCATCCTGACCTTTCTTTGGATGAATTAACGCGAGTTTTCCTCCAGTACAATCCTCCCACCGTCCCCAGGGAATGAGGAACTTATGCTATAGAGTCATTTTTAGAATCCACGAATACACTCTTCGAGCATCTGGAGATGCCTATAAAGAGTTGGGTCAAGGTCTCTATGTACATGATTCAGGATTCCTCCAAGAGTTGGTTGGATGTGATCTTACATGTGGGATGCGAGTAAGTTATGGATTGGGATGACTTTCGGCTTGCCTTTTATGACTATTTCTATTCAGATAATTTGGGGGTGACCGAGCCCAATAGTTCATTATCCTAGAGAAGGGTAATCTTTTTTTCATGGAGTACCCTTCACATTTCATAGATCTGTAGTGCTTCATGACCATTCCTGTAGGTGATGTGTTATTCCTGGTAAGGACGTTTGACGACGGTCTCAAGCACAACATTCTATATCATCTGAACATCTTCATGTAGACCTTGATATCTTCTATAGTCAACTAGAATGTGATCATAGAGCGTATTCTATGGGATTCTAGATCCATGAGCTAGGGTGGTTCAACATCCAATATTAGTGCTTTTCCAGTTGATTGTTGGAAGCACCGTTGGGAGACTACTCATGGAGAACTGAGTAGGTGGTATGCTCCTTCAGTTATCTAGGTGGTATGCTACAAATGTGGAATGTCTGGGAAAACGAGGCAAATTTTCCCGAGAGATCCATTGGAGTGCCGATCTTCTGGAATGATGGGCCATCTTCAGCATTTCGGTCGGATATTTTCAACATAAGCGGGTGATAGGGGGTGTTCTATGACTCCTCGTTCAGGAGTAGTACCACCAGTTTCTCATCAGTGTGGGAACTGGAGGACTTCCGGCCATTCAGGTCGAGGTGGAGATCACTTCCATGGTAGTTAGTCTCCAGGATATCAGTGAAAATAGGGTGTATTAGATCAGAGTGGTCAGGTAGTGTCAGAGGGCCACGGTGCCAGTCAGAATTTTTCAGAAGAGTAGACCTAGTAAGATTAGGATCTTGGACCCTCTACAGTTTTAGGTACGATGTTAGTTTCCTCTGTTTTAGCTTATTCTCTTTTCGATACAATGGTTTCCCATAACATTATATCTATTGTCATTGTGGATTCCTCGGGCTATATATCTTTACTACTACTGATGTCTTGACATTTGAAACACTGTTGGGGACAATAATGACTAGATACATCATTTCAAGGAGTTTCATCTTGAGGTGGGTGGGTGTCATTTCTTCTCGGACCATTATATCCTAGAGATGACATGCTATTATTTCCTTCTGAAAATGGATAGGTCAGATACCTTACAGGAACTTGTCGATTTCTATCATCATAGGGTGAGAATCGCATCCTCAATTGGAAGATCGTTTCTTCATAAGGTAGAATGGGATGTCCTTGTGAGCAGAGAATGAACCGAGCATCATGGGTAGATAAGAGTTACAGCCCGGATTGCATGTTTATATCCAGATGACCAGAGGACTTCTCAGATATACTTTTCTCCATTGGTGGATCATTTCAGTGAAGTCTTTCTAGAGGAATTTTTGGGTTTTCCTCCAGAGTGAGAGATAGACTTTTATATTGAGCTTAATCCATGAGTGTCACTGGTGTCAATTACTCCTTATAAAAAGGATAAACCAAAAATTCTGGATCTAATGAGGCTGGTGGAGGAGTTATAGGTTAATGGTTTCATCTGAACCAGTATTCTCCTTGGTATTTTCTCATCATGTTTACAAAGATGGTGGATGGTACCCTTAGACTGTGTCTGGATTATCAGAAGATGAACCAATTGATGGTCTGGAACCAATATCCAATGTCAAGGATTTATGATCTCTTTGATGAGATTTCAGAAGCCCATGTGCTCTTGAAGATTGAATTGAGATCCATTTACCATCAGTTGTGTGTTAGATTATCTGATATACCTCTTACAGCTTTCCAGAGCAGGTATAGTCTATACAAAAATGTGGTTATGTCATTCGGTCTCATGAATGCACCAACAGTCTTCATGGTATTAATTAACCGGGTGTTCCATCCATACATATATTACATCATTGTAGTCTATTTGGATGATATCTAGGTGTACTCTCACACTTGAAACGACCATGATACCCATCTTGATATCATTATGTGTACACTAAGAGAGCATCGATTATATGCTATGCTCTCAAAATTCCACTTTTGGATGGATGAAATTCAATTTTTCGGCCATGTTGTCTCTGAGATAGGAGTAGCAGTAGATCTAGATAATGTTAGGGAAGTAGTTTTCTGGGAGCTTCCGAAGAACATTTTTGAGGTATAATGTTTTCTAAGGATGGCTGGATACTACAATCATTTCATAGAGGAATTTAATTCTTAGCAGTGCTACTGATGAGCCCGACTAAGAAGGCTGTGAAATTCTTGTGGTAAGATTCTTGTGGGAATTCCATTCATGATCTGAATGGGTGGTTGAATTCAGCACTGATATTAGTTTTTACAAAGCTAGGCACGAGCTACACTGTATACTATGCTTCATCAGGTATCAGACTTAGAGCAGTGCCTATACAGGAAGAAAATGTTGTTGCGTATGGGTCTCAGCATTTGAGACCACATGAGAGGAATTACCCAACACATGATCCTGAGTTAATTTCAGTTGTTCATGCCTTACGCTATTGGAGACATTATCTATTGGGGGAGAATTTTGTATTTTTCACCCACCACAAAAGTCTCAAGTATATCTTCACTCAGCATGACTTTAATTTATGATAGTGAAGGCTGGTTGAGTACTTTCAGTATTTTGACATTGAGCTTGACTACACGCCTAGGAAAGGAAACATAGTGACTGATGTGTTGAGAAGGAGGAATCAAACACAACCAGTTCAGGTGTCCAGAAGTGAGTGGTAGTTTATGATTATGTTCCCTACGATTCATTTTGAGGTGTACGATAGTCAGAGGTAGATGTTTCTTTCTTCTATAGTTTTTACCTCTACTCTTATTAATTGAGTGAAAAAAACTCATCTATCATATTCAGAAGGACTAGTCCTATATGAATGAATTATGGGAGAGGAACCTATTTCTGTATGGACCATAGGTAAGGATGAGATAATTCGTATTTTTTCGATAAGTATGGGTGTTAGAAGACTTACATGAGAATTTGATGAGGGACTTTCAATCCTTGTATTGGGCTGTTCATCTAGGCATCACTAAGATATATCCTCATATAAACCATCTGTATTGGTGGATAGGTTTGAAAAGAGATGATTCTGGTTTCATTATGAGGTGTTCCACCTGTCAGCAGGTGAAGGTAGAGCATCAGTGAAAAACTAGTTTTTTGCAGCAGTTACCCATTCCCAAGTGGAAATCGAATGATGTTGCGATGGAATTCGGGACAATTTTACCGAGGTTTCCTTGAGGGAATGATGTTGTACAGGTTTTTGTTGATAGAATCACGAAGGTTTCTCACTTCTTTCTGATCAGTGAGACGCTCAATGTTGATGAGCTTGGAAAATTGTACATCCTCAAGATCGTACGTCTACATAGAGTTCCACACTTCATTGTTTTAGATAGGGATGCATGTTTTACTTCTCAGGTCTTGCAGGGGATTCAGAAGGCTTTGGGTACACACGTACTTATGAGTACAAATTACCACCTCCATAAATATTTCCAGTTTGAGTGTATGATTTAGGAACTTGACAACATTATTTGTGCATGAATCCTGGATTTTGGATGTTCTAGGGAGAGTCACATACCTCTTGTGGAGTCCTCCTATAATAATATTTTTCAATAAACTATTCATATGTGACCATATGAAGCATGGTATGGTAGGCCTTGCCAATAGCTGTTATGTTAGATTGAGGCTGAAGATGTAGTTATAATGGGACCTCATCTTTTATAGGAGACTACAGAGCACATATAGTTGATTCATAAGAGGATGACTACTGGACAGTCTCAACAGAAGCCTTATTATTATAATAGGATAAAAACTCTAGAGTTTGAGGTCGGGGGTCTAGTTTTCCCACATGTCACACCGAGGTTGGGACACTGAATGATTAGGAGACATGGTCTTCTTTCGCCGAGGTACGTCGGGCCATTTGAGGAGTGGGAGAGAGGTGGTCCAGTTTCCAATCAGTTGTAGTTACCTCAGAGGTACCGGGCTATGCAAGATTTCTTCCACGCTTCTCATATCCAATATTACTTCTCATACTTGTCTTATGTTTTTTTAACCCGAGAAGGTTGAGTTCGAGGTGGAAGCATTGTTCAAGGAGCATCCTATCAGTATTTTTGATCATTGTAAGATGGTTCTCTGTGGCTGGTCTGTTCCTCTGTTACGAGTGCTATGGTATCATGGGCGGGTACATGACGAGACCTAGGAGAGGGAGGCTGATGTATGCTCAAAGTGGCCACAGCTTTTGCGGAATTCTTCTTCTACACCACCTTGCTAGGGAAATTCAGAGACAAATTTCTTTATGTGGGTAATTTTAATAGAACCAGGATATTATTTTCAGGTATGTTTTTATTTTTCTATTGTTTCTGATAAAAAGAAGAGTTTATGGAAATTTCGTATGTACATGTCGTGTACTTTAAGAGTACACACTGTGTACTTGGTTACTGTGGTTAGATGGGTACTGGACTTGTAATGGCCATGCACACGGCATTGTGTGGTGACTTGGAGACTACCTAATGCGGGGGCTAGTGAAGGCTTGTACACACCGTGTACTTATAAAGTACACACCGTTTATTTTATTTTATTTTTTCATTAAATTCATCGGGGTCCCCTTTAAATGGCAGAAATCCTTCCTTCTAGGTCTAGTTCATCTGAGAGTGAGGGTACAACCATGATCCTTCTCTGAGATCCCGATCCAGTGTCCATTCTTTGATTCGACCTCCTTCGATTGCATTGGGATTGTCGTGGAAAGATTTTCCTTCTCTAAGATCCTCATTTCATGATTCCTTATTTATCTCAAGTTATCATCAGATGATCTTTTTTGATGTTTTGTAGATATATAGTGTTCTTGGGTGATTCAAGGATTAAGGTTCATTTATATATATCATACAACACCGATGTAAGTTTTTTGTTCCATTCTGTTGAATGTATTTTACTTATATGTTCAAAAGTTACCAATACTCTTGAATAGGGTATTGCATGTTTACTATTTTAGCCTTGTTAATTTTTTGTTATGCTTGTGTGAAAGAATAGAGGTTTATTGTATGTGAATAGGGTTAATTGATATCATTTGGAAGTGATTCCCATTCATATTTTGTTTATGACTATTTGTTATAGTTTTCCTATTAGAGTGTAGTTTTCTTTCTATGCCTAGTACTGTAGAATGGAGTGATTTTGTGTATTTTCCATGTTGTTATGTTTTAGACTATTAGCCAATTTGTTCTTAATGTTTACATGGGCCATATGCATTACTATACTTGTTTGGATTACAAAGGGCCGTGAGAACCTGGTGGAGTGGACCATTGGGAGAATATACGTAATTGATTATCCAATGTGTCCGTTATTTATTTCACACTATGAGGCCATAGGGGGGATTAACATTTAGTGCAACCTCTGATGGTCTATTGTTACATTACGAGGCCATAGAAGGAATTGATGTTGAGTGCTTTCTCAGAGTGTATGTATTTTCAATTAAAAGTGTATAGGGGGAATCGACACCAAGTGATTTCTCAGAGAGTCTTTAATAATACTTGGCTATAAGGGGAATTGATGTTGAGTGATTCTTTAAATATCCTTAACAAAAGCTGAACTAGGGGGTTAGACTCTGTGCACTTTCCATAGGGTTTCTTGTGTTTTCTAGGTTATACAAGATAGGATAATATGTGAGTACAACAAAGAGGGTAAGCTATTTGTGATTATCTGTTTACATGCTATGTGGAATTGAATGCTTTGAAACTGTAGAAATGTTTACTGCTGAGTAAATCCTTGTTTTCTTCTTATTTTTACTTATTTCATTCCATATATATTCACTAACTGTTAGGAATAGATCCTTTGGTGGTTTCCTAGTGGGATTAGTCTCATACCCATTTTGGGTCATGCTTTTGGGACCAAAGAGATTATACTGTTGAAGGTATAGATATGGGAATGTGCCTTCTACTTTAGGTACTCTTTTGCAGAGGAGGGGGTGAGCAAGTGACCAAAATAAGGCTTGTGATACTGAGGAGTTGTTTTCTTTCTATTCTTTTATACTTTGGTTTAGTACTATATTCCAGCTTTGTAAAATGTTTGACTTCATTCCTAAAAATATGTTTGAATCTTCATTATATAGATGTGTTCCAGTTAAGTATTTCTTCTTGTGTTCCATCCTTTACTATTTCATGATATTATAATACTTCTCCTATTGTATATCTGTTTCAGTTCAGTTGTGTTACTATGCTAATGAGGGCATAGTTTTCCAACTGTCACACCCAAGGCCCTCGCTACTAGTCGGCATCCTCTAACATTAGGGGAAATGCGTTCGAGGCCATGTGAATAACTGGGTATGGAGTTCCTCTGGGTGTCTTCCAGAACTGGGACGTTACATTATTGTATGTATAACCCTATATTAAAAATGGTTTAAGAATTAAACATTTAATTTAAAACTTTTAAATCTTCTTTAAATAAAATAATAATAAAAGTACTAATCTAATCCATATATACCAAAAGGATCATATTTTTTTCCTAAGGTTGATTTTGGTCAAAATAAAATTATACAACAATATTAGGTTCTGTTTTAGGGTAATTATAATGTCATTTTTACCATTAATCACACTATTAAATTTTCACCATTTTAAGTAAAATTCTAAAGATATTATTAATCAAAAATTATTTTTATCCTATTGAGAAATATTTTATGTACTAATGTGAACTAAATCTCTTGTATTTTTTAAATTCAATTCACAAAGGTGGAAAATTTTGTTTTATGAAAATTATAAAATTTTCCGAGAAGGTGGGTAATAGACGATAAATAATTCAACAAACAATTATACAAGATATATTTTTAAAAGATGATTCTAATGAATTACATTGATATGATATATGTATTATATATATATTTTGACATTAAAATAAATTTAAATAATAATAATAATTATTTAAATAAAATTCGGTTTTAAACAATAATACATTTTTTTACTATTCCTCAAAAATTGAATATTTTTTGAAAAATACCAAAATTTAACCCTAAGATAATTTTGATAGTCTGAATCAAAAATGATTTCTAATTTACCAAACTCAAAGAATATTAGTTTCATTAATTAATTTAATATTAATACCTAGTGTCAAAACTCAAAAGCATGTTTTTAAAAGATAAAAACTATAAAAAAGATTGACATGTGTTTATATAGAGTTTAAAAGTGAATTAAAATCCAATTAACAACATTATAATAATGGAAAAAATATAATCTAATTAAACGTTAAAACCACTTTAATTAATAATTTCACACTAAAAATCATTTACATAAAAAATGTTTTTTTTAATTTAAATTTATTATTTTCAATTATTCATCAAAAAATAATAGTTATCATAAAAACAACAAAAATTTATCAAAACTACATTTTATTATCCCTATTATAAAGTTAATATTTATTATTTCAAATTGAATGCATAAAAGTGTCGACTATTGTAATTAAATAGTGTTCCACATTTAACGGTGGTAAAATTTCCTTTTTTGAAAAATTCTTTTTTTTCTGAAAAATTTAATTTCTTCTTATATAATGTCTAATAAACACGTAATATAGATTCTAAAATTATATGGCTTATATAAAATTAAAAATGAAGTAAATAATATTCATAACTACTTTATTAATGGCATGTTTGGTATGTCTGGGTGTCCTCGAACTCGGTATTTCATGTAGCACAAGATATTGATTTACTTTAATGAGATAACATACTATGAAATCACGGGGTGTTAGACACACAACACTTGACTTTCTCTGAAACATTTCTTTTTTTATAATTATTTAAATATGGAAATTATAACATAATCATTAAAAATAGTAACATGAATAGTAATAATTAATTTTCAAATATATTTTATAATTTTTTTATAAATAAAAAATTTTGATAATAAAATAAATTATTTTTGGTAAAGTCTATCAAGGTTTAACAATAATGTTTTCTCAAATGAACTACATTTAATGTTATTCAATGATAAATAATAAAACTAATTTCAAACATAGATATAAATTTAATTTGATAATATATAAATAATTTTTTAATTTATAATTTTGAAATTAGCTTACGGTAAATAATTGGGATTTTATTGAAAAACATCATTCCTGGACAAATATTGAAAAATATCAGATTTAAATTCAAAACTGATTCTTAATTTATTTTATTTATAATAGTAAATTATAATTTAAATTTTATTAAATGTTTAATTATTCAATATTTTTAATATTCAATCCAATTTTGGTTCTTGTAACCAATTTCACATTGAAATTGGAAATAAAAACTCAGCAAACTTTTGATCATTTTTACTTTGAAAACCGACACTGTGGACATGACTATAGGATTAATTTTTTATTTTATTTCTACCCTTATTGTGATTTGAATTTGGAATAATGTATTCCATATTTTGAATAATCATAATTTATAATTTGTAATTAGTACAAATTTGTTTTTTACCAAAAATATTAGTGAAAGTAATTAAAATTAATTATATTAGGTAAGAGAAAAATTTTGTTAATGAAGAAAAAAACCGTAAATACAACACACAAAATAACCTATAAAATTTTACAAATACAATTTTTTGGACATTCCGCATCAATTAACCATTAATTATTAAATATTTTAGGTTATGTTATGATTTTATATATAAAAAAATTGGTACACATTACATGTTTTAAAAAATTCCAAGGGTGTCCTTTCCCTTCCTCATAAAAGGACAACACCTCTACCCACTTAATGGATCATATAAAGCCAATTTCTCCCCAAAACCAAATCCAATATTTTCCCAAATTACCTAAATTCCAATTTTAAGACTTACCTTTTGAATAAGATAAATCAATGAAGCCTATTGGCATAAACAAAAAAGGGTCACCCGATTATGAGGTAATGTCGTCTCTCAATCTCGGTTCATTTATTTTCGATCTCCACCATATCCATTATATTTATTCTATTAATTTTTTTAAAAAAAAGTATAAAAAATATTATAAGATATTATCATGCTAATATTTTTACCTACACATACACATGACTCCATATAATGGATATCTAACATACAATTTATGTGTATTGCAAACTACCACCTCAATAGTGATGATTGTTCATTTCTCATTTACCAACTCTTATGTGGTATATTATGATGGAAACTATATTTAGATATGTCACATTTTATATATATTATTTATTTAATCATATTTATTACTTTTAAAAATCACATATTTTTACATTTTATTTGGTGCAATTATGATAAATTTGTCTGTGCAAGTTTGAACTGATGTACCCTCATTGTGATGAGATTAATTCACACACTATATAGAATGTTTTAAGGATGGTTTTATTGAAATTAATTGATATATATAACATTATAATTTAACATTAGTGAAATTTTATATATATATATATATATTCCATTTTCATTCATTCAGTCATTATGATATTAAAAATGGAAATACCGTTCAATCATACGTACGACTAACTATCTTCTAGAACTGTGTATTCCATTTCATAATACAACATTCTATAGAATATTATAATACACATATAATGGATATAATTGATATTAAACTGATTTTCTAAATTTATAATAATGATATATGTATAAAGGACAACAATATAACAAATTAAGAGACATGTGAAGAAAAAAGGGAATATTACTTGAAGGAAACAATAATATATGATCATCAACAAGTAGGTAATATAAATTCATAATCAAAAAATATATGGTTTTATATATAAATAGAATAATATGTAAATTATATATAATAAAATTAAATTTATTATACAATATTCTTGTATGTGTGTGAAGAGATTCAAGACACTATATAAGTATATTTCATCTCACATTTTATTCTCATGAGAAACATGCTATGTTCAACACTGCGTACTGTTGTGAACGGTATATTATAACCATTATTGAAATATATATATCTTATACCTAAATTTATTATTTTTAACATGTTGATTTTATAAACACACATTCATGAGGTTTTATTTTTAAAATTTACCAAATCGGTTAAAATATTTTCCCTCCATTTTCTTTTGTAGATACATAGGTTTTTTATGAATCTAAACCCTTTTTTGATGTTTATATACTTCCATATGACATGTTATATGATTAATCTCATTATTTTCATGATAATTTAAGCTTGATGAAATTTCCTTTTCATACATGGAGAGTATTATCCCATTTTATAATGTTATAAGAGTTTATTGAGAGAATCTAATTTCTTTTTGAGATTATTAATATTTATTCATCCGTTAATGATATATTATCATCTATATCTCAATAACTCTATTGACTTTCCTTCTAATATGTTTATTTAATATATACTCATGTGTTAGTACCACTTTTTCTACTATTTTGATCGTATGATAATGTTTTAAAATAAAATCTAACCATCGGTCTCCCTTTAGTAAGAATCATATTTTATTAAAAAAACATGTTTTATAAAATGTATTAGAATTTTTTTTCAAAGGAGACCAAAAGATAATTTATTATTAATAATTTTTTAAAAAATATTTTCTTATTCTAAAGTATTACATTATATGTTTTAAAAATAATATTTAAAGAAAAGTGTTTTCAATCAATTTTAGGTAATAAAATTAAATTTTCAATTAATGAAGGATAATTTCCATATGAAATGTTATTAAAATACCATTAAAAATTATTTCCAAGATTGGATAACATCTGTTGGAATTACTGTTTCCTTTCTGAAGGAATTATGCTATTTTTATATTCCTCTTCTTTCTATGAATGAATTATGTTTTTATGGAATGATGTTTATGAAACCTGTTATATTTCACAGGTTATAAGCTTTTTAAACTAGTTTCTAAGCCATGGGTTATATGATTTTGAAACACTCTTATTTTCTTGGGATATGTTTTTGATGAAATGATTATAAAACATGTCACTTTCTATAGGTTATGATATGATTACATGTTTATAATACCCGTTTTAATTTATGGGTTATGATATGACTATTTATGATATTGTGGAACTTGTATGTGTGATTTCATTATGAGATGGGTGGGATATATATCAACCTCCAATGCACTGTGTTAAGATTTGTATCTCTTGATATTGAAAAAATGGTCTTGGGAATGAAACATGACTTCTAAGATGGCCATTGGATTGAACCATGACTACAAAGATAATATGAGGAGTGAAAACATTCTAATATGATGGCCATGGGTGTAAACTATGACTACCTAGATAGTATGGGGAGTGACCTCGTACTATCAAGATGGTCTTGGCAGTGATGCCTTGTCTAATATGGAAATCATATTATTTTCTTATGTGTCTACCAAAATTCCATATTCTATTCCTATGTTATGTTTTTATATCATATGATCATTATTTAGTTGTGAATCATGTCTTATGATCTTCCAATCTTTATTCCATCATTCATGTTAAGATCTTTGATATGTAGGGTGTGATATTATATTTTTACGATCATGTTCTCATTACCTTATGCTATTGTTTATGATTACATGACTCTCTTTTTTACCATAACTGAGCATTGATGCCCACCCCTTTTAATGATTCTTTTCCTCTAGGCTATGATGATATATATTTGGTTTGAGGTGTCTACGAAGGGTGCTAGTCATGAAGAACCTACTAGGAAATGATGTAGCTCATTTATGAATAATTTTTAATGTATTCACGTTTCCAATAGAACTGGACCAATTGCGGTCCTTGGGCGTATGTTTTCATAATGTTTATGTATTATGAAAAAGTTACGAAATATTTAATTTTGAAAATAAAGGGTTTCAGTTGAAATCCATTGTAAAATTACTGAAGGCTGATGATAATAATGACAAAATATCCAACTCTGTGTCAATGAAGAAGAATAAAAATTTTATACCAAGGAAAGAAACCTATTATAAATGTTTTATCATTGGTAAATTCATGTTCTAACTAATTCCCATTAATATTATTTATTTTAACAAACATTACAGGAACTAAATGGTTTGATGTATTATATATGGATATGTGCTTTAGTGGATTTATATTAATTATATATTCCTATCATGTAATGATAGGGTCACCATGATAAATATTTTAACTATACACTTTAGGGTTATCCATGTTGACATTGACTTATTACCATTAAAAATTCCATAGTGGTGTCAAAATGATCTTAAATTGGGGGTAATGAATTTTTGGAATATGGGGGGGAGGTGGGTTTTTTAATTAGTGTATATTTATTTATGATATTCTTGATATGGATGAAAGTTTTATCATAATAAAAAATCCAGCATATCCCTAAATAAATATTATTGGATAATCATGATAAATTTAAGACATTTGATATTTTTGAATATAACACTAATCACCAATATTTTACAATATTGTTTTATAAATCTTGTTCACCCACATAGACATGTATTTTTTATAATAAAAATCAAGTTGTAAGGGATTCTAGTGAAAAAAATATTCCCCTGATAGAAATATTTAGAATTCTAAGGTAATAGATGAAGAGATGAGATAGCCATTATGTTTCCATTTTGTATTTTCTTTTTAATAAAGTGGTGAAATTAAATACCCACCCATATTGGGGAGAAATTATTTATTACTAATACTATCATCAAATATATTTAAAGATATTGACTAAAAAAAATAAAATAGTTTCAGTCTAAATTGGGTTGGATTAATTTTTTTCAAATATGTAAATATTTGTTTGTATAATAGTTTAAATAAAGAAGGTTAAGGGGAAAATTGATTAATTGGTTAGATACAAACTATATGTCAAAAATCCATTAGTAATTTTCAATTTTTCTAGCATAGTGATTACTAAAAATTTATCATGGTTCTTTTATAAGGCCAAAAATTTAATTTTAATTGAGAGATAGATTATAAAAATATGATATTATAAAATAATTATGTTTTAAGATACAAAATGATCAACATTATGATTCCATGATGTTGTAGACTTTTTAAGTTTTATCTATAAAGTTACTGAATGAAAAATAAAATTAGAATTTATATCAAAAATAATTATGAAATAATATTCAAAATTCGAATTTTATGGATTTTAAGGAATAATATGACTACGAAATCCAATGTTGTAATAAAAATGAATATCAATTTTCATCATATATTTTTTCTCACACTAACTAGAGAGTAAATGTTGGATTCAATTTAATGGGGAATATTAATGATAATAATATGAATCTTTATTATAAAAACTCTTAAAATATCATCAGATGAACTTTTTTTAATACAATGGATACACTTTAATGATTTCATTAAATGAAGAATCCACTTTCTCTGTAATCTATTGGAAATTGTTCTGGAGATTGGATACTATATAAATGGGATTGAGAAAAATAAGTACCAGAAATGATGTTACTATATAAGGGAATAAATATGATGATTACTCGAGGGAGAAATCAAAGGTTAATGGGATAGAGTATATTAGATATATGCGATCAATCAATGAAGTGTGTACAATAGAATGAAAAGTAATAATACATAAAAAATTATTTTAGATTCCATCATTTTGATGATGAATAGATGTTGATCCCAAATTTATTAATATATAAGATATTTAAGGGTTAATTGACGAATTTATTAACCCAATTATTTGGGGATGTTTTGATAAACAATGTTGGATATGAAATGTATGATAATTTGAACATGGTTATACATTTTTTTTTGTTGAGTGATATATTTGATTTTGATCATCTCATTATTACTTTAAATGAGGTGGAATTATTTATTTTTATATAGTTGTAGGATATATATTAGATTATATTTTTAATGGATTTGGAGATAAATAAATGTAATGTTTTAATGGAAAAAATTTGACTTACCTTGGAATATAAAAATTGGTTATAAAAGAATAGAATCAGGTTGGTGAGGTAAATACAAAGATCCATAAGAGAGAGAAGTACCAGATCATGAATTTTCTTTGGATGAAGATTATTCATATAGAGGAGAATCATTCTGAGGTATACTAAATAAAGGTCCATAGACAGATCACATTAGATTATAGAGTATATATTGGATTTCCAATAGTCATGGAATGCAGGAATAAATGGAATAAAACATTGCATACTAGATGGACTTTTCAAGAAATATTTTTATAGAGGAATATTTATAGAAATATTATTGAAAAATTGATACTTGAGTAGATACATTTACCCTGATATTATGAGGATGTTTCAATATTATCTTCTATTTTAGAGCTCTATTTTAGATAATGAAATGTTGTACACATGCATATATTTAAAAATGAACTATTGGAGGAATCTATTTAGAAATAGAATATGTTTTTAAATCAGAACAATATTTATGAATGAATATGTAATGTCTAGGACAAATAAATAGTTGTTTAATAGGATAATGGATTGGATTTTTCACTAGTTGAGAATTAATAAAAGACTAGTAGGGATGTTGGGGGTTATAACAAAGTATGGGCAAAGAGTTGGTATCTTAGGGGGTCTAATTAGTCACATTGTATACCATTATAATATTTTTCATGTTTTTGAATAATCTATTTTAGGAGGAAAATCAAAATGAAAATGTGTAGATCCTATTTTTTATATAGAGCCTTGAAAATATCATGTGTTGATCTTCCCCTCTATAATTAAAGCATAGTAGTAGAGGATGAGAGATATATTTGAGTGGATTGAAATTATAACAACTTTAAATGGCTGAGTTTTAATATTAATTCAAAAAAGTAAGGTATTATTGATTAAACCAATACAGATATAAGAGATATCATTCATATTTCAGCTCGTAATTGTTGATTAATTAAAGCATATGAATTCTAATTCTAATATGGAAGTGATTTTATGGTATTTAGAATAGAGAATATGTGTATGATTTTATAATTTTAATATTATATGGATATTACAATCCCTATACATATGTGGTATTATAATAAAAAATAAGTAATAAATTTTTTAAAAGTCAGACAATATGGTATGGAATTATATTTGTGCAAATCATCAAGAAAGATTAAACTTCTTTTGTGATGATTAATTCTAGGATAATGAAAAATGTTGTGTGTTCTAAAACATTATTTAGTGATATTGATATTATGTTATATAAAAGGCAATGAAGAAAAAAATAACATCTATAAATGTATTTAATAGATTTTGAATAGAGTATGAAAAAATATTTATATTTGTAGAACATTGTTTCCATGCTACTGAGAAGGAAAAGGGTCATACCATAAATGCATTATCTCATGAATTAGATGATTATTATAGAGAATAATTAGGCTATTTGATATTATTTTTAATTTCTCTATAATCATTTTAGTAGTCATTATGTTTCATGAAGAGGATCCATCCTTTGCTTATAAAGCATCCAGTGATTGTAACACCATCATGTTATATTATATATTTCAATTAAAATAAATTTAATGTATGGAAGATCATTCAATACTTGATAACTCAAATATAAATAAAACAATAAAATAATATATTTCTATAACTAATTGCATAAATTGTTGTAGTGAATTGTATAACCATCATATATATAATTTATTATAGTGGTTTTGGATAAAGAAAAAGAATTGATAAATTAGTACTCGATTTTTAGTAATGTATTTAGATTCCTTAATAATACATTTTCTACAAAAAAAATTCCATTATTGAATAATTTTTAAAAGTAATATAATTATTTTATTCCACTTTTAGAAAATTAATTTTACAAAATGAATTTAATTTTTTTATCATCACTTAAAGCATTACTTACAGAATAAATTATATAATTTTCTGAAAATATTAATTTTTCAATGATTAATGAAAAATACATATTATTATTGCAAACTAACTTGTCATTTCACGAATTTAGACACCTTCATTTGGAAATAAAAATATTTAAATATAATAATAGATTATTAATATTATTAGTAATGAAGTTATGGTTGTTATAATAAATTTAAATTTTGATGTTTGTATAAAAATATTTAATACCTAACGAATCATTTTTTCTAGAAAAGGGAATTTCATTGAATCTTTTGGGATTAATTTTACATTGAATTATAAATATTTTTTCTGAAATAGATTTTTTAATATTTATTTCATATTTTTTATTATTATAATTAATATTATATAATAATTTTACCTTAATTGTTTCATAATGAATAATAAAAACTTCAATAGTTTATTGTTGAGGTTAAGGATAATATGGGTAAAATGTGGGGTTAGAGAAAAGAATGAGGATATAATTTTCAATTAAAAATTTCTAAATCACATTTTGTAGCCATATGGTTTCTTAATATTATAAAAATATAAAAAATCTATCCATTTGAAGGATTTGGATCATGTATGCCAATATAATATTTTAATATTAATTTGTCCACTCCCCCACATATAAAAGTATACAATTCCTTTATCTATATTACATGACATTAAACCATATAGAAAAACTGAAACCATCATAATGAAATTCTCAACCTCCCAAGAAATTATATAGAGGTTACTTACTCCATAAATATGATTCTAAGATTCCTTAATAATGGATCTAAAAGTAGCCGACAAAATTAGAGGAAATCATCCTATCCGACCATTGTCAAAACAAATTCTTATTATAAATCCATCAACATTGTAATATTCATAATATAATAGTAAAATAGTTATACTCAACACAATAAAATGTTATTACGATTTTTTAACATCCAATTCTCATTATATATTCTATCACAAGAGATGTTAATGTATCTAAAGTGCGTAAGTGTGACTACAACCCCTATATAGTGATACAATTCACTTTCCATCCCAATTTTTTAGGGATGGAAATAATTATGTGTTTATAGATTAATTATTTTATATCTATAAAATTATTCTTCATTAATTATAATATCTATTTTACCTTGTTAGGATTTAATCAGTTTTATTTCGATAACATCACTAATGTGCATGTGTGGACTACAACCTCCATGAAGCGATTTTATTTTTTTCAGTTACATTTTTTAGATGTAATATGAATATCTTTAATTTAAATATAATATATTTATGATTTGATTATGGTTCTATTTTGATATAATAATATCTTTATATTATTCTTTTTGTTAGAAAAATAAATCACTGTTTAGTCAACATACAAATTACTGGCTCAATGAGTGAAATAAATCATTTACATGTATCTAACATTTAGGGATAATTATAAATATGTTAATAATGGTAATTTATAAAATAAATATATAGACTTATATACTATATATAACGGAACAATGATCAATTCACAATGATTTAAATGGTCGAACAACACTCTCATGAAAAACATAAAATTTAACAACAAGAAAGTAATATAATAAAAATAATGCTAGAATAAATTGATGATAAACCATTATAAAATAATCACATAAGATATAATAGTCATGTAAATGGATTTTTATATTAATTTAATAAATATAAATATAGCATCCATGATGTTACATTGCTTTTATATCATATTGAACGTGGTGTACGAGTTTTATATTATAATCTCATTATTTATCGGTATTACATATGATTATGTTTCTAATGAATATATTTCATGATATACCACTAAAAATATAATGAATATTACTCTACTTTGTAAATTCAGGGAATATTCAATAAACAAAACAATCATCCAATATTTGTAATAAAAAATTGTGGAAAAAATGATTAATAAAAAATTGAATTTATTTCCCTTTTTTCCTAGAATATTTTTCCTCCATGTTAATGTTTTTTTAAAATGGTTTTGGGATTTATTTAATATTATAATATTATGGTTTTAATTTATTTTAAAAATGTTTTACTATTAAAAAAATATTTAAACATGAATCTTTTTGTCAATTTATAGATGATTTTTTTTACTGTATACTAAAAATGGGAAATGATTCTATTCTAAACATAAAATTCGTGAACATAATTTCTTATCATCATTACTAATAAATGATTTAAGGATTACTTTAAACATTTTTAAGTGTGTTTTATAAAAATATATTTCTCTTTATTTATGAAATTTCAATATTTTAAATAATTCATTTAAAAAATAAAAAGGTATTTTAATCATGAATTATTCTTGAGATATTTTAAAGAATTGGTTAGTTATCAAAACATTAATTCAATATACTTATGCCTTACTAGGGATATGATCCAATGATATCTTTCTTATTTCTTCTGAATATGGTTTATAAATATTATGATTATATTATTTTAGAACCAATTAATTTTTTGTTTCTTATTCTCAAATTAAATGCCTAAAATGTTTTTAGAATCCCAAACTAGGTACAATGTACTGGTTACCTAGGTCGGTTGGTCATGTGGCCTCAAGAATTCCCCTCTATATGCCAGAAGTAGATAACTAGTTGTGAGGTTATAATATATAACCTGGGGTTACTATAACCACTTTTTGAGAGTATTACAACTATAGTAATAGAAATATATTAGAAAAAATATAATAATAAATAACCATAACAATACAATGTTCAATACATAGAAATATCACAGGTTTATCCAAAACATGGGTAACTAACCATAACTAAAAATATATATATGTTATTCTGTTTTTCAATCATATGTATAATGAGAAAAATGTAAGGAATCTACCCCCCCCCTAGAAGGTCGCAAATCACATATGGTTCCCTAATCCATTCTTCACCCCAACTCATCCATCAAAAATAGTTATTTTTCCAATTCCATTTCTTAGAAACATGAATTCTGTTAGGGTAATGATTAGGAATCCGAGAATGGTGTGATTAAAACAAAGGATGCCTCCACAAACTATGTTTCAAACTATATCCAGTCTATAACAGTGTTTGAAGCTGTATAAATAATAATTATTATAAAAATGTAACCAGTTGTCAAAATTTATTATTATTTAACTAACCACATAATTACTATGATTCATGATGAAACCCAAACCATATATTCCTACAAAATAAAAATCAAGATACTAAACCATATATCATAGAAAATGATTATTCATTATATCAGGGGATATCATTATTCATTTAAATTTAATTCCATATCAATCCTACCAGGAAATTTGGTCCACTTGTTATTTATTTGACCTACAAAGTCATTTATAAAACATAATGGGTATTTGAATCATCAGTTCATATACCACATCTCATTGTTATGACATATGGGTATTTAGAGCATCAATCAATGTCCCAAAATCTTTATCATATGAATTAAATTGGGAACTAGAATCTCATGTCTATCAGTAAATGGGTATTTGATGTGTCAATACTTATTCCAATCAACATTAACCAATAAATCCATTATCAAATATATGATATTTATGAATATTAATCATCATTAATCCTCTTATAAATTTTTAGAATAATTTTACATCATTTCAATTTTTCAAAAACAATCATTTTTCATCACTTTAATCACATGGTAAAAATATAATCATTTTACCTTTGATCCATTTAAAACATATAAACAAATAAACTATTTAAACAACAAGGATAACCTAACTATCCATAAATTAAAATTATCAATATATTTGTAATGATGTTATTCAACCAATTTCACAGTCCATTAATTTTTAATTTTCATAGACCCATTAATTTAAAATTTTCTTAATCACATTAATTTATTATTCAATTCAATTCCCAAATGCATTTTCCAAAAATGGAAAGTGATTTTTTCACAACATGAATATTGAAATTACACAAATACAAACTTGAAATTATAATCAATATTATGGGAATTATCATTTATACCATCTATCATAGGATTATTAATGATCTCTTGCTAACCCATAGCCCTAAAATGATAAAGGATGAAAAACATTTACAATATAATAGAAGATCTAGACAAAAAAATATGATTATGATCAAACCCCAAAACCATAATCATCTAATGGTTCTACCTCTTCAATGATGGAAGGAAGAGTGGAATGAAACCAAAATAAAAATGGATCTTCGGGAATCGAACACCAACATATGAAGACCGAGGATGAATATATATCTCCAAAACCAAAGAGAGTAGATATATGGTCGAGAGGAGGAGGGATTCATGATAGAATGGAACCAAAATAAACTGCATGACACACTTATAGTTTTGAATTTTTTAATTACCTTATTTTTAATTCCTCTAAATTTAATTTTATCATTTTTAATGGATTATGAAAACAAACCCATTTCCTTGGGTGATTTTCCCAATAAAAAATCTATATTTATTGTAACCCATTTACACGAAGTGAAAATTTTCTACAATATATTCATCATCCAAATAATTATTCACAATGATCTCATGAACATCCAATGTATTAAAAACTATTTATAATCTATTATAACCCTGAAAAAAAAACAATTTGGGACATGCCTTAAAAATTGGTTGAAACATACAATCTCCCCTATATATAACAACACATCCTCGAGTTTTAATCCCGTGAATCTAAGTGATTTTAAGGTAAGTGGTTTAGGCCACTGAAACCACATATATTCTTCTATGTCTCGTGTTTCATCCCAATCACATACATGATTCTACAATTCTAATACTATAGTCATTGTCTTTCCTCACAACAATTTCTCACTATAATCTATAACATGTATTGGTCTATTTTAAAAGGATGTATTAGTCTCAGACTCCACATCATCGACATAGATCACATTATAAGTGATAGGTTGATACCATAATATATTTTAAAAATAAAAAATGTCATACATAAAACTATTCATCTATGGTAGAGGCAGTCAATATTGCATTGTCTGAATCCACTCTACAACCTCAAATGGTCTAGATACCTTTGCGCCAACATGCCCTACCTCCAAATCCAACAGTGAACTAATCATGTAAACACCCATTGGAACACATGATATCTCACTATATACTCAAGGGGACATTGAAATCATTCAACATATGAATTCTATCTTTTATCAGATGAATCCATACGTATTCGAATTAGTTGAACATTATTTGATGTCTCCTTCACGAGTCTCGGACCTAAAAATTATAACTCACCTACCACCATACAACATCAAAGGAATCAACAAAACCTACCATAAATAATCATTCATGGTTCCATAAAAATTATTTTCTAAAAGTTTTGGTTATAGGTGAAATCAACAAGATTCAAGTGCTTCTCCTAAGACCAATCAATTTCTAAAGCACCCACCTATAAAAGATACTCTAAAACCAATATATTACCATCAAACTATCAATTTATTTTAGGGTGGTAACCCATTAGATATACATATATACTAAGCCCCTTCTTTAATCCTTTCTATAAGTGAGAAGTAACACATGGGTCATGGTCTGTAACTTTTCTCTGTAGCACCCCGTGTTGAAAGTCATTATCTCGAACATACAATTATAGAAACTTTTCCAATGAAAAATTATCTTGACCACAGAAAAATGTCATACCTTCATCAATCAGTCCAAATTATCTCAAATAATATCATACATCCAGTATCACACATGGATTTTCATTTTCATGCTTTTATTAATGTCCCCTTTGGTTCTTATATTTCTCTCGGTTTTTGAGAGTTCTAGGTTCGAAAGTTTGGAGCCTCTTATGTTATTGATCTATGACCTTAGTCTTTGTGGTATTTTATGGTATTTGGACTCCAATTTCTTCAATGCGGTGGTTTGAGGTTTTGGTGTTTTGGAGTTCGTTTAGTGGCAATCCTAGTGGCACCACTTGTGGGCTAACTTGTTTAGGTGGTTTGTAACCATTAGTTGGATGAATTTTGTGGTTAAAAGGGGAGTGTTTTTTGGAATTTTTCTACACTATCAGTAGCCATTAATTACCCATAGTATTCCCCCTTTCCCCCACTGAAATTGAAGGAAAAACCATAGTTTTTGGGTGGCAATAACATGCCGCATGGTTTGGCTGCACTTTTTACTAAAATGTGTATCCAAACCAAGCATGGGTGTCCCAATCATTGAAAACATTATGTAATTCCAATTTATCCCTTCTGGAATAAACCCATATCCACCCCCATTATTCACATTTTTCTTTCCTACCTCCATGGACATCCTCCATGATCTCTCCCAATCGATTGGAACTCAATTTTGAAGGCATATTTCATCGGGGGGAACATAAAAACCATTCATGTAAGTAATATCTCATTGATTTCATCCATTTCCTTTGGGTTTATTTCACCATATCATGTGCTCTAATGTTTCCAGAATAAATGGTTCGTTATTAGGTTTTAACCTTGTGCCATTTTGGTCTAATCATGAGGTTTTTGGTTTCTTTTCACTTCCTTGAGGTGCTACAGTGGTGTGGTTGATCTTTCACACCCATATTTGAGGGTTTCAACACTTTCAGTAGTTGATTCAATGTGAATGAAATTATTTATGAGTTAAATTTTATGATTTATTAATTTATTATGTTACTAAATTGCCTTTTGTGGTGAAAATATCATTTTTGGTTTCATTATTTAAGCATTAAGTATTTAAGTTACATTTTTTTGAAGTTGGAAATTTTTCAAATGTAACACATGTGATATCATTTGTGTATGTTTTAAAAAATATTAAATTGGTTTATTAGTTATTTAATGGGGATGAAAATTATGGTTTGGTAATTCTTTAGTGTTATGTGGACCTCAAAAGGGAGTTTTTGAATCGAATTTATGTGTAAAATCCTGCTGTACTCCATGAATGTGTTTTATGAAAATTTGTGTATTTTATGTGTATCAATTGTGGTATTATTTGAGGTAATTTTATATCACTTGATATTGGTTTAATAAATCTTTCAAGTGATGAAAATTCTGTTTTGGGATTTTATTGGTTGGATTTGGGCTTTGAAAGAGGGTTTTGAAATGGGTTTTGTGTGAAAAACATGGTTATACCCCTTGGGCATGTTTTGTAAAAATTATAAATGATTTATTGTGTTAAAAATGTAGAAAATTGATGTACATGTTCTATTTTTGTTATTATATTCAATTAAAATTGATGTTTTTAATGTAAAGAGGTTATTTAAGATGACAAACATTTTTATAATGTTTTATAAATGGCTGAAACGCTTTATTAAATTTCATGAACAGTGAGAAACATGTTTGTTGGATGTTTTGTGTATGTTTGATATGGTAAATGAATTTTTCTTGTGAAATGAGTTTTATATTAAATTTATGTGTGATTTTTGGTAAATTAATGATGTGTAAGTGGTACTTTCAAGAGAAAATTATATTTCATGGCTTGTAGAAATTTTTTGAGCACATGAGGGAAACATGGGTATCTAGGATGGTGGAAATGTACTAGTATACTTGGGATATCCTAGTGTTTGGCCTAAATTTCACATAGAAATCATGATTCTAACGACAATAAATAAATTATGATGATGGTGATGATTATTATGGTGATCACATGGTTTTTTTCTGTTATCCCTACTATTGGATCATTTTTATGATAATGGATATTGTGATGGTTACATTTAACCAGATATGAGATACATGGGACCCACATTGACCTAGTACCATGACGGTTATTTCCTATTGGTTGTGGTCATTTAAGGATTTGTTCTTACTATTCGCATACATTATGTTTGGAAGAAAAAATAATTCTCATTGGTATTTTATTTAAAATTGTTGATTATATAAAAGATCCCACCTAAAAAATGTTTTTATTTGAATTTTCATATATTTATAATTAGGATTAGCATTTCATGTTTATGAAAACATGCAATCTTTTGATCATTGAATGTTTATCACATGGAATCTCTTACTAGGGGTATCCTATACTGAACTAGATGACACCCTACTTACATCATTGCAAGTAAGTAGAAATGGTTATGTTGTTGCAGGTTTGGGTACATCATTGGTTCCAATAGTTCGGGTTTCTAATAGTTCCTTGTATTGAAATTTTTTAGAGATAGATTGATGGAGGTTACTCTTTCCATGAGAATGGTTCTTAGGTTTTTTTTTTGGTCTTGTACCACAGTTTAAACAATTTTGTAAATTGTGTAACTCAATTATGAAATTTGGTAAAAGATGGTTTGGTTTGACAAATGATGATATGGTTTATTGGATTTGATTTTTGTTGTGTTTTTATGAACTCAGGTAAATCATTCCAAACATTCATATTATGATACCTTGGAACTTGTTCCAGCCCATGGGCATTGGGAATGCCCTTTAGGCCTTTTCAAGGGTTGGGTTTAGTGCTAGTTTTGATGGAATTCAGATCTTGTTCATGAAAAAATGGTATCAAAGTTGGTTATCTCTCTTAGGGTTATGTAATCAGGGGAGTATTCAGGGTTTTATGAAGCTAATCGTTTCATGAATTGACAATAAATTTGTCGGTAGTGTTCCTGGTAATCACACCACAAGATGAGATTCATGTTTCCAGGGTATGTCATGATGTATCTGAGTCCTTTTGTTTGCTTGGTTTGATGATGATCAGGGGAAATGAAGAAAGAGTTTGGCTAGTGCTCTCAGAGAGCTTGTTGGGCTTGGAAATACATGTGGAGTCGGGGATATTTTCCTAGAAAACTATATGGGATGATGGAGACATTAACATATGTCTTCTAACCATATGTCCAAGCCACCCACATAAAATAGTTTCCACATGTATTTAATTGATTTATTTTATATTTGGAATTCCAGAAGACTGTTTTTAATGAAAAAAATAACAAGGTCTTAAAAAGAATAATGTTTTTGTGAAATTATTTTCAAATAAAAAGGGAATGGTTTGACATGTGAAATGGTAAAACTAAATTTTCAGATTTTTTTGAAATGTAAATGTGTGTTTTTACACTTATTTTTAATGTAGGAAATTATGTTAAAGTTGGTTTTGAAAAATGTTTTCAATTGAGTTATCTAGAATATAGAATGTTGTTTTAATGGGATGAGATGTTTTGAAATTAATTTATGTGACTTGAATATGTGCTCTTATTTGAGTGATTGTGTATTTATGAAATGTTTTGTAATATTTATATTGGGATTTTTATTTCATGGTATGTGGTATTGAGAGAAAGGTAGCATTGGACGACTGTTTTGGTTTTGAAAATAAGAAAGAACTTTTCTTTTAATCGTAGGTATTTTCATATAATACCAAATGAATGGGGTTATATGGGATGATTTATTGTTAATGGGATGACTAGATTAGTTCTAAGATGGATTTGAGGTGTGTTCCCGGTGTGGCACTAAAACATGCATGTGTGAGGCCCAAGGGGTACCATTGAAGGATATGCTAACCGTTGAAGTAATTATTTTCTATGGGATGATTTGAAATCAAAACTTGATGTCTTGATGATAGGATTGGTATAGTATTTCTTATGTGTTTTTGAAAATTTTTTCTGGGATTTTTTTAGTCCAATAACCCTCTTGTTTGAACAATGTTTCGGGATTGTGTTTCTTTGGAGATTTGGGTTGAAGGACTGGTTAGTTATCTCTTATGAGAAATGTTTCGGGATGCCTTTATGGTGGTTCCCTTCATGCGTTTAGATCTGTTTTGGGGGAAATTTTTTCAAATGGACCTGATTGGTTTGGTCATCAGGTTCTCTCATTGGTTAAGGTAAACCCCATTATGGGGTAGTGCACATCTCAACTGCAACCTAGATTGTTTCATCGTTGGATGATCCTCCAGTTGATCAATATAAGTAATCTTATATTGACATTTGTAGATTGAGTATTCACCCTTAACATTAATTGTTTTTTTGGAAACTCTTATAGTGGGAAAGTTATCGTGGATGGTTGAAATAGATCTTAGTTTTTTATGATACCTGATTCGTTGAAGGAAAACAGAGTTCATGGTTGTCAATGTTCAAAGTGTCTAAGAGGGCCTCTATGTCCTTTGTAGTAATTTCAATGCTGGGGTCAATTTTAAACCACTAATGTGGTAAATCATGTTATTATTGGATATTATGTCCACTTTATGGAATTTTGTGTTGTTTGGGGACTTGGGATATGGTCCTTTTCCATGTGTTGTTTCAATTAGTCACAATGGACGTGTATGGTGACACCATATGATTTCATGTTCAAATTTGATTGTAAAGTTAAAGGTTGTGAAATACTCTAAGAGTCTCTATTATTTTGGTCATATGTATCCCTTTGAAATACATAAAAATTACTTATATTAGATGAAGGTGTTCATATGTGTCCTTTCCATCTGTTGTTTCTCAGCATAAGAAATAAGGTGTGATGTGTGTGTATCTTCTAGGAAATTTTTTCAGTGAAATGTCGGGATACGGTAATGTGAGTTTGATATGTTTTGAATCATGGTGAACCCATCTGAGATCAGGGTATTCCTTTCATGGCACTAAAAGGATATGTCCCGTTTAGTGGTTTTCTAAATCCAAACAACGAGGATGAATATTCTTCAATCATTTGAGCTCTAGCCATAGGTATTAGAGTGATTCCATCACGTAGATAGGGGAAATCCTAGGGCCATTCAAACCATTTTACAAATTATTATATTCAATATAAAATATGATAATATTTTAGTCCTTTGGTTTCTATATCTTACTTCTGTTGTTCACAATTGGTGGAAATAGGTGGAGGGCCTCATCCCCATGTTATTGACCAGTGACATTACATTACCCTTGGGATTCCATTGGGGTTTTTATAATTATAGGAAATTTTTCTAGCCAGGTTGAGCACACAGTTTTTTCACAATTAGTATTGATTGTGTTCTAGTAAACTATGTAGGTATAATGATCTTCACAGTTAGCGTACAACTTCAAAAACTGTCCAGACTGACCATGTGGTCATCCCAACTCATTAAATATCTAGGTTTTTCTGTTCCAACCCATGATGGTCAGTTAATATGGTTTGTTAATATGGTGGGGATGCCAACTATTAGTCTCATGTGATCTCTTTTGGAAAATTCTAATAGAAGTATACCCCTTGTTTTAGAGAGTCTGTTCGGGAATCTCCCTATTAGTGTCCTATTTATGTCTTAGAAAATTTAGGTTCTCTCTTATGATGGGGATCCCATTTGTGTCTTCCCATATAAGTGACTCATATTTTTCATCGGTCTTGTCTTTGTTGTAGGTTTTCTCAATCGGAGCTACCTATCTAGAAACTTCTTCCTTGGGTAAATGTTAGGATTAGAGAGTGCCCAACGGTTTGGTTAAAACAATGTATCTATAACCTTGTTCATTTTTGTTATTAGTATGGGTTAATTGATGGAGTCTTTTCCGGATAGTGTTTGAGTTGTTTTATTTTTGGATAAAGAATGAATATTCTCGATCATTTCAGGAAATTGATGTATGTATTTGTTTGGGAGAGTATTCCTTCCTAAATTGTTCATTGGAGGTGTTTTTTTCCATTGGTGGAAAATCTTGGTAAAGAAGTACATTTATGTTTATCTGTTGGGTTTGGTTATTTATTTGGACATTATATGGGTTTCTGGGGGTATAAAAATTTATGGTGGGGAGTATTTTTACAGCCAGATTTTCAATTCAAGGCTTTGATTAAAATCCTCTTTTGGTTCTTATAATTTTCTTAGTTTTCAGGTGTTTTGAGTTTGAAATTTTGGCGCCTCTTGTGTTAATGATCTATGAAAATAGTCTTTGAGGTCTTTTATGGTATTTGGAAGCAACATTTTTCAATTTTATGGTGGGATTTTGTGGTATTTTGGAGTTGGATTAGTGACACTCCAAGTGCTACCATTTGTGGGGTATGTTGTGTATGTGGTTTGTACCCATTAGTTATAAGTGTTTTTGTTTAAAAATGATGGTTTCTTTTAGGAATTTTCTTCCACTATCCTTAGCCTATACTTTCCCCAAGAATTTCCCCCGGAACCCACCCTAAAATTTGGTTAAATAAAATCAATTTTTGGGTGGCAATAACACGGCACACGGTTTGGCCGAATAGGTTACAAAACTATGTATCCAAATCATGCAAGGGGGTCCTGGTTATTAATTTTTTTTTGTAATTACAATTTTTCCATTCTGGAAGGAAATTGAAGCCACTCCATTCTTCCCCATTTCATTCATTACCTACATATATACACTCCAATATCACTCTCCCTCCCTTGGAACTCACTTTTAAGGGAGATTTATGGGGGAAACATCAAAACCATACAAGTAAATAAATATATCATTGATTTAGTCCCATTATGTAGGGTTTATTTCACCGTTTAAACAGTTAAATGTGTCAAGTATCTCTAGATCATACCTAGGGTTTACCCATGTGTCTTTTTGGTGTAATATTGAGGTTTTAGGATTCTTTTCACTTTCATGAGGTGCTACGATGGTGCGGTTGATGTTTCACACCATGGTTTAAGGGGTGGGAAAATTTTGGTAGGTGATTCCATGTATAATAAATTATTGATGTGTAAGAATACCTAATTTATTAATTTAGAATTTTCTAAATATATCATGTGTGGTACAAAACATTGTTGGTTGAATTATTTAAGCATTTAGTATTTCACTTACATTTTTATTTGAAGTTGTTTATTTTTTAAATGCAACTCATGTGATATATTTTTGTGGAAGTTTTAGAAAATATGGAATTGATTTATTATTTGTTGAAAAGTGCTTAAAGTTATGTTTTGGAAAGGAATTAGTGTCTTGTTGCCCAAAAAAAGAGTTTTAATGTGTAAAACACTGTTTTACTCCTTGAATGTGTTTTATGAAAATGTGGGTTTTCATGTGTATCTTTTGTGGTTTTATTTGAAGTTATTTTATAGCACATGATATTGGTTTAATAATTTTTTCAAGGGATTTCAATTCTCGTTTAGGGTGGTATTGGTAGGATTTTGGCCTTAAAAGAGTGATTCGAAATGGGTTTTGTGTGTAAAACATGGTTATACCATTTAGGGTTGTTTTTTTGAAAATTATAATTATTTATTATATTAAACTAAGTGGGCATGTGATGTAAATGTACTATTTTGGTGATTATATTCACATAAGATTGATTTTTTAATGTTAAATTGGTTATTTAAGATGTAAAACATTTTTCAGAATGGTTTATAAAATACTGAAATGTATTATCAAATTGAATGAAAGGTGTCAAACCTGTTTGTGGGCTATTTAGTGTCAGTATGATGTGGAAAATTATTTTTTCTTATAAATGGAGTTTTATATGACATGTATGAGGGCTGTTTGATAAATATGTGATGTGGATGTTTTATTTTCATGTGAAAATTAAATTTCATAGCATTGTTTCACTTTTTTGATAATATTCGGGATACATGGGTAACTAGGTGGGTGGACTTGTACTAGTATTCTAGTGTTCTCGTTGAGTTTTTTCTCAGTTTCACATAGACTATTTGACACTGACAACTCTAAATAATTTATTATAATGACGATGATGACTGTTGACCACTATTTTATGGGTATTATATCTACTGGTGGCTCGTGTGGATGAGAACAAATATTGTGATTGTGATTTTCACAGAGATACGGGATTACTAGGACCCACAGTGAGCTAGTTCTTAGATGTCATTTTCCATTTATTGTACTCATTGAATGGTTTATACTTACCATCGATATATAGTATTTTTCTCTGGAAAATTCAGTCACCATTTTATTTTATTTAAACATGTTGATTCTTTAATATAGCCCACATGAAACTTGGTTTTTATGTAAAGTTGCATCTCTTTAAAATTGTTATTAGCATTTCATGTTTATGAAAACATGAAAGAATGTATTATTTGAATGTTTATCACATGGAATATCTTAGTGGTTCTATCATACTAGGATTTCCCTCACACCCTACTTAATCATTTGGGTGTAATTAGACTTGGTTATTCTATCACAGGTTTGGGTAGAGCTTTTGTGCCAAAAGATTGGGTTTCTAGCGGTCTTCATAATGTTGTGTTTTGGATATGTCTTGAGGGTGGTTCCTCTTTACATGTGGATGCTTCTTGGGATGTCCTTTTTGAATTTTTATCTTTTTAATGGTATTTAAACAATGTTTTAAATTGTTTAAATCAGTTATGAAATTTTGTAAAAGATGGGTTTGTTTGAAAAATCGAGATTTGGGTTATTGGATTTGTTTGTTGTCGTATGCTTATATATATGGATAAATCATTCCCAAAATTAATTTTTCGATTCTAAGACACATGTTACAGCATGTGGGGATAGGGAATACTCTTAAACCCTAGTCATGGGCTAGGTTTGGGGCATATTTTGATGGCGACCAAATCTAGTTCGTGACGTCTAGAGCATCCCCAAGAGACCCACCACGAAATCTATGGTAACATCACCCAACATCCATTTTAGATTGTGGAATGGATATATAAAACCACCAAGACATTGATGCTCTTATATCACCTACTAATAGGTGTAGTATCTTGTCACGTACCCTGATATGTCCTTTTAATTCCTGACCTCCTATATGATTGACGTAGGTCATGGTGAATTTTTGTAAAACATAGATGCAACACATATTTCGAGGTATGAAATTCAGACATTAACTTCTCCAACATACTCAAAGGAATAACTACATGATTAATGAAATAGATGATATCAGACTCATATATATTCTAATATGATTGTGACGCCAAAAATTCAGGAATATTACCACATCTAAAAACTCTAGAGCCTCATACATCATATCCCTGATCTAGACCAATTTCTTTGATTCCACTAATAGTGATACATAGTTAATCTGATCAAATACCTCCCAAAGTGCATCATACTTGTTATCCATAAAGTGTATCATCACCAACTCATAGATAGACTCTTAATCTTCCTATGTTTGTTTTTTTCCTTCTCTATGAATCATAAAAACTATTTCCAATCATATATATATATTCTAGCTCAAAATCAAATGACTATATATACTCAATCCATCTCTAATACCATGGATTCATGTCTCATTTTGAAAATATATATATTAAGATCTTATGTTTAATATTCATTATAAAATTGTTTCCCAAAAAATAATTCCACCGACACATCATGGAATAAACCATTGTATATAACTTGAGATCATGTGATTTTTAGTTTCATTTATGTGGCAAGGAAATCCATGACCCAAATGCCACAACTCGATTTCCATGAAACAACACTACCTCATGTCATATCCCAGATGTGTCACAATTCACTATAAATTCCATACCCACCTCTTATAGAATCATTTTTTGTGCACTGGAAAAATTCTGTATTAAATCAGGGAATAAATTCTCATATATTGAATACCATAACCCAATATATCCCTTATTAGTCAATTTCAAATTAGGTTATTATATGTTGGAAAATTCTTGTATGATCCTCCAATAATTTCCCACTAAACCCAAATAGTTGGGGATAACCAAATCATTCTATGGTGCTCTCAAAAAATCTACCTACATGTTCTTTAATCCCACAAATTCAACTTCATCTGATATAATGATACCCAATAAATGTTCCTAATAAAACCATAATTGAAAATTAGTTAACATGGAATATTTTTGATTCTCTCTTAGTATACTATTGTTGAAATCCAAATGTTTTCCAGGATCATAATGGGTATTGGAGTACACCAATATGTTATCAAAAAAATTCCACAAAATCATATAGATACGAGTGAATGATTTAGTTCATTAATTCCACAAAGAGACCAAGTTTATTCTTCTACCAGAACTAAATCATAGAGATGTCACAAATATAGTTCCAAAAACTGATGTATATTGGATGTTTATCATATTTCCAAACTTCCAATTGATAAAAACCTAATAATAATTCATGTTTGGAGAAAAAAATTTATCTCATTTGGTCATAGATTTTTTAAATAAATGGAATATGATATCATTTCTTCACTCTCATATAATTCACCATTGGGTGGTCATCATAATTAAGTAATGTATTATAATCCTTCTTTGAAAAAACAATGTAGAAACCTAAAGAGATTTAATTAGTTGGATAAATTATGTATCAATCATCTCTTCCAATTGATTCTTAATATCTTGAACCTCTATTAGTGTCATTTTAAAAGGTGGAATGTAAACGAAATCTTATTCATGCATGATCTCAATCATCAACTTCACTTATATATTAGGTGGAATCTCAGATAATTCCTTGAAATATGCATTCTTGAATTTCACTATATTGGGTGTAACGAAATCATGATTCACACACCCCATCATCAAGAAAAATACATGAAACCTGGGAGAGAGCCATGCAGTTGCTGATTAATTGGCCTCACATGGCCCCCATTGACATCCCACTCTTCAAGAGGAACATAATGTTCACCATCAATAGATTTAGAGGCACCTCAATGAATAAAACAATATATATATGGGGTGGTAAAATATAAAAAATACATCCTCAAAATCATGTCAAAGGAAGATATATCATGGATTTAGAGAACCTAATGGAAATGATACTTCTTATCAATGAGATAACACCTCTTTAAAAAAACATTTCCATCGACTATTCCACCAATGGTGTGACAATTTTTATAAACCCATTCATGAATTCCACCATTAGACTCTACATGTTCACAAGTTGTGTAGATATAAAAGAGTAGTAGGATCATGTATTAAATAAGGAATTAAAAAGCGTTGAAGATAAACGAATAATTACTCTAATTGTTGAAATTCATAACTCATTATCTATTATTGATTGTTGAACTATAACACCCAGTGATTTTATGTTTTTTTTTAATTTCTTATGTTATACGCAAAATAATATTTCACTGCACACAACACTTTGAGCCTTCAAGCTCGGCCATCCCCTGCCCATTTCTCTTCTCCACTTCCATAGAAACATTTTGGAGGATCTGGGATTCTCAAAAGACTAGCTCTAGTCCCTTAAGAGGAATCTTAATGGAGGTGCGTCGAATAAGAGGAGGTTCAGATATGTACGAAGCCTATTGGACCTAAGGTAAGGGAAAATCTCACAATCTCATTTTTATCCAAGATTGTTTATACTTCAGAATTTACTGGGGAATATTTATCATCCACAATTATGTTTCCTCAATAAATAATAATACTTCTATCCTCATACAACTGTTTAAATCTAATTTTACCTATAAGTGAATTTTTAGAATAAGATATGAAAGGAATCTTTTGATATATTCAGTTACAAAATATTTTTTTCTTTTCCGACAAAAGTATGAGAAGAATATTTTTTTAACTTTAATGACATGAATAGATTTTTATGATTACATAGAACATTATTTCCATGAATCATCCTTTACATGTTTTCATGTTTATTTTAAATTAGCTACATTTAGTTTAAAATTTTATGACATGGTAAAAAAGGAAAAAACTTGAAGTAGAAAGGATATTTTCCTCAAGAATCAAGTTCAAGGGTTTTATCAAAAAAATCCATCAAAGATAATATAGGGTTCTGTTTCTATCCCAATAATTACATATATTTGATTATGTTATTATGGAATTATTTTATTGAAGTCCTTTATCTTATAGGAATTGTTTTATGATGTCATGATGTTTAGGAATCCCATTTTTATTACATGCATTATGCTATGATGCATGATTTATGATTTTGGGGCACACATAAAAATGGTTTCACTATGAGATGCGTAGGACCTATATCCCCCTCCAATGCATTGGGTAATGATTTATATCTCATGAGATAGACATGGCTAGAACAGAATGTTAAAATAGTTTAGTGATACATGACTAGAACGAGAAGTAAAATCGGTTCAGAAATTGACTTTGTCTAGTATGATAGTCTTAGAAATGATTCTTGACTAATTATAAACGATTTTCTATGATTCTGTGTGTATGCCACAAAGTTTCATGTTTTATGTTATGATTATTGGGATTTCATTTCACTGTTATGATATACCCCATATTATGATATTATGATCTCTTTTGTAGGTTAAAATTTTCAAAATGCTATGTTCTAATGAATACGATATGATTGATATTTCCTTTGTTTACCCTTAATGTGCATTTGAGCTCACCCTTTTGTATGTTTTATTTTCCCTATGTAAGGAAGGAAGGTATTAAGTAGGATATGCCAAAAGGGACTCTATATATGATGAAATAAATGGGAGACAATGTAGATACTTTTTGAACCGGTTTTTATGTTTCCCAGTTTCTAAATACACTATACCTATGCGGTCCTATCATGGTTTTGTTATATGATGTGATATGTATGCTTCAATTATTAAGTAATAACAGTGTATGTAATGTATGGGTCATTATAGTTGGTATCAAAGGAAAGGTAAAATCAACCACTGGAAACATGGATGTGAAAGCCTTAGTAAGAACCCTAAGGATATGTCTAAGCATAGAACACAATATCAATGTTTTATAAATGGCCATGAATAACCTATGATAAGACCTTATGTGTCAAATTTTATTCTTGATTATGTGGTTTTCCCATTATGATTTGTGTTTCTCACACTATGTATATTGGTTTTAGTCAATTAATGGAACCCAAAAGAACCATGTTAATGCTAAATGGGACGAGAAATCCAATGATTGTCCGCCAGAGCAACCAAACGTTTTGGGAGCTGGAATGAAAACTCTTATTGCCATGCTCACACGACTTTCTCAAGCTATGAATCATTCAGGACTTCAAAAAAATCAAATGAAGGAGTAATATTCTGTTAAATCCTTCATGAGGCAGCGTCCACCATCATTCAACAAGTCATCTAATCCATTAGTGGCTTAACATTGGATTAGTACCACTTAAAAGATATTTTCAGTCCTGCAATGTACTGAGCATGATAAAGTCATCTTAGCAGTATATCATTTAGAAGTTAAATCTTATCATTGGTGGAATCTTATCAAGAATACGAGGAAAATTGAAAAAAAATGAGTCCATGGAAGGGGATGAGTTCAAGAACTTATTTTTCAATAATTAATTCCCTCATATTCTTCGAACTAAGATGGAGTAGGAGTTTCTTGAACTGAAGCAAAGGGATGATGATTCATTTGGTACCTACAAAGAAAATTTTACCAGTCATTCAAGGTACACTTCCAGAATTATTATCAAACCTGAGAGTAAGATCGATCGATTCTTTAGTGTCTTAAAATCAAGTCTTCGAAGGGAGTTAGCCATAAGGGACTCAATAGATACGAGGAAATTGTTCGATGTGCTCTCAAGATAGAGATGGAGATTGGAGTATGCCATCAGTCATATGGGTTTGATAAGAAGAGGAAAATGGAATTCAAAGGGAAATATAAAGACCACAATGAAAAGAAGATGAGTATTCCTTTATTCTCAAATTGTGGAATGAAACATGGAGGGAATTGTCTTAAAGGGACAATTAAATGTTTCAAATGTGGAAAAGAATGTCATTGGGCATTTTAATTCCACAATGATGGGAAAAATATTTCCACTGATACGAGAAAAGAAAAGGACACACATAAAGCACATCATACACTTCAATGTTACAAGTGCAAGGAAATGGGGCATTATGCTAATCAATTCCCTAGTCCAAGGGTTGTTGATGACTATCGATATCAACAAACTCTTAAGGCCAATAGAAAAGTAAAGTCACATGTAATTTTGTTCGACAATGTGGAGTATGATAATGAAGTGGTGAAACGTAAACTTACCATCCACTATAAAGTATAAAATATTTTATTTGATTCTGGATCCACCCACTATTTTATTTCTGAAGAATTTCCTAAGGGTATCGTCGTACTACCTCAACAATTTGATGTTGAGTGAGCGGTGACAACTCCAAATGGCACAACGGTTGCATCAATAGTTTATAATTCCTCTCCAATTGACGTTTTTGGGAAAGTGATTCATGAAAATCTAGTGATCCTTCCTATAGTAGAATTTGAGGTGATTCTTAGTATGGATTGACTTTCCTTATATGGAGCTCATATTGATTTCCAAAGAAGGGAAGTCACATTTCATATTCCTGATCAATCTATGATCATCTATCAATATAAGGATCAATATAACCTTCCAGTGGAAAATCTATCCATATTGTGTGTCATGATTCCAATAAATGAAGGTTATTTATCTGAAATGGTTGGAGAGAAACTCACGATTAATAATATGCCAATTGTACGAAATATTGATGATGTCTTTCCAGAAGAATTTCCAGGTCTTCCACCAAATTGTGATGTTGAGTTTTCCATTTTCAAAGACACCTTATAGTATGTCCCCAATTGACTTATAGGAATTGAATAAGAAACACCAAGAGAATCTTGATAAAGGATTCATATGCCAAAGTGCATCACCTTGGGGAGCACCTATTCTATTTGTTATGTAGAAATATGGATTAATGAGACTCTGCATTGATTATCGAGAACATAAAAAGATCACTATAAAGAAAAAATATCTTATCCCATACATTTATGACTAGTGTGACCAACTACACGGAGCTCAAAACTTCTCCATGATTGATCATCATTCATGGGTTCATAAATTAAGGGTCAAAATGGAGGACATTTGAAAGACATCTTTTCGTACAAGGTATGGACGCAATGAATTTATTGTGATGCCATCTGGTCTTACTAATTCCCCTGGTATCATCATGGATCTGATGAATAGAGTCTTTATAGACTAACTAGATCAGTTTGTGTTAGTCTTTATAGTTGATATTCTTTTCTATTCAAATAGTAAGGAAAACATGAAGATCACCTGAGAATTGTATTAAAGACAGTAAAAAATGATAATCTTTAATCCAAATTTACCAAGTGTGAAATTTGGCTTCCAAAGGATTCATTTTTGGGTCATATAATCTCAAAAGAGGGGATATCTGTGGATCCATACAAAACAGAGGTTATTGAAAGATGGTTGAGACCAACAACAGTAACCGAGTTCCAATGTTTTCTTGGTTTGGATGGATATTATCGATGTTTTTGAATGATTTTTCACAATTATGTAATCCACACACTAGGTTGACTCGAAAAGGAGTTATCTTTGTTTGGAAGGAGGAGTGTGAAGAGAATATCAAGGGGTTAAAAAGAAGGTTATCCGGTGCACCTATGCTCAACGTACCTTGTAGTGGAGAAATGTTTGTGATATACAGTGATGCATCCATGAAGGGATTGGGATGTGTTCTAATGTGAAACGATATGGTGATAGCTTATGCCTCACGACAGTTGAAAATCCATGATGAAAATTACCCAACTCATTATTTGGAATTAGTTTCAGTAATATTTGAATTAAAGATTTAAAGGAATTATCTTCATGGTTAAAGGTCGGATATTTATTCTAATCATAAAAGTTTAAAGTATATTTTCACACAAAAGGAGTTGAATATTCACCAAAAAAGATGGTTGGAGATAATTAAGGAATACAACTGCTCAATTCATTACCACCATGGGAGAGAAAAGAAGGTTGCAGATGCATTATGTCGATAAGACCATGATAGATTATCCATGCTTAGGATCCCAGAAGATCCAATATTTAAGAATTTAGAAAGGATGGATCATGGAATTATAATGGAAGGGGAAAAATATTATCTTTCTCAAATGAATGTTCAACCACAAATACATATGATGATTAAAGAGTCACAGAAAGAAGATTTAGAGTTACAAAAGAAGGTGAGAAATTTTCCTGAATTTCACATTGATTGTGATGAAATAATAAGGTACAGGAATCGGGTTTGTGTTCCTCCCATCCCAGAATTAATGAAGTAAATATTGGATGAGGCTCATAGTTCATCATTCTCTATTCACCCTAGAAGCACAAATATGAATAGGGACCTGAAAGAGTACTTTGGGTGGGATTTCATGAAAAGAGATGTTTCTAAATATGTCTCTCGATGCTTGGTTTGTCAGCGAGTAATAGCTGAGAGAAAGAAGTCTAAGAGGATTTTACAACCATTACCCATACCATGAAGGAAATGGGAAAACAACACTATGGACTTTGTCACTGGAATTCCTTAATCATTCAAAGGCAATAACGCTATCTGGGTTATAGTTGATCATCTTACGAAGTCGGCATACTTCATTGATATTAGAGAATATTTATCTCTTGATCAGATTTCTAGGATATATGTGATGGAAGTGGTAAGATTTCATGTAGTAACACTTTCCATTATATCTGATCGGGATCTGAGGTTTACTTCAATGTTTTGGCGAAGTCATTAGAATACTCTAGATACAGAGTTGAGTTTCCGTATTGCTTATCATCCTTAGACAGACAATCATTCTAAGAGGACAATTCAAACTCTACAAGACTTTTTGAGATCTTTCTCTATGGATTTCAATGGATTTTGGGATCAACACCTACCTTTGGAGGAATTTTATGATTATAATAGCCTTCACTGCATTATTCAGATGGATCCTTATGAAGTTCTTTATGGAAATAAATGCAGAACCCCAACTTACTGTGATGAAGTTGGGGAATGAAAGCTATTAGGACCTGATCTAGTTGATGAGATGGAATAAAATGTAAGAACTATTTAACAACACATAAGAGCAGCCTAGAGTTGACAAAAGAGTTATTCCAACAACAGAAGAAAATACATAGAGTTTGAAGTTGGTGATAATGTGTTCTTACAAATATCTCCTTGGAAGAGAGTAATGAGATTTGGAATGAAGGGAAAGTTGAGCACTAGGTATATTTGTCCTTTTTAAAAACTGGATCATGTTGGGAAGTTAGTTTACTGATTAGTGCTTCCACCGAATCTCTCTCAAGATCATAATGTGTTCCATGTATCTCTCCTGAGAAAGTACATAACCGATCCATCACATATACTATGCGCAGAAGTTGTACTGCTAGAGAAAGATATTTTTTATGAAGAAAAGCCCATAGATATTTTGGATCGTAGTGAAAAAGATCTACGAAACAAGACCACTCACTTGGTCAATGTTTTATGTAGGAACCACCAATAAGAAGAAGCTACATGGGAACTTGAGGATATGATGAGGGAGAGGTATCCTCATCTGTTTGTTATGAAGTGATGAATTTAAAGGGATAAATTCATATTAATGGGGGAATAATGTAACACCTTGATATTTTATGAGAAATATTTTTTTTAAATTTATTATGTTATACACAAAGGAATCTTTTACTACATAAAACACATTGTGCATTCATGCTCGGCCAACCCCTACCCATTTTACTTCTCCACTTCCCTAAAAATATTCTAGAGGATATGGTCTTGTCAAAAGACCAACTCTAGTCAATAAAGAGGATGTATAAATGAGGTGCGTCGAAGAAGAGGAGGATCAGATATGAATGAAGCATATCAGACCTAAGGTCAGATAAAATCTCACAATATCATTTTTTCAAAGATTGTTTATACTTCAGAATTTACTGGGGCATATTTATCATCCACATCCATGTTTCCCCAATATGTAATATTATTTATATCCTCCTACAATTGTTTAAATCGAATTTTACCTATTGGTGATTTTTTAGTAAATAATATGATATGAATGTTTTCTCGTTTCCTGTACGAGATAATTTTTAACTTTTCCTGCCAAAGTACGAGAAGAATGTTTTTTTAACATATAAAAAATGAATTGATATTTATGGATCCATAGAACATTATTTCCATGAAGCTTCCATTACATGTTTTCATGTTTATTTTTAATTATATTCTTTTAGTTTAAAATTTTATGACATGTTAAGAAAGGAAAAAAATTGTTGTAGAAATGACATTTTCCTTAAGAATGGAATTCATGTGTTTTATCAATATTATTTTCCTTATAAGATGATATAGGGTTCGATTTCTATCCCTTTTATTACATTGATTTGATTATGTTATGATGGAATTATTTTTATGAATTAATTTATCTTATATGAATTGTTTTATGTTGTCACGATGTTTTAGAATCCCATTTTTATTACATGGGTTATGCTATGATGTATGATTTATGATTTAGTGGTACACATAAGAATGGTTTCATTATGAGTGGGGTGGGACCTATATTTCCCTCTAATTCATTGGGTAATGATTTATATCTCATGAGATAGACATGGCTAGAACAACAAGTTAAACTGGTCCAGTGATACAGGACTGAAACGAGGAGTAAACTCGGTTCAGAAATGGACTTTTTCTACTATGATAGTCTTGGAAATGAGTCTTGACTAATAAGAAATTATTTTCTATGATTATGTGGGAATGCCAAAAATTTTCATGTTTTATGTTATGATTATTGGGATTACATTTCACTACTATGATTTATCCCATGTTATGATATTATGATCTCTTTTTCAGGTTATGATTTTCAAAATGTCATGTTCTTATGAATATGATATGATTGATATTTCCTTTGTTTACCCTTACTGAGCATTTGAGCTCACCCTTTTGTATGTTTTCTTTTCCCCAGGTCCGGAAGAAGGGTATTATGTATGATATTCCAATAGGGACTCTAGATATGATGAAGTAAATGGGAGACAATGTAGATGCATTATGAACTAGTTTTTTATGTTCCCCGGTTTCTAATAAAACTATACCTATACGGTTTAATCATGGTTTTGTTATATGTTGTAATAAGTATGCTTCAAATATGAAGTAATAACAATGTATGTATAGTTTGGGTAGTTATATTAACTATATAAAACTATACATCCCTAATTATATATGTTGAATCTTCAGTCCCCTGAGAAACACCACGCCTCTGATAAAAGTTCTCTTTTCTCAAAACACCACATCCAAATAGTCTATCTCTACAACCACTGGACCTCAAATATCTGGACTGATATAATGTAGAAGTCCCATTACCTATAATCTGATTCTTCTAAATTTTTTCATCAATTACCACCAAAAATGGGTTCCTAGAGAACCATTGTATATGTCACATCCTTCAATATGTTTGGCACACTTCTAGTGCTTGGGGTCACAATTTACATCCATGAACTGATCTACCACCCTAGTGGAAGAGCACACTAGTACATTCTGGAGTAATTATTCCTTCTCCCTGACCAATATTCTATCCACTGATCTAGTTAAATTTCTCATAATTATTCTTTCTAATCTAATAATAAATACATCCATGTCATCTAGTAGAAATCACCAACCCTCCACAAGAATCCTACACCAGGTTCCCCTAAAAAATGATAGCTTAATTTACCACCTTAGATTACATCTTTAGCCTAAAGATACTAACATGAAACATAATCTCACTTGTATTCCCATTCTGAAAACATTTCTCCATAGAATATTCTACTCCTAAAAAATAGAAAAATGTTCTTCAAATCAGTAAATAATCCAACATAGTCCATCCTAGACGTGCTACTCTTCCACAATCTCATGAACTCAACATCACTCCCTCATATGATAATATCAAGGTAAATGTTCTCTAATAACCTCTCATGAATGTCCTTCTACAAAATATTCTCTTGATATCCATGTCATGTTTGTATCATCCACAAACATTTCCCTTGACAATGTAACATATCAGAAGAGAGATTGACTCTACTCTCAAAAGGAGTCTCCATGAGGACATGAATCTTCTAGAAAGACTCAATTTGGAACTCTACCACCTTAGGCCTACCCTATCATGTAAATGTAAGAGGGTGTTTTAATTGGAAATCCCATGTTAGTTTTATCATACTCTTCACAGCCCACCATGGGTTAATTTTCATAAACTCAATAAGGTGAGAAACTTTATTAAAAAACAAGACTCTATCTCTTTCGCCCAGCTCTATGGGGTCCATATATTTCACTACTAGAGGATGAATTCAAGCCATATATTTATGTCATCCTATCAAAAAACATCATCATCGAGGAATATAATTAAAATTCCAAATAGGCATCTTAGGAAAAATTACAGAACATTATCACATTTATATGTATGGGTTTTATATAAATCATTTAAAATTCATCCCATATTCCCCACAACATGGTCAAAACTGAGTAATCACCACTACCCACATCCATCCCTCATATATTCCATGGATAACAAAGGGTAAACCTTTCCACATTTAATGTTCCCTTTAAACACCTATTTATCCAATTAATTTAAATAAATTATAATTTTCCTATTATCAATTTAATATTATTATACCTTAATTATAATTACCACAAAAAATTAATACCATTTTCAACTAAAAAAATCAACAAAAAAGTGTTTTTTCATGTATGCCTAAAATAATGAAGGTCATAATAATTTATTATGTTCCAAAAACTATGCATTTATAAATAAATCTGATTTCATATTGGCCCACGATGAAAATTTCTGAAAAAATTAATAGCAACACACAACTATGCATCACCCTATGTGAAATAACATACAGTTATAATATTTAATCATCAATAACAACTATCCAACCCTATGAACATGTATTTTCCCCCGAACATTGGTCCGCTACTCCCATGCATGAGATGAAAACTGATTTCTGAATCTTACTACCATTATTTATACATTCCTAAAAAATTATCAAAATATAAAATAAACGAAATCATATTTGATAACACTTTGTATCATCATGATATGGGTGCGACATACTAGTTCCATAATCTGTTTGGTCACATGAAATTGGGTGTACCTACATATATGCCAGAGGCATTCAACTATTACTGAGGATCTAATTTAAAACATTGAGAGATTATACCACCTTTATCAGAGTAATAAAATAGAGTTAATATACAAATAGTATAAACATGATAATATTGAATAACCAAAATAATACAATGATCAATATATACATATATATCAAGAAGAACCAAAACAAGGATAATTGACCATAACTAAATTCTAAATTCTATCATGGAATATAAGTTCCTTGTTTATAATTAAATATAACTAATAAACACTCTGACAACTCCCCAATAAGGTCTGGAATCATCTTCATCATCATCATAATCATCAAATTTTATTTAAGATGAAACAAGGGAAAATCAAGCAATATGGAAAAAGAAAACAAGAGACAAGCAACATGTCACATAGGGAATATGGTGTCCTTATGTAATATAGGCAAAGTGAATATACTATTATTAAATTAACCCCATGGGGTTTCAAGAAGTTGAATAATGTGAGGCAGGTGATGTTGGAGCCTAGGATCGCTAAAAATGCAAGATGTTTCGCAACCATGTTCCCCTCCCTCCATGTGTGGGTCACTCGGACATTTTTTAAGGAGGGTATGGAATTTCATAACTATGTAACATATTGACCAGGGTGTATGAAATTTACCATTTAGAGAGTTATGAAGAATGAAGGAATCTATATCCCCTTTAGTGATCACAATTTTCTTCTATTCACAAAGGGATAATCCTATAAGTAGGGCATTGGCTTCTTTTTAAAGCTTGGTGCCCTTTGCATAAAATGTAGTGAATTCCAGAAAAACAGTGTCACACATGTCCTGAAACACAACACCTCCTCTCTTATCTTCCAGCATACATGAACTATCTAATTTGGGCTTTTAGCACTTGACCAGATATCACCAGCATATCCATTGCCATGACGGCCTACTACGAGAATGGGTAACCAAAGGAGAACTGACCAGCAACAGAGTTAATAGGGGAGCCTCCCACAATATTTGGATGAGAATGACCAGGTCTAGTAGTAGATACTACATTCTTGAAATAATGGACCTTGTAGGAGGAATGGAACCATTGAAGAGATCTTTGTTTAGGGTGTTCCACATGCACCAATTTTTTGAACTGAAAATAATAGATTGTTCCATCCTTTCCATGTCTGAGAGATTCATCTCATGTAACCACCTATCGAGGAAAGAAGAATCACCTTGCGATCCAGAGGAGAATTTCGTGAGGGTTCTAATGAAAGAACCAAAACTTTGGGCACACACTCTTTCAATGAACATGTGGATCGAGCTCTATTCCCTATGGTTGCGACAATAGTGACATCTGGAGGACAGACTCATACATGCCTTCTTGACCTTCTCATCTATAGCCACAACATGATTTTTTATATTCCATGTCATAAAATTGTATTTGGAATGGATATTAATGCATCAAAAGGTTGTGTTATCGGTATCGTGATGGCCCTTAGAAGCCAATAGGCTACGATAATCCTTGGTGGAGAAACTCCCAGAGGAGGACGTAATGAAGATGCATGTGTCAGGTTCTGAGTTGATACTGATTGATTCAACGATATCTTATTGTCATTTTTCCATCACATCATTGATGAATGCGGGTTGGAGGATATATTTATTTAATTATATCATGGGATATGGTCATCTTGTAAAACCAAGAACATAAAATACCCAATTATGCCTCCAGATGCGAATCTTACCCTCCCCCACAATCTTGCCGGAGATTGGTTTTAGGGTTTTAATGAGAGGGTAAATTCTGGAATAGAATGGTTATGACTTGCCTCTAGTGTACACCTCATCCCACACCCAGTTGTAGGACATGGTCTTCCCCATAGAGTTTTTCCATCGATCACTTCCCATGCTGTCTTGGAATACATATAGTGAAACGTGTAGTCAAGGGATCTCACATCAATTCCCCCTCCTGGATGGGCTATGCCAGTCTTTCCCAAAAGACATAGTGATGCTTCCATTCATAAAGAGGATTCCACATGAAAGAGGCCATGAGCTTATAAATATTATAGATGAATATTTTAGGTATAGTAGTAGAGACCATTGCAAGAATGGTAATGGCCAACAATACACTATTTACTAGGATAATCAACCCCTGAAGGAGAAGAAACAATTATTCAAATTGAGGACCCTTTATATGATCTTTCTCAAAATATGATCAATGTAATTTATATTGAGTCTCCCACGAGAAATTATAATTCCTAGGTAATCCATGGGAAAGGACCCATGGTGCATGTCAAGCCATCTACAATGAGAAGAATCCATTCAAGATAGACACTTGTTAGAGATGTAAATGTCACTTTTAGAATTATTTATAACCTTCCCACCGTAGAAACCATATTATTAAATAATTTTATTTACACCATTAATATATCTCCGTCCACCATTGCTGAAAATCAATGGTTCATCTGTAAACATCATGTGGGAAATTGTAGGATGGTCCATCTTCCTATAATAAGAATTTATGTTACCATTAGATAGACCCTTGTTAGTAAGGTGGCTAAGTGTGTCCTATACAAGAATGAAGATGCTGAGAGAGATTGGGTCTCCCCGCTGAAGCCCTCAGTTGGCCTTTAAGAAGTCGTGTTTCTTCCCAATTAAGGATACTACCATCTATGAGGATCTAAATCATGTAAATATGAGTTATGGGGCCTTATGATAGATTCCCATTTTGGAAAAAACTGGTTTAATAAATTCCCACTCTATTCTATAATAGGCCTTATTAATATCAAATTTGTTAGCCATTTTCGAGCCATGAGTCTTTTTGTTAATTAATCATAGATGTTCTTGATCCATGCCAATGGACCCTTTTATTGATCGTCCTTTAACAAACCCATGTTGTTTAATATAAATCCACTAAGGAAGGAGTTTGGATAACCTCAAGTTGATAATACTAACCAGGATCTTGTAGGGAAAATTAAACATACTCACCATTATATAGTGTGAGAGTGAGGAAGACTATCTAACCATCGGTATAAACTCTATGGTTTCTGCATAGGTGACCCATGGAAGAATACCTCCCCAAAATGAATCTTGAATAGTAGTAGTGATATCATCCTCAACCTCCTCCTTGGCATCCCAGAAAAAAAAACCATGGAAGCCATCTGGTCCGGGGCACTCTATAGATTGAGATTCACTATGTCCAAGTAAATTTCATCCCCATAAGGGATCGTTTCAAAAAAAATGTATTCCATGTTTGAGACAGAGTTGACCACTACCTCTCTGATGGTCGTATTGACACTAGGATACCCCATGGACATCCTCGAATTAAGACCGTCGAAGAGATCCATGAAGAACGTACACACCTTGGTTCCCATTAGGTCATTATCATCTATGTATGACCCATATTCGATAAAAAACATTTGGTTTCATGGGAATCCTTCTTTGATTCAAGAAAAAATGGAATAAGGCTATGTTACTATCACCCTCATGCAGACACTTTATCCCGAATCCTTCACCTTCCACATGTTCCTTCATGAAAATCATCTACACCAATGAGTTCATTCTGGCATAGAGGTCCTCGAATAGTGTGTTGCTCCAAATCTCTTCCAGACTAGTTTCCAGACTTTTGATACTCAATTTCATTGCCCCCATGTTCTGGTAAAGATGAGGGAGATCCTTGGGCCCCATTTTCAACCTAGATTTCAGCCGATATAACTTTATTTGGTTGGAAACCAACGAATGCCAATATTTTGGTTCCCCCATACCTCATTGATGATCTTTTGGCAGCCAGGGGTGCGGGTCTAGTAGAGGTAGAACCTAAAACCCCCCAAAGTATCTGACCGAGGGGATTGGGAAATCAACAGTGGTGAGTGGTTAGAGATACCACAGACAAGGTGCATGACCTTGGCGTTGGGAAACATGGTGATGACATTGATGTTTATAAGGCAATGATCATGTCATCTCCTGAAGCATCTTCCTCATTTATGGTTATTACACCACATGAAGGGTTCCCTAGAAAATCATATGTCTAGTAAACCGTTCTAACCCATGATGTGAGTGAAGTACAAGTTGTCCCAATAGGGAAATGCCCCTCTTCCCTTCTTCTCCATAGGATTTGCTATGACATTGATGTCACCTCCCCTAATCTAGTAAGAGTCCTTCATATCAAAGGAACTATAATCTTTCCACAACTATTCATGATCATGAGCGTTACATTATCTATACACGAAGGAAACCAACACTCTATAATTTCAATTTAAAAAAACTGTAATTGTTAATCCCTTTAATCCCATAGAAATAATAAGAACAATTAATGTAACACCCGAGACTTTTATGTTATATAAATCATCAAAGGAATCTTTTTCTACACAACACTTGCTTGGCTTGCTTTACACGCAATCGCGACCTTCCTCGATAGCTTGCGTCGTACGCAATACCGAGTTTCACTAAACAACAATATGCTATTAAAACTAGCCGTTATGAATAGTAATAACCACTTTTTGAAATTTTATAAATTTTATTTTTCAAAATGGACTACATTTTTGGACTCAGAATATCGAAATTAGCCTAGGGTGAAATTTTGGTATTTTTCTGAAAACTTTCAATTTTTGATGAATAGTGAAACCACTAAGTGGTCGGTTAAAAACTGAATTTTGCATAAAACTTAATTTTACCGCTTCTGTGAATGGAATTTCAAAAATCCGAGAGACACGGTTAATATCAAGGACTAAAATGTGGTTCAATGAGATGAAAATACTTTTTTGGTGAATAGTAACTTTTTACTATTTTTACCGCGGTTAATAGTAAATAGGGTAACTAAGGGTAAATATGATATTAATATTACCCTAACACATGTCCTAATTCTATTGGACAAGTGTAATTCGACCAAAAACAAACTTAGGAATAAAATATGACCATTTAGGCCCACTTGGATTAGATTAGGACATTTATTATTAATTTATTTAAAGAAGGGTTAAAATAGTTAAAATCAAAGTTTAATAAGTAAATCATTTTTAATATAGGGTTATACATAAGATAAATTCGATTGTAAATATTCCTTAGAAAGCTAAAACGATTTCCTACATGATGGTATTTTATTTGTAATTTTTAGACATCAAATAATATAATTTATATATGACACAAAGATGATGCAGTAATTATCTTATTAATGAAATATTGACATAATTGATAATATAAATACCAAAATAAATGTAATTTAAGACTTTTTATGAATTCCACTAATTTTCTAGGTTAATATGATATATTAGTGTTTATTTAATCAACTTGGTTCGAACATATAATTCTGTTATGACTTTCACAAAAATCATATATCAAATAGTGTCAAAATTGACACAAAATAGTTTTTAAATCAAATATTATATTACTAATTGTTATTTTATTCCTAAAAATCTAAGGTTCGGCCAAATGACTTAGATAAGGATATATATATTAATAATAAACAATTTGGGGTTCGTTCGGCATGTTATAGTAAGTGTATCAACCATATAGTGAAAGAAAACAAAAAGACACGGTAAAAGTTAAATTAATTAACTTAGAGTTAAATCTAATTGATAAGGTTAAAATAATACCTTAAACTTGTCTAAATCCTATTGGTTGATAGGATTTCGACCCATCCCCACTTTAGCTTCGAAATAAGACACTTTGGAACCATTATAAACCGATTTTGACTTTAATATAAAATAATAGTTTGAGATATTCCTAAGGTGCCCCTCTCCTCCCTTATAAAAGGGCACCTCCTCCCCCTCCTCCTCACACCAATTTGAGAACTCAAGCTCGGCCAACCCCTGCCATTTTCTCCTCTCCACTTCCCTAGAATAATCCTATAGGTCCTTTTCTTCTCCAAAGACCAATCTTAGTTCCTTAAGTGGAGGATTCAAAGAGGCGTTCCAAAGAAGAGGTAATATCCATTACCGATCTTTTCAATTTCTTTCTTCTTCAACTTCTTATTCTTTAGTTGTTTCATGATAAAGTAATAACATCAGTATTACTTAAATACTGATATGTTATTATAAATATGAAACAACCCTAATTCACCTTCTATCCATCCTACGGAAAAATGAAATCATCGCGCGTGCGTACGTACGGAATATCGTCTCCACGCCGTGGTGTAATCTATTTTCCACCATCACCTTACAAGGATGGGTATAATGGTGTAATGAGTAACTATATATGATTATTATAAAGTAATATTGATACTGAAATAATATATATATACTCCAATACAATTACACGATCATAGGAATGATATCATCACTCGTGCGTACGTACGGAATACCGTCTCCACGATGTGATGCGACTCGTTCTACATGATCTTCATTTCATAATGATTATATAAATTGAATGAATGAATATGGTATATACCACAGTAATAGAATTCTGGAAATGAATTATCTATAACCTAAAGATAAGAATAAGAATTTATTCGACAAAACATGCATAAGAACAAAAAGTTATAAAGACCCGAGTAACAAGTAACAATGAAATATTACTATCAAGAAGCTAATAATATGACCATATATGATATCATATCAATATGTATGATTCTGGAATAAGTCAATAACATTATTTAAACCATTATATAGGAGCTTCGGACACGAACAAAGCAAATCAGACCTAAGGTAAGGGAAATATCACAATCTCATTTTTATCCGAGATTGTTTATTCGTAAGTATTTACTGGGGTGTATTTTATCATCCACATCCATGTTTTATCAATATGTAATATTATTTCCATCCACATAAAATTGTTTAAATCCATTTTTACCCTTCGGTTAGTTTTTAGTAATACGTATGAAAGGAATCTTTTGTCGTTTTTCGTACGAGGTACTTTTTGACTTTTCCGACAAAAGTACGAAGAATGTTTTTTTTAACTTATACGGCACGAACGGATTTCTACTGTTTTATAAAGCCTTATTTTCATGAAGCTTCCTCTAAAAGATTTCATGACTATTTTCAATAAAATCACTTTCTTTTAAAATTGCATGATGTTTTGTGAAAAGAAATTGATTTTGAAGAAGAAAGGATATTTTCCTCAAGAATTCAATTCAAGTGTTTTATCAAAATTATTTTCCATCTAAGATAATAAAGAGTTATGTTTCTATCCATATTTTTACATTGATTTTACTATTTTGTGATGGAATTATGTTTATGAATTCCTTTATCTTATATGAATTGATTTATGATGTCATGATGTTTCAAGAATCCCATTTTTTGTTACATGTGTTATGCGATGATGTATGTTTTATGATTATGTGGCACACATAAGAAAGGATTCATTATAAGATGGGTGGGACCTATATCTCCCTACAATGCATTGGGTAATGATTTTATATCTCATGAGATAGACATGGCTGGAACGGACGGTTATTTCGGTTCAGTGATACAGGACTGAAACGTGGAGTGAACTCGGTTCAGAAAGGGACTTTGTCCACTAAGATAGTCTTGGCAATGAGTCATGACTAACAAGAAATGATTTTCCATGATTATGTGTGCATGCCACAAAGTTTCAAGTTTTATGTTATGATTATGGGGATCTCATTTTCACTTCTATGATTTATTCCATGTTAAGATATTATGATCTCTTTTGCGGGTTTTGATTTTCAAAAAGATATGATATGATTTTTATTTCCTTTATTTGCCCTTGCTGAGCATTTGAGCTCACCCTTTTATGTTTTCTTTTACCCAGGTCAGGAAGATGGATATTAAGTAGAATATGCTAAAAGGGACCCTATATATGATGAAATAAATGGGAGACACTGTAGAAGATTTATGAACCAGTTGTTTATGTTTCCCAGTTTCTAAAGACACTATACCTATACGGTCCTTTGTGGTTTTGTCATATGTTGTAATAAGTGTGCTTCAATTTTGAAGTATTAACAATGTATGTAAAGTATGGGTCGTTATAGTTGGTATCAAAGGAAAGGTATAGTCAACCTTTGGAAACTAGGATGTGAAAGCCTTATTAAGAACCTTAAGGATAAGTCTAAGCATAGAACACAATCTTAGTGTTTTAGAAATGTCCTTGAATAACCTAGGATAAGACCTTAAGCATGAAAATTTTATTCGTGAATTATGTAGTTTTCCTATTATAATTAGTGTTGCTCACACTATTCTTCTTGGTTTTAGTCAATGGCTGGAACCCGAAGGAACCGTGTTAATGCGGAATGCGATGGGCAATGCAATGATTGTCCCCCTGAGCAACCAAACGATATGGGATCTGGAATGCAAAATCTTGTAGCCATGCTCACACAACTTTCTCAAGCTATGAATCATGCAGGATTTCCAAACGAGCAAAGGAGGGAGCAACATTCTGTTGAATCCTTCATGAGGCAGCGTCCACCTTCTTTCAGCGGGTCTACTGATCCATTAGTTGCTGAACAATGGATTAGTACTACTGAAAAGATATTTTCAGTTCTTCAATGCTCTGAACATGATAAAGTCATCCTAGCAGTGTATCGTTTGGAAGGAGATGCGGATCAATGGTGGAATCTTGTTAAGAATACGAGGCAAAGGGATGAAATTGAGTCTATGGAATGGGACGAGTTCAAGAACTTATTTTTCAATAAGTACTTCCCTCGTATTCTCCGAACAAAGATGGAGAAAGAGTTCCTTGAACTGAATCAAAGGGATGATGAATCTGTTAGTACCTATGAAGAAAATTTTACAAGACCTGCAAGGTACGCTTCTGGTATTATTATCCAACCTGAGAGTAAGATCGATCGATTCTTTAGTGGCTTAAAACCAAGTCTTCGAAGGGCGTTAGCCATAAGGGACTTCAATAGCTATGAGGAAATCGTTCGATGTGCTCTCAATGTCGAGATGGAGATTGGAGTAACCCATCAGTCACATGGGTTTGATAAGAAGAGGAAGATGGAATTCAAAGAAAAATCTAAAGAGCACACGGAAAAGAAGATGAACTTTCCCTTATGCTCAATGTGCGGAAAGAAACATGGAGGGAGTTGTCTTAAAGGTACAAGTAAATGTTTTAAATGTGGAAAAGAAGGTCATCGGGCATTTGAATGCCGTGATAATGGGAAGAAGATGTCTAATGACGCAAACAAAGGAAGGGATACACATAATGAACCTACTACACTTCAATGTTTCAAGTGCAAGGAGATGGGGCATTATGCCAATCAATGCCCAAATCCAAGGGTTGATGATGATGGTCGACGTCAACAAACTCTTAAGGCTAAAGACAAAGGAAAGTCACATGCAATTTCTATCAGCGATGTGGAGTACGATAACGAAGTGGTGAAAGGTACACATACCATCCACTCTAAAGTAGCAAATGTTTTATTTGATTCTGGATCCACCCACTCTTTTATTTCTGAAAAATTTTCTAAGGGTATCACCATATTACCTCAACAATTAGATGTTGAGTTAGCTGTGACAACACCTAATGGCACATCAATCGCATCAGAAGTTTATAATTCTTCTCCGATCGAAGTTTGTGGGAAAGTGCTTCCTGCAAATCTTGTGATCCTTCATTTAGTGGAATTTGATGTGATTCTTGGCATGGATTGGCTTTCTCTACATGGAGCTCATGTCAATTTCCAAAGAAGGGAAGTCACATTTCATATTCCAGATCAACCTACAATCGTCTATCAATGCAAGGATGAACATAACCTTCCAGTGGAAATTTCTTCCATCTTATGGGTATTGATTCCACTAAATAAAGGTTATTTATCTCAAATAGTTGGTGAGAAACTCACGATTAAGAATATGCCCATTGTACGGGAGTTTGATGATGTCTTTCCGGAGGAATTACCGGGTCTTCCACCAAATCGTGAAGTTGATTTTTCAATAGAACTCGTACCCGGTGCTTTGCCTATTTCAAAGACACCTTATAGAATGGCCCCAATTGAGTTGCAGGAATTGAAGAAGCAACTCCAAGAGAATCTTGATAAGGGATTCATAGGCCCTAGTGCGTCACCTTGGGGAGCACCTGTTCTATTTGTTAAGAAGAACGATGGATCAATGAGACTCTGCATTGATTATCGAGAACTTAACAAGATCACTATCAAGAACAAATATCCTCTCCCACGCATTGATGACTTATTTTACCAACTACGCGGAGCTCAATACTTTTCCAAGATTGATCTTCGTTCAGGGTATCATCAATTAAGGGTCAAAAGGGAGGATATACCAAAGACGGCTTTCCGTACAAGGTATGGACACTATGAATTTATAGTGATGCCATTTGGTCTTACTAATGCCCCTGCTATCTTCATGGATCTAATGAATAGAGTCTTTAGAGACTATCTTGATCAATTTGTGGTAGTCTTTATAGACAATATTCTTGTCTATTCAAAGAGCAAGGAAGAGCATGAAGATCACTTGAGAATTATATTGAAGACCCTGAGAAAGGAGAAGCTTTATGCCAAATTTACCAAGTGTGAATTTTGGCTTCAAAAAGTTGCATTTTTTGGTCATATAATCTCAAAAGAGGGGATATATGTGGATCCGGCAAAAACAGAGGTTATCGAAAGATGGTCAAGACCAACAACAGTAACTGAGATCCGAAGTTTTCGTGGTTTGGCTGGATATTATCGATGTTTTGTAAAAGATTTTTCACGATTATCTAATGCACTCACCAAGTTGACTCGGAAAGGAGTTAAGTTTGTCTGGACAGAGGAATGTGAAGAGAATTTCAAAGAGTTGAAAAGAAGGTTATCCAGTGCACCTGTGCTCACACTGCCTTGTAGTGGAGAAAGGTTTGTGATCTACAGTGATGCATCCAAGAAGGGATTGGGGTGTGTTCTTATGCAAAATGATATGGTGATAGCTTATGCCTCACGACAGTTGAAAATCCATGAGCAAAATTACCCAACACATGATTTGGAGTTGGCTGTGGTAATCTTTGCATTAAAGATTTAGAGGCATTACCTTTATGGTGAAAGGTGTGATATTTATACTGATCATAAAAGTTTAAAGTATATTTTCACACAAAAGGAGTTGAATATGCGTCAAAGAAGATGGTTGGAGCTGATTAAGGATTATGACTGCTCAATCCATTACCACCCTGGGAAAGCAAACAAGGTGGCAGATGCATTAAGTCGACAAGACCATGCTAGTTTATCCATGATGAGGATCACAAAAGATCCAATATTTATGGATTTAAAAAGGATGGATCTTGGAATTATAATGGAAGGGGTAAAATCTTATCTTTCTCAAATGAATGTTAAACCATCTATACATGTGAAGATTAAAGAGGCACAGAAAGAAGATGTCGAGTTACAAAAGAAGGTGAGAAATGTTCCTGAATTCAACCTTGATTGTGATGGGATAATAAAGTTCAGGAATCGGGTTTGCGTTCCTCCCATCCCTGAATTAAAGAATGAGCTGCTGGATGAGGCTCATAGTTCATCATTCTCTATTCATCCTGGAAGCACGAAGATGTATAGTGACCTAAAAGAGTACTTTTGGTGGAATGGAATGAAAAGAGATGTTGCTGAATATGTCTCTCGATGCTTGGTTTGTCAACAAGTTAAAGCTGAGAGACAGAAGTCTAAGGGGATGTTGCAACCATTACCCATACCCGAATGGAAATGGGAAAACATCACTATGGACTTTGTCACAGGACTTCTTAAATCATCCAAAGGCAATAATGCTATCTGGGTCATAGTTGATCGTCTTACAAAGTCTGCACACTTCATTGCTATTAGAGAGGATTTCTCTCTAGATCAGCTTGCCAGGATATATGTAAAGGAAGTGGTAAGATTGCATGGAGTACCACTTTCTATTATATCTGATCGAGATCCGAGATTTACCTCGAAGTTCTGGCGAAGTCTTCAGCATACTCTGGATACAGAGTTGAGTTTCAGCACTGCTTATCATCCCCAGACAGACGGTCAGTCTGAGAGAACAATTCAAACCCTAGAAGATATGTTGAGAGCTTGCTCTATGGATTTCAAAGGAGGTTGGGATCAACACCTACCTTTGGTGGAATTTTCTTATAATAATATCTTTCACTCCAGTATTCAGATGGCTCCTTATGAAGCTCTCTATGGAAAGAAATGCAGGACTCCAACTTGCTGGGATGAAGTTGGGGAAAGAAAGCTATTAGGACCTGATCTCGTTGATGAAATGGCAGAAAAGGTCAGATCTATTCAACAACACATAAGAGCAGCTCAGAGTCGACAGAAAAGTTATGCCGACAACCGAAGAAAAGACCTAGAGTTTGAAGTGGGTGATAAAGTGTTCTTACGAATATCTCCCTGGAAGAGGGTTATGAGATTTTGGAAAGAAGGGGAAGTTGAGCCCTAGATATATCGGTCCTTTCGAAATACTGGATCGTGTTGGGAAGGTAGCTTACCGATTGGCGCTTCCACCGAATCTCTCTCAAGTTCACGATGCGTTCCAAGTATCTCTCCTGAGAAAGTACATACCAGATCCTTCACATGTACTCAGCTCAGAAGTTGTACCGCTAGAGCAAGATCTTTCTTATGAAGAACAGCCGATAGAGATTCTGGATCGTAGCGAAAAAGTCCTACGAAACAAGACCACTCGCTTGGTGAAAGTTTTATGGAGAAACCACCAACTTGAAGAAGCTACATGGGAGCTTGAGGATATGATGAGGGAGAAGTATCCTCATTTGTTTGTTGCAAAGTGACGAATTTCGAGGGCGAAATTCTTTTTAAGGGGGGTAGAATGTAACACCCGAGACTTTTATGTTATATAAATCATCAAAGGAATCTTTTTCTACACAACACTTGCTTGGCTTGCTTTACATGCAATCACGACCTTCCTCGATAGCTTGCGTCGTACGCAATACCGAGTTTCACTAAACAACAATATGCTATTAAAACTAGCCGTTATGAATAGTAATAACCACTTTATTGAAATTTTATAAATTTTATTTTTCAAAATGGACTTCATTTTTGGACTCAGAATATCGAAATTAGCCTAGGGTGAAATTTTGGTATTTTTCTGAAAACTTTCATTTTTTGATGAATAGTGAAACCACTAAGTGGTAGGTTAAAAACTGAATTTTGCATAAAACATAATTTTACCGCTTCTGTGAATGGAATTGTAAAAATCCGAGAGACACGGTTAATATCAAGGACTAAAATGTGGTTCAATGAGATGAAAATAATTTTTTGGTGAATAGTAACTTTTTACTATTTTTACTGCGGTTAATAGTAAATAGGGTAACTAAGGGTAAATATGATATTAATATTACCCTAAAACATGTCCTAATTATATTGGACAAGTGTAATTCGACCAAAAACAAACTTAGGAATAAAATATGACCATTTAGGCCCACTTGGATTAGATTAGGACATTTATTATTAATTTATTTAAAGAAGGGTTAAAATAGTTAAAATCAAAGTCTAATAAGTAAATCATTTTTAATATAGTGATATACATAAGATAAATTCGATTGTAAATATTCATTAGAAAGCTAAAAAGATTTCCTACATGATGGTATTTTATTTGTAATTTTTAGACATCAAATAATTTAATTTATATATGACACAAAGTTGATGCAGTAATTATCTTATTAATGAAATATTGACATAATTGATAATAAAAATACCAAAATAAATGTAATTTAAGACTTTTTATGAATTCCACTAATTTTATAGGTTACTATGATATATTAGAGTTGATTTAATCAACTTGGTTCGAACATATAATTCTGTTATGACTTTCACAAAAATCATATATCAAATAGTGTCAAAATTGACACAAAATAGTTTTTAAATCAAATATTATATTACTAATTGTTATTTTATTCCTAAAAATCTAAGGTTCGGCCAAATGACTTAGATAAGGATATATATATTACTAAAAAACAATTTGGGGTTCGTTTGGCATGTTATTGTAAGTGTATTAACCATATAGTGAAAGAAAACAAAAAGACACGGTAAAAGTTAAATTAATTAACTTAGAGTTAAATCTAATTGATAAGGTTAAAATAATACCCTAAACTTGTCTAAATCCTATTTGTTGATAGGATTTCGACCCATCCCCACTTTAGCTTCGAAATAAGACACTTTGGAACCATTATAAACCGATTTTGACTTTAATATAATATAATATTTTGAGATATTCCTAAGGTGCCTCTCTCCTCCCTTATAAAAGGGCACCTCCTCCCCCTCCTCCTCACACCAATTTGAGCACTAAAGCTCGGCCAACCCCTGCCATTTTCTCCTCTCCACTTCCCTAGAATAATCCTAGAGGTCCTGGTCTTCTCCAAAGACCAATCTTAGTTCCTTAAGTGGAGGATTCAAAGAGGCGTTCCAAAGAAGAGGTAATATCCATTACCGATCTTTTCAATTTCTTTCTTCTTCAACTTCTTATTATTTAGTTGTTTCATGATAAAGTAATAACATCAGTATTACTTACATACTGATATGTTATTATAAATATGAAACAACCCTAATTCACCTTCTATCCATCCTACGGAAAAATGAAATCACCGCGCGTGCGTACGTACGGAATACCGTCTCCACGCCGTGGTGTAATCTATTTTCCACCATCACCTTACAAGGATGGGTATAATGGTGTAATGAGTAACTATATATGATTATTATGAAGTAATATTGATACTGAAATAATATATATATACTCCAATACAATTACACGATCATAGGAATGATATCATCACTCGTGCGTACGTACGGAATACCGTCTCCACGATGTGATGCGACTCGTTCTACATGATCTTCATTTCATAATGATTATATAAATTGAATGAATGAATATGGTATATACCACACTAATAGCATTCTGGAAATGAATTATCTATAACCTAAAGATAAGAATAAGAATTTATTCGACAAAACATGCATAAGAACAAAAAGTTATAAAGACCCGAGTAACAAGTAACAATGAAATATTACTATCAAGAAGCTAAGAATATGACCATATATGATATCATATCAATATGTATGATTCTGTAATAAGTCAATAACATTATTTAAACCATTATACAGCAGCTTCGGACACGAACAAAGCAAATCGGACCTAAGGTAAGGGAAATATCACAATCTCATTTTTATCCGAGATTGTTTATTTGTAAGTATTTACTGGGGTGTATTTTATCATCCACATCCATGTTTTATCAATATGTAATATTATTTCCATCCACCTAAAATTGTTTAAATCCATTTTTACCCTTCGGTGAGTTTTTAGTAATACGTATGAAAGGAATCTTTTGTCGTTTTTCGTACGAGGTACTTTTAGACTTTTCCGACAAAAGTACGAAGAATGTTTTTTTTAACTTATACGGCACGAACGGATTTCTACTGTTTTATAAAGCCTTATTTTCATGAAGCTTACTCTAAAAGATTTCATGACTATTTTCAATAAAATCTCTTTCTTTTAAAATTGCATGATGTTTTGTGAAAAGAAATTGATTTTGAAGAAGAAAGGATATTTTCCTCAAGAATTCAATTCAAGTGTTTTATCAAAATTATTTTCCATCTAAGATAATAAAGAGTTCTGTTTCTATCCATATTTTTACATTGATTTGACTATGTTGTGATGGAATTATGTTTATGAATTACTTTATCTTATATGAATTGATTTATGATGTCATGATGTTTCAAGAATCCCATTTTTGTTACATGTGTTATGCGATGATGTATGTTTTATGATTATGTGGCACACATAATAAAGGATTCATTATAAGATGGGTGGGACCTATATCTCCCTCCAATGCATTGGGTAATGATTTTATATCTCATGAGATAGACATGGCTGGAACGGAAGGTTATTTCGGGTCAGTGATACAAGACTGAAACGTGGAGTGAACTCGGTTCAGAAAGGGACTTTGTCCACTAAGATAGTCTTGGCAATGAGTCATGACTAACAAGAAATTATTTTCCATGATTATGTGTGCATGCCACAAAGTTTCAAGTTTTATGTTATGATTATGGGGATCTCATTTTCACTTCTATGATTTATTCCATGTTAAGATATTATGATCTCTTTTGCAGGTTTTGATCTTCAAAAAGATATGATATGATTTTTATTTCCTTTATTTGACCTTGCTGAGCATTTGAGCTCACCCTTTTATGTTTTCTTTTACCCAAGTCAGGAAGATGGATATTAAGTAGAATATTCTAAAAGGGACCCTATATATGATGAAATAAATGGGAGACACTGTAGAAGATTTATGAACCAGTTGTTTATGTTTCCCAGTTTCTAAAGACACTATACCTATACGGTCCTTTGTGGTTTTGTCATATGTTGTAATAAGTGTGCTTCAATTTTGAAGTATTAACAATGTATGTAAAGTATGGGTCGTTATAATTAACAATTAATCAATTTAAAAAAATAGTTATATGAACAATTAAACATAAAAGGAATAGAAAATAATTATATAATTCTCAATTTCAATCAATTCATAATCACATTAGTCAAAAAAATTCACTATAACATTAATTGACTAATTTCATAAAGCCATTAGATGACAAATTTTTTTATCCTATCAATTGATCATTTATTTCATTCCAAAACGAATTTTCTTATGTAAAAATTTTAATTTCATATATAAATACATGAAATAAAAATTAATACAATGGAAATTGAAATTTATACCACATTCCTTAGTGTTGTTTATGAATTATTACTATTCCATAGTCATCAATTGATGTAGGATGATCAAAATTAAAATTGATGAACATATCAGTACAAAAAAATGGGTTTAAGATTGACCCCCAAGAAAAATTATCTACATTTCCCACCACATCATAAGAGGAGGGTGAAAAGAAAATAAAACCAATGAAAAAAGTCTTTTCCATAATAAAACCCCAATATTCAATGATCTAATATGAATAAATTACTCTAAAAACACTGAATGTCTCTATAGGATTGAGAGAAGGAATGCTGTAACAATGAATGATTGAGAAATTAAATTAAAAAACCCCTAAAATTTAATCATATATAATTACATTAAATTTAATTCCTTCTCATTTGTTATAATAATTTTTAATTTGTTATGCTGCACCTTGGTTGATTTTATCCTTATTAAAAATTTACATACCATATAACCTATTTACACAACGTGGAGATTTTACATAAACTAATTTTCATCCAAAATTAATTATTTAATGATATGAAAATCCTACCATTATTATAAACCATTTCATCCCCTTTAAAACTCTATAACAAAAGTAAACTCAATGGGAAACATACCAAGAAAAATTATATGATCATGCAATGATTACAAACTATTTCGTTTCCAAGGCTTATGATTAATGAGAAATGATTTATGGTCTTATAAAACACATATTAATGAATAATTAATACATGAGGGGTGGGCCAAAAATTATTTATCCTTCAAATAATATGTGTAATGATCGATATATCTTTGGAGAATAAATACTAGAATTAGTAGTCGACCCATTTTATTAATGGAATCTATCTACATTGATAATCATGGTTGTGACCCATAACTAAGGAAATGATATAATGTAGAGTTAACCTAGTCATTTTTAAAAGACTTGGATGTGAACCATAACTAATGAATTTTTTTTCAAATTCATTTTGTATGCCACAAAATTATGTCTTATTAAAATGTTATTCTCTCGTGAATCAATGTCTATGATTCCCTTTAGATTCATGTATTATTAATACCAATGATTTATTCCATGAATCATGATTATGATATCCTATATTCAAGGTATTGTTTTAGAATTCTAATATAATATTAAAATTCTGTAACATTCATCTAAAGTATAATCGATCCTTGATATATATATTTTTTCAACATACTCGGTATCTGATATAAGAATTTCTTATTTTATTACTTTTCCTATTTTATAACGAATAGTTTTACATGGGAATTAATTAAGAGGGGTACTATGTGGGATGATCATTGAGGGATATTTTTATTATATTCATTGAAATAAGTTGATATTTTTTTAATTCACTAAAAATAATAATCCTTTTTAATTCATGAATGGATCATAATGTTATGAAATTAATATTCATATATTAAATTTTAATATATATGTATGAGAATATTGGGATGCTATAGTTTTTATCCTAGATAGTATGAGTAAATATTTGGAGAATATAAATAACAATATTTTTAAAAAACTCATGGGATAATTCTATTTATTTTACAAAAAACTATTGATTTTATAAAGAAGTGATTTTTTTAAACGAACTACATCGTTGTATTGAATTACAAGTGGATTTTCAATTTGAATGGATACATATAGGTGTAATAACTTGAAAAAGGGTTGGTTGATTGTGTCTTATCCATTATTATGGTTAACGGTTAGTGTTCCCATACATCAATGATGGTTTGAAAATCCAAGGGGATATGCATGGGTTAAAACCCATAATCATTATAGACCATTATGAATGTTTTTAGTCAATAATAAACATTAATTTCCATGTTTAGACTTAATATTTCATAAATTTAAAATAATGTTCCCAATTTTAGTCATTATGTAAATTATTTTTTCATTAATATGTAATTTTCCTGTATGAATATTAAGAAAAATATTGTGATTTCAGAGTTTATTCAGTGACTCTAACCTAAAAAAAATTTATATCTAAATGCAAATGAAAATTAATTTATATTAATCCTCATAAAAAATGATATACGAGCTATAATGGAAAAATATTTTTATGATTTTTATAAAAAATCAAAATCAATGAATGATTATGATGTTACAAATGTGCATTATAGGGAAAATATTTTATTGAGTATATTATCTAGAAACATTCACATTATTTCAGTGGTTCTGATTATCCAATAATTTCTATGAATTAGATTATTACCCAAAAAATATATATTATCTTATCTGGTGTTTCTAAAATGAAAATTGTGTTTTATTTATTATCATTAGAAATGTAAAGTTGATCTGTTTTGGACACTTATTTACAAACAAAAGTCCATGTGCTGAGTTTAGAAGTTTACTTTTCAATATGATGATTCCTCATATTCATTATACAAAAATGTAGAAGTCATTTATTAAGCCTAATAATAGTATAATAAGTCAATTAATAGCTTTGAGCAATATTTTAAAATTGTTTTAATTTATGCTTTCAGTATTCTAATACAATAGGAATTTAAGAATAATTTATTACTCAATGTCATGATTACACTTCTCTAAATTCTATTTTGGAAAAAATTTAAAAAATATGAATTATTGTGATGATAAATGAAAACAATAACCCTTTTTTATAGAGAAAAACGTAAATCTCATGTGATTAATATTTTCCAAATTTTTTATGATAATGAAGTGGTTAATGGTATGCTTAACATCAACTATTGAGATACTAATGTATTATTTCATTCTAGATCATCCAAATCTATTATATATAGAGAATTTACATATGGTATCCAAATAGAAACCAAAAACAATATTTTAAATTTGTAATGAAAAATTATAATGAAATGATGATAACATTATAATATATGATTCTTCACAGACAGATGTTTTGGGGAATGTGTTTCCCAAAAACCATGTTATTCTCGCTATAATTGAATTTGATGTTTTTTGGCGATGGATTGTCATTTTTAAATAAATCCAAAGTAAATTTATAATTAATAAGAGTTATATAATATATTTCAATCCAATATATGATCGTGTATCGGGGTCATGATAAAAATGAATTTCAAATGAATTTTTTTCCATTATATTGGACTTCATTCATTATTAATAGGATTTTTATTTCATACGTTTAGAGAGTGAATCTACATAAAACATATAAATATTATATGATATATTATTAATGTATTAATAAAATAATTTCATAGTTTTCCCCCAAAATCATGATATTAATTTTTCAAAAGAACTTATAGAACGTTATACAAAAAATTCAAATTCATCATAGAGGATGTCTACGATTTTCATGACGATAGATTTATTTTTCCATGCGTATCACCATGGGGAGAAGATATTCATTTTATTATTATTATATATGGATCAATCTAACAAGTTTTTTTTTGAGAATATAACTAGATCATAATCACGAATATGTATCCCCATCCATATGTTGACGATTTGTTAAATAAATTAGTGGTGATCAGTATTTATCCTGGATTTTTATTTGATTGGGAATGTATTAGATGATAATAAATAGTGTATATATAATTTATACATACATTTATATGTGATTTGTTCACTATTAATTTATATTAATTTTATTTTTTCATACTAATTCCCCATTTCATTGAATATTTAATAAATATTGTCATCAAATATTATATTGTTATATTATTGGTATCCTTAATAGATTATATTTTTATCAAATACATCAGAATATAATATCATGAAGATCACTTTCGGTTATATTAAAGACATCATGGAAAGAGAATATATATGAATAATTTTTCATGTGTGAACTTTGGAAATATAAATTTTCATTTTGGGGGAATAAAATATCATAAAAAGGTATACTGGTGGATAAAAATAAGGGATAATTAATTGACTTTTTTCCAAGAGCTATAACATTGAAATATATATATCAATTTATAATTTATTCAAGATATTATGAATTATTTTTTCGAAATTGTATCAGTTACATATAATCTATTTACAATGTTATATTAGAAGGGAGAAAATTTACTTTGGAAATATCAATTCGGGGATGATTTAAAATAAATGAAGAAACAATTTTTGTGTACTTGTTTTTTACTACCATGCTATGAAGAAGGGTTTTTTATTTTTATTAATGAATCGAATAAGGTACTAGGATGCATCCTCTAGGAAAATTAAATGGTGGGAGCCTATGCCTCATAATAGTTGAATTTTTTTGAGATGAAGCACCCAACTTATGATATGGAGTTAGTTGATTTAATTTTTTCACTAAAGATATTAATGATTTCATTTTATGGGTAAAATTATGAAATATATTTTAATTATAAAATATTAATGTATATATTTAATCACAAATAGTTTAATAAGTTCCAATGAACTTTGTTTTAGATTATTAAATATTAAGATAGATCAATACATTACCACCCAAGTAAAGAGAACCATGTGTTTGAGGCATTGAGCTGAAAGGATGTAGTTATATCTATGATAAATGTAAAATGTGATATAAAATTTTGGTATTTTAAAAGGATGGATATAGTAATATTAATGGAATGGGGTAAATAATATCTTTCTCTATTGGGTGATCATCAATCAGTCCTTGCGAATTCAAATTAGAACTAAAAGAATACATAGAGTAGAAAATAATGGTAAAAATATTCCTATCTTTTCCAATTATTGAGATAGAAGCATAAGAGTCAAAAATAGTTTACCTATCAATTCTAGACTAGATTTAAGAATAAGATATTAAAAGGCTCTAATAGTTTAGCATTATGTATTAATCATGAACATATATTGATATATATATCAGTGTGTGTGTTTGAAAATGAATTAATATATGTGGATAACTTGAATGGAGATAATATAGAGTATTTATCATAGTGATTGGTATATCAACTTGTTAAGGATGAGGGATAGATTTATTAGGGTATGTTATATACATTAGTTATATAAAGAGGAAAAGGAAAAAATCACCAAGGATTTTGTAATCAAGATATCTGAAATAATTATAGTCCATAATGTTTTTGGGTTATAGTTGATCACCTTTTGAAATCAGCACACTATATTTATATGAGGGAAATATTATATATTCAACATCATTCCAAAATACACATTAATTTGGTTTTAATTATTCTTCAATTAAGAATTTTTATTATATATACATTTAATTTAAGTATTACATAGAAGTTACATTAAAGTCATTAATAATATCTAGGTTTAGTGTTTTGTTTCATCACAACATATTATCATCACATTTATGGACTATTTTATAGAAAAATTCAACAAACAGAGGAAATAATGATATTTTTTTGGATTTCAATAGTTGTGTTGATAAATTCCTACTTCTAGTTACGTTTTCTTAAAAAAAATATTTCATTCAAGTATTTAATAGGTTCTTTGTGAATCACTCAATGAAAGGAAGTATGGAAAGACATTGTATAAGTATATTGTTAGAGAAAAACTTCTATTGGGGTTTAATATAATTAAGGATGTATGATATATTGTTAGTTTCATTTTGTTTCCCATTAATGTAGATGAGATTCAATATAAAGGTTATGCTAAAAATAAATAGGGAAATATAGAATTTAAAACTTCTAAATATTTTTTTGTATTAATTTCTCCATATAAAAAGGTTATGAGATTTAGAAGGAGTGGATAACTAGGCACTTGGTATATTGGTCCCTAAAATGTATTTTAGCATGTATATATGGTAATATAACTTACAATACTTCCTATTATCATCACTCAATTTCATTATGTATTCCATAAATCACTCCTAGTGTATAACATACCAAATCATTCACATGTATTGACTTCATAATATGTGCCACTAGATTATGGTCCTTAAAATGTTGAAAATTAAATAAAATCATTAATCATAGAGATTATATTCTTTATAAAATGAAATCTATCCTAGTTAATTTTTGGCGATTAAATAATATATTAAATGAATCTACTAATGAACAAGAGGATGTAATGATATAGATATATCCTAATATCGTTTAAGCACAATGATATATTTTTGAGAGATAAATTCATATTAAAGGTGGTATAATGTTACATTCCATGATTTTTAGATATAATTATATTTTAAAAAATTTCAAATATTCAATAACATCTGACCCATGAAAATATAAGTATAAATGATGAAAAAATAGTATATTAGTATATCATATTCATTAAATTGGGTGATTGTATAATAATATCCATATTCTGAATATTTTGAATAATGTTGTAAGGACCCTGACTCCAGTAGCATGACTCTAGTGGTTAACTTATTAAATTGAAAAAAGATATACATTATCACCTCCCATGGAACCAAATATTATAGTAGTACTGGTAAAATAGATATATAATTTAATCTTACATTACAATTTAATGCATAAAATAAAATATAGTGAAGGTAAATATTTTACATCCCTTATAATGTTAGATTATTAATTATTAAAATCCAAATTAAAATAATGAAAATACAAATCAGGTAACATAATTACTAAGGTTTACATAATCTAAATGAAATAGTGATAAATAAATATTAATTAAATAGAAAATTAGATATATAATAACACACTACATTAGATTAATTACAATAGAATGAATAGTATTTTGTATTGAAAAATGTAATGTTAAAATAATGATATAAATAATCACATGAGCTTTATTCTAATATTAGGATAGCATATACAATAAAATAATAACATGTACCTTAATAATTTATTTTGTTATAAATTAATACATAATGATGGACATCATAAATATATCATTATGACCTTTGGCCAAGACATATTATATAAATAGGAAATACATTTACTAAATACTCAATCTATTATTTCACATTGTAATGATTGATTCATTAGGAGTATATAGTTGTCCCCACCAATTATATTTTATGCCAAATATATTCAACAATTGAATGGTGTAAAATTTATTCAGTGTTAAAAATTGAATATAATTGTTGTCAATAAGCTCTCAAACAAAAATGTAAGGATGTTATCATTAAAGTATCCCTTTAATGGTGTATAAATAAATTGTTATTGTCATTTTTTATATTAATTTAAAAAAATATCATTTATATATTTATGAAAAAAATACCATTTTCAATTTGAAAATGACATTTAAATAAAAACAATTTCAAGAATATTTTACATAAATAATATTATCGAATAATTATTGAATATTTTAAAGGATTCATCATTACATGGACAGGTGATGATGATAGAAATTTTTGTTAATTTCCTTAATAAAAAAAATTCTATTCACATTTTTAGTAAATTAAAAAAATATACCTCAGCCAAAAAGTGAAAATAATATACCATTTAAACAATTTTTTAAAATGAAAAATATTAGAATAATTTTCATTAATAAATCATTTTATAATATTGAAATAATTATTTAAAACATTTTAAGGATCATATTTATATGGAATTGAAAAATTCTCTACTAAGCATAAAAAATTAATGTTTCCATAAATTTTTTATTAAAACCTCTTGAATATTTAGAATATTAGAAGTCGAAAAAAACATATAATATAAATAAGTCACCAGAGGATAATAAAATAGATTGGGTTTAAAATATAAATATCAATGTATTCTCCATAAATATACCAAAACCTAAAAAAATCATGAATAGTAATGATATTATGATATAATACCTAATAACATTGGTAAAATTTGAAAAACAATCTCTATTAAATAAAAAATTCAAATTAATGATTGAATATCATGAAATATATTAGAATCATGATATAACGTTTTAGAGGTGTAGTGTGTTAACCACATAAATTTAAATAGATTCATAATTATAAATATTACTCAATGGAGTAGGAAATTGAAATGAATCTCATATGAGGATTATAACATTGAGGATTGAATTAATTAATGATGTGGATATTTGAAAAAAAAAATATAATTCCAAATAAAACTTGATGATATAAAACATAAAAGTATCATATGTCATTCCATAAATAATTTTGGTATAATGTAGTCAATTGATATGTATTATAACCATTTAAAATTAACTATTTTATGAAACCCCTTACCACAGGTCCAACTCATCAGGTACATTCCTTATAATCATAAATAATAAATTTATTTCAATTATTTAATTTATTAAGAACCTTTCTCATATATTTTATTATTTCTATTCTATTAATTATGTGTTTGTAATTAATTAATTTATTAATTAGTTAAGATCACATAACACATTTGAAAAATTTTGGTTCAATGATCAAAATGACTATATTAGGTTGAATATTGTAAAATTTGAAATTATTATAAAATATATAATATTATAATAATGTAATTAGTAGTATTTTTATAGATAAATTAATATTTTAAATCCAATTATTAAATATGTTTATGAAAAATGATCTATGTTACAATTATAGGTTTTGTAGGATATACATAATCATGAGAAATGTTTAAATTTTTAAAAAATAATGACTAAAAGAAGTTATGTATAATTATATAATTCTATCTTAAAATGATGTTATTTCTTTAAATAATCTCATATATAGTATGTATTTTATTTGGTATTGAATATAAAATCACATAACATAATGTAGGTGGTAGTCCACACATACTCACTAATGTTGTTAACATTTCATAATGAACTGAATGGTGAGAATATATGTGATATGTAAATTTTCTATAATGATTACTATTTAATAATATATGTACTTTTATGAAAACACTATATCCATCCATTTGAATTAGGGTTATTAATGGAGTTACAATTGTTTGTGAGGAGGATGATTTCTATACAAACAATCAATTGTTTAGTGCCCCATTTTTAACGAGAGAGACGATTGACATAGATTAAGAACCTAAAATGAAGAATATAGTTATATAGATGAAATTGGTGTTATTTTTTCACCATGGTAGAAGAAATTATTAATTAGGTAGAAAGGGAATAAAATTAAAATGCATGGCAAATAACTATACCTATTTTTCATACAACATATTTAGATTTTTACATAAAGACATCCTAGGATGGATTTATGAAAAAACCATATATTCTATTTCATGGTTTGGTATTTATGGATTGCATATTGGAAGGCCATCAATGATAAAAAAAAATATTGCTGTATATAAGTAATGAGAATATGTATCTTTTTTTTAGATGAGGGGAAGATGCCATTAGAATTTTTAAAATTAATAAAATATATTAATGTATTACCCAAACAAAATGGATTGAAAACAGAACATTCAAAAATAGTAGATGATATAAATTTAAAAATTACAAAACATATTTAATGTATTCTTATTTATTGGTCAGTAAAACTGAAATCTCAATATTCTAAACCCCGATAAAGCAGTTGTAATATTAACTACAGTAATTTTTTTTTACTATTTGTAGTATTCATTATGAAAGAATTTTAACATGAAATTATTAATTAATATTCAATATTATTTTTCAAAATCTGGAATACATTTTACGAAGTTTAATTCAAAAATGAGTAAGAATTTAATTTAATGTTAATCTCACAAAACATGATGAAAAACTAATATTCATTTAAATATATATTTATTGTATAAAAAACAATATTCAAAATAGATGAAAAAATTTGACTCAAATAAGAATAATTAAATTTTTTTAATATAATTGAACTAATATTATAGTGAAACCATTTTAATATAATATTAGACTCTATAAATTCTTGAAAAAAATTTAGTACTCAAAAAAGGTTTTATTTTCCTAATTTATAGTGACATTTTTTATTTGAGAAAATACCAAAACCTAACAATAAAAGTGTTTTCTATTATTATAAAAAATGATTTCAATTTTTTCAAATAAATATTATTTAATTTCCATAAACTAATAATAATTTCTCAAAATGATAATAAAAACAATCTTGGAAGAAAACATTCATTTTAGTACAAAATGACTTTACTAAAAAATAGCCTTATAATTTAAAATTTTGTAATCAATAAATATGTATTAAGTAGGTATATTATATATATATATATATAATAGTAATATTTTTATCCTACTCAAACAATCCAATTCAAAGAGAGGATATAATCATCATATTTAAATTATAATATTTCATTTTTTTATATATGTTCAATGTTGCATATCCTATATGATATATAATATTAAAATATGTATTAAAAATATAAAGGTGTTGCATTTTTTTCCATTACATATAATCTTTGTGACGAATTATAACTTTTTATTGGTATTTGAATGTTTGTATTTTGAAAATTTCATTACAGATAACCTGCATAAAAAATACGATTAATACGACATCCACATAAAAAGTAGGAATGGGAATAATATGGTCATATAGAATAACCCCAATGAAGGTTTAAAAATAGAAGAAAATTAATGCAATGTGAAAATGTGGACATGGAGGGCAAAAATCCCAATGACTAATAAATATAGATTAAGAACATTGGCAAGAGAATGTTTACCACAACAAAACCATAAATATTTTTGGATGGAATAAATATTGATTCATTAAAAATGAAGCTAAAATTAAAAATTCATTATTTCATTAGATTTTATCCAATGAAAAAGTAACCATTTCCTATCATGATAAATAGAAATACTAAATATACATTCTTTTTATAGTTCCATTTTTTAAGTATACAATCATACATTGTTTGGATTCGATTAATTTCAAATACATATCTTTCAATAAGAATATAATATCCAATATGACAATTTTTTGAATAACTCACTAATATTAAAATTAAAAAATCAGAAGATCGGTGATATAATGGAAAATAATTCAATCGATCTCTAAATATTCCCAAAAGAAAATTTTTTTAACCCAAGTCAACTACTACATTAATGACTAACCCCTAAATAGTATCAAAAACTTCTTAACATAATCAATTACATATGTGTTTATCCAATAAACCATTCTTATATATATTAAAATTCAAAATCATTTTTTTTTTGAAATAACATAATATAATTTCCTATATAATCATTAAATTAATCCTTTAAATAATGTAAAGTAGCTCTTAATGTCCCATAAAAACTTTGTAAATAACATGGTTTCTCATATAAAATGATAATAACCTCGATCCCTATAAAACCAAAAATAATATCTAAATATATATAAAATACTGATACTTTAATTAAAATTACTAACTAATCTTATATATCCATAAATTAAAATGAACATAACCATAAATTAAATGGATATCCTTGACTTAAAATAACTATAATGTTTTAAGGTCACCATTAAATTACCTTTATCTTTATTAATATCAATATTCTCTTTATCCCAACTAATATCTTTTACTACAAAATCAGGAACATTTTGATTGCCTTATTTCATTATTTTTTTTAGTTTTTCTAAAAATATAACTATACAATTAACTCACATTTCTAGGTCATTAATTCTATTAAATATATAATATAAAATCAATACAAAAACTAATGTGAAAAAATGTGTATACTTTTCTTGATTAATATCACCATAATATAGATGATACAATATTTTATAAAATAAAATTTCATATAACAATATATAAATTATTTAATAGGTCCACATCATTTCTTGGAATGGAATAATTCATATCTTGGTCTATGAATTTACCCAAAATGGTAATTAGATAATATAATTATCATATACCAACACATAAGTATTTGAAACATAAATGGTCTCTCATTTTTAATTTATTAACCCTCTATCATACACCTCATTTTTCCTTGACAATTCATCTTACTATGTCCATAATTTGAACATATTGGACACATTCTTTTTATATTGAGACATTATTTGTGGTGTCTCATTCCATATATTTTTCATGGAGTGATCAAATATTTCATTCTTCCATGGTGTCCACCATCTGAGCTCAATGGAAAATATTCATTTTATTATTTTGGGAGTTTCATAGTTGAAAATGGTGTATGTTTTAGTAATATATTATGATAAATGATTAGGAAAATTTAAAATTTCATTCCCCTCATCTATAATCCTATTAATTTTATTAAAATCACTACATTTTCTTCCACATTCATTGTAAACAAGATTCATCCTAGTTACATCCTTTTACTAAAACAAAAAACTATAGTATAAGAATCCAAAATCAAATTGGGACACAATATAATCATAAAAAACAATTATTTAAGGTGTTTATCATGAAAAAAATACATTAAATAAAAAATAAGGTTATCTTATGTCATTCATCATTTTCAAATATTCACATCCTTTATAATTCCCCATAAAAAATTATACTAACCAATTTATAACAGTCTAGATTGTCAAACATGGTATATAGTAATGGATCAAACTCTATGAAACAAATTTTTTTGTTAAACCATGAAATTTTTTAAAAGAAAATTATTTTCAATATAATAATGGGTATAGAACACAGATTATATCTTATGATACACCCAACTATGTGTTTAAATAATATCACTCATCACACGCTAGACCAAGTTCTACCGAATAAAATAAAATATTAGGATTATTGTTTAAAATGATGATTATGACCTAGAAATTAGAATTATTGGTATTGAATTGATAAAATGATTTATGAAATTATGTTTAAAACTTGAATGTATAATAAAATAATTTGTGAAAAATTAACTAGAAATTAAAATAAAAACCTTTTACAAATAGAAGTAAATCATTTTTCTAAAAATCCATAATACTATGAACAAATATTTAACTTATAAAAATAAATTAAACAAATCGACATTTTTTTATAAAGCTAAATATTTTTATATAATTTATATTCAATATATTTTTTAAACATCATTGTATTTTATTTCTATAAATAATGAGTCTAAATTTTCCCTTAAACATTATAATATAGAAAAACAACTATTTTTCCCTTTTTTCTTGACTAAAAATTTTCAAAATTATAGTTAAACATTTTATAATAATATTTTTAAAAAATTTACTTCATTTTTAAAGAAGGATATAATAATTTAATTAGAGTTATATTTTTTTTCTATTTCTTTGAAAATAGATATTTTATTAGTTAATGGTAAAAATTATCTATTTATGTTAAAAATAATTTATAATTAATAAATTATTCAATTTTAATTTCTATGTATGTTTTGAATTTGATTTTAGGTAAGAAAACAGATTTAAATTTAATTAATAGACATAATAACTTTTGGAAATCATTATATTGGTTTTTCTTATAAGATTTTATGGTGTTAAGAAACTAGTTTAAAAAAGAAATAAAATCAGAAAAGAATATCCTATTAAATTAATTATAATATGGCGTAATAGGGAATATTTTAAATGATATTAATATACTATATATCAATAAAAATTAACTTAGTTTTTAATTATTATTATTATTGTAACACCCCAAGCTTCCATGGTACACTTCTTTTTAAATAATACAGTAGCTTGTGTTGTATGCAATTTCGAGTTCTAACACACACCACAACCAATCAAACTAGCCGTTAAGAATAGTAATACCCACTTTTTGAATATTTTTAAAATTTAACTTTAAAAAAACATCATTTTTGGATTCGTATTATCAATATTATCTTAGGTTGAATTTTTTGTATTTTTCTAAAAACATTCAATTTTTGATGAATAGTGAAAATCACTAAATTTTAATTAAAAACATTTTTTTTAATCAAAATAATAAATAGAGATAAATTATTAATTTGAGTGGTTTTAACGTATATTTATAATATATTTTTACAATTTAATACAATTTTGGTCATTGGACGTAATTTCACATTTGAACCAGACATAAACAAGTGTCAATCTTTTGGTAGTTATTATTTCTTAAAAACACGATTTTTAGTTTGACAGTGGGAATTAATTTTAAATTAATTTATGCCACTTCTGTGTTTTGAATTTAGAAAAATGGATTCAATATTGAAAATCAGGAGGAAGAAATTGTGTAAATAGGTATCTTTTATTTTCTGAAATTTTGAATAATTACTTCAGTAAATATTTTATTTACCATGGTTAAAGTGTAAATCCGATAAATAAGGGTAAATAATAATATTATAATAATAATAAATTACGCTAAAACGTGGCCTAAACTTTTTGGTTGATACATGTCCGACCATGAACATCTTTGGGTCGATTTTGGGACCCCATGGATCCACATGTATATGATAATGACACATTATATTAATTATGTTAAAGTAAATAAAAAAGGACTTAAGCATATATCTTTTAGAAAAAAAAATTTCACATAGGGTTATATATGTTATATTTTTGACTATAAATATTAATTAGAAATCTAAAAGGATATAATACATAATTTTATTTTATTTATAATTTTTAGACATTGAATAATTAAATTTTTTTATAACACATTAATTATGTAATATTTTCCTTATTAACGAAAAAAATCAAATAATTAGTATTATAAATGATGAGATAAATATAATTTGAATGTTTTGATTCCATAAAAGTTTTTTATTGGTTAATATGACATTTTAGGATTGAATAAATGAATTTTTTTGTTGAATTAATAAAGTTGTAAAGACTTTAAAAAAATAAATCAATAAATATTGTCAAAATTGACATAATTGAGTTTTTAAAACAAATATTATATTATTAATTGATATTCTTTTTCTAAAAATCTAAGGATATTCCAAAAGGCTTATATAATGATAGTTATATTATTAATTGACCACTTGGGGGGGTCCATTGGTGGTTTATAGTATGTTTATTGACTGTATAATTTAAAATAACAAAGAGACATGGAAAATGTCAAAATATATAACTAAAAGTTAAATAAAAAATAAAAAGTTAATATAGTGACCCAAACCTATCTAAAACCTATTGGTTGAGTTTTTCTCAGCCTATAACCACTTTAACCATTAAATAATCCACTTTGGAGCCATTATAAACCAAATATGAATTTATTATAAAATAATAATTCTAGCTTTTCTTAAGTTGCCCCTCACTCCTCTTATAAACGGGCACTCCCCCTTCTCACTAATTCACACATTCAAAGCCTTTTTTATTGGCCAACCTCTGACAAAATAACCTCTAAACTATTATTCCTTCATATTAGAGGGCTTCCATTAGTCATAAAGCCATCCTATGGAGCCATTTTGATCAAATAAAAAGAAAGAACCCGAAAATGAGGTAATGTTTTCACCACCTTCTTTTAGGTTCATTTCTTCTTCAACATCTTATTTCTTTGATATTTCCATTATAAAAAAATAACTCCAATATCTTATATATATTATGATTTTATTATATGGAAGATCCATATTCATTACTTTATCCATCCTTTGAATGACATGTCACCATACGTGCGTCCTTACGGATTACCATATCCACGTCGCGGTGTAATATTTGTTTAAAACATTATTATTTGGATGAGTATGATAATGATTTTTAATTGATGTAAATAATAAATATAACGTCATAATAATTCGGTATATATGTTATAATAACTAATTATATATTATTTTAATATCAAAATAATGATATTGTCGCTCATGCAAACGTACAGACTACTGTCTCCGCAAACACGATGAGATTCATTCCATATCATATCCTTTCAAGACTAATTTTCATTTGATGATTAAAAATCATTTTTAAGGACTTCATATCATTCTTGATAATAATAATATATAACCTATCCATTAAAAACAAGATTTATTTAACAAAACATATAAAATAAAACATGTAAGTTATCACCCAAAACGACGATAATACTAAGATATTATTAACAAATCAATATTAAAATATCATATATGATATCTTATTTAAGTATATTATTATTTTATAATTTAATAAAAATGATTTAACTATTATACGGGAGGTTAACCTAGCCTCGATAAAGTAAAAGTACATGGTAAGGTTTTATTTCACAATCTCTTCATTATCTAAGGTTGTTTATACGTAATTATATAATGGGACCTCTTTATCATCCACATCCTTATTTCTTAATAATGTATTTCAAAAAATTATTACTATTTTATAGTCTATGGGTAATAAGTAATTTATACCCTTTTTGAATTTTTATATGAATTTTATAATGGAATCTTTCCGTTATTTTCCAAACAAGGTCCGTTTTAACCTTTTCGAAAAATTAAGGTAAGAATGTCTTTTTTAACTTATCCGGAGGGTGTAGCTATTTTCTACCATTATAAACTTGACAAAGCTTCCCTTACAAGCTTATAAGAATATTTTAAAAGTAAATGTTTTATTTTATAACTATGTGACCCTTAAATTATCTCAAAATAGAAAGAGATATTTTTCTAAAAATGGTTTTGATTTCATCAATGTCAACATCCTTTGATGGATTGTAAGTTGATTTATTATGATAACAAACATCCATATTTTATTGAAGGTTTTGTGATACTTTTGACTGTGGATGTTTTATTTTTATACCATTCATTGTTTATGGATAAAGTATTGACATTTCATATGCAAGTTTTAATACAAATGTTTATTATATGTTTACACCTTTTCATACGAGCAATGTACTGGACTTAGTAAGTGACGAGTGGAGCCCGCTATAGCGCATCGATGCATCAGTGGGTCTCATGAGAAAACTAGATGTTGAATTGGCTGAGGCCCATTCCCAATTTGATTTATTTTTTTGGATGAGGCCTTAATCATTTTTAGACGTCTTGGCCGAGTCCTTGAATTTTTTTTTTCAGAATGTCAGACATTATACATTCCCCCATTAGGGAAATAATATTTAATGTTCATGTGGTCATTAATCTAGTAGAATACCAATGATTATGTTTTATTATGGAATTATTTACACAACTCATATTCATACCATAAAAGTATTCATGTTTATTATTGGTAGAGGCATGTGGTTTCAATTATTTTCCATGATTAATATTTATGTCATTTTTAGTTGTATTACATTCCCTTATTGAGCGTTTGTCCTCACCCCTTTCTTATATTTCATTTTTCCAGGATGTGAAGTAGTTAGTTATGTGTGACCTGTATGAATAATCTAGGATTATTGGATGTTTCTAATGAAATATATTTGTGTTGAATTTCTCTTCAAGCTATAATGTTGAACTTATGTATGAATCTTGTTTCGAAGGCTATTAATGTAATCGATATTTAGAGACTTGATCTTTTCTGATCATTCCAATTATACGTAATAATGCACTGACTCTGGGATTTTGGGGTCGGGGCATTACAGTTGGTATGATAGGAAATTTAGTATAATCCTTGGAAACTAGATTTAGATAAACTCTGATTAGAGAACATAACCCTAAGATAGACATTGAGGATTAGTATAGAAGAACTTCCTAGAATTTTGGTATTGTATAGATTTTGTGAGTTTTCAAGCAATACATCCCTATCTGGATACGAGAAGGTAGAGGTGTCTCTGGCACAGATGTACCTAGGGGTAAAACACTAAAACACAACTTTGATATAGACTCGAACGGGAACTGGTGCATGCCAACGGGCCTTGCTGCACTTTTGGTTACGACACTCCCGAAGGATATTCTTAGGATAATTATCATTTTCATTACAAAAAATTATGAAGGGTTTATATGTATATACATCCTCAAAGAAAACATTTTTATGATTATGGATTATATCCATAAACGTTTCAATTTATCTTAATATTTTTACAAGTTTCGAATAATATATTTCGATTCATAAGTTAATCTAGTTTATGCCATTGTTTAGAAATGTCTCCTACTGGAAGGAATGGAAACATTATAAATGCATGCACTCCATGTATATATTTCTCTCATGCACAAGATAATTATACTGGAGCTAGTGATGTAACTGGTTCTGATCAGCTAATCACCATACTGGGACAACTCACTCAGGTTATGAATAACAACCATACCCGTATAAAGCACCCAGATCCAAAGCATGGAAGATTAATGTTAGATCACTTCATGATGAAACAACCAATGACATTAAATGGGAGTAAAAATAAATTACTGGATGAGAAATGGATAAATTAATTAGAAAAAATATTCCATGCCTTGGAGAGTAGTGAATGGGAAACAGTTTTCATGGCAGTTTACCGCCTCACTGGAGATGATGGTCAATGGTGGTCCATGATTCAAAACACAAAGGAAGATGATGAAGTATCAAAAATGGAATGGAGGGAGTTCAAAGATATATTCATAGAAAAATACTTTCCTCGTGACCATCAAGCGGATATGGAAAGAAAATATCTGAGTCTGAGGCAAAAGGATGATGAGAATGTCGCAATGTATGAGGTAAACGTTATAAGGATAGTGAGGCATGATGCAGCTTATATACATAACCCAAGAAGTAATATTGATCATTTCATTGACGGGTAAAAACCATTTCTCCATTGATCATTAGTATCACAATCCTTATCATCATATGAAGATATTGTCTCGTGAGCTATGAAAACAGAAAAGGAATTCTCTAACTCTTATGATGTTAAATCAATGCAAAAGAAGAAGAGATCAGTTGAACACTCTGGGAAAGAAAATAAAGAATGAGGGAAGAAGGGAAGAATTGAATTCCCACCCTGTGATAATTGCAGAAGGAAGCACCCTGGTGCCTGTATAAAAGGAAATGGAGTATGCTACAAATATAGACAGAACGAAAATCTAGCTGGTGATTGTAAAGGAAATAATGATGCTACCAATGTTCAATGATAAAATTTCAGAGATATGGGACATTATGAAAATGAATGTCCTAAGCGTCAGGGAAGCATACGTCAGAAAATGCCACGGAATCAAGGCCATGCTTATGCAATCACTACTACTGATGTTGAAGCCCCGAAAGATGTGGTGGAAGGTAATTTAATGGATTCCTTAAGTTTAGCAAATGCTTTATTTGATTCTGGATAATCACATTGTTTCATAACATCCCAGTTTTCTAAGAAAATTAGATATTTACAATTTGATTTAACAAGGGAGTTGTAAGTTAAAACTCCTATGGGAGGTATCCTTGCTACAATGTTCGGCGGATCTATCACCATTAAGACATATAAATGATCTTTATCTGTTGATCTCATCATCATACCCAAGACTGAATTTGATATAATCCACGGTATGGATTGGTATTCAGACCATGAGGTGAAAATTTATTATAAGAAGAATGAGGTTATGATTTTTCATGATGATGATAAAGAACACCTTATCATTAAAGCAGAAACATCACCACCATATTCTAACCTAGATCCACCCCTAGTAGATCAACTAAATTCAATTATTGTGGCGGAAGGGAATGAAATAATTGTGGCTGATGAAAGGAATGTTCAAATAGAGGATGTACCTCTTGTGAGATAATCTATTGATGTGTTTCCAGAATATTTACCTGGACATCCTCCAGAATGTGAAATTGAGTTTTCCATTGATTTAATTCCTGGTTCAAGGCCTATATCGAAGACCCCTTATAGAATTGACACTGTGGAATTAATTAAACTAAAGAAACAACTAGAGGAATTGAGTAATAATGGATTTATTCTCCCTATTGTTTCTCCATGGGGAGACCCGATTCTTTTTGTTAAGATAAAAGATGGATCTATGAGGTTATGTATTTACTACAGGGAAATCAATGCTATAAAAATAAAGAACAAGTATCCCCTACCACGCAGTGATGATTTATTTGACCAACTACATAGAGCTCAATACTTTTCAAATATCTACCTTGGACCTGGATACCATCAGTTGTGTGTGAAGAAGGAAGGAATTCCGAAGATAGCATTTCGAACCAGGTATGGGCATTAAGAGTTTAATGTAATGCATTTTGGGATGACTAATGCACCCTCTTTTTTCATGGATATAATGAACAGAGTTTTCGAGGAATATCTCAATGATTTTATGGTGGTATTTATTGATGATATATTGGTGTATTCAAAAAGCTACGAAGACTATGAAAATCACTTGTTCATTATCTAGAAGACTCTTAGAAGACAAGAATTATATGGGAAGTTTAACAAGTATGAATTCTGGCTTCAGGAGATCTATTTTCTTTTCCATATTTTCTCTTATGATGGAATCTCTATTGATCCTTCTATGACCAAGGAAATCCACTAATGGCTAGCCCCAGTGAGTATAACTGAGGTACACTGTTTTATTGGTTAACAGGTTATTATCGGTGTTTCATCCATAATTTTGCCCAATTGGCTAACCCATTAACGAAGCTCACAAGTGAAGGGGTTAAATTTGTTTGGAAAAAAGAGTGTGAAGAATGTTTTCAAGAACTGAAGAGAAGATTATTCAATGCACTTTTATTTAATCTATCATCGGGGAATGATGGGTTCATTATTTATAGTGATGCATCGAAGAAAGGACTTGGTTGTGTCCTTATGTAGAATGATAGAGTTATTGCCTATGCATCACGACAGATGAAAATTCATGAGAAAAAATATCCTATTGATGATCATGAGTTAGCTATTGTAATATTTTCATTGAAGATATGGAGACATAATCTCTATGGTGAAAAATGTGAGATTTATACTAATCACAAGAGTTATATGTATATTTTTTCAGAGAAAGAACTCAACATGAGGCAAATGAGATGGCTTGAACTACTCAAGGATTATGATTTCATGATACACTACCACCCTGGGAAGGAAAATAAGGTGGAAGATTCTTTGAGTAGAAAGGATCATGGATTTTTTAACAACATGAGAGTAGAAAAGGATCCTATATACATGGATCTAGTAAATATGGATATAGGAATCACCATGGAAGGTGAAACATCATTGATTCTTCATATGGTTGCCAAACCATATTTACTAGAAAGGATAAATCATTCTCAAAATGATTATAAAGAGTTAAAAATTAAGATTAAATATGTGAATGATGGGAGATTGAGTGAATTTGTGTATGAATATGGAATTTTGAAATTTGGGAAGAGACATTGTGTTCCCAATATACCTGATCTAAAAAATGAATTGTTGGATGATGCTCATAGTTCTGATTTCTCTATACACCCTGGGAGCACCAAAATGTATAGAGATTTGAAGGAACATTTTTGGTGGCACAATATGAAGAGGGAGATTTCATATTTTGTGTCAAGATGTATGGTTTTTCAACAAGTGAATGCTGGAAGGAAATTGCATGGAGGAGTCATGCAACCTCTTACCATACCTGAGTGGAAATGAGATAATATCACGATGGACTTTGTCATGGGGCTACCAAAGACTCCTAGAAGGAACCATGAAATATGGGTTATTTTTTACTTTCTTACCAATAAAACACAATTTCTTTCTATAAGAGAAGATCTACCACTTGGACGTCTAGCAGGACTATATATTAATGAAGTTGTGAGACTTCATGGAGTAACCCTATCGACGGTTTCTGATCATGATCCCCGTTTTACTTCAAGATTCTTGAAAATTATTTAGAAATCCCTGGATACAGAATTTCGTTTGAGCATTACATACCACCACCAAACTGATGGACAATAATAACGGACTATTCAATCCTTAGAAGACATGTTGAGATCATTCTCACTTGACGTTCAAGGTATGTGGGATCAACATTTAACTCTGGTATAATTTTACTATAATAATAGATTCCATTGAATTATTCAGATGACACCATATAAAGAGTTATACGGAATGAGATGTCTCACACCAACCTGTTGGGATGATGTTGGTGAAAGAAAACTCATAGGCCTAGAACTGGTGGAGTAAATGATGGAAACGGTGAAGGTAATCCAAGACCACATCAAAGGAGCTCAAAGTAGGCTGAAGTGCTATTCTGACAACCAAAGGACATATTTGGAATTTCAGGTTGGAGATCATGTTTTCATGAAGGTATCACCATGGAAGGGTTTCATATTTTTTGGTAAGAAGGGAAATTTGAGTCCTAGGTATATCGAACCATTCGAAATTCTAGAAAGAATTGGGGATATAGCATACCGTTTGGAAATGTCATCAAGTCTCTCCAAAGTTCACGATGTGGTCCACGTATCACTGTTGAGAAAATACATGCCTGGCCCAATGCATGTACTCACCTAAGAGGAATTAGAATTGGAACCCGATCTGTCTTATTGTGAAGAGCCTGTCAAGATTCTTGATACGAGAGAACAAGTGTTGATAATTCAGAAGATTCGTCAGGTAAAAGTTCTATGGAGAAACCATAAGATGGAGGAGGCAACGTGGGAACCCGAGGAACTTATGATGAAGAACCTCCCAAGTATTTTCACGTAGTAGTATAATAGAAATTTTGAGAATGAAATTATTTGAAGTAGGGGAAAATGTAACACCCCAAGCTTCCATGGTACGCTTCTATTTGAATAATACAGTAGTGTGTGTTGTACGCAACTTTGAGTTCTAACACACACCACAACCAATAAAACTAGCCATTATAAATAATAATTCCCACGTTTTTAAATTTTATATATTTTATCATTCAAAATGAAATTCATTTTTGGATTCAGAATATCAAAATTATCTTAGGGTGATTCTTTTTATTTTTCTATAAACTTTCAATTTTTGATGAATAGTGAAAATCATTAAATTTTAATTAAAATATTTTTAATCAAAATAATTATTACTGATAAATTATTAATTTGAGTGGTTTTAAAGTATATTTAAAATATATTTTTACCATTTAATACAATGTTGTTCATTGGATGTAATTTCACTTTTAAAATGGACAAAAAAAGTGTCAATATATTGATAGTTATTATTTCTTAAAAACGCGCTATTTGTTTTGACAGTGGGAATTAATTTTAAATTAATTTTTTCCACTTTTGTATTATGCATTGAGAAAAATGGATTCAATATTTAGAATCAGGAGGTCCAAATTTTATAAATTGGTAACTTTTATTTTTAGACATTTTGAATAATTATTTCAATAAATATTTTATTTACCATGGTTAAAGGGTAAATCCGGTAAATAAGGGTAATGAATAATATAATAATAATAATTAATATAATGCCTCAACCTTAAACCTTACTTAATCTTGAGTTATTACAAGATTACACATTGAGGATCTTTTCAGGTTTAGAGTTTTAGAGAATTAGATCATAAAACATGCATTACATTCCACATTTAAACAAAGTGGTTACGTAAAAGATAGTATTAATTTTTCCCATTAATGGAAAAAAATTTAAAATAAAACGTGGATTATTTCTTCACACTTACTTGACACTATCATCATATTATGTACCATTCCCTTAACCTGTGAAAAAACATTTCAAAAACTTGGGATGAGTATAATAAGCTCAGTAAGGGTTATAAAATAATATGAACTGAAAACATTAGTCTAAGCATGAAATCATACATTACTCATAAAACATAATCACAAACCTCATCAAGTCATGAATAAATCATAGAAATCATAAGACATAAAGTTAAACTGAGGCATTCATAACATTCTTACGTAGGGAGTAACCCTCTTTCTTACGTTTGGAATACCCATCATAGTATATTCCATAAATCTCTTCGGAGAAACCTTAACGTTTAACTCCTTTGCGTTACCCAATGCATTTAAGAGCTATATCAGGATCACCCAAACTTAGTTTATCATAGAACCACCGATCTTCATATCAATTCCCAAGAACCATAACATAATCATATCACATAAAACATGCATAAAGGAGACATAACATTTCCACTTTCCAATCACAAGATATCAATACAACAAACTGATATAAAAAACATTATGAAAACCATTTTCAATACCAAAATAAAATAAAAGTAAAACATGGTATTTATTTTTCATTCAAAAAATGTTATGGCTTGTAGAGGAAGCCGAAACTCAAATAATGGTCACGGCGGCGGAGAAGTCATTGTCGACGCATACGTACAACAAAAAAACATTCCGTTTTGTCGTTTAGTAAAGGCTTCGTATAAAAAAGATCCTTTTGAATAAAAGTAAAATCCCAAGGGTTTTATACACTGTATAAAATAAAGTTGTGTATAAAACAAAATTTGCCTCAATGAAAGGAGATTGAGACGAAGTCCCTTACCTCGGGTCTGACATGACTCGATCGTTCTTTAACCTCCTCTAAATCGGGTAACTCTTTTTGATTTGAGCTCAAAGGCTTCTTTGGGAAGACTTCTGCCCAAAGTGAGGCTTCTAAGAGTTATAGAGGGATGTGGAGAGACAAAATGGGCAGGGGTTGGCCGATGCAATGGCTTTTGAAGTGAGGGTAAGGTGGTAGAGGTGGGGGCCTTTTATAAGAGGAGAGGAGGGGCACTCTTGGAATGTTAAGGAAATATACTTTATTATAAAATTAATTTTTGAAAAAAGGTCCCACAATTATAAATATAGAGGATAAGGTGATAAGGGTTTGAAATCCACCCATCCAATAGGTTTTTGACAATTTTAGGTCTTACATTTTACATTATATATTCATTTTATTTAAATCGTTAAATAATGAGGTAATCGCTGCATCATCATGGTGTCAAAAATAAATAAATTTATTTATTGTCTAAAAATCATAAAACAAATATAATTATGTATTAAATCTTTTTAGATTTCTAATTACTATTTATAGTCAAAAATCTGACTTGTATAACCCCATGTAATTTTTTTTAGTAAAACAACTCATGTTTGAGACATTATCATTTTAACATTAAATAAAAAGTTATTAATGTCATTTTCCTACCAAAGTGGCTCCATATGGTCCCCAAGTCGACCCATGGATTTTCTTGGTAGGCCATGACACATCCAATAAGGGTAGGACATGTGTCTAGGTATTTTCATATTATTATAATATCATTTTTTCCTTAAATTGAATTAATTAACTCTAATCACGATTAAAAACATAAAAGTTACTATTCAAAAAAAATTTATTTTAATCCCATTGAACCACATTTTACTTCTTAATGATAACCATGTATGTCAGATTTTTTAAATTAAAGACATAGAGGTGGTAAATTTTCATTTAAACGAATAATCAGTTTTTTAAGTACCACTTAGTGGTTTCACTATTCATCAAAAAGTGAAGTTTTTCAGAAAAACACCAAAAATTCACCCTAAGCTATATTTGATATTCTGAATTCAAAAATGATGTCAATTTTACCAGATTCATAACATATAAGTTGAAATAATTATTATAATAATTAATTTTTGTTGTCAAAACAAATAGCGTGTTTTTATGAAACAAAAAGTATCAAAAGATTGAAACTAGTGTAAGTCCGATTTCAAAGTGAAATTAAATCCATGACCACTATTGGACTAAATGGTAAAAATATATTATAATTTTACATTAAAAACAATATAAAATATAATATAATTATATAAATAAATTAGACTAAAAAGACATTTTGAATTAAAATACAACATTTTTCACTATTCATTAAAAATGAACTTTATCAGAAAAATACCAAAAATTTACCCAAAGTAAATTTCAATGTCCCAATCAAAAAAAATATGTTTATTTTGATAAATAGAGCTATTAAATTGTCAAAAGTTTGATTTAAAAATGGTTTTCCATCAAAAGGCAGTAAAATAATCATTTAAAAATATTAGTGTATTCCATGCTTAAGATTGGATTTATTCTCATTTAAAGCCTCTAAAACACAATCTAATTCATTAATAGAAATAGATAAAAATATATATTATTCATTACCTACTTGGGATGTTACATCCTTCCCCCCTTTAGAAAATTGCATCCCGGTAATTTATTTACTTATCGTATAAGTGGAGGTATTTAGCCATCATTGCATTTTCAGATTCCCATGTTGCATCTTCAATCATGTGGTTTTTCACAAAACCTTTACCTGATGAATCAGCTTATTCCATAACACTTTCTCCCTTTGGTAAATAATCTGGACCGGTTGTTCCTCATAAGATATGTTCTCTTCCAGCTGAACTACCTCTGGACTCAAAACATGAGATGGATCTAGCATATACTTCCTTAACATTAAAACATGAAAAACATTGTTTACCTAAGATAAACTCGAAGGTAAATCCACTCGGTAAGCAACCGATCCAACTCTCTCCTGAATTTCATATGGTCCAATGAACCTTAGACTCAGCTTTCTTTTCTTATTAAATCGCATCACACTTTTCCATGGTGAGACTTTGAGAAAAACATGATCACCTACCTCAAAAGAGAGATCCTTCCTCCTGTTGTCCGCATAACTCTTCTACCTTCTATGAGTTGTTCTCATGTGTTTCTGTATCATCTGAACTTTTTCTGTGAACTCTTATACCAATTATGGTCCCATTATCATCCTTTCACCCACTTCGTCCCAAAAAGATGGAGTTCGACACCGCTTTACATATAATGCCTCAAATGGTGCCATCTGTATACTGGAATGAAAACTATTATTATATGAAAAATCAACCAAAGAAAGATGTTGGTCCCAACTTCCCTGATAATCCATCGAACAAGCACATAGCATATCTTCCAAATTCTGAATTTTTCATTCTGACTGCCCATCTGATTGAGGATGAAAAGCTATACTAAAACTTAATTCAGTACCCAATGACTTCTAAAGGCCTTTCCAAAATCTAGAAGTAAACCTGGGATCACTGTCAGATACAATGGAGAGATGAACTCCATGTAACCTGAATATCTCTTTAAGATACAAACGGGAAATTTGATCTATGGAAGAATTATCTTTTATAGAAAGGAAATGAGCAGATTTAGTCAAGCGGTCAACAATAACCCAGATTGTATTATAACCTCGAGGTGTCTTCGGAAATCCCACAACGTAGTCCATAGATATATTCTCCAATTTACATTCTGGTACTGGTAAAAGCTGAAGCATCCCTTTCGGTAACTGCCTCTCTTCTTTAACTTACAGACAAGTCAAACACTTCACAGTAATATCATCAATATCTCTTTTCATTCCATCCCACCAGTAATACTCCCGTAGATCTCTATATATCTTAGTACTGCCAGGATAAACTAAAAATGGAGAACAATGAGCTTCACATAACAACTCTCTCTTCAACTGTGAATCAAAAGGCACAAAAAACCTCTTCCCAAATCTCAAAACACAATCATTATCAATGTTGAATTCATGAAACTCACCCTAATGAACTAGCTCTACCTTTTTCTACATCTCACTGTCTTGCTTCTGCGCTTGCTTAATTCTGTCTGATAGGGATGATTTCACTGATACTTGAAACAAAACAGAAGAACATCCTACACCAAAAACTTCTATTCTAATGTTTATCAAATCCTTAACCAAAGGATCATGTTCCAAACGCAACATTGTTAATGAAGCATTACTTTTTCGACTCAAAGCATCATCCACTTTATTTTCTTTTCCCAGATGGAAATGAATTACACAATCATAATCCTTGATTAATTCTATCCATATCCTCTGTCTCATGTTTAATTATTTTTTAGTGAATATATATATTAAACTTTTGTGATCTGTAAATATTTCACACTTTACTCTATACAAATGATGCCTCAAAATTTTTAAAGCAAAAACAAGAGCAGCTAATTCCAAATCATGTTTAGGGTAATTTACCTCATGAGTTTTCAACTGTCATGAAGCATAAACAATTACCTGATCATTCTACATTAGGACACAACCAAGTCCTTTCAATAAAGCATCACTGTAGATAACAAACTCACCATTCCTGGAAGGTAGTTCCAAAATTGGAGCATTCACCAATCTTCTTTTCATTTCCTGAAAACAATCATCACATTATTTTTCCCAGATAAACATAACACCCTTCCAAGTTAGCTTAGTCATTGGACTAGATAACCATGAAAAATTTCTAACAAACCTTCGGTAATAGCCAGCCAAACCAAGGAAACTACGAATCTCAGTTACATTTGTGGGTCTTGGCCATTCTTCAACAACCTTTGTTTTTTCAGGATCAACAGTTATCCCATCTTTAGAAACAATATGACCAAGGAATGATATTTTTTGCAACCAAAACTCACACTTTCTGAATTTCCCATACAATTTCATTTCTTTTAAGGTTTGAAAAATAACCCTTAAATGTCTTTCATTCTCCTCTTTACATCTAGAAAACACCAAAATATCATCAATGAAAACCACCACAAACTTATCCAAGAACTCATGGAAAATTATATTCATTAAGTCCATGAATACAACAAGTGCATTGGTTATCCCCAAAGGCATTACTACAAATTCATAATGGCCATATCTTTTATGAAAAGCAGTCTTCAGAACAACTGCTTCCTTTACCTTCAGCTGATGGTACCGCGATCTCAGGTCAATCATTGAAAAATACTGAGCTCCCTTGAGCTGATCAAACAAATCATCGATATGAGGCAAATGATATTTGTTCTTAACAGTAATGTTATTCAAGGCTATAAAATCAATGCAAAGTCTCATTGAACCATCTTACTTTTTAACATATAAAACAAGAGCACCCCATGGTGATGTGCTAGGTCGAATGAATCCTTTCTCTAATAAATCTTACAATTTCTCCTTCAACTCTAAAAGTTCAGTTTGAGCCATTTGATAAGGGGGATTTGAAATTGGCTTAGAATTAGGAACTAAGTCAACAGTAAATTCAACTTCTCGATCTAGTATTATTCTAGAAAACTCGTCAAGAAAAACATCAGGATACTCATTTACCACTAGCATATCATTAATCTGAACAGTTCCTTTGTTTTCAATGATGTGTGCAAGGTAACATTCATTTCCATCTTTTACAATTCTCTCGGCCTCTTTATAAGTTATCAATAGTAAGGGACAATTCTTGTACACAAACTGATATCCTTTCTGAAAAAAAACTTCCTTATCTCTACAGTCAATCTTAGCATGGTAAATAGAGAGCCAATCCATACCCAGGATAACATCAAACTCTACTAGAGGTAAAACAATGAGGTTCGCAAGTAGGTTCTTTCCACGGATAAGGATAGGAAGATTCTTATAAATTCTTTTTGCCTCAACATTTATCCCAGGTGTTTTTACCACATGTTTAGGAGTCATTTATGGATATGGTTTTCCCATTTTACTAGAAAAGTTTTCAGGGATGAAAGAATGTGTATACCCCGAGTCAAACAACACACTGGCATAATTTCAAAAAACAAAAAAAGTACCTCATAAAACTTCATTTGATGGCCTGACATCTGCTGAAATAGTTGCAAAGGATTTCACCACCCCTTTTTGGTTGTAGTCCAACTGCTTCCCATCACTCGAGCTCTTTGTCGGACACTCGTTTGCATAGTGACCCATCTCATTTCACTTAAAACATTTCACTAACTGCAAATAAAATTTTGACTTACCATCACCATGATCTTTTTCAGTGCAATCATGAGCCTTATGTCCCATCATACCACATCAATAGCACATTCCAGAATTCAGAAGACATTCCCCAGCATGCCTTTTCCCACATTTATCACAAACCGGAAACTTAGTTTTCTTACCATCATACCTTTTTGAAGAATTCGTCCCTTTCCCTTGCCACCTCGGTCTCTTCTTCTGTAGGTTGTTATAGAACACTTTATCGTCGACAAACTCCATTTCCACCTTCTCAGCACATCGAAAAAGCTTTTCATAACTTTTGAACTCATGAGAATCTAAATCCCTTCGATATTTTGGATTTAATCCTGAGTAAAAGTAGTTGATTTTACTATCAATGGCTCGGATAAAATTAGGAGCATACCTTCCTAATCAAGTGATACTTTCTTCATAGGCACCCACTGAGTCCTCCTCTTGCCTCAATTACAGGAATGGTTTTTCCATCCTAAGTCGAACATCCATAGGAAAATACTTCTCAAGAAACATACCTTTGAATTCATCACAGTCGAGAGCATCAATATCATCAGCGTCCCTGATATTTTTAACCATCGACCACCACTGATCTGCTTCACCCTCTAAACGGTAAATAGCAAGACTAACCTTTTGATTGTCTGAACACCCCATGACATCAAAAATCTTCTCCAGTGCTTTAATCCACCCTTCAGCTGGCATAGGGTCAGATGATCCTCTGAATGATGGCGGATGTTTCCTCATGAAATGTTCCACCACTAACATGTTCCTATGTGGTTGATCTTCCTGATCTCGTTCATGGATACCACCACCATTTATCGCTTGAGTCAACTGCGCCATTACTGCAAAAAACTGTTCATTTCCAATTCCAACAATCTCAGGATGCTGATTTGGAAGGTTATTTCCTTCTGAATTCCTTCCTAGCACTTCTTCCATGTTTCCCTTGTGGAAAACCATTCTGAACAAACATGTCTTAGTTGAAGCAACATGGTAATCTTTAAATGATACATCATTTCAATTTGTCCCTAAAAAAATATTTCTGGATAATCATTTAATAAAATTCTAACTCCTAAAGTTATCTAAACCGACCTATGATACAATCTATAAGGAACCAACCTTAAACCTTACTTAATATTGAGTTATTACAAGATTACACATTGAGGATCTTTTCAGGTATAGTTTTTTAGTGAATTATATCATAAAACTTCCATTACATTCCACAATTAAACAAAGTGGTTACCTAAAAGATAGTATTAAATTTTCCCATCAGCGGAAACAAATTTAAAATAAAACATGGATTCCTTCTTGACACTTCCTTCACACTATCATCATATCATGTACCATTCCCTTGACCTATGAAAAAATATTTCAAAAACTTGGGATGAGGTAAATAAGCTCAGTAAGTGTTATAAAAAAAATATGAACTGAAAAAATTAGTCCATGCATGAAATCATACATTACTCATAAAACATAATCACATACCTCATCATGTCATTAATATATCATATAAATAATAAGACATAAAGGTAACTTGAGGCATTCATAACATTCTTACATAGGGAGTAACCCTCTTGGTTACGTTTGGAATACCCATCATAGTATATTCCCTAAATCTCTTCACAAAAACCTTAACGTTTAACTCATTCGCGTTACCCAATGCATTGGAGAGCGATATCGAGCTCACCCACCCTTATATTATCACGGAACCACCCATCTTCATAACAATGCCCAAGAACTATAACATAATCGTATCACAAAAAACATGCATAAAGGAAACATAACATTTCAAATTTTCAATCACAAGATATCAATACAACAAACTGATATATAAACATTATGAAAACTATTTTCAATACCAAAATAAAATAAAATTAAAACATGATCTTTATTTTTCATTCAAAAAAAGTTATGGCTTATAGATGATGTCGAAACTCAAATAATGGTCACGGCAGCAGAGAAGTCATTTTCGCCGCTTACGTACAACAAAAAAACATTCCTTTCTTCGTTTAGTAAAACGCTTCGTATAAAAAAGTTTCTTTTTGAATAGATGTAAAGGTCAAAGGGGTTTATATAATGTATAAAATAATGTTATGTATAATACAATATATCCCTCAATGAAAGGAGATTGAGAGGAAGTCCCTTACCTCGGGTCCAACTTGACTCGATCGTTCTTTAACCTCCTCTAAATCGGGTAACTCTTTTTGATTTGAGCTCAAAGGCTTCCTTGGGAAGACATCTGCCTAGAGGCGGTTCATTATTACATAACATTGGCATGATAACAAGAACGATTGAGTCTCAAAAGACCGATCAGTTTAGTATCCTTTGAAACACTACATACAATCATAAATTATTACATTACATCATAAAAAAACATCTTATATTCATATCCCCTCATACTATCCCTGCTGGTCATTCATAAATTACTTCTTCCTAATCCTGGGAAAAATAAAACATTGAAAGGGGTGAGCTCATATTCTTAGTAAGGATAACATTATAGCTGATGCTTTCATAGATAAGCATTAACACTTAAGGCAATTTATAATTAAAACAAAAGCCTTTGAAACTTGATCTTTCAACATAGTATGGAAAATATAAAATGAAATAATCCAATTTACTTTCACATGGATATTATACTAATCGAATAATCACATGAAATATCAATAACCACATTCATTATGATGGAATTCATAATTCCATACTATCATAACCAGATAGCCAAGGCCTCGTGCCAAGACTACAAATAATATTTTGCCAAGGCCTTGTGCCAAGACACTAGTTTGTCTCATGAGACCTACCGATGCATCGAGGAGCTATAGTAGGCTCCACCCGTCACATATTAAGTCCAATGAATTCCCATATGAAAAGGTTTAAACATAACATAAAAATTCGTATTAAAAATATCATACGAAATGTAAATACTTCATCCATAAACCATGAATGGTATAGAAATAGCACATCCACTGTCAAACATAACTAATTCAATACAATCTGGAAGATTTTATTGTATCACATTAACCTCAATAAAGAATAATGAACGATATTGACATTAAAATAATCATCAAACTATTAAGATAAATATCCCTCTTTTTTTTAAAACATTTAAAAGTCACACTATTTGTCAAGAAGCCATTTAAAAATAGATTTTTGAATCACAGTGTCCCATACCACTTTGATACTTTTAAAAGGAGTTTTAATTTTAAAACTTTAATGTTCATATAAATAAATTCTTAAAACCATTTTTAAAACATGGACATTAATGAGGAAGATTTAGATGAATAAGTCTTCAAAACTCTTAAAAATGTATTTTAGTTAGAGTTTTTAACCAAAAGAGAGACACTTGAATGAAATTAATTTAGGTAATAAAAACATTATAATATCTTGTGAATAAATGGATTCATGAGATACTATGTCAAAGAACATTATATACACCATATAAAAGTGATTTGGTCTATAACAACAAAGAAGTCTCAATGAAATGTAAATTGAGATGGATTTTCTTATAAAGACCACATCCTTAGGTTAAGGATAAATCAACAACATAATTATGTGTGAAAAATATAAATAAACTAAATATGATTGGATATTCAATGTAAAACAATCAATGTACATTCACACATAATCTTGTAAAAACAATACCAATGAATTGGATGTTTAACTCAACAAATGGAGAATGAGTTAAAATAACTCTTATCAAATTCAGTTCGATGACTTGAGAAATTATCAATGGAGTGATTATGGGTATCAAAATCATACCCATAGATAAGGGGAGTGGAAAATATGACATAAGAAAATGAAAAGTGATTCCACACATAATCTCGGAGTAAAATAATCAATGAAGTTTGCGTAAAGCCGAATAAATGGAAATTGAAATTTCGAATTCCCTTATCGATTTGGAAACATACGAAACATACACCCATGAATGAAGGATAATAGAATGATGATGTAAATATCCATTAATTAATGTATATTACACAATGAATACAATCATGGTCAGTGCACATACCACATGAAATAAATAAGTGGTGAATAATGGAATTCTCACGGAATTAAAAGTGAGATAAGAAACCCCTTACTTTGTACCTTTTCCTTGGTTGACGGTAGGTTAACCTACTGTATATTGGTGAAATAATTGTTATTGAATTATAAAAGAATAATTTACATTAATATTATATCATATATGATCTTTTAACATTGATTTGTTAATAATATCATAGTATTATCGTTGTTTCGGGTGTTAACTTACTCGTTATCTTTTATAAGTTTTGTTATGTAAGCCATGTTTTTCATTTATAGGTTGTATATTATTCATATCCATAATGATATCAATTCCTTAAACATTATTTTTAAATAATAAAATCATAATTATTCTAGAATGGATACGATGGAGATTGAATCTCATCGCGTTCGTGGAGACGGTAGTCCGTATGTACGCACGAGTGACAATATCATTATTTTGATGTCAAAATAAATATAATTGGATGGTATATCATATAGAAAGAATAATTATCATGTTATATTTATTATTTAAATGAATTAAATATCATTATTATTCTCATCCAAATAATAATTTATTGAATGACAATTAAACCACGATGTGGTGACGGTAAGCCGTATGTACGCACGTATGGTGACATGTCATTCAAAGGATGGATAGAATACTAATTATTGTTGTACTATATTTATAATAATATTAAATTATATAGTGGATACTGGATTCCTTAATTTATAATGGTAATAACAAATAAAGAAGAAGTTGAAGAAAAAAAGAATTTGAAAAAGGGTGGTAAAAACATTACCTCTTCTTCGGGTTCTTCCTTTTGATTTGATCAAAAGGGCTCCTTAGGTTGGATTTCTGATCAAAATAAGGCCGCTAGGTTTTAGTGAGTGAAGTTGAGAGAGTATTTTTTCAGGGGTTGGCCAAGCCAAAAGGCTTTGAAGGTGTGAAGTGATGAGAATGGGGAGTACCCTTTTATAAGAGCGGTGAGGGGCACCTTTGGAAAAGCTAGAAATATTATTTTATAATAAATTAATATTCGGTTTCTAATGGCTCCAAAGTATATTATCTAAAGGATAAGATGGGGATAGGTAATAAAACACTCAACCAATATAATTTAGTCTGGTTTGGGTCATTATATTAACTTTATCTTTAAGTATTAACTCTTAGTTAATTAGTTTCACTTTTACAATGTCTCTTTGTATTTTTATATTATATGGTTAATAAACATACTATATACATCCAAAAGACCTCCAAGTGGTCCATTAATGATACAAATATAATGATATAAGTCACTTGGTCGATACATATATTTTTAGGAATTTAATATCAATTAATAATATAATATTTGTTTTAAAAACTCTTTTATCTCAATTTTTACACTATTCAATAAATGATTTTTGTAAAAGTCATAACAGAATTATTACTTCTATAAAAGTTAATCAAATCATTACTAACATGTCATATTAACCTAAAAATTAGTCTAATTCATAAAAAGTTTGAAATTATATTTATTTGGGTATCTACAAAATCAATCATTTTAATTTTTCACTATTTTGACAATTACTGCATCACCATTGTGTCATTTATAAATTAAGTTATTTAATGTCTAAAATTCATAAATAAAATAAAATTGTGTATGAAAGATTTTTATAATTCTAATTAATATTTATAGTTGAAAATACAACATATATAACTCTATGTAAAAATTGTTTTTCTAAAAGATATATGCATGTGTTAATTTTGTATTCATTTTAACTTAATTAAAATAAAGTGTCCCTATCACTCACATGTGGCACTATGGGGTCCAAAAATCGACCCAAAGATGCCCATGGTCTAACATGTATCAAACAATAATGTTAGGACACATTTTAGGGTAATTTTTTGTTATTATAATATTATTTTTTTCCCTTATTTACTGGATTTACCCTTTATCCATGGAAAATAAAAACTTTACCGAAGTAATTATTCAAAATGTCTAAAACTAAAAGTTACCTATTTACACAATTTGAAAATCCTTATTACAAACATGGAATCCATTTTTACAAATTCAAAACACGGAAGATGAATAAATTAATTTAAAATTAATTCCCGCTGTTAAATCAAAAAGCCTGTTTTTAAGATATAATAACTATCAAAAGATTGATAGTTGTTTATGTTTGGTTTAACTGTGAAATTATGTCCAATGACCATAATTGTATTAAATGGTAAAACTATATTCTAAATATACTTTAAAATCACTCAAATTAATAATTTATCAATATTAACAATTTCGATTAAAAAAGTTGTTTTTAATTAAAATTTAGTAATTTTCACTATTCATCAAAATATGAATGTTATCCGAAAAGTACCAAAATTTCACCCTATGCTAATATTTATATTCAGAATCCAAAAATGATGTCCATTTTGAGAGATATAATTTATAAAATTTCAAAAATTAGGTATTACTATTCATAACGGCTAGTTTAATCGGTTGTGGTGTGTGTTAGAACTCGATGTTGCGTATAACACACGCTATCACATTATTCAAAGGGAAACGTAGCGCGGAAGCTTGGGGTTTTGCATTCTCCCCTCCTTCAATAAATTGTGTCCTCACAATTTTTTTTAAAATTTGGATGGAGAATATAATGGAAAGTTTCACATCGGAAAAAGAGTCAATAAAACTATCACATTAATAGAAAGGAAGAGAGATATAAAGGTCACCCAAGATAACCCATTCTAGGATTCCATGTAGGAAAACATGGATATGGATGATAAACTAAGTGTTCAGTTGTAATGGAGAGGGATAGAAAACATGACCAGGATAAATTTAACAATAAGAAAATCACAAACTTGTGTTTCGACAAACGGTCCTTAGTCTCCTAGTAGGAAAAGTAAACAGACAACATTTTTTTTTGTTTTAAGTTACATTACATAAGGAAGAGGAATTCATTTATGATATTGAATATGAACATAAAGATATATAATTAAATTTTAAGTAGAGTTTCATTATTTAATAACTTTTTACCACTAACTCATTTTTTGAATAATGAGTATTAAAGAAGACTTGGTCACAATGAAAGAGCTAGAATAAACTTATATAGAAATACATGATCCATGTAGGATAAACTATATATTTACCTTGTCTTTAGAGATTAATCAAAACCAAAATGGTTAGTATAATATCTGATGACCCCCAAATGGATATTCCATTATAGAAAAAAACACTAATCTTAATTTCTAAAATTAAACCATCAATACCCCAAAGTTAAATAAATACCATTAAATAATAAATTATCTTTAAAATCCTTTTATGTAATCCAGACTAATATTGAAACTAAAACATATAAGAATGTAGTCTTCCACGTTAAATTTTATCTCCAAATTACATTAATTACTCTTAAAGTCAAATACTTAAAAGTAATTAACCTAATCATTTACATAAATAACCCAAATCACTATAAATCCACAATAAAAACATAGATAAAATTCCACCATTACTCCTCAAATGAAATCACATACTACTCTATTTTCCTTTGGCATATAATGTTCACAACAAAGCGAACAACTTCCAAAATAACATTTATCACATTATCACCAAATCATTTTCCTATAATAAGGGTATTCATTTGAGAAGACATAAGATCCCAAATCAAATTATTATTGATCAATAAAATCATTTAACTAATAATAATAGTCCCAATAACCAGGGACTTCACGTAGTCCAGTGGTAGGCGATAAATCCCACTCGGACTCTGGTTGTGGGTTTGATTCTCACAGCTTTGTCCGACGCGACGGGTTGTCACACGGTCTACATGTTGTGCTTTTTCAAAAACTATATTTTGTAACATTACCAAAATGAGATAAATTCCTCAATATACCATAACATAATTTAACCACAAATGTTATATCATACCTTGAATTTTCATCCCAAATTATAATAACTTATAATTCTCTCAAACCCCAATGATCATATAAAACCAAATGGTGATTTATAAATATATTCACATGTGTAAAGATAATTATTCCTCAAATATCATTCTCACATGGAAAACTACAGGGTTAAAAATACAAGAGAAAATTATTCCAAAGTAAACCCATCAACAAGGATCACGAATACTTTTAAAACATTTTTCCAACCATTTATTTCCATATAGATTCTTCTTTGACCAAGAAAATATCCTATAGAATAGGGCATTCACTCGGTTAATGGCCAGTCCCCTACATTTACGGAAAATGACTGTAAATGGATTCTTGGGACCATTTTTATCTTCTTACATAGTACTCTTCATTTTTCATTGGAAAATATTCACTTTATGTCCTTCCTTACTGCATGTAAATCATTTCTTTATCCCATTGAGACACTTTCCTGGGTGCCTCCTTCCACATTTCCTATATAATGGAAACTGAGGATTCTTTTCTCCATGGTCTCCACTGCTGGAGCTCTTATCGTTCATCACCTTTCTCTTCTTTGTTGAGTCTGGGAATTGGTTAATATATATATTGTTGATCATATTTTTGGAAAATTGATTTTTCATAAGGACGATATCTTTTACGCCTATCAAAATTACATTTTTTTGCTCATTTCCACCACTGTTCCCACCTTCTACATCATTCTCAAAGTCACTATGACTTCCTTGGAATCCAGCCATTGACTAGAACAAGAAAGAATTGTGTGAGTAAAATTAGTCATAAAATCATTTAGAGATGAACATGTCACCATATTCTCAATTTGAAACACATTAAGATTAACAATGGTCATTCACTCTCATCTTATATATTTAATACTTCAAATTGGTTAGTAATGAAAACGTAAATTATCCTAAGAATATTCCCTAGGAGTGTCGTAACCAAGAGTGCAGCAAGGCCCGTTGTCATGCACCTGTTCCCTTCGAGTCTAGCTCAAAGTAGTGTTTTCGGGTTTTACCCCTAGGTACATCTGTGCCAGAGCCGCCTCTACCTGCTTGTCTCCAGACAAGGATGTATTTCTTGTAAAACACACAAAATCTCTACAATACCAAAATTCTAGGAAGTTCTTCTATACTAATCTTCAAAGTTCATCTTAGTTCTACGTGCTCTAATCCGAGTTTATCTAAATATAGATCTCAAGGTTTATACTAACCTTCCTCTGATACCAACTGTAATGCCCCGACCCCAGTTACCCAGAGTCGGTGCATTATTACATAACATTGGCATGATCACAATAAAGATCAAGTCTCGAAAAACCGATTAGTTTAGTAGCCTTGGAAACACTAGATACAATCACAAAGTTTTACATTACGTCATAAAAAACATATTGTCTTCATATCACCTCATACTATCCCTACATGTCATTAATAAATTACTTCTTCATAATCCTGGGAAAAATAAAACATTGAAAGGGGTGAGCTCAGATGCTCAGTAAGGATAACATTATATCAGAAGCTTTCATAGATAAGCATAAACACTTCAGGAAATTTATAATTAAAACAAAAGCCTTTTAAACTTTAACTTTCAACATACTATGACAAAAATAAAATGAAATAATTCCATTTACTTATTCACATTGATATTACACTAATCAAATAATCACATACAATATCAATAACCACTTTCATAATGATGGAATTCATAATTCCAGACTATCATAACCACATAGCCAAGGCCTCGTACCAAGACTACAAATAAGATTTTGCCAAGGCCTCGTCCCAAGACACTAGTTTGTCTCATGAGACCTACCGATGCATCGATGAGCTATAGCGGGCTCCACCCATCACATATTAAGTCCAATGCATCTCCATATGAAATGGTTTAAACATAACATAAACATTCGTATTAAAAATAGCATACGAAATGTAAATACTTCATTCATAAACCATGAATGGTACAAAATAGCACATCCACTGTCAAACATAACTCATTCGATACAATATGGAAGATTATATTGTATCACATTAACCACAGTCAAGAATAATGAAGGATATTGACATTAAAATAATCATCAAACTATTAAGAGAAATATCCATCTTTTCTTGAAAACATTTAAAAGTCACAATATTTGTCAAGAAGCCATTTAAAAATATATTTTTGAATCAAAGTGTCCCAAACAACATTGAATCTTTTAAAAGGAGTTTTAATTTTAAAACATTAATGTCCATATAAATAAATTCTTAAAACCCTTTTTTAAACATGGACATTAATGAGCACGATTTAGATGAATAAGTCTTCAAAACACTTAAAAATGTATTTTAGTTAGAGTTTCTAACCAAAAGAGAGACACTTGAATAAAAATAATTGAGGTAATAAAAACATTATAATATTGTGAGAATAAAGGGATTCATGATATACTATGTCAAATAACATTATATACACCATATAAATGTGATTTGGTGTATAACAACAAAGAAATCTCAATGAAATGTAAATTGAGATGGATTATCTTATAAAGAACATATCCTTAGGTTAAGGATAAACCGAAAACATAATTATGTGTGAAAAATATAAATACACTAAATATGATTGGATATTCAGTGTAAAACAAACAAAAAACATTCACACATAATCTTGTAAAAAAACACCAAAGAATTGGATGTTTAACTCAACAAATGGAGAATGAGTTAAAATTACTCTTATCGAATTCATATCGATGACTTGAGAAATTATCAATGGAGTGATTATGTGTATCAAATGTATACCCACAGAAAAGGGGAGTAGAAATTATGACATAGGAAAATGAATAGTGATTCCACACATAATCTCAGAGTAAAATAATCAATGAAGTTTGCGTAAAGCTAAATAAATGGAAATTGAAATTTCAAATTCCCTTATCGATTTGGTAACATATGAAACATACACCCATGAAAGAAGGATAATACAATGATGATGTAAATATCCATAAATTAATGTATATTACACAATGAATACAATCATGGGCAGTACACATACCACATGCAATAAATAATTGGTGAACAATGGAATTCTCACGGAATTAAAAGTGAGATAAGAAACCCCTTACTTTGTACTTTTTCCTTGGTCGATGGTAGATTCACCTCCTGTATAATGGTGAAATAATTGTTATTTAATTATACAAGAATTATTTACATTAATATGATATCATATACGATCTTTTAACATTGAATTGTTAATAATATCTCAGTATTATCGTTGTTTCGGGTGTTAACTTACTCATTTTCTTTTATATGTTTTGTTACATAAGCCATGTTTTTCATTGATAAGTTGTATATTTTTCATATCAATAATGATTCCAAGTCCATAAAAATTATTTTAAATAATCAAATGATAATTATTCATTAATGGATACGATGGAGAATGAATCTTATTGCATTTGTGGAGATGGTAGTCCGTACGTACGCACGAGCGACAATATCATTCTTTTGATGTAAAAATAATATATAATTGGATGGTATATCATATATAAAGAATAATTATCATGTTATATTTATTATTTACATGAATTACACATCATTATTATACTCATCAAAATAATAATTTATTGAATGACAATTACACCACGACGTGGAGACGGTAAGCCGTACGTACGCACGTATGGTGACATGTCATTCAAAGGATAGATAGAATACTGAATATGGTTGTACAATATTTATAATAAAATTACACAATATAGTGGATACTGGATTCATTAATTTAGAATGTGAATAATAAATAAAGAATAAGTTGAAGAAGAAAAGAATTTGAAAAAGGGTGGTAAAAACATTACCTCTTCTTCAGGTTCTTCCTTTTGATTTGATCAAAATGGATCCTTAGGTTTGATTTCTGATCAATCTAAGGCCTCTAGGTTGTAGTGAGGGATGTTTCGAGAGTATTTGGGCAGGTGTCGGCCGAAAAAAAATGCTATGAAGTTGTGAAGTGATGAGAAGGGGTAGTGCCCTTTTATAAGAGGGGTGAGGGGCACCATTGGAGAAGCTAGAAATATTATTTTATAATAAATTCATATTCGGTTTCTAATTGCTTAAAAGTGTATTATTTAAAGGATGAGGTGAATATTGGATAAAATCCACTCAACCAATAGAATTTAGACAGGTTTGGGTCATTATATTAACCTTATCTTTATGTATTAACTCTTAGTTAATTAGTTTCACTTATACAATGTCTCTTTGTATTTCTATATTATATGGTTAATAAACATACTATATACATTCAAGATACCCCCATGTGGTAAATTAATGAAACACCTATCATGATATATGTATTTTGGCAGAACTTTATATTGTTAGGAATTTAATATCAATTAATAATATAATATTTGTTTTAAAAACTCTTTTATGTCAATTTTGACACAATTCAATAACTGATTTTATTAAAAATCATAACAGAAGGATTACTTCGAAAAAAGTTAATTAAATCATTACTATAATGTCATATTAACCTAGAAAATTAGTGTAATTCATAAAATGTCTCAAATTATATTTATTTGGGTATCTACAATATCAATCATTTTAATATTTCACTATTATGTAAATTACTGCATCACTATTGTGTAATATATATATTAAATTATTTAATGTCTTAAATTCATAAAAAAAATACAATTGTGTAATAAATAATTTTAGATTTCTAATTAATATTTATATTTGAAAATCCAACATATATAACCCTATGTAAAAATTATTTTCTAAAAGATATATGCATGTGTCATTTTTGTATTCATTTTAACTTAATTAAAATAAAGTGTCCCTATCACTTACAAGTGACGCCATGGGGTCCCATAATCGACCCAAATATTCTCATGGTCGAACATGTATTAACCAATAAGGTTATGACACATTTTAGGGTAATTTGTGGTTATTATAATATTATTTTTTAACCCTTATTTACCGGATTTACCCTTTAACCATGGAAAATAAAATATTTACCGAAGTAATTATTCAAAATGTCTAAAAAAAAGTTACCTATTTACACAATTTGAACATCCTGATTCCAAATATGGAATCCATTTTTCCAAATTCAATACACAGAAGTGGTCGAAATTAATTTAATATTAATTCCCGCTGTCAAAACAAAAAGCGTGTTTTTAAGATATAATAACTATCAAAAGATTGATACTTGTTTATGTTCGGTTTAATTGTGAAATTATGTCCAATGACCAAAATTTTATTAAATGGTAATAATATATTCTGTATATACTTTAAAACCACTCAAATTCATAATTTATCAATATTAATTATTTCGATTAAAAAAGATGTTTTTAATTATAATTTAGTAATTTTCAATATTCATCAAAATATGAATGTTATCTTAAAAGTACAAAAAATTTACCCTAGGCTAATTTCGATTTTCCGAATCCAAAAATGAAGTCCATTTTGAGAGATAGAATTTATAAAATTTCAAAAAGTAAGTATTACTATTCATAATAGCAAGTTTGATCGGTTGTGGTGTGTGTTAGAACTCGAAGTTGCATACAACACACACTATCACATTATTCAAAAGGAAACGTACCGTGGAAGCTTGGGGTGTTACATAAAATTTCATTAAAATGAATAACCAGTATTTTAAGTACCACTTAGTGGTTTCAATATTCATCAAAAAGTGAAGTTTTTCAGAAAAATACCAAAAATTCCCACTAAGCTATATTTGATATTTTGAATTAAAAAATTATGACTATTTTTCCAAATTCAATACATATATGTTTCATTAATTAATTTAATAATTAATTCCCGCTGTCAAAACAAATAGCGTGTTTTTATGAAACAAAAAGTATCAAAATATTGACACTAGTTTAAGTCTGATTTCAAAGTGAAATTAATTCAACGACCACTATTGGATTAAATGGTAAAAATATATTTTTATTTCACTTTAAAACCAATTCAAAAGATAATATAATCATATAAATAGATTAGACTAAAAAGATGTTTTGAATTAAAATACAACATTTTTCACAATTCATTATAAAAATGATCTTTATCGGAAAAATACCAAAAATTTCCCCAAAGTAAATTTCAATGACCCAATCATAAATAATAATTTTATTTTGACAAATAGAGCTTATAAAATTATCAAAAGTTTGATTTAAAAATTGTTTGCCATCAAAAGGCGGTAAAACAATATTTTAAAAATATTAGTGTATTCCATGCTTAAAATTGGATTTATTCTCATTTTAAGCCTCTAAAACACTATATAATTCATTAATATACAAAGATAAAAATATCTATTATTAATTACATACTTGGGATGTTACAATAAATTACCCTGAAACATGTCCTAAACCTATTGGATGATAAATTTCCAAACATGGGAATATATGGGTTGATTTTGGGACCCCATGGATCCACTTCTAAGTGATAATGACACTTTATATTAATTATGTTAATGTAAATACAAAAATGACTTCAGAATATATCTTTTAGAAAAACTGTTTTTAAATAGGGTTATTTATATTATATTTTCACCAATAAATATTCATTAGAAATATAAAAATATTTCCTACAAAATGGATTTTTATTTTTAATTTTTCTAAATTGAATAATTAAATTTAATTATGACTCAATAATGATGTAATATTTTCTTTATTAATGAAAGAATCAAATAATTAGTATTATAAATGATAAAATAAATATAATTTGAATGTTTTGATGACGTCCATTAATTTTATTGGTTACTATGACATGTTAGGATTTCTTAAATTATTTGTTTTTAAATTAATAAAGTTTTTACGAATTAAAACAAATAAATTATTAAATATTGTCAAAATTGAAATAAATGAGTTTTTGTAATAAATAATATATTATTAATTGATATTCAATTCATAAAAATCTAAGGATCGGCCAAAGGAGTTATATAATTATAGGTGTACTATTAATGGATGACTTGGGGGTCTCTTGGAAGTTTATTATAAGTTTTTTGACTATATAATATAAAAATACAAAGAGACATGGTAAATGTAAAATTATTTAACTAAGAGTTAAATAAAAAAGATAAAGTTAATATAGTGACCCAAACCTATCAAAAACCTATTGGTTGAGTGGATTTCAACATATACCCACCATAAAATTTATATAATATACATTGGAGTTATTAGAAACCAAATATTAATTTATTATAAAATAATATTTCTATCCTTTCCAAAGGTGCCCCTCACCCCTCTAATAAAAGGGAACTCCCCCTTCTCACTAATTCACACATTTAAAGCCTTTTGTCTCAGCAAAACTCTAACCAAATACCCTATAAACTATACTCCATTCATCATAGAGGCCTTCCATTATTCAGAAAGCCAACATAGGTATCCCTTTTGATCAAATTAAAAGGAAAACCCCGAAGAAGAGTAAATATTTTTACCACCCTCTATCAAGTTTCTTTATTCTTCAACTTCTTCTTTCCTTGATATTTCCATTATAAAATAATAACTCCAATATCTTCTATATACTGTGATGTTATTATATAGTGCAACCATATTCATTATTCTATCTATATTTTGAATGACGTGTCACCATACGTGTGTACGTACGACATACCGTCTCCAAGTCGTGGTGTAATTGTTTTTCAAATCAGTATTATTTGGATGGTTCTGATAATGATGTGTAATTGATGTAAATAATAAATATAATATTATAATTACTCTGTATATATGATATACCATCCAATTATATATTATTTTAATATCAAAAGAATGATATTGTCGATCATGCATACGTACGGACTACCGTCTCCACAAACACGATGAGATTCATTCCCCATCGTATCCATTCAAGACTAATTTTAATTTGATGATTAAAAATAATAATTAAGAACTAGATATCATTCTGGATATAAATAAGATACAACATATCCATAACAAACATTACTTCTGTAACAAAACATATAAAAGAAAATGAGTAAGTTAACACCTGAAACGACAATAATACTAAGATATTATTAACAATGAAATACTAAACGATCATATTTGATATCATATTTATGTATATGATTTTTTGATAATTTAATAATAATTATTTAACTAATATACTATAGGTTAACCTACCCTTGACCAAGGAAAAGTAGAAGGAAATGGTTTATTTCAATATCTCTTCATTATCCGACGTTGTTTATACGTAACTATCTATTGGGACCTCTTTATCATCCATATCCATGTTTCTTAAAAATTTATTTCAAAACATTATTTCTATTTTATATACTATGGGTTAAATTCATCTATACCCTTGTTGACTTTTTATAAGATGTTTATAAAGTAATATTTCCATAGTTTTCCAAACAAGGTCCTTTTTTTCTTTTACGAAAAAATTATGGTAAGAATGTATTTTTTTAACTTATACGGAGGGTGCAACTATTTTCTACAGTTATAAACTCGTCGAAACATCCCTTACATCTTCTAAGAATATTTTCAATGTAAATGTTTTATTTTATAATTATGTGACTCTTAAATGATTTCAAAATAGAAAAAGGTATTTCTCTAAAAAGGGTTTTGATATCATCTATGTCACCATCCTTTGATGGATTTCTATTTAATTTACTATAATACAAAACTTCCATATTGTATTAAAGGCTTTTTGATATGTTTGACTATGGATGTCTTATTTTTATACCAATAATGGTTTATGGATAAAGTATTGACATTTCATATTCTAGTTTTAATACGAATGTTTATGATATGTTTTATCCTTTTCATATAAAGAATGTATTAGACTTAGTATGTGACGGGTGGATCCCACTATAGCTCCTCGATTCATCAGTTGGTCTCATGAGAAAACTAAACGTGGAATTGGTTGAGGCCCTTTCTTAATTTTATTTATGGTTTTGGCTGAGGACTTAATCATTTTTAGACATCTTGGCCGAGAACATGAAAAATTCTTTTTCAGAATGTCCAAAATTATACATTCCCTCATTATGGAAATAATATTGATGGTTCATATGGTCATTTGACTAGTGGAATACCCATGATTATGACTCATTATGGCTTTATTTACTGAACTCATATTCTTACCATAAAGGTATTCAGGTTTATTATTGGTAAAGGCCTATGGTTTCAATTATTTATCATGCTTAATATTTATGTTATTATTCACTGTATTAATTACACTTAGTGATCAATTGAGGTCGCCCATTTTTTATGTTTCATTTTCCTAGGTAATGAAGAAGATATTTATGAGTGAACTGCAAGCATAATCTAGGATGCTTGGATGTCTCTAATGAAATATATTTCTGTTTTATTTCTCTTCAAGATGTAAAGATGAACGTTTGTATGAATCATGTTTCCAAGACTAATAAACTAATCAGTGTTTCAAGACTTCATCATTTATGATCATGCCAAGGATACGTAATAATGCACCGACTCTTGGATTCTGGGGTCAGGGCATTACAATTATTAGTCAAAGAGTTAATATAAAACCATATTTTCTCAAAAATATTCCCTTCTTAGGAAAATTTTTTCTCACAGCATGTAGAAGAATAACATTAAATTAAAATCTACCAATTCTATAATTTTAATTTGAAAAATTTATATCTATATTTTCATAAACCATATAAATAAATTTAACATTATAAAAAATTAATTTTTTAAAAAATTAATTACTAAAATATATTAAAACCAATCAAATCGATCGGGGTGAAACATTTGTATTCAAAATGACTAAACATTAAAAATAAGGAGAGAAATAACCTATACAATTATCATGCATCCATTTTTAAACATATTTAAACCATAATTATTCTTTTTTTTAATTTTTTAATATTGGAGCAATCTATAAGGTAAAAAATTGGTTTCATATAACATTCTTTTCAAACATAATGATTGTGTCCTCACCCCCACATATAAAAGGAAACCCACTCTTCTCCTCTCCTAACACCATAAAAAGAAATTGTTATGATAATAAATACCCAAATCAATTTAAACATTCCCTCATATAATTATTGATGAATTAATTTTTTCTTAAATATAACTATTGAAGGCCTTTGGTGCCAACTAAATGGAGTTACCTGAAGAAGAGGAAACGTTCATAAACATGAATTTTTGTTTTATTTATCCCTCCCCTGATTAAAAGTATTTATATACCATGATTTTTTAATAAACATATTTTATTAATATATTGATATTGATATTTTATGTTTATTTCAAAAATCCTCAAACACAACATTTAAATGGGTTATGAAATCATCTTTCCTGTGTACAATTGTCTATCGCCTCCCAAAACAATGTTGTTGTTTTTTCTATTACCATCTCTAAAAGATGGGAATAACGATGGAAATAATGTTTATATTTTAAATTTATTATATTTATAGAATAATTTTACCTATATATTAATTTTTTCATATACACCATTTATTCATTCCATACCATAAGGGGTGTGATAACATCCCTCTTGTGTGCAGCAAACCACTGCCTCACAGAGCGATGTGAATCATTGTCCAATAATGTGATACATATAATGCAATAAAGGAAAATATAATTAATATATAATTTATAAATTAAATAAGTAATTTATTATTGAGATAATTTTATTTATTCAAATATAATACATATATCAATTTTTCCATACCATTTTACACACTAAAAAATTGATAATGTCATTCGTGGATAGGTGGACTATCGCCTCATGAAATGATATTATTTTTCATTTTTCATCACCACATAATAGGAATGATAAATATAATTATATATAATTAAATAATTCGGTATCTACTATATAATTATCAATATTAAAGGACAAATATATCATACATTATTTCCATAATGATAGACAGAAAAAGGAATATGTTACTCATGTGTATGTACAACATGTTGTCTCCATGATCATAATGTTTGTTTATTTTTTTATAAAAATCATTAAAAATGTTCTTTAAATGTGTGATTTATCTATAAATATTATTAATATATCATTATTAATATTCTATATATATTTAAATAATGATATCTTTGACCATAGTCTACCTACTGTAGTCATTTTCGACAAAAATGAAAAATGTGTTCATAAATTCATATATAAGAATAATAGATTACATTATTTTATATAATGTGTTTATAAGTGAAGATAATATATAAATAGTCTTTAATAAGTTTATAATGAATTTAAATAAATAATATAATTATATTATTTAGGATGAAAAATAACAATCATGAAAATTCAGAATCAAGGTAAGGGGTTTTGTCGTCTAACTTTTATTTCTATGAGATTTATAACTTATTCACCACCTATTCTGTTTTGTGGTTTATATACTACAAATTAATTTATTTTATTAATATTATACTTATTTTTATGGGATTTCCATATATATATTTAATGGTATCTATTTCATGGGTTTTACATTTTAAATGTTACTAAAACATTATGGGGTTTTTATCTCTTTTTGTTTTGATACGTTTGTATGTTATACACCAATATTCTTTTCTGAGGTTTACAAGATGCTGATTTTCCGTGTTATATAATGAATATTATTAATATAATTATATTATATATTTCATTTATTTTTATACCTTCATGAGGATTATGATTCAATGCTACCAGAGTGGTAAGGGTCATGACCTGAACATAACCAGGGCTCAAGCCGCAACTACAAATGTCCACCTCCATATGCTAGTGTTGGAAAAAAAATCAAAATGAATTTCTTAATTTTTATTCCTTTTATTAATGTATCTTTATTCAAAAACCTAACAATCATAATGAAAAATAAAAGATTAATAATATTAAAAATTTTATACAACAAAAATATATACTAAGAATGAAAAACTTCTATGGTTTAGAAAAGTAAAAAAGATAAAAAAATTAAAGGTGAAAAGTAAAAAACCCAAAATAGAATTATATCCCAACATAAAAACTATAATTTAAAATATTAAGGGTTCATAGATCATCATATCCATGGTACAACCACCATACACTATCCAATACATCTGGTAACCCTACGCTCCTCTGAATTCAAAAATGACCTATTCATCATCTGCATAAGAAATGATGGGTAGGGAAAAATTCTATTGAAGGTTCAATATATAAATATATAGTAGGATGTCATAAAATCTGATATGGAGGTAATTAAAAAACATGAAATTAATAGAGTGTAAAAATATATACCGAAATAATAATTGTTAAACAGAATCCCACACATGGATAATGATAGATATATATTCTCAAGAAAAAGAAACCCAAATATTATAGAATGTGATATACATATCACAATCCATCCTAGGATAATAGTTCAATTTGATATAATATTCCATAAACCATTTACATCATCTCAGGTGTTTTCCTAGAAAATAACATCCAAGTCAAGAGACACCTCACAACTATTCTTCACTGATGATGAGAGACAATATCTAGTTAAAGGACCACTTCCCTAGTACAACATGAGTGTGATATTTAGTATACATATATAGGATTCATTTCATATCCCATAAAGAGGGTTCCACTACAATGGTTGGGGACCCATGCCTTATCTCCACAGGAAGGTGCCACTCTGAAATCAACAAAGGACCCATGCCCATCCCAACTAGAGAGATACATTCTAGTAATATGTATAAGTCCCTCACTAAGTTTATATGAGGGGTTACACTATTTTAGTTTAGTACCCATGCTCTATGCATCATAAGGGTTCCACTACCATATAAAATAGATGACCCATGTTCTGCACAATAGGATTGTTCCACTTGAGATTTAGATAGGGGAACCATGACTAACCTACTTCCTCTATATATATATATATGTAGAGTAATCATGATTTATCCCAATATGTGGGTTCCACTCTATAATACCTTGGTGATCATTCCTAATCAGTATTATCATAGATAATTTCCTAAATTATAATCATAACTGAAACATACCACGTCATTTCTTAAAATTGATTATAGTGGGCACCCTGAAATTAAAATAAGATGAACATAGGATATTATAAACGTGGACCAAAATCCCAGTCCAAAATAATGAGATAAAAGGGATTAACGTTTTCTAAAAATAAACCAAAGGGAACAAAACATTTAATGGGAACCCCATGGCATATGGTCCCACTACATCACCTAGCCATCACTATGGAATTACACATCCTACTAAGTATATAATACAAAATGGCATGTAGGGATTCTACATTAAATGACCAATCCACTCAGGTACCCTACCCGTTCACCTTAGGCATGTTTATTTACTTCAATACACTGGGTGTTCTTGGTTGTGTCTGCCCATAAGAGTTATTTTCTATGTGGTCATACTTGTGTCATGTCAACCTCAGGAGGGATACAATGTGTGTATGTTCACTATAAGTGGTTCCATACATATCAATTTCCCAAAACCCTATCCATTGTATCCCAAGGGACACACCTTGTGTGTTACATAAAAACACTCAAAGTGTAAATGGGTTTTTTCATAAAACCATAGATCTGTTCTACATAAGATAGATCTAGTGATTATGATTTCAGATCGAATATCTTATCCCTCTAAAAATAGAGTATATTCCTCTTTACATTAGTTTGTATCCTTTTATGGAAAGAATATAATTTGGATTCTTCCCACATACCTTGTACACTTCGTATTATGCCTAACCATGTTGTATATCCTATTGTATGGTTCTCAATCAACTAATCCATCTTCTAAAACTCATTAAAAGAACATAATGTTTATTGATTATCCATTTCAATTTTCAGATATTAATGTCCAATGAATATAAGGGTTTAATTGGGCTTGGTATCATCTGACAACATCAATCCCTAGCCCCGTAGAAAAATACATAATAATTCAAAGAATCAGAGTTATAAATTCACGAAAATAATAGTTTAACAATCATTGGACATGATTTATTGTTGAAAGAACTCAATTGGGTAATCTAGGTTTAGAAAACCAAATAAAAATAATAATTTCAGTACATGGGATAATACAATTGTCCACAATTAGAATAAATCAAATAATTATATTTATCTTACATATAATTAATCAAATGAGGTAGAAACAATAAATTTTTAATCCATGATTGATATGATAAATTTTAAGGTCAATAACATATGTTCAAATGAATTATATGCGTCATTAGTTTCACTGGAATTTATATACATTGATCTATATTCTTTTTATAATATGATCTTGAATCACCAATGGAGGAGATAAAGAAAATTTATCTGTTTTATGAATTTTATATATTTAACATTGGTAAAATAATGATAACATGTATTTAAAGTTATTTACAATTAGTTTATTAATTAATCAAATCAAATTAATGATTTATTTAATTCCAGGAATTTGAACCCAACTATAGTTATTTTCAAATCCCCCACATTGAACGATTTGGAGTTTTACATATGGAAAACATCATGTTTCATATTCAAATTTGGTATCTGATTTCTAATATTATATTTTTTTAAGATTTATCCCATTTTATTTTTGAAAATCCATCCATGAAATATGAAATGTATTTAAAACATAAATATAATTAATTAATTTCCTAGTTGGTCTTGGAATCAAACATCATCTCAATACCTGTCTTTGAAAAAATTTATAGAAATATTTCAAATTCATAAATGTAAATAATTGGGAATCTAAATCATTCTCGACTTTAATATTTGTTTCAAAAAATAGAGAAATGAATAAAATATCTCACCTTAAAGAGTTTGCATTTGGATCTCCCTCTATCAAGAGATCTCATGTATGATCTCAATCTTCCAAAACACAAGAACGATGGGGATAGTCTATCCATGTAAGGTTATCTTCCTTCAATCATTGATTTCCTCTAGGTTCTCTGTAAAAGTGGTTCCATTCAAAATTTATATCTATCATAGGATGATGATTTCAGTAGGGTAATTCACATATATCCTTAGGTGAGACCCATGGAATTTGGTGTGCACTTTTTCCAACTAGGGGGTAGGGAGAGGTGGTAAGAATCCTTGCCAACAATCGATATGACCTCTAAGGGTAGGAAAATCATTGAATATGACTTTCCTATTCGTCAAAACCCTTATATTTTGCATCATGAGGTGAATCTTGGGAAGATATGGTCCCTTTTTTCAAACTCAATGGGCCTAATACAATGATATTTTTAATATATTTTACTACTCTAGGTCGTCCTCATCCACTCATGGATAACATGGACATTCTCTGTCATCGCCTACTACAAATCTGGACCAGAGGTATTGTATCACTAATATGTATACTATATAAGGGTGACCTGAATAGTATACATTAATGGTACTCAAATTTTTCCATACTATTTTTGGAATGGTAGATATTTTTGTACACAAATTGTACTAAGGGAAATAGATCCTCCCAGCATTGGCCAAAGTCACAAGCCCTCAATATATCCTCTAACACCGTGATAATGTTTTCTCTACCCATTTCTATGTGGGTGAAATATTTTACTCTTTCTCATCTAGGTCATTAATTTATCCTACAGTCCTCTCCACAACAATGATTTAAACAACGCATATTGTTCAGAGGAAATATTCAATGGAACCCTATTATTGAATAACAATATCACATATATGCATCACCCCCAAAATATTTACCCAATCCAACTCCTTGATAGAAAGGACATGTGATGACAACATGATTTGTTGAACTATCAAATAGAAAGATACATATTACTTACCTATCCTTTGAAACACTATCACAAAATAAAAGGATATGTTGTTCCACTTCAACTGTAGGATCTCATGGGGCTACAACAAACCTATCAGATACATGTGTTCATCAACCACTTGTTGACAGGTGAGGCATTGAGAGATGAACTCATCGATTATTTATCTCAGGAAATTCCACCAATAATACCATTTATGATCTTTTCATATCTTCCCCACATTAGGATGCACAATTATAATTGAATTGTATCACTCTGACATCACCTCTTATAGTATTTTGACTGGGATGACCATATGTCCCGGAAAAAGGATGTCATGATTCCCTCCTTTTGAATATCCATTTTTCTGAATCCAATATGGTTATATGGTCATGAAATACCACATTGTTGGTTTATACTTGTTAGGAATATATCACACATTGAGGGGGAGGATGATTCAACAACATAAACTAAAGAAAATGGGAAACATACTACTGAAATAACTTCTAATACAAAGAGGAAATCTTCTTAGAAACATCCTACACCATGTGATCTAAGGACTTTAAACTAATGTATCCTACTACCATATCATGCTACCCAAGATAATAGACTATTTCTAAGACATAATACTTTATCAAATACACATTCATATTCTTTCTCAAGACTGTCTTTGTTATTCTAATGACATACCTATGATTCTGATGGTATGAGTAATCCAAAATGTACACCCATAAGAGAGTTACTTTACATCCATAATGTGAAGAATACCAATGCATGATATTGTTTTGTTCTTATTATTGGGTCTCAACTACCTCAAAACATATGTTGTAATTTTATATCATTGAATCAACACACAGATGAGTATATCTCCTGAGGCATCCCAATACACTACACAGTCATTTCCCTCTACTAGTTGTATCAACTATGTATCACTCCTCATCATTAAACTTATCTCTTAAAATTCACTCTATAACTACTCAGTCATGGTAGGGGAATTACCATTATATGGTATTACAACCAATGTCGATTAAATCCTAAAAAATTTCTAACACTAAACTTATATTGTACCCCTTGAATCCATGAAAACTCTACACCTCTAACAGACTCTTTGGTGTCTCTAATGAAATAACTAGAATTATATTGATTGGTTCCCTAGAAAAAACATTCTTAGAAATGACATAACTTTTTAAGTATACCTAATGAAATCAAAATAAGAAATTTGATACCTTTCTATAAATCTAGTTCTCCTCCAAAAAATATAGATTCATAATCATGTAATATGTATAACCCAATTATGATTTAGTGTAGATGACTATGTTTTCAATTATTTCAATGAAAAATTATCCATGTATCGATAGAAAATAATACTCATCAAATTTGTAAAAGAATAAGAGGAATTATTCCCACCAGAGAGAATCCCTATGAAATCATAGAGTCTACAGTGACATCAGAATGTCAACTGTGAAATATCATCCTCATGATCCCTCATATGGTGGTAACTAAAAATTAGATCAATCCTCAAGAACCATGTCATGCCTCTCAACTTTTCAGATATGTGATCAAACATTTGTAATGGGAACTATTTCTTTATCATGGCCTAGAATTGATGAAGATAATCAATGAAAATCATCTAGATCCGATCTATCTTTCTCAAAAAAATCGGATGAGGTTCATAGAGAGAAACACTGATCATACTGATACCCTTATCTCTAATTTCCTCTAACTTAAACTGCATCACCCATATCTCATTTGGGTCCAGAAGATACATCAGATAATATACTAGAGCAGTATTGAGACACTAGTTGATTCAAAACTCAGTCACCCACCTCGTAGGTAGTCCCAGAATTTAGTCGAGGATGATTTTTATATAATCCTCTACGAATAAAGTAATTAATATTTTAGAATATCCTACTATGCCAAGGGACAGAATCACCAACTAAAGGTTTTATGTTATCTGGCTTCATACTCATAAAACTCACTCATCACATCTTGGGATAACTCTCGCCTGTAAAGGAGAATCTCATCACGTCATTTAAATGAAAATGATTGATCTATAGTAATATTTAATAGGGTCAAATCCCATAGAAACCAAATTCAGGAAAATGATGATTTAATAGGGTTCCATCATGATGACGAAAAGGTTCAACATGAACCTCACCCAACCAAGTGATAGATCGCACAACTAACATATGTAAGATACCGAATAAGTGTTCCTAATAGGAACCTCAAGACAATGATAATGGACAAGTGCCTAAATCGGGAGCTCCAGATCTTACACCATGAGGGTAGAGATAGTGTAATTAAACATATCCATGTCTTCTAACACAGATGAATGATTATAAAAATAATAGATCAAACCTCTTATCATCTCATGTGTTGTTAATTCATATGCCTTAATTGATTTCACTAGTCGGTGAAGTAGTTATCCATCACCTAGATCTATAAATGGTCTATATAATTCTAGGTTTTCTTGGGTATCATAGCATAACCCATGACCTATATCTCTTCCTCATGGATCTCTACCTTCTCCGCTATCATCTCTGCCTCCGTGGAGCCCTTAATCTCTTTCCTAAGGAGATCATTGATCATTGAATTACCTCTACTAGGGAGTCCTATCAGATATCTATCTACACTGCTCAAAATATATGGGTGGTTATTCATGTATCATGTGATGTCACCCATCACAATCATTGTTCCACAGCTATCTAGGATGACCCTTTTATTTTTTTGTCTCTTGCCATATTCCCAATGTTGATATATGACAGTTATCATGTGTAGTGATCCAGTGGAGTAGTTTTCTATACCTACTGAAGATGACTCAGCCATGTGACACCAACTTATAGATCATGTAGGCCATAGTCCCTATAACTAGAAACCCCCTATCACCAGTTCCTAATTAAAAAACATATTATATTAGGGGATGTATAATGTCACAACTCTATCACAATTATCTTTGTTAATCCTTTTAAAAATCTTCTATTCTAGGAAGTTTCCATCTTCTATGATGTGAAGGGAGTACTATGTATGTTCTATGAAGCTCACAATGTACACATCCACTATTATTACTCCCTACTATAGTTCAATAAGATACTAAATCTAAACTGACTATAAAATGGAAGGGTATTACACCTCACGAATCAACTACTAAATGTTGATCCAGGTGAGTGTAGACTCGTTGTGTACCTTGTTAATTGGACTCTACCAGTGCCCACATTTTCGATGAAAATTTCCAGATTCCATTTAAATAACCTAATATTCTAACATTTTTAATGAACTAAGAAACATGCTCCCATATCTATCCAATACCATATTGCTTAGGGATCTAGCTCAAAGTGGAACCTAAGCGGCCTATGACCCTAGAACTCGTAGAGTACACTAATCATATCCTCATCCTCACCCTAATTTTGGGTATGATGTTATACTCCCAATTTTTGTATTCTTCTACCTGTCTTTCTAATGGATGTATTTTTCTAGATTCACCCTAATCGACAACATCGTCACTCGTTAGATCATAGTTATAATATGGAACTAGAATCTCCACTATCTATCATCATAGGTGAATCCTAATAACTCAATCAAGACAAACCGTAATTATATGTTCTATATATACACAATTGGTGAATACGTAATAAAAACAACCAATGTATCATCCTTATATGATAAATTCACTATTAATCATTGAAACTAATGTCTCATTATTATGATTCTAGATGTTTTTTTTAATGTTTTAAATGATTGGATGAATCAACCACACATAAAAATAGTAGGTTCTAAGGTCTAAGAGTCTCACTGGGAAAACATTGAAAAATATTCCCAACATCCTAATAAAATACTCATATGGATTTTACACCAAACACCATCCCATGAAATGAATCCATATGATACCAGTTTTTCATGATCCCAACATAACTAGGGATTGAGAAAAAACTACCCCATGCCTGTATCCATAGGACAATGAAGGCGGCAAGAACTAAAACGGCTTTTTTTAAAAATGGATTCAATTTTATAATGAACCTATATTCACAGGCCATACCATATCAATGTAGATGTGTAGAGTAATAATAATAAATATCTAAATAATCTAGAATATAAACCAATAATAAAAAACCTCTATGGTGTATAATATTCTGACATTGGAAACTAAAAAATTAAAAGCAAAAAAAATACCCAACTACTATGATTTTCTAACCTAATAAAATTGAAACATAAAATTCGGAGAGAGAGTCTAGCTCTGGATCCACAATCTATTACCATAATAAGTGATATAATTCACTTGATATCTATATGCTCATATGAAGTCAATATTCACTTTTCTATCATGTGCATAAGTTCAGACATGTATAAGAAAATACCATGCATGGGTGATTATATACAAACACAGTAGGATTCCCCAATATCTGAAAGGGGGAATATTAAAAGAAAATATGGGAATAAATAGAAAACGGCTCCTTCCAAAGTAATAGACTAAAACAATACAATGCATGGATTCATAAAAATAGATACTCTCAACACAGCGAAACCTAATTGGTAGTGAAGGGGGTCTTCATCTCACATGCCAATTATGTAACAGAGCTGCATTAATTCAAGGATTATATCAATGATGTTCATATTCGCATCTATCTTCCCATAAAATAGAAACTAAGTAATGTGACACCTACCACTATGTCACTTATTAAAGGGAAACAATATCAATTTAGATGACACATGCTCTGGTGCAATAGAAGGATTCCACTTAGTTGATATTTAGATGACCCATACCCTATCTTGATAGGAGGGTTCCAGTCAAATGGTTGAGGATACATTCCCATTCACACCTGGATCGTTCCATTAAAATGTAAATAGAGAACCAATGCCCAACCTATTTGGAAGGTTGCACTATAGTAGTCTATAGGGGACTCATGCCCGGCCTAGTAGGAGGGTTCCAGTCTAGTAGTCCAGGACCCAGGACCTGTCCCATTGGAAGATTCAATTCAAATAATAGATAAAGCACTCATCCCATACAATGAATGAGTGTCATGACTCGAACCAATGGGGACTAAGACACTACACTCAAATCCCTCATACAAGAGGCTAGGAGCTAGTGGCATGAACTGAGAACACATATCCCTAACATGAGAGGCATTGCCTATATACCTATAAAAACACACAAATCTACATGATCTATATAATCTAAAATGTAATAATAAAAGGAATCAAATTTATTCATACATCTATACCCAAAAACAGAGTAAAATAAAACTACTGAACAAATAAAATGACAAAACAACACACACCAAAGAAAACTGTGAAAGCATCTCTCATACTCAAGAGAATGGGATCACTATAAATATATATTACTAAAATTATCCTTAGCCAAGATCTGGTAAACTCCTCAGTCTACCTACATTACTATGCTCCACCACTTCTAGGTCCTCTATGGATTCCATAAAAAGACTTTTTGTCTATAAATGATATAAACCATGTGTGGAAAAGAACTGTATAGGGGGAGTATAAAAATACATAGTAGTTTCCCCAAGAATACAAAATGAAAAAAAAAGATAAAAATTGAAAATTTCAGCTCGACCATCCTAGAGGGAAAACCTGTCGAGATAATAACTCCATCTCAATTCATCCTCGATTGTACATGACATTTCAGCTCGTTCTATAAGGTATTTAAACCTAGAAAAGTGACAACACCCCAAGGACTACCATAAAATTACCTAGAAATTCCCATCTCAGATGCTATGTCTAATGAGGTTCCAATCTCACTACATCCAATTGGATTATCTTTGTAGTTTCTAAACACAACAAAAAATTAGGAGAACAAACTCCATAAGCTCAACCATCACTGATATCATCCGTATGACTGATGCATTCCATCAGAAAAAACTCTACATTTAATAATGGCACTTTTGAGAGAACATGATCCATCAGAACCATTTAAATATGTTATAATCGAGTGCCCATCACCAGAGGATCTGTTTTATCCTCCTCACGCTAAGTGCAATCTGATGAAACCCAAGTAAAGACACCCACTCTATACCATTAAACACAATTGAGGGAGCACTACTCCAGAATATGAACCGCTTACAGCAAATCTGATAAGATATAATAGAGGGACTCATTCCTCTACCCTACCCCACATTCAAGGGACTACTAATCCTAACTAACCCGTGAAACCTCTGTCTGTCCTGTAAGAAGCAACCCACACTTCACTATATCTAGGGAGCACTGACCATTATCTTGGTATCATTCACATCAATTTAAACTGACCGCTCCTTGTAATTATATCCAATAGTCTTGGGAGATCCAACACTAATGTAGGACCCACACCACGATTCAACTCCTAAATGTCGGATTACTAGTCCATAAGTGTGGTCAATATCCCTTATCATACTAGGGAGAATTATCTTAAAGGAATTATGACTTTATTTGACAAGGGAGTACCACTTTGATGAGCAAGGACCTAATCCATATCCCGGTATGGGGATTAATACTTTTTGGACAGAGGACCCAAACCATCGAATAATAATGAAGTACAGACTATTCCATATTGACCACTAGGGTTGACCCTCACCCCAAGAGTAAATTGGATTTCCGACCTCAGATTTGAGAACCCACTACCTCAAATTGTAGGGGAGTAATGGCACTATCTGATTAACCCATATGGAGGACCTTCACCCTAGAACGACATGTGAGTACAGACTCCCATAATAGTGGAGTCTCACCCAACCTTTAATGGGAGTACACTGTCGATATATGCATCTTCTATGGAGGACCTACACCCTTATAAAATAAGGGACATTGACTACATGGATAGAGAAACTGATCCCTAGTCCAATAATGGACTGCCTAATCTACCTTTATGAATTTCATAGGGAAAGCTGCACCCTTGTCAATTACGGGAGTAACACCCCTAGAGACTACTACCCAAAGGTGAATTGCTTCAACCCATGACATGGGGAATTCCATCTCAAAATATGTAGATTGGTATGGAAAAAAAATTTCCTAGTCCATCACGGGAGTAATAGTCCTAGAATCACTCGATATGAACCCCAATGATCTCTAATATTTTTTCAGTACAACATCAGATGTGTCTCGATCTATTCAAAACACCTCATATCTCATAAGCCTTAATAGAGACAAAAATAGTGTCCCTCTTGGAAAACCTCTTAATATATTCCACTAACAAACCTAAATATGAGTCCAATATAAAGAGCTATAGAAGGATGAAGATTCCTAGAGGATCTTCTAGATGTACACGACATGCACTGAGGCACCCATGGCTTGGTAGCACGCCCGAGCACCTACCAGTGTATCTTTTCCACATGTGTTCTAACCTATGTATTGGTATGTAGTGTGTATAGGAGGTTAATTTTGTGTTCCTAATATCATAGCCCCTAGAACAGTTCCTCTTCTATACTGACCATCAATCTTTATTCCTCACATACCATTTATCACATACTACATGGTGTGTTTAGATAAATAGTATCCAACCCAATTTTTTTTCTAGTGTTTGTATACTAGTCCATGTTTCATTGGGTCTTGTCCATGTGTTATTAAATAGACATGTGTTTTCAGAAGGCTATCCCAATCCATGTCACATTATCTGATTGTTTATGGAACTACAATGTGTGTAGTCCCAAATGTCCATCTTCCCCAAACATAATGTGCTACATGGCATGTTTTAGTAAACTACTTTCCATGGAGATGGTAATTCAAGTTTGGAATCATATGGAAACCTCTTTGATTCACCCCATATTTCCCCAAAACAAATAGATCTACCTTGAATGGATCAGAAGATATTTTATATGGGGTCTCAAACAATTAAACTATGCATACAAAAGGCAATCAGGACCAAAAATAAAATCCAAATGCCTCATTGAAAAAATGAAAATGATTTCGATCAAGAATGTTGTCTAGATCATTGTTTTTCATGATTTTATGATAATCTGCGTGAAAAATACAAGATTGGTAGCACCTTGTCCGTTGAATTCAACATCAATTTATTTTATCACAAAAGGGAAGGATATGGACAAGGATTTTTTTCCACCTATTTGAGTCATGCACACCAATTTAGGGGAGAAGATATGTTATGAATTTATTTTAATTTATTTTCCAATTAATTAATTTAATCCACCTTAGGATGCCCCATATCCAAAACTTCCCCTTATCAAAACTCCAGGAAAGGAAAACTTAGGTTTCACAAAGGACGAACACACTATTCCAAACTCAACCATGGTCTCTAAAATCTGATATGAGAATCTAAATGGGATTTATTTATGTTTCAATTTTAACTAGAAAAACCTGATAAAATAAATTTAACATTTTTAATAATTCATCACAAAGTCTCCCTAGCCCCTAGCTTCCCATGTTGACTCATAACACACAAAAAGAAAATTTTTTTCAATATTATGAAGTCTGTCATGAAAAAACATAGGTCAATAAAATCTCCCAACTATAGGGATTCTCATCTCTAAAAAGTGAATTCCTTTGAAAAATGGAATAATTTGAGCTCCTTGATGGGTCCCCAAACCAGGGATCCACCAAGGGTTCTTGTTCTTCTTAAAAGAACATACAAAGGGGAATTAAAATTATAAAATAACTCTTATGTATATCTTATACTAGGAAATCATTGTGAAATAATGGGAATATGTATCCACATTTGTGATAGGTGGGAAACCACCAGGCACCATGATCCTTCTGCAGTCAGGGGGTACAACAATACACCACCTCCCTAAATTTAAATAGAAACTGATGGAACCCCTCAGTTGTCATCCACCCCTGGATGGAATATACAACATCTTCCTCAATCTTTTTTCATTCAAGGTCGAATCTGAACATGTGAGGGTATTCACAAACAAAACAGGGATTCCCGGGAGTAACCATTGGTCTTACCCGGTCCCTTATCAGCAATCCTCCAGATGTAACACAACTCACACAAATAGAAACACTACATCAAACACTTGTGTCATTCCAGTTGATTATGGATGGTAGGAAACTGATCCACATGATTTAATCCTCATAGGGTCTAACCCAACTACTATAGAATGAAACTAATAAAGTCTCTTCCATTGTCAGTGCTGCCAAGATAAAGAGGTAGAGCATGATAACTCCACTGGAAATTCCATTACCTACTCCAACACTTCATCACATAATAACACCATGGAAAATAATTATAAGGAACTCATCCACCACACCATGATACTCTCTTATTTGGGAAGAACTAACACTCATCCATGATTATGATTGGGTCACACAAACAGGATTCAATTGGGAAAGAGTCCCCCTTCCCGTGAGTTCAAAAATACATCAAACATCACTACATAATACTCTATTGTCCCATGTACAAAGAAGAAGACAATTACAAGATAGTTCTAATGAAAAAAAATGGTTTCATGAACATGCAATGGGTCTCATCGGGACCTCAATCACAAAAAATAACATGAGGTTCAATTGAAGCCTCGTGTCACCTATGTTCATCCTAAAGCATGATAAAAAAGAATAGAGTGCACAATACAATGTCTAGAAATTGCTACTATAGAATGTAGTATGGACACAAGGTGTACCTATATTTTTCCTCAGAGGATCTTGGGAAAATTCCTCTATTGAATAAAGTTTTCTCCACCCATATCATTCATATCCCTGAACCTAGAACTGACTACCAAGGGATAGTGGTGGAAACCCCTAGAACTTCTTGACACATATTATTACTCATCCATCCCCTCCACCATGTTCTCCACCTCATAGAAATCCTAGATTCAAGATTTAGATCATCCATGGAGACTCGATAACCAGCTCCATCTCAGTACAATTATGGGTTGGAAAATCACTCATGAGATGTCCCTAGCCATCGCTAGAATAACACCCCCTCTCTAATGGATGATCTGACCCTCTGTGCTACTCTAGTAAGACGGACCAACAAGTTTTTGTTTGGGAAAGAGTTTTCATTATTCCCAATGATCATGTTATCTATTTATTTCTAGCATTGGTAGAAGACTGAGGCTCATGACCACTATTATAGGTCACATCTACATGTTCCTCAACCAGGAAACATTCCACCATTAGAACTATGTACATCACTCTAGAATATTTATAAATACAAAAACAAAACACAAATGATCTTATCTCATTACTCGACCCCTTCTCGAAGGTCTATGCTCTGAATAAAGGATATTGAACCATATCGATGATGTTTCATGACATGTTTTTGAACCTCTCTGAAAAATATTCCACTATATTACTACCCTTTTGAAGCATTCAGGCTCAATGGAACACACTAATCTCAACATGGATGGGAAAAAAACTTCCATAAAGAGTCGTTCAAATTCATCCCAAATGAGGGTCACCTCATCATGAGTCTATATCACCAAATTCCTCTATTACCTCACTGAAAAATGATGAAGGATCACCACTAGGACCACCATATGATAATAATATGTACTCGCTAAGAAGAAAACTAACCTGACTTCCTTGATCCACTCATCTGTTGTCTGGGGGTCAAGATCACCCTGGTACATTATTGTTTTCTGTCACTGAAACTCATGTAACACAATCAACATCCATGCATCTTCATCCTAAAATACTGTTCAGACATGCAACTTTATTGGTAGTGGAACTACTGACATTCCAACCCGAGGTAATTCCTCAAAATCTGTTCCCTATTCTGAAGCTTCATCACTGAGTGGATCGTCATTACAAACACGTCATAGATTCTTGTATGGATATATTTATATAAGCATCCTAAAATAGTATAATGACATACCACTTTCCAATAGTATATTAAAGGTTCTAACTCAATAAGGATATGAAAACTAATACACAGTCACATAGGATTCATGTATCATATATTTCCTAAAATAAATTATCGTAATGTACCGAGTCGAAATGACGGTTCTCAGAGTCATAGTGAATGGATATACTGGTCACCACCCCAAAACTAAAACCTATATACTAATATAAATATCCAAAATAACATAAATTAGTTTCTATGGAACCCCAACAAATCTCATGTCATTACGGTCCCAATGGAGAACGGTCAAGCTCAGATACCTCTCTTTCAGGACCTCGCCTGATGGGTCCCGGGAGGCAACTCCCCAAGCATGCCACCAACATGCTTGGGGATGGAAACTAGCTCCATGAAATCATATCACTACCATGTGATATATTGTATATGTACTTGTACATACACACACATCTCTAATATCACATAATATTGAAATTAAAAAAAAATGGAAACCAATGCATGCATACATATATATCCCACAAACAATGTAGAAGAGAATTAATGATATTGTAAAATGGAAACAAAATCCCACCAAAAACATATAAAATCATAGGAACTACTTAGAAAGAGGGTATTACTATCAACTGAAACTATAAGAATGCTCCTCAGCCATACTCTGGTAAACACCTCGATCTTCATAGCTGACTATGCTTCCCCTATCTTGGGTCCTTTGTACACCCCTTTATAAAGGCATTTGTTTGTTCCAAGACACAAAATATGTGTGTGAAAGGACTGTGTGTGGGTGAGTATAAAAAAATCATTAGGTTCCCCAAAAAACATAAAATAAATAAATTATTAAAAATAAAGGTAATCTTCTGCTCGATCTAGACAAAAGAAACCCAGTTGAAAGTGAAAATGCCTCTTTAACCATCCTCAATAGTACTTGAAAATTCATCACAGTCTACTTGGGGTGTCAACCCAGATGTGTGAAAACACAACAAGTACTTCCATAAAATCACTTAGACAAAATCGTCTCTTAAACTATTTCTCAAGTGGATCCAACCTCATTTCATGAAATGGGATTCTCTTTGTAGGATCTATCTATTAAACATAACCAAGAGAAAACAATCAACAAGATCATCTATCAAAGATGGACCTTTCTAAGAGAATTACTCTACCACGAAAAAATCTAACAATCTTAATGTAACATATGAGAGAATGTGCCCTATCCAGAATATCATAGAAGGTTATACTCTAATGATCGACACCAAAGGTCTTGTAATCACTTCCTCGCACCAGGAAAATGCTAAATAAACCCAAGTGAAGAGGTATAAACCACACCACTTCACATATTTGGAGGGAGCACTACTCTAGAGTATGCATATCATGAAACCAATCTAACAAGAGAGAATCAGGAGACTCAAACTTCACAACTTCCCCACAATCGAGGGATTAATGCTCCTAAGTAACCAATGAATCCTTTGTATATATGGTAAGGAGTAGAACTTACCTTAGACAATTGTTGAAACATTATTCCCTATCTTGGTATCATTCATATCATGTTGATGGTCCCTCTCCTAATAATTTTATCCAACTACTAAGGGTACTCAATTTCAAATAGAGGAACTTACCCCTGCTACTACTCAAAAATAGGGGAGTATTACTCTATAAGTGAGGACCTTCACCCTAATAAAATAATGGATTTCTACTCATGAAGGACAGATGCATTGATATGATAGGGGAGTACCACTTCGTATGTCAAGGACCAAAACCCTTACCTTGTATGGGAGTAATACTCAGTGGCTAGAGGACCTGCACCCTCGGGTGATAGTGGAGTACCGACTCTACCAGCATGTTAACTATGGGAGACCTTCAGAATCATACAATATGAGAGTACATAACCCAAGTTTTAGGACCCACTCCTTGGCATGTTAGGGGAGTACCAAATTTTCTGGAATAATATGTATAGAGTAACCACACCCTGGAACAATTTAAGAGTAACAAATCCTATAATAGAGGACCTAAAACCTAAATGGTTGGGGAGTACCTAGTATATCTATTTTCCATATATAGGGCACACACACATTGATCAAAAATGGGAGTATTAACTCCATGTATATAGGACATGACCTCTAGTCCAATAGTTGAGTACATAATCTAACTTCATGAACATAATATACAAACACTCACCCTAGTAGATCAAGGGAGTAACACCCCCTAAGGAAATATCGAATGGAAATTAAGTCATTGGAATTATGTGGGGAGACCTATAACGACTTATTTATAGTGCTAATGAAATATAGTTTCTTAGTCCATCAAGGCATTAATAGATTTAGAGTATCTCTATACGAACCACACTGGTCTCCAACATCGACTCAATACAGCTCAACAAGCGTCTTACTTAATTCACACCACCTCATATCTCATAATACATAATGGAGGACTCTGTTTTATCATACATGGAAACTCACCTTGTATTGACTAATAACAAGCCTAAAATAGGGTCCAAAAGAAGGAGATATAAAAGGAGGAAGATCCCTGGAGGATCTCATATTAGTACATGGTTTCCCTGCGGCACAAAAAACTTTTGATCCCACTAAGGAACCTTCCATGTATATTTTGCATGTTATTGTACACATCCATATGATTTCACAACAATATCCAAATCCATGTCCCCTGGTCACATGGTCTAAGACACTAAACTGCGTGTAACATCTATACATGGTGTGTAGTCCCAAATGTTCATCTTCCTTGATCAGGAAGATCTAAATGGAATGTTTCACTAATCTAAACATTGTGTAGATAGTTATTCATGTCGATAATGACCTATCAAACACCTTTATTTCACCAATTTACCCTGAAAACTATTTTTCTACCTAGAATGAATCTCTAGTAATTGTATACAAGGTCTAGAACCTTAAAAAAATATGTAAACAAGTGAATTGTTACAAAAAATTTAAAATAAACCTACATATCTGGAGAAATGAAGATGATTTGGATCAATAATGTTTCAACGATCAATCTAGATCTCGATTTGATGATGATCTATGTTAGAAACAAAATAGGAACTCCTCATCAAGTGGATTTGGTGTATGTATAATTCATCACGAAAGGGATGAAGATGGAGGAGGATAATTTTCCTCATATTTGTGTCATGTGAACCTATTAAGGTTAGTGGGAGAGGATAAGATACACATTTAACTAATTTATCAATTAATTAATTTTATCCAGTTCATGATGCCCTGCCACCAAAATCGCCCCTAATCAAAACTCTCAGAGAAGAAGTCCTTGGGACATGACTATGTAAAACATGATGTTATAAACTCAAATATGGTCTCATAAATCTTATATGAGACTCCTAACTTGTGTTATTTATATTTAATGTAAAATTATTCACATGTGACAAAATTTATTCAATATTTTTAATACCGCCGCATTGAGACTCCCTGGGCCCTAGCAACCCGTGCCGACTCAACACCCAACACCAGAGATATTTTTTGAAATATTCCAAATTAATTTTAGTAAAAACATGGTTCATTACCTTGATGGTTCCACTTGATTTGTAGATAGGGGCTCATGCCCTGCCCAACCGGAGGGATCCACTCTATAAATAAGTAAAGGACCCAGGCCCAATATTAATAGGAGGGTTACACTTGATATTCCATTGGTGATCATTCCCAATTAATATCATTATTGAGCATTGTATAAATATAAATCACATTCATAACATCTCATATTACATCTAAAATTCATATGAAATATGAAACATAGTTTTTTCATTGAAATACACTCATGATAAGATACTCACAAGAGAAAATCTATGTAAAAACATAAGTGATATTAGAGCTTCTAGTTTCCTAAAAATTAACCAAGGCGTACAAGAAAATAGAGGGGAACCACCTGCCATGTGGTCCACATATGTCACATATATTTCTACCTATATGTACATGGGTCACTAACCATGGAGAATTAATTGATATGTAGGGATTATACACGGCGTGTTAAAGCCACTCAAGGTCCCAACTAGATAACCTTGTTTGTGTTTCTTTACATTGGTACATGGAATGTTCTTAGATGTGACCTCCCACAAATAGTATTTCTTGTTTATTTTATCACGTGAAATGTTTACCAAAAGAAGGATATATGTAATTTTGATGGGCTACATGTTGTTCCATATTAATTTATTCCCAAAATTGAATCCACCGTAGTCCTTGTGTCAAACGCTCTATGTTCTTCCGACTGACAAAACATATAGTCTAGATTTCCACAAATATTGGATCTATTCTATATGTTCTATATCTGGTGTTTCAGATTTTATATCATACCACATCTCATCCTTAAAATGGTGGATCTTCCTCTATCTATTAGTTTCCAACACTTTGGTGGCCAAAATTGAACTCCAATTCTCCCCTCACACATCGTACACATAGATCCATGGAAACCTATTCTTCACCTCATCAATATTGGATGTTGATCAACCAATCTATCAACCGAAATCTAAAAAAACCATAAATACTTTCTCAATTCTATGTTCCCTTCATCATACATGATTCTACAATAAATCTGGGGCTTCGATGTATATGTACCACCCAGAAATGCTGAGCCATTTCCCCATATCACAGTGGTGAAAAATTTGAAGAATAATAATGATAAATGCCCCAAAATAGTTTAAAAAATAAATTGAAAAGTTCTATTTGAATGTGATAATTATTGGGCATATATAGAGTGAGAAAACTGAAAAACAAACATAATTACAATATGTGGTAAAATACGGCATTCCATAATTAGTGTAGAAAACAATATTATTCTTGGTCTATAATTTAATAATATGAGTAAGGAACCAAAAATCATGTGTTTGACCAGGAGATTAAGATAATTATTATTCATATAATGTTATCAACAATGATTGTGTGTATTCATTGAATTTTTTCTACATTGAGCAGCTTCAATCTAGAGTCTTTTCATTGTCTAATCACGATTATCATATGGTGGAGATGAAGACATTCTCTCATTAATCATATTGTTATGAAAATAGATTTATTAAAATAACCATAATGATGTGTTAAAAGGGATTTATATTTAGTTTATTTGATTAAATTAATTTAATAAATCATTAAATTAATCCAATGAATGTATTGAAATTTGAATTAATTTCTATACGTCTCATGCCAACACATTTTAGATCGTTACTCAGGGAAAATAAAATTACAGATTTAATTATGGTATCATATTTTTGAACCATTATTCAATTTAAGATTGACTCATCATCATTAATAAACTATGTTTTTGTAATATAAAATATAATTAATATTATTATAAAATAAATTTTGGGAACACCGGGCCATGGAATGAAAAACTGTCTCATCTCTTGGCTCTCAAAATATATATAGATATATTTTCAAAGTATTGAAAGGTAAAAATGGCGCTATATAGTCTAAGTATTTTTTTAAAATATCATAATTTTTCTTGGTTTGGTATTTCTTTTTATACATTATTTATATCTAATAATTCACATGAATTAACTTTTCCTTGGGCTATTCATGATATTTTTTTGGAAATATTACAATTGATCAATACATTGTTACATAGGATAATTGATTAAATGATTTTACTAAAATCAACAATTTAATATCAATTCAATAAAGAATATATTTCCTTCCCTTGAAAATATCTTATAAATAGAATTTATTTTTAAATTTTTTTAAAATTAATTGTTATTTAAAATTTTATTCAATTTTTCATATTAAAAATAATGGTTTTAAAGGTATATTATTGTTTCACTCCAATCAATACACATATATATCCTTTTTACGATGGAAAAGGAATAACAATTTAACATGTGTGGTGTGTTCAAATTTACATTCCATCAGAATGTAATCTATTTGTAGTATATATTTCATGATTGAATGGTTAATTTTAAATAAAATTTTTTCATTATATTAGGGATATTATTATTTTATAAATGTCATGTTTTTATATAAAACTTTTGTAAAATTGTGTTATGGTTTAAAAATGTAATTTCAAAATTAAAAGGATATCTTCCTCAATAATATTTTTTAAAATATTTTATTCTTATTTCCATTCATCAATATCAACAATCCTTTTTGTTACTTATCCTCCACTAGAGATACGTTCTATTGCTAAAATCCACTTTCATTCTCAAGATGGATTTTTTTTTTCAATTAGATAGTTATGGAACCCATTTATTTTCCAAAAGTTAATCACGTCTTAAATATGTTTTCAACAAACAAATTTATTTCCCATGGGCTAATATTTTAACTATATTACTTTCATAAATCCAATTTTTTTCATGGGTTAATCATGTTTCAAATAGATTAATATCTAACAAATATCATTTCCAATATTTAATTATGTTTCAATGATATTTTTTGGATCTTGTTTATGTTCAACATGTTATTCATGTTCGGAAAATAAAAATGTTTGGCTCAATGAGTTATGCTAATAGAAATTATCTATAGTCTTTTATCATGTTGTGTTTATTAGAAATTATAAATAGTGGGATTTCTTATATAATTCATGGTTATACCATTATATATAATACGTTTAGTGATCCTAGATTGTGATCCAATTCACTACGGACTGATAATGTTCTACGATGATCAATATTGGATGACGCCCATTTGGTTTTTCTAATTTTAAGGGTTTTATAAGTGTTATGTAACAGTTTCATGAGATAATGTTCCTAGATACCAAAATGTTTTATCTATTAAATATAGGGGTTTATGATATTTTCTTTGATAAATATTAATATCAAATTGAACATGAATATTGGTTTTTATGAATTTTTTTCCTTTTTTAGTATATTATGTGATTTTTTAATGGTTAATGATCTAGATAGTGATGGGTGTGAATATTCTTATGTTATGCACCTACACATTGATTATGTCATCATAGACTTATTATCTTTTAATGTTCAATCTTGAAATTAATTTTCATAAATCTTTCATTTTCCTTTACTGGGAATTTCAGCTCACCCATCATATAATTCATATTTCCAAATTTATAAAGAGAAAGGTTGGACACATTATTTTTTGAACTAATATTATATATATTATGATGATTTATGTATGTGAGAAAGAAAGGTTCTGTTTAGTTGGATAAATGATAATTTAAATTAATTATTATTTACTATATAAGTGTTTTTCAAATAGTTATAAAACTATAATATTAACAGGTACTAAAGGATATATGTGATCCAATTGTTCTTTTTGATTTTTTTTGGTTTTGATGGAAAAATATGGTTATCCTTATCATCATCAAGGATGGAAATTTAATTTTATTAATATCAATACTAATTAGGGAGTTTGGGTTCCGGGCTGTTATAGTTGGTATCTAATGGTCTATGTATATATCTTTGGAGATTAAGATTTTTTCTTGTGAGATTATATTAATAGTCTTAGATAGAATAATAGATCTAGCGATTATGGATGACCATAATTTCAAATTCATAAACTGGTCATTTTAGGGTTTACTATACTACAAATCATGATATTATTGACAACAATTTGGGATATGTTTTTTTGGATGAGGTATTTGTAACCCATGAGAAAAACTTGATGTCTTTTTTGGGAAGAATTAATTTTTAGGATTAATTAAACGAAGGGGGAAATCCATATGAAGTGTGAAACCCCATTTCATCCCTAAATGTCAATTCTCTTGAACCCATGATTGTTTGATTATATGAATTTTATGACTACCACTAGCCTTCCAGATATCTTTGTTAGTATGACATTTGGTACGTTATGATTATTTATATTTCAAAAACATTTTGGATATTATATATTTACTAATGGATTATTTTCAATGGAAGAATATGTGATAAAATACTTCAAATCATTTGGAGTCAAAATTAGTCAGGAAATGTTTGAATAATTTTAATGAAATTAATTTAAAGAAAGGATTGATTTTTTACATTGGGTGTTAATTTTAATTAATAATTTATCATATGATGGTTCAATTATTTTTGGGAACTATATTACCATGTTCTAACGATTTGGGTTTATTTAGTATCTAAATATACATAGAATAACAAGATTATCAATTTTATGGAAATGTGGATTTAAACATTGATTTCAATGCATCATTTACCATGAAATAACAATGAATATAAAACTTGATGAGAAAAATATGATATTGTGGTGGATATTTAAAAAGGATTAAATTCTACCCCTAAATTATATTTTTTCCATTCTTCTCTTACTCTAGATGTTAATATAATTTTTCCACTCTATGAAAAAAATATTGAAACTAAATTTTTTTATTAACATCACCAATAATGATATCAATAAACTATTTCAAAAAAAAATATGTTTATGGTTTTTTTATTTTTATCATTATCTAGATCAGTTACAATATATTAATCAGGGGTCTCTATTTATCGATATCTTAATTTGGTACTTTTGTTTTTATTCCATGTCAAATATTCACTTACACAAATTTTATCCTATTTAGAAACCTACAATGTGTTATTATAAATGACCATCATACTTCCTATTCCATATTTTTAAGTAGTTTTTTTATCGATCATTTTTTCGACATGGGTTTAAAAAAAAGTGATGGGAAAAATCCCTCAATGTAACAATGGATTATTTTTGTAGTTGATATTGTTTGTTGAAAATGTGGGTTTCCTTGGATGGTTGTGTAGTATATGAGTGATTTTTGATATAGTAAATTGGAAAATATTGATGACAAAGAAATGGATACCAAGGATGTAGTACCAACAATTGTATACATATGGTGGCGTCGTTTCCTAGTGTTTTCCAATTTTTTGGGGTCTAAAATTTCATGTATAGGTCCAGCATAGAGAAATATGCATTTTCATGAACTCCATATAAAATATGGAAAAAGAATAAATTTAATGAAGAATGTGTTTAATGAATGAGTTTTCATGATGATTTAAATAAGTTGCCACTAATCTCCATGATTATGTGGAGCTTTATTGAATAGTGAATTTTTCAAGAGTTTCATGAGATATGGAGAATAAAAATAAAATGAGGGAGCATCATGATATAAAGATAAAAATAATTGCATCATTACGAATTATTGGAAATACCAATAAATATTCCTCTACCACCATTAGAAATGTAGAGATAGTTATTGAAGATACTAAAGAATTGAATTTGTGAGGGATGTTCATGAAGGTTATACTTGAGAAAATGTTCTTGAAGGAGAGTTTTCAGGAAGTTTGTTAATACCTACAGAAAATTGTGATCATCATAAAAGTCATTCATTTCACAAAAGGATATAAAAAGTCAACTGAAATTTTTCAACATCATGAAGGCAATGTAATCATCATGAAAGGAGGTTACTTCTCCAAGGTTAATTGATCTCCAAAAAAGTTGTGAGATTATTGAAAGAAGAGAGCACTATGAAAGTTATAACAATAGATTACCCATTGATCTGTGGAATAATAAGATTCATAAAGTGGATTAATGTGAAACATCAATATAGTATCTATCTACAATAGAATATGTATTCATTAGTGATAAAGAATGGAAATAGAAGTCCCAAAACTATGGTTTAATGCCTTATAGATAGTGAGAAAAGTAAAAGGAAGAAGGTGATAATTTCCAATGTATATGAGCCAAAGAATGAGACATAAGAAGTGATCATTGGGAACATAGTGAGCTATCCCCAAACCTTTTTAAGGTTGTAAGCCTGTTAATATAAGTGATCTACTAAAACTGTATCTTTTGGAAGTGAGCCTTTTTGGGTTTGGTACATCAGCACACCACCATTATAGAATCCTCTGATTTAGCCTAGTGAGGCTGAAAGAATTAAAATTGATGTTTCTTATGCATGATTTAATTTCAACTCATACATTTCTATGGGAAAGGGAGAGAATTGTTTTTTGTTTAACGATGAAACTTTATCTGAAGGTGAAGTTTTTTTAATCATTAATTCCATAATTCAACCCCTCTCAGAGTATTTAACCTAGTTCAGTCTACAATTGGGAGATAAGCGTTAAATGTCAGTAGTTATATCTGAATTGATATAATGGATGTTTTCAGTCATATAGGGATTTTGATCTTTAATGGAAACATTTTTTAATTATGGAGTAATCAGATTCGGTACCACATTCTATCATTAAGAATGGATTTTTTTTCTATGGAATTGAAATGAATTTCATCCAATATTGATATTTGGTGAATGTTTTTCGATTTCATTCACATGAAAATGTCGAATCCAAAAAAAACAATGAGTAGTGGAGTTTTCTCGAAAGGGTCTCATCACAGAGAAACTGATGTTGGATTTTACGGAATACTGGTAAAATTATTGAAATGTGTTACCTAAGAGAAATTTACATAATTATGTTTATGTTATAGTGGTTGGATACATAGAGAGGCTTTAATGTTCATATGAATCATTTAATAGTTTATATTAAATATAAAATTCTTCATGTAGTAGATGAACCATTTTTTAGGCTCAATAAGGACATAAAATTTATTACACAATGTATTATTCTACGTTAAGAGACATGAGTGATTGGTTGAGCATAATAAAAATGAAACCTTAGGAAATTCAGTTTACAAAAAGATAATATTGTTCTGCTAAATAGAAATAAATTGAAAATTTTCAAGAGACTACTCAAAATCCATATTTTTCAAAAAAAAAATACAAGAATATAAATTATTACACACCACAATTAGTGGTCAACGGTGAACATGATGTTAACAATGTAACTAATGAATTGTAAGTGGAATGAGATGATGAAACTGAAACTCAATTGGATATTGATGAGGAGGAGGAGGAATATTAAGACATTGACATTGTCAGATATGATGACGATGATAAAGGCGAACACCGACATAGTTAAATTCTGGTTAATATCAAAACTAATATATATCTATATATAATAGTTATTTTCAAATTTTTTCTACCAATAATCATTTTGTGTTTTATATGGATGATGATCTATTTCATGTGATGTAGGAGGTTGAGCTTCCTTTTGATGAGGAGGATTTGGGGTCATTTGACCCTCATCTAACTGGAAATTCAAGGGGCACGCAGAGGGGGTGTGCTCTAGTACGACTGATGTATCATGACCCTATCCGTGAGTGACTTCCATGTCTTGGCTTTGATCCATGAATTCTAAGGAATTATTTCCTGTGTATTTTAGTTAGGCTTAATTAATTTATTATATACAAATTTTTATTTATTATTGAATATTTTTTCCCAGTTTTGCTAATTTTGTTGTTGGACAGAGGATCACTATCTAGCACATTTATTTTTCCCACCCATGGATCACATGAGTGAATATTCTTGTTGATGTACAGCTTAGTATATTTAATCATTGGCTGGTACATAAATAAATAATATTTATTTTGAAATTTATTTAATTATAAACATGATATTATTAATTATATGTATGGTTTATGGTATCCCATTGATGATAGCATGTGTGATGCTATCCATGTGGCATGGGAAGTGTCTACGGGTGACCATTTCCGTTAGTTTTTTAACTATTTGAGAAGGACAATGAGGAAGAAAACAGGAGTGACATAATATGATGAGTCTTGTAGGGAACACCAAACATAATACATTTAATCTCACATTGGGGATGTATTATATTCACACTAGTTGGGTGGTGGATTTAAGAGGATATCTTTATTGGGTCGGATGTTCCTGGGGGGACAAGAGGTAACACATCGAGCTGGTAGCCATACATTTAGTACGCATAGAGAGAATCTAGTAAGTATCAATTTTTAAATATTTTATGTAATGTTAAATGTAAACAGTTTATTCTATATTCATATAGGTAGTCGAGTTGCCCAATATTACACAGTACGATGTTTTTTAGAGGATGTATAGTGATCTATCCACTAGAGAGATTAGACTCGATCTCTAGTATTAGATTGTGGTCAATATTATTTTTTTAGTTTCAAAATTAAATGCATATAATATTTTCACTATTTTAATTTCATAAGTCAATTGATGGAGTCATATGAGGTTGCAGTCTCTCAGACACAGGATTAGAGTCATGCCGAGACGGCAAATCAAACAATTTCCCACCACTTTGATGATGCAATATGTATTCAGGTGTCCCAATATGCCTTGGAGAAGGGCTGAGTAGTTGTTTTCGACTCTTATTTGACCCTTTGTACTTATTAATGTACTACTATGATGCATGTATACAACATGAGAGGATATCATTCAAATGCATCATCTTCTGACTTACAGTGTCCAGAGCAGCTGCGAGGTCAGAGTGATCTTATAGAGAGTTTTCAAAAGTCACAACAGCATGATTTGGAGGACATGCGTTGATGGTAGCAGCAGCAGTAGTAGCACTAGAAGATGATGAGTCGATGGTATCAATAACAACATGAGAAGATGGATTACATGCGTCATTTGTCTTATAGTTTAAGGATGGAGTATCCTCTACCATCTCCTCCATCTCCTCCAGCTCCTCTAAAAGACTACCCCCAGTGAATATCTTTGTTATGTTAAAATAGTTGAAATCAAGATTTATTTTAATATGATCTATTTATAGTTTATGTATTTTATATTGATGTGAATATTGCACAATTTAATTTTTTTAATTTTTTATTATTCGTAATATTTTATTATTTTATTATTTATTATTAGTATTATGATATTTATTATTTGTTTATTTTTATAATAATAATTATAATATTTTTTTATGTTATAATTTTTTTCAAAATATTAGTAATATTAATATTTTTAGATATTTTTTATATTTTTAATAATATGAATATTATTTTTTAATTAATATGTCATAATTTTTTTAAATATTTTTTTATTCAGTATTTGAAACTATACCATTTTCGAGGGGACCCCATCGAATATTATATATATATATATATATATATATTTGAAAAAATTATATGAGATATGAAATAGTCTCACTGGAAAAAATTTTTCTGATTGGTCTATCGCAATGGGTTTTGATATATATAACATATACAAACAGAGAACTATTTAATATGGTAAAATGGGCTTGTCACAACATGTTGTTATATATATATTGTATATAATAATATGGAAATTTTTGAAGCCATTTTCTGAAACAGGCTATTTGCGGCGGGACCCCTCGCAAAAGCTCATTTGGTATGGGATCTCGTCGCAAATATCCAATTGCAAATACCTTAAATCCCAGTAGTGTTATGCTAATTCTAAAGGAATCAATGAATTAGGTGTTATCATATCTAATGAAATATAAATAAAGGTGATGTTATGTAAGTCATGAATTTCTATATGGGAAAATATGATGAATATTTTTGAGGGAAACTCAAAAGTCAAGGAAGAAAAGATATGGGTTCCATGAAAAAAGTTTGAGAGTAAAATAATTCACCCTAATTAGTATGCTGATACATTTTTTGACATGATAAATAATTTTTCTCATGACATGAATGGTCTTGAAGAAAAATTTGAAGATATAAATATTCTTAATAATATATTGACAAAAATTCTATCTTGGATCAATTTGAATATTTCAATAATGAAATTTGAAGATGTGAAAGAGATGGTGTAGGATAACATGAACAATACATTTGTAGCATATAAAATAAGAAATTAAGCTAATGTGGATGTGGAAAATGGGATTTCCCAGGAAGTGGAATTCAAATCCTTGATGAAGCACACCATTGAATATGGGCAGGAAGATGAAGATATAGATGAGGTGATTTCATTAATTACATCAAACCATAAAAGGGAAAAGGAATGATTACAGGGAAACATTTTCTTTCATGCTTCTAATTTTGAACCAATTTATATCATGAAACTATTTTCCCAAATAACCTTTAAGAATTCATGAAGATAATAGTGAAATACTCATTAATATGTCATAATCCTATGTGAATGGGAAGAAAAATTTGAAGTCATATTTCATAAAAAAAGAAGAATATGCTTTCAAGTGATGATGGATTTTTAGAAAAGGTTGAGGAAGAAGTGTTAAAGTACATCAATAATCATGAATCATATTCTATAGTGGAAGTTGTAATAAATTTCCAAACAATTAATCAAATAATAAATGATGATGAATATGATGATGGAAAGGTTGACCATCAGGTCAAATTAGAATTCACTATAGAAGAAATTAATGTTTGGGGAGCCAAAATAAAGAAAACAACGAATGATCATTGTGATGATTAAAAATATATGCAATATTAGAAAGAAGAGATGTCTGGGTTGAATGATGAAATTGAAAATCTAAAGTATTTAATTTCAGAAATCTTTGATTACATTTTTGAGTAATAGATCGAAATTGAAGAATAATGAAAAGATAAATTGATTGTTTGACTGAATGTATAAAATATAAAACACAACATATCGAAGAGCATGATGAGGAAGTCATTGATTTTTGAGGAATTGTTTTTGTTAAGAAAAAATGGTGGACACTATGTCTGACATCATGAAATAATAACATATATGCAACATGAAAGATCAAAGTATAACATAGTGGTCTATAATAGTATTGGGAATAATCAAATCCAAAAGATAAGTCATGTATGGTTATTTATTTAAAAGATAAGTCATAAATAGTTAAAGTTAGACAACAAATCCAAACTATAATATTGAATATTTATTTGGGTACAAATCAGAACCAGAAGATTTAGAGAGTCCAAGGGTCAAATAATGGTGTAGTAGTGACACCTTGTATTGTACCTCGAATTAGGTGCTATTATTATTGAAAGATAGGACACCCACAAAATTTTTGTTCCATATCTAAGAGGTATCAAAGGAAATATGATCAACATATATATCCATAACAAACTCAATATTCATGGGTATCTTTTAATTGTTAATATTTTTGGTGTGGAGGAATCAAACACATGGAAATATATTTCACATAAACAATGGAGACGAATGAGTTGAGGAAGAATTAATAATGTAATAATTGGAACCTAGATGTATAATCGAATTTGTTGAATATTAAAAATTTATTTTCATCTCTTTATGATGAATTAGGTCTATCATATTTCAAGGAATATCAATATTATCATTTTGTATTATGTTGGAAGTAAAAAAGTGATTGAAAAGAAAAAAGATGAACGGGAAATGGTTGCACAAACTGATTTTAAAGAATAAAATCCCTCTGGAATATAAACTATTTGCAGTCGTTGTACCTCACATATAAATTAAAATTAGGAACTTGTGAAAACACTAAGATAAAAAAATGAATGTATTATGTGATTTGGTAATGATGCAGTTTTGAAATTTATTGGCATTGGAGAATCATATTTTCAAGGAAAATACATGATATGTGTAGATGTCTTCTTTGTTGGAGGTATCAGTCACAATTTATTAAGGTTCAACAATTTATTTGAATTAGGAAATTCTAGAATATTATCCAATAAATTCAGTTTCATCAAGGAATAATATGGCACAGTTATGTTCTCAAGACAACATAGAAAATGTAATATCTACCTAGTGTGTAGAGGAGAAGCTATATGTGATCATTCCAAGTAATAATAAAACATTTTATAAAATAAAATCCTTGAGAATTGGTGCCAAACTTCCTTAGACGATATGGTGAAAAATGTTTCTTCTCAAGACATCCCTAGATTATCATGTGATCGTACCCATTCTTGCATTGGTTTTTACCAAGAGAATATTATTTGAATGTTATTTAAGGAAAATGATAAAATAACAAAAAAAATTGTTTTAGCTGGTTCAAATTCATGCATGTGGATGAACTTAACAAAAACTTATTTATTGAAGAGTATATTATGTTCTCTTAAATTTTTATTTTATAAGAATGGGATGGGTTTTAGTCAATAATCCCAAATATAAGGCATTCAGTTTTATAAAAACCTATCGAAGGTATATTGGTAAGATGTTGGGTCAAAAATATGGAAGATACAAAAAAATAATTGAACTACGTTCCCAAATATCAAAGGGAAGGATTATCTATAGAAAAACTGGATAAAGAACCATATTTCAGAAGAAATAACTCTATCATGGAATGGATTAATTGATTAATGAAATTGAATTATCATCAACATGGATAGAACAATGATCATTGAGAATGAAAATCCAGAGATATTTTGGAATGAAATAGTGATGAAATCATTGAACACATCAAATATAGAGTTTTATGTTTGAATGAAGTGAATACTTCATATGAGATATTGTATGGAAATAATCATACATTAATGTACATTAACAACATCAAATGTAAGGGTTTTATTTTAAATAAGATGAAACACATGATGCTTGAGTACAATGAAGATAGGTGGATTATTCTTTTATAATCAATGAATATAAATGTATACATTTTATTTAGTATCTGGATATGAATGGTTGTCAAAATAAATAATGTAACCACATTAAAAAATTGGAATAATCTTATAAAAAATGTGATATGTCTTTAGAAGATAGTGATGAAGAGATTTGAAGATCAGTTGATGTTCCATCTCTAGAGGTTGATTTAAAAGAATATTAAGATAATGAAATGGATTTGAAAAAAACATTATATCTCCAAGGACTAAAGGCAATTTATGAAATTAATATACAAAACATTTTTAGTGATCAGATAGTACTAGTGTAGTTAAAGAGGTTGAAGACTATACTACAATAATAATACATTTCACTTTTAGAGCTTAAATGTTTTGATTATGTAGATAGAGTTGAGAATTTTTTTAGGATAGGAATTAAGAGATTGAAAAAAATGAGGAGAGTGATACATGATATATTTTTTAAAGGAAAAAAAATAAGATTGTAATCAATACTAAAAGTGTCTTTTAAAATAAAATGAATTAAAATGTTGTATTGATTCAAAAATAAGCACAACTAGTGTGAAAATGGTACTCCCGTATAGAGGTCATCGATATAGATGAATCTTTTTCACCTTTTTCAAGTCTAGATACCGTAATATTATTTTTCTCCATAACAGTGAAATGAATGGTAAATTTTCTCTACACGAATATCAATTTATAATTTTTGAATGGTGTTTAGGATGATAATGTTTATATTGAGAATCCAAATGGTATTATTATTCATGAATATGAGAACAGATTTTGTAGGATGGTAAAGGCACTTTATCTTTTTAAGCATCCCCACAGAGCAAGGTATTCAATTCTATATTAGATTTCAAAAAAGTTCAGTTTTCAATGTGGTGGAGTTGATTAAAATATTATATCAACAATTAAAATAATCAGAGGATGATTGTATTTGTCTATATGAATGAAACAATACTTACTATATTAGATGTAGGGAAATGTAGATAGTATTCCAAATTCATGAATAGTGGATTCAAAATTTCAATGAATAGTGAGATAACATTTATAGGTAACACATAATTCAAATGGAACATTAATACCAAAATATAAATATTCCATAGAGGTTTTGATATAATCTGGAATAGATAATGTTATATATAATATGAATCTAGTATTTATCTAGATGAAATTGTCATAGAATGATGAAGGAAAAGCCTCTAATGTCACCAAATAAGGGAAGATCATTGGATGCATGTTGTACCTAACCATGACACAACTAGTTATTGTTTTTACCACATGTCATGAATTGTGGTGTCAAATTAATACAATGTAAATTAATGTTGTTTTAGGGAAAATAAAATTTTTTATATCAAGGGAATAGTGGATTTTAGTTTATTTTTAAATGAAACATATCAGTAAGAGTTATTGGTATATAAATATTTAGATTGGTATCGTTCATTTTATGAATGAAAATCATAATCAAATGGCGTATTATATCTTCGTGGGTTGTTTATTTCATGGCTAAAAATTAAAAAATATTGCATTTCATTGAGTTGGATAAAATATGAATATATTAAAACCACTCAAGCGTGAACACAATTATTATTGATGAAGAAAAAAATTGATGATAATGATGTTGTAGTTGCATCTTCAATTAGAATATGTTTTAATAATTCAATTTCTTTAATTATTACGAAAATAATTTCCATCCCTCAAGGAAAAATCACATTGAAATGAAGTATAGTTTTATCAAGGGGTGGTGGAGAAATAGCTTGTGAAGCTAGAGTATATGCCTTCAGAACTACACGTGGTGGAAATTCAGATAAAGGAAATACCCAAAGGAGTGTTTGATAAGGAAAAACTAGATTCTAGAGTTTACTATACTCCATTAACCTAAAAAAAGTGTGGATGTGGAGCCCCAATCCTGGAGGTATTGTTTTTTTCCATAATATACTAATCTATGTTCTTTACAATTTCCAATACCATAATAATGTGACCATCAGGTTCATTATAGAAGGGGTGATTATGTGGATGTAAAAGGAGATAAAATGACTTCATCGTGATTGGGGGAGAAGCTGATTGAGGTATCACTGACATAGGGGACCTATAAGATATTTTAAAGGACATCTTTAATCATTCCAAAAAATGAAACCCCAAAAAGTGATGTAGGGGGTGGGGGTTTCAATATGATGATTCTAACATGGATTTATCAAAATATATATATCCGGATAAGTAGATTTTGTGATGAAATATATTGACTGGTTTATAAAATGATTTATTTCATTTAATATCTTTTCAATATAATATTTTTTCCCATGCCGAACATAGATCAAGTAGTATTAGATAATGTGTTGCGAAAATCATTGATCTATATTTTAAATAAAATAAATGAATGATGGAAGAATATGGATGAATAATTAAAGAGGTATAAAATTGTGAAGAACTATCAACAAAACTAATGGGGATATTTATGGGAAAAAATCTCTCAAGGTATCATTGGTGTAGTTTTTAGTTGATTGTGTTTTTATTAAAAAGTGGGTCTACATGGAATATTGTAGAGTAACAAATAAATTTTTCACATGGTATGTGGAAAATTTTACATAGAAAATGAATGGATTCCATCAAATTGGTATAATGAGGTTTACATTAATCTCCGTGATTATAAGCATTTACGTGAATAGAGAATTCTCTCGGAGCGTTGCAAGGAAGGGAGAATCGTGAAAGAAATGAGGGGGCTCAATGAAATGATGATGATGTGGCAGAATCTTATGGAATCAATAGATACGCCTATGAATAGATCACTTCCACATTTTGAATTTAAGTGATATTTAATTGTGATCTTTGGGGAATTGATTCAAGAAGGCGATTCTTTAAGTATTTCCTAGAGAAAATGTTCATGATTGTTTTTGTTTCATGATGGCTCTAAACACAAACACAATACCCTGATCATTGTGAAAGTAATGATTTACACCAAGGATATAAAAATCCAACCGATAGTTGTGTTATTCATGAAGGCTAAGTGAGCATCGCGAAATGGGTGTCTTTCACGAAGGTAATTTGATCATTAGAAATTATGTGACCTTCATGAAGGAAGTGACAATCACTAATTTTATAAAAAGGTATTGGCCAATGAATATTTGTAAATTTAGATTAATAAATTGGTTGAAAGAGGAACTTTAGTAGACAATCTAATTACAATTGAGGATGTATTCATTAGTGATAATAAACAGACCTATAAGTCTAAAAACTGTGGTCGGAGACCATCTAGAGAAGAGTGAAAATGATGAGGGTGGAGGTGATCCTTTACACCAGTATGGAGAAAGAGAATATGAATCAGAGAGTGTACCTTTGGAAAGTAGTGAGCTGACCCTAAACCTTGTAAAGGAATTGATCCTGGATATACAAGAGATCAACCAAAAACCATGTATTTTGGAAGTGAGCCTCAGTGGATCTGTTACATCGACACATCGAAATTGTATTGTACTTTGATGTATCCCAATGATGATGAGAAATGTAAAATTGTTCGGTCTCACTTATTAATTAATTCATACACATACATTAAAATAAGAAAGCGAGTGAAGGGATATATTTTTAACTAAGAAACATGACACATAAGTGATTTTTTTAATCTATTATAGAATAATTTACCCCAAAGTATTTAACCTATTTGGTCTAATAAAAAGTGTTTTCAAATGTCAAACTATTTATTTCCAAGATAGTATTATAATTTTGAGGATGTTATTTATTAAGGAGGGGATGTAAAAATGTTTGTTTTTAAAGGAAGAAAATTATATTCGATATCATAACGGGTATGTAGTATTTAGTTAATATTATAATACACATAATAAGTAATTTATTTAATATATTGTGTTACACACAAAAGCGAGTTTTACCAAACAACAATATACACATAATATTAATATATAACATGATTATGATCACCTAGAAATTGGAATATAATATATGAACTGTATTAAATTTAAAATTAAAATATTTTTTCACATGCATGTATATTTAATTATTTGGCGTCTTATTAATTAGAAATGAAACAAAATGATTTTTTAATAAATAGGAAATCCTTTAAAAAAATGATTTTATTGTTCACTATCGTATTTTATAGAAATAAATAAAAATATCAGAGTTTTTGAATTATATTAATAAAAATAATATATAATATCTTATATATAATGTTTAATATTCATTCTCTGTGATTATAAGACATGATAAATTCTATTTTCACTTAAATTTGTTTCTTTCAAAGAGAAGTTTTTTCATCCTTTTATAGAACATATATTTTCAAATACTTTTTGACAATTTATTAGGTTTTATTTTAAATAACAAATATCATTTTTTTAAACGCAATATCTAAATTTAATTTTCTAAAATATTATGATTTTTTGGAAAATATTGATTTTTTGGTGAATAGTTATAAATACTAATTTAGGTAAAAAGTATTTTCTTTTATATTAATTATTTAATTTAAAATTCTCAATGTGATTGGAATATTTTTGAATGTATCCATAGAATTATTTTTTTTATATTTAATCTAATAAATTACTTTTGAATAAATTTTATAAATTCTTTTCATATAAATTATTTTTTAGATTGCAAACTAGTTTTTGTAGAAACTTTTCTAAATTGCATAATATATGTCCTTGTTAAATAATTTTAAAAATAAATGATTTTATATGTTTTATATAATATATATATATATATATAATATTTTATTTATTTAAAAATTTATTCAATATATTTCTTGTTATTGTTCATGTAGATAATATAAAATCATATTTTACAAAAAAAAATACTCTGCTTCAAAACCCACTATCTCATCATGACTATAGGATTAATATTAAATTAAATTATAAAACTTTTGAAATATTTATACTAAAAAATGTATTCCATATTTGGAATAAAAACACTTTTAAATATCTAAAAATAAAAAAATATTTTTAACTAAATATATTTGTGAAATAACATAAATGTAATCATTGTTATTCAGGTAAATAATCAGATTATAACGTTTATAAATACTATAGTTATTGTCAAAAATAAAAATAAATCTTTTGATGAACCCATTTATATATAAATTATTCATTATATATTATACGATCTAGTTTTATTTCATTTTTGGACTATTTTGGTATGTAGAAATATAGTTTAACCGAACATTATTTTTAAAAATATCAAGTGTGTTCTCTCCCCCACTTATAAAAGGTGACCCACTATCACCATCTCCTAACAACATAAACAAATTATTTAAGAAAATATCTTCTCAAATAACCTATATTAATATATATCATCATCCTCTATTCCTTAATTTTTGCGTAATGTAATCATAGGTAGGACTTTTTTGTAAATAAATAGGAGTTACCTGAAGATAAGGTTACATTCATCAACATGCATTTTTTAATAATTTTTTTCCTCCACCCCATTCAATTATTCTTATACCATGACTATATAATAATAATAAAATCATAAATGTAATTTTATATTGTTATTTTATTGGTACTACCAACACCATTAAAAATCTACATTAATTGGGTTATGAAATCATCATTCATGTCTACAGCTGACCACCACCTCTCGAAAAAATGCCCTTCATTTTTAAATTACAGAATCTCATTGTTGGGAATACTGTAATAAACTTTTTTATATATTTTATATATTATAATTTAATTTAATTATACCAATGTGGTAAATTTATAATATAAACCCTTTTTACATTCCGTGCATTAGGATATACTATAACATCACTCGTGTGTAGGGCAAACAACAGCCTCACGAAGCGATGTAAAGAGTTTTTAACTAACATAGTACATTGAAGGTAAAAATGGAAAATATAATGAATAAAATGATAAAAATAAAATAATTTTTATTTTAATTACATGATTTTATTATCATAAATGTAATATATTTCATTTTTGTCTAATCGTCTCACACTGAAAAAATGATAACGTTGTTTGAGGACCTATGGATTACTGCATCCTATAAGTGAGGTGATTCTTCTTGATTAATCACCACATCATAAGAATGGAATTTATAAGGTTATATAATTACAAAATATTAATTTGTGATATAATTATACTTATGTAACTATAAATGTTACTTATCTTCTTTCCATAAATATCAATGTAAAAATGGAAAGGTTAAGCATTTGTACGCACAACCCACCATCTCCGGGATTATGCCATTAATTACTTTCTCATAAACATATATAATAATTGGATTTAACGGTAACATTTTTGTATAAATATGATAACTATTTCATTATTTTCGTTCATTATATGTTTAAATTATGACACATTTGACCATATTCTACCTTCAAATCTTGTTTTTGACATTAATTTCAGATATGGTTAAAACCACTGATGAAAACATAATTTATTAATTTATTGTATATAACAATGTAATAGTGAAATAAAACTAAAAATAAAAACTAAAAAATTTATTATGAAAATAAATAATTAATATAACTTTATTTTTTTTAAATAATGTACAATTGGGATGAATCAAACTCAAGGTATGTGTTTTTCACATTGCACTTCAATTTTATTGGGATGTATATTGAATTCACCACTTTTTGTGTGTGGTTTATTTACTACCGATGAATTCTTTTTAAAAATATTATGTCTAATTTAATAATGATTTTCATTTTCATTTTAGGATCCCTCTTTTATGCGGATTATTTCATTAAATATAGGAAAACATTTAGGAACTTTTTCCTGGTTTTTTTCATAGATACATTTTTTATATTATAAAGACAAAAACAGATATGGGGATTATATAGTACTCCATTAACCTGTTCCATCATGAATATCCTTTATCTATGGATATTACATATTTTACTTAATTTTATTCTATTATAGGTAACAGAATTCAAACATAACAATGTGGTAAGTGTATTTTGATACAATATCACAATTTATTGGGATTGAATATTATTAGGTATCCATTATTGGAATCATATAATCATCATGAATTATATTTTAATCTATTAATTAATAATATTTTCATGAAATTTTACCATTTTACCACTTTTTGTACTTACAATAATTGAAAAAAATAGTTTCTTATAAAATTGGACTTTGTTTATCACTTTGGTTAAAAATATGTTTTCATACAAAACCATGTTAATAAAAATGTATTGGAAAAAAATTTATCATTTTTAAAATGATTTATTAAATAAATTTTTACACAAATCTTCTTATTAATTTTCATAGATGGAATAATATTATCTCATTTTGATTCTGTACCTTTTCTATCATTTTTATAGTGCCTATGGAATATTCCTTTAAAATATATAACATTCTGGGTTTACCCACCATCGTGGACCATGTTTCATTGATGTATTTATTTCAGTTTAAAGGGTCTATTTTTAATGAATGTTTGTGGTTTATTTTTAAAAGTACGTCTTCTTTAACAATGTGGTTTCTAGTGAAAAGAGTTTCCTAAACTAATTATTGTTCAAAAGTGAATTTAATACATAATGGGATATTTTACTCAGGAATATATTTAATATTATATTAATTTCATAATAATTCATCAATGTCAATAATCTTTTTTTAATTATCCATTATTGTGGATATTTCATATTGATTCCATACTCTTTTATTATCTAGATAGATTATTTATATCAATGAGATTATTAATGAACCCATTTATTTTCCTTTGGTTAGTCATGTCTCAATATAATTTTTATATAACTCATTTCTATTCTAGGGATTAATAATTATTTAAATTTATTGTTATGGAAACTTTTTATTTTCCATGGGGTAATCATGTTTCAATTGATTCTTATGTTACCAATATCATTTCAATGTTTTAATTGTGTCTTAATAAGTTTTTTATGGAAAATTGATATTTTCTATAGATTAGTCATGATAATAAAATAATAAATCATGTTTCAATGAGTTTTTATTAATCAAAATCTCTATGTGTTATTAAATTGAGTGGTTCTTATAAATTATTAATGATTGATATGTCCAGATAATTCTAGGTGGCCCATTTTTACTTTTCCAATGGGTTATAATAGATAGTAATCCAATGAATTGGGTATTGAATTTGTTCTATGGATTATAATATTTTAAGTTGCTCATATGGTTATTCCAATTATAAGGGTTATATAAGGGTTTTATGAGATGATTTTCCATGATACCAATATGTTTTACCAATGGTTCCTATGAGTTTATGAAGCTTCATTTGTTCGAAATTGATATCATAGAACTTGATTATTAGTTCTTATGAATTTTCTTTTTTTAATTCCTTATTACATGTTTCATGTTTAATGATACAGATATTGATATGTATAAATATTAGTATGTTATAATCATTCATCATTATTATGTTAGTAAAACATTGTTGTCTTATTATTATCAGACATTATATTCATTTTATATTTCTTATATTTTCTTATAATGAGAATTTGACTTCACCCATATAATGATTCCTTTTACCAAAGATTTTAAAAAAATAATTTGAATGAATTATTCTGATAATTTTAATTATAAAAATGATAATTATGTCTTAATGAAATATATTTTTGGTAATGTGGGATAAATTCCATGTTAGTTTCATGTAAATTGTTTATGTGGACGTTTTCCTTATATCTCCAAAACACGAAACAAAAACGTTCATCTAGGATGTATGTGTTTCAATTTTTACTTTTGATGATGTAAGGTTTGGATCAAAAAAAATTCACCTGTTTCCAAAAAAAATCAATAAATTTAATGATTAATAATTCTATACTGATTATGAGAATGCAGATTTTGGGATATTATATTGAGGTCCTTGATATAATTGAATCTCTCTATTTAATTTTATTTTCACTTAATGAATCTTTTTAAAAACATCATCTATATACAATATCTTGAAATGGATTTATTGTTATGTAAGATAAATAATATCTACTATAAAAAATGATAAACTATTATAATATATAATGACTTATCATTAGCGTCATTCATAGGTTATTTTCTCTAATATTGTTTTTCTAAAATCTAGTTCATATGGATTATACTAAACATACTATGAAAAGAACTATAATGGCCCACACACTATAATCCTAGAGTTGGTGGATAATTTATTAAATATGAATATTATAAAAGATATTACTTACCAAATGACTTAATAGTTTAGTACCCTTTGTAAAATAGATAATTACATTAATGTAATATTATATTTGGAAAAATATAATATAATAAAATAAATCATAATAAAACGTAATATTATGTATCCTTATACTAATTTAAATATTTATTCATAATATCCTAGGGAATGAATGTAAAATTAAATGTGGGATGAAATTCTAAATAAGGGTTTCTTTCTTAAGTAAATAATTTAAAATAACCATGGAAGGGAAAATAAGTAGAAATAGACATCATAAAACAATAACATAACCATGTAAAATAATATGGTTGTAATAAATGATGATCAAATAAAGAAATATTAAAAATCACATGATCATGAATTTAATCCACGGATATCATAACTAATCAAATAATAACATTGAAATTAATAAATGATTACATAATTATGGAAATAATAATTCTAGATATCATAAACTTACTTTCAATGACACATTACAAGAAATATTACATAAATGTATAACACCATTGCAAAATAACCAAAATAGTTTGTCTCATGAGGCTTATTGATGCATTGTGGGAAAATATTTGGACCTACCCAGCACTTACTATATATAATGAGTACATCTATTAAAGGGGTGAAATGTAATCAATGTAACCATACATATTAAAAAACATCATACCGAGTATTCATAATTTACCCAACAAAAATTCTCCAAAAGGATCTAAATAATGAATAATGTTGGCATCATTACAACATATCCTCAGTGGAATACAAATATTGTTTTATTATCATTGATAAATGGAAATTCCATGAAAATATCATAAAATAAGTCTTAAGGAAAAAAACCATTTCACTATATAATAAATAAATTTTCTGAACTCATATTTTATATGAAATTATGATTAACATTTTCCTCTAAAATATAAATGCAAAAAATATTCCATTCACATTTTATATAAAAGTGAAAATCATCTAATCTAAAATGGAAAAGTTGATAATATTTTTTCAAAAAACTGTATAAAAACTAAAATGTGTAAAAATGCATCTGAAAAGTACTTTTATAATAGAAAAATAATTCTTTATATGATATTATTGAGAATGTGTACAATGAAGAAAAATATCCAGACTGTATGAAACATTTGTTCTTATGAACCATTTTTATGGTCTTAATAGTATTTAAATGAAAAAAATTAAATGATAACAGACAATTTTTTATAATAAACAAAGGATAAGAAATTATATTTTCATTATGATTGAAATATCAAATAATTCAACCAGTGATGACATAAACATAAAAAAATTCAAATAATAATGATATTTGAAAATAAAACTTTTCCACTTTTGAAATGATTAATTTATAATACATATATTGTAATACCATAAAATGAATCCTCAAATAACATGAACATATGGATTATAATGAAATAACATGTCAAAGGAGTATTATTTAACGCATATAAAAATATATCATTATGTAATTAAAAATATGTATCAATGGAGAAGGATTGGAGAGAATCCCATAGAAATATCATATAATAAATGTGAGAAATAATCCATGTTGTAATAATGTACAATGAATATAAATCCACATTGAAAAATTGTAAATACATAAAAAATAATAATTAGAGGTCATTCAACCCATTATATTGGAAAAATGTATTTAATAGAGAATTAATATAATCCAATTTTTAGAAATTTAGTTATGAAACCCCTTACCTCATGCCTGTCTCAACACATATATTAAATTATTATCAAAAATAATAAGGTTTATTAATATAAATATTTTATTATTTATCATGTTCTATTTATTTATATAATCAATTAAGTTGACATTTTTCATTATGATGATATTATGTTCATATCCCCCAAATTAGATTGTCAGGTTGATAATGGTAAATGTAATAATTATTCCATCATCTCCAAAAAAATATCCATTAAATTATTATATTTTTTTAAATGAATTATATTTTATATCTTTTTAAAAAATATTCTTATAAAATGTGAATTATATTATATTCATGGAGATTGTCTGTCATACGTATGCTTGAGTAAAATTGTCTATTTTATATATTTTTAAATTAAACAAGTTATGAACTATTTTATCTTTTTATAATGAAAACTATATCATAGAAACCATTATATTTCATTAACTACTATTATATGTTCCGGAAATATGATCTGGTGGGGTAAATGTGTCACATTGGTTCGTGATGTGGTCGTCCATCATACAAATTAATGACATATTCATTTCCCTTTTGATAGAAGTTGATAATGGTATAAGTTATTGTATATAAATGATAACATCTCTTATTATGTAATATGGATTTTTTTATTTCTTAATTGATGAATAATATTTAAAGGATTTATAAGAAGAATTAAAATGATAATGAATGGTTATGAACTATACATTTTCCTTGGACTATCTCATTAGGATTGTACTTAAATCCATATTACAATGGTTTTATGATCAATTCATGAAATATTTTCAATGGCAAGTGATGATAGAATTTTATTTAGTTTTTTCTTGAATTATCAAAAAGTCTCATAATGTGTTTAGAGTGAACGATATGTGTTCTCATTTTATAAATAGCGGAGACGACACAGTTTAAATTTTGAAAAATATTAATTTTTTTAATGTTTATGAAAAATTGATATAATAGTGGACATCCCAAATTGCGAGATTATGATGTGTCAACATGTTTCCATAAAATAGAAACTATTTATATTTTAGGGAATTTTAAAACTTATAGTATTATTTTTCCCCCATTTAAACCTATTTTAAAATTAAATTTAGTAAAATATTTTATTTTATCTACTATTTATTATAAAAACAATTATGTTGACCTTATTACAAAATTATAATCATTATAATTCCAGATATGGAATATATTTTATAAAATTCATTTTAATGAAGTGGTGGAACTTAATTTAATGCTAAACCTGCAAAATGTAGTGAAAAACGTTTTTTTAATAACAAATGTTCTTATTTATGAAAACATTTAAATAAAAATTTAATCTATATAATTTATTAAAATTTATTTATTTAGATAATTAAAAATATATTATAATCAATTTTTATATTGAAATAATTTTTAAATTAAATGGCATATGTTAAATTCATTAAAAAAAGAAAGATTTCTATTACAAATGGTATTTTTCAGTATTGAATAGATAATTTTTTATATAAAGAATATATAATGGTGTGGAACTCCCTAATCAATAACTTTTCAACATACGATGGATGGATACATAGGGGAGGCAACAATATCACATTTCGATAGTTTTCCAACATTCCAACCTATTCAGTGGTAGGACGCAATAGTGACTAATCATCGATAGCACATGGTACTGACTCAACATTGGTATTCCACTGTGGAATGTTAGGGAACCAGTGAGTTAAGGGATTGGTGTGTCCAGACATTGGTAGGTCAAGTTGTTAGTATGTTAAGTTGTCGACAGGTCGATGAATCAGTAGGTCGAGTGTCAATGACTCCCATCGGTGAGTCAGGAATCAGTGACTCACTTTCGTGTTACTCGCATCGGTGACTCACCCATCAGTGAGTAATTTCTAGTTTTCCATGTTTTCCCTATTTCAACCACTTACATTTTTTAAGGTAAATTGAGATTAAAACCATGTTTCATCATTTATAATAGTGTCTCAAATAGAATTAATTATATCTTTAATATCACAATGATCCTGGGAATTTAAAATAGAAAAACCATCTCATTTTGACAACGATATTACCTTAATGTCCTTTGGAACTGTTTTCTTACATTGTTATAGGATCTAGGTTTTCTAATGTCTAGATCATATCATACATTATACACTTTCATTTTCTCTTGATGTACCTAGAACGTTTCATCCCCAAGGATTCTTTCACTTCTTCTATAATTGGCTATACATTTTTCACTTGAGTCTTTCCAGCAGATCTTCCAACCCCATATTTTTGTTGTAGGAATCAATTATTGATTGTATGAAGTTCTATGTAGTGATTTAATTCATCTCTATTTTCTTATATGAATCATGTTGGGTAGGTTTACTCATGATCTCTTCTCAATAAAAATGGACTCAAACTTATTAATGTTAATAAAAAGTAATAAATTAGGGGTTTGAATCATGATGTTGATGCATACATTGTTTTTATCCATTATCCATGATCCATGCTGTGAATTGTATGTGTGTATACCTTCTGAAAATCATATTCATTATTGGTCTTTGTTTGTGCACCGAACCGATGAATGTATATTGTTAATAATTTTTTTAGTGGTTGTATACTTTAGAAACATGATTAACCACATAGACTAGGTTAAATATATAGATTCCATAGGATCAATCTTGTTTTGTGATCACCCCTAAATTATCATAGTAGAATTATAAAAAGTTTTCTTATATCTAAATTCACATTTCTTGATGGCGTGGGAGTTTGTCGTGTGTAGTTCAGTTTGGCATTATATTTGTGCTAGATGTGTAGTGTTTTGAATGGGAGCGTGGTAATGAGTATAGTGCAGTATGAGGGGTGTAATAGATCATAGGTTGAGATATTGGTTTATTATGTAATGTATGGACTTATTATATGGTGGGACAACATCTGTGCAGTGTTTGGGTAGAATGGTTGCAGGTTTGGATTGTGTTATGTTTATTTTTTGGGTGTTTAGGGTTTTGCGTTGATAAGTTGTATAGATTCTAAGTATATTTGTGATGTGGTGTGTTGGGGGTTTGCTAGTTGAGAGGAATGAAAGGGTGGTATGACTATGCATAATGATGGTGGGTGTGTCCAGGGAAGGGGAGTTTGAAGTGGGACTTTTGGCTTGTTGAGTTTTGATTATTTTCATGGTTGTCATTCATATCATTAAGCTATTCATCCATGAATTGTTTAGGAGGGATAATTTTGAATAAATATAGTGTTACCATGTGAATTCATTTTACCTAGAGTATTATAAGACCATTATTTTAGGAAGGGGTGTTGGAGTGGACTGTTTTACCTCGGTCTTTATTTCATTTTTTGGATTTGTAAGTGGTTGGTATGGTTTCTTCACCTTATAACGTGTTAGGTGTTTGGAGTTTTTTATGTAGGGATTTAATAAGAAAATAAATTAATCAATATTGATGAATGGAAACTTGTTAAATGATTTTTCGGGTGTATGTTTCGATTTTTGGCTTGTACTGAAGTGATGTTCATTTATCTTCATACCAAAGTAAAATTTGTTCATGGGGGTACGTTCTCTTAGGGATGACATCATGGGTATTTTTGGTGCATGGTGGTTTTTTTTAAAACCCATATGTTGGGTTTTGTTTTTGGTAACTATATATATATACGTGTAGTTCCTTGTGATTCCACCCCTGTTGAGCACTTCATACCGAACACCCCCATTGTAATGGGGGAGGGTGTCCTTTCCCAATATCCTGATAGGAGGATGGATTCCATGTTTTTTTATTTTCATTCATCCAACATCTAGGTATTGGTATCCCTAAACTCTTATGGATGGTTTTAGGGTGGTTGGGAGGCCCATGTGTCTATGGGTAATGTCTGATTCTCATTTGTATTTGGGTTGAGAGACATTGTACATTCCATGTTGTTCTCATGATGAGGTAGCGGTTATGTTGTATAAGTGTCTGCGAGTGGTATGTGAAGTGGTTGTGTCCTAGATGTGAGTAGGTGATATGTGATATGTGGCCCAAGTGTGTGTGTGTGGGTTGTCAAAGTTGGTATAATGGAAGAGAGTGGCAGAATAAGGGCATTTGTCATTAGGTATGGGATGTTAATAAGTGGGAAGCGGTGAATGGTAACCAAATATAGATGTCCTTACTATTTTACATTACTTGAATTGTTTTATTTGGTGATCATGACTTCGTGAGGTTGTGATGGATTTAATACCTTATTGTTTGCATTGGAGTTTCTGATGTTTTCTCATATGGGCATTTGTAACACCCCGAGATTTTATGAAAAATATTCTTTTTAATTTCATTAATGTCTTTTGTTGTACGCTACACCAAAAGAAGCTTTCACAACACGCATCCTTGACTTTCCTTCCATTACACGCAATCACGACCTTCCTCGATAGCTTGCGTCGTACGCAATACCGAGTTTCACTAAACAACAATATGCTATTAAAACTAGCCGTTATGAATAGTAATAACCACTTTTTGAAATTTTATAAATTTTATTTTTCAAAATGGACTTCATTTTTGGATTCGGAATATCGAAATTAGCCTAGGGTGAAATTTTGGTATTTTTCTGAAAACTTTCAAATTTTGATGAATAGTGAAATCACTAAGTGGTAGGTTAAAAAACTGAATTTTGCATAAAACTTAATTTTACCGATTCTGTGAAAGGAATTTCGAAAATCCGAGAGACATGGTTAATATCAAGGACTAAAATGTGGTTCAATGAGATGAAAATAAATTTTTGGTGAATAGTAACTTTTTACTTTTTTTACCGCGGTTAATAGTAAATAGGGTAACTAAAGGTAAATATGATATTAATATTACCCTAACACATGTCCTAATTCTATTGGACAAGTGTAATTCGACCAAAAACAAACTTAGTAATAAAATATGACCATTTAGGCCCACTTGGATTAGATTAGGACATTTATTATTAATTTATTTAAAGAAGGGTTAAAATAGTTAAAATCAAAGTTTAATAAGTAAATCATTTTTAATATGGGGTTATACATAAGATAAATTCGATTGTAAATATTAATTAGAAAGCTAAAAAGATTTCCTACATAATGGTATTTTATTTGTAATTTTTAAAAATCAAATAATTTAATTTATTTATGACACAAAGATGATGCAGAAATTATATTATTAATGAAATATTGACATAATTGATAATATAAATACCAAAATAAATGTAATTCAAGACTTTTTATGAATTCCACTAATTTTCTAGGTTACTATGATATATTAATGTTGATTTAATCAACTTGGTTTGAACATTTAATTCTGTTATGACTTTCACAAAAATCATATATCAAATAGTGTCAAAATTGATACAAAATAGTTTTTAAATCAAATATTATATTATTAATTATTATTTTATTCCTAAAAATCTAAGGTTCGGCCAAATGACTTAGATAAGGTTATATTTATTAATAATATACAATTTTGGGTTCGTTTGGCATGTTATAGTAAGTGTATTAACCATATAGTGAAAGAAAACAAAAAGACACGGTAAAAGTTAAATTATTTATCTTAGAGTTAAATCTAATTGATAAGGTTAAAATAATATCCTAAACTTGTCTAAATTCTATTGGTTGATAGTATTTCGACCCATCCCCACTTTAGCTTCGAAATAAGACCCTTTGGAACCATTATAAACCGATTTTTACTTTAATATAAAATAATATTTTGAGATATTCCTAAGGTGCCCCTCTCCTCCCTTATAAAAGGACACCTCCTCCCCCTCCTCCTCACACCAATTTGAGCATTAAAGCTCGGCCAACCCCTGTCAAAATCTCTTCTCCACTTCCCTAGAAATATCCTATAGGTTCTGGTCTTCCTCAAAGACCTATTCTAGTGCCCTAAGAGGAGGTCTCAAAGAGGCACTTCAAAGAAGAGGTAATTACCGTTACCAATTCTTTCATCTTTATTTCTTCTTCCACTTCTTCTTCTTAGGTTGATTCATTATTAAGTAATAACATCAGTATCACTCATATACTGATATGTTATTATAAGTATGAAACAACCCTATTTCACCATCTATCCATCCTACGGAAAAAGAAATCACCGCGCGTGCGTACGTACGGAATACCGTCTCCACGCCGTGGTGTAATCTATTTTCCACCACCACCTTACATGGATGGGTATAATGGTGTAAATAATAACTATACATAGTTATTACAACATCATATTGATTCTGATATATTGTATAATTCACTCCAATTCAATTCAATACTTATAGAAATGATATCATCGCTCGTGCGTACGTACGGACTACCGTCTCCACGACGCGATGAGATTCATTCTCCATATTAACCATTTAAGAATGATTATAAAGTATATATAAGAAATAATAATGAAATATATGACATTATAAAGCTACTGGATTTATGTATATATATACATATGTATGTCATCTACTTACTTCCATTTCAAGACAATAAGGAAAGGAAAACAACGTTCATGCGTACGTACGGACTACCGTCTCCATGAACGGTGTTTTTCATTTTATTTATCTACCTATTATATATATATATATACTGAATATATATGATATATAAATCATATTTCATATTCTGGAAGTAAGTAAATCATGATATAAGTAATAATGATGTCAAGAACAACAAGTCAAAACACCTACGATAAATGAAATGATTTTACCCAAAACGCTTCTTTAACATGGAATTTACAAAAGAACGGGTAATATAATGTCATAAGTGAACCATATATGATATCATAACAATGAATATGATTCTGTAATAAGTCAATGACATTATTTAAATCATTATACATGAGGTTCGGACACATACGAAGCAAATCGGACCTAAGGTAAGGGAAATATCACAATCTCATTTTTATCCGAGATTGTTTATTAGTAAGTATTTACTGGGGTGTATTTTATCATCCACATATATGTTTCATCAATATTTAATATTATTTCCATCAACCTACAATTGTTTAAATCCATTTTTACCCTTCGGTGAGTTTTTAGTAATATGTATGAAAGGAATCTTTTGTCGTTTTTCGTACGAGGTACTTTTTGACTTTTCCGACAAAAGTACGAAGAATGTTTTTTTTAACTTATACGGCATGAATGGATTTTTAAAACATTATTCCCAAGAAGCTTCCTTTACAAGTTTTCAAGTTTATTTTTAATCAACTTCTTTTAGTTTATAATTGTATGACATGTTAAGAAAAGAAAAGTGTTTTTGAAGTAGAAAGGATATTTTCCTCAAGAATGAAGTTCAAGTATTTTATCAAAATTATTTTCCATCTAAGATAATAAAAGGGTTCTGTTTTTATCCCTATTATTACATGGATTTGATTATGTTGTGATGGAAATATTTTTATGAATTCCTTTATCTTATATGAATTGTTTTATGATGTCATGTTGTTTAAGAATCCCATTTTTATTACATGGGTTATGAAATGATGTATGATTTATGATTATGTGGCACACATAAGAAAGGATTCATTATAATATGGGTGGGACCTATATCTCCCTCCAATGCATTGGGTAATGATTTTATATCTCATGAGATAGACATGGCTGAAATGGTAGGTTATACCGGTTCAGTGAAACAGGACTGAAACGAGGGTTACTCGATTCAGAAAGCGACTTTGTCCACTAAGATAGTCTTGGCAATGAGTCTTGACTAATAAGAAATGATTTTCTATGATTATGTGTGTATGCCACAAAGTTTCATGTTTTAAGTTATGATTATTGGGATTACATTTCACTTCTATTATTTATCCAATGTTATGATATTATGAGCTTTTTTGCAGGTTAAGATTTCCAAAAGCTATGTTCTTATATATATGATGTGATTGATATTTCTTTTGTTTACCCTTACTGAGCATTTGAGCTCACCCTTTTATGTTTTCTTTTCCCCAGGATATAAAGAAAGGTTTTAGGTAAAAAAAATGGATGACCTTTATGGGAGATATTGAAGAACTTTCACCACGATTAGAAGATTACGTTCCGAGTTTCCAAAGACACTAAACTATTACGATCCTTTAGTGTGTGTTTTTGTTATGTACTAAGTATTCCGCAAATGTAATGTAATGTCCATGTACGTCAAGCTTCGGGTCTCTACAGTTGGTATCAGAGGAAAGGTTTAGTCAACCTTTGGAAACTAGGATGCGAAAACGTTAGTGAGATCCCTAGAGATATTTCTAAGGTATGTCTAGGGATGTCCCTAAGGATAAGTATACAAATAAGATATAGTCCTAGAACTATGGTAATGATCATAGAATTTAACCTAAGAAGTTAGATATTGAGGATACTCCCCCTTTGTTATGTTGTTTTCCCTAGCATGATTTTTGCCTCTCACACTATTCTTTTTGGGTTTTAGAAAATGGCTGGAAACAAGGTGATTCACGATAATGGAGGATATGATGGACAATGGAATGATATTTTTCATGAGCAACAAAATGAAATGGGATTTGGAAGTCCAAACATCATTATTATTCCGAATCAGCAATCTCATAATATGATCAATAAAGTAAAATTTGGTAAGTTTCCTGACTCGGCTAATAAGAGAAAGATGAAGTTTCATGAAGATCACAGAGGAAAGAAAGTTCAATTTCCCCTATGTAATTCATGTGGGAAGAGGCATCAAGGAGAATGTTTCAAAGGAACTAGAAGATGCTTTGGGTGTGGAAAAGAAGTACACAAAGCATGTAAGTGCAAAGGAAAAGGTTCAATTAACACCATGGATGAGGATAATGGTATTGCTACGACATCAACAATGGTAAAATGCTTTAAATGTGGAATATACGGGCATTATGCAAACCAATGCCCTAAGGGAAAGTCTCATGAAGAGAATCAGTATGGTCGTATGGGAAGTATTTATGTTGACGATGATGAAGAAACTACAAATGATATGTGAGATGAAAGAAATGTTGAAGCTCGGTCAATGGTCTAAGAATGTAGTGGAATGATTACACGTTTATCATGTGTAGTGTTGGAATAAGGAGACATCTAAGGATTGTTACACTGTTGTCTTTCCTTAAGTGTATGATGAATGGTACCAGTAACCATGAAAGGTTATTCAGATACTTTTGGAAAGTAGATGATAAGTGCATAATGAAAGGATAAGAAGACAATGAGATGTTTGATTATATTCATGAGCTCATGATTGATATAAGGACTAAGTGATATCATGGTTTGAGTATAAATAATTTTGAGGATTTTTGTATGTGGAAAGAGTTAACTTTTAACAGCACTCATGTTTTCAATAAGGTTCAATGGGTATTCAAGAGAATACATGATTAAGGACTTTGAATGTTTGGAATGTGGCAAAAAAAAAACATATCTTATGATATATGGGGATCAACGATGGTATTAAATCTCTGGTAATCGTTTTCACTATGTTATGAGAGTGGACTGGAGTATTATGGATAAGCCTAAAGATTAGAATGGATTATGTTGGACATAAGTTAGTATTGTTTAAGGATAGAAGTTTTTTCTATATTATTGATGGGATGTTATAGTAATATAGTTTTATAAAAAGGACAACCTGCAGGACGGGCGACAGCCCATCGTTTCGGACAAGGCTGTTGGAATCGAACCCACAACAGAAGTGCGACTGGCCTTTATCGCCTACCACTGACCTACAGGAAGTCCCTGTTTAGTAGAAACTAGTTTTATTATATTAAGCTGTATGATATATGAAGTATAAGTCCATTTTAGGAACCGTATATGATTAATCTCACTATAGAATGACTTATGTATATTTAATAACTTTTTATAACCTTTTGTTTGAGACAGATGGAATGAACTGTAATTCTATCACATGATCTGCTAAAACTTCATGAATAACAAATTCAACTTCATTTATTTAAGAGATGAAGTGGAAATTGTTCAAGGCACGAACAACAGTGAGATTGTACCAAAATAAAGTAAGTATTTATTCTAAGCATATTTTCAACATTAGGGAAATGATCTTGAAAACCAAAAATGTTGTCCTAGTGATCTTATACCTGATGAATTAGATGGTACCTTATATCATCACAAATCTATGGATTTGTGATTACAGGCTTTTCCATAGCCATGTTCTCTACCACTCTCCATCAGAACATGATGGTTAGATTTTTCTTCCATATCCATATTTTCACCTATGTGGAAACCCAATGATAAGTTTATTTGGGTAATTGTTACATTTCATACTTTAGTTTTTAAAGCCATGTTTTGGTATTCCTTTTTACGATGTGGGTTTCTATTAAAGAAACTTTCGAATAGTAAACCATTTATAACCCCGACGAATTTCGAGGGCGAAATTCATTTTAAGGGGGGTAGAATGTAACACCCCGAGATTTTATGAAAAATATTCTTTTTAATTTCATTAATGTCTTGTGTTGTACGCTACACCAAAAGAAGCTTTCACAACACGCATCCTTGACTTTCCTTCCATTACACGCAATCACGACCTTCCTCGATAGCTTGCGTCGTACGCAATACCGAGTTTCACTAAACAACAATATGCTATTAAAACTAGCCGTTATGAATAGTAATAACCGCTTTTTGAAATTTTATAAATTTTATTTTTCAAAATGGACTTCATTTTTGGATTCGGAATATCGAAATTAGCCTAGGGTGAAATTTTGGTATTTTTCTGAAAACTTTCAATTTTTGATGAATAGTGAAATCACTAAGTGGTAGGTTAAAAAACTGAATTTTGCATAAAACTTAATTTTACCGCTTCTGTGAAGGGAATTTCGAAAATCCGAGAGACACGGTTAATATCAAGGACTAAAATGTGGTTCAATGAGATGAAAATAAATTTTTGGTGAATAGTAACTTTTTACTTTTTTTACCGCGGTTAATAGTAAATAGGGTAACTAAAGGTAAATATGATATTAATATTAACCTAACACATGTCCTAATTCTATTGGACAAGTGTAATTCGACCAAAAACAAACTTAGGAATAAAATATGACCATTTAGGCCCACTTGGATTAGATTAGGACATTTATTATTAATTTATTTAAAGAAGGGTTAAAATAGTTAAAATCAAAGTTTAATAAGTAAATCATTTTTAATATGGGGTTATACATAAGATAAATTCGATTGTAAATATTCATTAGAAAGCTAAAAAGATTTCCTACATAATGGTATTTTATTTGTAATTTTTAAAAATCAAATAATTTAATTTATTTATGACACAAAGATGATGCAGTAATTATATTATTAATGAAATATTGACATAATTGATAATATAAATACCAAAATAATTGTAATTAAAGACTTTTTATGAATTCCACTAATTTTCTAGGTTACTATGATATATTACTGTTGATTTAATCAACTTGGTTTGAACATTTAATTCTGTTATGACTTTCACAAAAATCATATATCAAATAGTGTCAAAATTGACACAAAATAGTTTTTAAATCAAATATTATATTATTAATTGTTATTTTATTCCTAAAAATCTAAGGTTCGGCCAAATGACTTAGATAAGGTTATATTTATTAATAATATACAATTTTGGGTTCGTTTGGCATGTTATAGTAAGTGTATTAACCATATAGTGAAAGAAAACAAAAAGACACGGTAAAAGTTAAATTATTTATCTTAGAGTTAAATCTAATTGATAAGGTTAAAATAATATCCTAAACTTGTCTAAATTCTATTGGTTGATAGGATTTCGACCCATCCCCACTTTAGCTTCGAAATAAGACCCTTTGGAACCATTATAAACCGATTTTGACTTTAATATAAAATAATATTTTGAGATATTCCTAAGGTGCCCCTCTCCTCCCTTATAAAAGGACACCTCCTCCCCCTCCTCCTCACACCAATTTGAGCATTCAATCTCGGCCAAACCCTGCCAAAATCTCTTCTCCACTTCCCTAGAAATATCCTAGAGGTTCTGGTCTTCCTTAAAGACCTATTCTAGTGCCCTAAGAGGAGGTCTCAAAGAGGCACTTCAAAGAAGAGGTAATTACCGTTACCAATTCTTTCATCTTTATTTCTTCTTCCACTTCTTCTTCTTAGGTTGTTTCATTATGAAGTAATAACATCAGTATCACTCATATACTGATATGTTATTATAAGTATGAAACAACCCTATTTCACCATCTATCCATCCTACGGAAAAAGAAATCACCGCGCGTGCGTACGTACGGAATACCGTCTCCACGCCGTGGTGTAATCTATTTTCCACCACCACCTTACATGGATGGGTATAATGGTGTAAAGAATAACTATACATAGTTATTACAACATCATATTGATTCTGATATATTGTATAATTCACTCCAATTCAATTCAATACTTATAGAAATGATATCATCGCTCGTGCGTACGTACGGACTACCGTCTCCACGACGCGATGAGATTCATTCTCCATATTAACCATTTAAGAATGATTATAAAGTATATATAAGAAATAATAATGAAATATATGACATTATAAAGCTACTGGATTTATGTATATATATACATATGTATGTCATCTACTTACTTCCATTTCAATACAATAAGGAAAGGAAAACAACGTTCATGCGTACGTACGGACTACCATCTCCATGAACGGTGTTTTTCATTTTATTTATCTACCTATTATATATATATATATACTGAATATATATGATATATAAATCATATTTTATATTCTGGAAGTAAGTAAATCATGATATAAGTAATAATGATGTCAAGAACAACAAGTCAAAACACCTACGATAAATGAAATGATTTTACCCAAAACGCTTCTTTAACATGGAATTTACAAAAGAACGGGTAATATAATGTCATAAGTGAACCATATATGATATCATAACAATGAATATGATTCTGTAATAAGTCAATGACATTATTTAAATCATTATACAGGAGGTTCGGACACATACGAAGCAAATCGGACCTAAGGTAAGGGAAATATCACAATCTCATTTTTATCCGAGATTGTTTATTAGTAAGTATTTACTGGGGTGTATTTTATCATCCAAATCTATGTTTCATCAATATGTAATATTATTTCCATCCACATACAATTGTTTAAATCCATTTTTACCCTTCGGTGAGTTTTTAGTAATATGTATGAAAGGAATCTTTTGTCGTTTTTCGTACGAGGTACTTTTTGACTTTTCCGACAAAAGTACGAAGAATGTTTTTTTTAACTTATACGGCATGAATGGATTTTTAAAACATTATTCCCAAGAAGCTTCCTTTAAAAGTTTTCAAGTTTATTTTTAATCAACTTCTTTTAGTTTATAATTGTATGACATGTTAAGAAAAGAAAAGTGTTTTTGAAGTAGAAAGGATATTTTCCTCAAGAATGAAGTTCAAGTATTTTATCAAAATTATTTTCCATATAAGATAATAAAAGGGTTCTGTTTTTATACCTATTATTACATGGATTTGATTATGTTGTGATGGAAATATTTTTATGAATTCCTTTATCTTATATGAATTGTTTTATGATGTCATGTTGTTTAAGAATCCCATTTTTATTACATGGGTTATGAAATGATGTATGATTTATGATTATGTGGCACACATAAGAAAGGATTCATTATAAGATGGGTGGGACCTATATCTCCCTCCAATGCATTGGGTAATGATTTTATATCTCATGAGATAGACATGGCTGAAATGGTAGGTTATACCGGTTCAGTGAAACAGGACTGAAACGAGGGTTACTCGATTCAGAAAGGGACTTTGTCCACTAAGATAGTCTTGGCAATGAGTCTTGACTAACAAAAAATGATTTTCTATGATTATGTGTGTATGCCACAAAGTTTCATGTTTTAAGTTATGATTATTGGGATTACATTTCACTTCTATGATTTATCCCATGTTATGATATTATGAGCTTTTTTGCAGGTTAAGATTTCCAAAAGCTATGTTCTTATATATATGATGTGATTGATATTTCTTTTGTTTACCCTTACTGAGCATTTGAGCTCACCCTTTTATGTTTTCTTTTCCCCAGGATATAAAGAAAGGTTTTAGGTAAAAAAAAGGGATGACCTTTATGGGAGATATTGAAGAACTTTCACCACGATTAGAAGATTACGTTCCGAGTTTCCAAAGACACTAAACTATTACGATCCTTTAGTGTGTGTTTTTGTTATGTACTAAGTATTCCGCAAATGTAATGTAATGTCCATGTACGTCAAGCTTCGGGTCTCTACAGCATTAGTATGACTCTCTCCCCTATGAAAAAGTGACATTGGATTTTCCTAATGATTATACTTATACACTCACCAAATGTATATAAAATTGTTTTTAGGATTCAAAGGATATTACATAGACCGTGCTGGATCTTTCTTTCTCGAACATTGTTGGATAGTTTCAATGTCGATGTTTAGTGGTATTTCATTACATTCAATGAATCTTACATTATATTTATTGCAATTTTAATATAAACATGAACATGAGATGGATTTGGGTTTCTATTAAATATATATCTTGGATTTTTATTATGGTTGACAGATCTAATCTCCCCATGAGTTTATCATTAATTGGGTAAATCTTATCATCTTGTGTGAATGATTACATACCCATAGTGCTACTCACCACCCTAGGGAATTTTGGAGGTAGAAATCTGGGGGGGGGTTATTATCTATACTTCATGTGGAGGAATAAAGGACTTGGAATATTTCTATCCCTTCCCTCATTATGAAAAATGTGGGTCATGATAGAATGGTATTATATGTGATTGTTCGAGATATGATGGTGTTTGGAGTTAGGCATAGTGAAGATTTCAGGGAATGGTAGGGAAGAAGTGTCACATGATATTTGTTTTTGACATATGCTAAGGAAGAATGGATACGTCATGGGTTTGTAGCACCCCCATGATCCGAGGCATGTACACTAAAAATATCGAATGGCCAAGTGAGGCTACAACATTTGGGGGGTAGAGACCATAGAAAAGGTGCATGCATCATGATGACTTCTGTTATTATTTTTTCACAATTTTTGAGAAATTAAAATAAAATTTGAGTTACAAAATCCTATAAAAATTCAATACTAAATGGGTTTAGGAGTTACTAGTTTAATTTTTCATCTATTACACTCGATCTAGTCCTTTTTTGGAAATGGACATAAATAGACATGCTATACCCATGGTGTTGAGTAACTGGTCGAAGGTGTGACCAGCCTATTTGATGTTTTCTAGGGATCTAGACTGATGATGGGACTTTATCAGTCATGTGGGGATATTTTCTTGTTGTAGATGAAACAATACGATGTCATCCTTGGAATCTAATGGTTTTACACTTTTCAAGATGTTATTGACTGCTTTAGGATAAGATTCATGTTTTGACATATAGATAGAAATATGTATCTTTCATTATTTAGTGGAGTTTTTAGATGTGTAATTGACATGTGGAGCATTTTCATTCCTTGTCGGACGAGCTATCAGTGGAATCAGTTGATGGTGAGATGGTAGAGGTTTCAGGATTTCTCAAGGACTTCTTGGATGCATTCCGCAAGGAGTTTTTGAATCAAGTCCCTCGACATGGAATTGTGTTTGGGTTAGACTTAATACCTAGTGCTAGTCCAATTTTGATCGATACATATCGGCTGGTGCCTTTTGTTTTGCAGGAGTTACGGATCTATATTGACGATCTGATGAAGAAAATAATTATCCAGCACAGTTTTTCACCACGGGGTGCTCTGGTCTTGTTTTCAAAGAAGGAAGACGATGGTTTGAAGATATATATAGAATAATAGCAGTTGAATCATGTAACATTAAAAAATTGATACCCACTTCCAAGGATATATAATCATTTCAACTATCTGAGGGTAGAAATTTTTTTCCTATGTTCGATTTTTAGTCTTGGTATCATATGTTATGGGTGAAGTAGATTGACTTCCCGAAGTCTACAATAAGTCGGGGTATGGGAACTTCATGTTTTTGGTCATGGAGTCCACTGTTACAAATGCACCACCTATGTTCATGGTGCTTATGAACTCTATCATTCAGGAGATCCTAGACCAGTTCATCATCATATTCATCGATGAAATCCTGATCGTCTAAAAGTTATTGGAGTATACTGAGCAACATAGGATTGTCTAGTAGGTCCTTCAAGAACACTAGATCTAGATAAATTTTTCTATGTATAAATTTTAGACATAGGAGGTCCACTTACATGGACTTGTGGTGTCTCAATCGGGTGTAGAAGTACACCCATTAAAGGCTAAGGTAGTAGTTTCTTATGTGGAACACATGAATGTGGTAGAGGTTGATAGATTTATTGGTATGTGAGGCAATTACCAGATATTCTTACAGGATTTATCTTGATTTGTAGTTCTATAAATAGATCTGACCAAAAAAAGACAAGATTTTTATTGGAGCGGGTAGTGTTAGAGATTGTTTGGTTATCTGTATGGGTCATTGGTTCATGCCCCCGTGCACATGTTTCTAGATGAAGGCATGATGTTCAAGTTATTTTGTGATGCATACTCTCTGGTCATGGGGTGTGTGTTGATGCATCAATGGAGAGTGATCTATTATTATTCTAGGAAGTTATGTACCCATGAATGTAACTAGGACACCCATGATATGGAGCTAGTAGTAGTCACTGTTTTCTAATGATTTGGTGACACCACCTCGTTGGCGAGTTCTTTGTGGTCTTCATGGATCACAATTGCTTGAGGTGAATTTTTTCCTAGAGGGATCATAACTTGTGATAGTAGAGGTGGATTGGGTGTCTCCCAGACTATGATTTTGATATCTAACACACTATAGGAAATGATAATGTTCTTGATGATTCTTAGAGTAGGAGGTCACAAAAAGAGGTTGTTTAAGAATCTATGGATTCTTGGAGAGAAATGGGGTAGTTTGATTCCTTGCACTTATGTGCAAGAATGGATGGTGAAATAGGATTTTAAATATATATATATATATATATATAATGTTTCAATAATCCTTGAGGAAGAAGTTTCACAGGTATCAATTGTGAGAATCTGAGGCAGAGGTTATGTGAGATCCCATTGACCAGGGTGATGCTTTGGAGGGATGGTCATATAATGGTTAGAGTAAAATGCTATTCTATGAGAAGCTATTTATTATTATAGTAATGTGTAATGTATTTTATTGTGAGATTCATTGATCACCCCTAGTGGTACTCTCCATAGTTTCCATGATATACCAAGGATTGAGAGAATAGTTCTGGTGGCCATGGATGAAGTGTGAAGTGGAAGAGTTTATGGAAGTATTCCTAGTGTTCATCTAGGTGAAGGATGAGCACTGTCTTCCCGGTGGGGTTTTTCAGCCCTTATATATCCTTGAGTGGAAGTTGGATGAAATCTAAATGGGTTTCTTCATAGGATTACCCAAGGATCTGGGAGAATGTGATGCAATATGTGTTATAGTTTGACTGGTAGAATTGGATCTCTTCTTAAGAATCAAGGAGTCGAGCATAATGGATTACATAGCATTTTTGTATGTGGATGAGGTGGTGAAACTGAATGGCGTTCCTAGATTCATCTCCATAGATTGGGATATTCATTTTAACTTATTATTGTTGAGGGTATGAAATCAATTTTTTGGCACCATGTTACATCTCATCCCTGCCTTCCACGCTCATACAGATGGGCAGATAGAGAGGACCATATTGAGGTTGAAGGAAATGTTGTAGTTTATGTGTTATGGAAATTGGAAGATAATTTGTTTGAGATGTTCCCTTGGGTGAGTATTCTTACAATAATGGACATCAATATTACAATAGCATGGTGACATTATCAGCCTTGTACAAAAGGTTGTGTCATTCAACTTTTTGATGGAAAAAAGTAGGGTAGTTATCTGTTCATTATCCAAACATGGTGTAGAGTACAAAAAGGATGGTGTATAATTCCCAGGAGATGATGAATTCGTCACATGACTGGAAGAAGTTGAATGTCGATCATTGGAAAATTCAAATGAAGTTAGAGATTTTGGATCATTTTTTTGAAAAGGTTCACCCTTTACATCAGTAGAAGGGGTTTAGCATAGGGGATATACATCATCCAAGATTCATCGAACCATTCTAGGTGTTGGGTCTAATTGGTGAGGTGGAAAACCATTTGGTATTTCCAGCACACTTGAGTAGGATCCTCAAGATCATTCATGTCCCCCAGCTTCATTGGTATCATTACAATGAATCCCATGTCATTAACTGGGGATATTTAGAAATTGAGGATGACACAACATTCATGGAGAGGACATTTGAGATCCCTGATTTTTGGGAGAAGGTACGTCTTTGACTGACTATTACTTTTATTTGTGTGTTGTGGTTGCTTTGTGTCTTGGAGGGGAGTACTTTGGATTGAGATATGCAGATGTGTTCGAAGTGCATAGATTTTTTCAGAATTTTTCTTATGTGTGTTTATTTTTATGTAGTTATTGAAGCCTGTTTTCTATAATTGAGTTTCATTCATGTTCTATAATGTATTATGAAAACCTTAGTTGTTAAATGGGAGAGACATGGTTCGTAATAGAAATTCATTAATTTTGATTCCATTAAACCCATGTTCATGAGTCAGTGCCACCTATATGGAATAATATCTTTAAATGGAGGAAATAATTCACTGATTCTTGTGTCCAGATAGTTTTTTCTTATGTCGGGTATCATGTGAATTTTTAGGTTAGTATTTGTCGGATGAGGTGTTCCTGGATGATGAGATTTGACTCATATTGAAAAAAAGGCAGTCAATCCGTGAGAGGTATCTAATGGGGTGGTTGTCTGGACCACTATTTATTCTAGGTTTGATTTTAAAATCTCATGGATTATAATAGTTTGAGAGGTATTTTATGCAATGTCTCACACCTCTTAGGATCATTAATTTTCCAAAATATAGTTTTTAGGATCTTCTCGGAGGCAATGGTAGTTCATTTCTAGAGTTTTCTAACATTCTAATTTTTCAATTGATTAGACACATTAGTGAATTAGTGACAACAATACACATCTATGACTTAGCATCAGTATCTCACATCAACATGTTAGTGTGTTGGTGAGTTAGTTATTTTATAAGTCAGGGTGTTGTTGAGTCAGGGCATCACTAGGTCAAGGGGTCAGTAGCATGAGGTTTCTGTAGGTCGTTGAATCAGTTTTGTAGGCATCAATGACTTGTGTTGTAGAGTCGATCATTGGTGACTCACTATTGGTGAATCATATTAATGACTCACACATTGGTGAGTCATTTCCAGTTTTCACATTTTCTCTTGTTTCACTCCATTAGGTTTTGTTTGATGTAAAGTGAATTTCAAATAAATATTGGTAATAACTAAATATGTATCAAAGGATATTAATTATATCTTTAAAACCATAATTATCTCAAGACTTTGAAATTGTTAAGCCATGTGGTATTGGCCAAAATCTGACCTTAATGTCCCATTGAATTTGTTTCCTTTCCTTTGATATTGGATCTTGACTTTTTTATTCCTGATCACTTATTCATTTTCACCCATTCATTTTCACATGGTTCCCCCAAAACATGTCTTCCCCATGGATTCATGGACTTGTGCTATAGTAGTTAATTCAATTTTCCATGGAGTTTTTCCTACTACATGTGTCACCCACTATTTTTTGCGTATGGAGGAATTACTGATCATATACCTTTCCATGTAGGAATTTACTTAGTATCCCAATTATTTTTGGCATCATGTTGGGTCAGTGTACCCATGATCCCCTTAGAATATGGAGGGAACCATATTTAATGATGATAATACGGAGTATTAAATGAGTGGCGAGGAATGTGACGATGATGCGTGCATTATTTTACCCTTTATCTTTGATCCATTATTTAATTGTGTCAGGCATATTCATTTTGAAAATCATTATTGTTTTAGGTCTTTGTTTTCTTAGTTTACCCAATAATGCTTATTTTTTGTCTTTTGTGTAATAGTTGTAAACAAGAAAAACACGATTAACCATGTATTCCCAGTTAGATATTTGGATTCCCCTAGATCGAACTAGTTCTGTGATCACCTTTGAGTTATTCAAGAAGAATTAAATGATAAATTGTTGTTACTACTTAATACACTATGTTAATTTGTGTGGTTTTGTTCAATGTGTGGTTTTTTCGGTATTATCTCTGTGATTGTCATGTGGTTCAGTGTCTTGGAGTGTGGTTGTCAGTATGAGGTGGTACAGGTGGTGAAATAGTATATCATGTTGAGAGATTGGATGATTTTGGAATGGATGAACTTGTTATACAGTTGGAATGCATCTGGGTAGTTGTTGGGATGTAAAGCTGTAGGTTCGGGTTATGTTATGTAAATGTTTTGGTTCTGTTGGGTGTCTTGTTGTTTTTTATAGGGGCTCCCATGTGTGGTTGGAATGATGTGTGTTGTGAGGGTATACATATTTAATGGAATGGAATGGTGACAAGAATTTGAAGAATGTTGGTGGGGGTGTCTAATGAAGGGGAGTGTGAAGTGGGCTTTCAATAATGGTTGAATTTTGATTATTTTGCGTGATGTGGTTTTTTTCAGATAGCGGGGATACCGATAATGGTATAGGAGGGATGGTTTTGAAGAGTTATGGTGAAGGTACATTATCACACACACTAACAAAAATATTTATATGTGATTTTATTAAGTGAAACACAGTGGCTGACCTAGGTCATTCTCTCAAGGGGGAAGTTAATTAAACAACCCTTAATGGGATTTATGTAAGTATTTAAATAGTTCATAACAAATAAATAGAATGATGGGGGGTTTGTTTTTTGACATTTCAAACAGTAAATATAATAAGAAAAATGTGAAGAAAAAATCAAGAAAAAATTTCTTTAGAAACAATTATATGTGAAGACCTAGTTGATATATTAAAACCCCTTCACCATTCATTTATCATTATCCTATATAATTATAATTTAGTCAATTATGATCCCTTAACCTTGTTAAACTCTAAACCCTATGGAAATTAACACAACCCAAAATATTTTTGAAAATGACCCCTATGTTAACTTTGGTACCTTCATTCACAACACCCTACATTGGTTCTAATCCAAAAGACAACTTGTGTTCAGTGATCAATCATGGAAGAATATATTCTCGGGATTTTAGAATTAATTGTGTTTAGGGATGAGACATAAACCATACTATTCTACCCCAACCTGATTAAATTTTGCGATTGAGGTTTCACTCACACGGTTTACACAAGCCTGACCACACGTTCAAGTGATAGTTGATTGAGTATTATTGAAATTAAAACTCAAATAATTGATTAGAATTTTTGAATTAAAGTATGTATATGGATTCAAAATAAATTAATGAAGGTTGTAGGGATTAGATCAACTACGAAATAAATCACTCTTTCATGGGTGGACTTTTCATCATGGAGATATTTTGCATAAGAAATGGATTTAAAGGAGAACACCTAATCTCATCTCCACTATTATATTCTAGCCCAGGAATAAAATAAGTATATGAAATATGAAAAACACCGATTATTTACAGAAAAAAATTCACGTTACCAGCTTAAGAACAATGAAAATCTATGTGGAGGAGGGAGAGGAGAGCCATTTTTGGAAGAGATGTTTTCACAAGGAATTACATCTTACATGTGTTGTGAGGGGTTCCCAAGAGCCACACATTCGGCCACACCTTCCCAAATACTCTTCCAGACACCCCAAAGAGTGTAAATGGCCTTTAAATAGAGTTGGGGAGGGCTAGGGTAACAAAACATTTTTAATTGTTAAAGGGAAATTTGGAAAAATTGTTTAATCCCACTTGAACCACATAATTGACCTCCAAAAGGAAATAATTTTCTAGACTTCAAGAAGAATTATTTGTTCTTAATCATGTACCCGAGATTACATCAAAATTAGGGCACAATACATGTTGGGTAATGATGATATGACCCAAATGGTGAAGTGATGTTCAATCTGGATGGTTCAGTCCAACTTGTTCTTCATGACCCATTTACTCCTCTAAAATGCAGAATCCAACTCCCATGTAAATAATAGAAATTTCATCCCATTAATTCTGGAACCTACTAACAAAATTATATGTGAAATATTTTACAGAACAATATTTATGCCTGAAATACTACCGTGAATTTTAAAATGGTAAAACTGGAAATTCAGTTGAATTTTCAAATGAATAATCTAATCCCAAATATTATTTAAATTTACATATTTAGCACAATGTGAGAAAATTATATCATTTATTATCAATTAAATATTCAAAAAATAAATTTTTATCATTTCCCCCACACATATCCTTTTTCACTCACGGGAAATACCTCATATATTGTAAACATCAATATTAAATCAAAACAAATTATAAAACACATATCGTTGGGATCCGAAAATTCCACACCAAGAAACAAAAGATATCATGAATCATAAAAACCATTATTTTGAGTTCTCCATTTGTATTAATAAATATATTTGGACATCGTTTATCCTCCCACGCACCAAAAACATACATCCCATGAATTTTCTCTTATCACAAAAATGTAAATTTTTCAGCAATATATATCTCATACAAACTCATACAAGGTCCACCATAGATTGATAAATTTCTAAATCACCACTCAACGTGAGTCAAGAACATATATTAATTACGGGGAATTTTTGGGGTTATTTTGTTGCATTTGGTTGGTAGGATTTAGATGTGAAAAAATATTGAGGTTGAATGAGGAAGGCTTGACTCATTTTGAAGTAAAATTGCATTATTCTATTTGTCACTAGAGTATGGTTGTAACGCCCCGAACCATGTTTCCCAGAGTTGGAGAATTATTTCATAACATTGTCATGATCACAAGAAAGATCAAATTTTGAATGACCGATTTTTTTAGTAGCCTTGGAATCACTAGACACATTCATAAATTTTACATTACATCAAAAAAATGAAAACTACTACAAAAACATCTTTCCTTCATATCCCCTCATATTAGCCTTATAGGTTATTCATAAATTACTTCATCACATTCTAGGAAAAAATAAAACATTGAAAGGGGTGAGCTCAGACGCTCAGTAAGGATAACAATATAGCGTTAACATTCATAAATAAACATTAACATTTATGGAAATGTACAACTAAAACAAAATCCTTTTTGAACATCAACTTTAGCATAATATGGCATAGATAAAATGAAATAATGACATTTACTTATTCACATAGATGTTCTACTAGTCGAACAATCACATGCAATATCAATAACCACATTCGTAATGACAGAATGCATAATGCCAGACTATCATCACCACATAGCCAAGGCCTCATGCCAAGACTAAAAATAAGATTTTTTCAAGGCCTCGTGCCAAGTCACTAGTTTGTCTCATGAGACATACCGATGCATCAAAGAGAAATATCAGGCTCCACCTGTCACTTATTAAGTCCAATGCATTACTCAAATGAATAGGTTTAAACATAACATAAACATTCTTATTAAAACTAGAATACGAAATTTCAATACATTCCACAAACCATGAATGGTATAAAAATAACACATCCACAGTCAAACATAACTCATCCGATACAATATGGATGATTGTATTATATCAGATTAACCTCAATCGATAATAATGAAGGATATTGACATAGATTAAAATAATCATCAATCTATTGAGATAAATATCCACCTTTTTCTTGAAAACATTTAAAAGTCACACTTTTTATCCAGAATACATTTACAATAGATTTTTTAATCAAAGTATCACATACCAATTTGAAACTTTTAAAAGGAATTTTGAGTTGAAAAATTTAATGTCCATATAAATAAATCCTTAAAACCATTTTTAAAACATGTACATCAATGAAAAATATTTTGAATAATAAATCATTAAAACATTTTAAAATGATAATTTAGTTACAGTTCCTATCCAAATGAGAGGCACTTTAATACAAATAATTGTGGTAATAAAAACATTTTAATATCATAAGAATAATGGTATTCATGATATACTATGTCAAAGTACTTTATATACACCACATAAAAGTGATATGGTGTTTAACAACAAAGGAGTCTCAATGGGATGTAAATTCAGATTAGGTCTCTTATAAAGACAATATCCTTTGGTTAAGGATAAATCAACGACTTAATTATCTGTGAAAAATATAAATAAACTCAATATGATTGGATGTTTGGTGTAAATCCATCATAGGAAATTCATACATATTCTTGTAAAGACAACACCAATGAATTGGATATTTAACTCAACAAAAGAGAATTGGATAAAAATTACTCTTATAAAATTCTCATCGATGACTTCAAAAATTATAAATGGAGTTATTATGTGTATCAAAAGTATATCCACAGAAAGGGGAGCGTAAAATATGACATAATCAAATTAATAGTGATTCCACACATAATCTTAGAGTAAAATAATCAATGATGTATGTGTAAAGCTGAATGAATGGAAATTTAAATTTCAAACTCCCTTATTTATTTGGTAACAAATGAAACATAAACCCATGAAAGTAGGGTCATATAATGATGATGTAGATATCCTCAAATTAAATTATATTACTCAATGAATACTATAATGGGATGTACAGACACCACATGCAATAAATAATTGGTGAACAATTGATATCTCACAGAAATAAAAGTTAGAGGAGAAACCCCTTACTTTGTAATTTTTCCTTGGTCGGTGGTAGGTTAACCTCCTGTATAATGGTGAAATAATTGTTATTTAATTACACATGAATAATTTAAATTAATATGATATCATATATGATCTTTTAACATTAATTTGTTAATAATATCTTAGTATTATCGACGTTTCTGGTGTTAACGGATTCATTTTCCTTTATACTATTTGTTATGAGATCCATATTTTTTATGGATGGGATGTATCTTATTCATATGCAGAATTTTATCATGTCTATATAAATTATTTTTATTCATCAAATGACATATAGTCATGAATGTTTATGATGGGGAATGAATCTCATCGCGTTCGTGGAGACGGTAGTCCATATGTACGCACGAGCGACAATATAATTCATTTTATATTAAAATAAAATATAATTGGATATTATATAATATATATAGAATAATTATCTTGTTATATTTATTATTTACACGAATTATACATCATTATTATAACCATCTAAATAATAATATGTTGAACAACAATTACCCCACAACGTGGAGACGGTAAGTCGTACGTATGCACGTATGGTGACATGTCATTCAAGGGATGGATAGAATAATGAATTTGTTTGTTCCATAATTATAATTAAATCATAATATATAGAAGATAATGGAGTTATAATTTTAGAATGGAAATAACAAGGAAATAAGAAGTTGAAGAAGAAAGGAACTTTAAAGAGTGTGGTGAAGACGTTACCTCTTCTTCGGGTTCTTTCTTTTGATTTGGTCAAAAGGGCTCCATAAGTTGGCTTTCGAATCAAAATAAGGCCTATAAACTGAATTTAGGTAGTATGGGAGGATATTTGGGCAGCGTTTTGCCGAGCCAAATGGTTTTGAAGGTGTGAAATAATGATAAGGGGGAGTGACCTTTTATAACAGGGGTGAGGGGCTCTTTAGAAAAAACTTAAAGTATTATTTTATAATAAAATAATATTCAGTTTCTAAAGTCTCCAAAGTGAATAATTAAAAGTCTAAGGTGGGGTTGAGTCGAAATCCTTTCAACTAATATATTTTAGACAGGTTTTGGTCATTATATTAACCTTATCTTTTAGTTTTAACTCTTAGTTAAATAGTTTGACACATACTTTGTCAATTTGTATTTTAATATTATATAATTAATAAACATACTATATATTTCCAAGAGACCGCAAAGTGGTCCATTAATGAAATAAAAATATTTATATGAGTAATTTGGCCGATCCTTAGATTTTTAGGAATATAATATAAATTAATAATATAATATTTGTTTTTAAAACTCATTTATGTCAATTGGGACAGTACTCAATAATTTATGTTTTTTAAAGTCCTAACAACTTTATTATTTCAAAAACAAATCATTTAAGAAATACTAACATGTCATATTAAACAATAAAATTAGTTTATGTCCTCAAAACGTTCAAATTATATTTATTTTAAAAGTTATAATACTAATAATTTAAATCTTTCATTAATAAGGAAAATAGAACATCATTATTGTGTCATTAATATTTTTAATTTTTAAAAGTCTAAAAATTATAAATAAAATACCATTATGTAGGATAATGTTTTATGTTTCTAATGAATATTTATAATCTAAAATATAACATATATAACCTTATGAAAAAATTGTTTTGTAAAAACAAATATGCTTATGGGATTTTTGTATTTACTTCAACTTAATTAATATAATGTGCCCCTATCACCTACAAGTGGCTCCATGGGGTCCCAAAATCGACCCAAAAATTCCCATGGTCGGACATGTATCCACCAGTAAGGTGAGGACATTTTTTAGGATAATTTATTGTTTTTATAATATTATTTTTTACCCTTATTTACCAGATTTACAATTTAACCGTGGTAAATAAAATATTTACCGAAGTAATTATTATAAAATTTCTAAAAATAAAAATTACCTATTTACAAAATTTTGAGATCCTGATTCCAAATATAGAATCCATTTTTCCAAATTCAAAACACAGAAGTGGCAGAAATTAATTTAAAATTAGTTCCCGCTGTCAAAACAAAAAACATGTTTTTTAGATATAATAACTATCAAAAGATTGACAGTTGTTTATGTCCAGTTTAATTGTGATTTTATGTTCAGTGACCAAAATTGTATTAAATGGTAAAAATATATTCTAAATATAATTTAAAACCACTCATATTCATAATTTATCACTATTAATAATTTTTTTTAAAAAATTGTTTTTAATTATAATTTAGTAATTTTCACTATTCATCAAAATATAATAGTTATCCGAAAAGTACCAAAATTTCACCCTAGGATAAATTCGATATTTTGAATTCAAAAATGAAGTCCATTTTGAAAGATAAAATGTATAAAATTTCAAAAAGTAGGTATTAATATTCATAACTGCTAGTTTTATTGGTTGTGGTGTGTTAGAATCTCAAAATTGCGTAAAATGCAAGCAGTTGCATTATTCAAAAGGAAACGTACCATGGAAGATTATGGTGTTACATTCTCCCCTCCTTCAATAAATTGCATCATCTCAATTTTTATAATTGGGATTGAGAATATAATGTAAAGTCCCACATCGGAAAAATAGTCTATAAAACAATCACATTAAAAGAATGGAAGAGAATTAGAAAGGTCACCAAAGATAACCCATACTAGGATTCCATGTAAGAAAACATGGATATGGACGATAAAATAAGTGTCAAGTTATGATTGTAAGGGATATAAAACATGATCAGTAGAAAGTTAACAATAAGAAAACCACAAAATTGTGTTGGGACAAACGATCATTAGTCTCTCAATAGGAATATTAAAAGGACAACATCTTTTGTTTTAAGTTACATTACATAAGGATGCAGAATTCATTTATGATATTTACTAAGAACACAAAGATATATACTTACTTTTGATGTAGAGTTTCATTCTTTGATAAATTTCTACCAATAACTCAATTTGTTTTGAACAATGGGTATTCAAGAAGAATTGGTCACACTGGAAGAGATTCTATAGAATAACATGATCCACGTAGGATAAACTATATATTTACCTAGTATTTAGAGATTAATAAAAACCAAAACTGTTAGTATAAGATCTGATGATCCCCCAAATGGATATTCTTTTAGATAAAAAAACAAAAAATTTAATTTCTAAAACCAAACCAACAATACCCCAAAGTTAATTAAATACCATTCAATAATCAATTGTCCTTAAAATACATCATTATAATCCAAACAGATATTGAAACCCAAAACATAGAAGAATTTGGTTATGTAGTCTTCCATGTTAAATTGTATCTCCAAATGACATCAACTACTCTTAAAGTCACATACTTAAAAGTGATTAACCAAATCACATATTCTCTATTATAGGTTGATCATTTCTATAAATAACCCAAATTACTATATATCAACAATAAAAACATAGATAATAATCCACCATTACTCCTCAAATAAAATCCCATAGATTTCATTTTCCTTGGGAATATAGTGTTCCCAACAAAGCGAACATCTTCCAAAATAACATTCATCACTTAATCACCAAATCATTTTCTTATACTAAGGGTATTCATTTGATAAGACATAATATCCCAAATAAACTAATTATTGATCAATAAAATCATTAAACTAAAAATAATAGTCACACTAACTAGGGACATCACATAGTCTAGTGGTAGGTGATAAATCCCAATCGCACTTTGGTTGTGAGTTTGATTCCCACAGCTTTGTCTGACATGATGGGTTGTCACATGGTCTGCGTGTTGTACTCTTTCAAAAACTATATTTTTTAACATTACCAAAATGAGATAAATTCCTCAAAATAATCATAACATAATTTAACCACAAATGTTATCTCATACCTTTCATTTTCATCCCAAATTATAATAACATGCAATTTCCTCAAAATCAATGACCATATAAAACCAAATGTTTATTTATAATTATATCCACAAGAGAAAAGATAATTATTCCTCAAATATCATTCTCACATCGAAAACTACAGGGTTGAAAAAACAAGAGAAAATTATCCTAATGTAAACCCATCAACAAGGAGTGCTATTACTTTTTAAACATTTCTCCAACCATTTACTTCTACATAGCTTCTTATTGACCAAGAAATTATCCCATTGAATAAGGAATTCACTTGGGTAATGGCCAAGTCACCAAAAATTATGGAAAATGACTGTAAATGGATTCTTGGGACCATTTTTATCTTCTTCCATAGTACTATTCATTTTTCATTGTCAATTCTTCATTTTATGTCCTTCATGCACGTAAATATTTTCATTGTCCCATTAAGACACTTTACTGGGTGTCTCCTTCCATATTTCCTGCATGATGGGAATTGGGGATTTTTTTTCTCCATGGTCTCCATTGCTAGAGTTCTTATCATTCATCACCTTTCTCTTCCTTGTTGAGTCCAGGAGTTGGTTAATATATATGTTGTTTATCGTATTTCTGGAATGTTTATTTGGTACGAACATGATATCCTTCACGCCTATCAACAATCCATTTTTTTATTCATTTCCACCACTTTTTCCACCTTGTACATCATTCTCAAAGTTACTAGGACTTCCTTGGAATCGAGCCATTGAATAAAACCAGAAATCATTGTGTGAGTAGTAGTAGTCATAAAATCATTTAAAGAATATCATGTCACCATATTCTCAATTTGAAACATATTATTATTAACCAAGGTCATTTACTGTCATCTTATATACAATACTTCAAATCAGTTTGTATAGAAAAAGTAAATTATCCTAAGCATATCTCTAGGGAGTGTTGTAACCAAGAGTGCAGTAAGACCCATTGTCGTGCACTAGTTCCCATTCGAGTCTAGCTCAAAGAGGTGTTTTCAGGTTTTACCCCTAGGTACATCTGTGCCAGAGCCTCCTCTACCTGCTCGTATCCAGAAATGGATGTATTGCTCAGAAAACTCACAAAATCTCTACAATTACAAATTTCTATGAATTTCATCTCCATTAATCCTCAAAGTTCATCTTAGATATACTTGCTCTAATCAATTTTTATCTAAATATAGCTTCCAAGGTTTGTAATAAACTTCCTCTAATACCAAAAGTAATGCCCAAACCCCAGTTTCCCAGAGTCGGTGCATTATTACATAACATTGGAATGATCACAAGAAAGATCAAATCTCGAAAGAGCGATTGGTTTAGTAGCATTGGATACACTAGATACATTCATAATGTTTACATTACATCATAAAAATTAAAACTACTACAACAAAATCTTGTCTTAATATCCCCTCATATTATCCCTACAGGTCATTCATAAATTACTTCTTCACATCCTGGGAAAAATAAAACATTTACAGGGGTGAGCTGAGATGCTCGGTAAGGATAACAATATAACAGAAACTTTCATAAATAAACATTAACATTTAAAGCAATTTATAACTAAAACAAAAGCCTTTTAAACATAAAATTTAGAATAATATGGCATAGATATAATGAAATAATGCCATTTACTTATTCCCATGGATATTCTACAAGTTGAATAATCACATGAAATATCAATAACCACTTTCATAATGACGGAATGCATAATGCCAGACTATTATCACCACGTAGCCAAGGCCTCGTGCCAAGACTACAAATAAGATTTTGTAAAGGCCTCGTTCCAAGACACTAGTTTGTCTCATGAGACCTACTGATTCATTAACGAGCTATATAAGGCTCCATCCATCACATATTAAGTCTAATTCATTAATAAAATGTATAGGTTTAAACATAACCTAAACAATCGTATTAAAACTACCATACAAAATGTCAATAATTCCCACAAACCATTAATGGTATAAAAATAACACACCCACAGTCAAACATAACTCATCCAATACAATATGGAAGATTTTATTATATCATATTAACCTCAATCGATAATAATGAAGGATATTTATATAGATTAAAATAATCATCAAACTATTGAGAGAAATATCCACCTTTTTCTTGAAAACATTTAAAAGTCACACTATTTATCAAGAAGACATTTGAAATAGATTTTTGAATAAAAGTATCTCATACCTCATTGAAGCTTTTAAAAGGAATATTGATTTAAAAACATTAATGTCCATATAAATAAATCCTTAAACCCATTTTTAAAACATGGACATTATTGGGAAATATTTTTAATAATAAATCATTAAAACATTTTAAAATGATAATTTAGTTAGAGTTCCTAACCATAAGAGAGACACTTGAATACAAATAATACAGGTAATAAAAACTTCTTAATATCATGAGAATAATGGGATTCATGATATACTATATCAAAGTACATTATATACACCATATAAAAGTGATTTGGTGTATAACAACAAAGGAGTCTCAATGGGATGTAAAATGAGATTAATTCTCTTATAATGACTGTATCCTTAGGTTAAGGATAAATCAAAGACATAATTATGTGTGACAAATATAAATACACTCAATATGATTGCATGTTTAGTGTAAATCAATCAGAGGACGTTCAGACATATTCTTGTAAAGCCAACACCAATGAATTGGATATTTAACTCAACAAATGGAGAATCAGTTAAAAATTCCTCTTATCAAATTCATATCAATGACATGAGAAATTATAAGTGGAGTGATTATGTGTATCAAAAGTATATTCACAGAATGTGGAGTGTAAATTATGACATAACCAAATGAATAGTGATTCAACACATAATCATGGAGTAAAATAATCAATGAAGAATGCATAAATCCAAATGAATGGAAATTGAAATTTCAAATTCCCTTATCGATTTGGTAACATAAGAAAAATACACCCATGAAAGAAGGATCATTCAATGATGATGTAGATATCCACAAATTAATGTATATTACACAATGAATACAATCAGGGGCACTACATACACCACATGTAATAAAAAATTGGTGAATAATTGAAATCTCAAGGAATTAATAGTGAGAAAAGAAACCCCTTACATTGTATTATTTCCAGGGTCGACGGTAGGTTAACCTCGTGTATAATGGTGAAATAATTTTTACTAAATAACACAAGAATAATTTACATTAATATGATATCATATATGATCTTTGAACATTTATTTGTTAATAATATCTTTCTTTTATCGTTGTTTCTTGTGTTAACGGATTCGTTTTCATTTATATTATTTGTTATCTGAGCCGTATTTGTTACAGATGGGATGTATCATATTCATATCAAGAATTTTACCATGTCTATATAAATTAATTTTATTCATCAAATGAAATTTATTCTTCAATGGATATGATGGGGAATGAATCTCATCGTGTTCGTGGTGACGGTAGTCCGTACGTACGCACAAGCGACAATATCATTCTTATGATATTAAAATAATATATAATTTGATGGTATATCATATTGACAGAATCATTAACATGTTATATTTATTATTCACATGAATTATTCATCATTATTATAACCATTTAATAATAATATATTGAACAATAATTATACCACAACGTGGAGACGGTAGGTCATACGTACGCACGTATAGTGACATGTCATTCCAGGGATGGATAAAATAATGAATTTTTTTGTTAAAAAATTATAATAACATCACAATATATTTATGATTCTGTAGTTACTATTTTGAAATGGAAATAACAAGGAAAGAAGAAGTTGATGAAGAAAGGAACTTTAAAGAGGGTGGAGAAGACGTTACCTCTTCTTCAGGTTCTTTCATTTGATATGATAAAAAGGGCTCTTTAGGTTGGATTTATGATCAAAATAAGTCCTCTAATATGAAGTGAGGTAAGTTGTGAGGATATTTGGGAAGAGGTTGGGCGATCAAAATGGATTTAAAGGTGTGAAATAATGAGAAGGGTGAGTCTTCCTTTATAAGAGGGGTGAGGATCTCTATAGCAAAAACATAAAGTATAATTTTATAATATAATCATATTTGGTTTCTAAAGGCTGAAAAGTCCATTATTAAAGGTATAATGTGGGGATGGGTCTAAATCCTTTCAACCAATATATTTTAGATAGGTTTGGGTCATTATATTAACCTTATCTTTTAGTTTTAACTATTTGTTAATTCGTTTGACACTTACTATGTCACTTTGTATTTTTATAATATATTGTTAATAAACATACTATATATATCCAAGAGACCCTAATGTGAGACATCAATTATATAAAAATAATGATATGAGTCATTTGGATGATCCTTATATTTTTAGGAATATAATATAAGTTAATAATATAATATGTGTTTTAAAAACTCATTTATGTCAATTTTGACGCTACTCAATAATTGATTTTTGTTAAAGCCATAAATACTTTATTAATTCGATCAAAATTTATTTAATAAATCATATCATGTCATATTAACCAATAAAATTATTTTATGTCATCAAAACATTAAAATTATATTTATTTTAACATTTATAATAACCATTATTTTATTCTTTCATTAAAAAGGAAAATACTGTATCATTATTGTGTCATATATATTTTTTACTTTTTAAATGTCTAAAAATTATAAATAAAATACCATTACGTATTAAATCGTTTTAGAGTTCAAATGAATACTTATAATCGAAAATATAACATATATTACTATATGTAAAAATTGTTTTGTTAAAATATATAATCTTATAGAATTTTTGTATTTACTTTAACCTAATCAATATAAAGTGTCCCTATCACCTACAAGTGGCTTCATGGGATCCCAAAATAGACCAAAAGATTCCCATGGTCGGATATGTATCCACAATTAAGGTTAGGATATGTTTTAGGGTAATTTATTATTATTATAATATTATTTTTTAACCTTATTTACCGGATTTACCCTTTAACCATTGTAAATAAAATATTTACCGAAGTAATTATACAAAAATGCCTAAAAATAATAGTTACATATTTACACAATTTGGAAATCCTAATTCCAAATAAGTTATCCTTTTTCCCAAATTCAAACATGGATTTGGCCGAAATTAATTTAAAATTAATTCCCACTGTCAAAACAAAAAGCGTGCTTTTAAGATATAATAACTATCAATAGATTGACACTTGTTTATGTCCAGTTTAATTGTGATTTTATGTCCAATTTCCAACATTGTATTAACTGTTAAAAATATATTCTAAATATACTTCAAAACCTCTCAAATTCATAATTTATCACTATTAATTATTTTGATTAAATTTTTTTTTTAATTTTAATTTAGTAATTTTCACTATTCATCAAAATATAAAAGTTATCTGAAAAGTACCAAAATATCACCCTGAGCTAAATTAGATATTCTTAATCCAAAAATGAAGTCCATTGTGAAAGATAATATGTATAAAATTTCAAAAATTATGTATTACTATTCATAACGACTAGTTTGATTGGTTGTGGTGTGTTAGAAACTCGAAGTTGCGTACAATGCATGCCATTGCATTATTCAAAGGGAAACGTACCATGGATGCTTGGGGTGTTACAATGGTATCATCATCACTCCACATAGTATCATATCAGCTCCATCATCATGAAAACACTTTTAAAGATTACAACATTCCTCATTTCATTATAAAAAAGTTTCAATCCTCTCAGACATTATTTTTCAGGAAATCCCTAGAGAGGCACAACATTCATTCTTCATTAGAAGCTGAAGAAAGTCACAAAATATATTATCATGAATGTTATTGAGATTCAAATCTTTCTACATAATGATTTTTTAGTAGAAAAAACATCGCTTAAATATTTAATTTTCCACCTGACGTATCACAGAATGTAGTAGCACAACACAATACAACGCCCCCCACACACTTAAGTTAAAATATATAATGCAACTTCACATCATGATTTGGTTGGAAAAGGATAATTATCTTGTAATGTGGATATCCTAATAGAATGTTTTTGGATTCTAAGGGAAAAAGGATTAAATTTTCATGGTATGCCATTAAAAAAAGTATTCTAAGAAATAGGGGCATTAATACCAAACATTTTCCACAATCATTTAAACATGATTACCTCAAACCCTCAAGTTTTGATAGGAATAAATGAAATAATTTATAAATCATGAATGGTTAGGTTCTCTCAATAACTTAGGTGAATGTAAAGAATATGAAAATAATGGTTCACACACCTCACATGTATGTGATTTCAAATATAAAGATAGTGAGATGTGGAATGAGATTCGTAATTCAGAGTATATTTCTGGAACTTACTAAACATTTCAACTTAAAACAATGTCATATTCAGTATTCATTTACGATTACTTTCATGGGGTATATTATCTCACATGTTGATATGGATTTCAAAATTGTGATTAAAATTATTTTATCTCAAAAGAATCAAAACACCTTGATAAATGAAAAATAATCACATAAAATATGAAAAGCACATAACTGTTTTTAGAAAAACATTGAAAAAAGGAAAACAATTGATGTTAATAAACTAAATGGTTCCTTACCCCACACATAAAATATATCATTGTCCACATTGTGATATCATGAGATGATATGTGCACATGAAATGATAAATTTTAAATAGGAAAAATAATATAAAATTGAAATGGTTAGTAAAAGCCTGATATGATCTAGTGACGATGGGGTCAAGGAGTGTGATGAAATACAATAAATCAGCAAGAAGTCCTTTAATTTAGTTTTTTATACATTTCACATTTATTGTAAACCTCCTTCATATATGCTATTGTGTGATATTCATTTCACCATATGAAAAAATATTTGACAAAATATAAGGAACCTACCATCTAGAATGCAACTTACCAGACTTCAGCTTCAGTCAAGAACTGTATAGAAGGACCATCTCACCAACCTGAAACACCCTTATTTAGAACATTCTATCATGAATTTCCTTTGATCATTCCTTATATAGCCTTTAGTTCTCATATATGGACAATCGAATCTCCCCAAACTCTTGAATTTGCAGCTTCCATTGAATTCTGGCATGGGCCAAATCCATCTTGCATTGTTTTATAACCCAATGAGCCCAATGCTCGACTCTCACAGGGAGATGAAATGACTTTCCAAAGTCAATCCAAAATGGGTACATACCAATGGGAGTATTGTATGGTGTCCTATAAGGCCATAATGAATCATTCGTGTGATTTCTCTAATCCTCCCTATTTGGCTACATTGTTTCCTTCAAAATTTGATTCAATTCATGAATTTAATCCTCAGTTTGGCCGTTTGTTTGGGGTGGTATGGTTTTGATGCTTTTTGTGTCACCCCATACATCTACATGAGGGATTCCAAATTCCAATTGTAGAAATGTGTCCCCTGTTCATTAATAATAACCTTTGGGACTCCAAACCTGTAAAAAATTTGTGTCTTGACAATTTCTACTACAAAATGAGAATCATCAGTCCTGTTGGACATAGCCTCCTCCCATTTTCTCAATTAATCAACAACAGCCAAAATGTTCAAGAAACAAAAAAGTAATAGGAAAATGACCCATGAAATCAATTCCCCATACATCAAATATCTCATATTATAGTATGGGTTGTTAGGGTATCTCGTGTCTTCAATAAATATTACTAGTGTGTCGGCATCATGAGCACTACTTAAAAAACACATGGGCATCATGGAATAAACTAGGCCAATACAATTAAGAGATAAGACTTTTCTAGCATTCTATTGGTGTCCAAAATTTCCCACACAAGCATTTGTATGAAAAAAATTACAAAATAGACTCAATCTCATGATCAAGAACACACCTCCAAATAAATTGATCACGACACATGTGCCAATGGTATGGATCATCACACACATATTACCAAGATTCAATTTTTTAATTTTTGTACATGATGTTTCTTTAAATTTCTAGGGATTTCAGAGGAAACATGATAGTTAACTAAATCAGCATACCAAGGATGCTTAGCTGGGATGTAATAAAGATACTCATCGGGGAAAGTGTCCCAAAATGGTTCATGGTCCATGGTGTCATTATCTTGTGTGTGAGTAAGTCTACTCATGTGGTCAACCACTAAGTGGTCTGACCTTTTCTTGACCTTTATCTCAATATAAAAATCTTGATGAAAGAGCATCTATCAGAATAGCCTAGAATTTTCTTTTGGCGTATTCAATTGGTACCTTAGAGCTGCATGGTCAGTAAAAACTACTAATTTAGAGCCCAATAAATCTGACTAGAATTTATTTAATGTGAATATGACAATAGAAAAATATTTTTCTATGTATTTGTGCTTTTATTAAGCTAAATCCCATGTCCTTGATGTATAGGCAATCACATGTTATCTTCCATCCACCATCTGAGATAAGGCAGCTCCAACTGCATAGTTGGATGCATCACACATAAACTAAAAATGAATCTCCCACTGTAGTGGTTTTCTGATTGGTGGAGGTTCCAGACACATATTTAAGTCATCAATAGAAGTCCTTCAAGAATCATCAAACACAAATTCTGAATTCTATTGATGTAATCGTGACATAGGAAGATAAATCTTATTAAAATCTTTGATGAGGCACCGATAAATACTACATTCCCTGGGAAGGATCTAACATCACGCACACATGAAGGATATGGTAAGGATAAAATTATATATACCTTATATATATGAACCTCTATCCCATTAAATGACACAACATTCCCTAAGAAAATTCCAGGCTCTACTCTGAAATGACACATTTCAAAATTCAAGACCATATTATTCTCAATACAATGATTCAAAACCTTTCCTTAACTACTTAGTCATTCATCAAATGAGGATACATACACTATAATGTAATAAATTAATACATCCATTCATGTCAAAAATAAATCATTAAAAAACTCACCATTCATCTCTGGAAGGTACCTGGGGCGTTTTAAAGTCCAAATGGTATCCTCTGGTAGGAAAATATTCCAAAGGGATAGGTGAATGTAGTCTTCTCTTGATCCTCTAAAGCTATAAAAACCTGAAAATGTCCAGAAAATCAATCCAATAAAAAATAATCTGTTTTACCAACATGTCTCTTGAATATTTGATTAATAAATAGGATGGTGAAATGGTATATGCGAGTGTATAAATTTATTTTCCTATAATCAATACACACAAACCAATTATTTTGATCCCTAATTAGAATTAACTCTTCTTTATCATTTTTAACAAATATAACACCACTTTTCTTAGGTACAACAATAATAAGACTCACCAACTGAGAATCTAAATTTGGATATATTATACCTACCTCGAGCAATTTTTTAACCTCTTTTTTTTAAACCTAAAAAAGTGTTCGATTGAGTCTCCTTTTTGGCCTCATTACAAATTTATCCCCATACTCCAAATAAATCATATGCATGAAAATAGAGGGTAAAATACGTGATATTCCAGGAATGGTCCACCTGATTGCCCTGATGTTCTCCCTCAAAAGATTCAAATGTTTTTTTCTCATATTCTAAAGGAATAATGTTAGAAATTATAACTGGTAATTACTCACCACATAAAAAGATTGAGTATTTTACAATTGGTGGAAATGGCTTGAGTTCCAATGTAGAGGGTGATGTATGGATGGTGAAATTGAAGGAAAATAAATATGTTCACAATGAACATTAGTATCAGAATATACACCATCAAAATCATAGAATAAAGAATCAAATCTATCAGCATACTCAGCATCTAGGTCATAATCATAGTTTACATGATCAAATTCAGAATATGATTTCATTTCAAAATCAAATCTAAGAGAGTATTATGCATTATAAATATGTGTGGAAGTAATATTAGAAATAAAACTTGAAAAAATACTCATAACCTCCCTACGAATAGGAAAACAAAAATCAATGGGATTTTTTATACGGTGGTTCAAAATGGGAGATAACAAAAGAAGAATGGTCCTCTGAGGGGTACTAGATGGAATCCATAATATTAAATATCACAACTTCCTCTCCAAACTCCATGAAATGTGTACCCTCATTGACATTAACGATAGTTTCACAGTTATGAGGAATTTCCTTCCAATGATAATGGGATAACATGAACATACTAGATCTTCCTCCATTTTAAGAACATAGCTGTTTTCTGGATAGGTAGTGTGTCATACTGGGACAAGTAAAACCTCAAGGACTCACAAGGGATATGTTGTAGCTCTATTTTGCAATTACACCACTACTATAATTAGTTTTAACAAACCATCCTACAAAGAATAGAATACTGAGTGAGGCATTACATTTATGGATGTTCCTAAATCACATAAAGCACTAGAAATGTTTAACTCCCCTATGATGCATGGGATGGTGAATGTACATGGATCCTTCAACATTGTTTGAATTACATGAGTTGGTGAAATGAGTGCTGACACATTAATTCCATGTTTGATCCTCTCATTTCATCTTGAGCCCACTTCGATTGGTACAATGTTATTTTAAGAATTTTTCATACGTTGTGATTTTCTAAATGGCCTCAATAAGGTGGATGTTTATCACCACACACATGAATGTCTCCAAACCCTCCTTTTGAATTGCCTCTTCATCCATATTCTTAGTTCAAAAAACTTTATTTGGAAAAGGATGGGGTTTAGAAGTAACATCATTTATCATTTTCTTACCTTTATCATTCTCCTTGGGTTTCTCATCAGTAAGTTTTGAATGGGGCTTATCTTGAGATTTGGTAAATCCCGATGGAATGATAGGTGGAGAAGAATCATTTTTTTGCATCCTGCATCTCAATCTGATGGAAATGACATTCCCCATTGTATTTTGAGTTGGTTGGGAAGGTATATTTTCATAATTCATTCTTTCCAATTCATGGAGGGTGATGGAAATTTGGCTCATTTGCGTTTTAATCTCCCTTAGCTCTGAACCTTTACTCTTAAAATATTTCTGTTGATTAAGAACAATTTGATTCAAAATCTCATTAGTATTAGAATCTACCTTGGTTGGGTGATTCCCATGTTGTTGTCTTGTTGATTCATGGGCTTTAAATATGTTTTTGTGTTGTTGGAAACCCTGTTGGTAAGGTAGAGGTTGCTGGATGTTTTGTTTAATGGGGGGGGGATTGTTATTGTCCAGATGCATACCTCATTTCTAATTGATAATTCCACAATTAGTTGTATGCTGGTGAGAAGGATTCAAAAATATTATGAGGATATGGTTGTTGTAGTTTCTTATATGGTCTCTCAGGAAACACTACTGCACAATCTTTTATTTCTTGTATTTGGGGGAAACTATAAGTTGGGTGGCCTATCTCTGGGAAAATGCCACTAGGTCTCACAAGAGTGGGTTGGGATGTATTTTGATCCAATGATATTTTCCACACCAAGTTGGTTAATTATTGCAACATTTTATCAATTAAATGACTCTCAAGAGAAGAAGTACTTACCAGATTTACTCCCCGGACATGCAGGGTACCTCTATTGCCAAATTGTTGGGTGTTTTGGGATATCTTGTTAATCAATGCACGTGCAGCTATTGGAGTCTTTTAGACAAATGCTCCTCTAGCTGTAACATCCTCCACTCTCCTCTATATTAGTTATAGTTTAGCATAGTAGATCAATATGAGTAGTTTCTCACTGATTTGGTGTTGTGGGTAGCTTGCTCACAACTTCTTTAATCGCTCCCAATACTCATACATTGAATACCCTTGTGCTTTATTGGTCCCTGATATCTCCTTTCAGATGGATGTGGTCACTGATACTGGAAAGAAACCCTATAAAGAGGACATTTAAAATCATTCCAACATGTTACATCTTCATGTTGTAAACAATACGTCCAATCCTTAGCAGTCCCATTTATTGAGAATGGGAATGATCTATGTTTTTTTAGATCATAAGATACATTTCTTGGTTTCATTGTGGACCATACTACATTTAATTTATTTAATTTTTTTTATCCTTATGAGACATGCCATAAAATTTTGGAACTAGGTGAATTAACCCAGATATCATTTCATAGTCTGATTCGAGATTTGGATATGTAATGCATGTAGGTTGATAATTAATATCCGGTGCAAGCTACTCATGAATTGTCTGGTTGAGTTCATTATTGTCATTTTCATCCATTTTATCTTATTTTATATTTTTTTTAGAAGAGTTCCCAATTTCTAAATTCCTAGAGTGGTGGAATTCCCCGGTTGGTTAAATGTTGACACTTCCCATAGATCAAGATTTTTTGATTCGAGCCCTAAGGGTACGCTCAATATCGTGGTCTAGATCAAGTAGATCCTTCAGAGGCGATCTTATAATAAATCAAAGAAAATATATAAATGAAAATAAGTGGACACCAATATCATTAAATGGGGTTTCAATTAATGGTCTGAAAGATAAAAAAGAGATAGGAATGAAAAAAATTAAATTAAGAAAAAATGAGCGAAAGGGGAATGGAGAAATAAGAAGCAGAAAAAATAGATAAAATGATTGAAAAAAGTACCTAAATTTAGTTGAATAAAATATTTTCCTCCCCGAATATGATTCCAATTTGAATGGATGTTGTCACACATGCTATCAAAAATATTTATTTGTGATTTTACTAAGTGAAGCAGAGTAATTGACCTAGGTTTTTTCCTCAATGAAGAAGTGAATTAATCATTTATAAATGGGATTTATGTAAGTATTTGAATAGTTCTAAAACAAATGAAATAAAATATAGTGGTGGAGGTTTCTAACTATTCAAAGAGTAAATTAAAAAAGAAAATTATAAGCAACAATCATGAGACAATTTCTATATAAACACATATATGAGAAGATGTCGTAAAACTAATCAAAACCCTTCACCATTAATTTATCATTATCCCATATAATTATAATTCATTGAATTATGATCCTCTAACTTTGTGATCCTATAAAACATACATATATTAACACATCCACAAATATTTCTTAAAATGATCCTTATGATTATTTCGGGACCTTCAATCACAACACCCTGTAATGATTGTGATCCAAATGACAACATGTGGTCAATGGTAAATTTGGGCAGAATATCCTCCCTCTATTTTAGAATTAATTGAGTGTATGTATGATACATGTACCCTATAATTTTATCCCATGTGAATATATTTTGAGACTGAGGTTTCACTCACACGACTTAAACAAGCCCAACCACTCGGTCAAGTGATACTCGATTGAGTAACCTAGAAAATAAAACTCAATTAATTTAAAACAATATATGAATTATAGTATGTTTATGGATTCAAAGTACTTGAATGAAGGGATTATGGACTAGATCAACTATAAAAAAAATCACTCTTCCATGGGTGGAGTTGTCATCATGTATATGTTTTGCATATGTAATGGATTGAAAGGGGAACACCCAATGTCATCACCAATCATATATTCTAGGCCATGACAAAAAATAAGAAGATGTAAATAAAAAATCAAAAAATATTTATTGACAAAAATTCACATTACAATCCTAAGAACAAAGAAAAACAAAGAGGGTGTGGGAGATGAGAGTAGTTTTTGGAAGAGATGATTGCACAAGGAATTACTACTTCCAATAGTTGTTAGGGGATCCCACGAGACATCCTTTCTTCCAAGACTACCCAAATCCTCAACCATCCCTACAAATGATTGTAAAAAACATTTAAACAGAGTTGGTGAGGTATAGGGTTATAAAACATTTTTAATTGTTATTAGGAAATTCGGGAAAATTGTTTAATCCCAGTAGCACCGCATAGTTTACCTCCAAAATGTGTGAATTATCTAGCCATGTAGGATGATGATTTGTTCCTAATAATGTCCCCGAGTGTCCCATAAATTTATGGATCAATCCAAGTAAGAATAAAGAAGATATATCCCAAATGGTGAAGTGATATCCAATCTTGATGGTTCAGTCCAAATATGTCTTCATTCCCCATTTACTCCACCAAAATGCACAATCCAGCTCACATTTCGTAAATATAATTTGTATCTCATTATGTCAAGAACCTAGTTACAAAATATTATATCAGAATTTTAATAGACCAATATTAATTCCCTAAATACTATAGTGAATTTTAAAAGTGTAAAAATAGAATTTCAATCGTATTTTCAAATGAATGATCTAATCCCAAATATTATATAAATTCACATATTTTTCACAATGTAAGGAAATTATTTCATTTACTATCAATAAAATATTTAAAAATTTAGTGTTTTATTTGATGGAATTACAATTCATAGTCTTTTTGGCTAGAGATATTAGAGTTTATTATATTAGGAATAATTGTTAGAAGAGATTCTTTATATTGGGTTTTATTTCAATGCTTGTCATTGGTAGTGGTTTGTATGGTTTCATCATATTATAATGTGTGTAGTACTTCTTATTTTCTTAGGAATGGATGGAATAGGTAAATTAATGAATTGATAATGGAAAATGAAAATTTGGTAACGTATTTGGCAAGATGTATGTTTCGAGTTTTGTGTTGTAGTGAAACCGTGTTCATTTATTTACATACAAAAGTGACCATATCTAGTGGTGGTACATTCATGTAGGGTTATAAGAATTTTTTGTTTTGGTGTGGGTTTGTTTTTGTGTTGAAAATAGAGAAGCAGGGATGAGTGGTTGGTACCTATATATATACATTTCGTTCCTTGTGATTTCTCCGTGCACCTCACCAGTGTTGATAACTATGTGTCGAACAACCCCACTATTATAGTGGAGGGTGTCCTTTACCAACATCCCACAAGGAAGATAGGTTGATGGTGATGGGATTTTATATGCTCTCTCTTTTAGGATTTTGTAGCCCAAGACACATTGGTCCAGATGTGGTGTGTTCATGAGGCCTAGGATTCTGTAGGAAAGGTATGCATCCTAGGTGTCTTCGAGTTGAGATATGTTGTGAATTCCTAGATATTATCAGGATGAGGTGGTGGTATTGTGCCCTAGGTTTATATAAGAATAATTTATTGTGGTTGTGGCCTAGTTTTTTGTGTTTGGTATGTGGTGTGTGTCCTTGGTGTGTGTGGGAAAGTTGTGATAGTTGGGCTTGTGGGAGATCATGGTGGAGTGAGGAATCTCACTATTTGGGATGAGTAGTAAACTAGTGTGAATTGGTGTGTGGTACCCAAATATAAAAATAATTACTATATTACTATACTTGAATTGAGTTAATTAGTGAGTGTGACTTGGTGATGTTGGGTTGGATAGTATACCTTATCAGTTTCATTTTAGTTTTTGTTGTTTTCTCAACGGGGCATTAATATGCTTCTCCCACTTGTGCATGGGTGACATTGGCATGTTTTATGAAGTATAATAGTATGCTCACCCTACATATATAGAACTATTATCTATTTATATGGATATTACATGTGTTTTTCTATAACATCTTAGCTCAGATGTTGGGGAATGTTTTTTATGCAAATTATTAGTTTTATTTTTTTAATTTATTAGGATTTATACATTTATTTCAAAATGTTTTACATGAAACATGAATGGAGGTTGAATTTTGTCTTCTTTAATATATATGTCTTGGAATTTTGATGGGCTGATACATCATATCACTTGATCATGATTTCATTAAAAACGATAATTCCACCCTTCTTATATGAAAGATTATGTGTCATTGGTGCTAGTCACCACCCAGTGGCTTATTGGAGGTAATACATGGGGATAATTATCTCTCCTTCATCAACAGGTAGGAAGGTCTCAGTGTATTTCTATACATTCTCTCATCATGAAAATGGTTGGTCATGAAAAAATAAAAAAATTATTAAAATTAATTTTGAAGTTGACCTGGTAAATGTTATGATGTTTTTATCAAATAATATTTATTAAATAGCATGGAAGTTTCTGTAATATTTAGTCCCAAAAATAAATTGAAAGATTTTTTTTGAAAACATATATTTGAATTGTAAAATGAAATTAATAAAAATTGAGTTCTTATTTAATTAGATTTAATCAATAAAAATTTATTTAGTAGTTCATCAATACATATATATATTGAATGTTGTTATTCTTGTTCATGCCCTCTAATTAGATGATGATGCTATGACAATCATATATAAATAGTTATATTTTATGGTTCATTTATGGTCAATGTTTCCTATTGTATATTAAATTAAATATAATATTCTTATTTTATAATATTAGGGTGCTGAAAAATATTTAAGATAATTAAAATACATTGATAAAAAAGTAATTGTTTTTTAGTAAAATCGATTTATGCTCCAAAAATACATTTTTTCATAAAAAATGATTACTATTTCAATTTATGAGACAATGATATAATTAAATTTTACAACATTTTCAATATTTATGTGAATAGATGAATTTTATTTTTGAATCTCTAATGTATAACTTATCTTAGAGTGAACATTTGATAATTTTTTGGAAATGATGATTTTTCAATGAATAATGATAAATTAAACTATTTAAAAAACACTAGTTATTCATTTAAAAAATAAAAAATTATTAATTCTGATGTCAAATAACATACATTTAAAATTAACTATTTCATATAATTTTTAATCCAAATAAGGTTATTTCAATATATTTTTTGTTGGAATTTTTATAAAAAATTCTTACAGAAATAAAAAAATTTCCCAGAAGAAATATTTTCATCAATATTTTCATATTTAAATATAATATAAATTGAAAATATTATTTAAATCAAAAAAAATTAAATATTTCAAATGAGAATAATTAATATTATAATATATTGATAACAAATGGTTTATTCATAATGAAATGTAAAATCAGTAAATAACTATTATTGCAGCTCATGTTTAAATGAGTATTAATAAGGTTAAAATGATATATATATATAAATATATTAGTTAAATACATTATAACTCATATTTTTTTTGTCCATTTTATTAAAAAAATCCAATGTTTTAAAACTATATTTTTTTGAATATTTCTTATTATTTATGACATTATTATATATTAATCCTTTGTCAAATTCCAACCATGTCCTCTCCCCTTCATATTATAGGATACCCCTAAATTCTCTTCCATACAATAAATTGTGTAATATAGTTTTATAAAAACCTAAATAATTATATTCTATAATTCACTTGAAATAATTTATTGGTATTTTTATCATCAAAATACAATATTATCGGTCATTAAGAATGGATCAAATGGAGACCTACTGAAAAATATGTTAACATCCTACCCAAAATGTTTCAATTTATTTTTTGTTTTAATTCCTATAAAACTATGTTATTAATTAGTAAAAAAACATTAGTATAATAAGATCTTGGAAGTTTAATTATTATTTGGAGAAAATATTTTTTTAATCACTTTTCAATCAAATGGGATGTCAAGTTGTTACTCATGCGTAGGTGTGGACTACAACCTCCAAGAATCCATACTATTCGGTTTCAATAAACAAAATTCATGGATGGTTATTATAAAGGTTATGGTGTTTATATATGATATTTAGGAAAAATTAATTTTATATGATAATAATTTCATATCTAAAATATTAACTTCTAATTCATTGGAATTTGATAACATTTCCTGTACATACGTGTGGACTACCACCTCCATGAAGAGATGTGAATTTTTTTCTCAGTTCTATTTTATGGGGATGGAAAAAAATATTTAATGTATATAAATTTTATTAATGATATAATTATTCTTATTTAATTATAAAAAGAAATTTTTATATTTATATACATTATTCATATAAAATTGAAATCAATATTCATGTGTTTGAATGGATTCTCTTCATCATGAATAATCTAAATAATTATTATATCTCTAATTTATATGTATTGTAATAAAAAATTATATAATAAATTTATATGCTAATTATTTCATGATTTTTATTTTGGATATTATGTAACTAGAATAATTGTATGTTAATCATAATAACCAAATGATATCATTTAAAAAAAATAAATGGCTACAACTATTAAAAAAATAAATAATAAATTATTACCAAATAGATGTTAAAATTTCATAAGTGAATCATATATGATATAATATATATTTAAATTATTATATAATTTAATTATAATAAATTTATATTATTAATATAAGACATTATTGATATTTTTATAGAAGTAAAAATTTATGTATTGGTGTTATGTTAATGTCTCATTGTTTACCAACATTATTTATGATTAAGTTTCTTTTTATTAGATATAATGATTTAACAATAATTAATCTCAAATAATTTTATTTTCATATTTGTAATATTTTTATTATATTTTAATAATACAATTATTATGTATTTTGTAGTTAATATTTTTGAGAAATGATTTTTTAAGAAAAACATTTATTATTTCTTATTTGTTCAGGAATATTTTTTCTTTCATGTCCATGAATTATTTAAAATATTTAGAAGATTATTTTTAATATTATCTTATTATTTTTTATATTATTTTTACACATGTTTTAATTTTTTAAGATTGGTTACAAATAAATCTTATTTTCATTTTTCTAAATGATTTACATTTATCTTTATAAAGAAAATGTGAATAGAATCATTATTTTAACATACCAAAAAGTAATAAAATATCTAACCATCATGATCACTCAATTAGTTTGGGAATCCTTTAGATGGATCCAATATTATATACAAAGATAATTTTTATTTTTAGATATATAAAATATACTAATTATAAATAAGTATTTTTCATAATGAAAATGGTATTTTCCTTAAAAAATAATTAAGATAATTTTGTAAGAAATATTTATTTTTATATTTCATCTAATGATGTTTCATATGATTTAATAGGTATATGATTCAAAGATACCATTCCTATTCCTTTTTTAGATATTCAATATCTATGATGATGATATTTTCATGAAACCCATATATTTTCAATGGTTATGCTATATCTAAATGTTGAAATTTTTGTGAAACCATTTTACTTTTTAGAGGTTATTATATATGGTTAATGATTTATGTTCACATGGAACATATATAAATGGGTTAGTCATATATGAGGAGTGGGAATGAAAATTTATATCATACCAATTCATGTTGTAAAGATGGATATCTCATAATATATGAAGGGATTGAATATGGATTGAACCCCGTTATGTATAGCTTTCTCCAGTTGGATAGTCTTGCTAGTGAATCCTAACTAATGATATTATATAATGAGTACTGAACCAAATCATATATGACAGTCGTAGATGTGATCCATGAATATGGAAATGATTTTTCTATGATTACATATATTCCACAAAATTATGTCTTATTTTAATTTCATACTCTCATAACTCATATTTTTTGCTTACATTATGACTATTTTATTATAAAGTACCAAGCATTAGGTAGTTATTCATGACTTTTTGATATGATATTATTTTTATTGTTTTCTAATATTATTATAACATTATTAATCCTTTATTCTCATTAATTTATTATATGATAATTAATATCTCACAAGTGACCCTTATAAAAGAAATAGGCTCACACTTTATTATGTTTACCATCAGCAGATTATGAAGAATGGTTTTATATAGGGCCAGTCTGAGAAGAGTAATCTATGTAAATATTTATTTTGGTACTTGATAAATATCATTCCAAGTATAAGTATGTTTTTTATAGAGTCTCTTAGGACACTAATAAATTATGTTTTTAGAATTTATCATAAATTTATATAGTGCATATTCTTCAATTTAGATGAAATTTCAATGAATGAAAAGTATCAGACTCTGTTGTGTTAATTAGAATATAGAATCGAAAAAAAATAGTTAAAATTATATTATTATATTTTGGTTGTCAAAATATATATAACTACATAAAGTATTTTGTGTGAATTAGATGATATTATCCTAGAGAGTGATATAGATAAAACCTTATTAAAAATTGTGTGTGAATTTACAGTATTTTTAATCATAAAAAATAATAGTGATAATAAAATTGGTGGCTCAACTGATGAGTGATCATGAGAAGGTGTATACACTTTCATAGAGGTCAACCTATGTGAAAAGGTCTTCATTAATGATTATATTTCTTATTTTCACATATATGTGAATATGGTAATCAAGAGTGTGAATACTGAAATTATCCTATAGAAATGGTTTAATTTCTTAGGAATTAATTTTTATAGAATATTATAACTAACCCCCCCTCTCAGTGGTTTATAATTAGACCAGGTCTCTTCACCATTGAATAGAAAGGGAATAAACAACATTGTTTGATGTTAAATAATTATATTTGAAATATAGTTTAACCTAGTAGTAAATATTAGATATTGTTTTTAAATAGTTCATGATAATTTCTAGGATCTGTTATAGATGGAAAACTAGAAAATGGTATTTTAATACAGATATTGTAATATGATAACTATAGTTGTAAAGAAAAATTAAATTTAAGGTATAATAAATTAATGATATTATTCAATTTTTATTACTAGATCGTTATATAATTTTTAGATAAATTATCTATATTAAATTTATGAGATGTGAATTAAGGTTACACATACATGTATATATCATGAACAAATAGTTTGAAATAATATTTCATTTTTATTTACATAGACAACTATTTTTGATATATAAACAAATGTTATGAATATTTATATATGATTTGAACGTATGACCTAATGAAATAGTATTCAAATGTTCATTAAATACCATTAAAAAACATATCCTATTGGATGAAAATTGATTCTTCTAAAACATTATACATGGATAACCCTTATCATTAGATTGATTATAAAATTCCAAATAGTTTAAAATAATGTAAGTGTAGAGTTATAAATATAAAGTCAGTGTGTACGTGGGAATCATTTACAATGTTGATTAATTTTCCATCTAATAAATAATAATAATAAAATTATTAAAATTAATTCCTTGGTTGGTAATGGAAATGTAGGTTCATTTAATACTTTTACTAACTAATTACTCATAAATTAATTTGATATGTTAGTGTATATAGTTGTTTTAAGGATTTACTAGATAAGTGTGTTGTGAGTTATAATTATTTAATTTTAAAATAAATTATAATTATTCCATTCCAGAGGTAAAAATTCCCAAATGCATGAGAATTTTTTTTACTAATATAGTAAAAATATATACTATTTTTTATTACACACACATACACACGCTGGTTTAGTTTTCATGGATATATGGATATGGAGGTGTTGTGGAAACTATTGTACAATCTTAAATTAGAATGATATTTGGTTTGAATTCTGGTAGTTATTGTGATCAAAGAAGGATGTTAATGTTGTGATTTGATCATGTATATGTTTTTATGGTAGGGTGACCAGAGATATCGAAGAGAGATGGCTTATATAATTTTTATTCAGATAGTGGTAATATTTTTAATAAATATATTACATTAAATGGGTAATGGGAAGGGGATCATATATACCGTGGAATTTATTTTTTTAATTTTTTTATTTATATATATTTTAGAGTAGTCCATTGACATGGATACAATATGTTTTGGGGGTATATTGATTATGTATATATTAAAAAGATTCATTTTTTTTGATTTTAAAATTGTAAGATATATTTTGAGGTTATTTTGGGGTAACATTCATGAATATGTGGAAATATATCTAATCTATGATTCATGTGTTATATTTTTATTCATTTCAAGGTTACTTATTTATTTTTTCTAAAATTGTAAAATAGTATTTCTTATGATGTAATCCCATGGTATTATATAACATTAAATGGATTTCGTTACTCATAAAGAATTAAATTTCTCATGAACATTCCATTTTACATTGTAATTGATTTTCTATACATATTTTTATGTGACATTCATATTTTCATTTTTAGAAATTTATTCCAAATGAGATAATATGTTCATGAGTTATGTACATAACCATTGTCATTATTAATATGGTAGTTAAGTGTGTCTATAAATATGATATATACATGTTGAAGCATGTTATTGTCATGAAAGAATGATAAAATTAAATGTTTTTTTAATTATATTGACATTTGAATTCATTAATATTTCATTGGACTGCTATATAAATATTACAATTTAAAATTAGAATTAGATATAATAAATTTAAATATAATATGCATAAAAATAGTTTTGTGATATTTCAAAAGAAATCTAATATGTAACGGATCAATGATAATTGAAAAAAATGGTGACTATAGAGTTTCATAATAGTAAAAGGTTCATTAAACCTTTTTTATTAATATGTAGTTATTTTGTGTGATATATACAAGGTAATTATAAAATTGGAAAGATAATAGGAAATAATATATATATATATCTTCATATATCCATTAGATATTGTTTTCATTTCTTTTTCTCATTATGTATCATTTTGATCGAAATCTAGATTGATGGTTTTAGATCTCCTATGAAAAACCAAGAACAATCTAAAATAATAAATCATAAATGTAAAGTGGTCATGAATAATAATTAATTTTTATTAATAATTTCATTGAATTCTTAATTAAATGAGGTTAATTTAAAAGAAACATAATTTTTCCATTTTTCATTAAGCATGAAAAATTTACGATTCTTGGTTGAAAACATGTACATTCAAAGAAAACATTACTTAGGAACATGTATATTATACATATAACATTAATTTATAAGATTGAAAATTTAATTCGAAAACAAAAATAAACAAAACTAATTATGTAAATAAATTTAATACACTTTTAATTTTTTTTTAATATCTTAATGAAGAAAATAAATAGTTTAAAAACACAAAATATATAATTTAATTTAAAAATTTCTAGTTCACATCTAATTTTTTTTAGAAAATGATATATTTTACTTGATATAAAATATTTATAAAATTCATATTGATACATTATACAAATTACTTTAGCGAAATTTTTTTTCTCATTTTTAAAATGAATTATAAAAATAAGGGTTTTTTGAAATAATTGAAAACCCATATTTTAGGAATTACATAGATTATTTAGACAACACCATTTTCATTAAATCATTAAAAAAGACAATAATTAAACAAAATTAATCATATAAATAATAAATTAAATAAAAAATCAAGATTATAATAGAATATAGATTTCATGAAATAAATAATATAAAAATTTTAATTGAACAAACCCATCACCTCTACCAACAACAGATCTCATCCACGAATAAAAATAATACTTAAAAAAGTTACAAGTTTAAATTATTTTAATGTTTAATTCCAATAAAAAAATTTATTTTAATTCAAGAAACTATAATATACATACAAATTTTCTAAATTATTGAATTTTAAATGGATTAGAATTTAACTTTTACTTGATATATACAATTTCTAAAATATGTACACTCTTCAGTAGCATATATAATGTACATTTTCTAATGAAATGAATTACATTGAACATTGAAAAAAAAATATTTTGATAATTTATTATCGAATAAAATGTTATAATTTTTTACCCTTTTACAACACAAAATTTTAACATCTTTCCCAATGTTATGGTCAAAGACTGAGTAATAATTCATTAATTTGAGTACAATTAGATTTAGAGTTTTAGTAAGTAGAAGGATGAAGAAATGGACACTTGAATTAAAAGAATATAAATATTTTCACATAAATTTTTTTTAATTTTTACCAATATATATAATATTCAATTTAGAAAATAATTTTCATAGTGAAGGATCATAACAGTTATCAATTATAACATGGAAACCTCATGATTTACATAAATTACATCATTCATTTAATAGTTTCAAATATGCAAGTAATTTATAGAATAGATGCCATCATTATATGATTAAATGAGTTAGAAGTAAGTGTTTATTATTTTATATGATCCATAGATATCTAAATACATGTATTTAATTTATACTATGAATGAAATTCAAAAAAACTAAAATTAATACCCCATAAGATTAACATTGAATGATACAACCAAAGTATTATTTTTTGAAGTGGGAGGTAAATTATTTTTATTATTTTAATTAAATGGATTGGGGATTCCTATATTATTATTTTCTATTTTTAAGAGATATAATTATTATTATTCTAAGAGATCCCCTAAAAACACATTACTAATAATTTTTTAGGTGAATATATTCTTCTAATGAAATATATTATATTGGAATGTTAATATAAATTTTACTTTTTATATAAAACAAATTAGTAAAGGACCCGAATATAAATTATAATAATTTAAATAAAACCTTTATTAGTAGTTATTGATCATCAATATACCAGGGTAACAATTCTCATTAATACAAACATGTAACATATCTTTTAAATCACAAAAGCCCATTAAACTAAACATATTTAAAATTCCCAATGTAATAAATAAATAAATAAAATTCTTATATATAAAATGTTTTAAACTAGTTATTTTAAATTTATAATATAGGACCAACCGAAAAAAAAAAATTGTTTCTAAAAATTATTATTGAAATATGTTTTCCAAAAAGCGAGTTAGAGTTTAAATATATTCCACCGTTTTCGAAAAAATAATAATAAAATACAATTGGCATCTCAAAATTTAAATTTAGATTATCATCAGAAATAAATTCTATACAAATGTTATAATTGGAAAAAATCATTTCAATAGTATTTATATTTGAAATTGAAATATTAATAATAATGGATAATATGAATTATTTATTTTTAATTGTGGCATAAACCTCAATCTCAACAATAAATATTTTCAAATTTTAATAGATAATTCATTATTTCTGATAAAAACATTATTTAAAATAAAGAACCATTAATCAATAATATTATATCACTATAATATATAAGTAAAATAATGTTATCATGTAGATTTTTATTCTGAGAATAATTAACCAGTTTAGAAAATTTCTTATGTTTAACTAAATAAAACGAAATTTTAAATTTACTGATGTAATTAATTTTAGAGTTAAAATAATTTGGTCTATAATAATTATCACTATGGGAGTATTATTATAAATGTTAGATAATAATTTCTGTAAAAAATTATCAATTTAAATTTAAAATAAATATGATTCAAAAATAATTTTAATTATTCACTTAAAATATTACTGAAATGAGGAAACATTACCTCAATCCTAATTTAAATATGTTCTTATTCATTTTCTATTTATTTTTTTATAAAAAATAATTATATATTTATTAATAATATATTTTAATCCATTAATCTAATATATTTTAAATCATTAAAAAATGAATATAATATTTAATTCAGTATCCATGCTATTTATTGTAATTTACTCCAAAAAATATTCAACTCTCATATTTAGATTCATATTTAATGTCATAATTTTTTATGTTCATTTGATAGATATCATTAATTGATATTGGGAAAATTATTATATATTTTAACCAGAATAAAAAACCATAATAGGGATTTCATCTACTTACATACCAAACAAATCATTGATGGAAGGATTTAAGAATGATGAATATCATCATAAACATATGTGGGGAAATTTCTATCAAATGATAAAACCATTTAAATTTATATACATATTTATTAAATTATAAAATAATGATAAAATAATGATATATGTATATGAAAGACACATATATCAAAATATGTACAAGAGATGTACAAATATTATAAATCATGGTTATGATATCCCTAATTACACTTTTTTAGGAACTATATTTTAATTTCATAAGATATGTATGTCGATGATAATTTCATCCTTGAGGATTTTTAATAATGGAACAACACAACATACAGATCAATATAATTTATATAAACTTCCTTGAACCACAAATGGTGGATAAATTTTCAATTATTTTTTATAAACCTCAACCAATATATAAAAAAATGAAACACATGAATTGATAATAATTTTTTAACATTTAAATAATCATCAGGACATTGGAAATATTAGAAATTATAATATAATGATGAAACCAATCATTATATCCTTCTGGGTATAATATGACAGAAATAAACACATTATCAAACTATTTATTAATTCCATGTTTTTCACCATTATATCATTACACTCTTTATAGAGTTTTGTGAACCATCATTGACCACAAAATAGATAAAAACACAATATAATTGTTGGGTTTTAAAATATAATTTTATCATTATATAAAATTCATTGAAGGCTTCAATGAATTTCTTCATTTTGAATTATTTAATATCATATGTATCATCTTCCGAAACTATATTTAAATTTGATTAAGAAATCATCCAAACCTAGTTTAGAAAATATTTCCTTTTTTCACCTCAAGAAACATTAGATATAACTACTAGTGAATATGCATCCACAAACTCAAATATATATCCTCAAAAAAATAATTAATGTATCTTTAAAATATTTAATATCTTGATCCTCATTTTGACAACCATAGTGTGTAAACCAAATGTCTTTAAAGAATATATAAAAAATATATTTCATTTATAAATATAAATCAACATAAAGATATAGATAAAAAAATTAAATCCTGGTAACAAAGAGATCTACCATTATATTTTTAAAACACATGCTTATTCATAACTAAGTACTATATTAGTATCATATACATGTTTTCATAATAATATAATCATTTATATAAAGACATAATCTGACTACGAAAAATGATTTATATCAATCCCATAGATCTGATAGATATTCAACAATTTCTATGTACTGACATTAAATGTTAATATGCACATTAAATTTAGTTTATCCATGTTAATGAGAACAGGAAATGACGCATAATATAAATCCTTAAATTTATCAAAATCACCTTATACAAAAATTTACATAAATTATCATTGTTCGCATTAATCAGAGTCTGGGAATTGATTTATGTAAAATGATTTGATGAATAACATCTTCATTAATACTTATCTGAAAAAGTGAAAATAAACTTTACCATAAAACAAATCTATTTTTTATTCATCATGTATTTTTTAATACATGTAAAAATATATGAAGGTTTTCATGCTATATATTTTTGAAACCATAGTTATTTGGATTTCATTATAAAAATTCACCACTACCATAGCAAAGTGATTATTCGAAACACTTTGTGATATAATTAACATAATATTTGGCATCAATATATTATTATTTTTTCTCAAGAATATATTGTTTTTTGTAGAATTTACTATATGTTAAACTAACATAAATGTTTCTTACTAACCTATCATACTCCATAGTGAACATCAGGTGCGGATTACATAATGTTATATATTTAAAATAGAATTATCATTAAACTTTAAAAAATATATTTATTGAACATTGTTTAATGCCAGAGTTGAGACATCCATTTACAAGAAACATGCATTTTTTATTCTTAAACTCATTTTAATGATTAATAAATTGACTTTAAATAATATATAATGTGCCAATATTTTTGGATATAATATTAGTTTATATAAATAATATATCTTATGACTAATTTTTTATAAAAACACAAAATAAAATGATCTATAACCTAATATATATTTTAAAATTCATAAAAAATCATTATTCCTATACTAAATTAGAAGAAATTATTTAACTAAACACACATACATTTAGAGAATTAGTATTAAATTTTATTTAATTATTCCTTCCCAAATAATTCATATAAGTATTTAATATTTATCATAAGTAAAATAAATCAAAAAATTTAAAAAAATATATTATTTCAATATTTCAAAAATTATATTTTCATTATATAAATTTAAATTTTGTATACAATAACATGAATGATTCTTGAAGAGGAAATACACCTTTTTTCACATAATATGGTTCTTTATTTTTTAATTTTCATTGAAGATATAAACATGAAATTTATTGAAATAAGAAATGATAAAATAAAATTCATTTTTAAATTACATATAATAAATTTAGTAGAAATTTTTGGTATTTTACCAATTTTATTGATTTTAAGAGAAATAGTGGGAAATTAATTTTTTTCCAAAAGAGTTCCATTTTATAAAATATCAATAATATATAAAAACAATAAATAAAAATAAAAGAATATAATTTTTTAATGAATAAATATAATTTAATTAAATATATACATTTAAATTTATTAATCATATATTTATATTTATAGAACAATGGTAATAATTTCTATTTTATTAAGAATAATTTGTTCTATTTTTAATTAGTTAGAAATTATTATAAATTTTAATGAGTATTTATTATAAATCCACATAAGAAATAATTTTTCTATAATAAATAAATTTATATAATTAAAATAAATACAAAAAAATATTTTATCTAACAAATAACATTAGATTTAAACAATATGTGTCCAACTAAATAATAAATTATGTACGTTTATTTTATCAATAAAGATTATCTTGTTTTTAAATTTTATTTGATAGAATTATTGTCAAGTGATAAATCAGAATGTTAATATCATATACGAAATTTATTTTTAAATAGAAATATTAAGGTCAATTACTATAGTAAAATATTAATTACATCAATAAATGTAAAAATGGTAAAAAAATAATTTCATAACATGAAATAAAAAAAAATAAAAAAAATCAGATGGATTCAATATCTGTGGTTTTACAAGAACACACCTCCATTTCATTTTTTAAATTTGGTCAATTTACCCAAGAATAATGGCATGACATTTTTAAAATGTAAATTCCCCTTCCAAAATTACCATCACCCTCCATTATAGATGGTATCCTTACACCACATGATGATAGATATTATGTTATATTTACATTATATAAATATTACAATTCACTATTCCTATAACCCAATCCCACATCCTTAATCATCTGTTAAGGATTAATTATATTAATTTCCACATTTCTAATGTGATTTCTAATTGAAAAATCATGCTCCGAACAAAAGTATTATCAACATAATAATAATTTTTTTTAATAATCATCATCTAATTTTTAGTAAAATAACATAATTAAATAAGTATATATAATATAAAAAAATATTATTATAATAATGTAATTTTCATTACTTACTCATTTTTATCCATATAGAAAAAAAATAAATGGTGATATTTTGTATGTTCATTCTACCACCTCTAAGAATTAATGGATTTTTATGTTCCTAAACACATCTCATGTGTAATTATATTAATGATATTTATGCATAATAATTTAATATAAAATGTATTTACGATTATGGAATGGGAAAATAATATTTGCAGTAAAGAAAAACTATTCATTAAATAATGAAAATGTCATACCTATGGACTCTCATGTCAGTGAAACTAATGTAAATTTTTTTCCCATCTCTTCTATTACTATTTTCCAGAAGAAATAAAATGTGTTGTTGTAATTTAATAAAGTAAATAATTACATAAAAAATATTTAATAATTGTAGATTAAATAAATCAACCTATAATAATACTTATCCATTATGTATACCATGATCACCCATTAATTATTTTAACCAAATATTTGAATGATTTTATAAATATATATATTTTGTGACTATGGAAAATACCTATCAGTTATAATGGGTAAAAACATAATAAATTAATATTATGAAGTATCATAAATATAGGATTGGATATTTAATAATTAATAACAATAATACCATTACGTAGTAAAATTAATATTGAAAATAGACCATTCTATGTTTCCTATCATATATAGAGATTGAATTTAGAAATATATAAAAATATATGAATATTATATAAATTGAATAATAAAGAAAAAAATAATATAATTCAAGATATCATGAAATAATTTCACAACACAATTGATCAGATTCCTCAAATATAAAGAGTTATAAAAATGATTGAACAAACTAATGTAACCAACATAATCCAAAACTAAATACTAAATAAATTATTTATAATAATACATAAAAAATAGAATATGAAATATAGAATAATGTTCTTATTAATTATGTTTTTATCTAACATAAATTAATTATATAGAAAGATAATTCATTTCATAGATTAAATCAGTAATTGGTTAAGTGGTTTCCATTTGAAATATTATTTCATAAGATATATTTCTTACCAAGGAACATGAAATATTTAATATGGTGTGATTTATACATAATTAATTAATTATAATAAATTAATTTAATTAATGTGTTTTTTCATTCATATCATTTATTATTTTATTTTTTATGGCCTTAGATTCCTAGGATAACAGTTTTTAGGGGTTTTTGCTAACTCAATGTTCTTTCATAGAGTTACACATTACATATTTATTTATATCATTCCAAGATTGAGTTATTATAAAAAGTAAATAATTTCTTTTAAATTACACATTTATTTTGTACGGTTTTACTATTATCCAAGAATACCACTTTATAAATGTAATATTACCCCAATAAATATGCTTCTTTTGTGGGTTTTATGTCTCAAATTTTTTGCCCTGGAGTCATAGTTCTTATTATACACAATATTTTCCTATGATTGGTGTATCTAATGTACCATTATTTTTTTTAATATTGATCATGTCATTATTAATTAAAATAAATGTTCAATTACATGATCCCTATTATTAAATGATTTTTAATATAAATGTTATTTAAGATATAATGTTGAATTTTTTGGAATAAAGTTTAAATTTAGTTCAATCAAATATGATAATACATATGGGGAATTTATAAATTCATAATTTTAAATATCATTATCATTTTTATTCTACCACATTATCATTGATGATCATTATTTCATCTTCATATTGATTAAAATTCACATTTAAATAATAATTTTGTGTGATTTTGTACTCAATAAATGTATTTGAAAATATTAAAATGGAATTCTATAAATTTAATAACAAAATGTTTTATAGGATAGTACATGTTTTCTCTATAAAATTGTTTTTTAAGAATTCATTATTATAGGAATTTAGAAAATAATATATTAATTTATATCTAAATAAATATTTAAAATTAATTTGAAAATTAATTTTAAAATAAACTAGAAACAGTATTTGGATATATTTTTGTTATTAAAATATTTCAATAAATGTTTTATAAATTTTTTTTCCAATGTTTATATTTGTTATCATTTTTACTCTTGCTTTTATTATTTTATGTTTTTAATAATAATAATTATTTATTATTCTATGAGACTAATTTAAATGGGGTTTCATGGAAAATGATTATTTTTCATGATTTTAAACTTTAAATTATTCTAATCCTATAATAGTTTCCATCAAGTACAAGTTTATTATTTGCATATATTTTAAAAATGACAAATAATATATATCTCTTACAAAAGTGATATATAAAATCATTTTTCATTCAAAATAATCTTCATGGTATTAAATTTTTTTTCTTCCAACTCATTTCTTCTATTAATACAATATTTTTTATTCTTTTGATTGTATGGTGATTATATAGATACAATTAACTTCATTAATTCATGATATAAATGAAATAATTTTATACTCATTATTTATACATTGAAAATAAAATATGCTCTGTTATAAAGAGAAAATTTCAATTATAACTATTGATATTTAATATCTCTGGATTCCTAATTATTTTAAATAGATATATCATGTTCTAATTAATTATTGAATTATGTATGTTTTATTATGTGATTCCATTTGAGAATGTTATGGAACCCATTTTATATTCATGGAAATGATGGATGAGATTAAAATTATTTGGTAGATATATATATGGATAATGATTTGTGGTGTCTTATATCTCCTTTAAATACACAGGTTTATTTTTATTTAACATGAGTAATCATTGTTACATGAGTGTATTTTTCAAAAGACAACATGTACATGGGAGAAATTATCTTCCAACTAAGTGCTTCATTTGGTGATTTTTCTCAAACCTATTCGCACACATGAGGATTTGATCCAATAACAAGACTATACATGAGAGAATAACCCAATCCCAAATTTTTTTTCATTTCTTAGTGGGTTCCTTGACATTTTTTTCAGTTCATATGTTTATTTAATTGTTTTCCATTCATTTTCTACACAATATTTTTCACCCATGGATCGTTTTTTATCCAAAACTATTACACAACCTTTTTAGTCTTGAATTATTTTATGCTATTCCTTATGCCATGATTTATGGTTTATTTTTCTTATATATTTTATTTGTATATTGATTATACCAATATTCTCATCTTATGACATCTTAAGATCTTTGATTGTCCTCATTTATATTTTCTCTTAATGTGATTATGAGATTATCCCTTCCCATATTTCCATTTCCCCAAATTATGAAAAAATTATTATATAAGAATTATCGAGAAGAGTATCATATTTTGAGGATATAGGTATAAAATTTAAAATGTTTCATGGATTTTGTAGATTCAATAATACAGATAAAAATATCCATTTAATACACAGAACGTGGGCCTAATTATTTTATATTATTCATTAATTCCGTTAAATGCTAAACTTAAAAATATTTCTATATTAAAATTTTAAATATATTATTATTATGGATATGTATTAAAGGAAATATGTATAGGTAATTTGATTTTAGCATCATAATCAAGATTACATGTCTAGGGAACCGCAATTAGAATTGAATGATAGTTCATTTGACAATTGATATTATGATATTGTCATGAGAGATAAATCAAGAGTTACAAAAACCATTATAGTTTGATATTTATGGTTCATAATTGTTTCAATATAATTGTTTAACTGTAATGTTGGTTATACTAAATATTCTTTATATATTTGGATGATATATCTTCTGTGAAAACAATAATGTTCTATTTATGAATATGAAAACAACATGATGTTTTTGTATATAGATATGTGTGTTTATACTAGGAATAACATCCCTACATGGATACTACATGTGAATTTACTATATAATATAGATATATGTCAGTGTAAAAAGATTAATGATAGAATATTTTGGTGTTATCACAAATATAACTTATTGAATGACAAAAATGCCTAAATATTCACCTGTTTGGCAGTGATGAAGGAAATGATAGTGTATGTTCAAATTATATTTATGAAAAATATATAATGTTTTTAGTCTTATGAACATTAATTAGGTTCTATAAATAAATAATATAATTACCATGAGAAATTAATGACTAATCAAAGGGAATCAAAGGTTTAACCAAAATTATAAAATGTAAATAATGTAGGTTTCGTATAGGAAGATATATTTTGAATGATGATTTTATATTAATATTTTGTATGTTCTCATAAAATATTTTTTTAGTCATTAGAGGAAAAAATATTAGGGGAAATTATCTAGGAAAATTGTTCATCTATAAAACAACATTGTATTATAACAGAATAAGGGAGTATAAAAAAATGGACTTGGATCACATTATATATGAAATACACAATGATTTTAAAAGGGAAAAATCATATTTTATAGAATCTATGGAATAAAACACCAATATTAGAATATAATTTTACATCATAATAATTTTTTATTTATTTATTTGAAAATAAATTAAATAACAACAATATATTACAGTGCACCCAACACATGTATTGAACGAAAGATGATACATTACTGAAATATTATTATTTAAACATAACTCTTATAACATAGACAAGATGTTATTGGGTGTGAATAATAACAAATAAATTATGTAATTTATTTTTTTACTCAGGTATAATATTAATTAAATGGATATTAATAAAATAATAAATACAAAAAATTTATTTAAATGAAAAATATGTGTTCCCTGAAGAAGTATATTTTTCTAAAAAATAGTTTAGATGGGTTGTGCACACATAATTATAATGTTATTTTTTAAAACATGATAAAATTTATTTTAAAAAATAAAATTAATTTTTAAATCTTCATGTTAAAATTATAAATGGGTGATTTGCTAATAATATTTTTGGAAAATATTATTTTCTAAGAAATAATGAAAAATAAAAATTTTTATTGAAAACTACCTTTTAGATTAAATTAAATACAAAGATATAATATATTATACATTTTTTAGTGTCACATTAGTCTATTAATACTATAATTTAAATAATTTGGTTTAGTTAAATCAATTTCACATTTAATTATAATATTAAAACCTTATAGACTATTGGATGTTTTTTGTAAAAAATGTTTCTTTGAGATGTTTAAAAGATTAATTTTTATTTGAATTAATAAAATTAAGTAAAATTAGTTTCTAATAATTTATCCCATATTTGGTATTAAAATAATAAATCTTATCTAATAATTTTGTCATCATTTTTTAACATAATGAAATGTAAAAATTTTAAAAATTAATTAGCAAGTTAACTGTAAAACTGGGTTTACTTGGTGTTAAACTAAATTTATAATTGTTAAAAATGATATCACATGAAAAAAACTAGCATTTTGTTTATATTTCGATCTTATAACCTATAATATTCTATTAATACCTTTATTTGTTTATGTGGGAGAATAAAACATGGGATCACATTATCTTTTAATCAATTTCTTTTGTGTCATCTCTAGTAATTATAAAAGACAACCCATCCTCTCTCTTCGTTACACATTGAAACCCATATGGGTTGAACAATACCTTAAAAATGTATTATTTACATATTTTATCACATACTATTTTACATTTTAGTTTTAGTTATCCCTCATATGAAAAATTTATGTATTAACATAAATAGGCTCTTTAAAGAAGATGAATAATTCTTAAACATGTGTCTTTTTATAAATTATTCTTCCCCCATGATAATATAATCATTAAATATAATAATATAATTTTAATTGTATTAAAATGAAATTTAAGTGTTTTTTGTTAATTTAATAACCCATATCCATTGCAACTTCCATCAAATGAGAAATTAAACAATTGATCGTGATTACAACAAACAACACATTCACTAACTAATGTAATTTATTTTCTATAAATAAATTTTAATGATATATATATATATATATTGATGTATTTTACATATATATATATATAATATGATATTATTAAATTTAGGGAACTATTATCTCATATAGATAATATTTCCAACCAATATCAAATGGGATAAGATAACATTATTCATTTGTATGGTGAACTACCACCTCACAAAGTGATATGAATATTTTTTATGTTTTTCATTAAATTGATTGTATTTAGAATATATAAAATTTATATATGTGATATTTATGACCTAAAAATCCTATTATAATAATATCACATAAAAATTATTACATTCCCTTCATTTATATAACAATAAAGTCCCTCATGCGTACATATGGACAACCAACTCTGCGTGTGAAATGTTTATCATTTTATTTTTTAAATGCATGTTAATTGAAATATATCATAATAATATATATTATGCACATAATAGAATAATTATTCTATAAATTTTATCTTTCACTTACTTTCCATTAATTATATTCTTCAACAAAATAGAATGAGTGTTCATGTGTACATACAATATAGCTTCTCCATAAATAGTGTAATAAATTTTATGTTAATTGATTTTACAATTTACTCTAATTACATATAAAATTAATTTATGTGATATTTAAATTTTGATAAAAAATAAAAATTCTGTAATTGAGATCTATTTAAATGTACTAATACTAATAAACCCAAATATACTTGAAAAATGAATCAATTATCACCGAAAGTAATTATTTTAACAAAAAATGTTTATAAATGTGTTATAAAAAATAAAGATTAAAATTAAATTATTTTAAGTATTTGATTATTATTATCCAAAATATTAAAATAAACAAATATTTTTATAATTGTTGTTCGGACACATACAAATGATGTCAATCAAATTGGATGAGTTTCTTCTTGAACATGAACTTCTGTGAAACATATTCAATGACATAACTTAGTCCACTGTGTGTTTTGTATAATACCCATTTTAATATGATATATCATGAATCCATTTTATTTATTTTTATTTAATTTTTATTTTTATGTTATTCCTTTAATGGGGATTACGATTCAAATGGTACTAAAGGGTTATGATATTTATGTTTTCATATCATGTTAATCCATATTCTTTATACATGAATTTACATTAAAGGGAATAATATGATGATTTACTAATAAAAAAATTATTTTCCCCCTATAGTTATTATTGTTGTTTTAATTTAATATTATCAATTTACACTATATATTACTTAAAATTATTTTGAAAATGTTGTTAGGAAAATGAAACTTCATTTCTCTTTTACAGCTGAAAATTCATGGTCATCCGAAACCAAGTTCTCTAAAAATGTTTATAACATTATACAAATGATTTATTAATGAATTTTTTTTCCAATTTATGAATTTTTACAATTTTATTAAGAATAATATTATTTAATTTTTCAACAAAAAATTTCATTAGGATTTTACTAATTTTATTAAATGATTATTTTTTTTATTATGCATAGCTTGAATGTAATTTATCTCCATCTCGAACAATATTTGTATTAATAAAAAATACTTAAGTTTCAATGGATATTTTCAAATAAAATTATTATCACAATTTTATTAATTTTTTTAAAAAATTTATTATTAAAGATAAAAGGATATATTCCTCAAAAATATTTTTAATTGGATTTTTATGGTATTTATATTTCTCAAAGACATCAACCCATTTTTTTACTTATTTAACCAATGGTATATGTTTTATTGGTACCATGTATATTATTTATATAGATTTTTTATGATTCATTTGAATGGGGATGTACAATTTTATTACAATTATCCATATTACATGAGATGGTTTATGCTTATGTCTATTTATTGGGTTATGTGTTCAATTTTCACATGATAGATTTATAATATGGATGATTAGGTTTATTATGTTTCACCACATTAATATGAGTAATTAATTATGGGTTGGGACCAAAATTAAAAAGCACGTCGATTCAATTATTGGTACCACGAGGCAAATTAGTTGGCCATATGTTTCCGACGCTTTCACCGGGGCGCACGCGCATCCGGACGCGAGGGGGGGACGCGCGACTTTGTTGCCCCGCATTCCCGCTTTCCAAAGGCGGGCGGCATTCGTTCCTTGTTCAGGTACGTCTGCTCCTTGATCGAAACGGGATGATGGGATGTCGGTTCTTCCTTCCGTGGATTCCTCCTCAGAACTCGTCACCTAGTCCGGGTCTCCCTCATAGATTTAATACGTAGTTCGTGAAACTATTCCCAGTGCCATGTTTCCATGGGCGCCAGTTAATTACGCTACTTCTGTCGGGACATTCCAAAGGGTCCAGTCAGGGCAGCAACCTTCGGTCAGGGGGGTAGTCACGTTGAGGCATCAGTAGCGTGTCTGGATGCTGGGTTACCTGGCATGTCTGTCTGTTATCCTTGACCACAAGGCTTCTCGAGGGCGTGGAAGCCCGAGGCATCCCACATCGAGCGCGGGGAATTACATGTCATAGACACGTATCTGAGGTTTTCCTCAGCTTCCCGTGTTCAACACAGGGTATGCCGCGAGTTTAACGTCTAGCGGAGATGGATGAGAGTGAAATGGGACCATCGCAGGGGGCGATAGTGAAGTTGGGCTTGAGCCTTGACGAGGCTTCCTACGTATCCCCGTGGCAGGGAATGAAAGTATGCGTAGATCAAATGGGGCTTTGTCGGTAAACCGATGTGAAGCTGGACCTTGGTTCGACGGGCATCGTCAGCGTACCGACGTGAAGATGGACCTTGGTCCGAGGGGAGTTGGGTTTGAACCTCTGGGAGGATTCCTACATACCATGCCTTGACATGGATCAAAGTCCTCGTAGTTCAAATGGTGGGTCGCAATGGCTTACCACTGGACCAGAATGGGACCCGACGTGAATGAGCGACGGGTGGGCTTGAACCTCATGGAGGCTTCCTACGTACCATGCCTTGACATGGATCAAAGACCTCGTAGTTCAAATGGTTGGGTCGCAATGGCTTACCACTGGACCAAAGTGTAGTTTAACGTCATGCGGGACGAAGATGGGACCCAACGTGAAGAAACGACGGGTGGGTGTGTCGATGAACCGACGTGAAAGTAGACCTTGGTCCACTATTGGTGGGATTGAACCTCGTGGAGGCTTCCTACGTACCATGCATTGACATGGATCAAAGACCTCGTAGTTCTTATGGGGTTTTGTCGGTGAACCAACGTGAAAGTAGACCTTGGTCCACTATTGGTGGTCTTGAACCTCGTGGAGGCTTCCTACGTACCATGCCTTGACATGGATCAAAGACCTCATAGTTCAGGTTGTCACAACGGCTTACCGCTGGACTGGAATGGGACCCGACGTGAATGAGCGATGGGTGGGCTTGAACCTCGTGGAGGCTTCCTACGTACCATGCCTTGACAAGGATCAAAGACCTCGTAGTTCAAATTGTCACAACGACTTACCGCTGGACTGGAATGGGACCTGACATGAATGAGTGACGGGTGGGCTTGAACCTCGTGGAGGCTTCCTACGTACCATTCCTTGATATGGATCAAAGACCTCGTAGTTCAAATTGTCACAACGGCTTACCGCTGGACTGGAATGGGACCCGACGTGAATGAGCGACGGGTGGGCTTGAACCTCGTGGAGGCTTCCTACGTACCATGCCTTGACATGGATCAAAGACCTCGTAGTTCAAATTGTCACAACGGCTTACCGCTGGACTTGAATGGGACCCAACGTGAATGAGCGATGGGTGGGATTGATCCTCGTGGAGGCTTCCTACGTACCATGCCTTGACATGGATCAAAGACCTCGTAGTTCAAATGGGGTTTTGTCAGGGTCGGTGCTCACTCTAAGCCCACGTGAGTCATGCTCGGTGTGAGAAACAAGAGGTTGCATGGACCTGACGATCACGTCGCGAAGGGTGCGTCCGTGAGAAGCGAAGAGGGGCTTACGCGTTGGGCGGCCCATGGTGTTGGGACTTACTCCAGGATGGAGTCCCATGGCGCGACAGAGCGCGGGGAAGATGGACCTTGGTCCGACGATGAGAGGTGCCTCGTTCCCTATCACGTCCTCCACTGACCTTGGAAGTGGGGAAAGTACCGAGATGCACGAGTGCAATCATCCGTACCAAAGGTTAGGGGCTTACGCTCTGAGGCGACCCTTCCCCTGCAAACATACACCACTCCGACAAGGAGGATCTCAATCCATGTGCGGAAGAGTTCCATTCCTGTGGAGACGAGTGGTGTAAAAAATGTTTGAATTGGGGGGACCCTTCGTGAGGGAGACGAGGTTGGTCCACAGTTTAACATCATGTGTTGAGGACGTGGTGCTTGGCAGTTTAACGTCCTGCAGCTCGGACGAGGTGGGTTCACTCCACACCCCTAGGGCTTACATAACTGGTACCCTCCGGTCCTTGGGGAAGGGAAGGTATCGGTAAGGCCATGGTAAAGGGGGGTCGTGGGACGAACCACCGAGGGGTCTACGTTAGCGTGGCGATGTGAAGAAGCAATAGCCGTTAGCGTGCCTATGCGAAGAAGCATTAGGCGAAGCAACGCTACGGGAGGTGTTGTCCATGAGACTTTGAAATCACATCGTGAAAACCTGGAGGGTCGCACGGAAAGAGGAATCGCTAAGAAGAGGAGTGTGATTCGCGAAGTGGGGTGCCTTGGCCTTAGCATGGGGCATAGGTGGGAGTGGGAGGTGCTTCGCGAAGTGGAACAGTGTTCGCGGAGCACTGCCTCGCGAAGAAAGAGTGGTTCGCGAAGCAGGGTCCTGCGAAGTAGTGTACTTCGCGAAGTGGAGCGATCCTGCCTTAGCATAAGGATTACTCGTATGGGTTGGGTGTTTCGCGAAGAACAAGTGCTATGCGGCTGCCCGGGTTCCCTTGGGAATCCCCTTCCTTTGCGAAGGCCCTTGAGCTTTGCGAATGGCATCCCTCTCGGAAGAGGGGCTCAAAACGAAACAAATCAGAGTCATCTCGCGAAGTAGAAATACCTTGCGGAGCTCATGATTCCCGGGGCAAAGCGTGCTTCGCGATTCGGGAGAGGAGAAGCCGAAAGGTCAGATTGTCCGTCCCATGGACTCAGGGGGAGTCGAGTATTTATAGGGAAGGGGCGCCGCGAAGCAGGGCTCGCGCGCCGCCTTCGGGGCTTCGCGGCGGCTCGCGAACGTCAAACGGGTTCGCGGAGGATTACCGCCTCCGGTGCTTCGCGGCGGCTCGCGAACGTCAAATGGGTTCGCGGAGGATTACCCCCTCCGGTGCTTCACGGCGGCTCGCGAACGTCAAACCTGTTCGCGGAGGATTACCGCCTCCGCAGCTTCGCGGGGCCGCCAAGGTTGGGACGCTTCGCGGCGGGGCTTCGCGGCTGCGCTTCGCGGCTGTGCTTCGCGAGGCAGCGCGCCGGCTGTCTTTTTCGGCCCTTCCTTTCGGGCCACATTTTTGGTGCCAACAAATGCCCCCCCTCAGACATGGAGCCGCGGAGGGCGGAGGTTCGAAGTCTGAGGGAAAAATCGCCAAAATTTTCGGTGGTTCGCGATGCAGTATCGCGGAGGGGGGCCCGCGCTACTCGCCGGGACCGCGGATCCGGACGCGCCGCGATGCTTCGCGCGGGTGAGGCGCGCCGCGATGCTCCGGGGCCGTCGCCTATAAATATGGGGTCCGCCCTCTTTTGTCTTCACGTGCCTTGTCTTTTTGTGCGCTCTCGATTTTGCGAGGCTCCGCGTACTCCGCGACAGCACTCCGCGAATCGAGCTTCGCGGCGAACCGCGGGTCTCCGACTCCGCGTCCGCGCTAGGCGAACTTCTTGTCGGCCTTGGCCAGACTTCGCGACTTGGTCTCGCGACCGATCTTCGCGATTCCTCTTCGCGGTCGAGCTTCGCGATTCAACTTCGCGGCCGTGCTTCGCGATCCAGGGGAAAAACTTTTCTGGGGGTCGTCATTAAAAATGGCCCATCAAGAGGTTGTGCTGGGAGTGCTTGCAGATGCCGCTCGCCGGGATGAGATGGCCAACCGTCCAGGCTTAGGGGAAATGGTTCGCTTCCATTCGGACCACACTTCCTTGACAGACCTGCTGTCGGAAGGTCAGAGGGAGTACCCGCAGTGCATGAAACTGCCGTTGTACAGCTTCGGGCTGAGGGATGACGTCTTCATCCCTGAGGAAAGAAGGGATGAACTAGCTTGCTGGTTCAGGAGCATACCATGCCAGCACCAATGGTTCAGGGCGGCCGATGGTCACGCACAGGAGGATTTCACACCTGTCACCGCTGATTGCCTCTACAATCATGTGAACGACATTGACGGGAGGCCACTGCAACCGGATACGTCCCCTACTCTCTACCGCACCATGTTGAAGGCGGCTCTGCAGGATCCAAAGAAGGGATGGTCTGATGAGTGGGACCTGCGCCAGGGCGGCAACTTCACCGATGACTGGGGCTGGGCCTACTAGGTAGGCGCCTCCTGCGAGGAGTTCGAGGCCGAGCTGAGGAGAGTGGGATTGTATGAGGCGGCATGGGCCTCCCAGTTCCACATTTACCAACCAAAGCAGCTGATGCCAGAACTGCTGAGTAGATGTTCGTCTAGGACCAACACTTTTCACCTACATCACGGGGAGGTGGGCATCAGCCTGTGGGATGTCCAACAGATTTCCGGGGTCCCGATCTTGGGGGCCTTGTATGACGAGATCCTCCCTGTTGCCAGCGTGTGGGGAGATGCTGAGCAAATGCCACGGTTGGCGTCAGCGCTGATAGCACTTGTCCCTGGAGAGGACAAGGAAGCGGTGAGGGATGTCCACTTCAGAAGATGGTTCAAATGCTTCCTGAACTTCCCAGAAGATCGAGAGTTCCCTACAAGGCCTCGAACTTGTCTGAGGGCAGCCCAGCGGGCCAAGGGACACTCGTACTGGCGTGCCTTGGAGGACATCCAATGGAAGAATTGGGGTTTCAACGTCAGCACCGAACAACAGCCAATAGTCAGGCTGGCGACGTTCATCGCGGCTCTCATCTGTGGGTGGATCCTACCGGTGAGAGATACAAGCATGGGGGTGCGGCCCAGCTCGTTCATCATGGCATCGATGTTGGCCATGGGGCAGCGGATCAACCTGGGGATCCCGATGCTCGCCAAACTATACAGGATGATGCGGCATATTAGCGAGGGCAAGAAGCCGCCAAGAATAAGCGGGCCCTTCCACCTCCTGTATGGGTGGATTTCGGCGCATATCAGGGGGATTTACGAGTATCCAAACCCCATTTCACCGTCGGGATCAGACTTTCGCCCCTCCATTCTGAACGCAGTTGGGAGCTTCCCATTCAAACTGGCCGTTCCGATGGTGCTGAATAGGGTGTGGAGGGCGGATGAGTTCAACTTTCATCCCTTCCCACTGCCGACGGGGAGGCATACTGATGATGGACGGGGGACGGAAGAACATCGGGCTTACCTCCTGGCCTTCCGAGGTGGGGTTTTGGTGGCTCGGATAGACCGTGAGCCAATCTGTGAACCGTACACCCCGTATCGTTTTGCGAGGCAGTTCCGGTGCCTCCAGCGGCTGACCCCGTAGGTATACTGGGAGGTGCGTCACGAGGAGCACCCATGTGTGATGAGGCAGCTGTGGCTCATGTTCACACGTGAGGATGGAAAGATGCAGATCGCATTGCCTCCGTCCACCGCCCCCTTCGTCTTAGTGAAGGAGTACGCCATCAGCTGGGAGGCCGCTTACCCCGGGGAGATGCTGAAGCAGCCAACGATCCGGGTTGGTGACGGTGGGCCTCCTTTATCTCGAGGTCGGGGTCGGAGGGCAGCTAGGGCCGCTCGCGGCAGCGGGGCTGCCATGGCAGAGAGACCCGCACCGGCCGAGGGTATGGCAGCAGCAGCGGATCCGGTGGTTCCGGGAGAGCAGGGTCATCCGGAGGGGCGGACACCGAGGGGATTCCGTTGGATATCCGTTCAGGCTCCGGGGTAGCAGCTGTGTCACATCGACATGGCAGAAGATGCCGTCTTTCCGGAAGCTTGGGACATTTGGGATGTCAACCGGCAATTCCTCAGCCCACCCGAGATGTGGGCCCACTTGAATCGCCTCGGGATGAAACTACCGGGCATAGGCCCAGTTCGGGCTGGATTCATGGTGTCTCTGGCGGAGGCGGAGCAATACTTGAACGAGCTGGAGGATTACGTTCACTCCAGTGGTGTCCCTCACCCAATGACAGACCGGGTGAGGGTACTGTTAAATCAGACGGTGCCCCCGCAGCTATCGGTTGCCGATCTGAGGGAGCGCGTCCCCTTGCCGGAGGAATCAGGGGACTCTTCTCAGGGGGACGAGGCTAGAGGAGGGAGTCCGTTGGAGGAGGGCGAGGTCGGAGACCGAAGCTCAGAATCCGACGACTTCGCGGAGGCTCTCGAGGTAGCATTCCGAACTTCTCTCCTTACGATCTGTTCTTGAATCCCTATGGACTTCTCACAAATGATCGAGCCATGCAGGAGGAACTTGTTCGTAGGACTCGTTCTCGCTCCTTGGCGGGTGATGTCGCGGGACCTTCGGAACCCGCGCCTATGGCTGCGTCTAGTTCTGCATCTGGTGGGACCAGGGGGTCTGAGGTGGCTCCTCTGGACTCTCCAGGCCTTCCAACAGTATACGGGGGGCCTCGTCTCAGAGTCCCATCAGTACCGGCCCAGGAGCAGCGCTCGGAGGTCGATCTTCGTAAGTCTCCTCCACCGGTCTCCTCGTTGTCACATGTGGGCCATGCCAACTAACGTTTATGCCTCTTTCTGTCATACAGTTCTCCGACTGGCGTGGGCTGCTGCAGCGAGGCTGGTCGGGATGTCTGGCGGCGTCCCTCCCAGGGGCATGCCGGTGATGGTGACGATAGTCCCTTCACCTTCTCAAGCTGCGGTGCACACCATCACTGGCGGGACCACCAGCAGGGCCATACCTGAAGTCATCGAAGTGGACTCTGAGGAAGAGGATCAACCGGTCAGTCCCAGTCCTGTCGTGCCTGCACTGGCGTCAGGTGTCGTACCAGACTCAACACCAGATGCAGATCCCGCTGAGGAATTCCTGCAGGCATATCCTGCGTACGAGGCTGCTGACCGCGCGGATTGGGACGAAACAGCCTCTGATGAGGAAGACAACAGCATAGTCTGCCGCCGGTCATGGAAGCTGATCACATGCTTTATCAGGGAAACTCCCCAAGCGCAATGGCTGGTCGAAATGGATAGGCTCCGCTCGCGGTTGCACGAACTATGTGCCGGGGGAGTGGATGCCCAACGCCCTCACGCGCTCATCCGAGACCTCATGGCTGAGAAGATCCGGGAGCATGATCATGGGTTGAGCGTGGGATGGCAGCGGAGGAAGGCGACCAGTATTAGGAAGCTCCAGGAGGCTGAAGGCGAGGTGCAACAGATGCAGATCCGGGCCAACGAGCTTTCAGCCACTCTCGATGCGCAGTCTGAGCTGGTCTCACGATTGAAGACCCAGCTGGCAGAGGCTGAGGAGCACATGGGGCAGACCATTGGAAGGATGGCTGCCGTTCGGGCCGAGGTTGAAAGGGCCAGGGCCAGGGTTGACGAATTATGCCCCGCCGCTGCTGTAGAGGAGCGGGAGTTGAATCAGCGGCAACAGGCTTTGGACGCCGCAAGTCAACGGGTGGCGGAGCTGCAACGCTCCTTTGACGGGGTCAACCCGTCCATGGGGGAATTCGACCCCCGAGTATTGTAACAAACTCGAAATAAGCTTTTATTAACACTTTTGTGCTTCAACTCTTTCTTTCTCCTTTGTTTTGAGTTCCGTAGCACGCACGATTTCCACTGTTGAATTGCCTTGTTGCATCCCTACAATGTTTGCGGGACGTTTGACGACAATTCCCTCAAACCAGTCCAGATTCCCGAAAGATGGGGAAGGCTTGATCGGAGGAGGAAATTCCAAGATAGCCGAATTACCGTTTCTCCAACGTGCTCTTATGCACGAACGGGGCAACACCAGGGGCGCTGAAATCGGTTCAAACAGATGAAAATGGGAAGTGTGAATCATGATGCCCAAATTCGGAACACTGTGGGGATGGTGTGACAATAAAGGACAACCGTTAACCGTGGCGGACAAACGGTATCCTTACTGCGTTAGCCTGAAATGGGGACAACAAATGAGCATCGACCGCTGACCATATTCGCAACGCGGGATTTTATCGATTTGTTGTCGATCAATCTTCCAGGACATTGGCCCAGGACAGTTGGTGGACCATAGGTCAGACATCCATACTTTTAGGGGGTCCTTCCAGTCATGACCAGTCATCCGGAACGTTGGCCCAGGACGGTAGGTGAGCCGATGCGGCATAAGACCAGGCCGTTAGGGGGTTCCTTCAGACATGAAAGAGGACGAGGGTCCGAATAAGGGACACGCAAAGCGTGGAACATGGAGTGGTGGTTTGTTCAAATAGAATCCAACACCTTGGTAGTTGCACCACCGTGGAGGGAGTACGCCAAATTGGCCGCATTGGCTTGATCATGGATCATTCCTTCTTCCAGACAGGCCCTCTGGCGAGGGCTGGAAATGGAGAGGAGCAAGATTTTGTGATTCCAGGGGCTGAACCCTAGGTGAAATGCCTGGGTGTCTCTACGTATCCCACGTGATGATGGGAATCAAGCCGCACGTAGTTCTGGAAGCGCAGTTTAACGTCATACTGGACGAGGAGCAGCCTAACCGTGTTGGTACACATCCAGCCAAAACTACTAAGCCCACGTGAGTCGTGCTCGGTGTCGGAAACAAGCAGTAGTGGTGGGAATTTCCCGATGCAGAGAGGGGCAGGTTAGGGCAAAGGGATTCTCGGTGACTACCGGCCCGATGACACTAACATGATCATTCAGCGCTCTTAAATGCGCGAAGAGAAAGAGCCGAGTATGATGGAGTTCCACTTGAACATGAGGGAGTGGAAATGTGTGAATCATGAAGCTCGAGATTCGGCTCACGATGACGGCGGCGTGGCGATAGAGGATTACTGCTGACCATGTTCGCAACACAGCATCCTGTCGCGTTAGCCTGAGGTGGGAACAAACAAATGAGGGTCGACCGTTGACCATGTTCGAAACACGGGACCATGTCAAAAATGTTGTCAGAGATCCGTGGGGACGTTGGCCTGAAACGATTGAAGGGCCCTTAGGTCCAGCATTCATGGAGAGCCCTTAAGCTTACTATCCACGTCGTCCGAGGGTCCTTTTGGACGTGGAAGAGGATGAGGATCCAAATAGCGAGCTCATGAAGCTTGGTCATGAGATGAGGGGAATGTCCCTGTGGAAATCCCATGCTTCGGGCTCTTTGTCAAAACACATCTGAATACGGCAACGAAACGTATTAGAGAGAGGGAGCAGATTCCTTTCCCTTGGGATGATCTTAGTTTATGGTCATAGAATTCGGACCATGGATGGGAAAAAGGGATCAGGGGACGCATGACATCAAAACCTGACGTGAATGAGGACATAGCCCTGCTCACCATGCGTTCTCTGGGGAAATGCACGAGTCGAGGGACCGAACACAAGGGTTAGGCTGGGCCCGCGGGGAAGTACCCGGGCACTCCTACGTATCTCATAAGGATGAGAATCAAGCCATACGTAGTTCTGGAAGGTGGCACGGTAAGGTACCAGTGCCAGGGGAAAAGGGGAGTGCGGACGTGGCCCTTGCACTAAAGAAGCGGAATTTGATGTATCTTGTTTGTTCTTTAAGGTGAATGGTTTTTTTTGTGAAGCGACATGCCTAGAACAGTAGGTCGTGATGTCGCCACAAGAATCAAGCCATGATGGGCGTTGACAAATGGCATGGTATGTGACCAATACCCAACGTGATGTCCTCTACAGCTAGGTCACCACAATGCGGTGCCGTTTTTCGTCGTGCGGCCAGGATGATAATGTCACAGTTTTGGGTCGTATGATAGGACCAAGCATGCATTTTATCGTCATGCAGCGCAGATGTAGCAGAGACGATGCTAGGTGGGAAATGTGCGCAGTGTTATAAAACACAATTGACGGAGACATGATCCCACATCATATTGTACGCCATTTGGAGGGGGAAACCTTAGGCCGAGGGGCCTATATGGAGGGGAAACAGGGGGAGAGACTGGCTTCCTGAATGGGTTGTACCCGGAGACAGGGCGTCTGGGCGGTCCTACGTATCCCATGAGGATGGGAATTTGAACGTAGTCCCGAATGTGTCTTAGTTTATGGTCTTAGAGTTCGGACCATGGGAGCCCTAAAGGGCGCCAGATTGCAGCTTTGTCCCCCTAACATGTAAAGGTGCACTGAGGGATAGCGCCAAAAGTGTCGAGATTCCACCTAGACATGATGGGGTGGAAAATGATGTGAATCATGCAACCAACATTCAAAGACTGAAGGGGCTGGCGTGACGACAAAGGATTACTACTGACCATGTTCGCAACACAGCATCCTGTCGCGTTAGCCTGAAATGAGGACTAACAAAACGAGCATCGACCGCTGACCATATTCGCAACGCGGGATTTTATCGATTTGTTGTCTGAAACCCTGGAGGGTGATGGCCCGTGTCGGTAGGAGAGCCCTTGGGCGTAGTATCCAGGCCGTTCTTGGGGGTCCCTCCGGGTTGTGAAAGATGATGGAAGTCCGAATAGAGGGGAACACGAAGCTTGACAAGTGGAAGGAACTTGATCAAGTTGAATCTGACACTCTTGGTCCTAGACTAGAGTGCTCTTAATACATGGGTGAACCACTGCAGGGAGCCAAGGGACTCGACCTTGAGGGTGATCGAGAGATGGAAGATTCCAAGGGGAAGGGGGCATGATGCCCAAAACCTTGTATCATACCTACGCACCCCCCGCTGGAGAGGGATGGACCAAGTGGCCTAGGTGACTGGGAAATCAGGAGATCTCCCAGAGGTGGGGCTGGACCCGAATCTTAGACATTCAGGCGGTCCTACGTATCCCATGGAGATGGGAATCAAGCCACACGTAGTTCTAAAGGGTTCCTTTTAACGTCATGCAGGACAGAGAACTGGAGGACTGAACCTCAGAATGGGGCGTGCGTGGTGCAGCTATTGCAAACCCGTCGTGAATGAGGACGTAGTCCTACACTACGCCACGCAGCCCTATGATCAGGGTCCTGAAGGCAGGATTAGAGAGGTAAATTTGCTGAACTCAAGCTGGGTCTGAAGACAAGGAGTCTTGAACGTAGTTCCAGATGAGAGTCTTAGTTTATGGTCTTAGAGCTCGGACCATGGGTGGTGACAGCTCCCGAGTAAGCACAGATGTTAACCCAATCCCTAAGCCCACGTGAGATAAACTCGGTGTGGGAAACAAGGGGGGTATCCTCATTGCAATACTTGGGGCATCCATCAAGGGGAGTCAGCAGAGAGTTTCGAAGGACACCTTTGATGTAGCTTGTTCCTCGAACGCACAGACGTGCACGGGGGAAAAGTACCAAGAGTCCCAAGACTCTACTTGGACATGATGAAGTGATGAAGGGTGTGAATTGTGTACCCAACATTTTGGCTTAATGGGTTGGTGTGACGACAGAGGAAAACTGTTATCCATGACGGAAAAACAGTGTTTGTATCGCGTTAGCCTGAGGTGGGAACACCAAACGAGCATCGACCGCTGACCATATTCACAACGCGGGATTTTATCGATTTGTTGTCCGAAACCCTCGGGGGCATTGGCCCGTATCGGTAGGAGAGCCCTTGGGCATTGTTTCCAGGCCGTTCTTGGGGGTCCCTCCGGGTGTGAAAGATGATGAAAACCCTGATGCGAGGATACGCAAAGCCTGGAAAGCGAGTGCGGACGTGTCTGAGTAAAGCTTGGCATTCCAGGTAATAAACCAGAGTACTCTTAAGCACATTGGTGAACCGCCGAAGAAAAAGGATCGACGAAACAATTCATCAAGGGGTGAGCATGGCGTAGTCATCACGAGATCGTCGTAAATGAGGACATGATCTCACACCACACCATATGGTCCCCTCATGGAGGAAGGATTGGCCAAGGGGCCAAGATGGGATGGGGATTCCCGAGAGATGGGGATGGACCCAAGGCATAGACGTTCAGGTGATCCTACGTATCCCATGGAGATGGGAATCAAGCCACACGTAGTTCTTGAAGTGCAGTTTAACGTCATGCAGGACGAGGAGGGGAGTAATATACTCCGAAACAAGGGAGGTGTGCGGTATGGAGAAGAAGCCGAAGTGAATGAGGACGTAGTCTTACACTTCTCCACGCACCCTGGGTAAGGGGGGAACCTGGGCCGTGGCCTGGAAAGGCCAAGGGGCCTAAGGTCAGGCATCAGTCTGGAAGACCTGACTGGCTTGTAGTTTAACATCTTACATGAGAACGTGGGGCCAAGGGCCCAAGGAGGCCAAAGGGCCTGAGGCTGGTCCTCGTAAGGGGAGTTGTACGGCATGGTACATGATCCCGATGTGAATGAGGACGTAGTCCCACACCACACCGTACACTCCGGGTGAGGAATCCTGGACCGTGGCCCGGAGAAAAGGGGAATTTATCAGTCAGAAAGGTCTGACTGGTTTGTAGTTTAACGTCTTACATGAGGACGAGGGGCCAGGGGCCCAAGGAGGCCAAGGGGCTTGAGGCTGAGCCTCGTAAAGGGAGGGCGTACGGCATGGTACATGATCCGACGTGAATGAGGACGCAGTCCTACATCACACCGTACACCCATATGAAGAATCCTGGGTCGTGGCCCGAATCGCTAGCACCTCCTGGGGAAAGTTTGTCACCTTGGGACAGAATCCCAGTCAAGGAGAAGGTGAAGCTCAGTTGCGTTCATCCACGAAAGGGGCAAACACCTCCAGGGGGAATATGCAGCCGGGTCGAGGCTTGCTCGACGTGGTTCGGGGCAAAAGTGTGCGCCCTGCCATGTCTTGACCCGAGGGGAAGATTTTGGCTTTTGGGATGGGCCAATGGACGAAATGTCCGGGCGTTCCTACGTATCTCATAAGGATGAGAATCAAGCCATACATAGTTCTTGAAGGCCAGGCAGTTTAGCATCATGCGGCGAGGACGTGGGAAGGTAGAAGAACGGGAGTGGGCGCATGGTGCGACCTTTACAATCTTTGCGCGAGTGGGGTTGCATGAGCGGGGCCAAGAAAGCCTACTCCCTGCCACACAAAGATCCTCCAAGGAGACTATCCCCAGGGGGAATAGTGGAAGAGAAAAGCTTGGGGCTGGGCTCAAGACGAGGCGTCCGAGCATTCCTACGTATCCCATAATGATGGGAATCAAGCCATACGTAGTTCTTGACATGCAGTTTAACGTCATGCAGGACGAGGGGCATCTCATTCAGGGATGTGTACGGTATGGTACATGATCCCAACGTGAGGACGTAGTCCTACGCCGTACCGTACGATCCCGTAGGAGAGTAAGTCGGAGAGAAATGAGGGGGCCTGGGGCCAGACCGCGGTGGAGACGGGGCCAAGGGCCCAAAGAGGCCCAAGGGCCTGAGGCTGAGCCTCGGTCAGGAAGACCCGACTGGCTTGCAGTTTAACGTCTTGCAGTGAGGCTGGAGAGGCAGTTTAGGGTCATGCAGGACCAAGTCACAGTTTAGGGTCATGCAGGACCCTCTCGCAGTTTAGGGTCGTGCAGGACCACTGTAGTTTAATGTCGTGCGGGACCCTCTCGCAGTTTAGGGTCATGCAGGACCACTGTTTTGCCCTAGGCGAAGTATCGCTTGAGGAATTTGGCATTGGTGGGAGGGGTTACACGCTCTCCATCTGTGTTCACCAAGGAGTATGCTCCATTAGGGTAAACCTTATGGATGATATAAGGCCCTTCCCATTTGGGTTCTAACTTGGGTGGTTTCCTACCGGGAATCATTGGCGCTCGAAGGGCCAATACCAGGTCACCCTGTAGAAAAGAGCGGAGACGAACCTTCTTGTCAAAAGCTCTCGCTATCTTGTCCTGATGCCTTTCCAGGTTGTGCAGGGCACGAAGCCGGTTCTCGTCCAGTGCCTCTAATTCAGCTAGACGGATCTCGGCTACCTCATCTGATGTTTGGTGATCATAAACTGCAGTGCGTAGCGACGGCAGCTGGATCTCAATGGGTAGGACGGCCTTAGCTCCATACACCAGGGAATATGGGGTCACTTGGGTAGAGTTGCGAGTCGTCGTCTGGTAAGCCCAGAGGGCGTTGGGGAGCTTGTCCGGCCTACTCTTCTTGTTCTGACCAACCATATTCTGCAGAATGTTAGAGAGGGTCTTGTTGAACGCCTCGATCTTCCCATTCTCCTGCGCGTGGTAGCGGGAGGTATGGTTCGACCGGATGTCGTACTTAGCGTACAATTTCTTCAATTCAGCTGCCCGGAAGTTGGTGCCGTTATCGGTGAGGACAGCGTGAGGGACTCCAAACCGGTGGATAATGTTGGAGCTCACAAAGTCAACGATGGAACGGGCCTTGACCTCGTTGAGCAGAACTGCTTATGCCCACATGGAGAAGAAATCTGTAGCGGTCAGGATGAACCTGCACTGGCGGGCTGCTGCCGGCGGATACGGTCCCACTACATCAAGTCCCCATACCGCAAATGGCCAAGAGTAATTGGTGGGGTGGAGGGGTTCTGGCGGCCGATGCAAGAAGTTGGCGTGTACTTGGCACGCGTGGTATCTCTTGGCGTATCCAATACAATCGTGGATCATGGAGGGCCAGAAGTACCCTAACCTCCGGATTTGCTGGGACAGCTTCGGCCCAGCTTGATGGGCGCCACAGGAACCGGCGTGAACCTCTTTCATAACTTGAGGTATCTCTACTCCTTGGATGCAACAGAGGAGGATACCAACGAAACTCTGTTTATAGAGGATCTGCTCAAGACTGGGGCTGCTCTGGAGGGTAAATTGCAGCGCGCGGCGTCGGATTCGCTCGCGTTCGGCCCGGTCGTCCGGGAGCTGACCATTTTGGAGGTACTCGACAAAAGGTGCTCTCCAGTCGGGGGTGGTTTCAAACACTACGTCTGACGAACCCGGGACTCCCGACATGGAGGGTCCGGCGGTGAGATGACTTACCCGCAGGCTATCACGGTCCTCTTGGGTGATGGGAGAAATGACTCTCTGGTGGGCCACGTGTATGACCAAATCATCTTGCTCGGGTTCTGCGAGCGACGCGGCTAAGCCAGCCAGGGTGTCCGCTTGTCCGTTCTGTGATCTTGGGACATGGGTAACCTCTGGCCGAGGGGAGAACTGGGCCATTAGGAGGAGGGTGTACTCCAGTAACGGTGCAAGATCTGGCTTCCTGACGACGTAGTCGCCATTAACCTGTTTGATCACCAGCTCGGAATCTCCCTTCACATGTAGATGGGGAACATGGATCTCAAGGGCCAACTCGAGGCCGGTGATGAGAGCCTGGTACTCTGCCTCGTTGTTTGTACAACCTTCTAACAGTAGGAACTAGTACTGCAGTACGGCTTGCGCCGGGGTAATGAAAACAATACCCAGACGCACTCTGTTGAGTTTGGGGTCGTTGAGCCTTCTACCGGTGGGGCTCCGGGAGGCGCCGTCGAAATGCATTTGCCAACATGGGGCAGCATGATCGACTGAGAGGATCGTCTCGTCGGGAAAATCCAGGTCCAGGGATTGATCCGCAGAGGTTGGATGGGCAGCTAAAAAGTCTGCCAACGCTTGACCCTTAACGGCCTTCTGAGGCACGAACCTGATATCAAATTGCTGGAGAATCACCGCCCACCGTGCTAGTCGGCCAGTCAGCATGGGGCGGTTCAGGATGTACTTCAGCGGATCTACCCGAGAGATCAATTGTACCTCGTGGTGTTGCAGGTAGTGCCGCAACTTCTGCATAGCGAAGACGAGCGCGAGGCAGCTCTTTTCGATGGGGGAGTATTTGACCTCCGTATCAAGAAGCATGCAGCTGAGATAGTAGAGACTGTTCTCAGTGCCCTCGTTATTCTTCTGGGCGAGCAGCGCACCGAGGGATCTCTCCAGGGCGGTCACATAATGGACTAGCGGCTTTTCGGAGACGGGTGGCATCAAGACCGGAGGTTGGAGCAGATACTGATTGATTTCCTCAAAGGCGGCCCGACACTCTTAATCCCATTCATAGGCAGCGTCTTTCTTCATGAGCCGGGAAAAGGGCTTGCACTTGCCAGCCAAATTCGCAATGAATCGGCGTATATAGGCTAAGTGGCCTTGCAGGCCTCGAAGCTCCCGAATGTTGCTCGGGGGAGGCATTTGGCTGATGGCCTTGATCTTCTCCGGGTCGATCTCGATACCTCGGTATCTGACAACGAAGCCCAGAAACTTCCCGGAGGTGACTCCGAAGGCACACTTCAGCGGGTTCATCTTCAGGTGACGGGAACAGAGGAAACCGAACACTTTCTCAAGGTCTTTGAGATGGTCCTGGCGCTGGCGTGATATGACTACATGGTCATCCACGTAGCATTCCACCAACGTCCCGAGGATCGGTTTGAATATGCGATGCATGGCCCTTTGATAAGTGGCACCTGCATTTTTCAAACCGAATGGCATTGCCCGGTAGCAAAAGGTACCCTGGGGAGCCCTGAAGGCAGTGGACTCCTCGTCTTCGGGGGCCATCCGGATCTGATTATACCCGGAATACCCATCCATGAAAGAGAGGGCTTGGAACCCGGCCGTGGCGTCAATCAACAGCTCCGTCACTGGGAGTGGGAAGTCATCCTTTGGGCAGTGGCGATTGAGATCGCGGAAGTCGATGCAGACTCTGATCTGCCCATTCTTCTTCCTGACCGGCACAATGTTGGCGAGCCACTTGGGGTACTGGACCTCCTTAATGATGTTGGCTTTGATAAGCTTGTCAACTTCGGCCTCAACCATAGCGCCATGGGAAGGGTGCATTTTCCTGGGAGGCTGCTTGAACCCACAATGTTTTGCTGGGAGGCCCAGACGGTGGACGGCCACTTGGGGATCCAGCCCTGGCATCTCATCGTAACTCCAGGAAAACACATCGCGGTGTTGTTTGAGGAAGTCTACATACTGTTGCCGCTCCTCGAGGGACATGGCCGCACTGATCAATGTGGGTCTTCGATCTGCCTCGCTACCAAGGTTCACCTGTACCAGTTCATCAATCGTGGTAGAGACGCCTTCTTCAAAGGCTGGGGGAGCATCCTCCAAGTCTTCCTCCCAAGCCGTGGGGGGACTTCCCGCGGCAGAAGATACTTCTGGGCTCTCGAAACCCGAGGGGCAGCTGGTGCCGGCTTGGGCAGCAGTGGTCATCAAATCAGGAGACTCACTTGTCGTTGAGACCATAGCAATGAATGCATTTGATCCGATCCCATCTGGCTTTCGGCCCAAGGGGCCACGCTTGATGATATCAAAGCAGTGGTGACGTGTCGTCCTAAGTCGGTTAATTCCAGCCCGGCGGAATAGACACGTATGACGCACCGCCGTTTTCATGAGCTTGATGTCCCGGTACCGTAAAGGGGTAGGAGGTTCCGGGATGACCCGAGCCTGGTTGATGTAGGAGTACGAGGTGATTCTCCGCCGTCGCTTGGACACAGGAACATGCCATCCTTGCGTACCCGAAACAACGAAACATTGTCCCATGTCGGGGGTCGTGGCCTCCAACCGGTGGATCGGGAGGACGTAGGTGTCGTCCATGCTTTCCCAGGGATCACTTGTGATCAGGGCGGGCTCATCCTCACTGACCAAGATTTTCTTGTCCTTACTTTTGTAATAACCCGCATCCAGATAGCGGGCCTCACAAGAAGCGAAAGGGGACGTGTCTCCTTGGAGCACGCCTACTCGACCGTTGAGCGAGTACTTAAGGAACTGGTGATACGACGAGGGGACCGCTGCATGCAGATGGATCCATGGCCTACCCATCAATGCGTTGTAGGCGGTGTCCTGAGAAACAACCATGAACTCGGTGCTGGCAATTAAGCCACCGAACTGGGTCTTCAGGCGGATCTTGTCGTCCGGGGTTTTCTCTGTCCTGTCGTACCCCTGGATCCTGAGGTCAGAGGGAGTTAAATCACCTTCGGACAGACCCAGCTTTCGCAGCGTCCGGGTCGGAATTAGGTTGATTCCAGAACCCGTGTCAACGAGGCATCGGCGGACTTCCACACCGTTGAAGTGGCCAGTGATATACAGTGGGCGAATGTGACCCTGTATAGGAGGGTCTTCATCTTCACCGGAGAACGAGATAACCGCCTGGAATTCGGCGTTTTTAATCGTCTCGGTATGGAAGGCTTCCATAGCTGGCACTTCTGTCTCGAACTGGAGGGGTCTCCTTAGGGCCTCGGCAAGTGCCTCGTGCATTTCAGATGACAGGCGAAGGGCCTCGAGGATGTAAAGCCTCGCTGGGATGTCGTCCAGATGCTTCAGAACATCATACTTTCGTGCCAAACGCGAACCTCTGCTTAAAGGAGGTTGTTCGGCATTTGGATGCGCAGCGGGTCCGGCTGGCTGAACTGGCGAGTAACTAGTACTGGGTACATCTTGCTGCCTACCAGTAGAAGCCTGAAGAGTAGTCACCGGGCTAGGACCGGACAGCAGAGGATGGCCTGTCGCCGGGAAAGACTGGCTGTGATACGAACGAGATGGCTCCCCCTGATCCAGCAACACGAACGACGGTGGAGGTAGAGCCGAGGGTGCCGGATGGGTCTGCGCGTGCTGAGATCTGCGCTGAGCCTGCTGCCTGGTCTCGGTAGCGTGCACGGCTTGGCCGCAAATGCCGGCTGACGTACCTCGATGACCGGCGCGGTTGCGATTCCGCCGACGTTGACGTCGGCTGGAAACGTTGGGGAGGTCTGTCTGGGGTTCCCCCTCATCGGGGGTCATATAAGGCTTTACCAGCTCCACGGTGTTAACCGAAGCGTACCCTTGACTGTCGCTCGATGAGTCATCCACCGCTGGGCGGATTCTGGGAGGAATGCCCATTTCAGGAGGCATAAAGTCGCCAAGAGTGCGGGATGACGACGGCACTGGCGGTGCACGTTGCTCCTTCTTGCGTCGCCGCTGCTTGCCCTTTTGGGCAGAGGTCGACTGGGAAGACGATGCTGAGGCACCGGCTACTTCTTCTGAAGGATCCCACTGCTTCAGGCGTGCCCGGATGATACCCTGGGCACGGACGACGGTTTTTCGAGCCATCTAGTTGTCGTATTTCTGGGACCCGCGGCTAGGGACCTGCTGCCACTCACCCTCGCTGTCACTGCCGATTTCTGATCCCGCAAAGACGCCTGCCACTTGTGCTGGCACTGGGCCCAACTTGGCAATGTTGTTGTTGACCTGGTCCTGAAGCCAGTCTTTAAACACATATCCTCGCATGAGGGTGTGCCCTAGGATCCGATGATAAGGGCAGTAGTTGGGGTGATCGGTGAGATGCGCCTCTGCCGGCCTCCTGCACTCAGGCAGACGCACAATCGCTTGCTCTAGAGCACTTCAGAAGTAGCCAGGGACCTGATTTTCGTTGAACGAATAGGTATGGTACTTTCTTTCCTGGTAAGGAACCCTGGGGGCCTGGTCCTGCCGAGTGACCGGAGGGGCCTGCCGAGGAGGCGGCGCCTGGTTGTCTCGCCTAGGTGGCAGTGGCGCATTGCGCGGGGGAACCTGTCGGTTCTGAGGCGGTCACTGCTGGGCAGGAGCCTGCGCTTGAGGTGGAGGACCTCTGCGGGGTTGCGGGGGTGGTGCCGCCGGTAGCAATTCCAGCTGCCTCGGGGCTTCTATTTGAGCCACCGCGGCGGGTTCAGCCCTGGCGGCCCTCCTGGCTGGGATTATAGGGGGCAGCAAACGTGCCTGACTAGCCTGTTGCAGGGCCTCCTCGAGGCGCTGGGCCTTATCCGAGAAATCTCTGAACCCTCCAGGGTAGTTCTGGGTATTCAAGGAGGGTACCAGCTCTGTCTTGACGTTCCCCACACACATCGTCAGTAATTTCTCCTGAGTCAGTGGCATGTCGTGGTAATACGTAAGTCCTTTCCACCGGGCGATGAAGTCTACAACCCGCTCATCAGGCCTCTGTTTGCACTTGAAGAGGTCTGCAATGATGGTCTTTCGCGTGGTGGAGCTGAACTTGTATAAGAACTGCCAGCGAAGATCCTCCCAACCGGTCACTGATCCGATAGGGAGCTGGCTATACCAGACGAATGTCGGACCTTCCAATGTCTGTACAAAACATCAGAGCTTAGCGGCTTCTTGCTGAACCGGGGTCCCCAGCATGGGGCCACACCTGGATGAGAAATGAGCCAAGTGCTGGGGTGGGTCCCATGTCCCGTTAAAAGGCGAGAAGGTGGGGTTCCCAAAACCCGGAGGCGCGGGCATATCATCCACCCACGCGGGATAAGGCTTGCCATCCGGTGGGACCGCCACCTGCCGTGTTTCCAACGCCTCGAGGCGGGCTGTGAGTGCCGCAATAAGGTCCTCCGGGTTGGGGTACCTGTCTTGACGGGGATCCCTAACCACAAGCACATTGCCAGGTTCTTCAACATGGTAGACGGCTTCGGCCGCTCGCGGGTCAACTGGCTGGACGACCTGCTGGGCGACTGGGGGAACCCGTGTTGGATTCTTCAGATTGCCCTGTCGCTCAGGGGGGTTTGGCGAGACATATCGCGCCCTCTGGCCGTATGTTCCGGCTTCCGCCCTGTCTGTGGCAGTAGCATGATTAGGGTTTCCCGAAGGCATCTCGCCGAGGGGAAGTTGTTCCTGCCACTGCTGCCCCGGCCTGGGATTACCATAGTCGGGTCGTCGCTCCGCGGCGCGTTCAGCCAAGAGTTCGTCAACCAGCCTCTTCTGCTCAGCAAGCTGCTGGCGTAACGCGGCCTTCTCAGGATCCTCGTTTGTTTTTTGCACAGAGGCGTACGGGTCAGAGTGCTTGACGGTTTAGACGTGCTCTTTACCTTTGCCGGTGTTTTGACTGAGTACCAGCGACTCGGTGGGTACGGGCAGGCCTAGCAGGTTCCTCTGCTGACGGGTGACTCTCCCTGATGGGTCGAGTAGTGGCGGTGCACCGTCTGGGGGGAAGTCTCAATCAAGGAGTTCCAATTCGTCTTCCCTGTCCACAATGTCGGCCATGTGGACCGCGATTCCTCTCGAGGGCATGTCCTCGATGTCGCAGAGCGAATCGGGTTGTCGTCGAATAGGATCGAACAGAAGGGCAACATAGTGTCCCCAGCCACGGACTTGCACATGGGGGGTGGCTTCCCCGACGATTCTGCGGAGTGCTTTAAGACTCTGAACGCATTTTCGTTGAAGGGCGCTCTGGTGGCCTGGTGACTCAGGGTGCTGGAATGCAAGAAGTGCGGCTGCATCGATCAGGCGGCATTGCTCCCCGATTTCTTCGAACTGCTCACGACTTCTGGGGTACTCCACCCGTTCAAAACGGAGGCGATAGTGTGTCGCCCGCAGGGTTCGACAAAGGCATCCCACTTCTTCAGGGGTAATCGACTCGGGTACGCGGAAATTCAGCGCCGCCGTGGGCCAGAACTTCTCCGGGAAATAGTCCGCTGCAAGAATACTCCAGAAGCTCCTGGGTTCGTCCTCGGGGTTCGGCCCTACATTACCCCACTCATCAACCGGGGGCGGCTGAGGGACCGGTAGCGGTACCGAGGCGGACCTCTGGGATGGCAAACTCGGCGGTGGAGAATACGGCGAGCGAGCAGACTGGCCACCGAATTCTGGGCTTTCCTCTGAAGAGTGAGGTGACCTGACCACAATGTCGCGATAGGATGGGCTAGCAGCCACTGCATCGAGTACGATAATCGCCGTTACCGGTGTCTGGTCATGTCGTGGCTCTACCACCGTTGTCCCCCAAAACAGCTCCTCGTGATCCCATGTGGAGGTAGAGGGCGCTTCGGGTGACGATGGCGGTGGCCGCGCGGTCGAAACCTGCGGAATTCCCAGGATTTCTTCCTCCTGGATGTACCTGCGGAGAGTGACGGGAATCCGGTGGACCTCAAATTCTGGGAGAACAAGGCTGACGCGTCTGGTTCCTGCCCCAGTCCTTGATACGGAGGAGCTAGGAGAAGGTTCCATCGCTGAATCGCATTCCGCTTCCGAATCGGAGAAGCGGGCAGGTTTGATCTCCGCCTGGGCCTTCCCAAGATTCTTCTTGTGGCGGAGACGACCCGCTCTTCTGCCTCTGGGTGGCTCTTCGGGACAGGGTTGACCCCTATCAGGCAGCCTTGGGGCGGTGCTGGCGCCGTGGCGGAGAGGGCCCCCACTCGAGATAGCCAGGGTGCGAGGGGCACCAGGGAAAATGTCAAAGGGTACATGGGGAGGACCTCCATGAACAGTACCCATGTGGGCGGGGCCTCTGTTGGAACTGGCAGGAGCATGGGGAAGACCTCCATGGTCGATGCGAGTGGAGCGAGGCTGACCATCACTCCTTGAGTTGCTGGGGCGAGGAGGACCTTCACCAGTTGCAGAAAGGACGTAGGGGGGACACCCACGTGGGAGAAGGACCGGATGGACGGTGCCTTAAGAAGGATGGGCTCCATACCCTGTACAGCGGGCGCGGGAAATGTTTCCGCGCTGAGCATCACTGCCACGAGGCAGGTCTTCCTGCAGGATGGGGGCAGCACGAGGCATGCCTCCATGAAGAACCTCAGAGCGGGGAAGGCCCACGCTCTGTGGAGTAGTGGTACGGGGAGGCCCTCCGTACGGGGTGGCATCACTGCGGGTTAGCTCGCGGCGATCACTACTAGGGCCTGCAACCCGGAGAGTCAACCCAGCCTGCCCGCGGGGCGGTTGGGGTCTCGATCCCGGTTGGGCGAAGGGGTGCCCCTGCTCAATGTATGCGGGGGCTTCATAATGTACGTCGGCGGTGGCTCGGGCCACTGTAGCTGTCGACGTGGACGCGCCTAGGCGAGCGTCCTCAGCCAGGGCCCGGCGCTGACGTCGGGTCAGGCGGGCCTGTGCAGGTGGTGCAGGGACGTAGTCTGCCTGTTCATCCTGCGGGGCCGGACGACGGCGCTGACGTGGCCGGACGGGAGCTCTCGCCTGGGGGCCCTGGGTCGGGGCCCTGAGCGGACTGAGCCGGACAGCGCCCGCCTCTTCAGCGTAAGGCGAAGAGTCGTCAAGGCGTTCCGGAGATAGGCTCCCGAAACGGTTGAATGTCTGGGTGGGGAGCAGGGGCTCCCTGCGCGGCCTGTTAGGGCGGCGTTGATCACGGGGCCTGGAGGCCTCCAGGTCTAGGCGGGCCATATCCCTAGTCGGGATGACCCCTTCCTCCTCGTACCTGCGCACGTGGCTGTTGATCACCCTTCGTTGGATGACCTCTGATGGGGAGAGGGGACGTGGAAGTCCCGTATTCCGTGATGTGGCAGCCGTCATGGCGGTGGTGGCGCCATGTGGAGTGGCCGTCGTGGTGTTGCCCCTGCCCCTGCGCGGGCGAGGAGCGGATGGTGACCGCATCTTTGAAATAGCAACCTGGTTCCTGGAAAGCGAAGGGATCAACTCATCAGTGCTGAGAGGAAAAGGATTGACAACCAGTGCCCCAGCGTTCTTCCATCCTCCATTTCTGTGAGAAGGATCCACGCCAACATGCTGCAGAGCAGAGTGCCCCACGTTCTACTACCCCGGCTGCCGGTGAGTTTCACGACAGGCCCGCCATTTCCTTGGCGGGACCAGGCAACGGATATCTGAATCCGGTGACACGTCAATCTACTGGTGTCTCGAACGCTACTAATCTCCATGCTGAGGAGAAGACTTTCACGTCGGTTTCACCATTTCTGTTTCCGACGCTTTCGTCGGGGCGCGCGCGCATCCGTCCGCGAGGGGGGGACGCGCGGCTTTGTTGCCCCTCATTCCCACTTTCCAAAGGCGGGCGGCATTCGTTCCTTGTTCAGGTACATCTACTCCTTGATCGAAACGGGATGATGGGATGTCGGTTCTTCCTTCCGTGGATTCCTCCTCAGAACTCGTCACCTAGTCCGGGTCTCCCTCATAGATTTAATACGTAGTTCGTGAAACTCTTCCCAGTGCCATGTTTCCATGGGCGCCGGTTAATTACGCTGCTTCTGTCGAGACATTCCAAAGGGTCCAGTCAGGGAAGCAACCTTCGGTCAGGGGAGTAGTCACGTTGAGGCATCAATAGCGTGTCTGGATGCTGGGGTACCTGGCATGTCTGTCTGTTATCCTTGACCACAAGGCTTCTCGAGGGCGTGGAAGCCCGAGGCATCCCACATTGAGCGCGGGGAATTACATGTCATAGACATGTATCTGAGGTTTTCCTCATCTTCCCATGTTCAACACATGGTATGCCGCGAGTTTAACATCTAGCGGAGACGGATGAGAGTGAAATGGGACCATCGCAGGGGGCGACAGTGAAGTTGGGATTGAGCCTTGACGAGGCTTCCTACGTATCCCCGTGGCAGGAAATCAAAGTCCGCGTAGTTCAAATGGGGCTTTGTCGGTAAACCGGCGTGAAGCTGGACCTTGGTCCGACAGGCATCGTCAGCGTACCGACGTGAAGATGGACCTTGGTCCGAGGGGAGTTGGGCTTGAACCTCTTGGAGGATTCCTACGTACCATGCCTTGACATGGATCAAAGTCCTCGTAGTTCAAATGGTGGGTCGCAATGGCTTACCACTGGACCAGAATGGGACCCGACGTGAATGAGCGACGGGTGGGCTTGAACCTCATGGAGGCTTCCTACGTACCATTCCTTGACATGGATCAAAGACCTCGTAGTTCAAATGGTTGGGTTGCAATGGCTTACCACCGGACCAAAGTGTAGTTTAACGTCATGATGGACGAAGATGGGACCCGACGTGAAGAAACGACAGGTGGGTGTGTCGATGAACCGACGTGAAAGTAGACCTTGGTCCACTTTTGGTGGGCTTGAACCTCGTAGAGGCTTCCTACGTACCATTCCTTGACATGGATCAAAGACCTAGTAGTTCAAATGGGGTTTTGTCGGTGAACCGATGTGAAAGTAGACCTTGGTCCACTATTGGTGGGCTTGAACCTCGTGGAGGCTTCCTACGTACCATGCCTTGACATGGATCAAAGACCTCGTAGTTCAGGTTGTCACAACGGCTTACCGCTGGACTGGAATGGGACCCGACGTGAATGAGCGACGGGTGGGCTTGAACCTCGTGGAGGCTTCCTACGTACCATGCCTTGACATGGATCAAAGACATCGTAGTTCAAATTGTCACAACGGCTTACCGCTGGACTGGAATGGGACCCGACGTGAATGAGAGACGGGTGGGCTTGAACCTCGTGGAGGTTTCCTACGTACCATGCCTTGACATGGATCAAAGACCTCGTAGTTCAAATTGTCACAACGGCGTACTGCTGGACTGGAATGGGACCCGACGTGAATGAGCGACGGGTGGGCTTGAACCTCGTGGAGGCCTCCTACGTACCATGCCTTGACATGGATCAAAGACCTCGTAGTTCAAATTGTCACAACGGCTTACCGCTGGATTGGAATGGGACCCGACGTGAATGAGAGACGGGTGGGATTGAACCTCGTGGAGGCTTCCTACGTACCATGCCTTGACATGGATCAAAGACCTTGTAGTTCAAATGGGGTTTTGTCAGGGTCGGTGCTCACTCTAAGCCCACGTGAGTCATGCTCGGTGTGAGAAACAAGAGGTTGCATGGACCTGACGATCACGTCGCGAATGGTGCGTCCGTGAGAAGCGAAGAGGGGCTTACGCGTTGGGCGGCCCATGGTGTTGGGACTTACTCCAGGATGGAGGCCCATGGCGCGACAGAGCGCGGGGAAGATGGACCTTGGTCCGACGATGGGAGGTGCCTCGTTCCCTATCACGTCCTCCACTGACCTTGGTAGTGGGGAAAGTACCGAGATGCACGGGTGCAATCATCCGTACCAAAAGTTAGGGGCTTACGCTCTGAGGCGACCCTTCCCCTGCGAACATACACCACTCCGACAAGGAGGATCTCATTCCATGTGCGGAAGAGTTCCATTCCCGTGGAGACGAGTGGTGTAAAAAATGTTTGAGTTGGGGGGACCCTTCTTGAGGGAGACGAGGTTGGGCCACAGTTTAACGTCATGTGTTGAGGACGTGGTGCTTGGCAGTTTAACGTCCTGCAGCTCGGACGAGGTGGGTTCACTCCACACCCCTAGGGCTTACATAACCGGTACCCTCTAGTCCTTGGGGAAGGGAAGGTGTCGGTAAGGCCATGGTAAAGGGGGGTCGTGGGAAGAACCACCGAGGGGTCCACGTTAGCGTGGCTATGCGAAGAAGCAATAGCCGTTAGCGTGCCTATGCGAAGAAGAATTAGGCGAAGCAACGCTACGGGAGGTGTTGTCCATGGGACTTTGAAATCATATCGTGCAAACCTGGAGGGTCGCACGGAAAGAGGAATCGCTAATCAGAGGAGTGTGCTCCGCGAAGTGGGGTGCCTTGGCCTTAGCATGGGGCATAGGTGGGAGTGGGAGGTGCTTCGCGAAGTGGAACAATGTTCGCGGAGCACTGCCTCGCGAAGAAAGAGTGGTTCGCGAAGCAGGGTCCTGCGAAGCAGTGTACTTCGCGAAGTGGAGAGATCCTGCCTTAGCATAAGGATTACTCGTATGGGTTGGGTGTTTCGCGAAGCACAAGTGCTCTGCGGCTGCCCGGGTTCCCTTGGGAATCCCCTTCCTTTGCGAATTCCCTTGAGCTTCGCGAGGGGCATCCCTCTCGGAAGAGGGGCTCAAAACGAAACAAATCAGAGTCGTCTTGCGAAGTAGAAATACCTCGCGGAGCTCATGATTCCCGGGGCAAAGCGTGCTTCGCGATTCGGGAGAGGAGAAGCTGAAAGGTCGGATTGTCCGTCCTGTGGACTCAGGGGGAGTCGAGTATTTATAGGGAAGGGGCGCCGCGAAGCAGGGCTCGCGCACCTCCTTCGGGGCTTCACGGCGGCTCGCGAACGTCAAACGGGTTCGCGGAGGATTACCGCCTCCGGTGCTTCGCGGCGGCTCGCGAACGTCAAACTGGTTCGCGGAGGATTACCGCCTCCAGTGCTTCGCGGCGGATCGCGAACGTCAAACCGGTTCGCAGAGGATTACCGCCTCCGGAGCTTCGCGGGGCCGCCAAGGTTGGGACGCTTCACAGCGGGGCTTCGCGGCTGCGCTTCGCGGTAGTGCTTCGCGAGGCAGCGCGCCGGCTGTCTTTTTCAGCCCTTCCTTTCGGGCCACATTTTTGGTGCCAACACCATATAAAATGGGGTTTAACCATATAATATAACTATCTTGTGAAAGGTATTTACTATATATTTTTGATGATTGAATTTTTGAATTCCATGTTTGTGAGAACGTTATTAATGTCCATGGGATCATATACTAGTTAAAATATATTTTTATAAGATTCAATCATGTTATTATGTGTATGGATTTATATGATCATCATGAAATCCTCCTATTTTATTGTGAAGGTATTATTTACATGGAATCTATTTATGTTATTTACCATTCAAAATTGTATTTTCTTATTTATTCATAATTTATTCCACTATTTGATAACCCTTACAGATTATCTAATCTCACAAATTTCTTATGATTGATTATCCCCCTCACACCATAATATTTTTTATTCACTAATATACTAGAATATGCTAACAAAAATATGGTTTTATAACTTAAAACAATTGGTATATTTTTTTCATTTATAATGTAAGTTTCATATTGTCACTTGTGTACTAATACTATTAAACCATTCTTCATATTGTATGAGATTCCATAAATCACATTTGAATGTAATTATGTAGACATTGGATCATGGTTAATGGGGTTTGGGTATTTGAAAATGGTATCATGGAAGTATTAGTAGAATAATTGGGAATATGATATAAGAAAAAATATGTTAGAGAAACTAAATCTATGATATATATGTAGGATATGTATAGGAAAATTTTTTATATTATTATAGCGGGTATTTTTTCTTTTTTCATCGCAACACATATGTGTTTTGATTCTACATTTTTGTGCGGGTATAGAGTAGATGAACCTATAAGAATTAACTATATAAATTCTTATGGGGCATGAAATGAGAATTAATGGGTAGATAATCAAATGCCTTACTAGAGACAAGGTTTCAAACTCCTAAGGTTTATGTTTATAATAATTAATATTTATTACAAACCACTTTAATGAATTTGGAAATATTTTTATTATTTGAAAACATTCTTAACAAAACAATCATTATTTTTATGAGACAATACATGAATAAATTTTTTATTAATATTAATTAGGTTACTAGTTATAGGATTATAAATTAGGTTTCATTATATCTATTCCAATATAGAGAACTAAATTTTATTGAAAAGATTCCAAGTATAGGGATTATGGATCGTATCAATGTACATAATTAGTAGATAATGAATTTTTATTTCATTGATGGAATTATGACTATATTTTTAAAGGAACTAGTCTCTCAAAATTATATTCATATCAGTAAATATTATTATGTATCTCCTGATATTTAATTAATTCTTAATGTATTTTTATTTTTATTTAATTAATGAGAAGTTTAAAATTTCAGATAATATATTTGACATGAGAATGAAGGATTTTTTTCTCACAAATAATAATTGTTGAAAATGAATTCATTTCACATTATTGAAGGGAATTATAGTTTACATCAAATGTGGGGGGAATGAAACCATGATGCTGATTTTATGTCAAATAAATATTATAAAAATGTGTAATTAATAAGCTATAAATATATGAAGAATAATAAAAATGAGTTCCCCAAGATTCTAGGGAATATACCTTAAATATTTCTAAGGGACTGTGGTTAGGATATTGAAATTACAAAATATGAGGTGTAATTATTAATGTTATTGTGTTTGTGTTAAAAAATAATTTTTCATTTTATATTATCTATAATATTTTATTTATATGAATTATGAAATGTATGAGTATTGTAATACTATACATTTTATTTATGTATTTGATACCATATATTTAATGGTAGAGAGGACAAGGAAAAGTAATTTAGTGGAAACATAATCTTTTTATAAAACAGTTGATTGAAGAATGATTATTGTAATATTTGATTTATGTTGATATAATAAGGATAAATATATAAATATGGGATATTATTGCGGAAAATTAAATTGTTTACTGATTTTTTGGTTTTTGTTTTCATTGGTTGAGAAAACATCTAATTTAAGTTTGTTGAATTTATTCTTAATTCTGATATTTTTTTAAGTATGCATGTTCTTATTAAGGTTTTATTCTGATAAAATTATTAACATATTTTTAATGAGATACTAAGATACTCTATATGTTGTCTATGGATTATAATGAAGATTTATTGACCTTCAATATAATTTATTGGACATTGAATTTGGTCAGACATATTTGGGATGAGTATTGATGTTAAATATTTATAAAATGGATTAAAATAAAATTTTACAGTTTCTATTGAGTAAATACATATTATTTTATCATAATGGATAATATTTTCTAATAATTTTCATCTTAGTAAATATAAGATTATTATATTATTACTTTTTTATGGATCTTATGATCAATTTAAATTTAGTTTCTCTTTATTAGAAATAAAAAATTCATCCTGGATTTTTATTTCATATACTATGAGATAATGGGTTACATTATATATCCACAGTCAAATTACTAGATAATTCTTATGAAATATAAATATATCATGTAGTTATATTTCATAATACTCTTATATAGTAAAATAAATCCTATACATTTGTAAGACTATATTAAAACTGAAATTATATCAAATAACCACTATATATGATGTATCACATGTCCTTTTAAAGCCCTATATATTTATTTTATTAAGGATTATAACATTGTATATACAAGTAAATTTTTATGATAAATGATTATTTCACTAAATATAATAATTTAAAATTAATTTCTATATCATTACTTCACACTGATGTTCTCCTACATATAATCTTAATTATGAAATTTTCTTGATGACCTATTTACATCAATTTCTCTCTTATAGATGTAATTTTTTTATAACCATTTTAATGATGTGGGGTTTCTAGAAGGGAATTTTCAAAATTCCAAAACATGATTTCTAAGATCTTAATTATATTATTAGGACACAATTAATTTAATGATGAAGAATGTAAGAATGTATTATTTTAAGTGGAAACAATTATTGATAGAAAATATGGAATGAGAAACGTTTTTATAAGGGATTTCCACAATTTGATTCTTTATTATATATATATATATATATATATTAGATAAATGTAAACTCTTAAATAGATTTATTCCCGTGAAAAACTGAGTTTGAATGAAAATTTGTTCTTTATTAATATATTATCTTTTTGACATGACCATTATAACCTTTTCATTTTTGTAATTACTCTGAACCCAATTCTATAGGACCTATGATAAAATTATATTATTAGCATAGATAAACGACTCGAATACTAAATGAATTATTAGTTTAGATGTTTTATAAATGATATTACATACGTGAACATCACATTAAATCATTAATCGAAAAACAACATAGAAAATCCATTGGAAGCACCTATAAAATCCCAAATTTTCCCTTCATGTCATTAAAAATATTAACCATCTAATTCTATGGACAAGAAATATAATAAATTGTGAAACTAGATGCTTAGAAATGGTAATAAATATAGTGGAATCTAATATAATCAATTATTCATGGTCAATGACTGAATATACATTCCATTAGAATTTATACAATAATATAAAATGGATAGAATAAAAGTTAAATAAATAATCCCATAAAATAATTTCCTAAAAATGATGATTATCCAAGAATATTATAATAGTAAAATATTTACTTGGATTATCAATTACTAATGTCATAATGATGTAATTCGTAAGGATTTACATTGAAAAAATGCTGTCAAGGCTTTATCCATGAAATCTGAAAATAAATGGTTATGGCCTCAGCCAAACTCCATTTTTGTTTTCCTTATGAGTCCTTCTGATACATCGAGGATATATAGAAGGCCCCGACCATCAAGTAGTATGTCTAATGAATTATTAACAATAATTTGTTTAATAATAAACAATATATACATATGAAATATAAATAACTTCCTTAATCTGTATACATAATCACTAATCATTCTAAGCAATATAGTGAATGGTATCAAGATATCACATACACAGTCAAACTACTCATAAAACATTTAATAAAATATGGTATAGGATAATAAAAAGAGATAAATGTAAAATAAATTTAAATTCAATATATTTTTTGAAATAAATGAAAACATGCTATTAATATAGTTAAGGAATTGTTTGACAGAAATACCCCTTTTACAATACAAAGAGGAGTTAGTTTGTAAAATAATTTTTATTTGTAATAATTTTTATACAAAACAAAAAATGAAAAAATATATTTGTTTAGAAAAAATGTAGGGATTTTAGAAAATTAATGGTGTCCTACGATATATTATTGTTGGTACATGAAAATGGTTAAAAATTGAGACGTTCCCTTTAATTGTCATTGTGCATCAAGAAGAAGAGATAAATAAACCTTATAAAACATGTATTTCCCATAAATGATCTATATATATTATATTTCAATTTATAAACATAATTTATATGATTTATATAAAAAATGATCTATTAAAATCGTTTAATGAGGATAGTATCATAACCCAAATGAACGTAGATGTTTGGGAAGAATCCTTTAAATTATGTCTGAAAGTGGTATACACTTGAACAATACATCCTAGATAATAAAATTAAATATAGTAATTAATTAAATAATAATCCATTTTATATTTTTTTTTATTTATTATAATTTATGTATTTTTATATATGGTCTTTTTGATGGTTGATAAGATAGATATGTCTCTTATTGGGGGGGTTGTTTCCTTGGTTTTTATGATCAGGTTACTTTTATATGAGATTATAAGGCCATGAAAAATAGGAAAATATTTCTATATTTAATGTTATATGTTATTAGTCAAAAAAATTAAATGGTTATATAAGTCCCTTGGTTATTTTAGGTGAGGATGAATCAATAAATATATCATTAGTGATAATCATTTATATTATTTTGGCGGTTTTCAATCATACAAAACTTTTTTTGTTTTATTAATTTAAATAAAGTATATATAATGGTTCAAAAATATTAAATAAGATGTAATAAATATATTAAAATATTTTCACAATAAAAATGGTTTTATGACGATCCTTGAATGAATTAATGGAAAATTAAAATGCAATTTCCTTGATGTTAGTAAATTGGCACATCACAGACAATGATTTAATTTATATAATTAATGAAAGAGAGAGAGAGTGGAAGGAGTTTTATTATGAATATTCTATAACCATTATATAATATAGTACATAAATGACAAGTGGAGTTATCATTTATCTTGGATAGGTGGAGGTGAGGAGAATATACGAACTGAAATGATACTGAAAAAAATAAAAAAAATAAAGAGGTCATTACCTCTTGAATTTATTTTACTTGAAAACATCATTAGGGAAAAAGTTTTGAGCATTTTCGAAGAAAAAGGGATCTTCGACATAGGGATAGGGCTTGGGAGGAGGATTTTTTATAATTTGGTTAAGTCTCATGGATTGAAATGTGTGAGGGGAATGGGTGGTGAGGGGTGGTATATATAGTAGAGGAGTGAGGTGTTAATTGAATATTTTAATCAATTGTTTATTATTTTTTCTCAATACTATGAATAGTTTTTTGAATTATCCAAAAATATATTAACATAATTTAATAAATTTTCATATTAATGTTCTTACATTAGTAATCACTTAAGGAAAATTGTATTTCACATAAAATTTATATATACTATAAATTACAGTATTTTACTATTCACTAGGAAAACAACTATTCTATAAAAATATAATAAAATCACAGTAAGATTTTTTCAATGTATATAATTTAAAAACATATCCCATTTTATGATTATAATTTTTTAATTTTCAATAATATAATTTTTAATTAAAATCATAATATTTTTGGAAAAATACTACTTTTAATATTGAAACAAATTATATGATACATTCAAAAAATAAATAATATCAATAAAATTATCATATAATAATTAGATTAATAAATAGTAATATATTAATTTATTTACTGAAAATAAATTTTCCTTTAAAGCATTATTTATCTATAAAAATGAAAATAAACATTAATGCTTCATAAAAATATGAAAACATAGTTTATCATTATCAAATTTTATATATACTTAAACTGTGATATAATTATATCATATATTCATTTTTATGATGGATATATAATATTTAAAAAATAAATTTTTGAATTTACTAATCATTTATCTATTTTACTATCCATAATGGTGATATTATTATACTTATGGCCAAGTTTACATTTCAATAATATATGTTAATTAACTTCAAGGAATACATCTGATTTCATGTTTTCTTGATTTCTAATGGTTTTATTGTGTTATCTACGACATTTTATTCAATTTTTACTATATGAAATAATTATAAGAAGAAAAAATTCATTAATATAATTCAATGTCACTACATTCTCAGCTCGTACCAAAAATCCATCCTCAAAATTTCTCGAATATATGCTCAGGAAAATATATGGGTAGTTATTCATCATAACTTCCTCTGGTTCTATTGTCACAACCTCGATTTTATTCTTTTTCCAAAGTACCACTACCAATATAGTCATCCAATTCAACAACACATATTCATTAGTGTTCATAATCTGTATAGGCTCTTCATAGTAATATAAAAATTTATTCCAATTATCTCCCTTTAGAAGTACAAACATGTGATGGGTTGGTCATTTAATTCTATAAAAAATTGATGTGGAACACATCATGAACATTGTAAAGGATATGTAGAATTTCCAAAATATAACCCAAAATTCTAATCCAATCACAAATTTCAAAAGGACCATTGTATTGGGGTTTGTTTTCCTTACTTTTAAATTTTCATAACACCCTTTGATAGAGATATGTTCAAGAAAACATTATATCACACATGAAATAACAAATCATTCCTTTGATTATCAGTAATGTAATATTTTATACATTGAGTTTCTTTGAAATTGGTTTGAATAGTATTTTCCTTCATTATTGTTTCATTTACAAGCATTATGAAAACATGATTCATCTCACATACTTTCTCCCCACAAGATGGTGTATAAAATATCTTTCCATAAATGTTAAAAAATGATTCCATATTTCTTGAATTTCAATTTATAATGATTTCAATTGGTCTTCTAATTATTGAATTGTCCATCCAGACTACGTGTTAATTTAAGGGTGATAAGAAGTACTCAAATGAACCTCAGAATCTAAATATTTATGAGGAATTTTCCATAATATTTCTTTAAATCATGGATATTGACATGAAATGATTTAAAATCGTTATCCATAAAGTCTTACAGCATCATTAAAATAGTGTTTTCATGATTATTCAGTGGCACGTCCTCATTAAAGTAAGGAAATAAGTACATTTTGTAAATTGACGAAAAATTACCCATATTACTTCATTATTTCTATGATTATTTTGTAATAATGTGATAGAATCCATAGTTATATCATCCCATTTTGATGTAGTAATAGGAAGAGGTTGTATTAATCCTCTAAAATTATACCATTCGGCCTTCACCTTTTCAAAGACTAAACTTCTTTATATATAATTATCAATTTTTCCCTATATATTTTCTTATGAGAAATGTTTCTTCATATATCAATACATCTTAGTACTACCATTGTTTATAGGGAATTAGATCTATGGGAATCATCCATTAACTCCCTTTTTAGATCATGTAGAGAAGGGGCATAAATCCTCCTCCCAAAATTTATAATTCCATCATTATACATGAAGTCTTCCAACATCCAATCATTCACAGATTTAATATATATTTTTTGAAGATTCTCATCATAAGATAATGAAATTTTAATCCATTTTAATAAAAATTCTTTGGAATCTATATGAAAAACTAATGATGATTAACTTTCCCTAATAACTCCCATACACATCATTACTAGATCCATGTACATATGATTCATGTATATCCCCACTTTTGAAATAACTCCATGATATTTCCTGCTCAATACATCTTCTACCTTATTTTCCTTCTATGTTTGGTATTGTATTGAACATTCATAATACTTGATAGCTAGATCAATCTCATTTGCCTAACATTGAGTTTTTTCAATTAGAATATATATTTCATCATCTTGTGATATATCTATATCTGGCATCATTCACCACATAGAAAGTGCCCCATATTTTTAATGAAAATATTATAGCTACAAACTCATGGTTGTGAGTTACATTGTATCAATCGTGAGTTTTTTATTACATTAATCAATATGAAATAACTCAATCATTCAACGTAAGGGCATTGGAAATACATTTATTTAATACACCACTATACATCACATATTATACATTTTCATATGATAGGTTCAATATTAGAGAATAAAATAACACCCCCATCAATTAATCAAAACATTCATTAAATTTTTTGACTGTATAAACATAAACCCTTTCTGAGTTAGCATGGGTAACATGTTTTCTAATAGGTAAAAACTTTGAAAAAATCTTTGATTGAACCTTATATGATATTGAAACTATGTACATTGGTTATGTTCATTGGTGTAGGAAATTCTAGAACCACATTTGTATTAAGAGGACTAACTCAAATTTCATTCATAGAGACAATATTTCCCTAGAATGAAACTGTTCTAATCCATAATTCACTCTAGATAAATATTCCAAAAAACTATGTTCTTGTAAAAGTGTCTTGAAAACCCCGCAAGTGGTTATCATGGTTCTCATATAATTATTAATATATAAATATATCATCAATAAATAAAACAAAAATTGATTATATATTCCTAGAAGAATATTTTAATTAGATCCATTAAAAAATAAGGGTTGTATTAGTTAGTCTGAGTGAAATTGTTGTAAACTTGTAATGTCCAAACATGGATTGAAATTCTATGTTTGAAATATTTTCCTTACGCACATGCAATTGATGATATCCATATTGAGCATAAATCTATTAAAAATATTTATCTCCATGAATTTCATTAAATAAATCACCAATGTGAGCCATAGGAAAATTGTTCTTTATTTTAATAGCATTGATTTATCTATATTCAATGAATTAACTCAGAGATATATCTTTCTTCATGAATATGATAACTGGGCCTATGAATACACACTTGGGAGATTACTTCACTTTTAATCAATTCATATTATTGTTTATTAAGCTCTAGTATTTCTAGATTAGCCATTCTATAATGATTTTTTGATATAGTTCTTCCACCGTGAATTATAACAATAGAAAAATCAACTTCCCGCTCTAGATGATTTCCATGTATATCCTCTAGAAAGACATAATTGTTTTTAAAAAATAGGTACATATTCAATTTGTTAGATTTCTTTCCACATCCATAGTTTGTGTATTCTCTTATACCCCAAAAATTGTATTTAGAAGAGCTACTAGAGGTGGATCCATATATGACTCATACGATGAGGTTTCTACTCTAATGTTATGTGATTAGACATCATATTCATGAATCATAATTTCATAATTTCATAATTTATATTTTTCACATCAAATTTTCAAATCCATTAAATATAAAGGATAATAAAAATTCCAATCATAAGTATGATGATAAGTATAGTAACAAAAAATGATTATGTTTAATAAAGGGGACTAAAGGAACCTTCTTTTATTGCAATGATTCTTCCCTTAAGAGTTTTTACTCACAACTCCTTTATAAAATAAAAAGTGAAATTTATTAATTTCATTAATAACTAGGTATATATGAAATAATGAAATGATACATAATAAAACAAATAATTATCTATGATGGTGTACATGATTATATTACCTAACACTATATCACCAGAAACTACAACTTCCATAGTTTATATTACATAATCGTGACCTTTCTCCCATGGTTTCTTATGGGGAAAAACACTTAACACTTAGTAAAGTAATTTTCATAGTATTATATCTATCTAAAATTATTGAATTGATTATTTGATGATTTTTTATTTTCCATTTGAATCGTGTGCTTGATATAAATTTTCACCACACTTGTAATAAATTCCATTTAATTTTTAGAAGGTAGCAAGCTATTTACACCCACAATTATCCAACATTAGTAAACACCATATTTAATTATTCCTTTAATCATTTATTTCATCCACCACTATATTATTCTCATGATTTACCTTAATGTCATAATACATAGTGAACTGTCTAACTATCTTCATAGCATATGAGTCTATATGTTCGTATGGTGAGAAATTTTGGGAGACCAATCCCCTTTAGTAGAAATGTTTTAATCCTTAAAATAATCGATCCATATTTCTATTTTAATGATGTATGTAGTTTGAAACAAGACTAAAAAACCTAGAAATGTTTTCTTCATAATTCTTAATGATTATATCCACTTTTTAATTTTAGTGTCAATAATTTAAACTCTATATCAACTATATGTTCATTATTAAAATATTTTTGTATATAAATTTCCATAAAATATTCACATCATTTTTTTCTATTTTATCATCCTAATTTTGGTTTTGAATCAATAACCACCATTGATAATAATATTCACATATGTTTTTAACTTCGTGGATAATATTTTCCATTAAATAACTTCCCAATGAGAGAAATATATTCTCTTAGGAACAGATCATATCCTCCACTAAAATGGGTTTGAAGTCTAACTAAATGATGTATAGTGATATGTTTTTCCATATGGGTATGTTATTATTCATACCCTGATTCAGATACCCAAGTATAGTTATAAGTTTTTCGACACCATTCAAGGATCTGGTACCAACATATTTGTCTAGAATTTGAGGGGAATCCATACATAAGATACATTCTTGGATATGTTTTCAATTCCTTCTAAAAGGTGACATTACTAAATAATTGAAAACAATAAATTAGTTTTCGAATAATAATTCAAATCTATTACCATAAAAACACATATCATAAACTATAAATTTATTTATAGATTATCCCATAATCATAAACAAGGTTTCCTTGGGGACATATTTACATTATAATAATTTATAACATTTATTATAGAATGTGTGAATAATAATCAGCATATACCCTGAGGGTTTCAAACTAGTTGTGTAGTAAGACCCATTTTCTTGTACCAGGTTACCTTGAGTCATGCTCAGGACACCATATCAGGGTTATTTCTCATATTCTTCTTGGTGTTAGAACCATGTCCCCTTGTAGTATATAGACATGGATAATATTACTAGGATGTCCCACATTATCAATACCTTACAAAATTATTGGATCTTTTTTATGATTACAATAAATGTCTATATTAGGGTCATATTCCCTAATATATGTTTTTTAAATGTAATTTTCAATGATTTAGCTAAACATCCTATTATACAAACTACAAAGTCCCCGACCATAATAGCCAATACGTGCTGCCTTAATTTATGCCATTGTAATAGTTAAAATAATATAATCCCAAATGACCAATTAGTTTAGAATTTTTGAGATATAGACTAATAACATGAATTACTAGTTATAAAATGAAATACAAAATAACATAGTAACATCATTGGTAACACCCATAAACTCCTTTATCATCCCAACACGTCATCCAAAATATACATCGATTCATAATGGGGGAGAATTAAGTATATGAAAGATGTAATATAATAATCTCCCTAAAGAAATGTAATATAGTAATAAATAATATAAATAATAAGGTATGGTTAATATCTGGAAATACATGCAATTAGAACATAAAATAGACTATAAAGTGGAAATAATGAAAGATAAAATAATAATTCTATAAAATGATCATATGATAATGAAGCATAACCATGTATAAAATACCTGTATAATTTTTATATGGATTTCAATTACTAGTATCATAATTAATTATTTCATAATTCTAGACATTTGGAATATATCATCATGGCCTCAACCAAGAAATATGAAAATAAATGTTTAATACATCCACCAAAATATATTTATTTTTTAGTTTTGGAGACCAACAAATGCATTGATGGGATACAGAGGGTCCCAATTATCACTTACTAATAAAAATTCATTGATAATTTAAATTGGGTTAAATTTAATCAACATACACATAATAAATGTAAAGAACTTCCTTAAATTTCAATCATAATCAATAACCATTTTGAGTGTGATGATAAAGCTATAAAGATAGGACATCAACAGTCAACCATATTATAAAAATTTTAATAAAATATGGTAGATGATAATGTGAATATATATATCTCAATGAAGAATAAATTTCAACAAAGGTGTAGAAATAGATTAAATTACTCTAATAAAATAACTTAGTAATTCTTTAGAGAAATACCGATTTTACAATGCCAAGATGGGTTCTTTAGGAAAAATCAATTATATTTGTCATAATTGTTTTTATAAACCCAATAATATACAAATAAATTTTTTCATGAAAGGATTAGTTATTTTATAAAAATAATGTTGACATAAAATATATTATGTATGGAATATAAAAATAATAAGGAAATCAAAACGTTCATATAAAACGGGCATCTGTATCTAGAATAATAGAGAATAGAACCCGGTAAAACATGAATTTACCACAAATAAATATGAAATGATATTTATAAATTATTTTGATCATATTCACTGAATTTATACTATTTACATAAAAATAATAAAGAATTTCATTGGTACCTAGATAATGAAAGCATAAACTGAATGAAAAAGTAGGTTCGGGAACAAACCCATACATTATATTCGAATGTATTCTGTACATGACCTTTATATAAAATATAATAAAATTAATACCGTTAATTAATTTTATTTGAACCTTTATACATGTATTTCATATAATAAAACATTATTAATAACATTTATGATATTTTTCAGTAGTTATATTTAAAATTTTATCATTCGAGAGCGTTCATTTCTTTAGTTTTCATGCTCAGTTTACATGTATAAGAATATGGAAGGTCATGTAAAATGAAAAAAGATATCCAAAAATGATGTTATATGTTACTAATGAATATACAAGTGATTAAAGGGTTATATTAGTCACTTTGTTATTTTTGAATATGATTAATGATTAGTTAAGTCTTTTGTTATAATCTTTTAGATTATATTAGTGGTTTTTCGATTACCGCAGAGTAGTTTTGTATTATTAATTATCAAAACGTTTATATAATGGTTCCAAAACATTACATATTACATAATACATATATTATGTTTCTTTAAAAAATAATGGTGTTTTTATTTCCATCTTTTAAGGAATTAATAGAAAATTAAAATGCTCCATGCAAGATGTCGGTAAATTGACACATCAAAAGGTATGTTTTCATTTATAGAATATAAATTGAGAGAGAGGTGAAGTATTTTGGTGATGGATACTCAAATAACATGATATAATTATAGTGTATAAATGATATTTTAGTAATCATACCACATGGACCACGGTATATGAGGAGAAGAAAAGAAATGAATAGAAGATGAAATGAAATTAAGAGAAAAAGAATGAGGTTTTTACCTCTTGAATTTATCCTCTTTAAGAACCTCCTAGGTGAAAATGTATTAGTATTTTTTTAAGACTAAATGATATGAGACAAGGGGAAGACAATTTAGAAGGGGACTGGGAAGAATTTGGATAAGTCTTATTACATGAAATGTGTGAGGAGAAGGGGTGGTGAGGGTGTTATTTATATTAGAGGGGCTGTGTGTTTGTTGAATATTTTATTTATTTTCATAATATTTTAGATCAATAATATATGTATTTTTAGAATTCTAAAAAAATATACTAAAAACGTATGAAAGTTTTGAGATTAATGCCATAAAATAATTGATTAATTACGAAATAGATTATTAAACTTATAATGTATATATATGGTAAATTAATGTATTTTTCTATTAACCAAAAATTAAACTATTTTACAAAAATACCAAAACTCACCCAAACCATTTTTTAGAATTTTTAATTTAAAAATGGTATTCATTTTATGAATATAATTTTGTATATATGATAATTTTATTTATATTAATTAAAATACTCTTCTATTTTAAAAAACATTTTTAATATTATAAACAATTTTAGGAAAAATTAAGATCATAAAAAATGCCTCATAATGTACTATGATAATCAGAAGATAACAAAATATTAATTAATGAATTTTGTTTATCAGCATAAATTATCTTATTAGTCGTCATATGAATTAAAATATTGAAAGTAATCATTTATAATTTATAAAAATACTACCACTGTATTTATGAATTCAAATCATTTATTTATGTAAACAATGATATAATAATATAATTTTTTGTTTATAGGATGGATAAATTTTATTATTGCTTTTATATGGTGAGTTTACTATTCATATTTTTGGTTTACTCATCATATGGGTCATGTTACTATTTACAAGGTCAACATACTATTTCATCAGTATAGGTTCCTTATCTTCTAGAAAAACCAACTTATTTTAGTTTTTCATCATTTATAAAGATAATAATATGTTTCCTTACTTATTTTATGTGATTTATATAATATGAAATAATTATAAGAAGGAAATTCATTGATATAATTTTAAGTCGTTACAATTATGATGAAAGGTATGAATATTAGTAAATAAATTATGAAATTTATATGTCATAGAGATCTATAAAATTATTTAAATAAATCCTTATCAATAGAAAACCACAAATAATAATTACAATGTGATAGAAATGTTTTCTTAAAAACTTCTAATTTATAAAAGACAATTTATTCAGGATTTTTCACAAAACATAAAAGTAAATATTACATTTTTTAGATACATGATATAAAAAATATTTAAATTTTTGGAAATATAAATTTTGAAATTATCTTTGGTAGAATTTTTTATTATATTAAAATATTAATTTATTAATGAATAGAAAAAATAAAAATATTTATTGAAAATTCCATTTTTGAATTTTTTTTACTAATTTAAATAATATTTTAATTTTTTTCTAATATAAAAAATGTCCAATATTATTAAAAAGTAATAAATTTAATTTCATTTAAATCAAATATAAATTTAATAGTAATATAAAAATATTTTAATCATTTAAAAAATTTTCTTTAGAAAAACCAATATTTTATTACGTTTTTGGGTTTTATATGAAATTAAATTTGGCCAATACAATATATTAATGTTGGAAAATTGGATAAAATATTTTAAATAAATTTAATTAATATTAACTAATATGGGTAAAATGATTTTCTACTCTCATGAATAATAAAACGAGAAAAAATAATTAATATTGTTAAAGGTTAAAAATGGGTATATCAAGGCTTAAAATACAGAGATAACGGTAGAAAATGACATTAATATTCTCCAAACCCCATATAATATCCCTATTTCTACACTATAACATGTAATTATAGATAATTAACAATTATCGAAGATTTTTCATGAGAAAAATGTGTGTATCATATTATGTTTTCAAATATTCCATGGGTGTATTCTCTCTAGCTTATAAAAGAACACCCCTCCTCTAATCTTGACAGATACATAAACGTTTGGTTATAAAAACACAATAATGACCCAGTAATTCCATTTAATTTTTTAAAAAATATTTTGGATTATTTTGAGTCTTTGAAAATTGACAGCACTTGATTCTGAGACCCGGTGTACTCGTAATAGATTTTTTAAAACATTTTAAGGTAAATTCAGTAAACACATAGGCAATGTTTTTTATCATTTGAACTAGTGATTAGATTTAAAATAAAAGGGCACTGTTGAATCCACAACAGCATGATTCCCTTAAGGGAGAATTCACCTCGACTATAGTAGGACGGATAAAAATGATTGTTTTTTGAATTTTTTAATGAATAATAAAATAATATTAAAATTTTTATTTTATTTGTCTCCATCTGTTGAGCGGTGGTGGTGGAACTGCTTTGTTTCCAATCCATTTTATGGATTGCCCCTTTGTTTTTATAACCACTCCATTGAGAGATTAGAGATTCATTAATTAAGTTATTAATGAACCTCATTAAAGCTACATTGTGTTAAACTCTTAAACTGTGTCTATTTAAATGGATATTGGGAAAGGGTTTTTTACAAGTCTTTATTAAGAGAGGAACCTATGATAATGTATTGCTGCAACTTACACAATCGGAAGATAGAAGCTAAGGCAGCAACGATCCTGGATCGACAAACATCGACGACTCCATCCAACGACGACTCATCTCCCATCACGATCATTACACCTCCATAAAATCTACATGTAGGGGGTTTGACTTGTTTTAATTATAAGTGGTTGATGATGAATTTTATTGCTTCTTTTTATTATGATGCTAACATGGATGGAATGGTCCAACGGAATAAAGCATGAACCCTCTACTACATTGTGCTTGTCATGCTCTTCGGCAGAAATATTTTAAACTCAATATAACATTTAAAACGGGACACACGCATCGGTTTAAATATACCTAGAGGCCTATAGGCATGAACAGAAGGCAAAAAAGACCACCATATCTCACCTAGTGTCCTGTAGATGTTCTATTGGCATGACAGTAGTGATCGGCGCCGGCGGTGAATGCGGAGGACGACACCGCTCAACACCATAGAAGATGGATATGCGGACGACTCTTGGCCATCCGTGTAGGTGGGAGGTGGTGCACTGTTACATGCAGAAGTGAGGCAGCATGCTGCTTCAAAGCAGTGGGAATGGTAGGGGACCCACTCCATGTGGGTCCCGTGGATAGCCAAGGTTGTGCCACCTGACACTGCTAATTAACGAACCAAATGGCTATTTGATCCATTTAAGAAGGAGGCAAAGCATCTCCCCACCCCATGTGGGCCAAGATGCCTGGAGGGTCACGCCCATTCGAAGCAGGTCGGGCTGATCAGTGTCCCAACGGGTCGAGCCCTCTGCGAACCAGCCAAACCAGGCTAGCCCAAGTTGGTTTGGGTCAGCCTGAGTCGGACGTAGACCTGGTCGGGCGACCCGGTCTTGGTTTGGTCAGCCAATGCAGGGTCGGACCTGGTCGATCTGACCCAGTCGGAACGGACACAGACCCCTTTGGGACTCATTTTTTATTAAAGATCCATATCTTACGAACCTGAAATCTGTTTGACAAACAATCTGTGGCGCTGGGATCCTTGGAGCGAGACTGTCCTTTTGTGATACTACAATTAGGTTTTGAAAAAGATAAATTATGGCCAGGGTTGGATCGTACCTGAATCCAACCGGGCCCTCGACAATAAAGATCCTATAACTCTCAGACGAGGCATCTGATTGACATGGAATTTATGTAAATGGAACTCTTACAACCTATAGGATGCTTAGGTTAATCCATTGTGAAATCTTGTGGATAACTGTCACTACATAGAGACCCTCTGTAGATTAGTATATAGTGACCCTCTGTGAATCTGCATCATAGAAACCCTGTGTGGATCCACATCATAGAAACTCTATGTGGATCAGAATTTATAGCGACCCTATTTGGATCAGCATCACAGAGACCCTGTGTGGATTAGCATCATAGTGACTCGATAAGGACCAGCCTTAGAACATTCCTTCGTGGATCAGCTTCATAGAGACCATGTTTGGATCTGCATCATAGAAACCATGTGTGAATCATCATATGTAGAAACCCTATGTGATTCAACAATCATAGGGACCCTGTGTGGATCTGATTCATAGCGAACCTATGTGGATCATCATTCTTATCGACCCAGTGTGGATCAACATTCATAGAGACCATGTGTGGATCAACATCATAACAACCCTGTGTTGATTAGAACCATAGAGACCATGTGTGGATCATTATCATTGCGACCCAACTAGGACCATCCTTAGAGCATCCCATCATGGATTTTCTTCATAATGACCATGGGTAGATCAATATCATAGAGACCCTTTATAGATCAGAATCTTATTTCCTATTTCTCTGAGTTTTATACCTAGTTTAGGCTGAGTCGTTTGAATTTAACTATTTTATTGAGATCATTCTTTGTTGATTTACATTGAGGAATTTTATGAGACCATTGGGGGTCTTGGAATCCATTTTTGGAATTGTTATACTCACCCCTGCAAGGTCTTTTCCCAAAACATATTTTGTCTTTGGTAGACGATGATAAGCCTTGACTAGGACTCGTGGAACTAGGATCTAATGTTGGATGGTGGTGGCAGTTGACAATGGGATCTATGAAGACGAGAATTTACCTCCCATTTAGGTAGGATCCATGGTGGATTATCTTAAGAGATATTTTCTGTTATAGTAGTATCTTATCTATTGTCCTTTATTCGAGCCCCTTTATATTCATTACCCTCTTTACTAATAAAGTTTTATATAGTGTTTGTATCTTGTTGAGTACTTGGAATTTGTATTTGTTCATATTTAATGGAAATTCCTTCCTGTTTTATGATACGCATTTCTGGTGCTAGACGCCAACCCCTAGCCTATGGATGGAGGGAGTGTGATAGTCACGTAAGAGGACTTGGGGGACGGGTCTAGAGAAATTGGTATTATAGGAGTTGGTTCTACTGAATATCTAGTACATTGATCTTTCCAATGGAGCAATATTTTTATGAGTATTGTGTTTGGTTTTCAATTTGGGGAGTCCAGTGTGGGTACGGTGGACGAAATATCCATACACCAGGACCCTGAATTCAAATTTCCGACTCAGAGCATGAAATCACTTATTACATGTGTTTTTAAAATATTTTACTTTTGATCTTTTTGTGTCGTCTAAACCAGTATAATTTATTGATAGTGGAAAACCTATTTTCATTTCAAGATGCGACCATAAAGACAACCATATAGGATTCCAGAGAGAGTTCATGATGATGGGCAACTGAGCGACATGACTTCGTTGTAGGGACCTCTTATGATGTTGTCTCCTCCGGGAGTTGTAGTAGCACCACCACATCTTGAAGGGGAGAAGATTCCACCAACCCCATTTACACACCATGCATGCCGAAATGGGGCATTCCATGGGTTCCAAAGATAGAGGCCTTTGTGGTTTCAAGGAGTGATAGATCCCCAGGTAGTTGAGGACCAGCTGAAGGTAGTGGCATGGATTATTTCTTTTAGTTTAGGCACCGACAGATGAGATGGTGATCATAGATGCTAGCCTATTATAGATCATAATATGTAGAAGGGGGATCCTGACACTCCAGATGCATGAGGAGGAAACACTCATGTGTTTGGCATTTAAGACCCTCTTCAGGGCGGAGTTCTCAACTGTGACTTTATGCTCAGTGTGTATCCAGGAACTACTGAACATATTGCAGCACAACGTATAAGTAGTCCATTACTCTACAAGATTCACTGACCTCTCATACTACTCCACCAAAATAGTATGTGTCCATTTCTTCAGGGATTGACCCTTGAGTCAGGACTCTAATAGGAGATCAGTGCATCAATGATATTGCTCAATATCTCGATGTAGATCAGGGTACTCGAGCGAGTGTTATTGGAGTAGAGATTCTTAGCATAGTAGGAACCAATGGTAAGAGACCCCACCAGACGACCGATAGATGAGTCATCTACTAGAAGTAGTTGGTGGCTGACGTAGAAGTAAAAGCGGGCTGGACCTTCCAGGGGAGACCACTGGATGTACGTTTGGTGGTACAAAGATCTCTAGGATGAGAGGGTCCATAGGGAAGTAGACAATACTTCACGTGCAGCGGGTATGGTCACATGGGTTGCGACTGCGCGAACAATCATACCGATGATCAGAAGGTGGTCGAGCAAATGTTGAGGTAGAGACCTAGGTTTTAGTGAGATGATCCATAGGGAGGCATATGTGTATGTGGAGCAGGTCATGGAATAGGTGGTGGAAAACGGTTTGAGGTTCTACCACCACCACTCCCGTGTGGTCCATCCCGACCACAGGAAGTTGGTGGACATGGGAGAGATCGACTTTAGGTAGTAGGGACCTATGACCCCAATGCTCCAGAGATGATTAATGATACAATATATGTCAATTCCACCCTAGTTGTTGTACTTATAGACATAGGTTCTAGTCTATCTTTCATTTTGATGACTCTTGATTGGAGAATGTAGATTCTGATGGTGCTATTGGCTCAATCCTTACAATTAGAGACTCATTTTGAAGAATATTAAATGATTACACACTAGTCCAAACAGTGTGAGATCACTCTAGGAGGTGATAGATTCGGCTATGAACTCTTAGTAGTAGCCTCGATTCCTTATAATGTCATCTTGGTTATTGACTGGCTATCCAAATTCCATTCTGAAATCGACTCCTTTTCTTGCAAAGTTAAGTGTACAAGGATGGGATTTGGTTTACCATCACCAGAGAGAAGGGAACCATTGCAGAAAAAGATGGACATACCTTGAAAAGGGTACAACTGATCACACATCTTATGGCTAGCCTTAAAATTGGTCAGTTGACATGAAGAGTCCATGTTATCCTATAGTGGTGGACCGATATGATGATTTATTTCTTGATGATGTTACGTGACTACCTCCTCGCATAGAGGTAGACTTATTCATCGACCTATACCTAGAGACATCACCAATATCTATAGAAGTATATCAAATTTCCCCAGTATATTTTTGTGAGTTGTGGTTATAGCTGGAGGACATGAAAAAGGGTGTTCATAAGGCACAATGTTTCTCAATGGGCTTCACAATGTTTTTTCCCCAAGAAGGTTGATGGGAGTCTGAGGCTTTTTGTGGACTATCTTCACCAAAACTAAGTGACCGTGAAGAATATGTATCCACTCTAGTTGATTTATAACCTCTTCAACCATGTGAAGAGAGATAAATTATTTTTTAAGATAGACCTCATATCTGGATATCACCAGCTTGGGGAAAGGGTTGAGGACGTACCGAAGAGGGCCTTTAAGAGTCGGTATGGACAATATGATATTATTAAAATCCCCTTCGGCATAACCAATGCTCTATCAGAGTTTATTAGGATCATGAACAAGATCTTCCAGTAGTATATCAATCTCTTCGTAGTTTTCTTCAATAAAAATATCTTGATATACTCTGCGTTAGAGGAGGTGCATGCCACACACCTCCAAATAGTTATAGATACACTCTGAGAGAACCAACATTATGGTGAGCTCTCGAAGTTCCAATTTTGGATATGGAAAGTCCACTTCCTATGGAATGTTATCTCAGAGGATGTATTTCCATTGGATATGGAGAAAATAGACGTAGTTGTTTTGTTGGAGACACCAATGAGTGTGACTGGGTGCATAGTTTCTTGGTATTGTCTAGATACTACTTGATGTTTTCACCTTACTTATCCTAGGTAGAGGCACCCATTTACTCTTGGAAGAAGAAGGGCCAACCTTTCGTGTTGATGGAGAAGTACCAGTGTAGTTTTCAAGAGCTGAGAAAGAGGTTGATGTATGCACAAATCTTGATTCTTCCAGAAGAGTGTGTTGGGTATGTGTTTTATTGTGATGCATCAGAGACCAGACTAGATTTTTTCCAGATGCAGGAAAGACTAGTGAACTCCTATGATTCAAAGAAGCTGAGACGACACAAGAAAAACTACACTACCATTGAACCAAAGTTAATAGTAGTGGTCTTTGTGCTGAAGATGTGGCAACACTACATGATGGGTGAACATTTTATTGTTTACTCTAATGAAAAGAGTCTCAATTATATCATATCACAGATGGACATAAACCTGATATAGTTGTGATGGATGGAGATCCTCTTGGACTATGACTTGGATATAGTCAATACAACTGGGAAGGGGAACATAGTAGCAAAAATACTCAGTATGAGGTCTGGTCTATAGTTGCTGAGTGAGGCGACAGTGCAACTAGCCAGGTTGAGGATATCTTCTTAGAAAAGATATGGAGAATATTATCTCAATTATAGGAATATCACTTCCCCACTTCGTCAGTGACTTATGGAGGCCCAGCATGGGGACATAGACTATAAGGCTTGACATTCTCTGATATCTTTAGGACATGAACCTAATGGATTTTATGAAGGTGGGGAGCATGTCATTCATTTCAGAGGGTCCACCATTGTACCATTTATGCTTCAAGAGGTGGTGTTGAGAGAGTTTCATACATCTCCATTTGTGGTGCATCCTAGAGTAGTGAAGATGTACCAGGACCAATGAAATCAGTACTAGTGGTCAGAGACGAAGAATGAAGTTGAAGAGTTTGTATCCCAATGCCTCACTTGTCAGTAAGTGACGGCCGAGCGTCTGGTACCATTGGGCTTAGTTCCACCACTAGAGGTTCGAGAGTGGAAGTGGGATGCTATCTCCATGGAATTCGTGATAGATCTACCACTTAAATCATTGTGTCATTATTCCATCTGGGTTATCTTTGAATAACTCACCATGTCATCCCACATCCTCCCCATCCGAGGGCAGGGATCATTAGAGAGAATGGGATTTATCTATGTGCAATATATTGTGTGACTTAATGGGGTGAAATAGATGATCTTCTCAGATTGTGAAACTTTATTTACATCCCTCTTGTGTAAGATATTGCAGGTGGAATTTGGGACTCAGCTATGCATGAGAACAACCTTCCATCCTTAGGTGGTCCTACATAGTGGACCATAAAGACACTCGAGGATATGATTCATGATTGTGTCCTCGATTTTTGTTGTAGTTGTGTGGAACTCTTTCCCCAATTAGAGCTCTTCTACAAAAATAGTTATCACTCCAACATCCGCATTTCTCTTTTTGAGGCCTTGTTTGGTCGACCATGGAGATCACCATTATGCTGGACAATCCCTTGTGAGTCAACACATATGGGACTGAAGATGGAATAAGCTACCCTATAGAAGGTGTAGATCATCCAGGATCCAATGAAGACTACAAATAGTAGGAATAATTCATATGAATATTGGATATAGAGACCCTTGGAGTTTGATGAGGGAGACAATTCCTTCCTACAATTCTCACCCCAATGCAGATTACAGAGGTTTTTCCAGGGCGACAAGCTATCTCTGAGGTTCATCGGACACATATAGATCCTCAGCATAGTAGGTGTGGTGGTGTAACTTCTTGCTCTTCCCCCACATATTCACAAGGTGCATAATGTTTTCCATGTGTTCCAGCTAAATAGGATCATGCACGATCCATCACATGTTATCGACTAGGGTGAGTTGGACCTCGATGATGCAGTGATGTTTGTGGAGTTTCTGATAGAGATAGAGGATCGACAGGTGAATGCCCTTCGTGGGTGGTGGAATCCTCTAGTGAGAGTTTGTTGGTAGCACATGAACTTCAAGAAGAGCACTTGGGAGTGGGAGGCTCAGATACATTCTATGTAACCCTATTTGTTCACCTAGTTTTTTAGTAGCTTTATCAGATGGAATTCCCTAAGGTGGGGAGAATGTAAAGAACAAAAAATTCCATATAAATTTTTATTAAATTATTTGGGATTATTACTATTATGTGAAATTTTACGGTGCTTGATTCATGGGACTAGTGTGCCCGGAATGGATTTTTGATCATTTTTAAGGTACATTTAGTAAATGCACGGGTAGAATTTTGTATCTTTTGAAACGCTACTCGAATTTAAAATATGAGGGCACCGTAAATTCCATTGGGCTAGGATTCTTATAAGGGATACTTCAAGTCGACCACAATAGGTTGGAGAAAAATATATTTTTTTCAACTTTTAATGAATAATAAAATAACAAATGAATTACTATTTTATTTTTCTCAATCGGCTGAGAGGTGGTGGCAGGACTCCTTAGTTGTCAATCCATTAAATGGATTGACTCTTTTTTTGTAACCATGACATTGTGAGATGAGAGGTGAATTAATTAACTTATTAATGAACCAAATTACATATAAGTTGAATTAAAATATCATCCTACATATATTTAAATGGAGAATAGGATGGGATTTTGGACATGGCTTGATCAGTTGAGGAAACTCTAGCAATGTACTGATGCAACTTCTACCAGTGGAAGACCGGAGGTTGGTTAGATATGATCCAAGATCGATGAAAGCAGATGAATAGATACAACAAGGACACATCTTCGATCAAAACTGTGACACCTTCAATGAATCGCGAGGTAGGTGGTTTTACATTATTTAATTATATATGGTTGATAAGGAATTTTATTGTCGTCGCTTGTTATGATACTAACACTAAGGACGAGGGCCAAACGAACAAAGCACGAACCCTCCACAACTTCGTTCTATTCACGTTCATTGGGGGAATAATTTTTAACTTGAAAAAACCTTGAATACGGGATGCACGCAGCGATGACGACATCCTAAGAGGACTGTAGGATCAATCAAAAGGAAAAACAGAGCACTAGAGCTCACACACTGGCCTGCGGAGTTTTTTCCAATGAGACACTGGCACGGCGGAGTTCACCAGCTGCTGAAGAGTGTGATGCCGCTCGACGCTTCAGTGGATAGATAGGTGGTAGTCTATCATCCTGCTGCGGAAGTTGGAGGCGGTGCATCGTCAAGCGCAATGTTGAGGCATGTCGCGGATACGAAGCCGCAGAAATGTCAAGGGAACAACTCAATATGGGTACCATAGTTAGAAATAATAGAGGCACCTATAGCCTCCAATTAATGTGCTAAATGGATCATTGAGCAGTTCTTGAAGGAGGGGGAGTAGCTCCCCTCCCCGTGTGGGGCACCAGCTGGGTACCACACCACATAGCTGGATGGACCGCCCGGCGGGCCATGCCCAGCCAAAGAGGGAAAGGTTGGTTCATGGCCCAATGGGAACATCCCACCATGAACCAACACAATTGGGATGGCCCATGCCTGGTCGGGTCAATCCTGAACCCATACCAGGACGGGTCGAACCGAACCAGACCCTGACCCATTTCAGACACATTTTCACTTAATGAGTCGTATCATGGAAATCAAAAGTCCATTTGATGAACCATCATTGGTGGGGGGATACATAGAGTGAGACATTCCTATTGTGACACTCCTCTTAGGTTTGGGAGAATGTTGGAGTACTGCTGGGTTGGATCGTACCCGAATCGAACCGGGCCCTCGATAGTAAAATGCCTATAACTTTTAGATTGGGCATCTGATTGAGGTGTTGTCTATTGTGATGGAACTGTTACAAAATGGTGTACCGTTGGGTTATTAAATTGGGGTATCCTAAGGCTGTATGTAACATAATTGCAACCCTGAGTTGATCAGAATCGTGGTGAACCTGTCTGTATGATCCTCATAGCGACCCGACGAGGAAAAGCCTAAGAGAGGTCCATTATGGGTCATCTTCGTAGAGACCCTATGTGGATCAGAATCCTAGAGACACTGTGTGGATCAGAATTCATAGTGACCCTATGTGGATCACTATTTATAGAGACCCTATGTGGATCCAAATCATAGCGACCCTGTGTGGATAAGCATTTATAACAACCCTGTGTAGATCAATATTCATAGCGACCCAGTGTGGTTCAACATCAATGCGACCCAGTGTGGATAAAAATCATAGTGACCATGTTTGGATCAACATCAAAGAGACACTATGTGGATTATCATAATAAAGAATCGATTAGAACCAGACCTAGAGCGGCCCATTCTAGATCAAATTAATCACGACCATATGTGGATTAGAATCATAGATAACCTTTGTGGATCAACATCTTATTTTCTATTTATCTGATTAGTATACCTGGTTAGAGAAGAGTAATTTTATTTGTGCTTTTTGACTGAGATTATGATTTTTGGTTTTCCTTATTCAAATTCATAGTGACGTTCTGGGGTCTCTGGGTCCTTGATAGGGAATTTTATACTCACCCCTGCATGGGCTTCACCCGTACATTGATTGGTCTTGTGCAGATGACATGTATCCTTGACTATGACTCAGAGAGATAACACGAGATGGTGGGTGGTGGTGATGGCTGACATGGGGAGCTTTGGAGATGAGAGGTACCTACCCTTCAGGTAGAATCAATGGTGGATGATCTCATGAGTTTATTTGTTGTTGTAGTTATATCTTTTTAGATGGGATTGTATTCCGGACCCTTTAATTTTAGTACTCGCATTACTATGGTAGTTTTAATTCTTGAATTAATATTGTTGTGTTCATGGACTATGTGTTTTTTCTGGTTTAATAGCAATGGATTCCTGTTTTAGGGATACAACTTTCTTGGGCTAGTCGCCAACCTCGGTCCTATGGATGGCGGGATTGGGGTAGTCACGACACGGGCCCCGAGGGACTGGTCATGACAAACACGTAAATGAATATATTATTTAATTCCCTTCTCACATCCAATATTCCTAAATATTATTATTATTCCCTCTAAAAATATAGTATGTATATACCTAAAATGGATATTTTAAGAAGATGTAAAATCATTCAACATGTGGATTTTTTCCATTCCTCTTATGTATCCATAAAATGTTATTAAACTATGCTAATATAAAATCACCATTATAAAAAATATATTTATATATTATTATTCTAATGTAATAACAAAAATGTTCCATTATTTATTTCAAATGGGAAATGAAACTGTCAATCATGCGTATAGTAGACAACCACCTCGTGAACTGATGTAATTCAATTTCCATATCAGCCATTTCTTGGAAGATATAATGATGGGTTTAACATATATATATATATATATATATAATTTATGGAATTAGTATACTTATCTAAAAATGATATCACATATAGAAACTTACATACTATTTGTTTGGTGGAAATGCTAATTTCACTCGTGTGTATGGTGGAGTATCGCCTCACAAATCTATGTGATTTGTTTCTTGCTTACGATTTACATTGAAGGTATTAAGGATAAGGGTAATAAATATATATGATATTTTTGAACTAAAACATATTTATGGAAATATTATATCTAATATAACTTTATACCTTCAAATCCATTGGAAAAAAATAATTTTACTTATACGTATTTGTTGACCACCACCTCCACATTGCGATGTGCAAAGTTTTCCATTTTATTTACACATTTTTTTAAATAAGGATATTTTTTTCAAATATATTATATATAAAATTATTATTAATATTATGTAAATTGGGATTAAAATTTATTTTCCATTATTTCCATCCATCATGAAAATGTATATAGTGTTTATTCTTATATAAGACTTATCCTCTCCATGTATTGTTTAATCCATTTTATATATATAAATTTTAGATAATACTATAAATAAATATATATTATATTGGAATCATTTTGAACAATATTAATATTATGGAACCATGATCAATGTAAAAACTATGAAATTATCGAACCAAACTATACATTAAAATAATAAAAATTATCACATAGAACAGTGATCCTAACAAAGAACTATTAATGAACTGGTGATAGATGATTATATGAATTTCATATATTGTATAAAGTATATGATTATGGTTTTTTAATGGGTTTATAAGGACTCATTTTTATACATGGGTTTCATACACATAAGATGTAAGGAAAACATGAGGTAATAATTTCTTGTCTCACTTTTACTTCCATTGGACATATGACATATTCACTATTTATTCAATTGTGTGGTTTATATACTCTGTATTTCGATATTATATATCATGTATCTATTTATATTCAGGTAATATAATTATTCATTCGATTTATTTCCTTTCATATGGAATAAAAATCAAAATTTACCAAGGAGTTAAGTGATTTATATTTCAATATCATATTTGTCGATATAATTTATGATTATAATTACATTGAAGTAAATTACTAGATAATTGAAAACTAAAAAATTTTAATTTTATTATACATATTTTATTAATGATTTTTTCAAGTAATTTTATAATTTACACTATTTTTAATTAAATATATTGTAAAATGTTTTTTAATATAATATTAATTTTGTATTTGCATCGGTCGAAAATAAACTTTCTTACGAAAACACGTTTTCCAAAAAAATTAACATTATTTATATAATCCTAAAAATGGGTTTTTAAAGAATATTTTAACTTTTTATTACTTTTTAAAAAAATTTAACTGATTATTCTAATTCATTTTCATGAAATAATAATTTTTTATTTACTAAAAATGTGAAATGAATCGTTATTCTAACATGTACTACACTAATTGAATATCCTAATATCATGAAAATTCCATTATTTAAATATTCATTTGTTAATTTAAATAGTGATTGAAATAAGTTTTTATTAAAAATTCCATTTGTACATTTTATTTAAAAGGACATTTTCCAAGTTAAAAGCTTAAATTTCTCAAAAACATTTTCTATGGGATTTTTATTATATTTATAAAAATCAACAACATCTTCCAATTATATTATTATTGATGTATTTGGGATATTTCTTAGTGTTAACATGCTCAGTTTTTTTACCTTTTTATGAATAGTTTTTCTAGGGATGTATAATTTTATTACAATTTATTATATTGAATTATATGGTTTATGAATATGTTTATTAATTGAGGTATGAATTGACATTTAGAATGTTAGTTCTACATTATGAATAAATATTTTAATATGTTTCACACCTTTGATATGAATAATGCATTAGAATTATTATGTATTCTTGTATTTTATCATGACTTATTAATTATTCAGTCCTTTATCATGTAATTACTTTTTTGATATGCTAATTTAATAATGTAGACACTGACTATGTGGTTTCTAGAGTTGGATTATTTACATTATTCCTATTATTATATAAAATTTGAGGTCCCAAATGTTTCCTTTAATAGTTATAATAATATCATAATATTAATTAAATCATTATACAATAAAAATAATTGTCATTGATTACCACTTATCAACGATACTCTAGAATATATATATAATTTTATAATTATGTGAAATATCAAATTACGTTTTTTCTGTTATTATTCTTTCATGGTTTTGGAACATATATAAAAATGTTTCGATAACCATGAAAATATAATTTTTGAATGTTTTATTTTTTTAGGGATAATTATTAATGAACATATTTTAGATGTATGTGTTACTCTTAAGATTAATATATTCTTGATTTCTTTGTAATATTGGATCATTTTATTTTGATTATTCTTAGTCAAATTGTATTGACATGAAATTAATTTGATTTTGACTTAATGATTAGGTTATAAATAATAGTTTTTAAGAATAATTATTATTTATGGGATTATGATATAAATTCAAAAGTTTTGAAATTATTAATGTCTGATTAATAATTTTTAGTGTTAACTATAGAAACAAATTTGGATCAATAAAAAATCTCATTATGTTTTATTATCATGTATATTTAATTTTTCATCAGAATGTTATCTTATAGAAAATATATGATTAATTAGTATGAATAGGATTATGGTTATCATAATGATTAATGATGTTTAATGGGGGATAAATAACTTTATATATCTTAATATTGTAATGTATATGTCATATTAGATGTTATATACATAATTATGAATATGGTGGTAATACCATAACTTACATTCATTAGATGGAAATTATTAAAATTTAGAAGATGAGATTCTATTTGTGGAATATATATCCACATATTATTTCATGATATAATATTTCCATTAAATAACAATTATGATCAATAACAGAATTTATGTACCCCATTAAACTAAAATGATTCATTATCGAATAGATAAACAGTAATAAAAGAAATAAGAAAAAATAAAACCTCCTATAAATATAAAAAAATTAAATGCACATAATTTGTTCCATTGAGAGGATATAAAATATCTTTTAATTAATTGGAATTCCCAAAATTATTTATTAATATATTTTTTATAATATCATAATAATTTAAATCAAAAATGTTTAAATTATTACATATACTCTTTCAATATCTGAACTAATGTAATAAGATTATCCAAAATGGAAATTGATAGGAAATAATATTAATGATACCCAATGTGTAAAAATGAATTTTTTCTAATTATTGAGGCTAAATATATATTTATATTATTTTAAAATCTATATATGAAAACTATAGGTTTTAAATATGATAAAAATTAATTTATTTTCAGAATTTATCAGATTAAAATTATACTTTTATGAATTATATAAATATTTTATTGTTAATTGATTTTTAAATGAATAAGGTGAAATAATGTTTTCTGATAAATGTTGAAATTTCATTCATTACCATTATATAATAAATACCAAATTATTATTTTTATAAATATATTTATTAATTAATAAAATTTATTCACATTAATGACTTTTTTCATTGTAAAACCAGTTTTTATACTTACCAATTTAATGTAATAATTTGAGATTTAATAAAAACACTTCTTTATCTAATTTGATATTATTATATAAAGAAACTATCATTTTTAACGCCAAATGAAATATATATGATATCTAATAATATAATTTATTTTATAAAAATAATGATATTAATAATTTTATTGTAGACTTAATTATCATATTTGAAGATACACCTTTCTAGAAAAACAATATGTGTTATGTAATTTTTTATTAAAATTAACATTTAAATTTTTTAAGGAATTTAATTTGATAAACTGGTTCTATAATATTAATTGAAAATTATAAAATTATGTAACTATCTATATGATAATTCTTTATATTAACATTAGTTTATATGGTTATGAATTTATTACCCATGTGAAATAAAAATTAGTAAAAAATAAATTTTTATGAAAAAGTAACCCAAAAAATGTTAGGATGATGTCTCAAAATTGATGGATGATTTCTTTTTAGACGAAAATTAATTTTCCCATCCACCTACGTCCATTTTACGGCCTTTTACCCACAATTATTAACAATTAATTATATAATATTTAAATGTTTATTATAAGATTGTTCTCGTGTTAACTTATAAAAGGGTATATTTCTACCACAACATGTAACCCATTTTCATTGAATGTATTTATAAATATAGACCATTTAGTTACAAATAAACCACTATCTCATATCCTTATGTTTTTGTTAAAATTTGTATATATTAATTCATATATTTATAAGTATATTTATAATATAAAATTCAAATTTTTGATGTAAGTATTACCTCATTCTTAATAATTTCATTATATTGACCCTATTAAAAGAATATGATTAAGAATTTAATTTAATTAAATTGGTATAATTAATATACTAAGATGTTATTATATTAGTGCATTATTCCTTGTTTATTTTTTTCTTCCACAATGAATGAAAAAACTATGTCGATAGTTCATAGTTGTGGACGATCACATGAACAAATCTATGTCTTACGTTCTTCCAAACTACATCATAAGTAAAGATATTGAGATTAAATTTATGAATACAAATGGTCTATAAAATAACTATAATATTTATAAATTAAGAATTAATTCTTAAATTCTACCCATCTATTTAGAACCCAATGATTTTGTAGTATGTTATTTTCATTAAAGTAATTCAGTATTCTGTGCTACACGCAACTCTGAGTTTGAGCGCACCACAACTTACCAAAATTGACATTCAAAAAAATTATTAATTGTGTTAACTGAATTTTTAATTTTATATAAACCATATAATTTTATAATCCATATTATTTGTTATTTAGACATAATATAAGAAAAAATTCATTTTTTTAGATAAATTATTTTTATTAAATGAAATTTTACCACCATTTAAAAGAAAACCCCTTTTAGAACCAATATTTGACACTTTTATATATTCAATTTAATGATATTAAATTCTTCTTTATAATCAAGACATTAAAGATCATTTTGAATAATTTTTTTTGTAATTTTCTAATAACATTAATGTATTGATGAATACTAAAAAATACTAAATTTTAATTGAAAGACTCATTATTAATAGAAATAATTTATACTGTTAAATTGTTCATTTGAATGGTTTGGAAGAATAATCAGATTATATTTTTATCATTTAATACAATTTAGGTGATTATGTGTAATTTCACATTAATATATGACAAAAACAGATGTCCAATATTTTGAGAGTTTTTACTTCTTAAAAAACTGGTTTTCTATTTTGACAACATAATTTAATTTTAAATTAATTAATTATAATTATTTGTTTTTTTAATATAATGTTCATTTTTTATTTTGGAATATCAGAATTATCTTAGTGTGAAATTTTGGTATTTTTCTGAAAACATTCAATTTTTGATGAATAGTTTAAAACACTATGTTATTGTTTAAAACCCAAATTTTTATTTAAATAAATATTTATTATATTTATTTAAGTCATTATAGAAAAATAATACCTCGGTTAGTTTAATGTTATTCATTGAAATCATTTTTATAATTAAATTAGTTGTATAAAAGTTTATTTGTCTCTTTACTGTCTTTAAACTACCTTCTAGAAGCATTTGAAAATTTGAATTAAAAATGATTTTACCATTTCTGTGAATTGAATGTAAAAACTCCAAGAGAAAAAGTTTAAATTAGTAAGTAAAATATAGTTCAATAAGATGACAAAAATTTTGGTGATTGACATTTGACTTTTATTTTCCTAGGTTAAAATTAAATTGGGAAATTAATGGTAAAAATGATATCATAATTACCATAAAACATGTCCTAGTTCTATTGGATAAGTATAATTTGAAAAAAAAAACAAATTTAGGAAAAAACATATGATCGTTTTTGTCTAATTGGATTAGAGTAGGACATTTATTATTATTATATTTAATAAATTGTTAATAGTGTTAAATTTGAAGTTTAATAACCAAAACATTTTTAATATTGGGATATACATAACTTATATCCTAAAATAAAAATTCATTACAAATTTAATAATTTTTACTACATAATAGTTTTTTCTTTATAATTTTTAGACATTAAATAAATAATTTTATTTATGACAATGATTTTGCAGCAATTAACATATTAATGAAAGATTAAACTAATTGACATTATAAATATCCCCATAGTTGTAATTTGAGACTTTTTATGAATTACACTTATTTTATCAGTTAATATGACATCTTTTGGCTGATTAGAATAATTATTTTACAAAGTAATCATTCTGTTATGATTTTCACAAAAACCAAATACTAAATTCTATCAAAATTGACATAAATTAGTATCTAAGACAAATACTATATTATGGGTTGATATAATATTCCTAAAAATATAAGGTTAGACCAATGATATTGAATAATATTATATATATTATTAATGAACTACATGAGGTTCTTTTGGAAAATTAGATTATGTTTATTAACCATATAGTGTAAGAATACAAGAAGACATGATAAAAGTTAATATATTTAACTAAGTGTTAAATAAAAAGGATAAGGATAAAATGGAAACCTAAACTTGTATAAATCCAATTGGTTGAGAGTTTTGAGACCCATACCCATCATATCTTTGAAATAAATTATTTTTGAGCCATTAGAAATAGAAATTGATTTTATAATAAAATAATATTTCAAGGTTTTCCTAAAGTGACCCTCACTTGTCTAATAAAAGGGTACTAACCCTTATCTAAATTTTACACCTCCAAAACAATTTTTCATGGACAAACTAACTCCAAATAACCTCATAACTACTATAAGTACATACTATATTCTATACATTGATCAGATATCCAACCTATGAATTTATTTTGATCAAATATAATGGAAGAATCCAAAGAAGAGGTAATAATTTCACCACCCAATTTCAAGTTCTTTTCTTCTTCGACGTCCTATTTCATTGTTGATTCATAAAGAATAATTACTACAGTAACTCCTACATACAGTGGTGTTATTATAAATATGTTACAACCATATTCAGTGTTGTATTAATCTTATAAATGAGAATGTAACCATACGTGCGTATGTACAGCTTACCGTCTCCACGTTGTGATAATTTATTATTCAAAAAAATAATTCATTGGATGGGTATAATAATGAGTATAATTTATTTAAATAATAAATATAACATGTTAATGATTAGTTATATATGATATTCCATCCAATTAGACATGATTTCACCATCAAAAGAGTGATATCGCCACTCGTGCGTACGTACGACTTAATGTCTTCATGACGTGATGAGATGTCATTCCCCATCGTAACAATTCATGACAAATTTTCATTTGATGATTAAAAATATTTATTAAATAGATGATATCATTCTGGATATTAATCAAATACATCATGTCCATAACATACATGACTTACGTAACAATACATATAATCAAAAAAGAATCAGTTAACACCTGAAACATTGATACTACTGAAATATTATTAACAATGAAATATTATAAGATCATTTATAATATCAAATTTATGTATGTGTTTCTTGTATAATATAAAAACAGTTATTTAACTATTATACAGGAGGTTACAATACCCTCTACTAAAGAAAATTACAAGGTAAGGGGTTTCTTTTCTCACTTTTAATTCAGTGAGACTTCCATTTTTCACCACTTATTTATTACATGTGGTGTATTGTGTAGTGCCATCAGATATATATTACCATGAATCTATTTATATTAATTGTAATCTATGATTCATTTGGTGGTTATTAACATTTTTTTCATATGACTTGACTGATTACAATGTGGTAAAGGGGTTTTCATCTCATTTTTATTCCCCAGAGATTCAGGCTATATTTTCCACTAATACCTTTTGTGTGGTGTATTTAATGGCAATGATTATATTGTTTGATTAATATAATTTAATTTATGGTTATTCACATCATCGTAGAATGATCCTACATTCATGGGGTGTATGTTTCATATGTTACCAAATCAATAAGGTAATTTCAGATTTCAATTTCCACTCATTCGGGTTTACACAAACATCATTGATTACATTACTAAATGATTATGTGTGAAATAACTATTCATTAAAATATGTAGTAACTTTCAATTCCTTTTGGGTGGATATAATTTTGATACACATAATATGTAAATTGATAAATTCTATATTCATCAATATTAACTTGATACGAGTAATTTTAACTCAATTTTTATTCATTGAGTTAAACATCCAAGTTAGTGGTGTGCTTTTACAATAATATGTCAAAATGTCCTATGATTGATTTACATTTAATATGCAATCAAATTTAGTGTATTTATAATTGTCAAACGTAATTATTTCATTGATTTATCTTTAACATAAGGATACAGTCTTTATAATGGAATTCAAATCCACATACATTCCATTGAGCCTTCCTTGTTGTTATATGCATATTCACTTTTATTTTGTGTATATACTAAACGTTGACATATAATATCATGAATTACTTTATTCTAATAATATTTTAATGTTTTTTTATATCTATTATTTTAAGTCAATCGTCTCTCATTTTTTTGGAACTCTAACTAAAATATCATTTTTAATGTTTTAAAATTTTATTCTACTAAATCATTCTCATTAATGTTTATATTTTAAAAAATGGTTTTACTGTTTTATTTATATGGGCATTAATGTTTTAAAATTTATTTTTTAAAGAAAATTCAAATTTATATGGGAGATTTGATTCTAAAATATATTTTAAATAGCTTCATGATAAATATTCAAAATATTATATGTTTTCATGAAAAAGGGATATTTTTCAAAAATATTTTAACTGATCATTTTCGTCTATGTCAACATCCTTTATAGGATTTTATTCTTTATCATGGTTTATTTATTTTGATACAAATATTCCATAATCTATTTAATTTTTTGTGATATGTTTGATTGTGAATGTGTTATTTTAATACCATTAATTATTAATGGATAAAGTATTGACATTCTATATGCTATTTTTAATACGAATGATTATGTTATGTTTAAGCCTTTTCATATGAATAATGAATTGGACATAGTATGTGATTGGAGGTTCCCACTATTGATCCCCGATGCAATAGTAGGTCTCATGTGACAAACTAGTGTCTTGGCATAAGGCATTGAAAAAATCTTATTTGTAGTCTTGGAACGAGGCCTTTAATATGTGGTTATGATGTCCAACATTATGCATTCCATCGTTATAAAATTTACTATTGATATTACTTGTGATTATTCGACATGTGGAATATCCATCAGAATATGTAAATGGAATTATTTGATTTATTGTTTCCATATTATGTTGGTGTTTATGTTTAAAATGATTGTCTTATAGTCTTATACATTTCTTTAAATGATTATTCTTATTTATGATAGTTTCTGATATATTGTTTTCCTTACCGATCGTCTGAGCTCAACCCTTTAATATTTTTAAATTTTCCTAGTATGTAAAAAATCATATTATGATTAAACTGCAGGAATAAGTTATTGGATATAAGAGTGTTGAAATGGGACATAATGTTCTTATAGTATTTCATGATGTAATGTAAAACATATTTATATATCTATTACTTCTAAGGATACTAAAATTAGTTGTCTTTTAGGACATTATTTCTTGTGTTATGCCAATGTTATGTATTAATGCACCGATTATGGGTAACTGGGGTCGAGGCGTTACAGTTGGTATCAGAGGATGTTTATAATAGTCCTTGGAAGCTATATTTAGGAAAAACTAATATTATGAAACACTACATTATAATAAATGTATAGGATTATTATAGAAGAAAATCCAAATTTTTTGGTAATGTGAATACTATGTGAGTTATCTAATCAATAAATCCCTATCTAGATATGAGGAGGTAGAGGAGGCTCTGTAAATGATGTACATAGAAGTGAAATCATTGACAAAGATTATTGGGATTGAACTAGGGTATCCTGGTATACAATAATGGGCCGTGCTGTATTCTTGGTTATGACACTCTTAGGGGATATGAAGAGTATAATTCACATTTTCATTACAAACCAATTTAATGTATTTTAAGATAAGATTAGAATAAATAATATTGGATAGTCCTAAGGTGATTTATATTAAAAATAAGGTGTTATTATATTCTCTAAATTATATTATGACCCACAATTGGATTTTTTTGTTAGTCAATGGCTGGATTCCAAGGAATTAAAAGTAACATTGAAAAAGATGTAGAAGGTGGGAACAGTGGTGGAAATTGGAAACGAAATGGAATGTTGATGTGTGTAAAAAATATCGAGTTCATGAGGAATCAGTTTTCAAAAAATATGATCAACAACTTATATATTTACCAACTCCCAATCATAACAAACAAGAGAAAGGTGGTGAGTGATAAGAGCTCCAGAAGTGGAGACCATGGATAAAAGAATGCTCAATTTCCTTCATGCAGTAAATATTGAAGGAGACTCCTAGAAAAGTGTCTCAATATAGAAATTAAATTCTTTATGTGTGGGAAAGGACATAATGTAAATAATTGACGAGAAAAGTGAAGTGTAATATGGATGAAAATAAGAATGATCCCAAGATTCCATTTACAATAAGTTTCCAAAATGTAGGGGACCTGGGCACTACCCGATTGAATTCCCTATTCTATAGGATATCCTCTTGGTAATGGAAGATCCTATGGGGAAATAAATGGATGGAAAAATGTTTATGAGTATTCGTGCTCATAGTTGATGGGATTACATTTGAAGAATTTTCTCTTTTATATGTAACACTGCAGTTTGTTATCTGAAAATGCTATTTTCAGAAGTATTCTCTTTTTTATTATCTATATAGTTATAAATAACTATTTTGGTTTAAATTATCCTTTAATTTGAGGCAATTACATGTTATAGAGTTTTGGGATGAAAATGTGTGGTATGAGATAAAATTTGTGGAGAAATTTTTTTATGGTTATTTTTAAGAGTTTATCTCATTTTGGGAATGTAATGAAAATATAGTTATAGAAAAAAGGACAACATGTAGACAATGTGAAACCTGTCATGTCAAACAATGTTGTAGGAATCGATCCCACAACCAGAGTGTGATTGGATTTATCTTCTACCACTGGAGTACATAAAGCCATTGGTTTGATTTAATAACTACATTTAGTAAAATAATTTTATTGATCAATAATAAGTTTAGTTGGGATAATATTTATTAACAAATTTATATACTAATTATAGTACAATGATTTGGAGTTAAAGTAATAAATGTTATTTTGGAAGATTTTCCCTCTATTGGAAACACTATATGCCTAAAGAAAATAGATTAATATTGGATTTTATTTGATGAGTAATGGTGGATTTATATCTATGTTTTTATTGTGGATTTATAAAGATTTGTGTTTTTATATAAATTTATAACCTATAATAGAATATATTTGATTATGATAACTACTTTTAAGTATGTGAGTTTAAGAGTAGTCGATGTTATTCAGAGATACAATTTAATGTGGAAGACTATGTAATCAAATTCTTCTAACTTTTGGGTTTTAATATTATTTTTGATTATAATTAAGGATTTTATGGAAAATATTTTATTGAATGGTATTTATTAAACTTTGGTTATTATTGGTTTAATTTTATAAATTAAGATTAATATTTCATCTAAAAAGGATTATCCTTTTTGGGGAATATCTGATCTTTAACTAACCATTTCAGTTATAGTTAATCTCTAAATACTAGGTAAATATATAATTTATCCTTTTGTGGATTATGTTATTCTCTAGATGTTTATTTTAGTGCTTCATGTGTGACCATGTCATCCTAAATACTCATTGTTTAGAAAAAAAGCTGAGTTAGTGGTAGAAATTTATAAAAGCATGAATCTCTACATAAAAAGTAAGAATATCTCTTTATGTTCTTAGTCAATCTCATAAAAAATTCCCCAACATTATGAAATAGTACATCATATAAAAAATTGTTGTCTGTTTACATGTCCTATTAAGAAACTATCGACAAATTATCCCATCACAACTTTGTGGTTTCTTGTTGTTAGATTTCTCTTGAACATGTATTCAATCACTCTTCATCAAAACATGACACTTAGTTTATTTTTTATATACATTTTTTTCATACATGGAATCCATGTATGGGTTATCTTATGTGACCTTTGTACTTCTTCTTCTTCCTTTTAAATTGACAGTTTCATTCACTCTTTTTTCTTATTTTGTACATTAAATGAAGTTCACCAGACCAATTTTAAAATTGTGAAGATGCAATTTCCCAATGTGGGGACGAATGTAACACACCAATATTTTAAAGTAAGTTATTTTCTGTAAAGTAATTTAATAGCTTGTGCAACACACAATACTAAGTTTGAGCGCCCCACGGATTACCAAAATAGTCATTCAAAAAGTAGTTATGAATAGTTTTAAATGAATTTTGATTTTTATATACTCTATACACTTTTATAATAACTATTATTTGTTTATTATACATAATATAAGAAGAAATTATTTTTTTCTGATAAAATAAGTATTTTCTATAAAATGAAATTTTACAACCTTTTAATGGAAAACCTTTATTGAAACCAATATTTGACACATTTATATATTCAATTTAATTTAATTTAATTCTTCTCCATAATCGTGAAATAAAAATTTATTTTGGATTAATATTTGGAACTTTTCTGATAAAATTCATAATTTGATAAGTAGTGAAAAATACAAAATTTTAATTGAAAATAAATTTTTTATTTGAAATAATTTATAGTTATAAATTATACATTTAAAGGGTCTGTATGTATAAAAATATTATATTATTATCATTTAATACAACGTAGGTAATTATAAGTAATTTCAAAATTTAAATTTGACATAATCAAATGTCAAAAATTTTATAGTTTTCTTCTTAAAAACTCGCTATTCAGTTCTGACAATGGGAATTAATTTTAAATTAATTAATTTAATTTAAATTTTTTAATTTGGTAAAATAGAATTCATTTTTGAATTTTTAATAACATAATTATCATAGGGTGAATTTATAGTCTTTTTATTAGAACTTTTAATATTTTATGAATTGTTAAAACTATGTGTTATTGTTTAAAAAATGATTTCTTATTTAAAAAATTATTTATTATATTTATTTATGTAAATATAGATAAATAATACATATATTTGATCAATGTGATTAATTGGTGTCATTTTTATAATATAATTTGACGTATAAAATTTTTATTGAAGTTTTTACCATCTTTTACCCTCCATCAAGGAGCATTTGAAAATTTTCATAAAACATAATTTTACCATTTATGTGAGTTGAATTTCAAAAATCGGAGAGACACAGATGACATCAGTAAGTAAAATTTGTTTTAATAATCTGAAAATAATTTTTGGTAAAGAGTAAATTTTGACTTTTATTTACCATGGTTAAATGTAAATTCGGTAAGTAAAGGTAAAAATGATATCATAATTAACCTAATACATATCTTAATTATATTAGATAAGTATAATTTGACCAAAATAAACATTAGGAACAAAATATGATATATTTTTTTGACATGGATTAGATTAGGATATTTATTATTATTTTATTTAAAGAAGAGTAAAAAGTGTTAAATTCAATGTTTAATAACTAAACCATTTTTAATATATGGTTATACAAAAGATAAATTCAACTATAAATATTAATTAGAAAGATAAATAAAAATCCTACATAATGGTATTTTATTTATAATTTTTAGACATTAAATAATTAATTTTATTTATGACAAAATGATGAGGAAGTAATTATCTTATTAATGAAAGATTAAAATAATTTATATTATAAATATCTAAATAAATGTAATTTGAGATTTTTGAGGAATTCAACTAATTTTCATGGTTATTATGACATGTTATGGTTTATTAAATAATTTTTTTCCAATTAATCATGCTTTTATGATTTTCAAATAAACAAAATATTAAATACTGTCAATGTTAACATAAATTAATTTTAAAGACAAATGCTTTATTATTGGATGATATAACACTCATTAAAATATAATGTTTGGAAAAAGGTCATAAATAATATTATATATATCATTAACGAACCAATTTAGGTTCCATTGGATGTTTAGAGAAATTTTATTAACCATATAGTGTAAGAATACAAGAAGACACAGTAAAAGTTAAACTGTTTAACTAAGAGTTAAATATAAAAGTTAAAGATGGAATGGTATCCTAAACATATTTAAAATCTATTGGTTGAAATTTTTTCAACCCATCCCCACCATAGGGTAGAAATAAATCATTTTGCAGCCAATAGAAACCGAAAATGAATTTATAATAAAATAATATTTTTAAGGTTTTCCTAAAGTGACCCTCACCTCTCTTATAAAAGGGTACTTCCCCTTATATTAATTTTACCCCTCCAGTGCCATTTTTATGAGACAAAACCTTCCCAAATATCTTTCCAACTATAGTCTCTCCATTATATATTCCGTACAATGATAATAATGCCTTTCTATAGAGCCCTTTCGATCAAATCAAAAGGAAGCACTCGAAGAAGATGTAATAATTTCACACCCTCTTTCAAGTTATTTTATTAGTCCACTTCCTCTTTCTTTGTTGATTCCATAAAAAATAATAAATACAGTAAATCGTACATACAATGACGTCATTATAAATATGGTAGAAAAATATTCAATATTCTATCAATCCACTAAATGAAAAAGTCAACATATGTGCATACCTATGACTTAACGTCTCTACGTCGTGGGGTAGTTTGTTATTCAATAACTTCATTATTTTGTGGGGTTTAATAATGATTATAAATTATTTAAATAATAAATATAACAGCTTAATGATTATGTATAAATGATATACCATCAAATTATATATGATTTCACCATCAGAATAATGATATTATCACTCGTGTGTACATATGGTTTACCGTCACAACGACACAATGAGATGTCATTCCCCATAATAACCATTCAAGACTAATTTTCATTTGATGAATAAAAAAAATTTAAAGACCTTATATTATTATGTATTTTAATCAAATACGTCCTATCCATAACAATCACGACTTACGTAAAAAATGTAAAGGAAATCAAATCAGTTAACACCCAAAACAATGATACTACAAAAATATTATTAACAAATCATTACTAGAAGATAAAGTATGATATAAAATTTCATTATTTGGTTCTTTTATACATTAATAAAAATTATTTAACAAATTTAAAAGAGGTTAAGGTACCCTCAACTAAGGAATATTACATGGTAAGGGGTTCATTATCTCACATTTAATTCTGTGATATTTCCATTGTTCAACGATTATTTATTGCATATGTTGTATTGTGTAGTTCCATTTGATATATATTATCATGATTATATTTATATTAATGTTATTATGTGATTAATTTTGTGGTTATTAACATTATTCCATATGAATCTATTGATTAGAACATGGTAAGGGGTTTTCATCTGACTTTTATTCTTGTGAGATTCATGTTATATTTGACACTATTACCTTTTGTGTGGTGTATGTGATGCCCATGTTTGTATTGTTTGTGTAATGTACTTAAATATATGGGTATATAAATCATCATTTTATGGTCCTTTTTTAAGGGGGTGGATGTTTCGTAAGTTACCAAATTGGTAAGGGAATTTCAAATTTCAATATCCACTCATTAGGTTTTACACAAACTTCATTGATTATTTTACTCTAAGATTATTTGTTGATTCCCTATTTATTTACATATGTAGTAATTTCAACTCCCCTTTGTGTGTATATTCATTTGATACCCATATTCTCTCAATTTATTAATTCTCAAGTCATCGATATAAACAAGATATGAATAATTTTAACTCAATTTCAATTCATTGAGTTGAACATCCAACACTTCTGGAAAATAGAGCTATACCGACTGTTTTTCCCAAAAATATGGGTATAGGCACCCATATACCCCTAGTTTACCCAAAACTATTTGTATAGGTATTATATGGAAACCTATAACAACATTTTTACCTAAATCGTGGGTATAGGAACCTCTATTCCTATGATTATTGGAAAGCTGTGGTTATAGTTAGTGTTTATAAACATATACCCACAATTTTGGTAAAACTATTGGTATAGATTAGTTTTCCAAGACCCATACCCATGATTTAATAGAAACCATGAGTATATGGTTTATTTTTGAAGACCTATAACCATGTTTTTGCAAACCTTTTGTATTATTTTCCCACCTTCTGGGGCAGATTTTTTTCCCGGGGGTACAAATATTTTTTTTTCAGGAACACCTATTCACACAGTTTGCTATCTATATCCACATATTATATAAATATACATACCAATAATACATATAGTGTATTGGTTAGGCATTGGATAAATAAAATATTGGTCCATGGATAGAATCCCATAGATTCTTTTTTTATCAATGTTATACTCACGGTTTTAAAACTGTGGGTATAGGTGAATGGCCTAGTGTCGTGGTGACTAAAACAGTGGATAGGACCTATATCCCCGGTTTCTAAAACCGTGGGTATAGATGTGGGGCTATTACAACTCCTCAGGGGCCCACATTTCCCTAAAACCATGGGTATAGTCTATACCCTTGGTTTGAGGGGCTATACCCATAGTTTCAAACCGTGGGTATAGGTCAAATTTCTTATAGTGCATGTCATTGGTGTTGTTTTCACAAGAATATGTGTGAATGTCCTCTGATTGATTTACATTAAATCTCCATTCATATTTACTGTATTTATATTGTTCACATATAAATATGTCATTGATTTATCCTTATCCTAAGGATACTGTCTTTTTAAAGGAATTCATCTCAACTTACATTCCATTGAGACATACTTGTTGTTATACCCCAATTCAATTTTATTTGGTATATATATTATACCTTAACATAGTATATAATGAATACCTTTATTCTCATTATATTATAATGTTTTTATTTCCTCAATTATTTTTAGTCAGGAATCTCTAATTTGGATCAAAACTCAAACTAAAATATCATTTTAAATCTTTTAAAATTGTATTCTTCTAAATCATTCTCATTAATGTCAATATTTAAAAAAATGGGTTTAAGGTATTTTTATATGGAAATAAATGTTTTAAAATTTAAATTCATTTTAAAATTATTAAACTGGCATAAAAAACATTTATTCAAAAATCTATTTTAATCAACTTCTTGATAAATAATGTGAATTTTAAATGATTACATGAAAAGGGATATTTATTTAAATTTTTTTACTGATATTTTTAAACTATTTCAACATCAATTATGGGATATTATTTTTTATCATGGTTTTATTATTATGATACATATATTCTATACTGTATTTATGGTTTTGTGATATGCTTCACTATGGATGTGTTATTTTTAAACAATTCATGGATTATTGATAAAGTATGGACATTTCATATGCTAGTTTTAAAAAAAATGTTTATGTTATGTTTAATCCTTTTCAAATGAGGAATAAATTGGACCTATTAAGTGATGGGTGGTTCTATCTATAGATCCTCGATGCATCGGTAGGTCTCCTAATACAAACTAGTGTCTTGAAATAAGGCCTTGACAAAATCTTATTTTTAGTCTTGGCACGAGGCCTTGACAATTGGTTATGATGACTGACATTATGCATTCCATCATTATGAAATTGGAAATTGATATTACATGTGATTATTCAACTATTAGAATAACAATATGAATAAGTAAATGAAATTATTTAATTTATCATTTAAATATTATGCTGAAGTTTATGTTTAAAAGTCTTGTGTTCTAGTTTTATTCATTTTCCTAAATGTTTATTCTTATTTGTGATAGTTTTTTCTATTTTGTTATCCTAACCAAGCATATGATCTCACCCCTTTCTTGTGTATTTTTCCCAGGATAAAAAAAGCATATTATGATTAACCTGTAGGAATAAGCTAAGTGATATAATAGTGTTCAAAGGGGACAAAATGTTGTTTTTTTATTTCATGATGTAAGGTAAAACATATGTATGTATCTAATACTTTAAAGGCTACTAAAATGTCATTTATTTTTGGAAATGAATCCTTTTATAATTCCAATGTTATGTAATATTGCACAGATTCTGGGTAACTAGGGTTAAGGCATTATAATCTCACTAATTTATGAAAACAATCCTCATAAATTACATGTGTGTACTATTTCTATCAAGAATGTGAGGTATTTGATTAACAATATATACATTTATTTTAATCCCCAAGACATAAACATTACATAATCATGAAATATGTCAAATATTTGAATTTAATTCACATCCAAAATCAATTTAAGTTTAATATCTTATAGAATTAGGTCGTAACGCATACACAACAACTTCAATATTATAATATATAAACCTTTACTCACTATAAATTTTTACAAAATAAAACTCATCAAAAAAACATGATTTCATTTACTTAATAAAAATAGTAATAACATTAATCTTATTTTCTTTCTTCTTCTTACCCATCTATATATCCTCTCAAAAATAGTTTAAAACATAGGGGGATTATAAAAATATTATTTAGGGATAAAAAATAAGGAATGAAATCGTTAATCACTGAATATTTTAAACCCATGAAATCATTTTCCCAAAATCATAATTTTATCCCATAAAAGATAAACTCATTAACATACCTCATGAAAACATATTATTCTCAAAAAATATCTTATAAATGATAAATAATCAATGTAAATTGTGGTGTCAATATCATAATGACATTCAAGGTTTCACAAATATATAGGTATTAACCTTCAAGGTTACATTTGGAATACCCATAACCTTATATTCCAAAAATCTCTTAAGAGATATTTGATTTTTTACTCTCCCTCATTACCAAATTCACTGGAGATCTCTCAAGGTATCACATGACCTCATTTTATCAGTGAAACACCCATATGTATAAGCAATTTCAAGGAACCATAACATAATCATAACTTATAAAACAAGCATAAAGGAATAAATAACTTTTCTACATAGAGATCACAAGATATCCTACCAATGTATTGATATAATCAATCTAATATCGAAACCCTTTTTACAATAAAAACGTATCAAAAGGTAATATGGTTTTTATTTTTCTTTTGAAAACATAAATACTTTTAGAAGATAGAAAATATCAAATAATGGTCATTGTGACAGGAAACAACGTCGTCACCATATATATAAAAATCATTCCATTTATCATTTACTAAAAAACCACAATGGAAAATATTATATTTGAAAATCATAATAATGAAATTAAAAATCACATGGATTTATTTAATATATTATAAAATAAGGTGATTTATAATATCAAAATATGCCTCACTAAAAATTGATTGAGATAAAGTCCTTTACCATGAGTCTGACTCATCACATATAAAATTTATATTTATAAATAATAAAAATTGGTTAATTTATAATTTATTGAGAAATTTGTTTAATTTTATTATTCCTTTGATATAAATTATTAGAATTTTATAAAAAAAATTAATTATTTATGTTCATATTGAATGTTTTTTCAATATTCGGTACTTGAGTCAAAAATGAACTTGTTATGATGTAATAGGTCCATGTGGTCATATGTATATCATCTCTAGAACATAATTCATGATATAATAATAAAATTTATTCCTAAATAATAATTTTTAATTAAACCATTAATTTATGGTGTGATAATATTAACAATGTTATAATGATGGAGACTGTAGGATGTACGTACGAATTGGTGAAATTTTCCATTTTCCATAGATCATTATGGAAATAATGTAATTATTATTTTATATTTTTTGAATAATAATAATATTATTATCAGTATAATTATAATTTAAATATTCTTATATATTTTATAAAATTTAAGTGGTGAAAAAAATGATTCACATTACATAATGGAGGTGATAGTTCACAAGTATACACGAATGACATAATCATTTTTATGTTCATTGAAAGTAATAAAATAATTAACATATTAATAACATATAATGATAATATGTCATGAATATCACATATTATCATTAATTCCGTCGTTATAACTAGTCATGGGATTTTGTTATCGAAAAAGAGTTAAACCTGTTCATGGAGGTGATACATCAGGCGTACTCATGAACGATTATTTACTTTCCCATTTGAGAAAAATATAGATGGATTTTTGTGATAATAATAAAATAATTACATATCCTTATATTTAGGATAGTGTACTTATTATCTCATCTAAGAATAAGATTATTTTAATGATCTGTTAGAAGAAACAATAAAGAAATACATAAAGAAAACATCACATCTTCATTGGTTGATCACTATTGAAGAACACCATAAAACCTCTAAGGGGGGTTTTAGGTCCAATTTAAATACTCAAGAATTTGGGTAGATATTATATTAAGTTTCCTGGTATGTTATTGGATGATAATAGTTTTTCTTCAACTTTGGTTATTAAGGAAGAGTGGGGAGCATTTTAATGGAGATCGGAAAGCCACCCTTGGAAACACTTATAATTTTAAATAATATAAAATAATATTTAAATTTAAATGACCTTAAAATTAGTTATGTATACCATACGATCAGGATAGTAATATATCCTCTAAAAAGTTTTTTAATATATATTTATTTTATTTTAAGCCTTATCATTCTAGTTGACCATTAATTATTCTCTTGTAAGGTTAATTATGGTTTCAAAAATTTAAATATTATGAGGCTATAAATTTTACATATATGAGTTAAATTGCACATAAATGGGATATTTATGGATTTTTTGAAATAATAATTTTTACATTGAAAATTTTAAGTGTTATTATGATTTTTAAATAATTTAATGAAAAATTATTTTTATAAAATTTCAATTGGGTAAATTTTTAACCAATACAATATCTGAATTTAAATAAAATAAAAAATAGATCTATCATAGAAAAAATAAATTTAACTGAATAATAATATTTCATATCCACTATAAACTTTTTTAATGGTATCAATTATATCAATATATATTATTTTTAATATTATTAGTTTCATTAATTTGAATATTCCTTTAATAAATATATTATTGCATCTTCATTATATCATAATTAAATTTAATTATTAATTTCATAGAAATTATAACTAAAATACCATTATGTAGAATTTATTTTGATATTTATTATTAATATTTATGGTTGAATTGATAAATTATATAACTCCATATTAAATGTGTTCTCGTAATAAGAGGCAATTTGTTGACATATTTTCAATTACATTAAATTATATAGTATAAATCTGATAATCCATCCCAAGTAAATTTCAAAGGCCACAATCTGAGTCCAAGAATTTAAATTATTTTTTTAACTCATAAAATAACATTAGGACAAGTTTTTGGGTAGTTTTATATTATTATAATATTATTTTTACACTTAAATACCCCATTTACCTTTAACTCTCCTAAAAAAATTATTAAGGTTATTATTCATAATGTCCAAAAATAAAAGGTAACATTTTACATAATTTGGACCTTATGATTCCCAAAATGGAATCCATTAATTCAAAATTGAAAAAATATAGTCTTCATAAATCAATAAAAAATTAATCTCTATGAAAGAATAATAAAAGTAGTTTTTTAGGTAAAATATTTCAAAGCACACATTGTTTTTCAATTCAACATCAATATTATATTGCCTATGATTATCAATATTTGATTAAATTATAAAAAAAATTCTAATTTTATTTTAAAAAATTTTAAATTATAATATAACTATATAAATCAATTAAATGAAAAAGTTTTTTCAAACTAAAATTAATATATTCAAAATTATTTTAAAAGTGAATACTCTTAGTAAAATAAAAAAATTATCCAACGTAAAATTATATTCCCCACCCCCAAGGAAGAAGTAAATTATGTCAATAGAATTTATAAAAGAACAAAAATCAAGGTTTTAATATGGGTTCTCCATAAATAGGAAGTAAAAATGCGTTTTTTAATACCCCATTTATGTGAAATATTTTATTTATTCATATATAATGTCTTGAAAACATATACGATGAATATTAAAAATTAAATTAAATTTATTCCCTATATTTTTTTTAATAAAATCAAACAAGATTTATATAATATCTTATTACTATAAAACATGATTTTATATTTTAAATACCCATTCAGTTAAATATTTTCTTTTAATTTTAAATATTTTTAACCTTTATAATTAATAGTCCACAAAAAAATAAATTATATATACATTTGTGAAAATATTTTCATAATTATGTTAATAATTTTTATTCTAGATATTCTAATTGATATGTTATAATGGTAACAATTAAATAAAAATATATAGTAGTTTTTTAAGATCAGTGTTGAGTATCATGTATGCTATCGAATATAATGTATCTTTTTTAAAAATTATGATACTAAAATATTCCCCATTTTTGAAATTGTATACTAGAAATTTGAAATTAGGATCAGTAAATATTGTACTATTTTTTAAAATACACTTATTATAACCCCGCATTAGAATATGTATTAACAAGGTTTTCACATTAAAAGAATAAATGATGGTATGAATGTCTCTTATGATAACTCAAAATAAAATTTATTGTAAGAAAACATGGATATAGAAAAAAATAATTATAATGTTACTATAGAGTGTTATAGAAAACATAATTAGGAGAATATTTTCAATCATAAAACAGAAATATTTAATGGTGTTAAAGATCATTGATTTTATAGTTGGACAAAAACTAAACAATGGCTATTTTATTATCATTTTCCTAATGTTCTGGAATTAATTTACTAACAAGACTAAAATAATATAGAAATACACTTATCTAAAAAGTTTATTTTCATCCTCTAATCAAATTCCACCACAAACTCCTCTTTTTATCCAAATAATGAGTATTTAATAGGAATGTTTTTGAAACCTAAAACTCTAGAATTAACCTCTATAGAGTCCCATAATACAAAAAACAAATAAATATCCATTCATAATTGCATTGAACATTAACCAAAATCAAAATGTTTGGATAAAAAAATATAATTCCTCAAATATTATAATCATTAAAATAAAAAAAAATACTTTTAATCTAAGAAATTCAACCATAATAGAAAATTTCAATATAGATCAATCAAACAATGACAATCCATAAAATTCCTAAAAAATATTATAACTATGTTAAAATCCCCAAATTAATAAGGATCTAATCATTTAATCTTCCATGATATGTTTTAACAACATACTCCAAATAACATAAACCACTCTTAATGTCTTATAAAAAAATGTAATTCTCAAAATTATATACTATTAATGATAGGTCAATAATATCCATAAATAACCCAAATACCCATAAGTAGAAAAAATAAAAACATATATTCTTCCTAAATTATATTAAAAAATTAATCCTCAAATAAAATCCCTTATTATTTGATTTTCTATAAGAATATAGGGTTCCCAAAATAGTGAACGCCCACCAAAATAAAATTTACCACATAATCCCCAAATTATTATCTTATACTATAGATATCTATTGGATAAAAAATATGTTCCCAAAATTATGTTATTATTATTCCAACGGCTAGTTTAACTAAAAACAAATCATACTATCTAAGGATATTCTATATGCCAGTTGTAGATGATAAAGCCATGAAACACATCGATGGTGGGTTCTATTTCCATATAATTTTCTAACAGGATTGTTTGTTACCCTTTATTCGGGTTTTCCTTTTCATAAAATAATAAAATTTGATAAAATTAAAAAAATGAGATAAAATTATCAAACCTAAAAGTAACATATTTTATCTAGACCATTTATTTTGAAACCAAATAAGTAATCAACCATAATTACCTCAAAATAAAATCTCATATAATCCTTAATAGTTATCCATACTTTTGTAATTATGTCCACAAAAAAAATATATTCTTCATCAAATAAATTTTTCAAAAAAAAACATCAGTTTAATAGTAAATATATAAAGACTTTAAATTTAATCACATCATCAAAGGAGAATTAATACCTTTATACATTACATCATCTTATTGATTACAGTAACTCTTTAATCATTTATATTTATACTTTTTAATGATTCATAATTTTTAATTATAATTGAAACATTCATTTTCATATTATTCCATAATAATTTTTTACATAAATCAAAAACAAGAATCATATACTAAGGTTAAATAATGTTAAAACATGAGATATGAAATAATCCATTCCTTTCATATGTCATTATCAGTTTAAACATATTTAATTGGAATGAAATAAGGTATTGCAAAAAATTATTGGTATGGTCCACTTGATCCCATTATTGAAAAATATTTATAGGACATAGAATTTTATAATGAACATACTCCGCACATTTAAAACATTCAATTAATTACTAAAAAAAATACTTTTTTCACTTCCATGGAGTCAACTGGACACATCATTTTTTCCTTGGTAGGTCATTACTTTATGATCTTCTTTACCACATCTATAAAATATTATTATTGCATTAAAACATTTTCTTAGGTTTTTTATTCGACATCCATGACACATATGTCGTAGAATATACATACAGTAATGATTATTAAAAGAACTGCCAATGGGATTCATTTCACTCATATATTATTCTTTAGAACACAAATAATGGATCCAGTGGTTATTCATGACATTATATAGTTGGTTTAAAATAATATCACGAGTTACCATTAAAGCTCTTATGTCACTCGATTTCTTATTCAGATATCCACCACTATTTCCTTCGTATCCAATGTTACTTTGGTGCATATTGGATCCCTCAATTTACTAAAACCATAAAGTATAGTAATAGTATTCCAAAAAAATCATCATATTCTATATTTTGAGGATTGTAATCACTATGAAATATTTACTCATATTATCTGAAACTCATTAAATTTATCTAATATAATGATAACAATTTCTATTATGCTAACAATTGTGGTCATATATAACTTTTATCATATTCTTAAATATCACCCTAACATCTAATTTTGTCTAAACCATCCTTTAACACTGACTATGAGGCCCCAACCTTAAACATTATATAATGTGGTGTTAAGACAATAATTGTGCCTTAATTAACCTTTAGGATCCTTCTAGGTACAATGTTTTAGTTTATCAGTACATAACTCATACAAAATAACATAAATATTAAAAACTAAAAACATTTAATCACTTCCTACTTTTTTTAAAAAAATAAAATCTATAAAATAATTTTTTTTATTTTTTATTATAAAAATCATCAGACCATTCATCTTGATTTCACCCTTCAACTTCCCATCATTATACACAGTGTAAAACATGTCAAAAACGTGGTATGAGAATAAATATTTGAGTAAGGGATATAAAATATGAATGAAACCATTATCCCATGAATCTATTTAACCCATGAAAACATTTTAGCAAAATCATACTCATTGCCCAAAAAACATAAACCCTTGTACATTCCTCATTAAATCACAATAATCATTAAATACATCATATAAATCATAAATCATAATGTATACTTTCGACACTCATATCATACTTACATCATAGCTTTCACAACTACATACTGAGTAACCTTCAAGGATACATATGGAATACTCAACATAGTGTATTCCCTAAATATCTTAGAAGAAACATTATTGTTTAACTCTGTATAATTTCCAAATGAATTGGAGATATTCCATTGTATCACTTGCCCTCGGTTTATCATGTAGACACCAATATATATAAACAATTCATAGGAACCATAACATAATCATAACACATAAAACAAGCATAGAGGAAAAATAGCATTTCAACATAAAAATTTCAATATATCATTTAACAGTAATGATTTAAGAAATACATTTTCAAAAAAATTTAATATCAAAATATCTAAACATGTATTATGGTATTTAATTTTTTTAAAAAAACATAACAGCTTGTAGAGAAATCCAAATATCATTTAATGGTCATGGCTGCAGAAAAAGGCATTATTGTCGTATACATAAAATAATTCCATATTTTAATTTATTAAAACATTTCATTGAAAAAGATTATTTTTGAATACCATTCAATGAAATTAAAATTCTAAGGGATTTATTATACCCCATATAAAAGAAAGTTGTATATATAAACAATGTGTGCCTGATTGAATGCAAATTGAGACGAAGTCCCATATCTTGTGTCTGACTCATCACGTACAATGATTATATCCATGAATAATAAAAATAGCCTAATTTATACTTTCATGAGATCCTTATTGATTCTAATGAATAATTTTATATCACTTAGTATCATGTAATGAAAATTATATAATTATTTATGTTTATATCCGAAATTTTGTCAACATTCCATATTTGAGTCGAAAATGAACTAATTTTTGGTTAACTTGTCCACGTGGTCATAAGTACATCATCTCCAGAATAACATTTAGGACATGATAATTACTTTTAAACATAAATTATACTTTTTTAATAAAATAATTAATATATGTTAAAAAAATGAACAATGTTATATTTATTGTGACAGTAGGTCGTATATATGCATTAGTAACATTTTCCATTTTTCAATAATCATTATGAAAATAAGGTAATTATTATTTTAACTTTCCAGAAAGATAATAATATTATTAAAATAATAATTATAACTTAAACATACTTATATATATCATACAATTAATGTGGTGAACAAAAATCATTCACATCGCTTCGTGGAGGTGATTGGTCACATGTATGAATTAACAACATTATCATTTTTATGTGAATGGAATGTAAGTACATAATTGATATATTATTATATTATTTTGATTAGGGTGTCATTAATATCACAAATTACCATTAATTCCATCATTATAAATAGTCATGAAAGACAATTATTGAAAACTAATTATATCAGTTCATGAATGGGACAGATCACATGTATGCATGAATGATTAATTACTTTCCCATTTCATAAAAGTGTATATGTATTACAATAATGATATAAACATAATAAAACTTCACTATATTGATTATACTTTAGTATTTATTTAATGAAAAATGAAAAATATTTGAAGGATGACGAGGAATAAATAAAATATAAATACTTAAAAAATGGTACTTCCTCTTTGGTTGATTACCATTGAGGAACACATTATCACATATAAGGACAGTGTTGTGAATAAAATAATTCCTTAAGAATGTTGGGGATATTATAAAATGATGTTTGGATGGTGATTGTCCCTACCAAATGGGTATTGATGTATGAGTATTAGATAATACTAGATACCTTTTTATAGTAGAGGGAAGGGGAATAATTGTAAACACATAAAATATAAAATTCATATAAATTAATTTCATCATTAAAATGAATAAAACTTGATTTATGTTGAAGATAATATAAGTATAGTTCTACTTACACAATTACAATAATTTTTATATATGTCTTGATATTTTTAACCATCTAATTTTGGTTAACCCATAATTATTATATTTTAATTTTAATTATTGTTAAAACATTTTATATATTAACTGAATATAAATTTTACTTATTTGTGGTTAATTGCTAATAAAGGGATATTTTATCAAATTTTAGACCTGATAATTTTTAAATTTTAATTTTTAAATACTTTAATTATTTTAAAATATTTTAATATAATATGATTCTTATGAAATATCAATAGTGTCAATTTTGATTCTATTCATTTCATTGAATTTAAATTAAAAAAAAGAGAGATAACCTTGAAAACATCAATTTAATAGACGTTTAATATTTCATAGTCACCTATACAATTTCATTATGGAATAAATTAGTTTAAATTAAAAATATTTTAAAATTATTAGTATTATTTATTTGACTCTTCATTTAATAAATCTATTATTGTATCGTCATTGTGTTAAAATTAATTTTAATTAAAAAATTATTTAAAAGTATAAAAAATTACCCAAAAATTAGGTAATATTTTTATCTTTTTAATTAATATTCATAGTTAAATTTATCACTTATATATCTCCATATTAATATTGTTTGGGTAAGAAGATACATGTATATATTATTTTTTCAACTAATTTATATTATATGTTATAAATGTCATAATCACATCCAAGTGTCTTGCATAAGAAATAATATCTTTTAAAGGATTTAAATAGTCTTAACTAACATATAAAATAATATGAGGACATGTTTAAGGGTATTATTATGTTATTATAATAATATTTTTATGGTTAATTTCCATATTTAACATTAACTGGGGTAAATAAAAATAATTACTAATGTTACTATTAAAAATGTTCAAAAACAAAAGAAACATATTTTCATTATTTGGACCTTCGGATTCCAAATAATAAATTCATTTTCTCTAAATTGAGAAAACAAAATTTGCAGAAATTATTTTAAAATAAATCCCCTTGACGGAATAATTAAATTTTTTTGAGTAAAACAATCAAAAATTCATATAGTATTTCAATTCAATTTTATACAAGAATCGCATCCAATTACATAAGATGAATTAAATTATAAAAAAAATAATATATTTAATAATTAATACCAATTAGAATTATAATTTAACTATAAAAATACATTCGAAGAGAAAGTAATTTCGAAATAATTGTAGTATTTTTCACTATTCATTAAAAATTGAATATTATCAAAAAAATAACAAAAACTTATCAAAATTAAAATTATATTCCCTAATACCATATAATAAGTTTATTAATTTAACTTAATTTTATATTCCTAACAAAAATAAATTTAAAATGGGTTCCTCATCAGGTAGTAAGAATGTAGTTTTTGAAAAATACCCCTTCTATGTGTTCAATTGTATTTGATCAAATATAATGTCTAAAAACATATAAGATGAATGTTAAAAATTAAATTTAATATATTTAATATATATTAAATTAATATAATCAAATAAATGTTCTTTACTGGATTATTGGTATAAAACAAACTTTATCACATTTTAAACAATTGTTAGTAAACCATTTCTGTTTAATTTTTATAAAATGAATTACATTTATAATTAATTGTTCATAAAATAATTAATTATTTAGAAATTCGTAAACCATAGTTTCATAATTTGGAAAATATTTTTACTCCAGCCTTTCTAATGGCTATGTTATAATGGAATCATGTAATAAAAATATTCAATTTTTTGTTTAAGATTATTGTAGAGTATCAGATACGATATCAAACATATTGTATCTTTCATAAAACCAAAGATTTTACGTTTATTTTTTATTACTAAATATTTTTAATTATAATAAATATATAATTAAAATATAAATAATTCCATTGTAATTTAGTAATAATTTAATTATTACTTAATCACCCCATAATCAATGTTACCAATTAACTATTACCTGTTAAGGTTTTGGTTGGTTTATCCTCTTACATGGACAATGCTATAGATTTATTTTATTCTTGAAAATGGAAAACAATTTATGGTAATATTTTATAATAATAAATAAATAAGTTTTAATGGATCTATATAAAAAATATTATTCATTTATATGTGATATTAATAATAAAGTTTTGTGGAAAATTTTATCTCACAAAAAGAAACATTTTATATCACCTTTATTTCATGGAGTCCATGTTTTAATTAATTGGAATAATAAATATTTTGATCAATGGAATATAATGGTTATAAATATCTATAACTCTTTAGATTTTGAAGAAATAAAACTTTATTTTTTACCATTTTCAATATATTGAATATGTTATGGAAAAATGACCAAAAAACCATTTAATCATCATAAAAAATCAACATAATAAATAAATGGAAAATAATAATTCTAATACAAATAATATTTAAAATATATGAATATTTTTCTTATGAGAAGTTTATAAAAAACTCAATATCATTATACATGAAATTATGTGCATGTGGAAAAAAAATTGAAACATAAGTTAGGAGTTCATATCTAAAATTTAAATTCATGAGACATATTTATTATCATCCACAATGAAATCATTAATATGTTGATATTACTATATAATGAATTATTTTTTCCATATTCATGAAATTAATATGTTTTGATGATATATATGTTGTTATTTTTTAAAATTTTCTTGTATTACAAGAATAACATGGTTCTTTGGTTTTTATAACTCAATTTACATCATCTAAGATATGGGTTTTCTTTTTGAATACTATAGTTGAATGATTGTTTTATTATAGCAACTGAAATATTCTTAAAATTATTACTACATGATTTCATGAATTATACCATTATTTCATTGTAATTCATTATAAAATGGATCATTACATGAAAATTAAGATTCCTTTCTGGGTTTCATGTTTCAAATTTTCACCCCACAAGAATAATTTATTATTATGAGCCGCATATTACGTGGAATTGTGTATTTATTATCCATATACTATTTTATATCTTGATCCATTCATCATTCATGTTATTATATGTTCAATACCATTTTCAACTCATTCAGGATGTTTTGATTAAAATATTTCTACATACATTTGGTTTATTTTCATTTTATCATTTTAAATATAGATATCTCCAATGTGATAACCCATATAAGGAATTTGTATAGACCTTCATTACACAATATTAACCATTAATCTACATTGGTTATACATGGAGATATTTTTTCATCATAGTATTTTTCTATATTTTATTTTCCTTAATATTTTTAAATGTTGATGTCTTTTGAAATGGTATCAAAAAATGTTACAATGTTTTTCCATCATTTAATAACCAAATGTTATCCCTTACAATATATATTTTCTCTATAATAAAAACATATTTTTAACAATCTATTTTTTCTCATTTATTAAAATATAATGTTATAACACTTCCCATGTATTTTCATAAAGTAATGTTGAAGATCAATTTTAAGAATAAAATAGTGATATTGCCTCATAGATTATGTATATAAAATTATGAAAAGAAACTTATTTTTAAATTTTTTTTTGATGAATGAATTTCCAACAATATTAAATATTTATTATTATGATTCATGGTTTTGTAAATTTAATTATTTTTATGTTATTTTGTTACTTTTTTGAAAAGTTATTTCATGGAAAAATGATATCCTCATCATGGATTTCAAATAAAATTTTTCAATTATTCAAAAATTAATATTCCTAATTTAATTTTTTATTTATATATGTTGTTGCATTAAGAATTAACAAATCCAGATTTGATAAATAATTCAACCCTTCCACTAACATACATAATCATCTTTAGTGTATGGCCATATTATTTTATTCCAATTCCTTTTTCCTCTATAGAGACAATATTTTGTGTTCCTTGGATTAAATTATTCTCACTATTATAACAATAAATATATTGATTGGGGATATTATTAATATAAAAATATAAAAAATATCTATATAAAAGAAAATAACATATGATATATTTCTTTAATATAATGGTATTTAATTATAATGATACTAGATAACTAAGGATAAACATTTTTTTCATTGGTATATCAGTTTAAGATTATTACTGGAATTATAAATGCATTCCTTATAATATTCCCATGAAAAAATATAGGAAACTAATTTTATTTCCTTAGGTAATATATATCATGTTTTTTATTTAATATGAAAAAATATGTATGGATGATTATGTGTGGGGTCATATATCATCAACCAATACAAATGTTTAGGTTTTTTTCTCATATGATCAAAAACATAAAATTGTGTATTTAACCCATGAAAAAGGCTATATGGGACGATTTAACCCAATCTAATTTTTAGAAAAGAGGATTTATAAAATTAAAATAAGCTACATATGAGGATTTATCACATTATAAATGGTACTTAGTGGTTTCTTTCCATGCCCAAGGAGGACCATGAGCGGTTATCCTAATCAACTTTTGTGATGAATGTCAAAGTGTGTGTCACTAATATCTGGAATCTCTTCTTATGATTATAAAAAAAGAATTATTTATATTTTCATAACAATATTATACACCTATGGATAATGTTTATGAAATAATTTATCCACACTATTAAAATTCATTAAATATGTTTTTATAAACCTTATACCGTGATTTACTATCAATGATTTGTTTTGTAAAACTTTCATTTATATCATAATTTTAATAATATTCTTACTTTATTCAAACTTTTTAAAAACATTTTTTATCACATATTTTTACTCATGATGAGATTCTTTGATCACCTATTTTTTGTACTTATATTACATTATTTTTGGGTGAAAAGTTTTATGTACGATGTGTATATTATAGTTTCTCTGATAGAGTATTTTTGTGTGATATTGAACGATAGTTAACGATTATGTATTTTATTAAATAGTAGTAAATATTTTCACCTGATAAATATAACATGTTTTATTATAGTTAAAATATTTTTCTAATTTTTTAAAATAATAAATTGAAAAAATTCCATTGTTTGTATATGTAATATTTTCTTGTAATTATGGATGTGTCTAAAGTATAGCATGGACATGTTATGTTTTTTATAAAACTGAACTTAATCTGTGGCCATGGGGAGGCTCAATGGTCATCATTTACTTATCTCAAATATGAGATTCATCCAAATTGTCATAATTTTTTTAATTAATTTTTTATTTTATTTAAAATAACTATATTTCTCAATAATTTATGCAACATCTTGGTGTCTCCATTCAATAAAACCTCCAAAAACAATATTAGTGAATAAAATTTTTAAATATATAATGTGTTTTCAATAATAATTAGTATATTAGAATCAAAAAATATATTATTGTCTCTTTGATCATATTATTATGAATTATTTACTTGAAAACCAAAAATTTTATAATGATAATAACATCTATTTCTTTATCGTCACTCCTTTAGAGTTCATCATTGATTTTTTTTTCTTTTTCATCAAATATTAATTTTAGATCATTTATATTCTAATGTTATTTTTTAAAATTTTACAACTTCAGTTGTAGTATTTTATAAGATATTTTATTATATAAATATATTTTCATTAAATTATTATAAATAATATATAACACTTTACATTGTTTTTTTTCATGCCAAAAATATTTATGATTTTTTAATGGAATTCAAATTGAATTATGATTACAGTCATCTTTTTTTGAATTTACATGATCTAATATATGTCAAAATATTCTATCCCTATATCTAATTTTTAATTTATCAAATATAATTTATAGTTTACTGCAAAATACAAACACATATGAACAAATTTATACACTAAATTCACCACATATAAATTTCATCGAGTAGCCACTTCAAAAAATTATTCATTTTAATATATCATAATTAGATAATAAAATACATTTGTTTTATAAAATATTATTTATATTATTTTATTATAATATTTTAAAATTTTCATATTTTACACATATCATATATTTTATTCACTGTGTTTGAGGAAACATTCAGAAAAAATGATTTTATTATTTAAAATATTCCCTTAGTAGTTGTGGGAACACAATATCTTATGTATAAAAAATATCATGGATATTATATGATATTCAGAACAAAAATAATATATTATACAAATTCTTTAATAATATTTGTATATATTTATGAATAATAAACTATGTGTTTCATTTCAATTATTTATAAAACCAGTTTCTTTATAAATAAGAACTCTTATATTATAATAATTATAATATTGTTACACCACATGTTTTTATTAGATTTTCTCTAAAATAATTATATTTCTTTTATGGTATATATCTTTGATAAACCTATATAATATTTTGTTACACTCTATATGAAGATAACATTTTATTATATGATAAACCCTGTTAAGCTTGCACTACACACATCACCGACTCAGCTTTCATTACACACAACATTGAGCCTTAACAAAATATTTATATATTATAGATTTTTAAAAATGACCATTGTAATATAGGTGTCAAAATAGTAATATGTATAGTAATAAATACATTATATATATATATATATTTTATTAAAATAAAACATATTGATAATAAAATACAAATTTTTTGGGAAATTATTTATATTTTTATTAAAATAATATATTCTAAAAAAATGAATCTTATTTCATTCTTTAAAAAATTATAGATTAACTATTTATCTTTTAGAAATTTATTTTTGAAATAATTACCACATTTATTGAATTAATTATATTCAAATTAACATAGGCTGAATTTATGGGATTTTTTTTCTAACTTTTTCATTTTTTGGACGAATTAAAAAAACTAATTTTTAAAATGAAAAATACCTTTTTATATAAATTATTAATTTAATAAAATTATATTTTTTATATTTTTAAATATATAAATATTTCATTTATACTTCAATAATTCCAAACAAATTCATTAGAATTAATTTCATATTGAATTTTGATCTAAAAACATTTCAAATAGTGGGTTATTTTAACTTTAAAAACATGTTGTCTTATCCCATTGGCATGATTAATTTTAAATTAGATTATACCACTTCGGTAATTGGAATTTGTAAAAATGGATTATGTATTTTGAATGAGTTTACATTATAATTTGAATTATAATTCACATATATTTTTACCAAAACGATTAGTGAAAATAGTTAAAATTAATCACATAGATTAATAGAAAAAAGGAGACTACCAAGGGAATAAACATTGAAATTAATGGGAAATCCCACCTATAAACATTTATAATCCAAATTTTATGTAAATATTCTAGCATTATCCCATCATTGATAAAAATTTATGCACTATAGAATAATATGTTTAGGTAAAACTGTGTATAGAAATTACACCTGATCAAAACATCCATGTGTGTCATCTCACACTCTTACAAAATTCCACCCATATTCACCCACTATTTACACCTCAATAACCAATAATTTTATCCAATAACTAACTATTTCAGTTATACCCTACTATAACTTCATCCAATAATACATTATTTGGGATGAAATACATCTGATGATGTCCATTGGTGTAAACTAAAATGAGATACCTGAAGAAGATGCAACAATCATGAATATAGTTTACTGTTTTATTTATTCTCAAAACAAATAAATTATATTAATATCATTTTTATATAATATTATTAGAAACATAAAAATAATGACATGTTTTAATAATATGTTTATGACCTCCAAATTCACACACATCCAACAAAGGTGATACACAATCATCATTTGTGAGTATGATGTGGAAACTCATCACGAACTGATGTCATTCATTCATAAATTTCTACATTTCAAGGATACGAATAAAGATGGATATATATTTTATATATGTTATTCATGAAATTATGATTTTATTATTACTATATAATTGTTATATTACTCATACCATCATACATCCCATCTTTTGGAATATAATATCATTGTTCGTGTGTATGGAGGACAAACACCTCGTAAAGCGATGTGATCCATTCACACATTGCATGGAATGTATTGAGAATGCTGTGAAAATAAATATGTTATATATATGAAATAAAAATTACTCTTTAATAATAGTATATCATTTAATAATAATTGAATTAGTATAAAATTAATATGAAATAATTAATCAAACATACATATGGCATATCGTCCTTATGAATAGAGTGTCTCCTTTTTTATTTCTATCCATTATAGATTGTTATAAATACATATATAATGAATATAAGTGTGATATTTAGTTCATGGGTTACATTTTGTATTTTATTAAATCATAATCTATTTAAGATGACAAAGAATATAATGACAAAACATGTATAAAAAACAATGTTGTTATCACCAAAAACATAACATTACCCTGTAATTTTTAATAAAATATTAATATAAAGTCATTAATATATCATATATGGTATTAAATATCTTAATTTCATTTGGTTATTTATTTATAATAAATTTATATTCATTATACCTGATGTTATAACATTTGTGATGATATTCAAGACTAAAGGTAAGGTATTTCCTTCCATTTTCTATCATTATGTGAAAAAATATTTATTCACAAGATATTAATTATATATTCTGTGTAAAATTCCCATTAATTTATTTTATTAACTTTATATTAAAAATTATCTTTAATTACATATCTATTTTATTATCTCTATTTCATGGGGTTAATTTCTAAATTGTTGTTAATGTGGTAAGGGTATTTTTGTCCCAATATTCATTCTATGAGATTAATGTTGTGATATGCATCTGTATTCTTTCTAGATATGTACATAATTCCCACAATAAATGCAATATAATGAATTATTCAAATTTATCATATTTTATATTTCATTTTATGACATTCATTTCTAGGTTTTATGATTCAATTTTACCAATGGGGTAAGAGTTTATAACTACAATCTCATCATTTTCGAGATTGATTCTGATAATGCATACAATGAATAGATCATGTGATACATATCATAAGAAATGAGATGAACTATATTATATTATGATGATTCATTAAATATTAATTTAATCATACCGTTTTCCCAATCATTGTTATTTTAGATAATTAAGATAATGTTTTTAATAAAGTCGGAATTTTTTTCCCACATTGGTCAGAAATATATATTCATTAAAAATAATTTTTCCTAAAAATATAATTTGTTTATTATTTTAATAATTTATTTATTTAATTATTTTTAATCCACATAGACTTTTTTAATATAAAATTCAATGAAGTTTTCTTTCCTTTCGTAGATCAAGGTGATTTTCTAAACATTTTACAATGTAAAAGGGATATTTGCTCAACATGTACCAAATGTAAGAATATAAATTCCATAATTAATATAATTAAACTTATGATTTGTTCTCATGTTTTTATTATTACTTTGAAATAAAATAATATTCTTAATATTTTGTAAATTTATTTTTTTATGGAGGTTTTAAATGGGTTTGTTTTTTAAAATTGTTATATGTTTTAAAAAAATATTTTCACATGGGAAAATATTTTTTACATAAGAAATTATTTAATTAATATTAAACATTTATTTATCTATAATATGAAATAAATTAGTGTTAATAATTCTTTACTTGGGATTCAATCCAATATAACCATTCACATTCTTTTCTAAATGGTTTCATGATGGCATGGTGTTTATGAAATAAATTTCTCTTAAACTGGTTATATGATTATAAAAATTGAATTTTTCATTGGTTATGCTATAATTATGAATCCTATATATTTTACATAGGTCATGATATAATGAAATGTTAATGACACACATTTCATTTAATGGGTTATAATATGATGATTTTTTGTTATATTGTGGAACACATGAGTATGATTTCATTATGTTATTGGTGTGAACTATATTTCACTCTAATTCATTGAAAAAAGATTTATTTCTCATTATAGGACACAATTAGAAAAGAAATTGTGTCACGACCCGTCCTTGGAACCCGTTCCATGAATACCCCAAGCATTCCTTTCATAGGACAGGTGCTAGAGACTAGCACTAAAAGCATAAATCCTGATATAAGGGAAGGCATTGCCTTTATGTAAGAAAAAAACACCATATAGTTTTCAAGAATAATTATAAACTAGGTAAACAGTAAAATAAACCTGATGAAAGTACATGGTTCCATAAATACAATCCCAAAAGAAAGGTACAACTACAATTGAAAGTAAAGTAAAACTCAAAGGACAACATATGAAAGGTGACAAGCCGCTCATGGATCGTCCTCTAGCTTCCAGCCTAAAGGGTAGGTACAGATCTACTCCTCAGCACTCCACGTCCGTCTGTCTCCTCCGGGTACCGGCTCGTCGTGATATCCACCTCCGGGCACCGAATCGTCATGATATCCCTCTCTGAGCACCGACTCGTCATGAGATCCTCCTTCGGGTACCGTCCAGCTCTACAAGCCTCAACCACGATCAGTGATGTCCGTCATCTTCATCCAACACAACATAGTGCGTGTGAAGCCCATGCAGGGTTAAGTATATGATACTCAATAGGGACCTCGAGACCCTTTGAAGGTCTCCCTGAATCCACAAAGGATAAACCACAAAGAAAAGATACATTTACAAAGTATCATCCAACACTACTTATGTATATGCCCATACATATACCTAAGTCATCAAATCCAGTTCAGCTCCAACTCACGAGCTCAAATACAGACCAGTACACTCAGGAATGTATAACATAATCCACACTGGAATGTATGACCCAATCCACATAGGAAATCATAATCCAATCCATAGAAGATATCAAGTCAATCACATTGAAGATAATGATGGAAAGTCAATACTCAGCTCACACAGGTATCCATTTACGAAGAAAGGTGGAGATGATAAGATCTAGCCTCTGAATCATATCCTCTCTCGAACCCACGTAGGATCCATGTTTAGTAGTCGTGGCTTCCAAAACCATGGAGGATCCACGTATAGTAGTCATCGTCGTCGAACCTATGGAGGATCACAGCACAGTACTCGAACCCACAGAGGATCCAAGTACAATAGTCATCCTCATTGAACCCATGGAGGATCCCAGTAAGGTAGTCATCCTCATCGAACCCATGGTGGATACTATTACGGTAGTCATCCTCATAAAACCAACAAGGGATCCTAGTAAGGTAGTCATCCTCGTATAATCCACTGAGGATCCTAGTACAGTATTCATCCTCGTCGAACCCATGGAGGATCCTAGTATGAATGTCATCCTCGTCGCAGCCAGCTCTTGGGTTCCCTGCACACAGCATGCTCGATTACGGGAGGGTCCGATCCACGAGCCAAGGGGGTCGATACAACAACTGAGACAAAGTCCAGAGTTGATGTATCCCAATGTTCTGTCTCATCGAGAGGAACACAATGCGATAGATGGCACGTCAATCGGATGCCCAGTCAGAGAGTTATTGGATTTTTCATTCCAGGGTCTCGGTTGGGTTTTAGGCTAAAACCAACCCAACCATACACATTCTGCATCCATACCTCGAGTGGAGTAAGCCAAACTAACCGTCTCACTAAGAGGAATCCAACTAAGTCAACGACACGTCAATCGGACGTTCGGAGCTAAATTTAAAAGCGTTTTTGCTCCGAAGGCCCATCTGTTTTCGGGTTTGAACCTACCTAGCCATAACCATAGTTATCATAAAACTTGATTTTAATATACCGAAACAACCGCCTCGATCCAAGGATTTCTATGCAACTAACGGTGCATCGATCAGAGGTCTTCAGCCCAGGTTATGGGTGTTCGAACGTATCTGTCCGAAAATAGGGGGTTTGGGCCCGATCCTACCTGGCCCCATACCCCTTGGGTCGGCCCGAACCCAGAGCGGATAGCCTGACCCGATGTGGGTTGTCCGGCACGGCGTGGGCGGTTCGGCCCGGCGTGGGCGGCTCGGATCGGTGTGGGCAGTTGTGACGCGTGGGACTAGCTGGTCCCGCCTCCTGAGTGATGGCGGCCGACTGTTCCGTCCACCCTCCTCTACACTGACATGGCCTTAGTATTGGAACCATTCTCTTCTATGCATGATTTGGAGTATGTTTTGTGTGTGTTGTCAATCCTCAGTGAATGTTTAAAATTTGTACAAGCAATGAGATCATACAGTTCAAGCAGACAACGGTATTGAAGGTGGCTCCATTTCCCAGTGATTGACAAATTTGTGGGCCTGAAAATAAACAAATGGAGAAAAGTGTTTTTTTAAAAGAGGCTTGCACACCATGTACTTGAAGGAGAGGAAACATGCAAGCCATATGTTTTTCATGATCATAACATTGTAAAATGGCAATGGGATAATGGTCGTTCATGTTTTGGGCTGGTCACGCAAGTGACCTATGCGCCGTATAGACAATTGCACACTGATGCCAAAGTGGATTAGAAACATGAAGGTCTATTGTTTTTAAAGATTATAACTTCAAATTATGGCAAAGGAAAGATGTTCATGCAAGTTTTTGTGTGGTAGAACAAGTGAGTAGCGTGACAGAGGATTGGGAGGATGAGCTGTGAGCTGGAACCTGCGCGTAGATGGGAGACTTTGTCACCACCGCACAAGGGGGTCTAGTTTTCCTATAAATAAAGGACCAACAATCATGTTTTTTAAAGAAGTTCGTGAATTAGTGATTTTTTTAGCTCTCTTCATGCAAGTGGTTTAGTCATACAAGTGGTTGTTGGGTCGTGCATGTAGAGGCTACGCGCCGACTATTGGATGCACGTCTAAAGTGGTTTGGGATTTAGAAGTCCTGAGTCGCGCACGATTAGAATTCAAAGAGGAAGTGTCTCTCTATTTGTTTGGAGTCACCTACACTCCATGTTTGTACCATGCATGTGACTTGCGCGCCATTCCTGAAATATGCATGCCAGAGCTTGGAGAAGCAGGCCAGGGTTGTTAAAGTTCATTCGTTCTTTTGAAGCTACATGAATGTTGGAGGATCATCTGGTACCCTCAGTGCAAAGTGAGATTTGTCTTCAGGAGATATTTGGACTTCAACAGAGCATCTACATACAACAGAGGATGCATTCTTATTCAATGATGAAGAGACCTTCACATCTATAAACTGAGTGTGGATTCACAAAGGGAAGTGAGCCAGGGGGAGTCAACGTGAGTGACCTAAGGGAAGTAGTGAGCTATCCCTGAACCTTTGTAAAGGTAGTGAGATTGGGATAAATTAATTGTACCTAAACCTCTGTAATACACAACTCATGATGATTAGTGGAATTTGGTACGACCGAATGCTTGTCGGCATATGCTCCTTGGACGTAGCCATTAGTGGTGAACCAAGTAAAAAGTGTTGTGTCTTCTCTGTGCATGTGATTGTTTTCTTTCTGATCATATTCATCATACAGGTTCAACAAGTTCTTACCAATGTGGGAACAAGATCCATCACATTAAATGAAAATATTGTCATCATGATTCACCCCTCCCCACTAAGGGTGTCCCGAGGTTTTTCACTTAGGCCGCGACCAGTGTCCGACCAGCGTGGCGTGACGGCGCCCTGCCCCTCCGCCGCGGCCCGCCCCGGCCGCGACCCTCCGTGGTTCTCCTGAGCGGCGCGACGACACCACACACCTTCACCGTGATTTACCTCGTTCTCGCACGGTGTAGTTGCACCGCACTGCCTCCGTTTCAAGCCACAAGATATTCAACAAAAAAGGGAGGAGGTATGGTCGTGTTCGTGTAATCTGACCTCCTCCGTTATTTTGATAACATGAGACTATTTATTTAACGATGAACGATAGAAATAACCACGAATGTAAAATCAAACCCCTACCTCGAAGATGTTTGCGGATGGTAGCATTACAGAAAACATCGTCGTTAGATGAAGCTCCGTACATCGATGAAGATCATATGAGGAGGAAGTGGTGTCCCACTTTCTTTGACATGGTGAGAAGATGGAACGATGTATGTAAAAGAATGGAATATCGTCACACACCAATTGCGAAGAGAAGAAGAGATGACTCGTCGATCTCTACTTTCGGTGACGACATTCTTCGTCGAAGTCTTGGCATTCATATAATTCTTCAAACATAGAGTATTCTCTCCAAAAGTTATCTCACAAAAATCCAACCCCAAATAAGATAAGGTTCATCCTTATTTTATTAACCCATGCCATGAATTCCAAAAATTCAAAATTCAAAATCTTAATTAAATTAATTGAATAGCTTTAATCAAACAATTTAATTGGAGAGTTGACCTTCATTAAGGAGGGGAAGAGGGTGAGTTACAAAATAAATGCTAGAGGGGGGGTTTAATGGGGTGCTAGGGAAATTGAAGGAGGTGGGGGCTCATGTGGGCCCCACTCCAACCTCCTAACAACTTTCTTTCATATGACACTTAAACCATCAGTGGTGTAATAAAAATATAATTGTAAAACAACTATATTTTTATTCTTCACATTTTTAACAACTCCCCCCGAGAAAATGCACCTTCGGAAAAGTGTTCCAAAGTAATAACCAGCGCTGCGGTTTCATCAGTGGCCTCAGATTTTGATTCCGAGCAACGGTTCAGATGTTATTAAAACTCGCTCGTTCGTTCACTGAACGTACCCGAGGTAAAATTCGGAAAATTATTCCCGGCACAACGGGCCTCAGAATGAGGTGCCGTCAGAAACAGCAGACTCATAAAATTCCTAAGAAATTAAGAAAAAAATTCCTTGAAATTTTTGGGTCTTTACATTACTCCCACCTCAGGGCTTTACGTCCTCATAAAGCTTCAACACACACTAAGGGAAACAAACTGGTACTGAGCATGCATCTGAGCCTTCCTCTCCCATGTCCTCTCCTGGAGGTTCTCGATCTTCAAGTGAAAGTGAACCAGAGGAATCGACTGTCCATGTTGGACCCGCTCCTGTCGATCCTCGATCTCCAATGAGACCTCCTCAAAATCTCCACGTCATTGATGTCCAGCTCCCCATGATCGATGATATGCATCGGGTCGTGCACGTATCTCCTCTTATGAGATACGTGGAAGACGTCGTGCACCCGGTGAAACTGAGGTGGTAATGCCGGGCGATAATCCACCTCACCTATTGTACTGAGAACCTATAATGTTCCTATGAAGCATGGAGATAACTTCTCGCCACATCCAAACCATCGTAATTTATGTCGAGGTGAAACTCGTAAGAAAACGTGGTCACCAGCTTCGAACTCTAGTGGTCTCTACCTCCTTCCAGCTTAAGACTTATGTCAGTTTTTAGCTGTCCTCATCTGCTCCTGGATGACTTGGACCTTCTCTGATCCTACAAGAGCTGCTAAGATTTATTATTTCCCGATAAGATAATTTTGGTCTCATCCCCTGAATGAACCATGTTTCATGCCTAATATAGTCAATCCCGACATGGATAATACTAATCCATACCAAGGATGACATCATAAGGCCTCGAAGATTCTACCAAGAGATCCAACCGTTACTCTTGCCTCCAAGGGTTGAGTCACACTATCGTCATTAGTGTGTGGTCACTGGGTCTCCTCCTGTAGGTACCTCAAAAGTGAGGGTCAAGTCAACAGTTTTAAACCGGATCCTCTTAGTATCAACTACAAAAAAAAGGACAGAGAACAAAACGTCACAAGAACACGTGTCTTTTATTACTGCAACTGAAGGTACAAGACAAAAAACATCAACAAAGCTAGAAAATACATGAAAAAAGTACCCATTTCTGGATCTAGTCCTGCTCTTATCTATCTACTCCCAATGCTCCATGGTTGTATGCCTTAGCTGCCTGAAGATGACCTCTCCCTTGTCCACCCGTTCCCTACAGTTGGAGGTGGGGTTTCCTAGTGGTGGTGGTGGTGGTAGGGCCTCAAAGCGTCGCCCACCACCCACTGCTCGGTCAGCTCATCTGCCTCGTCCGCTTGCTCCCTACGGACCATAATGGTCGAACCTATTCCTAGGAGGTCCCTCTATTTCCTTCTTCTCATATGTAGGAAGGGTCGGGCTGTCTCGAGCCATGTGACCATGCCCACCGCATGCTTTGCACTGCCTGCTACTCGTGTGGCTAGCTCTCCTTCGTGTTCCCCACACAATCGAATATGCATCCTGAGATTTCTCATCTGATGGCCTAGCCCTCTTTGATAACTGTGTCCACTGTCTACTGCAAGCTGAATAAGACTCCGCTATGGGTCATCTTGCGGACGTTCTCACTCTTGGTGTCTGCTTGGCGAGAAAACTCTCCAGTAGATGGGATCTCTCCAAAACCCCCTCCTGTGGTGGGATGTTGAGGGATATCATCGAAGCCCTAATCTCATGCCTCAGTCCCTGCTCTAAGGTCAGGGAACTGAAGAATGGATCTCATAACATATTTGTTGAGTAGCACAAGATATCAGTAAATCTCGCTGAGTACTGGGCCACAGTCATGCTGCCTTGCTACAGCAGTAATAATTCTGGAATGTGCACCAAATAGAGGGTGGCTGGAACAAACTATGATAAGAAGAGTCTCTTGAATTCCTTCCAAATAAGGGATGCCAATTCGTGCACCTGGATCATCAGGCTACACCATCTACTTGTTGTCACGTGCAGAAGACTCACTGCAAGGATCTCCATGAGGTCAGCTGGTGTCCCTACTAACCTGAAAACTCGAACTACAGCCTCCAGCTAATCCTCGGCTGCCTGTGGGTCCGTCTCTCTGTGGAACCTGGGCGGTCTCGGACACTGAAACTTATGTAGTGCACTAAGGCGATGTGCACTCTTAGTGGCTGGGGTTGGTGGCATCGGTGGCATGGTGGGTAGAGGTACCACCGGTGCCTCTGCTGTAATAGGGCCCAACACCGAGGCCTCGTCGCTCGGTGGGCTATCGTCTCACACAAAACTCTGAACCCTAGCTTGCTGTCGTCGTCGGGCCATCCTAAAAATAGACAGGTACGCCACAGTCAATACAATATACCTGGTGAGCTGAAACAAAGTAATCACAAAGAAAACTTTCGAAACACACATGCATTCGATGTTTTTGTGTACTGTGTTGGAAATCATAATTCAGGGTCCGGGTATATGGATACGTCAGCCGCCGCATCAACACTGGACTCCCTAGCCTGATAACCACACTCAATAACCATAACACAATTGCTTCACAATGAAGAATGATCAGATTCTTGTGTTCTATGGTAGAACCAAACTCCTCTAATACCAATTTATCATGACCCATCATCAGAACCCGTGTCGTGACCACCCCAACCCCACCTTCCATAGGCCAGGGGCTGGCGACTAGCACCAAAGGCATAAATCCCGATATAAGGGAATCCATTGCCTTTATGTAAAAAAACAAACACCACAGAGTTTGAAAGCAGAAGTAAACACTAATTAAATAGTAAAAAAATGTGCTGAATGTACTAGGGGTCAGAAATACAAGCCCAAAAGAAAGGTACAACTACAACTGAATGTAAAGAACAACTCAAAGGACAATAGCTGAAAGTTGACAAGCTGCTCCTGGATGGTCCCCCGACTTCCTAACTAAAGGGTAAGTACATATCTCCTCCCCAGCACTCCACATTCGTCCGTCTCCTCTGGGTACCGGCTCGTCGTGATATCCACCTCCAGGAACCAACTCATCATGATATCCACCTCCAGGAACCGAATCATTGTGAGATCCTCCTCCGGGTACTGTGAATCTCTAAATCCTCATCCACGATCAGTGATGTCCATCGTCTACAACCAACACAACGTAGTGTGGGCGACGCCCGTGCAGGGGTGAGTATATGATACTTAGTAGGGACCCTGAGACCCCCTGAAGGTCCCCCTGAATCCACTAAGGAAAGACCATAATAAAAAGATGAGATTACAAAGTATCATCCAACACTACTTAGGAATATGCCCATACAAATACCTAAGTCATCAAATCCGGTTCAACTCCAACTCATGAGCTCATGTACAACCCTGTCCACTTAGGAAAGTATAACATAATCCACACAATAACGTATGACTCCTTCCACTCTGGAAAGAATAATCAAATCCACATAGGATATCAAGTCAATCACATTGATGATAATGATTGAAAGTCAATAATCACCTCACATAGGTATCCATTTATGAACAGGGGTGAAGATTATTAGATGTAGCCTCTGAATCATCTCTTCTTCCAAACCCACATAGGATCCATGTTTAGCAGTCGTCGCTGCAGAACCCACAGAGGATCCACGTATAGTAGTCATCATCGTCAAACCCACAGAGGATCCCAGCATGGTAGTCGAACCCATGGAGGATCCCAGTACAATAGTCATCATCTTCGAACCCACTAAGGATCCCAGCATGGTAGTCAAACCCATGGAGGATCCCAGTACAATAGACATCCTCGTCAAACCCATGGAGGATCACAGTATGGTAGTCATCCTCGTCGAACGCACAGAGGATCCTAGTACGATAGTCATCCTCATTGAACCCACATGGGATCCTAGTAAGGTATTCATCCTCATCCAACCCACAGAGGATCCTAGTATGTTTGTTGTCCTCATCGAACCCATGGAGGATCCTAGTATGGAAGTCGTTCTCGTCGCAGCCATCTCTAGGGTTCCCCGCACACAGCATGCTCGATTCTGGGAGTGTCCACTCCATGAGCCATGATGTTTGATACATCAACTGACATGAAGTCCGGAGATTATGTGTCCCAAAGTTCCGTCTCGTCGAGAGAAACACAACGTGACAGACTGCGCGTCAATCGGACGCCCGGTCTGAGAGTTATTAGCTTTTTCGTTCCAGGGGCCCGGTGGGTTTTTAATCTAAAACCATCCCGCCCGTACTCCAGCTGCATCCATACCTCGAGTAGAGTAATCCAAAAGAAATGTCTCACTACGAGGAATCCAACAAAGTCGAAGGCACGTCGATCTGATGTCTGGAGCTCAAGTTATAAGTGTTTCCGCTCCGAAGCCCCTGTTGCTTTTGAGTTCGAAGCTACCCGACCATACACAAAGTTCTCCGAAACCATTAGTGTAATATAACGAAACGACCTTCTCATTCCAAGGATCACTGCACAACTGACAGTGCATCGATCGGAGGTCCGTAGCCCATGTTATGGTCGTTTGAACGGATCTGTCCGAAAATAAGGGGGTTTGGGCCCGGTCCGACCCGGACCAATACCACCTGGGTCGGGCCAAACCGGGTCAGCTGGACCCGGGTCCAAGTCTGGCCCAGTTGGGCGTGGCCCTACCCAGCTAGCCCGGCCCAGACCTACTGGGGCGTCCTGGCCCGGCCTGGCGCGGGCGGTCCGACCTAGTGCGGGCGGTCCAGACTGGGCGCCCATGCGCTGAGCAGAAGCAGGGGCGCAGCCCCCCTTGCTTTTGAAACGGCGCCCCCCCATGTGGTGGGGCCCGAATTATCATCTTCTAGGGGTTACAACCCCCAGACATCCCAGATCTGGTCGACCGTAATGGCCTGCCGGTATTACCCCGCAGGACCAGCTGGTCCCGCCTCCTGAGTGTCGACGGCCGGAGGTTTCAGCCACCCTCCTCTACTCCGCTATGGCCTTAGGTCGTGACCCCTGTCCGACCGGCGGTGCGCGACAGCGCCTCCCCCCTCCAGAGTGGCCCGCCCCAGCCGCGACCCTCCATGGTTCTCCGGTGTGGTGGGACGGCGCCACGCCCCTCTGCCGCGCCCCTCCACCACGACCCTTTCTTGGCCGCAGCTTCCTTCAGCTTCACCTGGGCGGTGCGATGACGCTGCACACCATCACTGTGATTTACCTCATTCCAACAAAGTGTCGTTGCACAATGCCACCTCCATTCCAAGCCAAAAGATATTCAACAAAAAAGGGAGGATGTTCAGCCATGTTTGTGCGGTCTGACCTCCTCCGTTATTTTGATAAAGGGAGGTTATTTATTTAACAATGAACACCAGAAATAACCACGAACGTAAAATCAAACCCCTACCTCAATGAAGTTCACGGAAGCTACCGTTGTGGAAAACGACTTTGCGGGATGAAACTTCGTACGTCGATGGAGATCATCCAAGGAGGAAGTGGAATCCCCCTTTCATTGACATGGAGAGATGATGGAACAACGTACATCCAAGAAGTGAATGTCATCACACACAGGCTGCGCAGAGAAGAAGAGAAGGCTCGTCGATCCTTCCTTGCGGTGACATCATTCTTCTTTGAAGTCTTGGTGTTCATCGCGTTCTTCAAACTTAGATTATTCTCTACCAAAGTTCTCTCACAACAAAAACAACCCCAAATAAAATAAGGTTCGTCCTTATTTAATTATCCCTTACCATGAATTCCAAAAATTCAATATTCAAACTCTTAATTAAATTAATTGAATAGCTTTAATCAAAGAGTTTAATGTGAGTGTTGACCTGAATTAAGGAGGGTAAGAGTATGAGTTACAAAATAAATTCTAAATGGGGGGGGGGTTTAATGGGGTGTTAGGGAAATTGAAGGAGGTGGGGGCTCATGTGGGCCCCACCCCAAACTCCTCGCAACTTTCTTTCCAATAACACCTAAACCATCAGTGGTGTAATAAAAATATATTTGTAAAACAACTATATATTTATTTTTCACATTTTTAACTACTCCTCTCGAGAAAATGCACCTTCGTAAACGATGTTCCTATGTAATAAACAGCTTTGCGGTTTCATTGGTGCCCTCAGATTTTGATTCCGAGCACCGGTTCAAAATATTGTAAAACCCACCCTTTTGTTCACTGAATGTACCCAAGCTAAACTTCGGAAAATTATTCCGGGCAGACTGGTCCTCAGAATCAGGTGCCGTCAGAAACTGCTGGCTTGTAAAATTACAAAGTAATTAAGAAAAAAAATCCTTGAAATTTATGTGTCTTTAAAAATTGGGATCTGTTTATTAATTAATGAGATGAATTATAATGGAACCTGGTTCATTAATATACATCTGGAATGATAAGTGTTCTCATTTCACTAATACATGGTATGAACTACATGTTATGACTATTTTATAAATTAATTTTTCTATGGTAATGGTATTGATAATGATCTTTGAATAATGTGGAATAATTTTTTATATTGAAAAAAATGTGTCTTATGCTCTCATTGGTCATGTTTTTTGATTTTTGAATGATTCATGACTTATGTACTTCTGACCATTGTTCCATGAAACATGATTTTGATATTTGATATGCATGCTATGATATTATAATGTTATGATCATGTTTTCAAACCCTTATTCTCCTGATTATGATTCCTAGTCTCAATTGTTTTCTTTAACATTGATTTTGTGTTCACCATTTTTTATGTTTACATTTACAAACTTAGGAAGATATTTATTATATATGGTGTGCTTCAAAATGGTACTAGTCATGGGGAAACAATTAGGGAAAATTGTAGCTCAATTTTGTACTAGTGTTCTTATTTTCATGATTGCAATGGAACTCAAAAAATATGGCGTTTGGGCATGTGTTTTTTTTATTTAATGAATATTCAGATAAATGATGTAATATCTCTATATAAGAATCATGGACATCGATAGTTGTTTTTTGAGTTATGGTTTAGTTAAAAATTGTAAATATAGTTGACATAACATTAGTGAAATCTCTAAATACATTTATTAGGAGATTTCTTAGGATGAGTTCAAAGTATAGGAAAATTTCATTGAATGTTGTTAAAGAATTATGTAAGTGGTATCCAATATATTACATCCATTTCTGGAATATATTTTTATATGGGTAATAAAACTGAATACAAGATATCGAGTTGTGATCAATGCAGAAATGATTAATGACAATGGGCCTTTCAGTAAACCTAGTTTGAAACTCCCGGTGGATATGATTTTAAAATTACAAAACTCATAATGAACCATCATGAATGATTTAAATAAATGATGAATAATAAGGTCCTATGATAAACCTAAGGATTCCTATATTAATGATATTATCATAATTAAGACATATAATTTTTGACTTTCGTGATTATGTGGTTTCCCGCTATGATAAATGTTCCTTTCACTATGATTTTTGTGTTTACTCAATAGTTGGATACTGATGGAATGGTTTTAACACTGAATGTAATAGAAATGAAATTTTATTCCTCTTTAGAAAAAATATTTATAGGTGATCTAGAATGAAAAGACGTTTCTCTATGCTTAAAAACATTATAATACTATAAATCATGCTAGAATACCTTGTGAGTAAAGAAGAGAACACCATCATTTTGAGTCAACCATTACGAATAATCATCCTTCTCTTAGTGGTTCTTCTAATTTAAATTTTCATTAGAAGTGTATTAGTACCAAAGATAAGTTATTTTCCATTATATAATGTTCTAAACATGTTAAATTGATTCTATATTTCTATCATCTAGTAGTTGATGTCGACCTGTGGTAGAATATTATAATGAAGATGAAGGAAAAGGAAGAAATTTACTCCATATATTGGGCTGAGATCATGAACAAAATTTTCACTATCTATATTCATTCTGACCATCATAAAAAATGGAGAATGATTTCATTGAGTTTGAGAGAAATGATGATATATCTATTGGTACCTACATGGATAAATTTGAATGACTTTCAAGGTATGCTTCAAGTATTATCAACAGACCTAAATGTATGGTAGATCGATTATTTGAGAGAAAAAACAAGTCTTTGAATTGTGTTATGCATAATATGATTTAGTACAGATTAATAGATTTGTTGGTGTTATATTATGTTGGAAATAAACGTTGGTGTTTGGTGCTAATCTCGTGTTTTTAACTAGAATATAAAAATTGAATTCAAAGGGAATTCTAAAAACCATGGAGTGATGAAGATGAGTTTTACATTATGCTTAACATGTGGTAAATAAGCATGGAGAAAATATCATAAGTATGATTAGAAAATATATTAATTGCATATGGTATGATTATTTAGAAATTAATCCCCAATGTGATGTAAATAAGAATTATAATGATGTGAATTGAGAGTAATATACACAAAATTATCATCTAATAAAATTTTGATTTAACTGTATGAAAAATGGCCATTATAACAACAATTTCCCAAACCCTATAGTTAATATCAATGATCAAAATCAACAACAACTTAATTTTAGAGGCAATGAGAAGTTTCAATATATTACTATTTATAATGAGGGGACTAATTATAATGTGGTTAAATATACACTCACCATTTATTTTATAAATTATAATTTCATATCTGACTTTAGATGTACCCATTCATTACTTTCTAATAAAATAGAAAAGGATGTTAAGATTCCACAAATATTAAAATGTGTGAAATTATTATTAAAACCCCATAATTGTATGATGATTACACCACATTTCTACCAATAATCTCTGGTTGAAGTTTGGGGGAATGTGCTTCCTTGAAATATTTTCAATATTTTTCTAGATGAATTCGATGTTATCTTATACATGGACGTGATTTATCTACACAGATCCCAAAAATAATTGTCATGTAAGGAAATATATGTTCAATTTTTCATAATAACCTATTATTGTATATAAACGTGACCAAATGTATGAAATTATTCTAGAGATTAAATCTAGCGTAGATAAATAAATTCCCTCTCAAAAGACATGTTTATCTCAAATTGGTATGAGAAACACGAGATCAATGAGATGCCTAATTTTCATGAATTTATTGATATATTTCAATAAAAAATTCACAGTCTTCAATGAAAACATAATGGTGAGTTTTCAATCGAAATCACACATATCTCAACCCCAATTTCATTTTCCCAATGTTTATTGGTCCAGATAGTGATTTATTAATCAAATAAGTAATTCCATGATAACCTTTATAAGGGATTCATTTGACAAACTATGTCATAGTGGGGTGAACCTATTATTTTTATGAAACGGATAAATAGATAAATTAAAGTATGTAGTTATTATCATGAGTAGAAAAATATAAAAATTAAGAAAAAGTATCATATACAATGTATTGAAGTCTTTTTTGTTCAACTGTGTGGTTCTCAATACTTTTTCAATATTGACATTAATTTATGATATCATCAATAAGGGTTACGAAGGTGGGTATAATCCAAAATTATTTACCTATAACATATAACAACTATGAGTACATAGTGATTCATTTTTCACTAACTAATATCCCAAATATCATCACGGATTTGATGAATTGATTCTTATAGATTGACTAAATCAGTTTTATGAAGTCTTTATATATGATATTATAATATACTAATAGTAAAAGGAATAACATGAATAAAAAATTGAAATTATACTAAATATCCTATGTATGAAGATATATTACGAAATACTTATGAGGTGTAAATATTTTCAAAAAAAGTTTTCAATATTTGGTCAAATAATCTCATGAGAGGGTATATCAAAAGAACCATCAACGATGGAGGCTGCAGGATGAATACCTAGACAAACCACAGTGGATGAGTTTCATAGATTTACTATTTTATATGGATATTATATATGATTTTTGGATACTATCTCACAACTATATAACCCTATTACAATGTTTTCATTGAATGTATACAAGTACCTATAGACAGATGAATGTGAAGAAAATTTCATGGAATTGAAGAGAAGATTATTCATTTCACCCATGAATACATTACCCTATAGGAAATAATGATTTATAATGGATTGAGAAGTTTTATTATACATAATAACGTTGTTATAGATTGTTCTGCACAAAAACTAATGAATCGTGTAGTAAATTATACAACTCATTATTTGGAGTTAGCGATGGTAATTTATTTTGTAAAGATAATGAAGAATTATAATTAATGTGAAAAGTGATTTATATATACTCATAATAAAATTTTAATTTATATATTAACCCATAATGATTTTTTACATCCACTAGATATGATGGTTTTAATTGGTAATTGATTCTCACTACTCAATACATTAAAACCCTATAAAAGATAACAAGGTGGAAAATGCAATGAGTCGAAAGGATCATGTTATTTTATCAATGTTGAGGATAAGAATATAAAAAATATTCTTTTATTTGTTACCGAAGGTTCTTGAATTCCTAAAAAAAATTTCAAAATCATATCTTACTGAATGGAATGTGAAACTATATATCCCTATGAAGATTAAATTTGTATAGAAGGAAGTTGTAGAGCTATAAAAGAAGGTTATAAATTTTCATAAGTTTTATATTTGTCCTTATAGAATAATATGATTCATAGGCCATATATTTATTACATCCGTACCATATATAATGTATAGTCTCTTAGAGGATTCTCATAGGACTTATTTATCTATTTATAAAATAAAAAATATATGTGTATATATTTGAACGAATACATTTTAGGGGTTTGAATAAGGAGGGATGTCATAGACATTGTATCTAGATTCTTGGTATGTCATTATGTTAACTATGAATGAAAAATAGTATAAGGGGATGTTTTATTGATTAACCATACTACAATAGAAATGATAAAACATGACTATGTATTTTTTCATTGGACAACAAAAAACTTCTATTTATAATAATGATACATGGGATCTAGTTTGGTTACATAGAATGTCAGCAAACTTCACACTATCATTGAACACTTCTCCCTAGATTAGACATCCTGGATATTCATTAAGGAATTTTAAAAGATTCATGGATTACCACATTCAATTTTATCTAGATTGGGATCTATAGTTTACCTCAATATTCTAGGTAATTCTTCATCAATAACTTGTTCTGTAATATAGTTTAAAAAAATATAATCCTCAGACAGATGGTCAGTATAATATAACAATTCAAACCTTAAAGGTTGTTTTTATTTTTTTTCTCTCGATTTCATATGTGTTTGGCATCAGTACCTTCCTTAAATTATGTTTTCGTAAAACTGAATATTATACTCAAGAACATTGATGGATTCTTAAGAATCACTATGTAGGAATAAATGTATAGTTCTAATGTGATGAAATGTGGTTGTATAGTTAATTCTATTGGTACATAATATTAATGAAGAATAAGAGAAAGTTATATCCATTCATCAGCACATCATGGAAAATTAGAGTCAGATAAATATTTATGCTGATAAACACAGGTTTGATATATAATTTGAGGTTTATGATGTGGTGTTTCTAATAATTTCTCCACATAAGAGGATAATGAGTATCAATAAGAATTGGAAATTTAACACATTTTATATTGATTCTTTAGAGATTCTTGATCGTATGTCAATGATACCCTATCTCATTTAGCTACTATAAATACACTATATAATATATAATTTGGTTTAGGTATATCTCTTGAATAAATACATATAGGAACATTAACATTTACTAAACTCTGTGGTCACACCACTAGAGAATAATATTTCTTATGGGGAACAACATGTTGATGTTATTGACCATATATTGGAAGTTCAATGAGACAATACCTTTCATCAGGACAATGTTTTATCACCAAATTTCATCTTAAATATTATATGTTTGAATTTGAGAATATTATTTTTCAAATTAATCATCATATTTTCACTCATAGTGATGAATTTCGAGGATGAAATTAATTTTAAGCGGGTATAATATAAAAACCAACATTTTTAAGAACATTTTTTTGAAAAATAATATCATTTCATTGTTCGATTTTATTTTAATCTACACCGAGATAATATATGGTTAAATGATATATGATGGTGAAATTTTGTTATATTCTATAGAAATTTATTCTTGTTCTACCTGTAACACTAGTTTAGCATGTAATCTATTTGACATTGAGTTATAAAAAAACAATAATATATTATATTTATTTAACTGTTAACATTATAAAATAGTATTGAAATTTGTAATAATAATAATAATAACTTATTTTAAAATATTATGGTTTTATATAATGAAATAATATTTATAATAAAATAATTTTTTTTGGAAAATCCTTTATATGGTTTCAAAATTATATTTTATAGAAAACTGATTTTTAGGACATTTAGTGAACAACAATAAAATTAATACTTAACACATTCAGAAATCTAATTTGATAAAATAATATCTAATTTTTTATCTAGAATTTAAATGTTATATTATTGGGATTTTTTTTTGTTTTTATGAAATATTAATTTTTTGATGAATAATGAAAAAACTGAATTATAAAAAATAGCATTTTCATCTAATTCATCAATATAGTTGAATTTTATTTTAAATTGTTTTTAATGTATTATTAGTTCAATAATAAAATATTAAAACCTATTTAGTCTATTTAAATAAATGTAATGTTAAAATTGGTTATAAAAGTCATTCAAAATTTTGAACATATATATTTTAAAAACATGTTGTCTCAAACCAGATATTTTTTTTGTCAGAACCACCTTTGATGAAAATGTGGGACATAAACATATTTCATAATATAGATAAATTAAAACCTCATAAAAATTATCATCCCATTCTAGGACAATTTAACATCGTTAGATTTAGTTACCTTGAATAATCATTATTCAGTATAGTTAAACTAAATTTATAGATTATTCATAATGAAATCATCGAATTAAAATACCATCATGTCCCAAGACTTCACACGATCAACCATGCCAGTTTTCCCCTTTATTAAACCTCTTATCAATATCATGTAACATTTTTAAATCCAAGTGGTTTATTCTTTATTCAAATAAATATGAAATAGTATTTCACCAATTATTTTTGCTTCCTCATTTAAGATCATGATCATGAAATACACATATAACATTTATTTATTATAATTCATGAGGAAATATTATGTGTTGTCTAATTAACAATCCTCTTTATCTGAATTCACTAGATCAGTGGAAGTCGATTAATCTTCCTATGTTTTGTTCATCTCATTAGCTTATGGCTCTGCCTAAATACCAGGCCCCTTTATAATTTCTATTTTGGATGTTAATAGTAGTAGTCATTCACTTTTAAGGAAGTTTAACTTTACTATATGTCCCTGTAATTGGAGATCTATGTAAATTTCATTTTTCCTTCTGTATCTGTGGATTTTTTATTTGCTAAATATACCAATCTAAATTTTGAATGGAGTTATATCCTTTCATTGAAGGTGATTGATGGTTCTATTCTACATGTTCTGCATCCTTGTACTAAGATTACCATGTTTTAGAGGTAAAATATTTATCCACTAATTTATCATCTGACCTTCCTAGTGAAAAATTATTATTATCTTGTACTTAATCCTCATCAAACCATTATTTTAATGGGGATGGATCACCATATCGCAATGCTAAAAAATGGATCTATGAACCAACTCCTTTATAGGTCACTTTTTATTGGTCTTAGAATGAATAAATTGTTATTAAAGGTTCTTTTTGAACTAGACCATTACCAATAACTCATGATTTTTTGTTGCCAGAAATGGAGGGATTCTTCAAGGCCTCTCCTAGAACCAATTCTTCTGGTACCCTTGTATGACATGACATGTTCAATGATTTCCACCAAACCCACTATTCATATAAAACAATCTCCCATGAATTTTTCAGGATGTGGATACAATATGAACCACTCTCACATATTTCCTGGATCATTACAACTTTATGGTAATTACAGTTAGATCTCACAACATCTGCATATGTGGGAGTTCTCCTTAAACTGCTTCTTAAGACAACACACACACCATCATTATCCCCTAAAATTCATTTAACTTACCTTATTGATGTTCTTAAGAAAAAATAAAACCTCAATTGATCAAATTTAAACACTATCCTCAGTAATAAATTACAATTTCTCACCACTTTTGGGTGACAGTAAGATTACCCACCTTCATAGTACCCATTTGTTCCACCTCAAGGGATTTGTAGTCTATAGTATCATTCGGAATATTGATTTAACCCATCAATGTATCCTATATTGGATGACTGTATCTTAAATATGAAATCCCCCCCCCTCGATATTTATAAAATACCCTCTCTAAAACAATTTTGAATTATTAAAAAGGCACCTACCGGACGAATAGAATAGAATCAACAATTCATAACATTAAATTTGATACCAATGTAGTTATCTTTAAACATTTAACCAGAAGATATCTAATTAGTTCATGCAGAGGATTACTTTAAGAAAACCTCTTTCATAAACTAGATGGTATACAACATGGGTACATTGATCTGACCCTATGATACAATCAAACATATTTTCGATCGAATAATGAATTTGTTGAGTTTTAAAAGATAATAGTATATCAGAAAGTGATATACATATTATTATGATGGTAGAATCACAATATAGATGAAAATAGAATTACCAAATAATGTTGAAAAAATGTAAACATTAAATGACATGCTGATAATTTTCCAAAGTATATATTATGTCTTCATCATTCAGAAAATGAATCACAATTTGCGTCGAATCCAAAATCCATGCAAACTCCCCCTCATTCATCTTCTATGAAAAAATAAAATTCTTTCGATGGAAATCACAGTGGGTCATAGATTCCAAATTTGGGATACCAAAGAGAGATCCAAAGTTATATTTTCTTGATTGAACTCCCTTTATGAATGTTTAACTGAAAAATAAAAAAAAATCCATCGAAGGAAACCATGGTGAGAAGTAACTTTACACAGCAAGCTAAAAAAGATATACCCAAAATTTCAAAGGCTCCTGTAAACTATTAGAAAGAAATATGAAAAACAATTCCACTCATGGATTGAATTTGGTGCACTATAGAAGCCTATTTATAGTTAAAAACATGGTTAAACATATCATCTATTAAAAAATGCTAATTCTGTCATCTCTCTCTATTGTAAAAGGATACAACCTCTACTATGACTTGAAACAATAAAAATATATTTTTTCAACCAATATCTAACTAAATAAATTTTATTCTTCTCAATATTCATAATCTAATCCTTCCTTTATATGTAAATCCATCAATTGAATTCTTCTGTTACAAACTAATTTAATATACCTGATGACGTAGTAAAATTCACCGACAAACATTTTCATTTTATTTATTATTTAATTCCCAATTATTTTTTTATTTAGGGATTATATAATAATCATAGAATAATAAATATTATTATATATTTTTATGTTATGTTTATGTCTTATAACTTCACCCACATCCATTAAATGGGATGCACAATCATTGTTCGTGTGTATGTCATACTACTGCCTCTTATACTGATGTTGTATGTTCTTCCATTACCAAATTTGAATATTGGGGATAATGATGGGTATATAGTTTATATACGATATATATGTTTTTTATGACTATTTATTGATTTTATATATTTTTAACTCAACTACCTTCATTCATTTCATTTTTTTTGGAATATGATATTGTTTTTCATTCTTATGACAGACTACCACCTCACAAAGTGATTTGATTTCGTCACACATTACATGAAATGTATTAAAGACGTTTATCACAAATATATGTAATATATATGAAATAAAAAACATTTTTTAATGATAATAAATCATATAATTTTCTGTCATTTAATCCGATAACCAAATGATAACTAAATTCGTGCATTCGTACAACCTACAGTCTCTATGAACAGTATATCACATTTCATATTTTTAAAAATTATATATTATTATAAATACATATAAAATATATTTATCTCTTATATTTATATAATTGTTTAAATTTGGTAGTTGCTGAAATTTGAATCTATGTAAGGGAATAAATAATATCTAGTCAATACAACTAATAAAATAAAGCAGTGTTTACAAAAAAACATTACATTAACATGGAATTTTTAAGAAATGAGTTACATAAATTAATAATTAAATTATATTTTTTATTGTATATATATATAACTATGGTTCTTTTTTATGATTTATAATAAACATATATTTATTATGAAGGAGATTTTAATGTGTAAATAAATAATCAATACATAATTTATTGGATTTTCATTCTAAATTGTATATTTCAGAGATATGCTATATTCACTGGTTATTTCATGTATGTAATGATTATAAATCCGATGAATATAATTAATAATTATTCTAATTATAATTATGTAAATTCAGAAATCCAATTTTATATCTATCATTCGTTGGGATTTATTTAAAATGTATCTAAATCACTAAGGGATGTTTTTTCCCAATTATCATTCTTTGAGACATATGTTATGATATTAACCAATATTTTTTAGGAGGTTTATTTTCATCCCCTATACATGTAATATATTGAGTTTTTTTATTATAAATATATTTTCTATTTTATTTTATGATATTATTTCTTGGGGTTTATGATTAAAAGTTACTATAGTTGTATGTTTTTTTCTACATTCTCATCACTATCCTGCTTGTTTATGTTTATGATTCCACTCATGAAAAATTATAATCCATCTCTCAAGAACATTTATGAATTTTATTATCTAATGTTTATTCATGATATATTCATGTAATAATACTATTTTCCCATACATTGTTACTTATAATAAATAAGAAAATGTTATTAAGAAAATATCACTTTATTTCTCTCTTCGATCGGAAATATGATTTCTTTGAAAACTATGTTTATTAAAAAATACTTTCAAAAGTGTTTTTAGCCTTTGAAAAATGAGTTATTAATGATATTTTTTCCCACATATACATTTTTTTAGAATTAATTCTCAAATTAATCTTTTCTTTTGTTTTCTGATCAAGGAACATTTCCTAGATTTTTATTATGAAAAAGAAATTTATGTTTAACATATACAACATGTATATATTTATCCTCTATAATAACTCTAATATATTTAATGATACCATTTAATATTTTCAAGCATATTTTTACATTATTTTATATAAATATTTTTTTAAATTAATTATTTTTAATGTGGTTATCAAAGAATAAGGATTCCCAAATAATTTATGTTTTAAGAAAAAGTTTTCAAAGAGGAATGAATATTTTACTAATGAAATGTTTCAACTGAATATTCAAAATTATTTTCCTCCTATAAAGTCACCTATTTATATTTCACATGATTTTATAGGGATATAATACAAGGGTACCATTCATATTCATTCTCTGAATGGTTTATGTTTTGATGACATGATGTTTATGAAACAAATTTCTCTCCCACATGTTATAAGATTATTAAACCCAGTTATATTCATAGATTATTCAATTATTATGTAACATATCTATTTTCCCCAAGTCATGATATGAAAAAATATTTTGATATACATTTCCTTTCATGAGTGAAAATCTAATTAAAATTTATGATCTTGTGGAACACATATGTATGATTTCCTTATGTGACTAGTGGGACCAATTTATTATTATATTGAATTGGGTAAATATTTATATATCTTGAGATATAAGTGAAAATTATGGGATGTGAAATCATTTCAAAAATAATGGTTTCAAACAAGTGTGAACTCAGTTCAGTAATACATGGCATAAAGGGGAAGTGAAATTAGTTCGGAAAATTAGGGATAAAATTGGGTGTGTTCCTTACTCTATAAAATACTATATCAAATATGATGGTATTACAATTTATCCGTTACTTATTTGAAAATAATTTTCTATTCTTATGTGTACACCAAAATTTCCATGTATTATGAACTCATGGCCCATGTTCTTTGATTAAATTATGATTCAATTATTTGTAAATGCCAAGCATTATGTCATGACTCATCATTATTATCTTCTATATTAACGGTATTATTTTTTAATTTTTCGATCATGTTATCAAACCCTTATTCTTATTATTATTCTTTTATATATGCCTTGTTTAGTGTTACTATTATGTTTCCTTTCACCATGTTATGAATAAATGTATTATTTATAATGAATCTAAGAAGGATTATAGTCATGGATAACCTAGTGGGAGATAATTAAGCTCATATATGTGTTTGTGTTCATATTTTAATGTTTTTAAATGAAATAAACAAATATGGTCTGTTGACATGTGTCTATGTAATGTAAGGAAATTAATATTCCCTAATAATGATGTACTGAAATTTTATTTTATGTATGTCTAACTATATAAATAATTATATATATATTATTTTTTATATCCAAATGCGTATGAAACATTCCATCGAATTCAAATATAGGATTAAAAACCAGTTACTTCATTAATTTAATGAATACTATAATCTTAATTAATTCATAACTGTATTTTGAACTTTTATACATTTAAAATAGATTTAATGTTTAAATTTATTTATCATTTATAATGAAATAATTATATAATGTATTATATCACAATAATATATGGAATTAAATCCCCAAGGAGTTTCACACAAACCATTAATTTATTCTAGAAAAATATATATAAAGGAAATTGATTCATTCCGTCATAGAACATTCTGTTGCTTTAAATTACAATGACTAACTATTCAGAGAAACATTATTAGATATTATATCTTACTCTTATTCAATTTTATTGAAATTTAATCAATTATGGAGTGTCTATATATAATAAAATCCAAAATATAACATTCTTAATTCATCAATCATCATAAATTCAATATAACTACTATTGAATTTCTTTAACATAGTAGCATTGTCACAACTATTCCATTATTAAATGAAATTTCTATCCATATCCTTAAAAATAACACCCATTAAATCCTTGTCATTAACAAATTCAATCATATTTCATATATGTGTGGATAACAACATCATATTTTTAATTTTTTGGTTTAAAAAAAATTAACATGACATGAATAATTTTATGCTTCACATAAGTATATAGTTTGACTTATTAAGTAAATTTATCATTTTTTTGGTGGGAATTAGTTTCCCAGATATTGTATTTTTTATAACTAGAATAATAATAAATAAAATGTTTTTAAATAGACAAAATATTATACAAATAAACTTATTAATTTTTTCAAAAAAATCTCAAAATGTGTCTTTTCTAATAGTGATTCTATTTATCTAATACAAAAGAATTTATAAGACAATTTACATGAACTACAATCATTTGTTGAGGAATTTTCTAAATGTCATAAAACTATGATAAAAGATTTATATTTACATCAAAACCATTTGTGGGTATGGTTAATATTTAAAAATATAATATCCTAAATATTTATGTATCATAATCCATGATTATATCAGGGAAAAAATTGGATAATAGTATTCCAACTCACACTTGCATAGTTGAGTTGAAATCTCCTTTTCCTAATTAATCATATATATTCACTTTAATATATTAGTATGTCAACATAAGAGCTAGTCTATTCCAGTTATGTATTATCCATATCTACCATCAGATATATGACCCTAATTATTTGGATCAATTTTAATATTATTTCAATACAAAAGATAATCTAATAGAACCTTATCGATTATATCAGTAGTACATAATGATCAACAATTTTCCATGTTTTTCCATTCGATGGAATCTAATAGTATTCATATAAAGGGTAATTAATATAACAATCTAATATCATGTTATTTTTGTTATATTTTATAGGACTCAAATGATTTTTTAAAATACGTATTTATTTTAACAAATCAATATTTTAATATGATATCGATCTGTATGATGTTATATAATTCTAAAATTTTATTGCTAATTATAATTAAAATAAAATTATATTCAATAATATCCAAATATAACTATTTAAAAAGGAACATGAAACATAATCATGAATGGTCTTTTAATTATATGAAATAAAATTAATAATAAATTAATTTAAAAAATTAAAAATAAATCATACATTAAAATTTATAATACTAATATTATATTCCTAAATAAATTATGGAATAATTATAAAAAATAAACCGCCAGAAAATTAAATATAAGGTAAAAATAAAATGAAAAATTACAATATAAATTAAAAAATAATAATTTCTCTGTAAAAATCAATGAAAAATTATCTTTTATGATATATAAAATTTTCATATTATGTATTAAATGGTTTTAATTGGGGAAATGCGGGAGACCTCATGCGCGGCGATTCTTGGGAAATTTCGAGTCGGTGATTGATGGAAAATCTGCTGAAGTGTTATTTCGATCCTAAAGATGTCTTTGTTCCCCACTTGAAGGTGGTGGGTATGGGTGGCGAGCTTTCTTCGGGTCTTACGGATGCAGTGAAGGATGGTCTTATAAACCCTAGGAGAAAAAATGATGTTTCAACTTCCCGAAATTGGTTCTTCTCCGAATCTCAAAAAGATTCCGCCTCACTAAATAAGTGGATCACAAAGAATGGCTCTATTTCTTTTGTTGAGGCGAGTTCGAATGTTTTGGAAGATCGCGTTGAAGAATGTCATTTCTCGCTTCTTGATAAATCATCGGGAACTCAGAGTGAAGCTATTGTGTGGGTTGCTGAAGTGTGCATATGCTTGGCCAAAAGCTGGGGCTTCTCTGATTGGCGTCTGATCTCCATCGGGAGAGGTATGTTTCATGTGGTCTTTCCATCGAAGGAATTGCATAACGTAGCTTGGAGTTTTGGTCAAGTTACTATGTAACCTGGATATATAATGGTTTAGCAGTGGGATCCATTATCAGACGCTCTTACCATTAGGAACTCTACCACTCAAACATGGATATCCATTATGAGATTTAACTGGTTTTTTTGGCATCCTACTGTTTTACGGGAAGTTGTTTCGGCTGTTGGCTGCCCGATAAAGGTTGATAGGGAAACCGAACACCCTAGGTATTGTCATTTTTCTTGTGTCGTAGTAGAAATTGACCTACCAAAGACTCTTATTGACACTGTCTTCCTTGTTGCTGGTGAGTTTAAGCTAGAACTTGTTATACAATATGAGTGGTTGCCTACCTTTTGTAAGTATTTCTTATGTATTGGTCATACATCTCTGCAATGTCATAAGAATACTAAATATACACTTTGTAAATCATTGGGGCACATGTCTGATCAGTGCACATAGAATTTGGTTGTGAAAACTGGTATAAAATTTGTTTCCAGGGGAAAGGAGTCTCAAAATTTAGGTCCTGCCTCTATCATGGAGGTTGTCCGGCATAGTATTTCTAAGATGACTGAGATTCAACCGGCTGCTTCTGCTCCTCAACCAGTTGATATATAATTGGAGGTTGTTGTTGGAAACCCCAGGGATATTGCTAGTAGGTCATGGGATTATATAGATGAGGAGAAGGAAGGGTGCCATCTAGGGCATGAGGATGCTATTACAAATTCCACTGAAGTCCAGTAGAATGTTACTGTTGGTGTCCGGCTAGGTGCAAATATGATTGCTGAGGAGGAGGAAGGGTACCAATCGGAGCATGAGGCTGTTGTCCAGAATGATGTTAATGTTGAATTTTATCGTGCTGCAATGGCCTCGTATTGTAGTAATGGTAAGATGAAGGTCATTGATGAAGATGGTTTCCAATTGGTGATGCCAAAGAAGTCACAGGCATGTCCAGTTTAGGTGCCTATTGTGGGATCTCAGATGGATGATGTTGTGTATGTGGATAGTGCTATTGCAGGAGAGGTTGTGTCTCAAATGGTCAGTTCTGATGATATACTAATGAGGGGAGATGTTCCTAGTGGGAAGGGGGATGTGTTGGAGAGTTCACCTGTTCAGGTTACTGCTTTGGAGGAATGCTCTAAGCCTATTGGGAACATGGATTTGTTGGTGAGTTCACCTGTGCAGGCTGCTGTTGTGGAGGAAAGTTCTAATCCCATGAGTTTGGATCAAAGGGGGGTAAAATAGGAGGTTGTTCCAATGGATGCGCTGAGTGCTGAGGTGTTTCAAAAATCTCCAATGCCAGTTGTTAGTATCTTTTTAATGCTGGAGTCCATCAATACTCCAGAGTTTTACTTGCTTAACCTTGAAAGGCTCAAGAATTCTAGATGTAGCAATAGAAGAGCTACTTCATTGATACATGCTGCTGTTGATGGAAACGAGTCCTTAACGATGATGGAATGCCCCGTACATTATGCTGTGATTTCCTCTACTATGCAGGTTTCTGAGGCTGTACAGGAGGATTGTCAGGAGAAGCATGAGGAGGCTCCTACTGTTGTGGATCACCAAGATAGCGCCATCATGGAAGTTGGGCTACATGAGGTTATACCGGTGATGAAAGTGGCAGGAAAGCAAAGGGGGCATGGGCGTCTCCTGGCCAATCGGTGAGGGTCTTGGGGCCGAGGTCGTCCTAGAAAAAGTTGATGGTTGAATGTTCTCTGTTTAGTTTTCTTTTTTATGTGGTCAGCTGCATGGTAACATTTCCCCCTGTATCTTGCAACTTTTAACTTTTTCAACAAATTTTGGTGTCATGGGTCTTTGAGCCCATGACTGAGCCTCTTCTAGTATTAAATGGATTGAATATGAACACACGCATATTAAAATTATGATATATTATGTAACACCGCAGGTAAATAAAGAATATGACATTTTCATATTTATCCATATTTGTGAATAAAGTATTAATATTACTTTAAAGGGTTTCTATGCTCGATCGCGTACCCAACACACAACAACGAGTTTCTTGGGAATCTTACGTTGCACTCTAATAATAAAATAATATTATTTTAAATGGTAGTTAACATGTAGCCTTTGTATTTGCGGTAATGGATAGAAATAACTAAAATATGATTATATATGTTTTTTAAATGTTTTTACATTTATCCAATAAAGGATAGAGGCTTAAAATACAGAAAGAATTCAATTTTAGCCGTATATGCCCTAGTTTTCACTAAAGGTTCACTTATCACCTTTTGATGTTGAACCATCATTAAATATTGTTTTTTTTACCCTTAAAAATTCTTTTGGACAAAATAAAACTCTTATTAAGAATCGAGACATCAAAATTTACTTTGTGTAAATTTTTGGTATCTTTCTGATAAAGTTTATTTTTTTAATGAATAGTGCAAAATGTTGTATTTTAATTCAAAACCTATTTTTAATATAATTTATTTATATGATTAGATTATCTTTTGAATTGGTTTTAAAGTGAAATTAGAATATATTTTTACCATTAAATCCAATAGTGGTCGTTGTAATTAATTTCCCTTTGAAATCAGACTTAAACCAGTTTCAATCTTTTGATACTTATTGTTTCATAAAAACAGGCTATTTGCTCTGACAGCAGAAATTAATTATTAAATTAATTAATGTGACTTATATGTTTTGAATTTTGTAAAATAGACTTCATTTTTTAATTCGGAATATCAAATATATCTTAGGGTGAATTTTTGGGATTTTTCTGAAAAACATCAATTTTTGATGAATAGTGACACCAGTAAGTGGTACTTATAAAAACTAATTTTTCCGTTTAAATGAAATTTTTCCGTCTTTGTGTTTTTAATTTCAAAAATCTGACATACATGGTTTTCATTAAGAAGTAAAATGTGGCTCAATGGGATAAAAAGAATTTTTTTTGGTGAATAGTAACTTATTAAGTTGTTAATCGCGATTAGAGGTAATGTGTGTAGTTTAAGGTAAAAATAATGTTTTAATAATATGAAAAGAACTTTAAACATGTCCTAACCTCATTGGTTGTGTCATGGCCGACCATGAAAAGCCATGGGTCAACTTGGGGACCCCATGGAGCCACTTTGGTTGGGAAATGACATAAATAACTTTTTATTTAATGTAAAAGTAAAAATGACACAAACATCATATGTTTTATGAAAACAATTTTTACATGAGGTTATAAAGATCAGATTTTTGATTATAAATAGTAATTGGAAATATAAAAATATTTCCTACATCATAGTATTTTTATTATTATTTTTAGACACTAAATAAATTAAATTATTTATGACATCATGATGATGCAGCGATGAACTCATTATTTAACGATTTAAATAAAATGGAAAGATAATTTATAATCTATGAACTACATATGTCCAAAACAAATTTGATAGGTTTATTTCGAACCCTTATCACCTTATCCACGAATTATATCAATGTGGGACCTTTTAAAACCGAAACACAGTTTCAAATAAAGTAATATTTCTTACTTTCCAAAAGTGCCCCTCCTCTCCTCTTATAAAAGGCTCCCACCTCTACCTCATTTCACACACTCCTCAAGACTTTGGCTCGGCCAACCCCTTCCCATTTACTCTCTCCACAACCCTCTCCTCATCCTAGAGGATTCCCTTTGGGCATAGTCCTTTCAAAGGAAGCCTTTAGGCTCAAAACAAAAGGAGTTACACTTTTAAAGGCAATTCATTCTCTCATGTTCATTTGTTTTATTTTGCTTCTCCAAACCCCTAAAATCTTTATATTTACTCCTTTTGTAACAACACCAGTATCTTCAATATAATATGATGTTGTTATAAGATTTATTCGAGCTACACTCTCACAAAACTACATCAAATGGTTAAAGAACATACGGTTTCTGTGGATTGCGAAATTCTGCCTCCCGAAACGATGATTGTTCAATACTCATTTAACACCTTCAAAGGTGGCCATTATGATGTTACTATATTTATATATGATATATAATATGTTTATTTTTTACTTATGCTTATGTATTTTTCATTTGTGTCTTACCTTTATGGCTTCCATTATCGGTATACGCGATATCTTCATTTTAGGAAGTGCGGACTACCGCCCCCTCAAAGTTATGTGATTCGTTAATTCCATACGTGGGACGTATATAGGATGGATTTAATGTTATTATATATGATGTTATACTGTAATTATTATATACCTCTATATCATTAGTATTTCTTTCCATTAAAGTATGAGATAGAAATGAAAGTAGCGTTCATGCGTACGTACGACTTACCGTCTCCATGAACGGTGCATTTCATTTCTTATCCCCAAATGTAATGTACTATTATAAGTACATGTAAATAGTGGATATATATGATGAATGATACATCTAAATGATGAATATAATTCTGTAATTAAAATATACATACCTCTCATTTAGTTTTAATTTCATTAATATGACAAAGAAATGAAAGTAGCATTCATGCGTACGTACGGCTTACCGTCTCCATGAATGGTGCATTTCATTTCTTACCTCTAAATGATTATGTAATATTATAAATACATGAATGTCTGGATATATATTACATATATGATATCTACATCATGAATACAATTCTGGATATAATAAACATTTGTCCACACAAACAACATGTAATGGTAAGAAGTCCACTTTCGACTTAAGAACCAAATATCGACAAAACAAACATTATTAACTTAAATGATTAAATAATTTTTATGACATGGTAATAAGTGATATAAAAGGAATAATGAACTTTAAAAAGGTTCTTAAGGAAGTAGAAATTAACTAAAGTTTATTATTTAGGAGATTAAAGAACGTTCGGGTCAAGTCGGATACGAGGTAAGGGATCCTACTCCTCTCTTTCTTTTTAAGTACACACTTTTATGTCATTCCTTTTAAAGATCATATTTCTTGTTATTGGGATGATATTTTATATTATATTTACTGTAATTTTTATGTTCATGTTATTAGAGACCATATTCTCTCTCATCAATCCATTTTGGAAGTTTTGAGTGGCACCGTTAGGCTTCCGAACTTTCGTAAGAGATCTAACCTCTCTCTTTCTTTTTAAGTACTCTCCTTTATGTCACTTCTTTTAAGATCCTCTTTATAATGTTGGGGGAGGTTCTTTTATATTCATATTGATTTACATTTTATTTTAATGTGATGAGATACCCTATTTGATCTCATCAATCCATATTCAGAAGTTTTATGTGGCGTCGTTAGGCTGCCGAGTTTTAGTAAGGGATTTTTCATCTCACTTTTATTCCCGTGAGATTTATGCTACATTTGCCACAAATTCCATTGAGTGGTGTATGTATTGCACATTATTCTACTATTTGTGTAATATAATTTCTTTTATGAGTATTTACATCAATGATATATTGTCTTTCTTTCATGGGGTGTATGTTTTGAAAGATACCCAAGTCGGTAAGGGAACCTTTCACCCTCCTCTTTTTTAATAGACTTCTTTTGTTGGGTCATTTAATTTACATATTGTTATGTTTTGATATGTTCTAATATATCCTTATTGATGTAAATTTTATGTCCAAGTGATGAGATACACTTTTTATCTCTCATCAACTCATTTTGATGTGATGCCGTTAGGCTGTCAAGGGAACTTTTTAACCCAATTTCGTTTTCTTTGGGTTCAACATGTAGTCATTGAATATGTCATCCATTGAATATGTGTGAATGACCTTTTATTGTTTTACACTTAATATCCACTTATATTGGGTGTATTTATATTTTTCACACATATTTTTGAGATTGATTTGTCCTTAATTTAAGGATACCTTTTTTATAAGGGATTTCATCACATTTGACATTTCTATTGAGAGTTCATTGTTGTTATGCACCAATTCAATCTTATATGGTGTATATACTGTCCTTTGGAGTATTATAGCATGAATAAATTTATTCTCATGATATTATAAAGTTCTGACTAAATGTTATTCCTCAATTATTGTATTCAAGTGTCTCTAATTTTGGTAAAACCCCTTTATCCAAAATATCGTTTTAAATGTTTTAATTATTTGTTCTTATTAATATCCATGTTTTCGAAATGGTTTTAAGGATTTATTTACATGGATATTAATGGTTTAATATTTTAAACATCAATGTGGTATGGGACACTTTGATTCAAAAAACTCTTTATTAAATGTTTTAAATGGTTTTGGAAATGGTTTCTTTTTAAATGGATTCATTATTTCAATATACTAAAATGTTATATTGTGATTGAAATGTGGAAATGTTATGTTTCCTTTATGCATGTTTTATGTGATACATTTGTGTTATGGTTCTTGGGCATTGTTATGAAAACGGGTGGTTCCGTGAAAAACTAAGGGCGGGTGAGCCCGATATAGCTCTCTAATGCATTGGGTAACGCTAAGGAGTGAAAAATTGAGGTTTCTCCGAAGAGATTTAGGGAATATTCTGTGATGGGTATTCCAAAACGTAACCAAGAGGGTTACTCCCTACGTAAAAATGTTATGAATGCCTCAATTTACCTTTTATGTCTTATGATTTCTATGATTTATTCATGATTTGATGAGGTATGTTAAAGTTCTTATGTTTTATGGGTAATGTATGATCTCATCCTTATTTATATATGTACCCATGTTTCCTTTCCATATTTTTATAACCCTTACTGAGCTTTTTATGCTCATCCCAAGTTTTTGAAATGTTTTTCACAGGTCAAGGGAATGGTACAAGATGTGATTATAGTGACAAGGATGTGTCAAGAATGAATCCATGATTATTTTCAATATGTTTCTGTTGATGGGAAGAATGAATACTGTCTTTTATGTAACCACTTTTTTTAAATGTGGAATGTAATGCAAGTTTCATGATCTAATTCTCTAAAACTCTAAACCTGAAAATATCCTCAATGTGTAATCTTGTAATAACTCAAGATTAAGTAAGGTTTAAGGCTGGGGCCTTATAGTTGGTATCAAAGATCGGTTTAGATAACTTTATAGGTTAGGGTATTCTCTAAGCACAAGTGACATTAGCATAATGGTTATGATTTCAAAAATATTCCTAGTTTTAGATAAAGTGAATGAGTAAGTATATCTTAGTGTTTATCTTCCTCATTAGTACATGATGGTTATGTTGATATACTCACACTGACCTTTTTGGTTTTAGTAAATGGCTGGATCTAGCAGGCTCCAAATTGACAATGGGTTTGATGTAAACTGTGGTGGTTCTCTGATTAAGAGACTGGATGAGATGGGGGATTCAATGAAGAATCTCATGGTTGTTCTAAACTAACTATCAAGGAGTCATGATCAACCACTTCAACCTTGGTGAGTTCTCTAATGAATCATGTATGAGATGGCCAACTCGATGTGGAAATTCAGGTAATAATAATTAAGGTAACCATTGGGGTTTATATGATCCTTACCTTTTAGGTAATTATGGGTTACTCTATGATATGATAGAAAATGAAAGGAATGAGATAAACTTGAGATTAAAATATGTTATGATTATTTTTGAAGATTCTATCTCATTTTGGGGAATGTTTTAAGAATTATATAGTTTTGGAAAAAGGAAAACACGCAGACCGTGTGACAACTCGTCGTGTCGGACAAAGCTGCGGGAATCAAACCCACAATCAAAGTGCAACAGGTATTTATCGCCTACCACTGGACTACGTGAAGTACCTGGTTATATTGACTTATTCTTTTTAGTTATATGAATTTTTGAATTAAGAGTAAGTTGATTTTGGGTTATTTATGAAAATTATTACCCTATCATGTAGGATATGTGATTAGGTTAATTACTTTTCAATACGAGACTATAGGAGCAACTGATGTTGTTTGGAGATAAATGTTACAATTTAACTTGGAAGACTATGTGACTAAATCCTTCAAATATTTGGGTTTCAATCTTATATTGGTTTACTTTGAAGAATTTTATGGACAAATTGTTTATCGGATGGTCCTCGTTGAACTTTGGGTTTTGTTGGACAAATTTTGGAGATTAAGCATATATTTTCTTTTTAAAGGGTTATCCTTTTCTAGATTATCTGACCTTGTACTAACCTTTTTGGTTTTTGTTTTGGTTAAAGCCTAATGACATGGGATGTATATAGTTCTCTTTTGTAGATTAGGTGATTCTCTAGATGTTGATTATAGTACTCTTAATGCGAACAAGTCTCCCTAAATACTCGTCTTTTGGAAAAAATATGAGTTTGATTAAGGAATCTAGTAAAAGTTGAAAGTCAACATGAAAAGTGATTATGTTTCCTTATGAATAAATTCCTCAATAAAACGTAACTTAAAACAAATATGTTGTCTATTAACTTTTCCTATTGGGGAATCGAATACTGTTTAACCCATCACATGTTTGTGATTTTCTCATTGTTAACTTCCTCCTAGACATGTTTACTATCACTCTCCCTCAAGAACATGACCCTTTTCTTTTTCTTCCATGTCCATGTTTTTCGACATGGAATCCTAGTATGGTTTAACTCGGGTGACCTCTGTACTTATCTTCCTTTATTTTAAAGTGATTGTTTTACTGACTCTTGTTCCGATGTGGGACGTTCAAAGATGTTTCCAAGCTACATTTTAAAAATTGCGAGGACGCAATTCCCAAAAGGGGGGAAGGATGTAACACCCTAGGTAAATAAAGAATATGACATTTTCATATTTATCCATATTTGTGAATAAAGTATGAATATTACTTTAAAGGGTTGCTATGCTCGATGGCATACCAAACACGCAACAACGAGTTTCTTGGGAATCTTACGTTGCACTCTAATAATAAAATAATATTATTTTAAATGGTAGTTAACATGTAGCCGTTGTATTGGCAGGAATGGATATAAATAACTAAAATATGATTATATATGTTTTTTAAATGTTTTTAAATTTATCCAATAAAGGATAGAGGCTAAAAATACGGAACGAATTCAATTTTCGGCGTATATGCCCTAGTTTTCACTAAAGGTTCACTTATCACCTTTTGATGTTGAACCATCATTAAATATAGTTTTGTTCACTCTTAAACATTCTTTCGGACCAAATAAAACTCTTATTAGGAATCGAGACATCAAAATTTACTTTGTGTAAATTTTTGGTATCTTTCCGATAAAGTTCATTTTTTTAATGAATAGTGTAAAATGTTGTATTTTAATTCAAAACCTCTTTTTAATCTAATTTATTTATATTATTAGATTATCTTTTGAATTGGTTTTAAATTGAAATTAGAATATTTTTGTACCATTAAATCCAATAGTGGTCGTTGGAATTAATTTCACTTTGAAATCCGACTTAAACCAGTGTCAATCTTTTGATACTTATTGTTTCATAAAAACACGCTATTTGCTCTGACAGCGGGAATTAATTATTAAATTAATTAATGTGACTTATATGTTTTTAATTTTGTAAAATAGACTTCATTTTTGAATTCGGAATATCAAATATAGCTTAGGGTGAAGTTTTGGGATTTTTCTGAAAAACATCAATCTTTGATGAATAGTGACCCCACTAAGTGGTACTTATAAAAACTGATTTTTCCGTTTAAATGAAATTTTACCGTCTTTGTGTTTTGAATTTCGAAAATCCGACATACATGGTTTTCATTAAGAAATAAAATGTGGTTCAATGGGATAAAAATAATTTTTTTGGTGAATAGTAACTTATTAAGTTTTTAATCGCGATTAGAGGTAATTAGTGTAGTTTAAGGTAAAAATAATGTTTTAGTAATATGTAAAGAACTTGGAACATGTCCTAACCTCATTGGTTGTGTCATGGACGACCAATAAAAGCTATGGGTCAACTTGGGGACCCCATGAAGCCACTTGTTTGGGAAATGACAAAAATAACTTTTTATTTAATGTAAAAGTAAAAATGACACTAACATCATATATTTTAAGAAAACAATTTTTACATGGGGTTATAAAGATAATATTTTTGATTATAAATAGTCATTGGAAAGATAAAAAGATTTCCTATATCATGGTATTTGTTTTATAATTTTTAGACACTAAATAAATTAAATTATTTATGACATCATGATGATGCAGCGATGACCTCATTATTTAACGATTTAAATAATATGGAAAGATAATGTAAAATCTATGAACTACACATGTCCAAAACTTATTGTATGGGTGGAGTTAGAACCCTTATCACCTTATCCACGAATTATATCAATGTGGGACCTTTTAAAACCGAAACACAGTTTCAAATAAAGTAATATTTCTCACTTTCTAAAAGTGCCTCTCCTCTCCTCTTATAAAAAGGCCCCCACCTCTACCTCATTTCACACACTCCTCAAGCCTTTGGCTCAGCAAACCCCTTCCCATTTACTCTATACACATCCCTCTCCTCATCCTAGTGGATTTCCATTGGGAAGAATCCTTACAAAGGAAGCCTTTAGGCTCAAAACAAAAGGAGTTACACTTTTAAAGGTAATTCATTCTCTCATGTTCATTTGTTTTATTTTGCTTCTCCAAACCCCTAAAATCTTTTTATTTACTTATTTTGTAATAAAACCAGTATCTTAAATATACTATGATGTTTTTATAAGATTTATTCGAGCTACACTCTAACAAAACTACATCAAATGGTTAAAGAACTTACGGTTTCCGTGGATGGTGAAATTCTGCCTCCCGAAACGATGATTGTTCAATACTCATTTAACACCTTCAAAGGTGGCCATTATGATGTCACTATTTTTTTATATGATATATAATATGTTTATGTTTTACTTATGCTTATGTATTTTTCATTTGTGTATTACCTCTATGGCTTCCATTATGGGTATACGCGATATCTTCATTTTAGGAAGTGCGGACTACCGCCCCCTCAAAGTCATGTGATTCTTAATTCCATACGTGGGACGTATAAAGGATGGATTTAATGTTATTATATATAATGTTATACTGGACTTATTATATACCTCTATATCATTATTATTTCTTTCCCTTAAAGTATGAAATAGAAATGAAAGTAGCATTCATGCGTACGTACGGCTTGCCGTCTCCATGAACGGTACATTTCATTTCTTATCCCCAAATGTAATGTACTATTATAAGTACATGTAAATAATGGATATATATGATTAATTACACATCTAAATGATGAATATAATTCTGTAATTAAAATATACATACCTCTCATTTAGTTTTAAATCCATTAATATGAAAAAGAAATGAAAGTAGCATTCTTGCGTACGTACGGCTTACCGTCTCCATGAACGGTGCATTTCATTTCTTACCTCTAAATGATTATGTAATATTATAAATACATGAATGTACTGGATATAAATGAAATATATTATATCTACATCATGAATACAATTCTGGATATAATAAACATTTGGCCACACGAACAACATGTAATTGTAAGAAGTCCACTTTCGACTTAAGAACCAAATATCGACAAAACAAACATTATTAACTTAAATGATTACATAATGTTTATGAAATGGTAATAAGTGATATAAAAGGAATAATGAACTTTAAAAAGGTTCTCAAGGAAGTAGAAATTAACTCAAGTTTATTATTCAGGAGATTAAAGAACGGTCGTTTCAAGTCGGATACGATGTAAGGGATCCTACTCCTCTCTTTCTTTTTAAGTACACACTTTTATGTCATTCCTTTTAATGCTCATATTTCTTGTTATTGGGATGATATTTTATATTACACTAACTGTAATTTTTTATGTTAATGTGATGAGAGACCATATTATCTCTCATCAATCCATTTTGGAAGTTTTGTGTGGTGCCGTTAGGCTGCCGAACATTCGTAAGAGATGTAACCTCTCTCTTTATTTTTAAGTACTCTCCTTTATGTCACTTATTTTAAGATCCTCTTTGTAATGTTGGGGGATGTTCTTTTATATTCCTCTTGCTGTAAATTTTATTTTAATGTGATGAGATACCCTATTTGATCTCATCAATCCATATTCGAATGTTTTATGTGGCGCCGTTAGGCTGCCAAGTTTTCGTAAGGGATTTTTCATCTCACTTTTATTCCCGTGAGATTTATGCTACATTTGCCACAAATTCCATTGAGTGGTGTATGTACTTCCCATTATTATACTCTTTGTGTAATATAATTTCGTTTTTGAGTATTTACATCAATGATCTATTGCCCTTCTTTCATGGGGTGTATGTTTTGAAAGATACCCAAGTCGGTAAGGGAACCTTTCACCCTCCTCTTTTTTAAAAGAATTATTTTGTTGGGTCTTTTAATTTACATATTGTTATGTTGGGATGTGTTCTCATATATCCTTATTGATTTAAATTTTATGTCCAAGTGATGAGATACACTTTTTATCTCTCATCATCTCATTTTGATGTGATGTCGTTAGGCTGTCAAGGGAACTTTTTAACCCAATTTCGATTTCTTTGGGTTCAACATGTAGTCATTGAATATGTCATACATTGAATATGTGTGAATGACCTTTTATTGTTTTACACTTAATATCCACTTATATTGGGTGTATTTATATTAGTCACACATATTTTTGAGATTGATTTGTCCTTAATTTAAGGATACCTTCTTTATAAGGGATTTCATCACATTTGACATTTCTATTGAGGGTTCATTGTTGTTATGCACCAATTCACTCTTATATTGTGTATATATGGTCCTTTGGAGTATTATATCATGAATCCATTTATTCTCATGATATTATAATGTTCTGACTAAATTTTATTCCTCAATTATTGTATTCAATTGTCTCTAATTTTGGTAAAACCCCTTTAACCAAAATATCGTTTTAAATGTTTTAATTATTGGTTCTTATTAATATCCATGTTTTAAAAATGGTTTTAAGGATTTATTTACATGGATATTAATGGTTTAAAATTTTAAACTTTAATGTGTTATGGGACACTTTGATTGAAAAATCTCTTTATTAAATGTTTTAAATGGTTTTGGAAATGGTTTCTTTTTTAATGGATTCATTATTTCAATATACTAAAATGTTATATTGTGATTGAAATGTGGAAATGCTATGTTTACTTTATGCATGTTTTATGTGATACATTTATGTTATGGTTCTTGGTCATTGTTATGAAAACGGGTGGTTCCGTGATAAACTAAGGGCGGGTGAGCCTGATATAGCTCTCCAATGCATTGGGTAACGCGAAGGAGTGAAACATTGAGGTTTCTCTGAAGAGATTTAGGGAATATACTGTGATGGGTATTCCAAAACGTAACCAAGAGGGTTACTCCCTACGTAAGAATGTTATTAATGCCTCAAGTTACCTTTTATGTCTTATGATTTCTATGATTTATTCATGATTTGATGAGGTATGTTAAAGTGCTTATGTTTTATGGGTAACATATGATCTCATCCTTATGTATATATGTACCCATGTTTCCTTTCCATATTTTTATAACCCTTACTGAGCTTTTTATGCTCATACCAAGTTTTTGAAATTTTTTTCACAGGTTAAGTGAAAGGTACAAGATGTGATGATAGTGTCAAGGATGTGTCAAGAAATAATCCATGTTTATTTTCAATATGTTTCTATTGATGGGAAGAATGAACACTGTCTTTTATGTAACCACATTGTTTAAATGTGGAATGTAATGCAAGTGTCATGATCTAATTCTCTAAAACTGTAAACCTGAAAATATCCTCAATGTGTAATCTTTTAATAACTCAAGATTAAGTAAGGTTTAATGCTGGGGCCTTATATATTATATTAAATAATTTACAATAAAAACAAAATAAAATTATTGTCATAAAATTATTTTAAATATATTATTTTGTTATTTAAACATATTATCATATAATTATGAAATAATATGTGTTAAAATTAAATAATATTTAAATAATTCCTTGTATTTTTTCAATGTTTTTGGGAAATTATAATTTTCTATAAAATTATACTGAACTTGGATGACAACAGTGTGTGGGGTTCCTTGAATAACACTATTATAATAATAAGCATAAGTAATAATTTCAAAAATCACAAAACATTATCTATTATGGATATATCCTAAACCATGAACATTTTGAAAGGTATTTCACTTATTTAATATAATTCATATATTATATTTATGTGAGTCTGCAAATATAATGGAAAATTTGATTTCACCTATAAAATCACTTATCAAGTGATATTAGTTAACATGGAATTGGTATTTTGATAAATCTATTTTCCACATAGATCCATCATAAATATCCATACCATTTTAAGATGTATATTTAAAGTCCCAATACCTCATATCTGACATTGACTATAGAATGTGTTAAACCATTGTGGGACACACATCATGGTATAAAGAACATTTTTCCATGATGTTTTTGTAATCATCATATTATTATCTATTTTAATGATTTTCAATAATAACCTATAATGGAAATTTCACTTGAAAAGTTCCATGGTCTGTTAATGATGAGAAATGAAATTCTCATCAATGATATGTCTTGTACAATGGTAACTTTATTTTATTAAATAAAAGAGGGGTTTCCAAAAACAATTATCTATGGTGGTTATATAAAGCATAAAATAGTTTATTGATATAAATACAAATACCCAAATATTTTTAAACTATTTATTTTCCAAATAATGGATTATAAGTGTTAATATTACCCTACATGAAGGCAATTATAAATCTCAAAGATTACAAAAATGAAAATAATTATTATTGTTTTCAAAAATTTACCATATTTTCCTTAGATTTTATTGGAACCCTCTATTCAATATTCTATTGTAGGAGAAAATATCACAATCTGTACTATGCACTCATTAAAGTACACCAACTCATTTTTAATAACCTCTAAATCTAGAAAATTAATGGAATTATTGATTTCTATTTTTCAAATATTTATATTTAACTATGTATCTAATTTTCTTAAAAATATAAGAAATAATGTATCAAGTATCTTTGAATGTTATATTAAATTAAAATGACATACACAATTATTGAAAATTTTATGTTTATTTATTTTTTTAACATATCCTCATAGGGTTCCATAATAATATAAATGGGTAAGGTAATCTATTCCCTTTTCTTACCCTATCCATTAGATTCCAATTTATTTAATTTAGATACTTTAACATCCACTAGTATATTAATTTCAACTAGTTACGTAAAATTGTAATGATTATATTAACTTAAAGATTACTTCTAAAAGTATTATTAATTATCTGAATTTGTATAATAATTTTGATTAAAAAATTATATTTTGTTTGAAAACATTAATCCCATAATGTATTAAGTGTAGAAACATTTTTTCATATAAAAATCATTTGACCAGTTTGTTTTTTCAATTTAATTACCAAAATCATAGAATTTGAATATTTATATCAATTAATTGAATAATAGTTTTAATGGAGTTGATTATTTTAAAAAAAAAGTTTTCCATTTTCAAAAAATGAAAGCAGTATAAAAAATAAACTAATTTCACAAATGATTTACTCACAAAATTGTCAAATAGTTTTACAATACATTTCACATTTGTTAAGCTCGGTGAGTTATTTAATTACAAGAAATATAATAATAACTGGGGTATAAATAATCGATTAATATGTATCAAAAAATAGTTTCATAGTGGTTCAAATATTGATATAGAAATTGGACAATATTTTTTATTTTTAAAATTTTAATATTTTTTTTATTTAGCATAGTTACAGGTTGTAATATCATCCCCTAAAATACTGAAGAAGATGGATTTTAATATTTTATATATCATAATTATTTCTTTTATGTTAATTATACATCATTATTATTTTGGATAGTATAAACTCAAGGATAATTGAAGGCAACTGATGATTATACACAATCGAAATGTATATTATTCAATTGATAAATAAATTAATCTAGATTGTTTAATAAAAATAATATATATATATATATGGGATGATGAGTAATATTATTCGTGTAAAATATTTATAACATATTAAAAAATTTCATTCATTGTTAAAATTGAGATATATTGAGATTTATAATGAATGTTATCTATCCCTAAGTGAATAGATAACTATCAAAATAATCTTCTAATAAAAATTTGATTGCGCCAAATATCTAACCGAGTGAATAGATCCTGACCATTCTCAATTCACATTATTTATTTCAAAATAATCTACAAACACCAAAATTTAAACATGAAAGTTATTATTCACCTGAAATGATTATAATACTTTATATTAAAAAATTAATACTATAGAACTGATCTGGAATATTTGAACTAATATACTAGAATAGAGAGGTAGAATATGAATGAGGTATTAAAAATATTATCATAATTTGAAATGTGGATTTCACTTCCTAATAATTTTAATAATATACTTATATATTATTATATATAATTATAATGTATATAATTAGTATATAAAAACAATGTCTCACATAGTTACGCTCCTTGGACAAGACGAAAATTTCTCTTCACTGTTACTGGAGATATTTAATGAGCAAAAATATCAAGGAAACCATGATTTAAGAGGTATCATCACAACACATATCAATTTCATTCACATGAATAACAATATTTTGGAGTTATAAAAGGATAAATTGTTTATTAGAAAAAGTCCAAAAAAGAAAATATCAAATAATATATCTATGACACCTAATGAAATGAAATTTTAATAATGATTTTTAATTTCTAATAAGAATAAAATTGGTCCCATATGGATGCACCTCACTTATCCTTCGACTACCAACATTTGAATTTGATTAATTATAAACTTATCCCCTAATGAAATGTGACATTATAAAGAGATTCCACATAGGATTCATCTCTAAAACCTCCAATACACTAATATTATCTTAATTTAATCATCAAAAAATGGGCTTCACATTGATAAAATAAATATATAAAAAAAACAACTTCAATGTTGCAACATCATATCAGTTTTAGACCGTTAAATTAATCTAAACAACAATCTAGTTCATTATTAGTAGAAATATCATGTATTTTAATGTATAATGGTACATGAATATATCACCTATAAATTAAATCATCTTTACCAAAATTATATATCCTTACTAATCCCTCTATTAATAAAGACCACAGAATAGTTTGATTCTATTCAAACTATTTTAAACTAGAAAGATCTTATTAATCATTATTTGCCCCATGAACTATTCAACAATCATAACAGACCCCATAAATTCAATTTACATAATAAATTACAAGTAAAAAACAATAACACATGAAAGTTATATTTCTAGTAGTAAAATACTTTCCTTCAAAAATACAATAGTCTATAGAATTGTATCTAGATAACGGTACATATCATTAGCATATTATACACATCATAACAATATTAAGAATTTTCAAATATTGCATCAAATATAAAAAACAATATTATAGCTCAAACCACATGAAATTATTATAAATATATGATATCTAATTGATACCATCTAGGTTTCACATAATTAATCTTGTGGAAAATATAGTTTGAAATGAATGTTTACAACATTAGTATTCTTACCTATATTTAACTTCCCATAACTGATTGAAAAAATTTCCAAAAAATTTATTACATGATTGTAGTGAAAACTAAAAATCCCGTGTATAGTGAGTGTTTATAAATTATTTTATGGTTCTTAGGATTACTATGTATTATTTGTTATGTTTTATATATTTATATTTTTGGATTTGAATATTATGTGTTAAATAAATATGTAGTATATCTTATTGAGGGGGTGAGATTGCTATGATATAAGGTGTTATGGTTTAGTGTGATAAGAATATGGGATTATCATAGTGAGTTACCAAATTTAATACATTTTTATTTCATTATAATATTATTAATTTATGGAGATAATTTTGGATAAGAACATCGTTTAGATTGGAATATATTTTAATTTATTTATGTGACATGAAGATTTATGCAACTATTTTCAAGGGGTTTAGTATGATTGTTATATATTTTTGTGAATGGATTTAGGAGGTCAAAACTGATTATACATACATGTTGACCCCTATATATCTATATGTAACTATATTTTGTGTCAACCATATAGTTATTGTGATTGAGAGAGGAATTACTTGAAAAATGAAGATAATCATGAGATAGTATTGTTCATTTTTATTATTGTAGGTGAGTTTGTGTGATGTTTATATTTTGGACATGATTAATATGAAAATTCATGTATCTGGATTGATTTTATTAGTATTATAATGTTTAATATCCTATTCTAATACCATTATATTCATTTGAGATTAACTAATATCATATTTTTGTGTCAAATACCCTTGATTCTAGTACATAAACCATGGATTATGATAGGTTTCCATTAGGGGTTACATTAGTTGACACTGGTTTGAAATACGGTATATTAATCTGATTGAGTCAAAAAATTAGTATTAATTTTTTTAGTGTTATTTCGGTCATTGTGGATAGGAAGTTGTGATGATTTCATAAATTGGCTAGAAAAAATTATCATTTTACATTAATATGTTATATATAAAAGGGAAACTCACCTACACATATAATATAAAGGCCCGTATAATCCGACATAATGATCATATTTTTATTAAATTTACGGTTCAATGGCCTGGTGATTTATCATTATCAATGGTGAGGATATAAAATACTACTATAAATTTTTTTCCACCCACTCCTAGGTGAACATCCTCAAATAGTTTTTCTGTAAAAATAGAGTATTTATTTTTATAGTTGTAGTACATCTCTTATAGTCATTAATTAGTTTATATTAAATGACGCAAAAATATTATGATAAATAATTTTTTTAATCACCATGATCAAATAAAAAATAATAAAATTAAAAAAGAAGAAGTGGTGTTGGAAATAGTTATTGTCTCCGGATCTTGAAATTTTTTGCAATTATTGGTGTTCCTTTATCTAAACTACTTCTCTAAAGGATCAACCTTTAATTATAATTAACCCTCTCCATTTTAGTAAAAGAATCTTTGACGGGTTTCTCATATTTTTAAATTTTATGAATATCTTCAAAAGGATTTATGTGAATTTAATCATTTTGAAATGTGTCATGGATCGCTCTTTGGAGTTTCATTTACTAAAAATGGAAAATGTGAAAAAATTTAAAGAAACAATTTTGGAACAGAAAATTCAACAATTAACGGTCATTATGTCTTAAAAAAATTAAATGGTCTATTATTTTACCTAATAGACTCTTCCATTCCAATAAAAACGATTGTAGATATGTATTAAATATGATATCAATTTGGGAGGGGAGATCTGGATGAAGAATTATCCTTTAAAATTCATTTATCATTTCATTATTTATTTTATTTTTCTTCTCCCATATAATGCATGAATATTTTGTATGTTTTTTCATTTTTCATCTTCCATATCTATTTATCCCAAAATCCAAATTTAGTTTTTTCTTATATATTATTCTCCGATCTCTTTTTTATATTTCAATGTTATGTGACTAACCCAAGGATATTCCCTATGGGAGGTGTCAAATTTTTCATTATTATTTTTCCTGAATTTAACGTGATTTTATACTATTTATTGTAGATGTAAGACTATTTAAAGGGTGTGGTTGTTATACACTATCGAATTATTTGAAAATAAATTTATTTTCAATGATTCATTTTTAACTCCCATATCTCCTAAAATACCTTTATATGGTGGAGTTGGGGTTTCCAATTAGGGATGAAATGATACACAGTAGAGAAAAGTATTTCTGGAATATTATTCTTAGTTAAGGTGTTATATTATTGGACTATTGTAAGAGGTGATTTTTTTTATGGTAATGAAATTATAAAATCACACACCTAGTAAATTATAGAAAATTAATTCATTAATGGGGTTCAAAAAAATCAATTGTCAAAATGAATTTAATAAATAAAGAAACAATGAATGAAACTATGTTGTCAATCCCTATGATATAGACCATTCTTCCCTAATTTCATTTAGTTCGCATCTTAATTGAATTATATTAATTTAATATTTTCAAAACCCCCAAAACTGCAATTTTGATAAATTATAAAAAAAATAATTTGAATATGTGAACTAGAATCAGTGACTGATCCGACTGTGACACTACTTAAGTGAGAAAACACCAGTCACTCACTATCCTACATTTAAAAAATTAAAATTTATATTTTTACATCCTATAATGGGACCACATCAAAATTGGTTCGGTTTTTGCGGATATAAATAGTTATTTAAATCACATTTTATAAATTCACATTTCTCTAAATATTATTCATTCTTTTATTATTTAAATAAATCTAATAAAACGGTATTTTCATGTTGTATTAAAATTAAAAGTTGTATGCGTGGTTAGATTACTCACAGGTTTAACAAAAAAATAAAACTAAAAATAATAAAATAAAAAATTATATTAGATCCTATATGAATGAGCATAGAGAAAGCATTGAACAACATATAAGAAACCCTGAAATTATATTTGAATATTTTTTTTCATTAATGGAAAAATATAACCCTGAGATAAAGAAAGATCCTAAGGCTGTGGTGGAATAAATTTCACCACTAATCATTTAAATTCATGAAACTAAGAAGGTAAAAGTGAAGCTACCTAAAATAATTCATCCTCACTCAACCATTAATATTGGATATAGATAAAAAATAATTTATTAATGTGATACTTGTGGAATATCAACACAAAATAGATGACTTATAGAAAAAATATGAGGAACTAATTGATATCGCAAAACCTTCCAAATAATTGGATCCAACAACATTTTATATATCCCTAGATATGGATGAAGAATCTACCCAATTGGTGGAATTCTTAAAATTGATTTAGAATCCCCAATTCCTTCCCTAATCCATTGATAATCAACTCCAATAGGAAAATTACATAGAATAATATGTTCATTCCAAACCAAATCATGGAGATGATAAATTATTTTAGTTAAAATCATTTAATTTTATTGAAACTACTTTTACTATTACTCTAATATATTTTGAATTTTTAGAATTGGATGACATTTATTATTCTCTTAAGGATTAAGAGGAAAATTAATTTAACCTATTAAAGAACACACGAATCTCTCTGAAGGAATTTAATGTTTTCTAGATAGGGGAATGAGAATAAATCCTAGTGGATTTTCCAAGAGGATAAGAGATACACAATGCCTAAATAATATGATATAATTTTTTATTTAATTTTTTTAATTTAAATTTTGAATTCCCTTGGATTATTCTTATAATGTAGAAGATCTATAAAATCTAATTGAATTTAAAGAATACATTTCACATGTATCAAAAAATGTGGAAGAGGCCCCATGCTTCATCTTAACCCCTCCATGAATGTTGTACCTCATTACAAAGGGGGTAGATACGGTGCACAATATATCTGAAAAAAATCCTGAACATGAATAAATAAATGAATTTTGGGAAGAACAAATATAGCGGTTCAATTCCAAGAAACTCCACTAAAAGATTGATTATGGATAATAAGTAGTCTCTACCATATGGTGATAGTAAAAATTTATGTCTCTCTAGGGGGATCATGCTAATATTTATTATTACAATCATTCTAAGAATTTATATTTTATTTGTTTTTTTATTATTCCACCATCCATCAAATTCTTTCTTAGATTTATATATATAATTTAAATTATTCGTGTTCTTAATTGGTTATGTTTATGTTGTAGTTTCATGATGCAAAATAGATTTCTCAAATATACATAGAGGAAATAGTAATTATTATCATTTCAAAATTGATTACACTTTTAATTAATATCTATTAAAATCTATATTTTTTGTTCTCTAAAAACTTGATTTGAACCTTGAAGTTAATTTAAAAAACCACATTTGAATTCATGCTTTACTTGAATTATCTATGAGATGAGAGTTTAATAATAATCATGTGTTTTTGTATTTAAGATTACAATATTAATGAGATTGAATGAGTAAAATGGATAATTGAATGTTTATATTGAAGCATGGATATTGAATTGAGGACTCAAAATTTGAAGGAGTTAGTTTATTCATTAAATTAAAATTTCTTTACATTTTTCATTCTTTGAATTTCTAAATTCCATGTAAATTAATTTTTTATTATTATTAATTCAATGAATGATTGTCCCAAATCCTAATTCCAATTATAAAAAGGATTTATATACCATGTACTTATTATTTATTCTCAAGCATAACTCCTCAGTGATCTTTGGACATGTCACTGAAAAGAACTCGAATTTGATCATGTCAAAGCTGTAACTATATAAAATAACAATTAAAATGATTGAGACTAATTTTCCTAAAATAAATTATCTTAAAATTCGACATATATATCAATTCTTATTTATCCTATATAGACCATTAATAAACTTGTTATAGATGAGGCTTGTTTTAAGACATTTTTATCTACTACAACCATGCTATTATTATTGTCATTTAATTTTAATAGATAAATTGTGTCGGTGAAAGGCAGATTAGAGGAAGGGATGATTTACATTGTAAACAAAAAGTCTGAGGGTTCTTATTTTGGGAAATTAAGGGTGTTTATTCATTCATTCTTGTTATTTTATCATATCTTTAATTTTAAAAAATGTATAATTTATAAGTGGAAAAAAATTAGAAAAATGTGTTGTTATTTTGGAAAACAAAAAATCACTAACAATAGACCATTGATTATTATCATACATGGTTTAGTGGTTGATTTGAGGTTTATTTTAATCCTACTATTCAAAAAAATATAACTTGAAAATGAAAAAATTTATAAAAGTAATACAATATATTCAATAATGTGTGAAAATAAATCATTATTTTGTATATTTAATGGTAAACATTACCATGTGTTATGAGGAAGTGGAAGTTTATACATAAATGTATTGAATATTATTATAATTTTATTTTATTATCATGAATTATTATATAGAGATAAACTTTCTACTTGGGCATAAATTATAAATCATAAATTCATGCCAACCATAATCCTATGAGTCATTTGGACATTTAAAGAAATACCGCAATATTTTATGTGACTTTTGTATATATAATTTCTAGAAAGTAGACTATTTAAAAAAATATGGATAAAAAGAATGTTCTCATGATATGATTATATCGACACATTAATTTCATATTCAGTTATGAGTGAAAAGATTCAAAATAGTGGTAGATCATGATTTGAAATGTTCAATAATAAAACCATTAAATCATGAATGAATGTAAAGATAAGTTCCATCATATTTCAAATGGGGAAACTAAAATACATAAATTAATTATTTATTTAAAAAATCAGAAATTAAACAGATATTTTATATAATATTTGATAATATTATTTTACATTGATGATTTTAAATTTTATTTTCCTGAAATTTTCATAATGACAACATTGGTTCCAATTAAATTCCATGTTGAGATTTTATGCATGGATAGACATAGTTTAATTGTTTTGGAATAGAGAGAGATAATATTTTACTGATATTTTTATTTATTTAAATTATTTTAATACCCAAAATTTACTAATTTGACATTATTTTAATTAATTTTAGATTTTTGGTTTTTTTTAGGCTAAAATGTAAAAATTATTTAATTCTATATTTTTAGCATATATTAATGACTTTATTATTTTGGGCATAACATTAATATTATTTTTTTGATTGATGTGATGCGTTTTTTCATATTCCATAATTTTTAGTATTAATTGTTTTCTTCATGATCATGATGTGTTTCAAATATCTATATACCTAATAATATCAGTGAAATCATGAAACTGTACGAGAAGAAAGATTGGACCCCTCATTTGAAATGAGCCATAAATAATGATACACATCTCCAAATAAGTTTATTTTAAATTTTTTATAATGTGAAATAATAGGAACATTAAAATTGAAATTTTTACGAGTTATTAAATCATTAATGGGAGAATTAGATGCTCAATATTGAAGGTTGATTCAAGATGCATTCCACCAGAATCAAATCATGGAGTAATTTTCATGTGACATATTCTACACATAGTCTATTAAGCTGAAATTTAGAGGTTAAATGAAAAAATATTTTAGAACAAATTTATAAAAGATTAAATTTCCTAATTTGGAAAAAACAATGGGAAACCACATGAAAACCATTGAAGTTAAAATTATCGAATATAAATTTAAACTATTGATTACCATTATGTCCTAAAACAAATTAAATAGTCTTTTTTGACACCCCAATGAATATTAAATTCCTATAAATAAGAGTCTAGTGGTGGATTGAATGGGGTATCGAATGGGTCGGTGATCTATGGATGATGAAAACATCATTATATTTATATTTTCATTTTAGTTTTTCTGTTTTTTTCCATTGAAACACATGATGTTTTTTATTAATGTGTTTCTATTTTCATCTTTGATCAATATTTCTCTTCAAACCCAAATTTACTTTTCAATTCCATATTTTTCCTTGATAAAGTTTTTCCATTCAGTGGAATGTGACAAATTCTAGGGTTATTTCTAGGGGAGGTTTTATAGTTCTTTTTTATTGTTCTTCAATTAAATATTTTTTTAATCTATTTCGGGGGATTTTAGAATATTACATTGGTGTGGCAGTCTTCCAAAATGGAACAAATTATAAATCACTTAATTTTCATTGATTAATTCTATTTTCCCTACCATCTATTTATAAATCCATTCATACTGTAGAATTTAGGTTGCTTAAATGGCTAAAGAATCATATTGTGAAGATGGGTTTTTTTAGGAATTTCTTTCTCAGTGAAGGATTAATCTTATTTAAATAATTTAGTGGGATTTATTTTGTACATTAATGTAATGATAATGTCAAACAGTCAATAAATCAATGAAAAATAAATCATTAACTATAATTCACTATATTAATTATAAAATTGAAATAATATAAAAACAAATAATGAATGAAGTCATGTTATCCAACAATAGGATCAAAACCATTCTACACTAATTAAATTTTTCTATTATTAATTTAGATATAATGTTTTCATTGAATTATATTAATTTAATGTTTTCCGAAACCCCAGAAACTGATATTTTCCTAAATAAAATAAATAAATAATTAGTATCATTGTATTAGAATTAGTGATTAAGCTAACTACAATACTCCTCAAGATAGAAGACTCTGGTAACCCTATCCAGAGCCTTAGGAAATTAAAATTTGTTATTTTACATTCCTTACAATAGGAATGCAGTAGTTCTGAATTATTTTAAAAAATGAAAATAAATTTATAAAATTCAGATCAAGCAACATAAGTGGTTGTTCTCCCCATTCCATGTCCTTCTATTTATTTTCAATAGAAGTATAACCTGTATTTAGAAATAGAGGTTCCACTATCATTGTATCTCCCATATATTTATATTTCTTAGTAATAAATTGAAAAATATTAATGTATTTTTTAAATTAATTCTCTTAAGTTAGGAGTCATTTCTAAATTTCAGAATTGACTTATATTTTAACATGAAAATAGAAGAATCTATCTTTATTCATCTACATACAAAGACTCATCATAGCAACATATGTCATTCAACTATGGAAAATCATTATGACAGATGCCATCATGGTGGCATGTTATTAGTATGATATCTCCTCTTTACCTCGCAAATAGACTCCATCCATGGTGTATTGTAATCTATATTAGTACACCTTATTCAACCTCATATATTAATCCTTATGGTTATAGAACCATTATACTTGAATTAGTCTGTGCATTGTGACATATCCTACTACCCACATTAGTTGAAATATACATGGAAACTCATACCCCACATCAATGAAACTCCCATCAATATACCAGTTTTTGTTTAAGGGTAATGTAGTCGAATGCCTCATCCCTCATGTATCCATTTTTTCCTATATATTTAATTATCCACCATTTCGATTTTCTTATTACTATTGTAGATCATTTACCATCCCACCCTTATATAAGCATAGTATGTGTTAGAATTCCATCATCAACAATGCCTACATCCATATTTTATGAATCTCTATAGTAGTTCACTAGATACTTTTTCTATGGATATAGAAAAAAATATATTTTGTCTCCCTCATCTTCATGGTACCTCCATCACAACTCCACAATAGCTTTATCAATGGTTTATGCTCATCCACTGTAGTATATCATCCAATAAGAAATGGAAATACATATTTATTCATCTCTATATTCAAAATGTATCCTCATTTTCCTATGAATTTATATAGTGAAATATGATATAATCTTATAGTTTCATTCAATGGAAAATATATGGAATATTTTTTTAAATAAATTTTATAAAAACCATACATTATGAAATCTGGTTTTCGTACTAGCTGGATAAAACATTCATTTCTTGTGGATCTTTCTTATTTTTCAATATGGGGGCCACAATGGTCATCTAAGGTACTTATGATCATTCATTGAGACCCCAATACATAGTATTGAAAATTAAAACAATAAAACGTTCTCCATGTCACATCAAAGGTGTTTATAGTGAGTTATGGTCGATTTCTGCATGCATCGACTTGAGGTGGTGGTTTTTTGGTGTTTATGCACATAAGGGTTGTTCATTACTATACTAGATAACAGTGTTTCAGAACAAATTAATTGTAACTGCAAACAATTTTTCCAATAATGGTTTAGATCTTGAGTTATAATAGTTTGAAAAAGTAATGTGCTCCATATCCAACTCATTTGCCTCCCCTAGGGATGGGCTCCCAATTAAACATACACACACTTAAATTGGTCATTCTGACCTGCATGAACCATCTCTATTATGCCAAACTATTGATCTACAATCTCCTCTCATGTTCATGCACACTACTACTGCCCAAGCATTTCCTCCTGACAGATTTCTTTTTTGTCTGACTCCATAATATAGCTATATATGTGTCTTACATCCATTAGTTGAGGGATAGCTCATGGATTACTAATATTCATTACCTTTAAAATATTAATAAATAAAAAATATGCCAAAAAATAAATCAAAAATTAAATTCTAAATTAAAAAATATTCATTTTTTATACATTTAAATGAGTTATAATTCCACAATTAAAAACTCCCAATATTTAAGTAAATAATTTAATATATAATAATATTCATTTTAAAAAATCATAAATATTTATTAATTGTTTAAATATTATAATTATAATATATATACATTACATATACTTATAAAATTGATTGGAAGATAGATAAATGTATCAACCATTATCTATTATAGTAACTGTATTGACAATAAAAAATTTAAAACCATTTTTATCATTATAATCATAAAAAATATAAATTTTGGTTAAAGAAAAAAATAGTAAAAACAATAATAATATTTAAATTAAATTGTTGGATGATGGTATTATTAATCATCGTAATCATATAATTTAATATTATCAAAAAAATTGGAATCTGGACATGAAAATTTAATTTATAACATTTAAATATTTTTTCAAATTTCAAAAATTCTCATCCCCTGTCTTATAAAAGAGAAATACTTATTCGAATTTATTCATACATTAGGGATCATTTTATATGAAATATGTAACTTAATTCATACCTTAAATCCCTCTGCAAATTCAAAAGGCCAAAACTATGGTATAATACTAAATTTATAAGCTAGAAGTTGTAATAATGAAATTATTTTCTGTATATGAGGTATACCGTTCAACTTAATGTTTATAGTTTAATTATTATTCAAACTACTTTAGATATTATACTAACCTCATAATATAATAACATAAGTATCTATAAAATACATATAACTTATTATGTTAACTTCATATCTTATATCAATATCCAACCTCCATTATGTTTGACAGGAATGCATCATTCATGTATATAGTTAACTATAGCCACACAAACTAATGTAATTCATCTTAAATGATTACATCTCACAACATCATATAATGATAGATTTAGTGTATATATGAAATTGTTTATTTATATATCATTATATATATATATATAATATAACACATATTTTCTTACATTTTTATTCACTAAAAATGATAATGGAAATAATGTGTACGTGTGGACTGATACCTCGAGGAAGGGATGTGATTCATTTTTTAACAAATATAACACGAATGATATATATATATATATATTAATTTAATGAAATAATATGGTATTAATGAAATAATTTTAATTTTTCGTTGATAAATAAATAATTATATTCATTCGCTAATGTTCATTTAAAAATTGAAAAGTTTTTATTGTATCCATGCCACATAAAGTCTCTATATTGGAATATATATCATTTTTCAAAAACATATTTCATACTTAGATTTAAAGAATCATTTTTTATAAAAACAATAAATAATAATTATTATTATTATAAATATGATTGAAAAATTCCACATTTTAGCATTCTCAACACAAAAAATCTATTTTGATAATAACAAACTAAATGTATTCAAATTTACCAATTTGGACTTCATTGATTAAGCATATAAATATTTTAAAAAAAATAAACAAAATAGTTTAGAAATAAAATAATAAAACTTAAAATAATATTCATAAATATAATAATTTATAATTTTTTATATGAGTTAAATACAATACATATAAATTCTTAAAATGAGGCAAGATGATTTTGACTCAATTATTATTTATTATGACATATTATATTATTATGAAAAAAATTATTATATATGGTGTATATAAATCCTCTTTTAAATTTTGTAACAAGAAAATTTATACTAAATTGGGTTTTATTTTTAAATTTTAATTATTTCATCCCTATGTAATGACCTGAAATTTATGAATTTATTAAGGTTACTATAACTCAATATTATTTTATTGGGTTATAAATCTTATTCATTGATTTTTTATGATATTATAATTTTTATATATAATAATAAATTTAATTTTATAAATTTTTATGTGGTTGATTTTAATTTTGATTATTACAGAAAATATCTCCATTTATTGAATCACATTTCAATTTTATGATCTATGAAAAACATTTCTTTATTTCAACATCATTTTCCAAATAAATTATTCATGTCATTCATTACGATTTCCCTATTTTATATACTTAAGACCTCATAAATGATTTTTTCCATAGTACATCATGAAAATAATTTTATTTAAATTTCTATATCTTATTTATCATTTGATAAATATTTGATTTAAATGTTTCCAAAACATTAAATTCATTAAGTTACAATTTAATTTCATTTCAGTATTTTTAATTTTTAGGGATCTATAATAGGAAATAATATATCTTATTTTCTAAAAAAAATAACTATTATTATCATATAAAAATTTGTGAGTTTAACATGATTATTTTCAATTTCATCTCCCATTTTATTAATAAAAACCCAAGAATGTTTTTTTTGTAAGTGATAATGATCTTATTTCACCATAGATACCATGAATATTTATTCTCTACATCAATGATTTGAAAAATGTTTTCAAAAAATTTCTTATATAAATATAAATATCTTTTTAAATAATTTTTTCATGATTTTTGACGACAATTAAATTTTTTGATAATGAAAATATCATATTTTTCCAAAAGGGTAACTTTTGACTCATAATATAGTATTATTGAAAAGAATAATTATATTTGAAATTTAAATCATGAAATTATTTTCCCATCACTATGACAATTTTTTCAATATTGATTCAATTATAATATTCTAATGTCATTTTAAAAAAAATTTATATTAAAAATTTGGGAAAATTCTTTTTTTCAATTATTTATCAATGAAAAAAGTGTATTTTATTCATGAATGATTCTAAAGATATTTTAATAGTATTTATGCTTTTCAATATAAATAACCCTTGATGTTACATATCCTGCAAATGTATATTCATATTGACACCATTTTCATTCTTTATCTTGATGGATTATGATTGATTAATGATATTTTCATAGAACCTATTTATTTTACATGTGTTAATCGTGTTATTGATGAGATAATAGAATTTTCTATGAGTATTGTGATGAAAGGAATGTTCTTTGTTCTTTTTTATATCATGGATCTTGTTATTTTTTGACGATGAGAAATTTTTCTAATACAATCCATTGAAGATGGGTTTAATTATAAACCAATGTTGTATGATTATGTTAAAAATAATGGATGGATAGGTCTATGATATCACTAAAATAATTTTTGTGTCGATGCATATTTAATTAGATATTCCATTTGAAAGAGTGATTGTAAGAGTGATATGTAAATGATTCCCCTTGTTACCTACATTTTTAACTATTATTTTATGGGGTATTAATGATTCATTATATCATGATTGAAATTTCATGGCTAATGACTAGTTATTCTATTAAATATTTCCTTTTATATATTTAATATTACATTTTTAATGATTAATGATCCTATTATTGATGGTTATGAAGCCCAACATGTTATTCCCATCTACATTGATTAAATCACCATACCATTATTTTCATATTATCCTCACAAATGAAATTTAATTAATAATTATTATGAATATCGTTATAGATAATTTTAACTCCACATTATTATATTTACTTTTAGCATTGTTATAATGAATGGTTTTAGTCAAAAAAAGTTTTGTATGTGAAAACTTTTATCAGAGATATTGATGACATAATATGGAATAATTTTTTTTAATTTGTAAAAATACCCTCTTTATGTCATGATTTATTTGTTTAATATATCCCATAATTATAAGAATTTATAAACCAAATATTCCTTAAAAATTTATGTTATCCAACATTCCCTTTTAATTCTGTATATTCTGGATGGAAAACATGCGGTAACATTTATTGATGTCAATGATAAAATTTAATATTAATATTGTGGGACCATATCCATGATTGAGGGATAATAGATGTTACATAAATATACCCATTAATGTAGTCCATCCTACACAATGTCTAGATCGAGCTTCTGTTATCATTCATGGATTAGTTCTATTTGATCTAGGCCACACCATAGTTGACTAAGGTTACAAAGTCATACAAAATGACCTTAAGCCACATTAGATGTCCTTGTCTATATTTTGAGTATTCTAGTGGATGTAATTGAACTTCCCAATTCATTTTATGGTTATTCAGTAACTTCTGGTAGTAGAGGAAGTGGATGAGGCACTGAAGGAAGTGACTGAGTGGTGATATTACAAAACAAAGGAAGAGCGGTGTTGTTTAATATAATGACAAACAATGACCATGTCTTCCAATTACCACATTGGAGTTCCTAATTTTCTAGAACTATCTTTTTATAAACATTAAGTATTGAAGGGCTCCTTATACTTATATGGGGATGTGATTCTATATACACATTGAAAAGCCACTTGGGATCATTCTGACACTCTTGGGTTCAGTGGGAATTATAACAAAAATTGTGTTGGATTACTATGTGTGTATTGATCATCATCCTACAACTCATAAATTTTTCCCACATGGAATTTAACTCCCAAATAACATCTTTTGTAGTGGGTATTTTTCTTATTGTACCATTGGATTTGATCTTTCCAAGCTGAAATATCTTATTACATGAAATAACATCAATCCATTAATAAAATTCCACTATATTTCATATATGAAAAACCATCAAATTAAATATATATTTGTTTATATTATAAATAAAATATTAAATTTTAGATAACAAATATATTAAATCAATAATTAAATATGATTTAAAATTTCATAAAAACATAAAATCCATTATTAGAACATTTAACATTTGAAAAAAATGACTGCTTCAGGTACATTAGTATTGTGAAAAACACTAAGGGGCAGGGGGAATCAATGATGGAATTTTATAATTTAAAATATCTATCACTAAACACTATTAGACATTCATATATATTATCCTTATCAAATTTTTGTAGCATCCTACAATGAATGAAAATATAAAATTAAAATTCAATTCATAACATATTTAAAAGGACCACCCATTTTTTAGGGACTATATCATAGACATGGAATTTCATTCTGGTCCATAGAAAAATTAAAAAAGAATAAATTTTAATATAATGATCCAACTCCCACTAGACACTTCATATTTCCTGATTTGTATGATTATACCATCTCCCTTAAGTTTCAATTTTGTTCTCTTAATACTATGTAAAAAAACAACATTAATCTTTTTAATACTATATTGAAAATATCTCCGTATAATATCCCAAAAGATTTTCTCAATATGGTATGATTATGTCCATTGTGCCTTACCTTTCTCTGGTGTTCACTATCTGATGCAACTGACAGACTTCACCTCTAATTTTTTTTCATTATTATTGCAAAAAACCAATACACCTCATAAATCTATCCAATAATGGGTTCTCTATACCATGAACACAATTTACTGAATTTCACTAGTTTTCTTTCCAATTCAACTTTTTGATAATCCTTTTTCAAATAAATATAATCACAATTCAAATTTATGCTGGATTTATCCTCAACCTAGTGATTATATGTTCCAGAAGACATAGTGCTCTGAATTATCATCTCTTATGAACTCTTTTCAATTTCACTGTCTATTAAAACTTGAATAGAACATCATATATCTCCTATAATGTATGAATATAGTCGGTAACTGTTGCGTATAGAAAATTTATATCATAAAACATATAGGATAAAATTATTGAGCCATAATTAAATTTGTTGATAAATTAAAACATTGATTATATAAATCCCACCTATTTCAATTTCAATGAAATTTTCTCGATTATTCTAGATTAATATTCAATATTCTATAAAACCCATCATATGGAAACTTCTATGAATGTTTTTATACTCATGTTTAAGGAACATCTATAATAGTTTTTGACCTTACTGGATAAATTCACATTAAATTATTAGAATTTAATTTTCATTTTTATGTGGATTAAAAGTTTATATAATGATTATAACTAGTTTCGGTTATATGTTTTTATCTATTTAATTCATAATGTCATATCTATTTGGCTCTTATTAGTGTAAGTCCCTTATATTCAATCTATAATTAATGACTAACATTGTCTAGTGTCGCCAATACAACATCAATATTTGATCTTCATATTCATCTTATGAGTATTGGAATATAGAAATGTGAATCCAATTTTTTATATATGATGACACATCATGATATTTTCCTATCCACTTGTAAAATATTAAATGCATTATTTGTAAATAAAACATCGTTTTGAGTATCTTTTTTTATTGTCAGCCTATTGAAAATAAATTTAAGATTCTCATTTGTCTAATGATCATTGTATTGATCATAATTAATACATATTATGTTTGAGGGATTTGATGTCCACCAAATCGAATCATAGTTTTGTGGTTCTTCATCTGATGAAGAAAAACCATTACCTTTATAAAGTACTATCAAATTTATACTCCCCAATATTTTCCTCTATAAGATTCCTTCTATTATATGAATATTCCATTAAATTATTGAATATTCTAATAAATATATTAAAAAATATCACTAAATTTTTTTATCTACAACATCCCTTCCTTTTCATGTATTAATACATAAACTAGATATCCCCTTGATTTTATAAAATATCTCACTGTTTTACTCCATACATTTTTTCAATTTTTGTAAAAAATAATTAGTGAAGACTTAGAAAAACTAATTTTGAGTCTGATCATTATTTTCCAAGTATATAATGATAAATCTTCCATTATCTATCTGAAAACATTGTGAATACTATACTAAGAACATCTAGTATAACACAATGAACTCACATCTTTTTGTTTTTTATATTTTGATTGACATATGATAATTTTTTTCTACTGAATTTATTGATGTTATATCTCTTTTTATGAAAGTTTATGTCTTCATGTTTCAATATGAGTATGTTTATTATGTTATGAACATGAATAATAACAAATCATAAACTAACTAATGTGGTGTTTTCCAAATATAGTAATGGAGAATCTTCTTCCACCCCCTCTATTAGTTCCTAATAAAAACATTCTTAATAAAATTTGAAACACATTATCACATATTATCTAATTTTTTATAGAAACTTTTGTTTGTTTTAAAAAGATAAAATACATTAATTTTGTCTTCAATTTGACCATTTATATTTTATTGTAAACATTCTCAATATATTTTCATTTTTTAAAACAACAATTTTTTCATCATTATATTTAACAATATCATTTCTCATTAGGAAATTCAAGTCACTACTCTATTGGATATAGAAATTTTTAATATTTAATTTCAACCCTCATGTACATGTATTGTTTATATACGTTACTATATGATCTCCCCCAAATTTTATCTTTTCCATTTTCATAAACACAAAATATTTAAATACATAACATAATGTTTTTTAAGGATTCTTGTAGTCATCTACTTAAACATCATTTTTATAACATATTCTAAACAACCATTGGTTTGAACATTATTATAATCATTAATAATTCATTACTAGAGGAAGAATTCATATCTATGACATTAATTAATAAAATCATCTTTTTATCATATCTTCGGAGAAAACATCAACCATTTGATAATTTGATGAAATGAAATCAAGAAAATAATCCATACATCTGATTTTGTTTTTATGAAATTGTTATTAATATCAATTGTCATTTATCCTTAATATTTTATATTATTAATGGAACCATCATTGGATGTTTGATTATCATTAAAAACCATAACTAATTTTATAACATTAAATCAAAATTTATCTCTATAATAATTCATGAAATCCTTTTTAATGAATTCATTGGTAGTGGAATCATATTGTTATTATGATGTGATAAACGATAAAAAACACTTCATCATACTAGTCTATCTCATGAATCATTCATCCAAGAAGAATGTTAATGCTGATGTTGATTTTGAATCATTATATTCTCCACCACAAAAATTATTAGTGTACCAATGAAAGTTTAAATCTAAAAATATTTTATTATATAGCATATAAGAATATATTTAGTTAACATTCCTATGTATTATTATATATTGAAAAATAGTTTCCTTTTGATCACTCGCATATATTGAATACAATGTGACAAAATATAAAATTTCTAACCTAGAAGCTATATAATATAACAAGGTTCTTATAAATATCCAAAAATACATTCTGATTCATATATTATATATCACCATCCTTACTATACTACATGAAAACATAAATGGGATTTAAATTTTATTTGTAATATAATATTACAATCTTAGGTAACAACTCATTACTATACATATGCAGTAATAAATAAATATATATTTCATTCTATTGAATCTGTTAGCTTATAAATAATGCTAATTCTATGTGCATAGAAATTTATATATTTTCCTTCATTTTTATCATATTTATCATATATTATATCCCTATAACCTAGAATAATTATATCATAAAATTAAATATTCACAATATGGAAACACATGTTTACTTATTTCAAATATATGTTCCTTACAAATTTTTATTTAAAAAATTTCATCTCTTCAAAATAGTCATATTTGTAGTAAAACACATGTGTATCCTTTTTAGGAAGTAATAAGCATTATTCAAATTATGTAACTTGTTTTAATTATTGTTATGATTAAACCCACACTTCATCTCAACATTGAATACTTACTCAATCTAAAAATTTGAGAAATGTGACATAACATAAATCTGATAGATTTTACAATTTTGATGTGCTTCAACTAAGAAGAACATTATTATAGATTATAATCTCACAAAAGGGAAAACATAAATTCAAAAAAATTACATTCCATATATGATTAATATTTTTGAAAATATTACGCATTATTTAATTATATTTATCCAATCTCATTTGAATTTTTTATGAATACCCACATTGTTTCTATTTTAATATTATATTCCAAGTATTGAAAAAGATCCCATGTATCTATTTTACATATATTAACTTACTCTTTATTCATCACTTTTATGAAATATATAAGATCAAATAATTTTAAAATAGTATAGTTTCAACCAATGATATATGTGATTTATAGCTCTCGAATATATATTTTATTCTCTGATACATAATTGATTTATGATTTCAATGATGTTTTAATATTCATCCTATTTTTTAAATTAAATTAACTTATTGACATAATTTAGGTCACACATTTTTCATCATAAGAATCATCTAATTCATATAGGGCATGTTTTTGATAACATTACTCTTTAGTTATAAAATCCTCTATATATGACATAAATATATCATATGTAACATATTCAAAACATTTTTAGGGATTTTATATTTCAAATAAATGCCACATAATATGAAACCACATATAGCTGTAGAGAGGGAATATAAAATTTATAGTGTCTTATATTAATTAAATGTAACTTGAAAATTATATCATTGTATTTTCATCAATCATTCCATGAGAATCAGTTTTGATTATATTAATAATGAACTCCCAAAAATCTAGAAATCGTTCATTGAATTATTTTTGTATTTCCACTTCTCATTGAGAATAATTTTAGATTATAACTAATAGTGACTATTTTTTTATACATTAATAGCTATGTAGGATTCTTATCTCTAGAATAAAAAATAATATTTATAATCTACTATCATATTTCTTCTAATTTACACGAAATATCTATTTTTTGTTCAGAAAATATATTTCACTATGCTTTACAAGGAGTAATATATTTGTTTTTAATCATATGTTTCATATAATATATTTTAAAAACATAGAATGCGTACTACAATTCTATTTTAGTTGTTATAATTTATATATAAATATCCATCTCTATTTCAACATCAAGCCTAAAATATATAAAGAATTTTGTAGCCTTGAATTTGTGCTTCATGAAATTTCTTGTTTATCTAAGTAATGTTATTAATAAAATTAATAAAATAAAAATCCCTATTTATTTATTGATCCCTCATCAGATAAAAAATATAATTATGAATTAAATCTGGTGTTCTAAGTGATTACGATTAATATTTGTTATGTCTTCTAGTACCCATATTACATTTTAATTTTTTTTAATAAACATAATCTTTTTTCAATTATTTTTTGATCTATTTCATACAACATATACCATATAAAATTGGTTTATTATAATTCTCAATCTTCCCATTAAATTGATTCCATGATTTATTTTTTTCCTAACTAATAATTAAATTTTTTATTTCAAAAACACTTTTAAGGAAAAATTGAGAAACCGCACAAGAACCACATGCGAGAAAACCTGCCTAAGGGGATCCACCATTGTAGACACGAGTCGAAACATACCCATGGATCACTTTTACTATTGAATGATAACTGCACGTTAAATCGAAAAATCAACGTCAAACCTACATTTGGAATCATCATGTTCCTTCTGAGAATCAAGAGCTGACTCAGACCTGAGACCAGATTGGCGGCTGATGGAGCGAGTGCGCATCCTACCCAACCCGCCTCCCACCTCCTGGCTGCAAATGAATTGTGAGGAAACAACCATGTTGAAGAGTTCTATTGCCCTCCACATAATTTTTTATTTTTATTGTTGATTGTTGTTCCCAAGGATATTAAACTTGTTATGGATGGCCACCAGGGAATCAAATACTTCTTGAATCCTCACACCACCAATCCTCCCATCATTAGGAAAATGGGTCATAGAGACGGCTGCCACATGTTCCCCAAACGAACCGACAGTATCAGTGACACTCCCTTTGGCTCCATCGACCATCGGGATGATCTGCAATGATGGTTCATCCCTTCTCCCATCAAGAGAAGTAATCACACCATGAACAACATTTACAAAAGAGGGACCGACACATCTAGAAACCACAGCAGCGATGCTCATACCTGTATTGTCTCCTACTGACTCAATTGCCTTCGGCACAAAGGGAGGTGCAAGAGAGGAATAACCTGGTACGCTAGAAGCAGATGTGGATGGTTTTACAGGGCTTTAAGTGGAACCCCGTTGGACGCCCGATGGGGAGTGATGACCACCCAACAATGATCCTTGATTCATCCAGGCCCTAGACTGATGCATTCTAACAGCAACCTGAGGGACTGTGGGAGAAAGGGTATCATTAGGCTAAGATGGTGATCCTTTGTGACCTCTCCTACCTTGTAGAGAATAGAAAGAGGCCCAGTGGCCTTGTCGACCACAAAGCGAACAATAACCAAAGGTTATGTTTATATTTCATATGCTAAATTTTTTTTTATGATTCAATCATTAACACTAATGTCTTTTAGAAATTTTCAATAGTATTATTTATGTTACATTCAACATAAATAAATCTCATTTAAGCTTTACAAAACTCTTCTTCCTTAAAAGTAAATTTCTTATTAAGATCCACTATAATCTTTCCCTTTTCTATAACATCAAATTTGAGTTCAAAAATCCCATCATTGTAATTATATCTTATTTAAATAAGACCCTCCAATATAAAAATATTTATATCACATTATTTATTTAATATTAAATCTTTTTTAATCAAAATATTTTTTTATCTCAAGACATTCCACATGTTCTATTCGAAGTTTATATTTTTATAGGATTATTCACATTATTATTATTCACTGTTTAAAGAATATATAATGTTTTAAAAATTAGAATAAAATCATGTGACCATATTTGTATTTTCAACTTATATATAATGTTTTCCATGTATCCATAATTAAAAAATTTACTCAACAGACATCTTCATTTAAATTTTTTCCAAATTTTCTATACTCGAGTTCATTTATTATTTAGAAAGGGTGTTCTTATTTACTTTTTTTATTAATTATATTTCAACAGAATCATATTATGATTCTTTATTAGTAGTAATTTAAAAAATTATAATTGTAGAAAACATTAAACCACATATGAAACCATTAATTTTGAATTTAATTCCATGTTTTACTCTACCATTAGATTAATTTTTAGATACATGAGACATGATTATCTCATTAATTTTATCATACTTTTTATCATTATAATCATTATGGTCCTCAATCCAATGAACAAGATATTGAATTTTTAGATATATGATAGATTCAATATATATGTCATCCTTAATCATATTTTTAAATGTATTATATTACCTCATCAAATATGAAATAAGAAAATAATTTTATCCATCAATAGATAATACATATTTATCTTCTAATGTATAATTTCAAGATTAAGAGCTATCTAGAATAATTTCATGAGTATCCTACTAAGGGAAAATTCATCCAATTCATCATTAATACCTGTATTTTTAAAAACATTTATATTTAATCTATTCAATAACTCATCAAATGTTTCTAAATTTTTCATTTTCATATTATAAAACCTTTTTAACCATAATTTTATCATTTCTTACATTCCTATGATATTTCACATGATTATATTCTAATGCCTTCCTTCATTTTCTTTAGCCGTTTTGAGACCCATCGCTTTTATAAAATCATTTTCCAAATAAAATCATTATAAAATCATTTTATAACTCCCATGTACCTCAACATTCCTTTTTTTAGAAAAACTTATAAGATAATAATTCTCAAATTGTACAAACCCTATTGTAGTTGCATCAATTACCACTAGAAAAAGAGACGAAATATAATGTATTAATCAATTTTTTTAAAATTGAAAATTTTTTAGTGGAAGGAAGTAATAAACATTATGTTTATTGGGTTAATATTTTACATGACTTCCATATAAAAGGGGAACCATTTTATAATATCAATTAATGTTCTATAGAATCATTTGAACCACTAAAAATGGAGTTTGAATTAGTTTATATTTTTTTAAATGTATAAATTCAAGAAAATATCCAATTAAAATAATTAATGATTTTATCCATTTTATCTTCATATAAAAACCTTACATTATGTTAATTATAAGACTATAAATCATAGTACCCATGATTTACAAGGATCACTCCTAGTAGGGGTGACTTAATCTATTTGATGGTAATTATGGTTGGTCATTTGAAATTCACAATAAATTAAAAGTGAATATCTTGTTCCTAATATAGTTTGAATCATTTATTATCTTAATGGGTATGATTTTTTTGAATCCCATATGTTACATTTATTTTCTGATCAAACTCATCCACACAAATACTTTGAGTCATTTTATAATAGCTATCACAGTATCATTTTGAAAAAATATTTTAGATTTTAGTAGTATAGTAATATTATATATGATATGCTACAAATTTATCCAATTTACTCTATCTTATGAACCTTAGAATCAGTTATAATGATCAATGTTCAATTTATTGAAAATACACACTACGCCTCATAATTATGCCCCTAATTATATCCATATCTAATGGACAAAATACAGATCCCCTACAAAATTAATTTTCCAATGCATTGGATCAATAATCATCTATATGGTAAATATGTTCTTTACACCTTGCTATTGTAGCTTCTTCGTCTTATTCATTTCATAGACTACTACGTTTGGAACACATAGTGATCTAATGAAATTTATCTTATACTCCCATTTTCATTTCTTTATCTGGTTACAGTTTTACAATTCATATTTTATCCCTTTTTCAAATATATTCATTTCGATGTTTTTTGTACATATAATCATTTATATGGGAGAGCTCATAGTATAAAATGTTTCAACCCAAATTTATTATCATAATCAACCTAATGAAAACCATAAAAATTCCCACTCATCTCTATTTATGTGGAATCTTCACATCCCTTTGGAAGTATTATTCAACCAAACCTAAATATTATTATCTACAACCATCTAAAAACTTCATTAACATTAAAATTAAAGAAATTTATCAATGAATCTATGAAAATATAGAAAAACCAAAATTGAAATGTCGGTATCACATTATAATTATTAGGGGATTTACAAAATTATGTAAAAAGTAATCAATACACTGTAGGTTTTGTTTTCATGGGTTGAAATTATAAAACCAAATCAATTTGAAACATCTCATTTTTTACTTCATTTTATATGATCAACATTGACCAATAAAATTATGTAGATGGTAAGAATAAATCCGGAATGAGTGATATTCATATGATTCTACTGATATAAGGAATTTAGATATGTAAATTTGATGTGATTTTTGAGATGATTCGGCTACACTCCATCCAATTTTATTACCTCATATTGAACATAACATATATTAATAAAAATTTATCAAGTGTAACTTCTAGTAACATCCATCAAATTAAATCATTAATATTGATATGATTATAATCTAACTAATGATATTAATATCCACTTAGATTAGATGTAATCTAAATCATATTGAAATTATCCTATTTATTCATATGAAAATATCAACATTTTAGTCTCTATATGTTTATTTTTTTAGTGACTTCGATCCATTGAATATATAATGAAATTATAATAACTTCAGTAGAATTATATTTTTCAAAAATTGAGTTTTCCCCTTTTCTAGTTTCAGTGTCCATACAAAAATTAGTATTTCAATATCAACATGGTACTCTCTATCAAGCAAAAATCATCTCTCACCATTTTACATTAAAAAAATTGTACAACCCTATAAATATTCATCAGTAAGGAATTAAATAAAATGGTATTACATCTAATCATATTGTTCTCAGTTCATTTTGTTACATTTTTCATTATTCAACAATTAAAATTTTCTATAATTTAGCTTAAGATTCTATTCTATATATTTCCACTCAAAAATAAGGTATAATCCATAAATTATTAATAGATGATATAATACCCTCAATTTATTATAAATGATTCTTTGAACAAATGAATATATTTTGTTAATTATTGATGTATATTGGAGTGAATATTTAAAAATAACAATCATGAATTATTTTGTTATTATTATTTTAAAAAACAACATTATAATTTATTTCTAAAATTCTATTCAATATTTTTGAAACAGTATGATTAATTTTAATAAAAAATTAGTTGATTAATGGGAAAAGATTTTTTTAATTACAACAAAACATTTAGAGTAATCTAAATAAATATTACGATTCATGGATGTGGGAAAATATGTTTTCACCATATACATTAGAAATCCTTCCATACACATATATTTAAATGATCAAAAATAAATTTTTTATAAAATAATTAATAGATTCCATTTTATAAAAATTATATAATTTTAATGTTAGATGAAAAATATAATTATCAATAAATATATTTTATATAAAAACTCTAAAAACTATTTTGAATAATAAGAAAAATGATAAGGATTATTCTGAACTAAATAACATAAATGTGGTAGTTTTGGTTTTAAAACAGTCTTATTAATTTTCATACAAATGAGATGAACATGTAGTTGAAAAAAAATGAATCCCCATAATAACTAGTGGAGAAGTGAAAAAAATTCGATTAATATGAGAAAGTATATATATTTATTCATGAGTACACATAAACATCAACAATGATGAATAATAGTGTGACTATAAAATAAATCATTATAACCATAAGAAATTTTGAATTTAAATCCAATATAATAGAAAACAAAAATTGTAACATTAAGAACCAAAAATAAAGAGGAATTCATGAATTAATATCCCAATTCGTAATTATGTACACTATATAAATAAAATTATGTTCACAATATAATATATGTCTTAATATATTGTAATTGAGATAAAAAACCCCTTATCATGGATTCCTACATAGTCGAAGGAATCATATCCTCTTAAATAAAAACTATAAATTTTTTATACAATTTATTATAAATTTATTTCATGTATTTTAATTTTTTTATGGTTTACATAAAATCATTTGACAAATGATAAATTTATAATTATTCTTTATATTAAATACATATGTTTTAACAATGTATTTTTTTAAAAAATTACCTCATTACACTAACTTTGGATAACAATGTGTTGAAATGGTTCCACCAACACCATATTTTTAATATTGTTAGCTATTTAATTTTTTTTAAATATATAAAATTTACAAAAAATCCATTTATGTTGGTAATAGGATGCAAATTCATGGCCCCTTATAGAGGTGTTTATCTTCACTTATTCCTGAGTGACATTGTAATTTTCCAACAGATAGTAGGAAAAAAAGATAGATTACATATTAAAGTAAAATAATCATGATTATGTGATAAATATCAATTTTAGTCATTAATTTCATAATAATTACCATCTAAGTGAAATTTTGGGGAAAACAATTTACACCTCAACATGGAGATGATAGTTAGTAGGTCCCAAAAGAAGAGTTTTAATTGTACATATGATGGACAAGTTTATGAAATTATATGTACCATTTACAAAAAAATTCCATGTATAATGTAGCATCCCAAGTAAGTAATGAATAAGATATTTTCATACATATTAATATTTTTTAATTAATTATTAATTCAACTTAAAATGGGTTGCTATGTTAGATAGTGTACCCGATATGCAACAATAGGTCTCTTTGAAATCTTACGTTGCACACTAATAATATAATTTTATTATTTTAAATGGTAGTTTACTCTTGGAAATTTTATTAGAGGTAATGAAAAAAATAACTACAATATGATTATACATGTTTGTTAAATGTATTTACATTTATCCAATAAAACATAGAGGCTTAAAATGTGAATGAATTTAATTTTAAGCATAATTTACATTAAAAAGCCGATTTATCACCTTTTAATGGTGAAACCTCGATAAATCTAGTTTTGTATACTTTAATACATTCTATATGGCCAAATTAAATCCTTCTTTAGAATGGTACATCAAAATTTATACTGTGTAATTTTTTGGAAGTTTTTCTATAAAGATCATTTTTAATGAATTATGCAAATATTGTATTTTAATTTCAAACCATGTTTTAATGTAATTTATTAATATTGTTATATTATCTTATTAATTGGTTTTAAAAAGTAATTAGAATATATTTTAACCATTTAATCTAATTATGGTAATTGGAATTAATTTAACATTGAAATTGGACATAAACAAGTGTCAATCTTTTGATAGTTATTGTTTCTTAAAACATGCTATTTGTTTTAACAACGAGGATTAATTTTAAAATTAATTAATAAAACTTTTTTGTTTTGAATTTGTAAAAATAAACAACATTTTTGATTTCGGTATATCAAATATAGCATAGGCTGAATTTTTAGTATGTTTCTGGAAAACATCAATTTTTGATGAATAGTGAAACCACATAGTGTTAGTTAAAATAAATGATTTTTTCATTTAAATGAAACTTTACCACTTATGTGAATTGAATTTATAAAATATGACATACATTGTTATTATCAAGAGGTATATTTGGTTCATTAATATGAAAATATTTATTGGTGAATACATACTTTTAACATTTATTTACCGCGATTAAAGGTAAATATGTTATTTCAAGGTTAAATGAATATTATAATAATTAAAAATTACATTAACACTATTCCAATCCTTATTGGGTTATTCATTTACGACAATTTTCATATTTGGGTTGATTTTAGGACACTATTGAGCCACATGGGAGTGAAAATGACAATTTATATTAATTAACTTAAAGTAAATGCAAAAATGACAAAAAAAATATCTTTTAGTAATTAATTTTTTTTGGTGTTTTATAAGTCCTATTTGAGATTATAAATATTAATTGGAAGTATATAATGATTTCATACATGATATTATTTTTGATATAATTTTTAAAATTCGAATAAATTAAATTATTAATGACACAATAATGATGCATTATTTATTTCATTAATAAATGATTTAAATAAATAAGATTGTAAGGATTATTATCTAATCCAAAACCTATACAATTCCTTTTGAATGATTATATTTCTACCATGATTCATCCTATCGTTGACTAGAGTTATTTAAGGACATTTAGAAACATAATATCATTATATCATAAAATAATATTGTAACACTTTCCTAAATAGCACCTCCTCTACCTTATAAATTAAGTCCACTTCTAACCAATTCCTCACATATGTCAAGCCATTTGGTTCCTCAAAACTCTGCCAAATTAATCTCCCTACATCCCTATCCTCCTCTTAGAAGCCTTATCATAGGCAGAAGGCACTTCAAGAAGTTATTCCGTTCAAACCACAGGGTGTTACTCAAATTAAAGATAACAGTTTCTCTTAAAATGATTACATTTATTTTACTTATCAAACCCCTAAAGTCTTTTTATTCCATTAATTTTTAACAAAACCAGAATACTCAATATACGAGGATGTTTTTATGATAAGGATTTGAACTACACATACAAACACCTCCATCTAATGGATAAATAATATAATGTGTCTGTGGTTGGAAAACTGACGCCTCACGAAACGATGATTGTTCGATTTTCTCCTACGGCCTCTCATGGTGGCCATTATGATGGAACTGTATTTATATATAATGGATATTATTTTTATAATTTCTTTATTTTTATGTACTTCCCAATTATATCACGCCTTTATTGTTTCCATAGTGGGTAAATACGATAATCTCATTTGAGGAAGTGCGGACTACCGCCCCCTCAAAGTGATGTGATTCGTTAATGCCATATGTAGGATTTATAAAGGAGAGAGTTAATGATATTATATATGTTATTATACTAGAATTATAATAAAAATATGTATCATTATTTTTTAATTCCATTAAAATAAGTAATAGAAAGGAAAGTAGTGTTCATGCGTACGTACGACTTAACTTCTCCATTAATGGTTCATTTCATTTCGTACCTCCAATGTTATGTAATATTATAAATACATGTATATACTTGAAATATATGATATATATGATATATAAATCATGAATATAAATCTGGATATAATGGAATATTGACCACATGTACAACTTGGAAATATAAGGTGTTCATTTCTGACCCCAGTGCCAAATATCAACAAAATGAATATTATTAACTTAAATGATTATATAATGTTTATAACAAGGTAATAAGGGATATAAAAGGAATAATAAACTCGATAAATGTTCTTATGAATGTAAAAATTAACTTTTTTTATTATTCAAGATATTAATGAATGATCGAGTCAAGTCAGACACGAGGTAAGGGACTTCGTCTCAATCTCCTTTAATTGAGGTATATTTTGTTTTAATACACGAATTTCTTTTATATGCTGTATAAACACCCATGAATTTTTAAATGTAATCTTTTTCTATGAAGAGATTTACTAAATGAAAAATAGGAATTTTTCATTTAACGTAATCGGTGACAGTGACCTTTCCGCCACCACGACATTTATTTGATCGTTAGCTTCCTCAACAAGCTGTATTGTTTAAAAAAATAAATACAATATACCCATTTATGTATTTTGGTATTGAATTTGGTTTTGATAATGGATTTTTTATTCCAATATATTTATGAGAAATATTGTGATTGAAATGTGGAAATGTTTTCTTTCCTTTATAATTGTTTTATATGTTATGATATTATAATGGTACTTAGACATTTTACGGGAGGTGACCTGATAAACCAAATGACAGGTGGTGCCGTGAATACCAGGACAGGTGGTTACGTTATAACCTCCAACACATTGGGTATTGAAGTCCGCCGTATGGCTATTCTACTTAGTGATATATGTGGATGTCGATCGGATCATTATTCCATTTAAGTATGATTATGTCCCAAGTTACCTTTTAATGTTATCTGTTCTTTATATGGGTTTTATGGTGATATTTTGGTTTCAAAAGGGTAAGTATTGATATTTGATTCAGTAAAGAGTATTTACTACTTCATAAAGGTGAAAATTATTACGTATGTTAATGTATTCATGGTTTACTTGTTGTTTTGAAAAACTAACAGTTTTTCTTCATTGTGTATCACTTATTGAGCTTTTTATGCTCATCCCAAGTTTTTGAAAGTTTTTTCACATGACATAAAGTGGAATAGGGACAAGGATGGGATCACGGAAAAGTCATGTTGTCTTATAAATGGAAGTAGACGTGACCCTTTTTTCAAGAGCTCGTGATTTGTAAAAAATGGAAGTTGTGTAGATGTGTCTACCTTGTAAATCTTTAGAGATTTAATAGTTATGTCCAAACATTCTAAAACATTTAACCTGAAGATCCTCAAAATGAATTATTAATTTAATTCAATATTATGTAAGGTTTAAGGTCGGGTCCTTATAGTTGGTATCAGAGGTTGGTTTAGATAACTTTAAGAGTTAGGGCATTGTTGAAGAAAAGTCCATAAATTAATTTATTATAATACTAAAATGATATAGAATTTACAGAATACCATGTTGCTTTGCGTATGATATTTCTGTGTTCAGAATGGTCTTCCGTAGAGGAAACATGGTATCTATGTTGGTATGATATCAGGATGAAGACAACCTTCCATATCAGAAACCTGACATGGTCGGAATCACAACTGAACTATATTTTATAGTGTTTCCACAATTGAATTATGCCAGAAATGTTGGTGGTATCCAAGCACGAGATCAGACAGATCAACTGCAGAAGAAAATTTCCGTTTTGGTGCATTTAATGAGGAAACATCCCCCATAATTCAGAGGATCATTTGACCCTGTGCTAGTAGAAGGGTGGATTAAAGCACTAGAAATGATTTTTTATTTTATGGGGTGTTCAGAACATCAAAAGGTTAGTCTCGATGTTTACCATTTTGAAGGTGAAGCTGATTAGTGGTGGTCGATGGTGAAAAATATCAGGGATTGTGAAAAGATTGATTCTCATGATTAGGATGAATTCAAAGGAATGTTTCTTGAGATATATTTTCCTAATGTGGTTTTTCTTAGGATGCAAAAACAATTCCTAGAATTGAGGGATGAGGATGAATCAGTGGCAGGTTATGAAGCAAAGTTCACATTAATAGCATGGTATGCACCAAATTTCTTCTGCAATATTGATAGTAAGATAAATTGATTTTACATAGGATTGAATCCACGATATCAAAGAGAGTTAGCATCTTGTGAGTTCAAAAGTTATGAAAAACTTGATCAATGTGAGGAGAAGGTGGAAATGTAGTTTGACGATGATCATGTGTTCTTTGACAAAAAACAGAATAAGATATCTAGTTAGCAGGGAAAGGGGAAGAATTTATCAAAGAATCCTGGAGGTAATAAAATTAAATATCCAACTTGTGAGAAGTGTGGTAAAAATCAACTCGGAGAGTTTTTATCAAAGTCTGGAAAGTGCTTCTGGTGTGGTATGTCTGGTCAAATTTCTCATAACTATAAGGAAGATGATCGAGCAGGTAATGAAAAGCTGTCGGTAAGATGTTTTAAGTGTAATGAAATGGTTCATTATAAAAATGAGTTTCTAGAGAAGATCTCAATTAAGGGAAAGAATCCAGAATACCGGCAGAATGGGGTGGTGAAATCCTTTGCAACTACTTTAGCAGATGTTGGTCCATCGAACGAATTAGTATCAGGTACACAGTTTCTTTGTTCAAATTATGCCAATGTTTTTTTTGATTAAAGGTCTACACATTCTTTAATTTCTGAAATGTTCACTAGTAAATTGGTAATTCCATCTCATGATATGTATATTGAACTTATGGTAAAAACACCTGGATGAAAATTTGAGACAAAAAAATTATAAGAACCTTTTTTTCGATATGTGTAGAATGAATCTACATACAGACCTTATTGTATTGCCTCTAGTAGCATTCGATGTAATTTTGGGCATGGATTGGCTTTCCATTTATCATGATAAGAATGACTGTAGTGCTAAAGAGGTTTCGTTTCAGAAAGATTTATAGCTTGTGTACTAGAATGAACCCTAGCTTTTGATAAAATATCCGGAATCTGAGAAACTATTAAAAAATTAAATGAATGGTACCTTGCACATATTGTTGAAAATAACGAAACATTTAAGATTAATGATGTTCCAGTGGTAAATGAGTGCCTTGATGTTTTTCCTGATTAGTTTCATGGAATTATACATGATCGGGAAGATGAATTTACTGTTGACGTAGTTCCTGATGCTAAGCCAATTTCAAAATCCCCTTATTGAATTTATCAAGTTGAACATTTAGAGTTAAAAAAGAAATTGTAGGAGTTATTAGATAAAGGTTTTATTAGACATAGCACATCACCATGGGGTTATCAGATATTGTTTGTTAAAAATAAATATGGTTCAATGAGACTTTTAGATGATTATAGAGCATTGAATAACATCACTTTTAAGAATCTGTATCATTTGCCTCATATCGATGATTTTTTGATCAACTCTAGGGATCTCAGTGTTTTTTGATGATTGACTTTAGGTTGGGGTACCATCAGTTGAAAGTAAAATAAGCAGACGTTCCGAAGACTGTGTTTCATACTAGATATGGAAATTATGAATTTGTATTCATTCCATTTGGTTTAACCAATACACCTGCTGTATTCATGGATCTATTGAATAGAATTTTCCTTGAGTTTTTTGATATGTTTGTGGTAGTGTTTATTATTGAGAGTTGGGTTTATTCAAAAATTATAGAGGAGCATTGAACTCTTTTAAGGGTAATATTCTACACCTTAAACGAAAAGAATAATTATGAAAAATTCAGCAAGTGTGAGTTTTGGTTACAAAAAAAATCATCCCTTGTTCACATTGTTTCAAAAAATGTCATAACTATTGATCATGCTAAAACAGAAGTTGTTGAAGAATAGCCAAGACAGACAAATATAACTGATATTCAAAGTTTTCGTGGTTTTTCTGGATATTACAGGAGGTTTGTTGAAACTTTTTCACAGTTATCTAGTTCAATGACTATGTTAACTCGAAAAGGTGTTATGATCATCTGGACAAAAGAATGTGATGATTGTTTTCATGAATTGAAAAGGAGATTGGTGAATACTCATGTTTGGATCTGCCATCCAAAAATGGTGAGTTTGGTATAAACAGTGATGCATCATTGAAGGGACTGGGTTTTTTCCTAATGCAAAATGTTCTGGTAATTTCTTATGCTTCTCGTCAGTTGAAACCACATGAGTTAAATTAGCCTACACATGATTTGAAATTACCTCCTGATGTTTTTGCTTAAAAAATTTGGAGGCATAATTTGTATGTAGTGAAGCTTGAAATATATACTGATCAAAAAAAGTTTGAAGTATATATTTACGTATAAATAATTTAACATGAGGCAGAGGAGATGGTTGGATTTAATCACGGATTATGATTTCATGATCCTCCCTCTCTCCATTGTATCTGATCATGATCACAGGTTTACTTCTAACATTTCGAAAGGCCTTCAAAAGTCATTGGGTACTGAATTAAATATTAGTACATATTTTTATCCTCAATCAGATGGGAAATCAGAACGAACAATTCAGTCATTGGAGTATATGTTACGTTCTTGCCCGAAGGATTATCAGGGACGATGGGAACAATATCTTTCTTGGGTTGAATTTTCTTAAATTAACAGCTTTCATCTAGTATATAGATGGCCCCATTTGAGGAATTATATGGAAAGTGTTTTAGAACTATAGATTTTTGGAATGAAGTAGGTGAAAGGATGTTTATGGGACCAGAATTGGTAGTAGAGATGGCAGAGAATGTTCAGTTTATTCAGAATCACATGAGAAGAGCTTAGGGTAGACAGAAAAGTTATGTAGATTACTGGAGGAAGGATATTTCTTTTGAGGTAGGTGACCATGTATTCCTAAATGTCTTTCCATGGAAAATGTAACAACCCATGTAATTAATGAATAATAGATATTCTTTTATATGACTATTTATGAATTAGATAGTGTTTTAGAGGCTTAAAATGGGAATAAATCCAATCTTATGCATAAAATTCTCTATTATTTTTAAAAGATTTGTTTACCTCTTTTTGATGGAGAACCATTTTTAAATAAATATTTTGACAATTTTATATATCTATTTGTCAAAATAAACTTATTATTTATGATTCAGACATTAAAATTCGCATTGGATACTTTTTTGGTAATTTTCTAACAATGTTCATTTTTAATGAATAGTGGAAAATACTGTATTTTACATCAAAACTGCTTTTTCATATAATTTAATTATATGGTTAGATTATCTTTTTAATTGGTTTTAAATTATAAATAGAATATACTGTTACCATTTAATCTAATAGTGGTCATTATAATTATTTTGACTTTGGAATTGGGCATACACTAATGCCAAACTTTTTATAGATATTGTTTCAAAAAATCACGCTATTTTTTTTGACAACGGGAATTATTTTTAAATTAATTATTGCAATTTATATGTTTGTAATTTGGTAAAATGGATTCAATATTTGGAATCTGGAGGTCCAAATTATGTAATTAAGACACTTTTTTAGGGACTTTGTGAATAGTAACAACGGTAATTATCGTTAATTATCTTGATAAATTAGTAATCGGGCATTTAAGTATAATAAAATAATATCATAATAATACAAAATGACATCAATATGTGTTCTAATACTACTGGTTGTGTCATGGAAGACCATGGGATGCCATGTGGAAAACTTTGGGACCCCATGGAATCACTTTTGTGTGATAATGACTTTTTATCTTTTTATTTTTTGAAGAATGTAAATATAACAAAGAATGTATCACCAGAGTAAATTTTTATTAATTTTTTCTACATAAATGAAAAATTGGACTATAAATATTCATTTGAAAGATAACAATATTTAATATATCATAGTATTTTTCTATAATTTTTAGAAATTAAATAAATTAAATTATTGATGACACCATGATGATGTAGTGATTACCTCATTATTTAACGATTTAAATAAAATGAAACGATAATGTAAAATCTAACACCTAAACATGTAAAAAACCTATTGCATGGGTTGATATCGAACCCTTATCACCTTATCCTCTAAATATATCAATGTGGGACCTTTAAAATTCGAAAACCATTTGAAAATAAAGTAACATTTTATACCATTCCAAGAGTTCCCCTCATCACCTCTTATAAAAGGCCCCCACCTCTACCTTCTTATCCACACCTCTCAAGCCTTTGGATTTCCAAGATCTACTAATTGTGTCTCTCCACATCTCTCTCCTAATCCTGGAAGCCTTACCTTAGGCAGGAAGCTCTTCAAGAAAACCTTTTGGTTCAAACCAAATGGAGTTACCCCATTTAAAGGTAATGTCTTCACTTGTGTTATTTTGTTTTATTTTGCTTCTCCAACCCCCTAAAATCTTTTTATTCATTTATTTTGTAACCAAAACAGTATCTTAAATATACTAAGATGTTTTTATAAGAAGGATTCTAGATACACTTACACACACCTTAATCTATTGGTTAAAGAACATATTGTTTCTCTGGATGGTGAATTGCTGCCTCACAAAAAAATGTTTGTTCGATCTTCTTTTAACACCCACGAAGGTTTACATTATGATTTCACTATATATATATATATGATATATAATATGTTTATATTTTTCTTAAGCTTATTTTATTTTAATTTATGTCATGCCTTTAAGGTTTCCATTATGGGTAAACGCGATATCTTCATTTTAGGAAGTGCGGACTACCGCCCCCTCAATGTTATTTGATTCGTTAATGCCTTATGTGGGAAATATAAAGGATAGAGTTAATGATATTATATATGATATTATACTGGAATTATAATATAACTTTATGCCATTAATATTTCATTCTATTAAATACGAAATAGAAATGAAGTTGCGTTCATGCGTACATACGGCTTACCATCTCCATGAACGTTGCATTTCATTTCTTACCACTAAATGTTATGTAATATTAAAAATGCATGTATATACTTGATATATATGATATATATGATATCTAAATCATGAATATAATTCTGGATGTAATGTATATTTGACCCCAGGAACAACTACTAATTATAAAGAGTTTATTTTTGTCTCAAGTACCAATGATCGACAAAACAACCATTATTAATATAAATAATTATATAGTGTTCATAACATGGTAATAAGTGATATAAACGAAATAATAAACCTGAAAAAGGTTCTTAAACAAGTAGAAATGAACTCATGTTTTTTATTCAGGAGTTTAATGAATGATCAAGTCAAGTCAGATATGAGGTATGTGACTTCATCTCAATCTCCTTTAATTGAGGCATATTTTGATTTATACAAAACATTCATTTATTGGGTGTATACACCCCTTTGACTTTTATGTCTATTCAAAAGGAACCTTTTTTATATAAATATTTTTACTATACGACAAAAGGAATGTTTTTCTGTCGTATGTATGCAGCGACAATGACTTCTCCGCCGTTGTGACCATTATTTGAGTTTTGACTTCCTCTACAAGCCATAACTTTTCTTAAATGAAAAATAAATACATTATTTTAATTTTCTTTTATTTTGGTATTTAAAATTTTTCTCATAATTTTTTTATATCAATGTTTTGTATTGATATCTTGTGATTGAAAAGTGGAAATGATATGTTTCCTTTACGCATGTTTTATGCTATACGATTATGATATGGTTCTTGGGAATTATTATGAAGACGGGTGGTTCCGTGATAAACTAAGGGTGGGTGAGCCCGATATAGCTCTCCAATGCATTGGGTAACATGAAGAAGTTAAACTTTAATGTTTCTATGAAGAAATTTAGGAAATATACTGTAATGTGTATTCCAAACGTAACCAAGAGGGTTACTCCCTGCGTAAGAATGTTATGAATGCCTCAAGTTTCCTTTATATATTATGATGTCTATGATTTATTCATGATTTTATGAGGTCTATTAAAGTGTTTAGGGTTTATGAGTAAAGTATGATTTCATTGATTCTTATTTATACATGTACTCATGTTTCTTTTCCAAATTTTTATATCCCTTACTGAGCTTTTTATGCTCATCCCATGTTTTTGAAATGTTTTTCACAGTTCAAGGGAAAGGTACATGATATGATGATAGTGTGAGATAAGTTTCAAAAAATAATCCATGTTTGATATTAAATATGTTTTTGTTGATGGGAAAAATGAATACTATCTTTTATGTAACCACTTTGTTTAAATGTGGAATGTAATGCATGTTTATGATCTAATTCTCTAAAACACTAAACCTAAAAGGATCCTTAATGTGTTTTATTGAAATATCTCAATATTAAGTAATTTTTTAGGCTTGGTCCTTATATTAGGTATCAAAGGTCGGTTTAGATAACTTTAGGAGTTAGACTTCTAATTAAATTGTCAACTAAAAAAATTATGGTAAAATTGAAATGATATAGCATTTGAAAATTACCATGTTGCTTCATCAAAGACATGTTTGTTCAGAATGGTTTTCCACATAGGAAACATGGAAGCAGTTCTAGGAAGGCATACTGATGGAAATAACCTTCTCAATTAGCATCCTGAGATGGTTGTAATTGGAACAGAACAGTTTGTTGGAGTAATGGTGTAGTTGACTCAAGCGATAAATCGTGGTGGTATCCATGCACGATATCAGCCAGATCAACCGCAGAGGAACATGTTAGTGGTGGAACATTTCATGAGGATACATCCCTCATCATTCATAGGATCATCTGACCTTGTGCTAGATGAATGTTGGATTAAAGCACTGGACAATATTTTAAATGTCATGGGGTGTTCAGACAATCAAAAGGTTAGTCATTCAATTTACCGTTTGGATTGTGAAGCAAATCAGTGGTGGCCGATGGTTAAAAATATCAGGGACGATGATGATATTGATGCTGTCGACTGGGATGAATTCAAAGGTATGTTTCTTGAGATGTATTTTCCTAAGGTTTTTTGACTTAGGATGGAAAACAATTCTTGTAATTGAGGCAAGAGGACGAATCAGTGGCCACATATGAAGAGAGGTTCACTCGATTGGCACGGTATGCTCCAAATTTTATACAAGACCTTGATAGTAAAATCAATCGTTTTTACTCAAGATTGAAGCCAAAATATCGAAGGGAATTGGATTCTCGTGAGTTAAAGAGTTATGAAAAGCTTGTTTGATGTGATGAGAAGGTGGAAATGGAGTTTTTCGATGATCAAGTGTCCCATAGAAACCAACAAAATAAGAGACTGAGGTAGCAGGAGAAAGGGAAGAATTCTTCGCAAAAGTTTGATGGTATGAAAACTAAGTTTCCAGTTTGTTATAATGTGGTAAAAGGCATTCTGGGGAATGTATTCTGAATTCCGGAAAGTGATACCAATTTGGTATGATGGGACATGAGTATCGTTATTCCACTGAAAATGATTATGGTGATGGTAAGACGAAATTTTATTTACAGTTAGTGAAATGTTTCAAGTGCAATGAGATGGGTAACTATGCAAACGAGTGTCTGACAAAGAGCTCGAGTGATGGTAAGCAATTTGACTACAAGAATAAAGGGGTGGAGAAATCCTTTGTAACTACTTCAGCAGATGTTGGGCCATTAAATGAAGTAGTATCAGGTACTTTGTTTTTTCAGATTCTTCTAGTGTGTTGTTTGATTCAGGGTCTATACATTCTTTCATCTCTAAAAACATTTCTAGTAAAATGGGAATACTATCTCATGAAATGACTCCTGAACGTGTGGTAGAAACACCTGGGGGAAATGTTGAGTCAAAAAGAATTTATAATAATCTTCGTATACTTATATATTTAAAGAACCTACTTCAAAACCTTATTGTTTTACCTCTAGTAGAGTTTGATGTTATCCTGGGTATGGATTGGCTCTTTATTTACCCTGATATGATTGACTATATAACTAAAGAAGTTTCTTTTCAGAAAGAGTTTCATTTTGTGTACAAGAATGAACCCTTAATATTGATAACATATCAAGAGGCTGAGAAACATGTAAAATATGGAAATGAATGTTACCTTGCACATATTTTTGAAAACAAGTGAACTGTTTAGATTAATGATGTGCTAGTGGTAAATGAGTATCCTGATGTTTTTCCAAAGGAGTTGCCTAGAATAATACTAGATTGGGAAGTTGAGATTACTATTTACTTAGTTCCTGATTCTAAGCTAATTTCAAAACCCACTTATCGAATGGCTCAAATTGAACTTTTAGAGTTAAAGGAGCAATTGCATGATTTATTAGACAAAGGTTTCATTCGACCTAGTACATCACCGTGGGGTACCCCTGTTTTATTTGTTAAAAAGAAAGATGGTTCTATGAGACTTTGAATTCATTATAGATCCTTGTATAACATCTCTGTTAAGAACAAATATCCTTTGCCTCATAACGATGATTTTTTTGATCAGCTCTAGGGAGCTCATTATTTTTCAAATATTGACCTCAGATCGGGGTACCATCAGTTGAAGGAAAAAGAAGCAGATATTCCGAAGACTGCTTTTCGTACAAGATATGGACATTATGTACTTGTAGTTATGCCTTTTGGGCTAACCAATGCACCTTATTTATTCATGGACCATATGAATAGAATTTTCTATGAGTTCTTGAATATGTTTATGGTGGTTTGCATTAATGATATTTTGTTTTTTTCTAAAAGTAAAGAGAAGCATGAAAGACATTTAAGGGTTATTTTTCACACCATAAAAGAAAATAAATTATATGGGAAATTAAGAATGTGTGAGTTTTGGTTGAAACAAATTTCATTCCATGGTCACATTGTTTCTAAAGATGGGATAACTATTGATCCTACAAAAACAATGGTTGTTGAAGAATGGCCAAGACCCACAAATGTAACCAAGATCCATAGTTTTCTTGGTTTGGTAGGATATTACCAAAGGTTTTTTAGAAATTTTCACTGTTATGTAGTCCAATGAATAAGATAACTTAGAAGGGTGTTATGTTCATCTGGACAAAAGAATGTGATGATTGTTTTCAGGAACTTAAAAGATGATTGGTTAATGCTCCAGTTTTGGAACGTTCTTCTTTGAATGGGGAGTTTGTTATATACAGTGATGTTTCATTGAATGGACATTGTTGCTTCCTAATACAGAATGATCAGGTAATTTCTTATGCATCATGTCAATTTATGACTCATGAGCTAAAAAACCCTACACATGATTTGGAATTAGCTGCTGTTGTTTTTTCTTTAAAAATTTTGAGGCATCATTTTTATGGAGTAATGTGTAAAATATATACCGATCACAAAAGTTTAAAGTATATATTCACGCAAAAAAAATATAACATGAGACAGAGGATATGGATAGAATTAATCAAGGATTATGATTGTACAACTTATTACCATCCGGGAAAAATAAATAAAGTGGATGATGCTTGGAGTCAAAAAAGTAATGCTTCATTAACAATGTTTCATTTGGAAGGTGATCCTTTGTTTAAGAATTTATGAACTTTGGAATAGAAGTTGTTGGTGAAAGATTTCATGTTTTGTTTTAGTTATCAGTGAAATATTCTCTATCAGACAGAATTAAGCGAGCACAAAAGCAAGACAACGAGTTGCAGAAAAAGGGAGAGCTAGTTCAGAAGGGTAAGATGCATGAATTAAACATTGATAATGATCGTGTTTTGAGATTTGGGAAGAGAAGGTGTGTGCCTTGTGATTCACAGTTGAAGAGAGAGTTGTTATGTGAAGATAATAGTTCTCCTTTTTCAGTTCATCTAGGATGTACTAAGATGTATAGAGATACTCGGGAGTATTACTGGTGGGACAGAATGAAAAGGGATATTGCTGATTTTACTGTGAAGTGTTTGAAATGTCAAAAAGTTAAAGCAGAGTAGCAGTTACCGAAAGGGATTCTTCAGCATCTACCAGTACCAGAGTGGAAATGTGAGAATATATCCATGGACTTCATTGTGGGATTTCCGAAGACACCTCGATGTAATAACGAAATCTATGTTATTGTTGATCGCTTTACTAAATATTCTCATTTCCTTGCTATACGAGATACTTTTTACCTAGATAAACATTCTCATTTGTATCTTAATGAGATACTCAGGTTACATGGAGTTCTTCTTTTTATTGTATCTGACTGTGATCCCAGGTTCACTTCTAACTTTTGGAAAGTCTTTTAGAAGTCGTTGGGTACTAAATTAAATTTTAGTACAGCTTTTCATCCTCAATTGGATGGGAAGTCAGAATGAACAATTCAGACTTTGGAGGATATGCTACATGCTTGTTCGATGGATTATCAGGAAATTTGGGACCAACATCATTATTTGTTTGAGTTTTCTTATAATAATAGTTTTCATTCTACTATACAGATGGCACCATTTGAGGAATTATAAGGGAAGCGGTGTCGAACTCAGTATTTCTGGGATGATGTGGGTGAAAGGATGTTAATGGGACCAAAATTGGTAGAAGAGTTGGTAGAAAACGTTCATCTGACACAAAAACACATGAGAACATCTCAGAGCAGGCAGAAGAGTTATGCAGACAATAGGAGTAAGGATATATCTTTTGATGTAGGTGATCATGTTTTTCTCAAAGTATCACCATGGAAATGTGTGATGTGATTTGGTAAGAAAGGAAAGATGAGTCCAAGGTTCATTGGACCATATGAAATTCTTGAGAGAGTTGGATCAGTTGCATACCTAGTGGCTTTACCTCCGAGTTTATCTCAGGTACACAATGTTTTCCATGTATCAATGTTAAGGAAGTACATGCCAGATCCATCTCATGTTTTTAGTCCAGAGGTAGTTCAGCTGGAAGAAAATCTATCATATGAGAAACAACCGGTCCAGATTCTTGACCATAGGGAGTAAGTGTTGCAGAATAAGTTGATTCATCAATGAATGGTTTTGTGGAATAACCACATGAATGAAGAGGCAACATGGGAATCTGAAAATGCATTGAGGGATAAATACCCCCACTTATTCGATAAGTAAATAAATTTTGGGGACGCAATTTTCTAAAGGGGGGAAGGATGTAACATCCCAAGTAAGTATTGAATAATATATATTCTTATATATGTCTATTTAATAATTAGATAGTGTTTTAGATGCCTAAAATGGGAATAAATCCAATCTTACGCATAGAATTCTCTAATATTTGTAAATGATTGTTTTACCGCCTTTTAATGGAGAACAATTTTTAAATCATTATTTTTACAATATTAAAATCTATATTTTTCAAAATAAACATATTCTTTATGGTGGTGACTTTGAAATTTACATTGTATAATTTTTCGGTATTTTTCTGACAATGTTCAATTTTTTTAATGAATAGTGACAAATACTGCATTTTACATCAAAACTGCTTTTTCATGTAATTTTATTATATGGATAGATTATATTTCTAATTGGTTTTAAAGTGTAAATAGAATATATTTTTATCATTTAATCCAATATTTGTCATTATAATAAAATACACTTTGGAATTGGGCATAAACTAATGCCAAACTTTTCATAGATATTGTTTCATAAAACCCCGCTATTTTCTTTGACAATGAGAATTATTTTTAAATTAATTATTGAAATTTAAGTGTTTTGAATTTGGTAATATGGATTCTATATTTGGAATCAGAAGGTCCAAATTATTTAATTAATACTCTATTGTTTTTTGGACTTTGTGAATAGTAACGACGGTAATTATCGTTAATTATATTGATTAATTAGTAATCGGGTAGTTAAGGATAATAAAATAATATCATAATAATAAAAAATGACACCAACATGTATCCTAATAATACTGGTTGTGTCATGGCCGACCATGGGATGCCTTGTGCAAAACTTTGGGACCCCATGGAATCACTTTTGTGTGATAATGACTTTTTATCTTCTTATTTTTTAAAGAAAGTAAATATAATAAAGAATATATCACCTGAGTAAAACATTTTTAATTTTGTCTACATAAATGATCAATTGGACTATAAATAGTAATTGGAAAGAAAAAAAGATTTCATATATCATAGTATTTATTTTTATAATTTTTAGACTTTAAATAAATTAAATTATTTATGACACCATGATGATTCATCGATTACCTCATTATTTAACGATTTAAATAAAATGGAAAGATAATGTAAATCTAAGTCCTAGACATGTCAAAAACATATTGTATGGGGTTATTTATAAATTTTATCACCTTATACTCTAAATAAATCAATGTGGGACCTTTAAAATCCGAAACTCTTTTGAAAATAAAGTAACATTTTATACCTTTCCAAGAGTACCCCTCCTCTCCTCTTATAAAAGGCTCCCAACTCTACCTCATTACCCACACGAATCAAGCCTTTTTATCGGCCAAGCTATACTCATTTTGTCTCTCCACATCCCTCTCCCTATCCTAGATGCCTTACCTTAATTAGAAAGCTCATCAAGAAACATTTTTGGTTCAAACCAAAGTGAGTTACCCAATATAAAGTTAATGTCTTCACTTGTGTTGTTTTGTTTTATTTTTCTTCCCCAACCCCATAAACTTTTTTTATTAATTTATTTTGAAACAACACCAGTATCTTCAATATATTAGGATGTTTTTATAAGAATTATTCGAGATACACTTACACACACATTCATCTAATGGTTAAAGAACATACTGTTTCTGTGGATGGTGAATTTCTGCCTCATGAAATGATGATTGTTCAATCATATTTTAACACCTTTAAAGGTGGACATTATGATGTCACTATATTTACATATGATATATAATATGTTTATGTTTTCTTTTCGATTCTTTATTTTTCATTTATGTCATACCTTTATGGTTTCCATTATGGGTAAACACGATATCTTCATTTTAGAAAGTGCAGACTACCACCCCATCAAAGTGATTTGATTCGTTTATGCCTTATGTGGGATGTATAAAGGATAGAGTTAATTATATTATATATTATATTATACTGGAATTATAATATATCTTTATGTAATTATTATTTCAATCCATTAAATATGAAATAGCAATGAAAGTAGCGTTCATGCATATGTACGGCTTACTGTCTCCATGAACGGTGCATTTCATTTCTTACCTGTAAATGTTATGTAATATTATAAATGAATTTTTATACTAGATATATATGATATATATGATATCTACATCATTAATTTAATTCTGGATACAATGGATATTTTACCGCATGGACAAATTGTAATTATAAAGAGTTTTTTTTACTCATGTACCAATGATCGACAAAACAACCATTATTAACTTAAATAATTACATAGTGATCATAACATGGTAATAAGTGATATAAAAGAAATAATGAAATTGAAAAAGGTTCTTAAACAAGTAGAAATTAAATCATGTTTATTATTCAGGAGGTTAAATAATGATCAAGTCAAGTCAGATACGAGGTATTGGACTTCGTCTCAATATCCTTTCATTGAGGCATATATATTTTATACACATATTTCTTTTATACGGTGTATAAACCCCTTTGACTTCTACATCTATTCAAAAGGTTACTTTTTATGCGATTTATTCTAATAAACAAAATAGGGAATGTTTTTATTGTCTTACGTATGCGGCGACAACGACATCTCTATCGTTGTGACCATTATTTGAGTTTCTACCTTCTCTACAAGCCATAACTTTTTTTTAAATGTATAATAAATACCATTGTTTACTTTTCTTTTATTTTTTTATTGAAAATGGTTTTCATAATGTTTTTATATCAATGTGTTGTATTTATATCTTGTGATTGAAAAGTGGAAATGTTATGTTTCCATTATGAATGTTTTATGTGATACGATTATGTTATGGTTCTTGGGAATTATTTTAAAGATGGGTGGTTCTGTGATTAACTATGGGCGGGTGAGCCCAATATAGCTCTCCAATGCATTGGGTAACATGAAGGAGTTAAACGTTAAGGTTTCTACGAAGGTATTTATGGAATATATTGTGATGGGTATTCGAAACGTAACCAAGAGGGTTACTCACTACGTAAGAATGTTATGAATGCCTCAAGTTACCTTTATGTCCTATGATCTCTATGATTTATTCCGGATTTGATGATGTTTGTTAATTTCCTTATGTTTTATGAGTAAAGTATGACTTTATTGATTATTATGTATACATGTACTCATGTTTCCTTTCCATATTTTTATATCTCTTATTGAGATTTTTATGCTCATCCCAAGTTTTTGAAATGTTTTTCATAGGTCAAGGGAAAGGTACATGATATGATGATAGTGTTAAGGATGTTTAAAGAAAGAATACATTTTTTATTTTAAAAATGTTTTCATTGATGGGGAAAATGAATACTATCTTTTATGTAACCACTTTTTTTAAATGTGGAAGGTAATGCATGTTTTATGATCTAAATCTATAAAACTCTAAACCTGAATAGATCCTTAATGTGTAGTCTAGAAATTTCTCAAGATTAAGTGATGTTTAAGGCTAGGGTCTTATAGAAAAGTGTGATGTGTTTTAGTAAGAAGGGAAAGTTGATTTCGAGGTTCATTGGACCTTATGAAATTTTGGAGAAAGTTGGATCAGCTTCCTACAGAGTTGATATACCTCCATGTTTATCCCAGGTACATAATTTTCTTTCATGTTTCGAAGTTGAGAAAGTATATGCCAGATCTATCTCATGTTTTGAGACTAGAGATATTTTATATGGATGAGAATATTTATAATGAGAAACAAACAGTCTAGATTCTTGACCGCAAAGAGCAATTGTTGCGAAATAAGGTAATTCACCAGGTATATTTTTGGTGAAAAAACCATATGGTTGAAGAGGAATTAGGGGAATCTGAAATTTCTTTGAGGGACAAATTACCCCATTTATTTGATAAGTGAATAAAATTGTGAGGATGCAATTTCCAAAAGGGGGAAGGATGTAACATAACAATTAAATAATGAATAATATATTTTCATACATATTAATATTTTTTAATTAAATATTAATTTTACTTTAAATGTGTTACTATGTTCGATAGTGTACCCAATACGCAACCACAGGTTTCTTTGAAATAATATGTTATCACTAATAATATAATATTATTATTTTAAATGGTAGTGAACTCCAAAACATTTTATTGGATGGAATGAACGAAACTAACTAAAATATTATTATAAATGTTTTTTAATTGTATTTACATTTATCCAAAAAAAAGTTAGATGCTTAAAATATGAATGAATCTAATTTTAAGCATAATTTACATTAACAATATGATTTATCACCTTTTAATGGTGAACCCTCATTAAATATAGTTTTGGATACTTTAATACATTCTATATGACCAGATAAAATTTTATTTTGAATGGGGACATCAAAATTTACTTTGTGTAAATTTTTGGAATTTTTTCATTACTGTTCATTTTTTTAATGAATAGTTCAAATATTGAATTTTAATTCAAAACTTTGTTTTAATGTAATTTATTTATATGGTTAGATTATATTTTTAATTGGTTTTACCATTTAATTATTATATATTCTTAACATTTAATCCAATGTTGGTCATTGGAATTAATTTCACATTGAAATTGGACATAAACAAGTGTCAATCTTTTGATAGTTATTATTTCTTAAAATGCGTTATTTGTTTTAACAACGGGAACAAATTTTAAAATTAATTAATGAAACTTTTATTTATTGTATTTGGAAAAATAAAAATAAATTTTGAATTCAGAATATCAAATATAGATTAGGATGAATATTTGGTATTTTTCTGAAAAACTTCCATTTTTGATGAATAGTGAAACCACTTAGTGGTAGTTAAAAAAACTAACTTTTTCATTTAAATGAAATTTTAAAACTTCTGTAAATTGAATTTTAAAAATACAACATACATGGTAATTATCATGAAGTAAAATTTGGTTCATTAATATGAAAGTAATTTTTGGTGAATAGTTACTTTTGACTATTATTTACAGCGGTTAAAGGTAAATTGGGTAATTAACGGTTAAAAGAATATTATAATAATTCAAAATTACATTTACACCCTTAAAAACCATATTGGTTGAGTAATATATGACTATGGGATTCTTTTTGTTGATTTTGGGACCCCATTTAGCCACTTGGGAGTGAAATTGACAATTTAGATTAATTAACATATAGTAAAGGCCAAAATGTCAAAATAAAATATCTTTTAGTAAATAATTTTTATATGGTGTTATATAGGTCCTATTTTTGAATATAAATATTAATTCGATATCTAAAATTATTTCTTGCATGATAGTATTTTTTTTATAATTTTTGGACATCGAATAAATTAATGTATTCATGACACAATAATGAGGCGGTATTTACCTCATTAATAAATGATTGAAATAAATAAGAATACAATGATTAAAATATTATCAAAAACCTATATAATTCTTATTGGATGATTATATTTCTACCATTGGTCATCTTATATTCTACTATAATGATTTTTGGACTATTATAAACCAAATATAATTATATTATAAAATAATATTTTCACACTTTCCTAAAGAGCCCCTACTCTCTCTTATAAAAGGAGACCACTTATAACCAATTACTCACACCTCTTAAGCCATTTGGATCATCAAAAATCTTCCAAATTAATCTCCCAACATCTCTAAACTCCACCTAGATGCATTAAATTAGGATGAAGGAACTTGAAGAAGTCCCTTTGGTTCAAACAAATGAAAGTTACCCAAATTAAAGGTACATGTTTCTCTTAAATTGTTTTCTTTTGTTTTACATATCCAAACCATAAAATCTTTTTATTCCATTATTTATTAACAACAACAGAATCCTCAGTATACTATTATGTTGTCATGATATGTATTTGAACTTCACTTACACACACCACCATCTAATGGATGAAGAATATAATGTTTCTGTGGATGCTAAACTAACGACATGTGAAACGATGATTGTTCGATTTTCTCGTACCGCCTCTGATGGTGGCCATTATGATTAAAATATATTTATATATGATATATGTTATGTTTATTATTTTTTCATTCTTCTCTACTTCCCAATTATATCACTCCTTTATGGTTTCCGTAGTGGGTAAATATGATAATCTCATTTGAGGAAGTGCAGACTATCGCCCCCTCAAAGTGATGTGATTCGTTAATGCCTTATGTGTGATGTATAAAGGATGGAGTCAATGATATATTATATAATATTATACAGGAAATATAATATAACTATGTATCATTATTTTTAATTCCATTAATATAAAATGAATAAATGAAAGTAGTGTTCATGCGTATGTACGACTTACAGTCTCCATGAACGGTGCATTTCATTTCTTACCTCCAAATGTTATTTACTATTATAAATTCATGTATAAACTGGATATATATATATATATATGATATATATGATAACTAAATCATTAATATCTTTTTGGATATAATCGTATATTGACCATATGGACAACTTGTAAATATAAGGTGTTCATTTTTTACTCCAGTACCAAATATCGACAAAACCAAAGTTATTAAAATAAATGATTACATAATTTTTATAACATGGTTATATGTGATATAAATGGAATAATAATCTTTTAAAATTTTATTAATGAAGTAGAAATTAATATTAGTTTATTATTCCGGATATTAATGAATGATCGAATCACACCAGACACGAGGTAATGGACTTCGTCTCAATATCCTTTCATTTAGGAATATTTTGTTTTAATACCCGGCTTTCTTTTATACACTGCATAAACAACCATGAAATTTCAAAGGGAATATTTTTCTACTAATAGTTTTACTAAATGAAAAAACGGAATTTTTATTTTAACATAAGTGGTGACCATGACCATTCTGACACCGCGAGTATTATTCGATCATTGGCTTTCTTAACAAGTCGTAATGTTTTTAAAAGAAAATAATTATCATATACTCTTTTATGTATTTTCGAATTGAAAATGTATTTGATAATGGATTTTTTATGTCAAATAATTAAGTGATATATTGTGATTGAAATGTGGAAATGATTTCTTTCCTTTATAATTGTTTTATATGTTGTGATCTTATAATGGTACTTGGACATTGGGTGTGAGGTTACATGATACACCAAATGACGGGTGGTGCCGGGAATACCAGGACGAGTTGTTACATTATAACCTACAATTCATTGGGTATGGAAGTCAGCCATAGGGATATTCCATTTAGTGGTATGTGTGGAAGTCGACCGTATGGTTATTCCATTTAAGTATGTTTATGTCCCAAGTTACCTTTATATGTTATGTGTTCTTTATATGGGTTTTATGGTAAATTTTTTGTTACAAAAGGCTATGTAATGATCTTTTATTCAGTGAAGAGTATTTAATACTTCATAAAGGTGAAAATTATTACTTATGTTAATGTATTCATGGTTTACTTGTTGTTTGGAATAACTAGCAGTTTTCCTTCTTTGTGTATCCCTTACTGAGCTTTTTATGCTCATCCCATGTTTTTGAAATGTTTATCACTGGACATAATTTGTAATAGGGTCAAGGATGTGATCACGGAAAAGTCGTGTTATCTTAAACATGGAACTAGACATGAATCTTATTTTAATTAGTTCATTTTTTGTAACAAAAAATTAAAATTGTGTAGATGTGTATACCTTTTAAATCTTTTGAGAAGTAATATTTATGTTCTAATTCTCTAAAACTGTAAACCTAAAAATATCCTCAATGTTAATTAATCATTGAATTCAATATTAAGTAAGGTTTAAGGTAGGTTCCTTATATATAATTTTTCATAATTAATTCATCTTAATATTTTATTGAATATTTTGTGGGGTTTTATGAATAAATGAACATGAAAATAACTATTAGAATATATACCCCTCCATTGGATAACATCATTGGGATAACACATTAAGACATAATATTGTGGTATTTTTATGAGACCCTGGCCACTAAAACATGGGGAGGGATGTCAAGAAGGTAGTTTGGAATGTATTTTTATTGATAACAAGACCGTAAATTATTGAGGAGAGGGTATAAGAGGTTCATTTTTATAAAATAGGTTGGTTGAAAACATGGTTATATTACAAACATGAATGTATAAAAAAGTCAATATGTTGGTAAGGTGGTTCCAAATGAGATCCAATATAATATTTTATATGTTAGAAATTATATAAATCAAAAAAAATTATTTTGTTAATTTTTTTGTTTATCACAACTCTAATCACATTATTTTAAACCCAAGTTAATCCTTTAAAACCCCTGTTAAAAAGATACATATTTAACATGGTTGTTATTAATTATGATAGAAAAAATTAAATTTACTTTATTATATAATATTAATTATTCTAATTACATATATGAAATGGCTATTATAAGATTCATTTACCTTAAATAGGAGAAATTACCATTAATTTATGTTAACAAAATCCATTTTAAAACATTGTTTTGGTTAAATGTTAATATTAAGAATTAAATTAATTTTATACAATAATTAAAAATAATGTCAATTCCCATGGAATTAGTTAGATTAGTTTAAAAAAATTTATTAATATTTAGATTTCATAAAAAAAACATTATTAATAGTTAATAACCAAAAATATATTTTATTTGAATAATCATGTTACATAGAATTTCACAAATCCATGAATTTATGTCAATGGAAAAAAATTTCAATAATTCATTATACTGCATAATAAATTTATATTAACTATATAAAAATTTTACAATCATTCAAATAATTTTTATATCCACGATTGTACAGGTTACAGATTAAATCCCACACAAAATTGCATTTTGTAAATCAATATAAAGTGTTAGAATAATGAGTATAATAACATAGTATAGATATTTCCCATTAAATAATAAAAAATATAAATTAAGGATAGAAATATCAAGTTTAATGTAATAAAGGGAATATTAATTCTCAAAATAAAATTTCAAAAGTTTATATGTCACCATATTCACGTCCTTATAAAGGTTAGTAACCTCAAATTGAATAGTTTATTGGTATTCCTAGAGAATATTACATTCATTTAATATATTATAATGACAAAGATGTGATTTGTTATTGATACTATTGACCACTTTTATAGATTCACATTTCATCATCATATTGTCCCATAAACATTTGTTAGAAAAGTGTACTATAAGTATCACAAACCAAAATAATTATTATAAAATAATACATGTACCTTTTAAATTAAAGAATAACAACTTGAAAAATCCTCTATGTGTTTTGAATATATTTCCACATAATAAAATACAAGCTCAATATTATAAGCATGATAAAAACATGAAAATGATATAGGATTAGAGATTTGTGATCCCACAATCAATCATCAATGTGGTAGGCTTCCAGGGTACCCCTTTCATTATAAACAATTTAATAATAATTAATCCTTTCATTATATTATTCAATTATTATTATTATAAGAGGTAGGAATATCAAATATACATGAGTATACTGGTAATAAAATCCATGAAATAATGGTTAGTATCATAAAAATGATTAAAATTTATTTCTATTAATATATAATACAACATTTCAATAATGAAGGAATAATAAAGGCTCATAACAACTATATTTATGTCCATCATCAATAGAACATCCATCGTGTCTTCAATATTTACATTTATTGGTAATGTTCAATGGAATGAGATAAAAAAATTTCTCTCAAATGTCTGAACAAATCAATTGTCCTTGAAAATATGTGAGCAGGTTTTGCTAATATTCATGCAAAGGGAACAACAGGAATGAATATTCCACCCAGCTATATGCATTTTTTATAATGTTGGAGGAAGGTTCTGTTTAACATTCAATTTCATAATTTGTATCGATTGAAGGATTAATGGTTTAGAATATAACAAGTTCCATCAATATGAATCCAGAGTAGCTCTAAAAAATAACCTATAATATAGATTAGATGTAATGGACCCACGACTAGAATGTTATAAGAAGATCAAAGAATTGACCTTTATAATGAAGGATTCAATATCCGAGTTGATCACATATTGAAGGGGAGGATCAAACTATTTAAACTGTGTGAGATGATTATGAATTGAGATATTAATCATGGGGAGAGAGGTTATAAGGTTTCAAAATTAATAATAATGATCCATGGTGTATTATGGTAGTTTGGATTAGATTACTAAGTGGACATCAATTAAATATTAATCATAGTCTATTAATAAAGTTCTCTGATGGTAGGAAATAAATAAGATTTGGAAAATAGTTATCCCCCTATGAATGAATTCCATAATTCCAGTACTAATAATCAGAGAAGATATCCTCATAGAGTTTTTCAGTTTCAATGTATAGCTATCCACAAGGGGATGAACAAATAAATAATGATTTTTTATTCTTACTCCTTATATAAATAATATATTAAAAAAACATTTCCAAGCATTATGATATATATTCTGTTTGGTTTTGATCCAGACCACATGAATTTACTGATATGTTCGTCTAACCTATTGATCAACTCCTTAGGCCATTTTTACACATAACGTTTATATAAAATAATTTATGTAATTATATAATAAATATTAACAATTATACATATATGATTCTTAGTATTTCCATTTGTTCGTACATGTTTAGAGGTGTTCCATAAAAAAATTTCAAAATTTATTATTCATATCATTCATGAGAAATGGTTTATAACTAGGTATGTGAGGGGAAAATTCTCATACATAACATGTAATATGATTACCATATGATTCATTCAATTTTCTAGGGAAACCATTACAAAAGGTAATAATTAATTTGTTTGGTGATATGACATACCCAAACACCTACTCATATTCAATAATATTTTCCACATGAAATTATGAGAGAAATCATTTGATTCACTAAAGATAACTATATAATCACCATATAAAGTATTTTAGGGGACTGTAAGAATATTAAAATACTTTTTTGTAGATATATCCCTATCATCCATATCAATAATGATTTATATAATAATTTAATCTTTTATGATAACAAAATTAATGGTATATAAGGTTCCATCCTACATGACACCTCTAATACAACTAATAAATCACATGGGGAAAAAATTAAATAGGATGGAATACTTGGAGCTAAATAATACACAAAAAATAGGGATGATGATTTTATTCAAGAAACAAATTTTTTTAATGAATATTAAATAAAAATTATATTTCATGGAGCCAATTTTATTGGTTATGTGAATATTTTTTAGAAATTCTCATATTTTTCTTCCCTATATAGATTATTTACACTCACTAATGGTTTTTTTAAGAGTATGTCAACATTACATCTGAAAATAAGTCCAAAATGGTTGGGTAGACTATCCCATTATAATTAAATCATATTATCATTGTAATAATTTTCATCATAATCATTGGAAAAATAATTCCCAATGGAAACATGTCCAAGTTATATCACATCAATTGCGTGACCATTATTGAACATCATTTATAAGAACTGGGTATTATGTGAGGGACGGATAAAAATATTGTTGAATACTTCTATAAAATCTCTAATAATGTCGTGTTTAAAATTAACCACATTATTCTTGATGAATTTTTTTGAGGCCATATTGAAAAATGTGTTGTTAGCATTCATAGAAAATGGCGTTGTTTTAATATCATCCTCAAATTATACGGTTGTGATAAAATAAATCTTTATATCAATCACATATAATATTATCACATCATTCAATGGATGGTTAGATGACCACAAGTCTTATTCCTTAATTGGTGGTGTATAGATAGTAACCATAAAATCACTAGTCTCTTTTACAATTTTTATACATTTCAATATATATATATAGAAAATGTGACATTTTTATCATTATTATTTCAATTATCTATCTAGAATAATTTAGAATACTATCCCCTTATGTAATACATTTAATCCTTCATTTTTCCTTGAAAATTTCAACTCTCTTATTTATTAGTGTTTCAAATGTGATGAATGACTCAATAACATCATTGAAATTAGTATCATATTCTGATATAATGGAATAAGTCTCCATGAGTCACCACTATATAAAACCGAATCTAAATTAGTGTACATTTAATTAATGTATTCCCTAATATATATATTCATTTTTTTTATTTGTAGGAAACTCATTGGATGAGATACATATTCTCATAAAAATACTATTTAGAGATCACATCATCACTTCGATTATCATAAAAATCTCATTAATTATTAACCATGAAGGATGGAGGGATATTATTCTTAGTACCAATCATATAGTGAATGATTGGTGAGAAATAATTTTTAAAATTATGTGTATCTATTAATTAAAGGAGATGTAAATAATTTTAAACTAAAAGGGAGATAAAATAATTCAATTTTACTCACCTTCCTACCAGGATCCTGTATTAGGACCATGTGTAGTCTTCCCAGCCAATTATTATATCTAAGAGCATGAAATGATCAATAATCCTCTTGAATTCTGTTACAACCAGAAATGTTATAAATAAAATTACTCTTGTGATGTAATTAAATGATTTATAATAATTTATTGATATATAAAGCACATAAACTTATATGGTTTTATTATATCATATAAAATATAAAAGTCCAATAAGCATCAGTAGTGTTGATAATATATCTGTTGAATAGTGATAACATTATTAGTATAGATATTGGGTTTTAAAACATCTAATTAACATTGAAAATGGAAGTCTTGGACTCAACCATTAGGACTCCACACTATGAAATCAATTTATAGAAGCATTATTTGGATATAGAATCATAAAGCTTTTCCCATGAACTATTCCAAGAAGTGATATATCAATTTAAGAACAACTGAAACCATTTGTAGAAGAAGTTATTTCTCTTCCAGATCATGACCCAAACCAAAAAGTATGAATCACCCCATGAATGTTTGACAATCACACACCTTACTCAAAGTTTTTTATTTTTTGTATTAGAACGATTTGTACATTAAAATAGAAATATGTGTTAATACATTATTAATATATTTTTATCATATTATTATTAATCTGTAAATTATATCTATATTGATACCATAAAACCAGAATTTCATTATTGGGTCATATTCCAATTAAATTATAGAATTTATTTTGAGGAATTAATGATCTTATAATTATTATGAAATCAAATGTATTTTTTGTAAGTTCTTGGAAAAATTTTATTTTCATGAAACCATTCATTTATCAATAAATTTGTATCCTTATTTTAAAAGTGAAAATACATATATTTAAATTTTTATAATTTTTTTTTAAATTGGAACTTGAAAATAATAAATTTTTTAATTTTTCATAATTATCATAGGGGTCAAATTTTGGGGAAAAATTTAATTAATATATAAGTTCACAGTTTTTAATATAACACCATAATAAGGTAAATGTGATTTAATAAATTTTATGAAGGGTGTAAAGACTAAATCAATGTTTTCAAGTCAAAATAATTTTATTTTATGTCCATTTTATTAATTGTATAATTCCATTACTAATCCTCCAATAAAATGATATATTTTAATGTTTTAAAATAATTTTTTATAGCATGAGTAACTTAATAAATGAGGGAATTATTGTAATATGTCTTAATACTATATTTATTAAAATATTAAAACTACTACCATTTGGTAGAAATTGAAGTAAAAATCATCGGATGGTTTTTTATTTTTTTTATTTGGTTATATTGAGTTTATAACCTATGTTCCATAAGAAATAAATAATTCCTAACTTGATTCCTATATAAACCCACAAAATCTCACATTTCTCTACACTGAAAATACTAATAAAAAATTATTAATATTCCTCCTCTCTCTAGAGTAATCCCATGGTTCTCCAAATCTCTAATTAAGTTCCACCCATGCAGTTGAAATCACTCTCTCAATGTATAAGATCTTTACCTTAACTTATTTAGTCTATTTTTCTATTATCATAAGGCTTATATTTCTAATTACTAATTTTATGATAGGATTTTAAAAGTCTTTATTACTATCAATTTTATAACCTAATGTTTAGCAGCCTATTTCCCTCCCATCAAACCATTTTATGAATTTTTAAATAATATTTTTATGTTTTTGATATGATACAATGAATATTCCATGCCAAACTATTATGTACTCAATACTCGTACCCATTTCTTATAATTGGTGTTCACATATATACACTTGTAATTTATTAACTTTTAATAGAATTTTTTTTATAACACACTCCATGATCATTTAATAAAATTTAATGATGATATATGTGGCCTAAATAATCATGGGAATGAAAAAAAAGTAATGGTTTCACCCAAAATTATATAGTTCTCTAATGCATTGTGTAATGTTTTTTTATATTCAGACCCCATAAATGGGAATATGGAGTGAACCAAATCAATCATGGGACTTTTTTCCTTCATTATTTCATGGTAATTAAACATGAAATATTTTTTTGATGTATTGGTTTTTATTTTTTCCACATTTCCCATTTTTCCTTTATGATTATCATGTAACATCTGGTCTCATTGTTAATATTTTTGAATATAACAAATTTTTTCATTATTTAAATCCCTATTTTCAAAAATTTATTAAGTTCATCATGTTATTCCATTCTTATTACCTAACTGGGATATATAGTCAACCCCTTTGATATGTATGTTCCAAGGTAATTACATGTCGTTTTATATATGATGTAATAATATTGTAATGGCCCGGAGTTCTCCGGTCCATTACTTTGTGAAAATGTGGTGTTGGAGGTGTTTCGGGAGGTTAAGGTGACTTATCCCCAACACTTGCCAAATTTCTAGTTCTGTGAACAGTGTTTCCAGTTTTATGAACAGTAACAGATTGGTCTCACCGATCGGTCTAACAAATATGTCTCACCGATCGGTCTGCCAGATCGGTTTCACAGATCGGTTTGATAGATCGATCTCACAGATCAGTCTGACAGATCGGTTTCACAGATCGGTCTGACAAATCGGGTTCACAGATCAGTTTCATGTACAGTAACGGTGGGTGAACAATGATTCTAGACTCCTACAGTTTTGCCCATTTTGATGTTTCTTTTGATGTAAAATACATTTAAATCCTTATTTTAAGGACTCTTAAGTCCAATTCAAATTCCATAAATCCTATATTAATTATTCTTAAGGCTTGGAATGTTTTACTTGGTAAAACCGCGTGGGTTAATGCGATCCGTTTTTAATGGAGAATTAACCGGATCTTAAACCGTCCCCCCATTAAATCTTCAAAAAGGGATGAGATATCATTCTCCTTTGTTCCTTCCCTTTGTTCTCAACTAAGAGGCACTAGAACCTTTCAATCCTTCCCTTAGGAGTTTCACAATCAATCTTTACTCCTAGGATTGGTTCTGCTCTGTTTTGGATGCAACTGAACTGTGTCGGTCAATCATCCCAATAAGGTATGTTTTATCATTGTTCCATTGGGGATCATCTTCTCTTGTTTCTCCCTTCTATATTATACCATGTAATTTCCATGATTCTAATGGGTTTTTCTTGGGGTTGGATGGTACTGTCGTACCGTGGCATCCTTTGGTGGATGCAGTTGCCATGAGAGGAGGATTGTGACCCGTTGTGTGGATAAAGGACTCCAAGAACTCTTCCAGGTAGGGGATTCATGGATTCTCTAATTTTATATGTGCAATAGTAGAAATAGCATGATTTATCCCTTTGGATCACAATGAAATTGACCTAATTAAATACTTGAACCGAATTAAGAAAATTGGTTGATCGCCTGTTGTTTCATTATACCGTGATAACAGTTGCCTCATGTTTTTCTAGATAGAGTGATATCTATGTATTCTTTGATTTGTTATTCGTTCGTGATAGAAATTGATAATGAACGTAATGCCAGAATTAATTGTTAATTAATTGGCTAAAGATAAAAAAGGCATGTAAATTAATCTGGTTATTGCCGTTGTTGTAGTTGTTCTAATTTGAGGATAATCAAATTAGGGAAGTAAGCATGGTTATTTAATTGTGATAGCTTACTGATTAGGTATCCTATAATTGAAACCTATGCATAACAAATCTGCTAATTCAATATGGATTAAAGAACAGATTATGTGGGAATTTCTAAAAGGGTTCTGAGTTACCCCCTTGTTTGTTAAAGGGTCAAGAGCCTATGATTTGATGTTTGTTTTCCTGTTTCTTGTGCTGTGATGTGAGCCAGGATGGCTGTTTTGATATGTGGAGGCATGAAGGCCTTGTGGTTGTGGCAGCAGATGATTCCTAGAGTGGCTAGATGCATCAGTTTATGAATGTGGGTGTCGGGGAGGATAATAGGGGTGATGGAATGGGATGTATGTGGTTGTTGGATGCTTGTGGATTCTTTGAATGTTTATCTTCTCTGCTTTTCCCCACTTCCCAAGGCAGCTGGTCTTGCTACCCTTCTTCTAAAGGAGGCAAAGAAGTGCGGGGTATACCACGTGCTTTCCGTGTTTAGCCTCTCGAGGGATAATGGGTTTATTCTCATTCTATAGGCGGCAAAGACTCGACGAGTATTATATCTACTCACCGTGTTGAGCCTCCATTGTGTTTAGAATCATATGATGCTTTTCTAGAATGCCTGGGAATATGGAAAAGTAATTCTATAATGAATGTTTGATTAAATGGTGAAAATCAATGGGGATGGAGTTACTAGAATTTAAAGGCGATGTGAATCTTAAAAAGGAGCAGTTGTTTTTGAATGTGATGCCAATTCAGTTTAATGTGGAATTGTTCATGGTTAATTAATGTTTAATGAATTAATTAATGTACAGTGGAACTGATAAAATGAGAACGGAGTAATCTAATAAAGCTCTTCAAATGTTTGTGTGCTTATAGGATACCTAGTTTTAGAAGTGGCAGCCTGGAGTCTGAGAGACGTTAGCTACAGTTGTATCTAAGACTAGGTAATGCCCATAGTGTGGATGTGAGTTATTTTATATATTCTGTTATTTTTGTGTTTCTATACGCTACTCCACCCTGTCGGTAAGGGCAACTGACACCCCAGGGATTTTGAGCCTTGGGATGTGTTTTCCCCAACATTCTGATGGGAGGTCGAATGGCTGACTACCCCCTTTGGCCCCGCTTTCTTCTCCTAGTAGATACTTGTGCCATGAGGCACAGTGGTTAGTTACCCCATATATGTGTGTAGAGGGCTGTAATGGCTTGTGGTTATTCGCACTCATATATTCTGGATATAGTATCCTATAGACTACTATATGTTTAACGTTTATAGGCTATGATGACTTGAGGATCCTTACTCGGAGTATGGGTTATAATGGCTTGAGGTATTATACCCGAAGTATGATACACGTTATGCGAGCTGTGGTGGCTCCCAGAAACTACCTGGTTACTTTTGGTTGTGAGGACGGTGTGGTGCTTTGCTCAGGTGTCGGTGGGAAGGCCTATGTGGTGCACGAGGTACAGATTGTGGAGCTTATCCCAGGTGTCTGCGGGAAGCCTTGGAGAGAGATGCATAGGTCTTATGTTGTTGGGGCAAAGCGGAAAACCTGTGGGGAAGTAGTATCATGGTACCCTTGATATTATTTACTATATGCTATATTCTTGTATGCATTACTTGGTGAGAGTAGCTATGGTGAGGTTGGAAACTTAGTATACCTGTTTTTGTGACGAGTTAGTTTCACTTATTGTTCACTGGGCTTTAGCATGCTTTCTTTACTTTTGCACCAGAGGCTTGGGGAGGATCCTACAGAGTATACTATTATACTCACCCTATATATATATAAACTGTTTTTCAGGTCACTTGGTTCAGGTTGGATATCAAGCGGGCTACTACTAGCTTGTGGTTGGAGGAGGAGCTGTTCGGGCTTGTGGTCCCTGCCGTTTTACTTTCTCTTGGGTACTTTTAGTTTCCCCTTTCAGTTGTAGTTCTTTTGCATGACATTTCATATATATACTTGGGTTTATTTTGTATTTCAGTTCTGAGTTGGAGTTGATTGGAGTCTATTCTATCTCTTTCTTCTGCATGTGTCCTTTTAGAGGGTAATGCCTCCCATTTGTGTGTTTATTATACCCTCGGTACTAGTCTCCAACCCGGGGCCTACTTAAGGCGGGACTTGGGGGTCATTATCTCTCTTCTCACATTTCCGGCCCATGAGGGGTACACTTTGTGGGGATGGGGTTGTGATAGAGTGGTATCCGAGGTCTGGTTGAGGGATAGGATGGAGTTTGGAGTTAGGCACAGGTGAGGATGCATGGGATGGTAGGGCAACAGTGTCATTCATGTTTAGAAATTGGGGTAAACACTGGAGACCGGCAGAGACATAGGCGTTTAGGGCCCCCTACGATCTGTTGCACGGTCCATTAAGTTTATGATGGCTTCTAAACAAAGTGATACTGGTTGTAGGGTAGAGACCTAGGAAAGGATCATGAATCATTATAATTTGCGTCTATGATTGAATGGGTAGACCTTGGGATGGGTAAACTAAACTTAATAAAACATGACAATTAATTAATTAATGTTTAGTCTTCCATATTCCAGGCTTAGGAGCTCTAACAGTTTTTATTTTACAGGTACGGCTCTAGGTCGACGTCCTCGTCAGGATTGCGCAGAAGATGCCCATCAGGCTGTTCCAACAGATCTCCATCAGGTAGAGGTTGACGTTGATGACACTTAGAGGAAGACACTCCGAGAGTTTCAGCGCCAAATTCTACAGAAGTACGAGGGATCCGTTTCAGATTCTGTCACAGAAGACTGCTTGGAGGAGGTCGATATAGGATTCAGTTCGATTCGTGATCAGAAGGAACACTGGGTGTCCTTGGTTGTGACGATTCTACGTGGGGCAGTGAGGCAGTGGTGGTTCTTTCTCCTTGGGGATTGCGAGGAGTCAGCGATCTCATGGGAGGAGTTTCGAGACAGGTTTAGAGTCAAGTTTATTTCTTCGACTGTGAAGGCGTCTAGTCGCCAGGAGCTTCTTACCCTTCGATAGGGGAGCTTTAGTGTTCGAGAGTTTGGAATCCATTTCAGGAACCTTCTACGATATGCTTCAGACCTGTTACCAGATGAGGAGGCCAGGGCAAGGCATATTGAGGAGGCATTGCATCCAGAGATCTAGCACCAGGTCACCCCATTTAAGCTAAATACATATCTTTAGGTGCTGGCGAGGGAAGAGGTAGTTGAGAGGACTTTTTCTAGGATCGGATCGTCACGAGAGGGGAATCGTCATGATTCCTCATGACGCAAAGTTGTTGTCTGGGGATCCCGGTTATCAGGGCAGAAGAGTTTCTGTTCACCTGGGGGTAGGTCCCAGCCCTTTCCATCTCGTTTCTCCAGAGGCATCAACTCTCAGGCCTATGCCAATGGATCAGGTGCTTGTTTTTCTTGTGGTGGTCGTAATCATCATCAGCGGGAGTGCCCGACATTTCAGAGCAGTCATGGTGCACCGGGCGCTCCGCTCTAGGGTCCTTCATTGAGGCAGTTTCAGCCGAGGCAGCATCAACAGGTTGCACCAGCTTTACATCACCAGAGGGTAGATGGGGTTGGCAGAGGACAACCCAATGATGCTCCTCGTCCTCAGAGAGCAGAGCGTGGTCGTGGTGGTGGTCGTCATCAGGGTCAGAGAGGTCGTGGAGGACGTCGTGGTCAGCTTCATGCTCTAGCGTTGCCAGCCCCAGGCGAGCCATATGTCGTTCGAGGTACCCTTTTCTTGTTTTCTACCATGGTGTATACCATGTTTGATTTAGGAGCAACACACTCCTTCATATCACCTACCATTGCCCATGCTTTGTGACTTGAGGTAGAGAGGCTTCCAGTGCCCTTGGCATTGACTACGCCAGTTGTAGGTCGAGCCGACTTGTTTGAAGTATGTAGAGACTGTGAGCTAGTGGTGGGGAAACACCGCTCTTTGGGAGATTTCGTATGTTTACGAATACAACCATATGATGTCATACTCATAATGGATTGGTTGTATTCGGTGCAGGCTATTGTGGATTGCTACAGGAAGAAGGTCGTTTTCATTGATGTAGATGGAGAGAAAGTGGTGTTTGTGGGTGAGCGAGATCCTCGGATGAGTCACAGACGAGTTCCATCCTTATCATCTATGATGGCTGGGATGATGTTGAGTTCTTCATAGGTTCAACAGTTGGTGTTTCCTAGGGTCGTAGAGGAGTACCCTGACGTCTTTCCAGAAGAGGTTGTATCCTTACCCCCTCGACGAGAGATCGAGTTTGGGATCTAGCTACAGCTTGGAGTGTCTTCTATCTCTATGTCTCCGTATAGGATGGACCCTTCTGAGTTATGAGAGCTACGTATTCAACTCGATGGTCTGTTGCAGTGTGGTTTTGTTCGGCCAAGTGTGTCACCGTGGGGTGCACCAGTTTTTTTTGTGAAAAAGGCTGATGGTAGTTTGCGGTTGTGCATCGATTATTGTCGACTAAACAAAGTGACAATAAAGAATTGATATCCTCTTCCACGGATTGATGACCTATTCGATCAACTGAAGGGTGCAAGTTGGATCTCAAAGATCGACTTGCGGTCAGGATATCATCAGATGCATGTAAAGGATGGGGATATCCCGAAGACTGCTTTCCGTTGTTGTCATGGGCATTATGAGTTTGTTGTAATGCCATTCGGCGTGAAGAATGCTCCAGCTGTTTTCATGGGGTTGATGAATGCTGTGTTCCGTGAATTCCTGGACAAGTTTTTTGTGGTTTTCATCGATGACATCCTTGTGTACTCCATATATGAAGTGGAGCAATAATAGCATCTACGAGCCGTTTTGGGAGTTCTTCGCCAACATCAGTTGTTTGGTAAGTTGTCCAAGTGTGATTTTTGGGCTCGAGAAGTTCGTTTCATGGGGAATGTTGTGTCCCAACAGGGAGTAGCTATGGATCCTTATAAGATAGAAGTAGTGGTGTCATGGGCATCCCCCAAGACTGTGTCAGAGGTGTGAAGTTTCCTTGGTCTCGCAGTCTATTATAGGAGGTTTGTAGCCAATTTCTCCCAAGTTGCGACTCCTCTGACAACATTGACTAAGAAGGATCAAGAGTTCATATGGACTGATCAGTGTCAGGCAACTTTCGAATATCTATAGGAGAAGTTGATAAGTGCTCCAGTACTTTGTCTTCCAGCGGAGGGAGTACAGTATGATGTTTTCTGTGATGCTTCACATTTGGGGCTAGGCTTTGTTCTCATGCAGCAGAAGTCAGTTGTTTCTTATGGGTCTCAGCAGTTGCGTCCCCATGAATGAAACTATTCCACCCATGATCTTGAGTTGGCAGCCGTGGTGTTTTCTCTGACGTTGTGGAGACATTACCTCATTGGTGAGAACTTTGTGGTTTTCACCGATCATAATAGTTTGAGGTCTGTTTTCTCCCAACGTGACTTGAACGTGAGGCAGCGTCGGTGGATGGAGTTCTTGCAGGAATACGACTTTTAAATGTCGTATACACTTGGAAAAGGGAACGTTGTAGCTGATGCACTAAGCCGAAAGTCACATAATAATGTTGTGCGTGAATCTGGTGATTCCTGGAGAGTGATGGAAGAGCTATCAGCTTTGCATCTTGATATGGGAGAAGTTGGGTGTAGATGTTGTCTTTTCCAGATGACGGTGCAGTCATCCCTGATGCAGAAGGTGGAAGAGTCTCAAATGGGTGATCTATAGGTGGAAGTCTGGAGAGACAGAGTTGTTTGTGGTGAGGCCCCTAATGATTGGTCGGAGGATGAACAACACCGAGTGTTGTATCATGGCAGGCTTTTTCTTCCCTTGGCGATGCGTGAGACGGTTCTCTGAGAGTTCCATAGTTCACCCTTGGTAGTGCATCCTAGTGTGACGAAGTTGTACCGATCCTTAAGGAGTCGGTTTTGGTGGCCTGGGCTGAAACGTATGGTTGCTGAGTGTGTGTCTCGATGTTTAGTCTGCCAAAAGGTGAAGGATGAACACCGTGTTCCTGGTGGTCTTCACCAGCAATTAGAGATTCCTCAGGGGAAGTGGGAGGACAAATCAATGGACATTGTTATAGGTTTACCTCAAGATCCGAGAGGACATGATTCTATATTGGTGGTAGTGGATCGTTTAACAAAGTCGACCCACTTTATAGAGATCAAGGAGTCGAGCTCAGTGGAAGTTTTGTCGAGGCAGTATCTAGAGGAGGTGGTGAGACTTCATGGAGTACCTAGGACGATCATTTCTGATTGAGATCCTCGTTTTACCACTAGGGTTTGGAGAGGTCTCCAGCATGCTTTTGTCTCTTAATTGTGCCTTAGCACTGGTTTTCATCCTCAAACGGATGGTCAGACAGAGCGAACCATCTAGACTCTTGAAGAAATGTTGCGCTCTTGTGTTCTTGATTTTGGAGGTTCATGGATGAAGCACTTAACCTTGGTAGAGTTTTCTTACAATAATATTTTTCACTCTACCGTCGGTATGGAGCCGTTTGAAGCCTTGTATGGCCAGCCATGCCGTTCTCCGTTGTGCTAGACTAGGGTCGGAGAGTCATAAATTCTCGGACCAGAACTTGTGAAGAATACAACAGAGATGGTTTAGGTGATTTGTGAGAGGATGAAGACAGTGCAAGATTGTCAAAAATCATATGTTGATCAAAGAAGGAGACCCTTAGAGTTTAATGTTGGGGATCATGCGTTTCTGATGGTGACTCCCCGTCGTGGGCAGCGAAGGTTTGGTCGTGGAAGTAAGCATTCTCCCCGGTTTGTTGGCCCTTTCGAGGTGTTAGCTCGTGTTGGAGCTATGGCGTATCGAGTAGCACTTCCCCCTCATATGAGTCAGGTACCTGATGTTTTCCATGTATCACATCTCAGCCGTTATCTTCATGATGAATCACATGTTATGGATTGGGGAGAAATCGATATTGATGATGATGCCACCTTCGAGGAGCGACCTGTGGAGATCCAAGACCCCAAGGAGAAGGTGTTGCGTGGTCGTTCTATTCCCTTAGTTCGTGTCTTCTGGTGACACGGTGGCATGGAAGAGAGTACCTGGGAACGTGAGTCACAGATACGTGATCAGTACCCAGAGTTGTTTAATGTTTAACTCCTTTCATGTAAGGATGTTTTCTTTGTGGTTGGACCTTTCATGTTTTGTTTATGTACCTTTGATGTGATGTTATGATTGAATTGTTTTGATATGGATTGTTTGTTTCCTACTCTCAGATGTCGTAGCTTTGTTCCAGCTTTTGAACAACTCATAGTGGTTTTCCCCTAAAAGGTATCTTATGGTGTGGTTGTTCAGACCCCTCTTTTCTTCTGGGTTGGTTTTAAATTCTTGAGGACGAGAATGTTTTGAGGGGTATCTAATTTAATGGCCCAGACCTCTCTGGTCCATTACTTTGTAAAAATGTGGTGTTAGAGGTGTTCCGGGAGGTCAAGGTGACTTATCTCCAACAATTTTCAAAATTTCCATTTCTGTGAACAGTGTTTCCCGTTTTATGAACAGTAACAGATTGGTCTCACCAATCGGTCTGACAGATCGGTCTCACCGATCGGTCTGACAGATCAATCTCACAGATCGGTCTCACAGATCGGTCTAACAGATCGGTCTCACAGATCGGTCGCACCGATCGGTCTGACAGATCGGTCTCACAGATCGGTCTCACAGATCGGTCTCATAGATTGGTCTCACAGATCAGTCTGACAGATCGTTCTCACAGATCGGTCTCAGTGATCGGTATGACAGATCGGTCTCACCGATCGGTCTGACAGAGCGGTCTCAAAGATTGGTCTCACAGATCGGTCTGACAGATCGGTCTCACAGATCTGTCTCACAGATTGGTCTGACAGATCGGTCTGACAGATCGGTCTCAAAGATCAGTCTCACCGATCGGTCTGACAGATCGGTCTGACAGATCGTTCTCACAGATCGGTCTCACTGATCGGTCTGACAGATCGGTCTGATAGATTGGTCTCACACATCGGTCTCGCTGATCGGTCTGATAGATCGGTTTCACAGATCAGTTTCACAGATCGGTTTCACAGATCGGTCTGACAGATTTGTTTCACAGATCGGTCTGACAGATCAGTTTCACAGATCGGTTTCATGTACAGTAACGATGGGTGAACAATGTTTCCAGACTCCTACAGTTTTTCCCCTTTTGACGTTTCTTTTGACGTAAAATACATTTAAAGCCTTATTTTAAGGACTCTTAAGGCCAATTCAAATGCCATAAATCCTATATTAATTATTCCTAAGGCTTGGAATGTTTTATGTGGTCAAACCACGTGGGTTAATGCGATCCGTTTATAAAGGATAATTAACCAGATCTTAAACTGTCGCCCCATTATATCATCAAAAAGGGAAGAGATATCATTATCCCTTGTTCCTTCCCTTTTTTCTCAACTAAGAGGTGCTATAACCTTTCAATCCTTCCCATAGGAGTTGCACAATCAATATTTAGTCCTAGGATTGGTTCTGCTCTATTTTGGATGCAACCGAACTGTGTCGGTCAATCATCCCAATAAGTTATCTTTTATTGTCGTTACTTTGGGGATCATCTTCTCCTGTTACTCCCTTCCATATTATACCTTGTAATTTCCATGATTCTAATGGGGTTCTCTTGGTGTTGGATGGTAATTTCATACCGTGGCATCCTCTGGTCGATGCAGTTGTCACGATAGGAGGATTCTGACCCGTTGTGTGAATAAAGGATGCCAAGAACTCTTCCAGGTAGGGGATTCATGGATTCTCTAATTGTATATGTGAAATCATAGAAGTAGCATGATTTATCCCTTTGGATCACAATGAAATTGACCTAATTAAATACTTGAACCGGATTAAGAAAATTGGTTGATCGCATTATGTTTCTTTATACCGTGATAACAGTTGCCTCATGTTTTCCTAGATATAGTTATATCTATGTCTTCTTTGATTTGTTATTCGTTCATGATAGAAATTTATAATGAACGTAAATCCAAAATTAATTGTTAATTAATTGGCTAAAGATAAAAAGGCATGTAAATTAATCTGGTTATTGTTGTTGTTGTAGTTGTTATAATTTGAGGATATTCAAATTAGGGAAGTAAGCATGGTTATTTAATTGTGATAGATTACTGATTAGGTATCCTATAATTGGAACCTGCACATAACAAATCTACTAATTCAATATGTATTAAAGAACATATTATGTGGGAATTTCTAAAAGGGTTCTGAGTAACCCCCTTGTTTGTTAAAGGGTCAAGAGCCTATGATGTGATGTTTGTTTTCCTACAGCTTGCACTGTGATGTGAGTCAAGATGGCTATTGTGATATGTGGAGGCGTGGAGGACTTGTGGTTGTGGCAGCAGATGATGCCTAGAGTGGCGAGATGCATCAGTTTATGAATGTGGGTGTCGGTGAGGACACCAGGGGTGATGGAATGGGATGTATGTGGTTGTTAGATGCTTATGGATTCTTTGAGTGTTTATCTGCTCTGCTTTTCCCCACTTCCCAAGGCAGTTGGTCTTTCTACCCTTCTTCTAAAGGAGGCGAAGACGCGCGGGGTCTGCGACGTGCTTTCCGTGTTTAGCCTCTCAAGGGAGAATGGGTCTATACTCATTCTATAGGTGGCAAAGAATCGCCGGGTAGTATATCTACTCACCGTGTTGAGCCTCCTAAGTGTTTAGAAGCATAGGATGCTTTTCTAGAATGCCTGGGAATATGGAAAAGTAATTCTGTAATGAATGTTTTATTAAATGGTGAAAATCCACGGGGACGGAGTTACTAGAATTTAAAGGCGATGTGAATCTTAAAAAGGAGTAGTTGTTTTTGAATGTGATTCCAATTCAGTTTAATGTGGAATTTTTCATGGTTAATTAATGTTTAACGAATTAATTAATGTACAATGGAACTGATAAAATGAGAACAGAGTAATATAATAAAGCTCTTCAAATGTTTGTGTGATTATAGGATACCTAGTCTTAGAAGTGGCAACCTGGAGTCTGAGAGATGTTAGCTACAGTTGTATCTAAGACTAGGTAATGCCCATAGTGTGGATGTGAGTTATTTTATATATTCTGTACTTTTAGTGTTTCTATACACTACTCCACCCTATTGGTAAGGGAAACTGACACCCTGGGGATTTTGAGCCCTAGGGGGGTGTTTTCCCCAACATTCTGATGGGTGGTCGAATGGCTGACTACCCCCTTTGGCCCCGCTCTCTTCTCTTGGTAGATACTTGTGCCATGAGGCACAACGGTTAGTTACCCCATATATGTGTGTAGAGGGCTGTAATGGCTTGTGGTTATTCACACACATATATTCTGGATATAGTATCCTATGGACTACTATATGTGTAACGTGTATAGGCTACGATGGCTTGAGGATCCTTACTTGGAGTATGGGCTGTAATGTCTTGAGGTATTATACCCAACGTATGATACATGTTATGCGAGCTGTGGTGGCTCCCAGAAACTACCTGGTTACTTTTGGTTGTGAGGACAGTTTGGTGCTTTGCCCAGGTGTCTGCGGGCATGCCTATGTGGTGCACGAGGTGCATATTGTGGAGCTTAGCCCAGGTGTCTGCGGGCAAGCCTTGGAGAGAGATGCACAGGACATATGTCGTTTGGGAAAAGCGGAAAACTACTGGGGAAGTAGTAGCGGGGTAACTTTTATATTCTTTACTATATTCTATATTCTTGTATGCGTTACTTGGTGAGAGTATCCATGGTGATGTTGGGAACTTAGTATACCTGTTCTGGTGACGAGTTAGTTTCACTTGTTGTTCACTGGGCTTTAGCATGCCTTCTTTACTTTTGAACGAGAGGCTTGGGGAGGATCCTACAGAGTATACTGTTATACTCACCCTATATATATAAACTATTTTTCAGGTCACTTGGAGCAGTTTGGAGATCAAGAGGTTTACTACTAGCTTGTGGTTCGAGGAGGAGATGTTCGGGCTGGTGGTCCCTGCCGATTTACTTTCTCTTGGGTACTTTTGGTATCCCCTTTCAGTTGTAGTACTTTTGCATGACATTTCATATATGTACTTGGGTTTCTTTTGTATTTCAGTTCTGAGTTGGAGTTGATTGGAGTCTATTCTATCTCTCTCTTCTGCATGTGTTCTTTTAGAGGGTAATGCCTCCAATTGGTATGATTATTATTCCATCAGTGCTAGTCGCCAACCCGGGGCCTACAGGAGGCGGTAATCGGGGGTCATTATCTCTCTTCTCACATTGCCGGCCCAGGAGGGGTACACTTTGTGGGGAGGGGTTTGTGACAAATATGAAAATGTTAATGATTATTTCAATAAAAGTGATATATTTTTTATTTTATGTTGTTTTTTAATGTACCCAATTCCTAAATACAATATACTATTTACTCTTCTGGGTTTTATAAGGTGAAATAATATGAAATTAATCATGGATTGTTTGTAATGAAGATCATAGTTTTTTCAGATATTACCAAAGTAAAAGAGTAGTCTTTTTTTGGAATAGAATTTTAAAACATAAGTGAAAGCATTAGGGGTAAGACAATGTATAAGAAAATATCCCTAAATTATGATACGTATAGATATTGTGGTTTAACAAGAAATTACATCAGTGTATAATAATATAAGTGGATGTGGCTCTAGAACAGATGTACAATGGAGTAAAACCTAAAAACACCACATTGAGCTAGACTTGATGAGATATAGTGCACGACAAAGGGACCTGCTAAACATCTAGAAAACAAATACCATTGTATGTGATATGGTAAACTCATAACCTCATTATGAACCATTATTAAGGAAAAAATCCCCATAAGAATATATGATAGGAAATACATCATGGATAAGATTGATTGAACCTTTGATATTATTATGATAAGGAAATAAATTTTATTTATAAGTAATATCTTTATCTTTATTGGATTCCAATTTATGTTTTTCATTGTTTAAAATTACCCATCCCTAAATTAATCTTTATTATACACAATGTCTAAAAATATGTGGAATTACTTAAAAACCATTATGAATTGAAACGTGATGACTGTCCAATGAAGACTCATAACCTGATGGGATAATAAATCACAAATATTGTTATAATAATCTCTCATATGAATTTGGATATGGATTTAAACCAAGATCAGGAGGATCACCTAAATAACCCTAACAAAGAACATGCTATAATTGAGAAATTAATGTGAAAAATGCCTTCAACATTAAATAGACCATCTAATATCTTAATCATGGAACAATGGAACAAATCCATTAAGAATATATGCTATATCCTTAATTTTTTTTGATAAATAGAAGATTCTACAAGATATTTATCATATAGAGGGATAAGTTGATTAGTAGTGGAAATTAATCCACGATATGAATCTAGATGCATAGATCAAAGGGATAGAGTGGAAGTAATTCTAAAAAACTATTTGTCAATAAATAATTTCCTCACACTCTGTGATTTAAAATTTAATGTGATTTCATTTACCTCATGAAACGAGATTAAAAATCTATCATGGTGTTTGAGGAAAAATTCATAAGACAATAATGATACTCCTCTAGCATTATGGTTACCTCTAAATTCATTTTTTATTTCATCTTTGTTGAACTTAAACATATTCTATTAAAATCCATAGTGATATGATGTATACATGACTATATAGAAATATTTCTGCATTCTGTCATAGTATAAATGAAGATTAGTGAATATTAATAATATAATAGGGAAAATATGTAGAATTTGCAGGTTTATTAAATATGTATGAAGGAAAAATATAATGATTACATTAAATTTCCACATTCTAATTTTCAATGGCATGGAAATAAGAACTGTAGAAATTTCCAAAAGTGGATAATGAAATGATTTAGGTGAGAATATGAAACACAACTAGCTAGTTATTTCAAAAAGGAAAAACCCACTAACATAATGAACGATAAAAATTATTTGATAAACCATAAGAAAATTTCCAATTTATTCAACTATAAGGAAACATTAAACATAGGAAACCAATTCACCCAGCCAACGGTTTTGAGAGACAACCCGCAACATCCAACGAAGAATGATATTTCATCTTCCAATAAAACTATTGAGGTGAACCCCAAAAAAAGTGTCTGGGTAGGTATATTGGTTATTAATTATAGAATTGAAAACATAATTTTGGATTCTGTTTCTATTCATTTATTCATATCACAAATATTTAGTAGAACTATTCAAAAACCACTATAATTAATGGAATTATATTTGTATGTGGAACCTGGAAATAGCGAAATTGTTTGACATCAAGTATAAAAATCCTCCCATATCAAAATATGGAGGTTGAATTTCATAGTGGACATTTTCATAACCCCTTGGTGTAATTTTATTAAATTATTTGTTTTCATTGTATTTCCTTATATAGATGAAACATAAATTTTTATGAGAAGGAAATCACTCTCTAAATCCTGAATCGTCCTATATTTATATACAAATTCATGCAGATGGATGAATCTTATTTGGCACCACAATTTCATTAATGGTTATAATTTTCCTAAGATAAATCATGGGGAGATTAATAAATATAATCTAGGAACATCATCCTCGAAGAGTTTCTCATTGTGAGGGAATATGCTAATGTGTTTGATGAATCATTATTGGGTCTTTCTCCTATGTGAGAGGTGTAATTATCAATCGATCTTATAACATGGGGTTTCCCATTATCTATTACTCTAAATATAATCTATGTTTTTTAACAATATTAGATAAATAAATAGATATAGAAGAATCATGTTAAAGGGTTTATACACCCATGTGACTCACCATGGGGCACACAAGTCCTCATCATCAAGAATAAGGATTGGTCGATGTGGATTTTCATTGATTATAATGAGCTCAAAAATATCACCGTAATAAAATGGTGTCCTCTAGAAAATATTGATAACATGTTTGATGAGTTAAATGGAAAATAAAAATTTTCAATGTTGGATCTTTGGAAATGATATTAACATCATTGGGTGAAGAAGATGGATATCCCCAAGACTGCTTTTTATACAGGTAATTGGAACAATGACATAATAGTAATGCCTTTTGGACTCACTAATTCTATAGAAATATTCATTGAATTGATGAATTGGGTCTTTAGATAGTACATTTAATTTTTTGGTAGTGTTATAAATTTTATTCAAATATAATATAAAATAATGGAGGATTGCATGGAGTATATGAGCACTGTGATAGAGACCTTGAGAAAGGATAATAATTATGAATTGTACAAAAAAAGTTAGTTCTCTTTGAAAGAAGTCTTGTTCCTATAGAATATCACAATAATAAATTGTATATCTATAGACCCTTCAATAAAAAAATAAATTGAATGTTGGGTGAGGCCAACATTTTGTAGAAATATCTATAGTTTACTGGTGTTATGTGGGTACAGTCTATGATTTATGAAAAAAAAATTCACAATTGTTAAATTTTCTGACTAATATAACATGAAATGTTGTCATGATTTAATGGAATAATTAATGTTTTGAGAGATTGAAAGTGTTGAAAAGGAGTGTTAACACTACACTCACACTCACACAACCAATAAGTGGATATATTTTAATAGTTTTCATTGATGCTTTAAATAATGGATTCAGTTATGTATTAATGAAAAATAACAAAGTGATAGCCTATGATTCTAGGAATTATAATGTTTACATAATAGAACTACCCAACATTTGAGTTAGTGTTCACATTAGTGATCATCAATATAAAAATATTTAGAAATTATCTCTTTTGGAGAAGTAAAAGATATATGTGGATTATAAAATCCTAAAATATATATTAACAATGTAAGAATTGAACATGTAGAGACAAATATAGTTAGAGGTTATCAAGGACTATGTATCACCAATTAAACCCATCAAGTGAAATCTTGTAACATGGTATATTGTCTACCTAGAATATATCCAAAAAATTTATCATTGATGATTATTGAGAAAAATATGATCTCTTTCGATTGAAAATTTATGGACATGTGAATCCTAAAATGAATTACTGTCATCAATCCTTTCAAAAATTGTTTCACTACCATCCCCTATAGAGAATATGAAGGATGATCATAGTGTTAATAGGGAATTCAAAAGAATGTGGAAGAAAAAAAAAGTTAAATCCATTGATTTAAATTTCAATAAAGATTGAGTTTTGAAAAAAAAAATATGACCATTTGTACCATCAAATAATTATAAAAGGATTTGTTGTATTGTGCACATAGGTCGTCCTTCTCCATTTATCTACGAAGAAAAAAGATCTATCAAGATTTTCTTCAGTACTATTGGTGGGGAAATATGAAGAAGGATACCACATAATATACCTAAAGAAATATTATATATAATCAAGTGATGTTTTGAAGGGAAAAATACAAGGGGGTTATTCAACCATTACCCATACGTTCATCAAAATTGGAAAACATCACCTTATGATTTTTCGTTGTTCTTATAAAGATATAAAGTGAAGATTCTAATATGTGAGTTATGGAAGATATTCTTAAAAATTATTCAAACTTAATTGTGATTTGAGATGAATTATCACTCTATAAACTCACAAGGATATTCAATAGAGAAGTGGTGAGGTTTCATGGAACACTACAATAGATTATATCAAATTGAGATCCATGATTTAACAATGTGTTCTACAGAAATCTAAAATATACTATAAATAGTTGGTTGAACATCATAAAAACTTATCACCCCTAAAATAATGTCCAATTTGAGAATAAAATGTACACACTCATGGAAAAATATTGAGAGCTTTCTTAAGTTACATTAAAGAAGGATCAGATCAATATCTTCCACAATTCAATTTCTCATACAATAATTGTTTGCACTAAATTATACAAATGGATCCCTATAATTCTTTTATTAGAACTGGTTTAGAACACCCACATGTTTGGTTGTTGTTAGAAAACAAATACATATAGGTCTGGAAATGATTTTGGTATTGTATGAAATGGACAATACCATTCAGAATCATATCAATGATGATCAGATATCACAAAAAATATATATTGGAAATTGTTTAGGATTCATAGAGATTTATGTTAGAATCATGGTATTCCACCACCTAAATCCATATATGAATGTCATGTGATTTGGGAATAATGTAAATCATAGTCTATAAAAAATTACACTCTTTCAGATCCTTGATCACATCAAATTGTTTTCCAATAGACTAAAACTTCCACATAAACTATCACAATTACATGATCTATTCCATTTATACCTGTTAAGGATGTACAAAACAAAACCATCACATGAAATAATTCTAGAGGTTGTGCTGTTGGAGGATGATCTCTCATACAAATAGAATCTGGTGAAGATCATAGATCGTAAATACAATTATCCTTAAAATATAAAAACTCACCTGGTAAAATTGATTAGAGAGACCAGATGTTTGAAGAAGTGAATTGTGATCTATTGAATGTGATGAAATAGGATTAGTATAATCTATTTTAGTGTGGTATAATATAATTTTTAGCAGAATGTTTTGGATGGGGTGAGATTTTGACGACCCTAATTGTTATAAAAAATACCCCACGGTATTTTTATAAATGAATAACCATATATTATAAATTTTGAATACACATGCACTTATTTTGTATTACTATTTTTTAGATTATTTAAAACACCTTTATGTATCTTTAATATTGATAATATTGTCATTGAATAGTTATTACTTGATTTGTATAAATATAGGGGTCTAACCAGCGCAATGGACACATAAAAAGGACACTATGGACTCAACTAGTAGGTACATACCATATAATGTCCATTTATCAGATTTTCAATTGGATATAGGTTCTTTGGGATTTTTCATGACCAATAACTAGCTTAGAAACAAGAACATAAGCATGACTTAAACTATTTATGGGAGAAGGTCAAGATAATCGATATTAAAGACCAAACGATGAATATTGAACCACCCTATTAAACACCTACCATAACATACCTTACTCATAGTGAGTTTTTAGTGCACTAAATGGAAACATATCAAGAACCTAAAAATATGAGTATGTACATAATTTTATATAAAAAAATTTAGACATTTTTACCCTATTATTCTTACATTATTATTTTTGTAGATTGACATAATGAAACTAAAATTTTATTTTTGTTTAACATTAAAATTTAATTAAGAAATTTATATTTAAGAATTAATTTATTATTGAAAAAAAAATTCATAAACTTTTATTTTTTAATAATATTTATAAAATATAAATTATCATATAATTTTAATAAAATCTATAATAATTTTAAGAATGGTTTAAAAAAGTTATTTCGAAAAACCCAAAATTTCTCAATAATTGTCGATTATTATTTTAAAATTGAAAATAAAAATAAAAATATAATTATTTTAATTGAATTATTTATTTTGAAAAGTTAATTTCAAAATTACCCAATAATGAATTTTTCAGAATTTTCTAAGATAGTAAATGTTTGGGTAAAAATTGAAAATCGTATAAATATACAATGTGTATTATGACATCATAAAAATAAAAATGTTATGTAATAAATGTGATAAAGGGTATAAAAAACTCATTATATGTATTCCTTTTAAAATAATTGTATTTAATGTTTATTTTAATAATTTTATAAATCTGTTATGAATCCTCTGAAACCATTATTATATTTTAATGTTTTAAAACCATTTTTTAGGAGTATGACTGACTTCACGTCAAAAAGGGTATTATATTATTGTGTCTATAAATATTCCATATAAAATATTGAAAACAACTCCCATTTGGTAGATAACCTGGGAAACCCCATGGGACTATTTGTTTTTTGAATATTTTAATTGTCAGGGTCAAAACCCTATGTTTAGGAAAAAAATAAATAATTTTCCACACATTCCATATATAACCCCACAAGTGATCGAATTTATATTTACTAAAAATAATTCAATAACATATTTAATCATCCATCCACTGATTATAGTCCTTTTAATGTACTCACATTCTCTCAAGAATCTCCTCTCAATTATATGGGATCACCCTCTCATGGTAAGGGAACTTTTATGTCCCTTCATTTTTAAAGTATCTTTAATATATTTTGAAAAACATTTTCAATTCATAATAATGGGATATGTTATTACATGTCCCAATTACTTCCCATTTTATATCCAAATCATGATATTAAGATTTCCCTTTCGCGAAAATATTTTATTCATTTTTAAATATTGTTTTTATGCGGCAGAAATTTAATCGTGATGTTTCAATGTTAGGCCATTTTATAGTGAATACCTATATCCATTTCCCAGAAATGGTTTTCACCATTATGAACATATACATTTTTGATTGGTGACTTAATGTTATTCATTCCACACTCCTTATTCATGTAATTAAATATGATGATGAATGAATACTTATGGAATTATCTATTTTTTCCAATTAATTATGAGAATGAAATGAATGTTATTGGTTCTCCCCAGATTATATATTGATCAAATGTTTTTGACAGTTTTATAGTATCATGATACATCCTAAAAGGTATTAGGAAGTTACACTAATCCATAATAGGACTTTTCCTTCATGATTTTATGGTTGTTAGTTTTTACTTTTTTTTATGATGCAATGTTTGATATTGTTTCCACATTTCCAATGATGCATTTATGATTATTATGAAATATCATTTCCCATTATTCATGTTTATGAATCTATATCATTTTATTCCCAATTTATATTTATATTTCATAACATTTATTACATTCTTTGGTTTATTTCATGCTTCTTCCCTTACTATGTTTTCTAGATGAGCCTTTCTTATGTATGTTCACAACTTTTCCAATGCAAATTTTGGTACAATGCCATAATATGAGAATGTTAATGTTATTTTTAATAATTTAGATGTATTCCATATTTTAATTTTTATTTATTATAAAATGTTTCCAAATATACCAGACTTATCAATCTCTTTTGGTATTATTATGAGTAATATTATTTAATAAAATATGGATTAAACTTTAAAAAAGACAAAGGTTGTTATAAATTAAATGGAGGTCTATCTCAAAATAATATCCCCAAATTTCTCAGTAGAAAATAACCATTTACATAAATAACCTATAATAATATTATTCCACTTAACATTAATATATTTATAGTAATTTTATTCCTTTTAATATATTTTTTAAATGTTTAAATAGTTGACATAGATAAAGAAGGGACAAATGATTCATTCAATCTAATTCTGATTGTGACATATGGTTTTCCAGTACATAAATTGGAAACATATATACTCATCCTCTTAAAAACCCTTAGGTTTTCAACATATGAGGTTTTTTTTGTTATGGGTAATCTACTCGTAATCATTCATGCCACAGTCAAAAATCACACAAACTTTTAATACTACCTTTGTGATTACTAATTCTATTATTAACAGGTTTATTATTTGAAATGAAATTCCTAATGTAAAATGATGTTCTAAAATTACTTGACCCATGGAAGATTCAAAATATTGAATTCATTTGTAAGACGGCTTTCCAATTTTCTATAGAACATTTTTCTATTTCATTAAAAACAATGTCTTGAAATATTTTATACATTCAATTCATCCCTCTCATGAAAAATTCCCCCTAAAATTATGGCCTTTAGATGTGTATTATTTTTATGATTAAATTAAATTCAATTCCAAGATATTTTGAAATATAATTTTATAAAATTATCATTATTTTATAAACCATCATATCAGAATTTACAAACTGTGAGATTTTGGGATTTGTTAGAAATGATAGATTCTTTATTTGATAGTGAACAATAACCATTTATCAAATGATTTAATTTCATTTTTTTAATAAATGAAATTTTGAGAAATCATTATTTATTTAATTTTACTTTAATGTTACATCTATTTAATTTTATAATAATATTATATTTAATATCAGTTTAATTAGAAATATACTTGATTTTAATAGAAGTAAAAGTTTATTCTTTAGAAGACATTTTTCTTAAAATAATTCTTCATTTTTTTATAAGAATAAATATACATAATGTATTTATTCCCCTAATAGATAATTAATTTGTAATTATTTATCCATTGGGGAATTAGGAGCTTAAAATTATGTAAATTTGAAACATAAATTTTATATCATTAAGAATAATAACTGTGAAAAAAAATTCCCCCATGGTAAGGGAAAATAAATAAAATGATGTAACAACTGCGAGATATGGTCTAATATTTTACCCAAAACATTATTTAATTTAATATAATTTAATTATTTAAATATTATCAATCTTGACATTTAATATATTTATTTTTTGTGGAAATTTTATTTTGATAAGTATATTGAGAAAAGTATATGTACATGAAAAAACAAAATGATGATATCCTCGTTTTAAATATCATTTATATATTAACGAGTTGGATTAAAATAAATTTTAAATGAATCATAAATATTCATTTGATAATAATGAAAATATTATTATGATGATATTTTATTTATATATTTTAGTTATCATATAATTACTTTAAACTTGTATATAATCTTTTCAGAGTAATTATGAAATTAGGGGAAAATAAATGTAAATAATTTATTAAAATTTAAAATTAATATATATGGATGAATTAAAGTTAAAAAATAATTTTATAGTAAATAATAATGTATATTTTGTTTATAAATTTATTAAATTATTATTCAATCATATATTTGTTGTCATTAATGTAAAATTATGTGAATATTCATAAAAATGAAATTAATACTATTTTACATCAACTAATATTTCATTAAATTATTTTTAAATCATTTAAATATTTAAAAATGAACTGTTGGATGAGAAATGGTTTGTAATATCATACATTTTATATTATAGATCTATATGTTAACTTATAAGTAAAATTGTAACCCTTAATATTGAAATAGACATTACCGTGGTTAAGGTTAAAATTGGTAAACAAAGGATTTAAACTCATGTATAATGTTTAAAATACCACATAAACTATTAAAATATTATAGGCTGTATATATTTCTACAAGATCATATCTTATATTCGAAATTATGGACACATCGTACCACATTTATATGAAAATGAATTTATTGTATTAAAATTTGTTTACTTCTTCCAGCTGTGTTAGTTGCTTCACATAAAAAAGGAAAGCCATACTCTTTTTAATATTCACCGAGTTGTTCTTCCTTGATTCCAAAATCCAAATAAAATATCTTATTAACAAAAAAATTCATTAATTAAATGTTTTTTCTTCATAAAATACAATTCTATGGATCCATAAGAAGGGATCTAAAGGAGGTCCACAAATATATGGTAATCAACAAACCCGACCACATTATCGTTATTTCATCCTATAACTCTTTTAAATTTATGAAATTAATCAAAAAAATTACATTAGTTGAAATCTTATATTAATTAATGTATGATTATGAAACCAATATTATCAACCATTTATTCAATAAATCGTGAAATAAAATTATCACTCGTGTATAAGTGTACTAGAACTTGCACATTTCGATATGATTCCTTCTCTGTCATCAAAATTAATGTATACTTATTGTGACATATTTAATATAAATCAATTATATTTATGACCTAATTATAATTTTTGATTTATGGTATCTTATATACCTTATATCATTTCCATCTACTTGAATATGTTAATCATTATACTATGTTTGTGGGAGCAAACCCCAACACAATGCGATGTGATTCATTTTTCATTTTAATTTTATATGTATTGTAATAAGGAAATATTTAAACAATATATATGATATCTATTATATTATAATTATTAAGAAAATGATAATTATTATTTACCTTTCTTTCGTCACAACAACTAAAAACTAGACATGTCACTGATGAATATGTATAGACAAACATCTCTTAAAAATTATTTAATTCAAATTCATCAATGTTTTATATGAATAATTCTAATATTTTGTATAATTATTACATGCGATGCATATTACATGATTACAGTTGATGATATGTTTAACCCCTGAACAATGTGTATTCCCCATAACTATATACCCACAACACAAATTAAAAAAGAAAATGATACCACTTAGAATAGCGATTTTAATAATGATTTATTAATAAATGGTTGTTAAAAAATAATAAGTAATTAAAATTTTGAATTATGTGTTTGAATATGGTTCTGTATTATATGTAAAATACATCTATATTTATTTTATAATATATTTTAACATGTGTGTGGACATGTAATACATTATTTAAGTTATTAATATATCAATACAATTTAATATGGATTTTTTATTCGTGAATTTCCATTGAGTAAATTGTATGAATCATATACAATAAACCTTAATATATTTTACCCTCCACATTTTATTTCATTAATTTTTATATTTTAGATCTATTAATGTCTCTTTAAAACAAAAAATGATTCAATGTATATTTTTTATATATCCAAACTATATTTTTATCATAAAGTAATATTTAATGTATTTTTTTCATTGATTATATAATTTTATATTACCTATGACTAACAAGAAGATATGATTCAATTATACAATGCTTATTAATTATATATATAATTATTTATTATGATTTTTAAATTTTCATGATACATTATTTCTTTTACACTTGTTATGATGCAATGATTTAATGAATATTTTCATTACATAATGGAATAAAAATGAATGGATTTTGATTATATAATTGTTGGTTAATTAAATTTACTCAAATTAAATGGGTAGTGTAATATTGATATGTCATAATGTGATGATGGTATGAATTGAAATGATTGAAAATTTATTATTTCACATTTTTATGTGTGATAATGAATTATTTCTATCATTGTTCACTAGATTATTTGCAAACGTGATTATAAATAGATTTGTACCAATTTTGATGTCTCATTATGATTGATTTTTATGTTTTTACACATACTTATACATGGAAAATATTTTGATTTTACATGTTCATAGTGTTATGGTTTTAAATTCTTTTGATGTTATATTCCTATTATATGAATCATGGATATTGATTATTTGTTTTACACCCATATTGATCTTAATTCTGGATATAACATGATTTTATAGTATACGGTCTATGATTTTATGTGTATGAATGTTTTGTGTTGATAACATTTATATTATTATTTATTCATATTGATATAATTATATTATTCTCCGAAATGATGATCGATATATATATATATATATCTCATGTTTTTCGTTAATAAGAATTTGAGGTCACCATTTCTTATGTTCCCCTTTCACCAGAATATTGATATTGGATTTATGTATGTTAGGAATCATATTGATACTAAAAATGAAGAAAATATATGAATATTAATTTTATATATATTTACCAATGTTTTATATATCTGTGATTAAAATTACATTGTAAGAATATAGTTATTAGGAATATATTATTATAATCTATAATAAATATTCCTCCAAAATAATACAATACATATGTATGTAAGGTGTGTTTCATTAGACATAATGTTATATTAATGATTATTTATTCACCAAAATGGTTGGGGAATATTTATTAAAACAATTTCGGATAAGTCTCTATATATGATAACAAACTATGTTATGGTAATGAATTCTGTGTTCTTTTTAAAATAAATTTGTACCTAACTTGATATTATCATGTGAATTAAATAGTGGTAAAATTAAACTACTGTTAGAAAATCCAACTAGGGAATATTAGATATTTACTCTATTATTATTGTTGTAAAATGAGTTTTCCTAATACTAAACATTTGTCTAGAAACTCCAACTAGATATTCATAGGTCATTTAAAATTTTCATGGTAGACCCTGATAAAGAAATTGAATATATGATGACCGTGGATAACCATTCATATATATAAGGTTTCATTGAATGAAATGGTGGATTCATTGTTTCGAATGTATATAAATTATTTTAAATGATTTATCGAAATTATTATTTTTACTCACAATATTACATCATGTTTTAGTTATTGTTCGAACGAAGAGGAATTAAGCTATCACTGGATTCCACGTACAACATAATGATTTTTTACAAGATCAGCCAAATTATATTTGAGATGGAATGTGAATCACTATGACTATTCATAATCATCTATCACATAATATGATTACTAATCTCATACTGGGTGAGTTTCCTGACACACCTAATAAAATAAAAATAGATTTTTTCCTGAAGACCGAAAAAATGAATATTTGGATTTCAAAATTTCAACAACGTCAAATGTGTCACCCAATGTTATATGTCAAATTTTTTGGAAGACATTTTTTGGGTCCAAATACATGAATTTTATACATTAATTCTCAATAAATTATATTTCTTTAGTGCGGGGGACATTGAATTTGTTTGTGTAAATTCCGTAATACATTAGCTCAATCATATACCTAATAAGAAAATATGTTATGTTATTCAATGAAGAAAAATTATTGATGTTAAGATGTGTTGGGATTAGGGTAATATTCTAATTAATTATTCTCTCAATGATATTCCAGTTATATGTATCATGACACATATTAGGATTTTTCTACAGTATCTTTTTAAAGAATTTCATGAATATATTGATTGATATTGATACACTAGAAAAGTAACACAGTGTTAAGTTGATTTGTTTTAGAAAACAAATTATTGAGACATATATAACCCTTAATATGTTCCTAATATTTAGAAAATAGTTTTTCAATGTGATGAAATGTTTATTAGTATAGAAAACATTATTTTTATTGTATTGGTGATCATTAAAATTATTAAAAATTTGATGAATTTTTTTTATTATAACTCTATTACATTTTTTTATGGAATATATTTTCTATTATGTGATTTTATTTTAGGAATAAGGATAGAGTTTTTTTCCTTAATTAAATATCATTTAATTGAGGGTTTTCTAGTGGTTTGGGTTATTTTCTTATTTTAGAGAATATATGAAAAATGTATTCACAAGTTTGTTTCGTGAAATTATGAGCTACATAAAAATTTGTAGAGGTATATAACAATTTTGATCTTCAAAAACAACATGTGATCAAATATTTCTTAATTTATTGTTTGCATTTAGGCCAAAAAATATTGTGGAGTTTTAGGGTTAACTATTTGTTGAATAGAGTAATTTAAAATAGAATATTATTTTAGTTGTTTTATAGGTTAATGTGTTATATATATATGATACTTGGTTTTAACCATTTTGGTTTTGGTAAATATTTTGAGTAAAAAAAATTACACGAAATTATTTTTTAGATCTTATGATCTGTTAAAAATTAAATTTAATTATCTAAGAATGAAATATTCCTCTTGAATATTTATATACTAGAGTAATAGATTATGTGGAAATTGATCGAAGAATCCTAAAAGTTTGAATTTTTTTATGAAATGGAATGAGGATAAATATGTATAGCTTATCAAATTTTATATCATTACAATAAAAAAATACCTCAACCATCTGAAAAGCATATTGTAAAAAAGTTATTCATTTATAATAATATATGATGAATTGATGATATTTTATCACCATAATGATTTAAGGTTCTTCGATCATTTACATTATCATGACCATTCTCTATATCATCCTATATATTTATTTAGAAATTATATTTCTCCTCAATTTATATTATTAAACACCTCACTAATATTCTCTCTTTCTAAAAACCATATTTTGTTCTATTTTATTCTACCATTATATTTCAAACTTACACTTTTTGAAGGATGTTTTGATAACAAATTCAATGATGATGGATTGAATCAATCCAATGATAATATATTCCACATTTTATGAGTGGTTTAAAATTATGTGGGAACATTTATTAAGGTAGGGGTTAAATATAACTCTTATTTTAAAAAAATTAATTATATGTTTGATATCATTCTTAACATGTAGTAATGAGATTAAAGTAATTTGTGGTATGATATAGTACTCTTATTATCTAAATTAGTTTTTTATAACCTATATATTGAGTTACAGAGTATGTATAAGAGTAATTTCATTGTGAAATATTGGTATAACTGTCATTTTATAATCAAATGTATTGATTAATTCTGTAGAAAGGTGTACATAATTTTGTGTATTATATGTTTAATCATAAAAAATATATTTTCATAATATATAGTTATATATTACATTATTATGTATAAATATTATTAAAAATGTATGGACATTTTAGTAATATTAATTTAAATAGTGAACACAATTTTCTAAATCACAAAATTATAATTATATTAGGGTGAATTGTAGTTGGTTTTTAGAAATGAATAATTATGATCTTTCAAATATTTTTATTAAATAAAATTAAATAAATATTTTAAAAATAATATTCTATTTTAGATTTGATGATAATGTGATTTTTGATAAATTTTATTTAGAATAATGAAAGTAATTAAAATTTAATTCGTAGTATTCCATATTTTTGTATAAGTTGATTTTAATACAAAAAGTGCTATTTTATAAAAAAATATTATTGTGTTTTATGAATTTATATTAAAATTTGTTTCTTCTAATTAAAGTGATATAATTTATAAAAATTTGGAAAATTTTAAAATTAGGAATATAGAAATAGTAAAATATGAAACTTTTATTCTTATCTTTATGAATAGTAATAGTGGTAATTATTTGTCATCTCCTTAAAGATAAAATAGTCTAAAATGGGATAATATATATATATATAATATCAAAATAAGTCCAAAATATCCCGTAATTTCTTTTAATGATATTAATTCTACCATATCCTTCATAATTTTAAATATATTTTCTTTTGGAGATATTTTATTTAGATAATTAAAAATATAATATTTCATGTAATGATAATACAAATTATCACTCTTGATTTTAATTTTCTATTATATTACCACATAAGGATGGAAATATGCTCTGAATGAACAATAAAATTTAATGTTATGAATAGTAAAATTATATTTATTATTTTAATTTATATCATACTTTTCATAATTACATTATTACATTAAAATCATATACAATGTGACTCGATTTATGTACATGTAGTGGAAAAAATAATGTAAATAATTTGAAAATTTTATAATGAAATTTACGTAGATGAATTATTTTTACAACAAAATACATAGGTTAAATTAATATATTATTTATGATTAAATGGAATAAATTTAAATTAATTTTTTGTTGATTTTTAAAATATAAAATCATTTGAATAGAATTTAAAAAGTCGTTAATAATATTATTTGTTAATTAATATTTTATTAGTTTACATATAAATCCAAAACAATATTGAAAAAAAGATATATGGGATATAAAATGCTAGAAAATTTAATCTAATACCTATTTATGATCCATTTATTCTTTATATGTAATCTTATAACCCTATATATTTAAACAATTACTTACCCTCATTAATGTCAAAAAAATGATTAATATTGGTATTAAAAATGATAAGGTTTTTAATACCAAATATACCTATCAAAATATTATTGTTTCAATTTATTTAAACCATATTATATCATATATTTAAAATTCTTCTCCCATGGATCAACAATAATGTAATGATTAATTTATTGCATTTAAATATGTTAATTAAATACAGGTGTGACGTTTCCTTTAATTATAAAGGACACCCCTCCTATCTTTCCACTACCCAATTTTGAACCTCATAGATCATATAAATACACCTAACACTACTAGAAAAACAGGTATTTGCGACGGGCTATTTGCGACGACATCCCGTCGCAACTGGCTTTTTGCGACGGGGGCCCGTCGCAAATAGCTCGTTGCTGAAAACGCCGTCGCAACTACACTTATTTGTGACGGGCCCGTCGCTAAATCCTTTTTTTGCGACGGTCATTCTTCCCGTCGCAAATAGTATTCCGTATTTTTGTAAAAAACTTTTAAAATAGTTTTTGCGACGGGACCCGTCGCAAATACCTTTTGCGACGGGTCCCGTCCCAAATACCTTTTGTGACGGCACCGTCGAAAAAACGATTTTTAAAAAAAATAAAAAACTATTAATAATACTAGTATTGGCGACGGGCATCGTATCCCGTCGCAAATACTGTTGATAGTATTTGCGACGGGACCCGTCGCAAATAATATTTTTTTTTAAAAAAAAAAAATATTAATAATACTAGTATTTGCGACGGGTATAGTATCCCGTCGCAAATACTATAAAAAAAATAAAAAAAATAAATTACTAATAAATTATTTTAATTAATATAATAATAGAATTATAATTTACAAATGAAAATAATAAATTATTTTAATTACTATAAAAATAGTAGAATTATAATTCAAAAATAAAAAATAATAGAATATTAATAAATGATTTAATTAATATAATAATATTACAATTATAATTCATAAATAAAAAAATTATTAATAAGTTATTTTAATTAATATAAAAATAATAGAATTATTTTACATTCAAATATTAAAATAATTCAAGTATTACAAAAAATATAATTAAATTATAAAATTATAAAATTTTAATATATATATAAAATTTTAATATATATATATAATTTAATATTATAAAATATAAATAATATTATTATTCATATTAATATTTTTTTTAAAAATATAATATTATTAATATTTTATAATGAGACAGAAACTACGAATAGAAAAAAAAATATTTTGATTTCACAAATTTTATAACAGAAATACAAACTCTAATCTGAAGGAGGGGGGGGAGGGGGGGGATCTGCAGATGGTGGTGGAGGAAACTCAATCCCTAAAGCAGGAGTGAGTCGGCGCATGTACTCAATCTTCTCCGGATGCTGCTGCTGCCACCGAATCGTCTGCTCCTCGTACAGCTGCTGCTGGCGTCGACGCTCCTCCTCATGCTGCTGACGCATCTGCTCCTGCTCTTGTCGGAGGCTCTCTATATGTACAGTCTGAGATCGCAACTGATCCTCATACTGTGTAGAAGAAGATGCACGACCTTCTCTCGAGCTGGATGCTGACATCGCAGCACTGCCATAATAATCTCCGGGAGTCAGTCGAGAGCCGATACCAAATACCCGGCCCTTCTCGAAGGCATACTGGGTGGCCTGCATCCATGCCGCCTCATCAAACTGACGGGCAGTGGTCTGATCTGATGACTCGGCCTGACTCTCAGGCCGGGCCTGTGACGCTGCGGCCTCATATGACTCCTATAGTTGCAATTTAAAATTAAAATTGTGAATATATTATATGCAGTTAATTTTTAAACTTGAAAACAAATAATACTGACCACGATGTGATGCTGACGATCACCTCTGAGCTCCCCAGTAGCAGGATCACTATACATCCTCCGATATACATCGTACTCTGTAATATTGGGGTGCTCGATAGCCTATAAGAATAAAAACTAAACTGTTAATATTTATAGTTTTATAAAATATTTATAAATAATGTACGTACCAGATGTTGTCTATGAGTACTGAAAGAACGACTCCCAGCTCGATGAGTCACCTCCTGTCTCCCCCGATTCTGCCTCCCCACCGATGATCTCCTCTGAAAGGCACCACTCAACGAGTGCGCACATAATCCATCCCATACATGGGATGAAATGTACTCTGGTCGGTGTGCTCTACATGACTCCTCAAAATCTGACACTCCTGCTTTCTTCATCGCAGTTTTTCTTAAATTGTGAAAAAACTGACGAAGGTGATCACGCATGGCCGCCTCTCATGCCTCGTGGATGGCTCCACGCATGTTATCCTCGATCGGATACCATAAACCCTACAAATAAATCAAAATATCAAGTTAGAAATGAAATAATTTTCAAAATAAAAATTATTTATTTACGTACGTACCAACCAATGGCCGAACATGGCCTGCTGCACATCAATGGGAATCTGCTCCCATGTGGTCCACAGCTGAGAGAAATAGTTGCGCAAAATAGCACTTCCCTGTCCGACTGCTATATGCGGAAAACTGAAAAAAATAATAAACATTTATTATGTGAATAGATTAATGAAATCTTAGTCAAATCCATAGGTTATCACACAGGTTATCACACCTCCGGGTGCGCGGATCAAACCCAAGACGTGGACGTCGCTCGGTGACGGGGTCAGGAATCATCAATCGTGCAAGACCGCGCCCCCTCCGCGTACTCCCTGGAGCGCCTGCAAGCTGAGGGTCATCTGCCAGCAACTCATCCGCATCGAAAGGCTGGTCAGCCTCCGCCAACTCACGAAATGTGGCCTCGTCCATCTGAAACATAAAATGTTAATGTTAGCAAATAATTGATAATTACTATTATATATACATATATACATATTATGATTGTATATAAATACCATGGAATTCTATAAGTGTTCATCATCATCATCATCTTCATATATGTCAATGTCATCTTCATATTCCTCCTCAACATCATCGATATCCATTCGAGTTGCAGTTGCTTCATCTCTTACCATTTCAAATTCATGTGTGACATCATTAACATCATCATCATCACCGACTCTTAAATGTGGGGTGTCGTCATCGATACTCATGTCTCTTTGTAAAAAAGATTGATTTTGAGTACTCTCTTGAAAAACATCAATTCTTTGCACATCAGTGAAAGCACAGTCACTTTGACTAACCTGATTGTCTCGAATTTTGATTTTTATTACACTCCACCAATCAGTCAAGTCTCTTGATGTTGCACAGTACTTTTCATAATAAACTTGATATGCCTGTTGATCCAATATGAATGGTTCATTTACTGCGAGAACACTTTTACATTTAATATCGATGATTTCATGAGTCGGATGAACACGCACGCCTCTCTCTGTATCCAACCACCGACATTTGAACATGGTTATGTAATGTTGTCCAAGATAATAGAGTTCAATGATTTCATCAAGTATGCCATAAAAGTCAACTTCATTTTCTCGATGATGAGATCCTCTCAAGCTAACTCCACTGTTCATTGTTTTTTTCGATTCCCCATATGCATGTGTGTGAAATCGAAATCCATTCACCACATATGCATTATAAGTTTTAACTAGTTTGGAAGGTGGGTTACTCAATACACACATCCGTTTGTCAACATTATCAGCATGTCGAGACACCTGAAAATTTGTGAAATAATTATCAATATAGTAAACTATACATTGAATGAGTTGCTAAAGGATAAAGAATTTATGTTACCAGTTTTTGAATCCACTGAGAGAAATTTTTCAGTCGACGTTCTTCGAGAGCAGCTGCAGTAATTTGTGGAATTTGTTTCTTGATATGATTATCATACATCCTATAAACACCAATGTTATTTATTGTAACATAAATGATAGAATAAGTGATATAAATACTTACAGTACAACTGATGTAATCTCTTCACAGTTGAGCAGAACATACGTATGAGCTCTATGATGTTCATCATCTGAAATCCAGCGTTCAGAAACTCCACCAAAACCAAGCTCTGACTGGTTGAAAACAGATAATTGATTGTCGATTTCATCAATATTCTTGTCATTCCGTCCCATTCGGTTGTGTTTTGAAGGATACTCAGATTCAAAATAATGGGAGCAGAAAAAAGATATTTCCTCTTGCAAATAAACTTCTGCAATAGATCCTTCAACAGATGCTTTGTTGCGTACTTTTCTTTTCAATTTTTGCATGCATCTTTCAAATGGGTACATCCATCGAAACTGTACCGGACCTCCACATTTGGCTTCATATGGCAAATGTAACATCAAATGTTCCATTGAGTCGAAGAAAGACGGTGGAAATATTTTTTCCAGTTTACATATAATTACAACAACATCTTTTTCAAGTTTGCCTAGAGCATCATAATCTGCCGTAGCCGCACAAATTTCCCGAAAAAAATGAGACATGTCTGTTATGGAATCCCAAATCACAGAATTCAACAGACCTCTTAATCCAATGGGTAGAAGTCTCTCCATTATAACATGACAATCATGACTTTTTAATCCAGTAATATGACCATTATTTACACATCTACCCAAATTGGAAGCACAGCCATCTGGAATTCTCAAATCTGCAATCCACTGACAAAATAATAAATGGTTTTCTTTAGACAGTGTATAAGCTGCTTTTGGTTTCAGTAACCTTTCTGTTCTGACATTCTCAAAGAGTTCCAATTCTGGATGCCTGCAAATTTGGGCAAGATCTAAACGTGCATTTACATTGTCTTTGCTCTTTCCTGGCGTATCCAAAACTGTATGAAACAAATTATCAAAACAGTTCTTCTCAATATGCATGACATCTAACATGTGTCGGACCAACAAATCAGACCAATATGGAAAATCCCAAAATATGCTACTTTTAATCCAATTGTGTTTTTTCCCAAAACCAAAAATTTTCTGTTGGTTTATTGTGGGACCAAAAGTGATGGGAGGTAATGAAAATACAACCGATTTTAACTCCGAATCTGATAGAATTTTTGGAGGTCCATCCCTTTCTGCTGTTCCTTTTCTGAAATGAGATCTGTATCTGCGAAAAGGATGATCAGCTGGAAGAAATCTGTGATGACAGTCAAAATAACAAGGTTTCTTTCCATGAATGAGCATAAATGATTTGTTCTCTCTCATACAGTAAGGACATGATTTCTGACTATGTGTACTACAGCCAGATAACATCCCATAAGCCGGGAAGTCACTTATTGTCCACATCAATGCTGCTCTCAGTATAAAATTCTGTTTCGTTGCAACATCATATGTACTGACACCAGTACTCCACAATAAATTTAATTCATCAATCAATGGCTTCAAATAAACATCAATATTTTTCTTCGGATGTCCTGGAATTAGTAATGCCAAAAAGATATATGGCTCCTTCATCAACATCCATGGAGGTAAATTGTAAGGAGTTAAAAAAACAGGCCAACATGAATATTGACTACCATAAGATCCAAACAGACAGAAACCATCAGTGGAAAGGCCCAGTCGAACATTTCTAGCTTCTAAAGCAAAGGATCGATGCACTCTATCAAAATGTTTCCATGAATCACCATCTGCTGGATGATTCAAGCTTTTATCGGTTGAAATATTCTCTTTATGCCATGACTTCATTGTCGCTGTATTCTTAGACATGAATAAACGCTGAAGTTTGGATGTAAGCGGAAAATATCTCAACTGTTTTACAGGAATCAAACCAGACTTCCCGTGTTGTCCTTCTTTATATCTCAGTTACCCACATGTGGGACAACTATCCAACGACTCATTTTCCCCAAAATATAAAATGCAGTCATTTGAACATGCATGAATCTTCTGACAAGTAAGTCCCAAATTTCGAACCAACCTCATACTTTCAAAGTAATTTGCAGGTAAAACATTTCCTTCGGGTAACAGTGTTTTCAGCAAAGAAAATATCTGGTCAAAACAGGTGTTTGACATTCCATTATCTGATTTGATAGCCATAAATTTTGCAACTGCTTCTAATTTGCTCATCTTGCAGCCAGGATATAATGCATCCTCAGCAGACTTCAACAACTCATAAAATTCAGACGGTCCCAACTCAGGATTTGAAGCTATATCAGCCGGAGTTTCTTTATGTTGAACAGATGAACCTGCAACATCATGTAATAAATCTTGAAACTGGGATGGATCCAGAATCAAGTTGGTATCACCTGCTCTGGAACTGCGTTCACCGTGTTGATACCAAAAAACATAATCTGCTTGAAAACCAAAACACAAGAGATGTTCCCCCACTTTGTCAAACGTGTCAAACGTTCTCAATGCACATTTTCTACAAGGGCATTTTATCTTTCCTTCTGAAACAAATTCTGGATTTGATGCCGCAAATGATAAAAAAATCTCCACACCCTCTATATATACTGGATTTAAACCAGAACCATTTGGATTTCTACGTTGATTTATCCATATGCGGTCATCTAATAATGACTGTTGACGACCTCGTTGTTCCATATTTTTCTATAAAACATAAAAGCATTACTGGTTTTGAATAATCTGTTAGAAAAAACACAAGCAAGGATTGAATATATTGATAATAAAGCAAAACCTGTTACAAATATTGATAATTTTAATATTATATTGATTTTTTATTTTTTTTAATAATATTAATATAATTTTTTTCATAAATATTAATTATATAATAATAACATCATTACATTATTAGTATATTTTATTATTAATATTAAAATAATATAATTTTCTATATTATATACAATTCTCCTTTTATCTGTGTGTTTCACATTCTGTCTCCACATGTAATATTGACATTCACTTTCACCTCTCCATTGGGGAGTAGGTTGATAATTTTGAAAAAGAATGCCAATATTACATGCGGAGACAGAAAAAACACAGAAGAAAAGAGAATTGTATATAATATAGAAAATTATATTATTTTAAAATTAATAATAAAATATACAAATAATGTAATAAGGTAATTATTCCTAATTATTGGTAATTATTTCAAATTATTGATAATTATTCCAAATTATTAGTAATTATTCCAAATTATTGGAAAATATTGGTAATTATTGGTAATTATTGGAAAGTATTGGAAAATATTGGTGAATATTGGTGATTATTGGTGATTATTGGTAATTATCGGTGATTATTGGTGATTATCGGTGATTATTGGTAATTATCGGTGATTATTGGTAATTAATACTAATTATTGGTAATTAATACTAATTATTGGTAATTAATACTAATTATTGGTAATTAATACTAATTATTGGTAATTAATAATAATTATTGGTAATTAATGTAGGACCCCGGGACACCCTGAGAGGGGAGGGGTGAATTAGGGTGGAAACTTTTTCTTCTTAATGTTGTGGATCTTGTTCCCACGTTGGTAGGAACTACTTAAACCTGTATGATGTATATGATCAGCAATTAAACATTCACATGCAGAGACAGATGACACAACTATTTTTACTTGGTTCACCACTGAGGGCTACGTCCAAGGAGTATACGCCGACAGGTTGCCGGTCGTACTTAAATCCACTATGCTTCACTAGCTGCGGATACAAATGTTCGGGTACAGACACTCTGTCCCAGGCTCACTGCCTTTACAATTGTTCCGGGATAGCTCACTGCGTCCCTCGGGTCACTCCCGTTGACTCCCCCTGGCTCACTGCCGTTGGTGAAGTCTCACTCAGTTTATAGACGTGAAGGTCTCTTCAATAGATATGCATTGAAGTCTTTGTCTCCTGTTCAGCATGAGACTTTGCTTGCATCAGATTCCTGAGTTGATGCTCTTTTGAAATCGATATTCTACTTCAGTGCAATACCTGAATCCACTAAATCTCCTTCTCTTCCTTCAATTCCCATTTCTGACACCTGAGTGTATCGATATATTTCTCTCTCTGTGCAGATCGGATTTTGGTTGCACGATCGTCCTTCTTCTCTTCGCAAAGCAGATTTGAGAGTGCTAAGCACCTATCAAAAGGCCTGCGGGACCCCCAAATTTTCCGCGCACCCTTCCCGGGGGCTTGCGCGTAAAATTAAAACCTTGTGCGTAAAAATAACTTTTGTCGCGTAAAAGGCTTTTCGCGCTACTCTTCTTTTTCGCGCAAAACTTCCTTTTTTCGCGCAACACCTTCTTTTTCGCGCAACCCTCTGTACCTTAATTTTTCGGCGCGCCGGAGCTCAGGATTTGTCTAAGTGTCGAGCCTCTCCGAATGAGAGGGGTTCACCTCATATTTATAGACGTTTGTGATCCTGCGCGTAAAACCCCCCTTCTTGCGCACAGCTAACTTTACGCGCACCAGTTCGATTTTCTGCGCACATGGTGCGAACATCTCGGATTTTTCGCGCGCCTCTTGCCTTTGCCGATTTTCTGTATTTCTGATTCGATACGCTGATTGCGCGAAAAATTCACCCAGCTTTTCTGCGGACAACATTTTTCGCGCACATTTCTAGTTTTTCGCGCACAGCTCTAGTTTTTCGCGCAGCCCATGCCTTTACCATTTTACAACGTTCTGATTCTGAAACACTGTTTGCGCGAAAAACTTAGCTCCACTCATTTCGTGCATCCTGCTGTTTTTCGCACCTAACATATGTATTTCGCGCAAGCCTCTTATATTTCGCGCACCACTTCCTTTTTGTGCGAACCTCCTTTTGCAGACAATCCATGTTTTTATTTTCCGATTTTGAGGCCCAAAAATTTGGCAAACACTGGGAAACAGCGCCACCTTGTATCTGCTCTTTTTGTACCACCTCCAGATCATCCATTCCTTTTTCGACGTTCTCTGACAAAACATGGATCATTAACCACATCCCTCGAACTCGACCTGCCTCCATAGAAACTCTTTTGCCAACAAATTTTTATGTCGTTTGTTTGCTTTGTCGACAAGGACGATCACCTCAACAACGCTTCATCATGGTGATCTGTATACTTCAGAAACTCTTCTGCTTTTATCACTTCCTCCACTATTGTGATATGTTGTCTTTGAAGGAACAGCTTTAGCATCATCATCTTCTATGACAATGTGATGTTCATGACTATCTCAGAAGTCCAATCTTCGCACATTGTCTTCTTCATCAACCGGTATGATGTACTTCATGCAAACCGATTCAATTCGTCATGAAGTCTCTTGCATGGTTCTCATGCAATCATGAGTAATTGCATGGACTTCATCCAAAGACCTCATTCTTCTTTAATCATCATTGGATGGATTATACCTCACATTCTGCATTGTTGTAAACAATGTATCACCTTTGACACATGTTCTTTGAACTTCCGATCAGTACAACAATCGTCTGAATCACCACTCCTCTACTTCATCGGAGTACTTCATGATCTCCTTCATTTTGATATTCCATTGACAACTATTGACAATGTATCACCTTTGACACATGTTCTTTGAACTTCCGATCAGTACAACAATCGTCTGAATCACCACTCCTCTACTTCATCGGAGTACTTCATGATCTCCTTCATTTTGATATTCCATTGACAACTATTGACAACAAATACAAACCTATACACAACGTGGTTCCAACAATCTCCCCCTTTGTATTTTGTTGTCAATACCTTAAACATCTTCTAAAATGAATCCGTCAATGTCAAAATGAGAATCTTCTTCATTTCACTTTCTCTCCCCCTTATTGACAAGAAATACAAAGCGCATGGTAGGGAGGGTATCAATCCTCACTTAAGCAAGGTTTCATTAATCATTTCACTCTAAGTCTACTTGAGCAATGCTCGATGTAGAAAACAAGAGGATTTGATTATGTCAACAATGCTGTCCATTACTCACAGATCATGATACCAACATGAGATGAGAACTCATGTATCTTGTCTTCAAGGGTTTACCACTTTTATTTCAGTCATAAGAAAAAAAATCACTATGATAGAGAAAAACCAACCTGAAACTCCTGCACTCAATTTAGGATAAGTGACCTCGGGGCACTTCCATTCTCTTTATGTCACTGATCAATTCAGTTACTTCCCCTTTTTAAAATAATCTTTGATCTGAGAAACCAAGGGATAGAGATTGAGAAATGACATACCTTCTCCATTGCTGTGTTCTTTAAGAAATTCCCAGAGTAACCGCTTTTGAGTCCAGCTGGAGTTGATATTGATTGAAACAGTGATTATGGAAGCTTCTTCATTCTTCCCCTCCTCAAGGGAAACACTCATCAACATCTTCATCAAGAGTGATCCTTCATCATCATAATCCTTGAATATCAATTGACGAATCCACTAAGGATGGAAACTTCTTTAGCTTCGCTATCAAGAGATGACAGCACTCACTACTTCTCAGGTTCTCCCCCCTGAGAGTATGCTTCACCTTCAATTCCCTGCATTGTTAGCACAAATACAATACACAAATGATTACGGGAATAAGGTGGATCCTCCTTGCTTCATCAACATGAGCTGCAAGGTTGAGATGATTTTCTCAACCATGTTCCTCTGTTTACTCCTGTCTTCATGCCTGCTCTTCTGAATATATGTTCTGACATCTGTTGGTGTGGCATGGATCTCTTCACATTCTCTTCTACTTTGTGTGAGGAATTGTTCTGCTTAGCAGCCAACATGTAAGATAACTTATTACTCCTCTTAATGACTGCTTCTTGCTCTGGTATTAAGGTTAGGCAACCTTTTGCAATATGACCAGATTTATTGCATCTCTCACACAGAACTTCTTTCACACGTGCATTTTTATTTGTTTGCAATCTCTCCTGCACTGTGTCTTCATCATGTGAAAGTTTCCCTTTTCCTTTAACACCAACCTTGGCCTTTTCATCTTCAAGTTTCCTCACTCTTTTCAAATCTTCTGGCCAGATGACCAATATGTCATTTGGAACTGTTGCAGCTGGTTTGGATCTTCCACATGGGTTCATCTGAGTTTCATCCCACTTAGTGTTTCTTTTGGATGAATGACCCTTCAATTTCATGGATCTAAAATCCCGGGTCTTCTCAGCTTCCCTACTTGAGATCTTCTTGGGGAAATGTGTGTTCGCACTATTCTTCTGATTTCTCCCCAAGGAAAATTCATCCTTCTTAGCTGGATTGTGTGGTCTTTTGTTCTTATCTGCTCTGGATATCTGTTGACATAGGAATGCCCCATTCTTGTGACCACTGCCGCTGCATACATCACAGATGTTGTCAAGCATTCCAAATCTGTTTGCTGTAAACAGATGCTTCTGGACCTGTGGATGTTTCTTCTTATTCTCCGGCTTCATCCCCTTTGATATAGGCTTTCCCTGTGCTTTTCGATGAAAGGGATTATAAAAACAATCCAGTGCACAGTGCCCAAATCTATTGCAGCACCAACATTGACCCACAAATCTTTTCTTCTTTGTGTCTTCTGTATTAAGTTGTTGGGCCATCTGCTTAATCTTTTGTTCTCTATTTGAGGAACCCACTTCCTCCTTTTTCTTCCCATCCACCCTAGCCATGGTGGTAGGTTTATTCTTCTCACCTTTCCGCATCCATACTTGTTTAGAACTTTTCTTCCCACCTGCACTGATTGTTGGAGTGTATTTAGAAACATGAGTGCAAGATGGTCTGGATGGTACTTTCACTTTCTCAGTTGCTTGTGACAGATCGATGAGAGAAGTCATGATCTTCTTATCACATGTTGGAGGTCTTTTGACAATAGAATCCTCCATTTAGCATTGAGTACCGGCAGCAACTGATTCTTGATGTGGATAATCAAGAGTTGTCATAATCTTCTTGTCACATCTTGAAGGCATTTCAGCTTTAGACTCCTCCAACGAACATTGAGTGCAAGCATCACTCATTTCATTCTTTTGTGAAGTCTCAATATGTGCATTCTGAATCTTGGTCAACTGAGCTTCCAATTTTTGACCCACAATATTGAGGATGATCTTCTGATCTTCAATAGTGATCATCTTCTCATCACAAGTCTTCTTCAACCTTTCAACCTCATCTTCATGCATCTAAACATTGTTTTGTAACAATGAGTCAAGTTCCCTGAATTTAATGGAAGTTTCTTCAAGACAAAAATTCTTGACTTCATTGTTCATCTTCAGCTCAGCTTCAAGTGCCTGGATCCGTTCTTCCAGAGTATTGCTAACTTCGCCTTTTTCTTCAAGGGCTTTCACCCGTTTGGTGAGCTTCATACATTCCATAATTTTTCCTTCCAGCCCCTTTTCCATATTGTCTACTTCTCTTTCAAGTCTAGTGATCTCAAACTGCATAGATTGAAATAGGCTACAGATAATAGAAACCCTTTCTTCTGGAATATCATGCAGATATGTTCTGAGTTTTTCCTGAAAGCTTGAATAGGGGGTGTCATCCTTTCCTCTGGAAGAATTCTGAGCCACCTGCTCGATACTTTCCAAGCCCGATGTTTCTTCATTATTGGAATGGCATGAAGAACAAGACACTTCATCTTCTTTGGATGCGGGGGAATTTTTCATCATCTTCTTCTCTTTATTTTTTCTATTTGTCAAAGTCTTGGTGGATATAGATTTCTTCTCAGAAATGACTGCGTCATTATCAAGACTTCTCTTCATTGTTGACTCTAGGAAAGAAACTCAAATCCTCTTCTCAATAGAATTACTGGAGAATATCCAACATACATCAACCTCCCTCTGATACCACTTGTAGGACCCCGGGACACCCTGAGAGGGGAGGGGTGAATCAGGGTGACAACTTTTTCTTCTTAAAGTTGTGGATCTTGTTCCCACGTTTGTAGGAACTACTTAAACCTGTATGATGGATATGATCAGCAATTAAACATTCACATGCAGAGACAGATGACACAACTATTTTTACTTGGTTCACCACTGAGGGCTACGTCCAAGGAGTATACGCCGACAGGTTGCCGGTCGTACTTAAATCCACTATGATTCACTAGCTGCGGATACAAATGTTCGGGTACAGACACTCTGTCCCAGGCTCACTGCCTTTACAATTGTTCAGGGATAGCTCACTGCATCCCTCGGGTCACTCCCGTTGACTCCCCCTGGCTCACTGCCGTTGGTGAAGTCTCACTCAGTTTATAGACGTGAAGGTCTCTTCAATAGTTATGCATTGAAGTCTTTGTCTCCTGTTCAGCATGAGACTTTGCTTGCATCAGAGTCCTGAGTTGATGCTCTTTTGAAATCGATATTCTACTTCAGTGCAATACCTGAATGCACTAAATCTCCTTCTCTTCCTTCAATTCCCAGTTCTGACACCTGAGTGTGTCGATATATTTCTCTCTCTGTGCAGATCAGATTTTGGTTGCACGATCGTCCTTCTTCTCTTCGCAAAGCAGATTTGAGAGTGCTAAGCACCTGTCAAAAGGCCTGCGGGACCCCCAAATTTTCCGCGCACCCTTCCCGGGGGCTTGTGCATAAAATTCAAACCTTGCGCGTAAAAATAACTTTTGTCGCGTAAAAGGCTTTTCGCGCTACTCTTCTTTTTTTGCGCAAAACTTCCCTTTTTCGCGCAACACCTTCTTTTTCGCGCAACCCTCTGTACCTTAATTTTTCCGCGCGCCGGAGCTCAGGATTTGTCTAAGTGTCGAGCCTCTCCGAATGAGAGGGGTTCACCTCATATTTATAGACGTTTGTGATCCTGCGCGTAAAACCCCCCTTCTTGCGCACAGCTAACTTTACGCGCACCAGTTCGATTTTCCGCGCACATGGTGCGAACATCTCTGATTTTTCGCGCGCCTCTTGCCTTTGCCGATTTTCTGTATTTCTGATTCGATACGCTGATTGCGCGAAAAATTCACCCAGCTTTTCCGCGGACAACATTTTTCGCGCACATTTCTGGTTTTTCGCGCACAGCTCTAGTTTTTCGCGCAGCCCATGCCTTTACCATTTTACAACATTCTGATTCTGAAACACTGTTTGCGCGAAAAACTTAACTCCACTCATTTCGTGCATCCCGCTGTTTTTCGCACCTAACATATGTATTTCGCGCAAGCCTCTTATATTTCGCGCACCACTTCCTTTTTGTGCGAACCTCCTTTTGCAGACAATCCATGTTTTTATTTTCCGATTTTGAGGCCCAAAAATTTGGCAAACACTGGGAAACAGCGCCACCTTGTATCTGCTCTTTTTGTACCGCCTCCAGATCATCCATTCCTTTGTCGACGTTCTCTGACAAAACATGGATCATTAACCACATCCCTCGAACTCGACCTGCCTCCATAGAAACTCTTTTTCCAACAAAATTTTATGTCGTTTGTTTGCTTTGTCGACAAGGACGATCACCTCAACAACGCTTCATCTTGGTGATCTGTATACTTCAGCAACTCTTCTGCTTTTATCACAACCTCCACTATTGTGATATGTAGTCTTTGAAGGAAAAGCTTTAGCATCATCATCTTCTATGACAATGTGATGTTCATGACTATCTCTGAAGTCCAATCTTCGCACATTGTCTTCTTCATCAACCGGTATGATGTACTTCATGCAAACCGATTCAATTCGTCAGGAAGTCTCTTGCATGGTTCTCATGCAATCATGAGTAATTGCATGGACTTTATCCAAAGACCTCATTCTTCTTTAATCATCCTTGGATGGATTATACCTCACATTCTGCATTGTTGTAAACAATGTATCACCTTTGACACATGTTCTTTGAACTTCCGATCAGTACAACAATCGTCTGAATCACCACTCCTCTACTTCATCGGAGTACTTCATGATCTCCTTCATTTTGATATTCCATTGACAACTATTGACAATGTATCACCTTTGACACATGTTCTTTGAACTTCCGATCAGTACAACAATCGTCTGAATCACCACTCCTCTACTTCATCGGAGTACTTCATGATCTCCTTCTTTTTGATATTCCATTGACAACTATTGACAACAAATACAAACCTATACACAACGTGGTTCCAACAATTAATACTAATTATTGGTAATTAATAATAATTATTGGTAATTAATAATAATTATTACTAATTATTGGTAATTATTACTAATTATTCCTCATTATTACTAATTATTCTTAATTATTGTTAATTGTTCCTAATTATTACTAATTATTCCTAATTATTACTAATTATTGCTAATTATTACTAATTATTGCTAATTATTAGTAATTATTGCTAATTATTAGTAATTATTGCTAATTATTAGTAATTATTGCTAATTATTACAATTTATTGCAAATTATTACTAATTATTACTAATTATTGGTAAATATTGGTAATTATTGGTAATTATTGGTAATTATAGGTAATTATTACTAATTATTGGTAATTAATACTAATTATTGGTAATTAATACTAATTATTGGTAATTATTACTAATTATTGGTAATTATTACTAATTATTGGTAATTATTACTAATTATTGGTAATTATTACTAATTATTGGTAATTATTACTAATTATGGGTAATTTTTACTAATTATTCCTAATTATTACTAATTATTACTAATTATTACTAATTAATACTAATTATTACTAATTATTGGTAATTATTACTAATTATTCCTAATTATTACTAATTATTCCTAATTATTACTAATTATTCCTAATTATTACTTATTATTAGTAATTATTGCTAATTATTAGTAATTATTGCTAATTATTACGAATTATTGCTAATTATTATTAATTATTGCTAATTATTATTAATTATTACTAATTATTAGTAATTAGTGATAATTATTAGTAATTATTGATAATTATTTGTAATTATTGATAATTATTGGTAATTATTACTAATTATTGGTAATTATTACTAATTATTGGTAATTATTACTAATTATTCGTAATTATGACTAATTATTCGTAATTATTCGTAATTATTACTAATTATTCGTAATTATTACTAATTATTGGTAATTATTACTAATTATTAGTAGTTATTGGCAATTATTGGTAATTATTTGCAATTATTGGTAATTATTGGCAATTATTGTTAATTATTACTAAATATTGGTAATTATTGGTAATTATTACTAATTATTGTTAATTACTGGTAATTATTACTAATTATTGGTAATTATTCCTAATTATTACTAATTATTGGTAATTAATACTAATTATTGGTAAATAATACTAATTATTGGTAATTAATACTAATTATAGGTAATTATTACTAATTATTGGTAATTAATACTAATTATTGATAATTATTACTAATTATTGAGAATTTTTCCTATTTTTTCCTAATTTTTCCTAATTTTAGGTATTTATTACTAATTATTACTAATTATTGCAAATTATTGGTAATTATTGCAAATTATTGGTAATTATTGCAAATTATTGGTAATTATTGGTAATTATTGGTAATTATTGGTTATTATTGGTAATTATTGGTAATTATTGTTAATTATTGGTAATTATTGGTAATTATTGGTAATTATTGGTAATTATTGGTAATTATTGGTAATTATTGGTAATTATTGGTAATTATTGGTAATTATTGGTAATTATTGGTAATTATTGGTAATTATTGGTAATTATTCCTAATTATTGGTAATTATTCCTAATTATTCCAAATTATTGGTAATTATTGGTAATTATTGGTAATTATTCCTAATTATTCCTAATTATTCCTAATTATTCCTAATTATTGGTAATTATTCCTAATTATTCCTAATTATTGGTAATTATTGGTAATTATTCCTAATTATTGGTAATTATTGGTAATTATTCCTAATTATTTCTAATTATTCCTAATTATTCCTAATTATTTGTAATTATTGGTAATTATTGGCAATTATTGGCAATTATTGGTAATTATTCCTAATTATTACTAATTATTGGTAATTATTGGTAATTATTACTAATTATTACTAATTATTGTTAATTATTGTTAATTATTCCAAATTATAGATAATTATTACTACTTATTGGTAATTATTACTAATTATTACTAATTATTACTAATTATTGAGAATTATTACTAATTATTACTAAATATTCTTAATTATTGATAATTATTGATAACTGTTGCTAATTATTAGTAATTAAATGAATAATTACCAATAATTAGGAATAATTACCAATAATTACAAATAATAACATTATTAGTATATTTTATTATTAATGTTAAAATAATATAATTTTCTGATTTATATACAATTCTCCTTTCATCTGTGCGTTTTCTATCTCCACATACAAATAATACATGTGAAGACAGTAAACACACAGATGAAAAGAGAATTGTATATATATAAAAAATTATATTATTTTAATATTAATAATAAAATATACTAATAATGTAATAATGTTATTATTCCTAATTATTGGTATTTATTACTAATTATTAATATTTATTCTTAATTATTAAAAATTATTACTAATTATTCCTAATTACCATTAACTATGATCAATACTAATAATTTAAATTTATTAAGTAAGAAAACGATGTAAACATAATTAAATTACAACTAATTAAGAATAATTGAAACTAATAAAAAATTAAAAATAAATATTAAATTAAAATGAACATAAATACCTTGAAAATTGATCTGCTCTGATCGTTCTTCAAAACTTTAATATCAGCTCCGAAGAAAAAAATTAAACTGAAAAAAAACTCAACTTTAGAAACAAAAGTTTGAGAGCAGGAGAAGGTAGAGAATGAGAATGATTTGAAAAAAACGGATGGGGGTATTTATAGGTTAGATTATTTGCGACAGGTTTATTTGCGACGGGTACCGTCGAAAATACATTAGCCCGCATTAATTACGGGCAACGAGTAAATAGTAATTTCTGACGGGTCCCGTCGCAAATAACATACTATTAGTGACGGGAATACTTTCCCGTCGCAAATACCTTTTACTGCCGCCGGTTATTTGCGACGGGGAAACCAATCCCGTCGCAAAAGCCTATTTATTTGTGATGAGATTTATTCCCGTCGCAAATAACCCGTCGCAAATACCCATTTTTCCCGTAGTGTAATGATGTTTTAAACCTCCCAATTCTATAATTATTTATACATTATATCTTAAAACACAATTCTAATAGCCCTTAAAAATTGCTCTAAAGGCGGAATTTTGAAGAAGAAGTAATCACCATACTCAATCTCTTACAAATTATTAGTCCATATAAATTCATTAAATCATTGGAATTCATAATTAAAAGTAATTTTTTTATAAAAAATAAAATACACTATTATTTTTATTATTGGATAGCTATTATCCAACAACATTTCTATAAAATTGGAATTGAAATTATCTCTCTGTGTACGTGTGGACTACCATATATACTAAGCAATATGGGTAATTCAACATCATCATAATTAATTGAAGGTTATTATAACGGATTTATGTTTATATGTGATAATAAAGAAAAAATAATACATTAAGAATTATAATTTTCTATAAATGATCTTACTCTTTCGTCAATTGAAAATGGTAATGGTGCTCATCATTATATGTGGACTACCACATGCACAATTTGATGTGATTTGTTTTTATTTTTTACCTTTACATGGATAATAATGAGTATATATTTAATAAATATACATAATATATCTCATAGAATAATTACATTGAAAAAGTAAATAGTTATTTGAAATTATTTTATTCCAACCATCGAATATTTGAAACAACACACAAGCATTTATACAGACTACCATCTTTGTGAAGTGAATTAGTCCATTTATCATCAACACATTTTAAGAATAATTATAAAATTTCTATAATAATTAAATATGAAACTCATTTAACAATTAATAGTTTATATATAATTAAACCATGATCAATGTTCATTAACCAAAACCATCTACCGGAAACGTAAAAGAAGATCCTATGAGTTATCACTTAGAAAAGTGAGTCTAATAATGCATTGTTAATAAATAGGTTTTATTATGTTATAATTAAATAATATTTGGTATTATATATACGATTATGGTTAGTGAATATTTTTTAAATTAACATAAATTTATTATATATGAATATTTAATGTGTGTGTAAAAGAAGATACATGATAGAAGGGTTTTGTTATTCAATTTTGTATTATTTGGGAATGTTAATGCATGAAATTTTGTTTTTGAGTTTATATTATTCTTGTTTGGTATAAAATATATATATTTTTTGTCTCTTATTTATTTAAGAAATTATTGATGTTAATTTGAATTTTAATCTCATTGGAAATCAAGTTACGACACAAAATGACTTAAAATAAAACCGGACTTATTTCTAATTTCATTCAGGAATCGAATTTCAATCATATAGATGTACTTTAAAAAACACCAAGAATGGTTTTTCTAATTTAGAAATGATTTTTAATATAATTTTTACCAATTATGGGATTTTTAAAATTTACAATTAAAAATATTATACTTTTCATTTCTTGTACTATATAGTTTTTACTGTTGGTGTTAATTAATTTTTTTTCAATTATGACAATAAATATTTTACCAATAACATGACCGCCGAATGATTTGATGAATTTATTTACATTTTCCCAATTTGTATTCAAATGAAATCATTTTCCTAATATTATATAAATTTTCTATTTCATATAATTTATTTCCCATTGTAATTTACTCATTAAAAAATGTTTCACTCATCATTGAGATTCATTTTTATTTGCGATAACATCAATTGATGTCATTTATTATTCACTAGTTATAACATCCAATTATACCATCCATGTTCCTCTTATAGATGGTTATTGATTATGATGATGAAATCGTTATTAATCCCCTTTTTCTCATATCATTCTACGACGAATTGATGATTTCATTCATGACCTTATGGAATACATTTGAATGTGATATTGATTATGGGATGGAAGGGTCCTTCAAATACCTCTAATTATTTGGGTAATGATTCATTAATATATCATGATATGATGATGATAAAAATGTTCATGATGAAAAATATATTTGATCACATATTGATCTATGATTATGATTTCATTCATTATTTTCTAAAACGATTTTACATGTAAATGGTTATAAATTGATTTTTTTTCACATTTTGATACATGTGTATTATTTATTTCAATCTATAATAACAATATTATCTATGTTAGTGAATGGAAATATATTTACTCAAAATATTATTATTTTCTATTCATAGGATTCCATGTTACTATTTTATGGAAATTGGATGTTCGTATCTTTTTATGATAACAGTAATGATATTGTTTCTTGATTTGAATTTATTTTGCACTATATGATATAATATTATCTGTGTATGACTATATTATATTAAAAACATGAAAAATATTTTTTTTATAAAATTAAAAATATATTATAGTCACATATTATTTATGATATATCTCCCCCTTGTTTTTAAAATTTAAATTATCTTATATCATTATTACTTATGTTTCCCTTTTCTAAGGCTATTAAAAATTATTTTAACCATGTTTTTCTTAAGAAAATTCATATATATGAATAATATATAGGTAGGTGACATATCTTTTTATGCACCAGTTTTTATGTATCCTTATTATTGTGAAGAAAATGGACCTATATGATTAATGTTAATGTAAAATTTTTTGTTGTAATCAATATTTTGCTAATATGATATAATATATTTGTATATGAATATTAGGTCCTTATACTAAACCACATAATAGGGTTTGGCCCCATCATTATGTACTGTGGAGGATACAAAATTCTCTTAAAATGGTATTACATGTCCCTAGAAGCTTCCAATACCTAGGATGGAATTATATTATCACTAGGAATAAAACTTGTTTCCATCAAACCAATGTGTTCATTAATAGGATTACTGAGTGAAATAATTTTGGATGATGCATCATTATCTTGTGTACGATCATATTCATTTCTTGTTATTTCCAATGTTGAGTAAGGATAGTGAATACCTTTACAATTATATGAAATATTAAGAACCATTATAAATATTTCATTATTATTAATCTAAATATTTGAATTTATTTCTTTAATAAAAACAAATTTCTTAATAGTATCCTTTTTCAACTGAGATGAATTGGAGATGAGAAAAGGGAAATGGAATGTTGATGCTAGGTTTTAAACTATCATCATGAATATAGACTTTATCATTTTGTAAAAACATTCATAAAACCAATTTTATTAGAAAACCCACATGATAAATTATTTTTCTTGTAGTCATTGGACAAATGAATAATTATTCCATAATCAATACGACTTGGAAGATTCCAACCTCATATTGTTATGAAACAAATTCAATACTCCAAGGATTTGAATAAGTATTCATCAATAATTTTGGTGGAATTTTATAATTCAAATTAGTTCAAGAATAATGAGAATAACTTTTACAACTAGTATCATAATAAATTTTTATTTGAGTACCAAAATAAGGTGAAATGTGTGTCATGATCCTTGGAATCAAATATGACCATTTTAAACAATGGACACAGTTGTAGATATATTCATGAATTTTTTTTCATTATAATGATTTAAAATTCATATCACATTCCTAAGTGTTCAACATAAACATATTTATATTAATGGTTTTATAACCCCAATCATTACTTTTAATATTTTTTGTAGGGAAGATGATGCTCAAATACCCATGTTCTATGAAAATAATTAACAAATCAAAAAACCCTCAAAAGTCATTGATCCTCTTCACATGGTATTTTTTCTTCCATCGATTCTTCCATTTTGGAAATATTTTGGGGGATTTGATAGGGAGTTTATTAAAATAAATCATTTGCATGATTATATCATGACCAACATCAAAGTGTTCTATTAATACATTATTGATGGCTTTCTTCGAATTATTATTCAATGAAGCCAATAAATCTATCTAATTTGGTATTATTGATGAATGAACATATTTTATTTGAATTATAGGACCATATTTACAATTGGCTCTATTCTATGTAGGTTTTTATGAGTTTATCATATTAGTCATCATCCATTTGGATTCTATTTAAAGTATATAAAATTCACTTTCTGCGGATATTGATTGATTAGGGGATTCCACTGTATAACTAGAACCTCCAAATTATTCTAAACTATAAATTACATTTTAAATATTTATATTTAAGTTAATGTTAAATTATTATTTTATATTATTTTCTCACTATTTACAAAAAATTTATCTATTTAACAAAAGTATCAAAAAAAAAATTTAAACTAATTTTGTCATGATAGAATAAATACATGAAATTCATTTGATGAAATTCTAATTATACGTTTTTGTAAAATATTTTTTCTTAATATTCTTGTATAATGAAATATAAATTATTATATTGTTTTAAAAAAATAACATATTTGTATAGGTTAATTTAAACATGGGTCATACATCATTCCCCCATTAAAAATATAAACCCATAAATTTATAAAATGCAATTTCATATATGTATTAGGGTATATATTCCTCATAAAAACATTAGTTTACAGTTTTTCTATTAAAATCTTATATTATTTGAAATGTACCTTTACCATCCTAGTATTTTTATTCCACCACACTTTTTTGACGTGTTAATAATAACAATAATAGATTTAAAAATTTATAAATATATCAGTAAATACATCTAACGAGTGGAAATTACGCCATTGGGCCTGTCATACACTTCCACAATAATGAAATATATAAAACGGTATTCATTTTCTACAGGGTTAGTGTCAATTCCAAATTTTATTCCAGATTTACAATTATTTCTAAAATAACAATAGGTCCAATGAATATAGGACATATTTTCCACTAAATCCAAACCTCATAACGCCTTTAATAAAGATATATTTTAGCAAATAAGATCTCCCACATAAAATTATAAATCCTTCTATCAATTTTTATAATGGAGGTGTTACAATCTTCGATATTCAATGAAATATAAATTGAATAGTTCTCACATTCATTTTTGTCTCTCAAGAAAGTTCTATTCCAAAAATATTATACTGAAAACATCATCCCAATAAGTTTTTTCCACTGTTATTTCACATGAGATGCTTCATATATTTCCATTTTATTTCAATAATAGATGATATTGTTATATAAATTTTACAAAAAAGGTAAATTCTAATACCATGTACAATGATAATAATTTCATCATGAACAATGAATTTATTCAAATGATTTAATATTACATTAATATTTCCATCTATCGGAGGGTGTAAATATTTTCTCAAAAAAAGATTTTTGGTGATAGGATTCTAAATTATTTTCATGAATATCTATTTAATCTATGGGTTATGATAAGCTAAAATCAAAGATGTGCACGCTGAATTATATGAAAACTATTTGTGTATGTTAATGAGAGGTGATAAAGAGGTAGATCATTATTTATAGAATGAATTTTTTTAGACTTGGTTGGGTGATTAAATGTTACCCATATTGAATCACTTCGTTTAGATGTATTTCATAATCGATGACAATATCTATTGTAATATCATTCCACATTAATATAGGATTACAATGAGGTTTCATGGAATCTTTATGGAGTTAAAATTAATACATTACCTTTTGATGAACATAGAATATTGATTCAATGTAAAAAATTTACCTCTACACATTATCCTAAATAATGTTAGCCTAAATTATTTTACATATAGAAGTCACATTGTTTTATATATAAATCATAGTTATGGGATTCATCTTGTAAAACCTCATCATCAAAGTTATTAATTAAATCTATATCCTCTTTTTAACACATGATCCACATAAAGAGTTTCTTCTATTATTTCATAATATTTTTTTGATTTTTTAATTTATTATAATCAAGTGAGGTTTTTTTCATGAACATTAGTAAATAAAATTTATAAATTATCTAGAAAATAATATGTATTTATCCTTCCATAATGATTCCCATGTCCAATAATACAAAATTATGAATATATAATAGTTTTTATTTAATGTCTTCTTAATAAATATTTTGTATTTACTACACAATGCATTTTTTAGATTATTCTCCTTCCCAATGAGTATGAGTACTGATAAATGAAAATACCTGTGTAGAAACTACCATTTCCTTCCTCTCATGTACAACTTTTTTTGGGGGAAATTTTTTAATTTTTTTACTTGTTTATATCTCATATTTTTCGTCATTGTGATAATACTTCAAAATGTTCATGGAAAATATTACATTTTCCAACTCAAGGTCATGGGATGGATAATTATATTGAGGACAATTTAATAACTAATATACTTAGGAAAAAAATCGTTCATTCAACATAAGGATACTTCTAATTCCATTGATAAATTCATAACTATATAACACAATACAATCACTTCTGGAATAAGAATTAAATATAATTGCATTGTCTAATATCATGTTATGTTCTTCAAATAATCCATTACAATCATATGATAATATTAACCTAGCACCAATTATTAAGATAATTTGGAAATATTTTATGTAAGCCGATGATAGTAATCTTGAAATCCACAGTAACAACATATTTTGGTAATGTTTATTAGAGAATTTTATTATTTAACATCAATTTTCATTGAAGGGTAAACTAATATTATATCGTTAGAGGCAATATAGACAATAAAATATACTTTCTTAATACTTATTTCGAACTTACTAACTTTTACACATAACTCTTTCACTCAAATATTTTCCTAAATTATTATAAAATTTATTTCATAATCATTATTGTTTTTAGAGTATATAAGCATATCATTAATAAATACGACAACAATATTATCAATATAATCCTTGAATATTTATCTCATCATATCCCAAAAAATTAAGTTTGAATTATTTATCAAAAGGGAATTATTGTAAAATCATAATGTAAATATAATGTGAAAATATGTTTCTATGGAATAACATTATTCCATATAGGGGTTTTAAATATCATCCCATCTGATTGACCCAATCTGACCTAGCCATGTGGGGTCCCCTCTTTTCATTTTACCCATGAGGTGTGATCGTGTTTTTTTAGGACATGTGTGTAAAAAATTCTTTCCCAGTCTAGCCCAACCAACCCATCTCTCTATATATATAATAAATAATAAATAAAATTTTATTTTCATTTTTATATAATTGGTAATAAATTATTAATAACTAATATTTAATTAGTATAAAATTTAATAATCGATATTAAATAACAAAAATTTATACAGAATGATAAATATTAATCACCAACAACAAATTATATTTAGAAATAAATAATTTGGTAATAAAACTAAAATACAACATTAATTTATCATTTTATTTATATTATAACTATGTAATATTAATTTTATGTTAACATTATTTTTATTTTACTTAATATTATATTCATATTATGGAACATTATTTAATATTTTATTCATATTATATATTCTTTTATTTGTGTAATATAACATTTGATTTAAGTGAATATAACATTATATATCATAAATATAAAATTATAATTATGTTATATAAATTCAATTTACATTATATAGTGTTATGAATAATTATTTCTTTTTATATTTAAGTTATATTTTCCAATCTATATTAATTATCTGTTTTAATTTTCTCAAAATATTTCTAGTTTTTTAATATTAAATTTATTTTATTTTTAACTAAACTGACTCACCCAACCCCACATTTCCTAATCCAATATGGAGTAGCTCAGGTAATTTCATCATATAAATAATGGATGTGACCTAACCTGACTCAACCTGAAAACATTTTCTTAGGTTATGTCTAAAATACCCTAATACGAGACATGACCCAATCAATTGACACCGTTACTTCATTACTAAAATTGATATAAACCAGAATGAAGATCTACATTTTAAATACATTTAGCTTCTTAAAATAAATTTAATAAGTCATTTGTTGATGTTATATGATTCTTGTGGATTATAGTAATGAATTGGATTTACATATAATTATGTAAAACCAAATAAACACATCCTTATTCATATTTAAATTAATAGGTTCTCCCCAATGTGAAACACTTGGATGAATGATTCCATTATTCTAGAACAAGAAGAATTTTTTCATTACTTATAATAATACCACAATTATTTTCCAACATGCAGTCATACATACATATTTTTATTTAATAATTATTTTAATGGAAAAATAAACATCTCTATCTGGTTGATTTACATATAACTCTTCAAAACACATTTAAATTTATTTGTGATATAAATGTACATTCTTTTTAGGAGGTTTATATTCCCATATTAAGGTTGTTTCTTATATTATTCTACAAGAATATCATTAGTTAGAACAAATAATGGTGAATCTTGATATGATTTAGATGAGGAATTATACACTATAATGATAAGTTATTTCATTTATCCATTGTTACTCGTAATTCTTCTCTTAGAAATTATTTCATTCATTATACATTGAACTCAAATCCATGTAATGAATTATATCAAACTCAACCATAAGAATACAAACCATGAATAAAAATATGTTATCAATAAAAATAATAATAGTAAATTAATGTAATATAATTATTACAATGATATATTCATAAAGATTATTTATTTAAATGAGCCTTCTATATGTTCTAGGAAATAAATTAACATTATTATAAAATCTAGAAGATTTAAAAGTCTGCATATATATTAAACCAAATAATGAATTAAAAAAATTTATAATTACTATCACTTTATAGAAAAAAGGTTTTCTATAATTAAAAATTGATATAATAATCACATAATCTTGGCCCACATTCCTCAAAACCGTCTGTTGATAGTTGGATCATTGGTTATAATAATTCCGCATATCCAAAAAATTGAATCGCTAGATAACCGTGGATTATTTTCTTCTATTTAATTTATGACATAGATGTTCGTTATCTATTAACATGTAACAAAGTCCCATTTCCTTTAATAATTTACTATGATTCTCATCCATATTTTTTCAAATTTCCCATCTCCCAATATTTCATTCTTAATTATTTATTCATTTTGATTACAATGCGAACTACTAATGTCATCTTTTTATACATTCCATTGAATATATATCCTATATAACTCTATTTATATTTATTTAACATTATAATACATCATCTTATAATGAAAGCATTTAGGATATCAATTATATTCAAAGTATTATCATAATAACCTCAAATAAACTATAAATCTTTGTATTCTTATAACCTATATAATATATTTAATTGCATTCTAATATTGTGAAACATGAATAATTTACCAAAACACATTCCTTTTTTCATAATTTATTTTAGTAACATCTTATACAAATCATCTCATTTATATTAAAAAATATGATTCATTAAAAATATAATTTTTTTATTTCCCCATTCAATACATTTTATTTTATAATATTCCTCAGGGTACTAGTTCAATGAACACCATTGATCATGATCTTACATTAAATTATATAGTTCTTAAATTACTAGATTCCATTTGTTTAATTAAAAATCAATGAATATGGTTTCAATAGAATTTATAAATTACTCATATACCTTTGTTATATAATTTTAATTAATCAGTGGATGATTATATTGAAAAATGTAATCCATCCTCGGTGTATATCGAATTAGGAAAATATTTTTATTTATATTATAATTAATATTTTTCATAAATAAGATCATATGTACCAAATGTTCATTGATATTACTATCTACAAAAAAATATATAATGAATTTATCATAAGGGAAATCCATTCATTAAACAAGGTTATTGATAATATTTCCATTTCTTAAACTAATCACCATTTCTAAAGAATAGATAACATTTAATTAACTCACTACATCTTGAATATCTAGATATGGAATAAAAATAACTAAAATGTTTTAAAATATGATAAGTATTATCATAATGTTAAGGTTAGATATGTTCTTAAAAAATATAGTTCCAGTGTAGCATACTAAAAATATTTTTCTACCAATTGTAATGACCTCAAATATGGTAACCCATTTATAGTATTCACATTTTTAAAATGTTATAACATAAAATGGATCACAAATAGAATGATTTATAATTTACATAGTCTTCAGAATCTTAATACATATATGATTTTTATATTATATTGTAAAATATATCCTAACATGAAAAACATTCATGCATCTGTGGAAAGTAGTCAAGAATTCCTAAATAATATTTATGTGGAAGGAAACTGAAATAATATATGAACTCAAATACTCTATATGAGTTATGAAAAATGAATTCAATTGTGTGTAGATATTTATTTAAAAATATTTTGTAGTGGATAATAGATACATAATACATTTAATAGAACCATGTGATTCTAAATGATGCGATGGAAAATGACAGTCAAATATATAATATTAATTAATTCATTATAATGAAATTTTATAATGTTTCATTTCATGGAATTTTTTCTAGTATGACATTACAAGATATCATAAAACTAAGTATCCATAATTTTTATGATGTATTTTAATAATTTTTTAGGTAAATAGAAATAACCTTATAGTTTTTCCAAATTATTTTCTAATGATACCTATCTATAAAAAAGCCCCACCTTTAAAAAAATGATTATAGTGCATACCCTTGATATCGAATAAAAAATAACTAATAATTATACCTTAGAAGTAAATAAATATCCACATTTAATCATGAATATAAAACATTAATATTTCCAAAATAAATGAAATAATATTCATTATAATTGTCCTTAAACATATATGTATATTAAAATAGTGTATGATTATGTAAATTATAATTAAGTAAAAGAGATACTAAATATATCCATTATACAGAAACTATGTATGTGAATGTGAAAAATAATATCTAATGAATAATGGAGTGTGATAAAAAACATGATCAGTAGAATATGAATGATAAAAAATAGATGTTATAATCCAGAAATCAATAAATGATGATAGAAGACCATAAAATTTCCAAAAATGTCGGTTAAATATTAAAGAGATTCTTTTGAGAATTTGTGAGAAAGTGTGAGTGAAATTATAAATAATTTTTTTAATAAATGTATAAATTTTTTTTAAAAAATAATAATTCATCTACAAAATTATTATCTTTTGGAAAATAATAAATTTTATATCTATATAAAAAATCATATAATAATGAAATAATAATTTACTAACAAATAATTGAATCATGTGTTTTATTTAAAATATAGAATAACAGTCATAAATGTGGGTAAATCTATCAGTGAAACATATATCTAAATCAATATTCTTCAACATTATTATGGATAGTCATAAATAACATGGTCAAAAAAATAGAAAAAATCATTTTTATCGATGTATGGAATGTCGATGGTAGTAGGTAAAGGCCTTATTAAATAATTTAAATAATGGTGAAAATGATTTCAAAATAATTTCTTTATAATAGGCATGAATGATAAATATACTAGTATAAAAATTAGATCTAATTTTAGATTTAGAAAAAAAACACTATTTTAGTAATTGATTACAATTCTATTAAATGAATTCATCAAAAAAATATGAATAACTAAAATTGAAAACGTAGAATAACATTGATGGGTGTAATAATAGATGGACAATATCATAATTCAAACATAACAATCGTAATATTGGTTATTATTGTAACACCCCCAAGGTTATATAGAATTCAATTTCATAACAATAACTTTTCCTCTTCTATGTTTTGAATTTCAAAAATTGGCCATCTATAGTTGTGTTCGGTAAGTCATTTGGAGTCTGATTGAACAGACATGATTTTCAGTGAATAGTAACATACCCTTATCAATAGTAATATGAATAGTAATATGCCCCTTGAATAGTAAATAATAATATTTTTTTAATTTCTTAAGGCAATAAGATAATGAGATCATAATTAAATTTTCAATGAGAAATAAAACTAAATGCACTTTGAGATTGTTATTTTTTGAATTAACTATAACCTTATTTAAAAATTAAAATAATAATATTTATAAAATTATTTTTTAAAAATGGATTTCACTTTTGACTTCTACACATCAAATAATGGTAGGGGAGAATTATTTGGATTTGTCTGAAATTCAAGAATTGTTGATGAATAGTAAAATACGATAATATATGATAAATGCTAAATACTTGATTTACAACATCATAGTAGATGCAAGGATTATGTAAGCCCACTTGGTTTGAACTCACATGTCATTATTAATATTAGGGCTAACATTAAATAATAATATTCATTGTCTTGAGGTAAATAATAAAATAATGAATTAAATATTCAAAAATTACCCCTCTCCTCCAATATAAAACCCCCCTCACCACTACCTCTTCTAATCACTCTTATAAGCCTTGATTCTGGTCATAGTTCGGCCAATTATCATTCCCTAGTCTCTCCCGACGTCCAAGAATATTCTGGTATTCCAAAAAGATGAAAACCCCTTCCCTTAAGGAGTTTCTCAGGGAGGTTATTTCAAGAGGTAAAGCACCCTTCTTTTTCATTTGGTTTCATTTCAATTTATCTTCCTTTTCTATCCTATCCTCACATACTACATCAAAAGGATCATGATAACTGCAGTAACATGTATATACTGTATTTATATCATGTTAATGGAAGAATCACCATAAATATTCTCACTCCCTCCCTTTTATTTTATAAACGAAATCGATCTCCATGAGATTCTGATTTATAACCTTTGTGGATGATGAAGTTTCGTTCTTCAATTTCTTCTTAATTACTTGTAATGAAACCAGATTCATGGTTTAACCAAACTATAATATATATTTTATAACCTAATTAATATTCAAGAACCATAATATGTACATATAATTAAGTTATATGACAAAACTAGTTCATAATATTCCAAATACCACCCAATAATCGAAGTGGTGGTCATCTAATGATTCATCATCATTCCATGTATCCAAATGATATAAATGACCATTATAAATTCTATATTTTAATTAATAATATATAATTCCAATCCTAGATATTTATAACCATTCCACATATACTTCATTAATTAAAAACAAGTGAATCGAATATGAAAATAAATGAAATGAACACTCTAGAACGAAAAAATTTAATACAATAAATTGTCAATAAAGACCTAAATGAACTAACCAGATTTATGGTAAACTAAATACATGTATAATATGTTTGGGCATAATTTATTATAATGTACAATTTCATATTCCAGGAACATAAGTACAAGTGGAGAATACATTTGGAGTAAAGGTAAGGGGTTTCTCATCTCACATTCATTTCTGTGATATTTTCATTGTTCACCACTTATTACCTGTATGTGGTTTATGTGTATGTAAATTTGATATAAAATAAAATTATTCCCTTTATATTCATATTAATTAATTATTCAATTGATGTTTATTAAGTTTTGGTCATAGGATTTGACTGATTACGTTGTGGTAAGAGACATTGTCTCAGATGTTGTTTTCGTCATGACTATCTGTGTATTGTGCACCTAATAATCCTTATGTGTTGTACCTACTACCCATTTGATATAAGTTTTAATTTGAAATTATATTTATATTAAATATCCATAATCTCATGTCATGGATATGTTTGTTGTCTAAACTGTATACCATTTTACATACGGTGTTTATTTTGAAAGTTATTTTAATTATGAAAATATTGATGAATCAGTATACTCTACTCTATACGGATATTGAAAGGGAATATTGATCTTGTATTGAATCCAATTATAAAGAATTCATTGGACATGCAGTGGCAGGTGGGGCCCGTTATATCCCCTCAATTCATCGGTAGGTCTAATGGGACAAAACAGATGGCGACAAACCCTTCGAGTTTGTTTCCAAAAATCAGATGGGTTTCTAACCACAGAACTAAACCGTTTTTACAGTATTATGGATTCATGTTCTAGATACATGATGTCTATATAATATGAATTCTCTTTATTCATTATCAGTTTTTATTATTGTCCATGAGATTTTCACTATGAAAAAATCTATGGATGCAGTTTCATACTCAGTTTATTAATGGCATTAGTTTTTCATTTATTCACAATTCCATATTTTTTATGTCAGATTGAATATTATTCAATACATTTTATACTCATTCTTCTTCTATTAGTAACCCTTACTAATAATTTTAGCTCACCCCTTACGTTTTCTACCTTTGATAGGTGATAAAGAGAAGGTCTTCTTTTGAGTTCATGTGGATGGAGATTTTAGTTTTTGTTGTGTATTGTATTTTTTAACCATTTCCAATGTAATTTGAGTTACATATATGTATCAAGTTTCTTCAAGACTACTAAACAGATCGTTCCTTTAGGATTGTCATTCCTTCTAACCTTGTTAATATCTAAAGTAATGCACCATCTCCAGCCTAGAGGTGTCGGGTGGTTACAATTGGTATTAGAGTAAGTTTAGTAGAAAACAGGGAAACTATAGTAGGAAATGTATAGTAGGGAACAAAACCTTAAGGTAGTATCTGAGGATTAACATACAAGAACGTCCTGGTATTTTGGTATGTAATAAATTATGTGGATATTTTAATCAATATCTCCTTTTATGGATACGATCCTTAATGCAGTCTTGGTTAGGACACTCACGAGGGCTATTCTTAGGATAATTCATGTTTTCTATGCTAGCGATTATAAAGGAGTTAATGTAATTTTTTCCTTTTAGGAAACATGTTTATGCATAGAATTTCAATATATGATCAGTGATTTTCTATTTAATATTCATAAACTAATATTTTCTATCCCATTTTTTAGAAATGGAGTCTAATGGAAGAAGGGGAATCAATACTTTTGGGGAAGGTAGGGATCTCCCTACTGAGAAAGTCAACAAAGTAAACTTTGGAGAAGATCAGATCATGACCATATTCGGACAACTTACTCAAGTTGTAACGAATAACCATTCAACACATTTGTTGGATCGTTTCATGTAGCATAATCCCCCATCATTCAGTGGGACTACTAATCCAATGGTTCCTAAGCAATGTATCAAGTCCCTTGAAAAGTTATTCACGGCATTAAGATGCAATGAAAATGAAAAGGTTGTAGTAGCGTTATATTGTCTCAAGGGTGATGCCGATCAATGGTGGTACTTGATTCAAAATACCATGGAGGAATAATAGATAGATGATATGAAATGTATGACTTTTATGGAAATATTCTATGAAAAATATTCCCCTCGTGAGAAATGAACTGAAATGAAGAGGAAATTCCTTGGCATCAAACAAAGTGAAGAAGAAAATGTTGCAGAGTATGAGGCTACCTTCACAAGGCTAGCCAGGTTTGTCATGGACTACATTCCTGACTCAGCGGACAAGATTGATCATTTATTTTATGTTCTTAAGTGATGTCTTCGAACGGAACTGACTTCTCAATCATTTTCATCATATGATGAAATTGTATCAAGTGCCATCAAAACAGAGAAGAAATTTGATATATCAAATTTTTTCAAAGGAAACCAAGATAAGATGCAGCATTATGATATCAAGGGAAAAGGAGAAGCACCAAATAAGAGAAACAAAACTAATAGAATCCCATTATTTGAGAACGGTGGAAAGAATCATCCCGAGAAATGCATGAAAGGCAAGGAAGTATTCTATAACTGCGGAGAAAAGGCTCATCGATTTGATGAATGCAAGGGGACGAAACAGTTAAACGATGTTCAATTCTACAATTTCAGAGAGATGGTACACTATGCAAATGAGTGTCCTAAGCACCAAGGAAACATGCCTCAAAAAAATCCAAGAGGGCACGGGGGAGCCTATACAATTACAACCGCGGAGGTTGAAGTTCCTAGTGACATGGTGGCAGGTACTTTAATTGTTTCCTCAAACATAGAAAACACATTATTTGATTATGGATCATCTCATTAATTTATATCCTCTCATTTTTCCCAGATAATTAGATATGTCCAATTTATTTAATAAAGCAGTTTTCAGTCAAAACACTCATGGGATGTATCCTTGCAACAAAGGCATGTCCACTAGTCCCCCCTCCAAACACCAAAACGTGCTTTTTTTGCTAGCCTTATCATGATACCCATGATAGAATTTTATATAATTATCGATATAGATTGGCTATAAAATTATGATGCGAGGATTTATTTCAAGAAAATGGAAGTTGCAATTTTTGGAAATGGTGTAGAATCCCTTGTCTTTAGAGCAAAAAATTCACCACCTGATTCTTATCCAGAACCACCTCTAGTAGCTCTATTGAATTTAATACTTGCGGATGGGGGAAATAAACCAATATCTATGGGAGGGAAAATAAATCTTCAAATTTAATATGTGGACATAGTGAAAGTTTACATTGATGTATTTCGAGAGGATTTACATGGACATCCTCCATAGCGGGAAGTTCAGTTCTCTATTGATTTAATTCCTAATGCAAGACCTATATCAATGACTCGCTATAGAATGGACACTATGGAATTAGTATATTTAAAGAAAAAACGTGAGGATTTGAGTAAAATGTTATTTATTGTACCTAGTGTTTCTCCATGGGGAGCCCTTGTTCTCTTTGTCAAGAAGATTGATGGATCCATGAGGCTTTGAATTGGTTACAGAGAAAACAATGCTATTACAATAAAGTATAAGTATCTTCTGTGCCAGATTGAATATTTATTTGACAAACTTTATGGGTCTTAATACTTTTGAAAGATCGAATATTGATCCGGATATCATCAATTGCATGTGAGGAAGGAAGATATTCCGAATATAGCATTTCAAACCAAGTATAGGCATTATTAGTTTACAGTGATGCATTTTGGACTTAAAAATGCACCCTATGTTTTCATGGATTTAATGAATATAGTTTTCAAGGAATATCATGATAATTTTTTATGTTATTAATAGATGATATCCTAGTATACTCAAAAATCTATGATGACCATGAGGATCATTTGTGTGCTACTCTGAAAAATCTTAGATGAAATCAATTATATGTGAACTTTAGAAAATACGAAATCTGGATTCAGTCAGTTCCTTTTCTATGCCATATTGTGTCTAAGGATGGAATCCTAGTTGATCCTGTAAAGACAAAGGAAATCCATGAATGGACCATGCCAACAAACATAACTTAGGTACGCATTTTTATTTACTTAGTAGGTTATTATCTGCATTTCGTGCAGAGTATTTCCCGATTGGATAAGCTACTAACGAAGCTCACACATAAAGGGGTTAAATTTGATTAGACAAATAATTGTGGAGAATTTTTCGAATAATGGAAGATATGATTAGTAAATTCTCGTATATGGAATCTACCATCAGAGAATCACAAGCTTGTTATTTATATTGATTCTTCCAAGAAAGGACTTGGTTGTGTCCTTCTGCAAAATTATAGGGTTATTTCTTATGCATCACAACAACTAAAAGTACATGAGAAAAACTATCCTAATCATGATCTTGAGTTATTTTTTTAATCATTGCATTGAAGATATAGATACATTATCTATATGGTGAAAAATATGAGATTTATACTAATCACAAGAGTTTGAAGTATATTTTCTCATAGAAAAAACTCTACATAAGGAAAATGAGATTGTATGAACTACTCAAGGATTATGATTGCACGATACACTACCACCCGGGGTAGGAAAATAAGGTGGAATATTCTTTGATCATAAAGGATCATGGAGTATTGAACAAGATGAGAGTTTAAAGGGATCATATTTTCATGGATCTAGTAAAGATGAATATGTGAATAACCATGGAAGGTGAAACATTAATGCTTTTTCAAATATTTGCCAAACCATATTTACTAGAAATGATAAAAATTTCTCAAGATGATGATGTGGAGCTTCAAAAGAAGATTAATGCTATGAATGATGGGATATTGAGTGACTTCATATATGATGATTGTATTTTGAAATTTGGGAAGTGAATTTTTGTTCCCAATATACCTGATCTGAAAAGGGAATTGTTGGATGATGCTCATAGTTCCAATTTCTCTATACACACTGGTAGCACTATGATGTATAGATATTTGAAGGAATATTTTTTTGTGGTACAACATTAAGAGAGATATTTCTGATTTTGTTTCATGATCTATGGTTTGTCAACAAGTGAAATCTAGAAGGCAACAACCTGGAGGAGTATTGAAACCTCTTCCCATACCTGAGTGGAAATGGGATAATATCACGATGGAATTTGTCATGAGACTACCAAAGACTCCTAGAAGAAAAGATGCAATATGGGTCATTGTTGATCGTCTTACCATGTCATCACATTTTCTTGCTATAAGAGAAGATCTACCACTTGAATGTCTAGCAAGACTATATATTAATGAAGTTGTGAGACTTCATAGAGTACCCATGTCGATTGTTTCTGATCAAGATCCACGTTATACATCAAGATTCTATAAAGCCTTCAGAAGGACCTAGATACTGATCATCATTTGAGCACTCCCTACCACCCACAAACTGATGGACATTCAGAACAAACTATTCAAATATAGTATGAAATGTTGAGGTCTTATTCACATGATTTTAAAGGCATGTGGGATCAATATTTACCTCTTTTAGTGTTTTCCTACAACAATTTCTTCCATTCAAGTATACAGATGGCACCCTATGAATCATTATATGGGAGGCGATGTCGTGCACCAACATGATGGGATGATGTTTGTGATAGAAATCTCTTAGGACAAAAACTTGTTGAAGGAACAATTAAAAAGGTGATGATTCTCCATAACCATATCAAAATAGCTCAAAGTAGGAAAAAGAGCTATGCAGATAATCGAAGGAAGTATTTGGAGTTTCAAGAAGGTGATCACGTTTTCATAAAGGTATCTCCATGGAAGGGTATTATATGATTCAGTAAGAAGATAAAATTAAGTCCCAGGTAAATTGGACCTTTTGAAATTCTCGACCGAATTGAAGCTGTAGCTATCCATTGGGCAATGCCACTAAGTCTCTCCAAGGTTCACAATGTATTCCATGTGTCAATGTTAATAAAGTACATGCCAGCCCCAACACATGTAATCACTTATGAAGAATTGGAACTTGAGCCCGATCTGTCTTACTATGAAGAGCCTATCACGATTCTTGATACTAGATAACAAGTATTGGGAAATCAGATTACTTGACTGGTAATGGTTCGATGGAGGAACCATAAGATGGAGGAAGCAACATGGGAGCCGAAGGAGCTTATGTTAAAGACATACCCAAATATTTTTAAGTAATATTCTATGAATTTCGAAAAAGAAATTTTTGAAAGGAGGGGAGAATTTATCACCCCAAGGTTTTATAGAATGTAATTTTATAAAACAAAACTTTTCCACTTCTATGTTTTGACTTTCGAAAAATGATTATCCAGAGTTGTGTTCGGTGTGTTATTTGGAGTCTGAAAGAACAAAGATGATTTTTGGTGAATTGTAACATACCATTATGAAACGTAATATGAATAGTAATAAGAACAGTAATATTCCCATTTAATAGTAAATAATACTATTATTTTATTTTCTTAAGGCAATAAGATAATGAATTCTTAATTATTTTTTCAATGAGAAATAAAACTGATTACACTTTAAGATTGTTATTTTTCGAATTAACTACGACCTTATTTAAAAATTAAAAATTTAATATATAGATATTTATTTTTGAAAAATGGATTTCAATTTTGAATTCTACATGTCAGAAAATGTTAGGGGTGAGTATTTGAGATTTTTCTGAAATTCAAGAATTTTTTATGAATAGTAAAATGCGATAAAATATGATAAATGTTAAATACATGACTTACTGCATCATAGGTGATACAAGGATGATTTAAGCCCACATGGTTTGAACTCACATTCCATTATTACTATTAGGGGCCACATGGAACAATACTATTGGTTGTCTCGAGGGAAATAATAAAATAATTAATTAAATATTCAAAAAATACCCCACTCCTCCACTATAAAAACCTCCTCACCACTAACTATTATCTTCAATCCTATAAGCCTTTATGGTCCTCAAAGTTCTTCCCAATTACCCTTCCCTTGCCTCTCCCCACGTTTAAGAATATTATGGTCTTTCCAAAAGTCCAAAACCCCTTCCCTTATAGAGTTTCTCATGGTGGTTATTTCAAGAGGAAAAGCACCCTTCTTTTTCATTTGGTTTCATTTAAAGTTATCTTCTTTTGTTATCCTCTCCTCACCTCATATTTCCAAATGATCATTATAACTCCAGTAACATCTATATACTGGATTTATATCATGTTAATGGAAGAAACACCACAAATATTCTTACTCCCTCCATTTTATTTTATAAACGGAATGAATGTCCATGACATTCCGATTTATAACCTTCATGGATGACGAAGTTTTGTTCCTCAATTTCTTATTAATTACAAGTAATTGAAACATATTCATGGATTAACCAGACTATAATATCTATTTTATAACATAATTAATATCCAGGAACCAGAATATATACATATAATTAAGTTATATGACAAAACTAGTTCATAATATTCCAAATACGGCCAAATAATCAAAGTGATGGTCATCTAATGATTAATCCTCATTACATGTAAAAAAATTATATAAATGACTATTATAAATTATCTATGTTCATTAATAATATATAATTCTAATCCTGCAAATTTATTACAATTCCACATAAACTTCATTACTTAAAAACAAGTGAACTGAATATGAAAATAAAGGAAATGAACACTCCAGAACGACAGAATTCAATAAAATAACTTATCAACAAAGACATAAATGAACGAACCATAATTATGGTAAAATAAATACATGTATAATAGGTTCTGAAATAATTTATTAACAAGTAAAATTTTATATACCAAGATCTTAGGAACAGGAGCGGAATACATTTGGAGTTAAGGTAAGAGGTTTCTCATCTCACATTTATTTCTGTGAGATATTCATTGTTCGACACTTATTTCATGTATGTGGTATTTGTGTATTTACATTTGATATATAATAAAATTATTCTCTTCATATTTATGTTATTTAATGATTCACTTGATGTTTATTATGTTCTGGTCATATGATTCGACTAATTACATTGTGGAAAGGGACATTCTCTCAGCTGATGTTTTCGTTGTGACTATCTTTGTATTGTGCATCTAATAATGCTTATGTGGGGTACATTGTCACGACCCGTCCTCGGGGCCCGTGCCGTGACTACCCCAAGCCCGCCTTCCATAGGCCAGGGGCTGGCGACTAGCACCAAGGCGTAAAATCCCAGTAAACAGGGAAGGCATTGCCTTTATAAGTAACAACCACACAGAGTCAGCAAGCGGAAAGTAAAGTGCAGAAAGGTAAAGGGGCCGGAAATACAAGCCCAACTGTAAAGTACAACTGAAAAGTAAAGTACAGCAACTGAAGAAAAGACGGCGGCCTCGTGTCGTCCACTGGCAATCCCACCTGAAGGGTGGGTACAGATAGCCTCCAAGCTCCTCGGGCCCCACGTCCGCTCTGAGCACGTCCCGTCCAGTGGGCCACCTCCAGGTACCGTCCTGCTCCACGCCCCAACCGCGATCAGCGCTGTCCGTCGTCTGCAACCAACACCACGAAGTGCGGGCATAGCCCGTGCAGGGGTGAGTACAACTACTCAGTAAGGACCCCGAGACCCCCGAAGGTCTCCCGAAATCCACAAAGGATATAGCACAAAAGAAAGATGAAATCACGAAGTAACATCTGACTCGACTTAGGTATATGCCCATACATATACCTAAGTCCCCAATTCTAGCTCTGCTCACGAGCTCAAGAACAACTCAATCCACGAAGGAAAGCAAGACTCAAATCCACAAGGAGAGTAAACAGTAAATCCACAAAGGATAGTTCAACACAATCCACAAAGGAGAGTAAACAGTAAATCCACATAGGATAGTTCAACACAATCCACAAAGGAGAGTAAACAGTAAATCCACATAGGATAGTTCAACACAATCCACAAAGGAGAGTAACATAAGATTCAGCTCAACCAGGTATACTTTTTCAGATGACGTCAAAGACGATCACTGATCCGTCTCAGTCGTCGGACCCACGAAGGATCGATAGGTACTAACCCCCGCAAAAAGACCCACGTAGGATCGGGCTCACACAGAACCTGTAGGCAGTGGCTCACACAGAACCGGTAGGCAGTGGCTCACACAGAACCGGTAGTAGGACCCACATAGGATCGGGCACTGATCCGCGTAGGATCGCTGAGTGCAGTAGTCGACGCAGTCCACTGAGGTCCCTGCACAGTCGTCGCTGCAGTCCACGAAGGATCTCTGCTCTGCCGTCGTCGCAGTCCACTGAGGATCTCTGCTCTGCCGTCGTCGCAGTCCACGGAGGATCTCTGCTCTGCCGTCGTCGCAGTCCACGGAGGATCTCTGCTCTGTCGTCGAGGTCACAGCCAGCGCTAGGGTTCCCGCACGTAGCGAGCTCGTTTAGGAGGGTCCGCTCCACGAGCCGAGGGGCTGATACATCAACTGACACGTAGTCCGAAGTTGATGTATCCAAAAGTTCCGTATCGACAACAGGATCTCAACGCGACAGACGGCGCGTCAATCGGACGCCCGGTCTGAGAGTTATTGGCATTTTCGTCCCAGGGGCCCGGTTGGTTTTTAGGGCAAAACCAACCCGACCGTACTCCGCCTGTATCCGATCCTCGGGCGGAGTATGCCAAAAGTTCCGTCTCACTTAGAGGAAACCACCACAGCTGACGGTACGTCGTTCGGACGTCCGTAGCTCAAGTTATGAGCGTTTCCGCTCCGAGGGCCCGGTTGGCTTCGTGTACGAACCAACCCGGCCGAACCCAAAGTCTTCCGAAACCTTGAGTATAATATACCGAAACGACCGTCTCGATCCAAGGATCGCGTAGCCGCTGACGGTTCGTCAATCGGAGGTCCCAGGCCCAAGATATGGGCGAAAGACCGTAGAGGGCCCGAAACGGGGGTACTGGGCCCGGGGCGACCCGGCCCGAACCCCCCCCTGGGGTCGGCCGAACCGGGTCGGCCCGAACCGGGTCGGCCCGACCCGGCCCGAACCGGGTCGGCCCGACCCGGCCCGAACCGGCTCGGCCGGGTCCGGTCCGGCCTGGGCGCGGCCCGGCCGACCGGACCGGCTCGGCTTCGGCCGAGCGGCCGAAGCGCTGCCGCCGCGGGTCGAACCCGCGGCTTTGGAGAAAACGCGGCCCGCGCGGGCCGCGTGCTGGAAGGCCGGACCGCGGACGCGGTCCGGCGGCTCGCCGCCGCCGCGGCTCGGCCGCGGCGGACTCCTCCGGCGGCGCGCCGGGCGCCGCCGCCCCCGGTCGCCGGCGCCGCCGCGCCGGCGACCCGCGCCGCCGCCTCCTTCCGCGGGCCGCCGGAGATGCTCCGGTGGCCCGTTTTCTTTCCCGTCTGCGCCGATGCTCCTCCCGGGGGACGATCTTCACTGCGGAGCCAACAAATTGCCCTTGCCGCACGGTTTGTCGACGTCCGCCAAATCCGCACAACCAAAATAGATCGGCGGAGGGTTGCCGGGTCTTGTTCGTTAGACCCGCACCCTCCGCGTTAGTCATAATCCGCGGGAGGAACAAGAAAGAAACCAATCAACAATTTTAAATAAATTAAAATTGTTTCGTGATCGGGTTCCATATTTCAAAGAATAAACACGGGATTTTAAAAAGAATTCCAACAACCCTTACCTCGCAGCTGTCGTTGCCGAACGAGGGATCGTCGCGGGATTGCTCGTCGCGGAAGATGGAGATCGCCGCGTCGTCGCGGAATCGCTCGTCGCGTCGCCAATCTCCGGATCAAGATCAACGGATTTAATTAGTTTAAATCCGTTGATATTGAAATTAAAAAGGGAGAAGAAAAGATCCGATTCTCACCTTTGTTGCCGAACGAGGATCGGCCGCGGAAGAAAGACGTCGCCGAAGAACGTCGCGGGTAGATCTCGTCGACGTCGCAGATCTTGGTGTGCGTCGTCGAATTCCGTTCGCCGGAGTTCTTCGCGTTCTTCGCGTTCTTCGCGTTCTTCGCGTTCTTCGCGTTCTTCGCGGAGAGGGTGGAGGAACGAAGATTCTCTCAAATCCTTTCCAAGGATTTTTATGTTGGTCTTATTTTATAAACATGCCAACACGAAACCGGTTAAGAAACGATCCATCAATTCGTTGAATTAATTCAACGAAAGAAACGACCCATTTAATTCACGAAGAAACAGTCCATTTAATTCACGAAATAAACCGCCCAATTAAATGGTCTGTTAAGAATTAAAGAAAACGCGTCGGTTGACTTTTCAGTTACTTTGACGGGTTTTCGCGGGTGCGTTACTTAGCGAAAGAAACGGCGGGGCTCGTGCGGGTCCCACCGCACAAATATCCTACCAAGGGGTAGGATATTTCTGGATAGCATCCTATCCAGTTCAACTCAGTTCAAGCCGTCTTTAAGTGACTTCAAGTGGCTTCCGAGCAGCTTAAGTGAAATAAAATAAAGTTGTCGCACAAACTTTATTTTATTTCTGACTTAAAGCCGCAAAATTTAAAAACCACGTCTGAGCAAACGCAACTCCGGAAGAGGCGTTTCTAAGCAAATACCGGCGCTGCGATTTCATCGGTGCCCTCAGAATTCGATTCCGGGCACCGGTTCAAAAGATAGAAAAACCCGCTCGTCCGTTCACTGAACGTACCCGAGCCAAACTTCGGAAATTGATTCCGGGCACACCGGGCCTCGGAATCAGGTGCCGTCTGAAGCTGCGCTCTTGTAAAATTCCAAAGAAAATTAAGAAAAAAAAAATTTCCTTGAAATTTGCGGGTCTTTACATTACTCCCACCTCAGGGCTTTACGTCCCCGTAAAGATACATCAAAAACTAGGGGAACAAATGGGGGTACTGAGCACGAATCTGAGCCTCCCGCTCCCAAGTGCTCTCCTGGAGGTTCCCGTGCTGCCACCTGACGCGCACAAGAGGAATCGACCGCCCACGTAGGACCCGCTCCTGTCGATCCTCGATCTCCACTGGAACCTCCGCAAAAGTCGCCCCATCGTCCACGTCCAGCTCCCCAAAGTCGATGATGTGCGTCGGGTCGTGCACGTATCTCCTCAGCTGAGACACGTGGAAGACGTCGTGCACCCGGTGCAACTGAGGTGGTAGAGCCAGGCGATAAGCCACCTCTCCTATCCTGCTGAGGACCTGGAAAGGCCCGATGAAGCGGGGAGACAGCTTGCCGCCTCGGCCAAATCTCCGTAAACCACGTCGAGGTGAGACACGCAAAAAGACGTGGTCGCCATCCTCGAACTCTAGTGGCCTCCGCCTCCTGTCAGCATATGACTTCTGCCGGCTCTGAGCTGTCCTCATCCTCTCCTGGATGATTTGGACCTTCTCTGTCGTGGCTCGGACCATCTCTGGTCCCACGAGTGCTGACTCCCCAGGGTCTGTCCAGCACAACGGTGATCTGCAGGGTCTGCCGTACAACGCCTCGTATGGTGCCATCCCGATGGTGGAGTGGTAGCTGTTGTTGTACGCAAACTCCACCAAGGGTAGGTGGTCCTCCCAGCTGCGACCAAAGTCGAGAACACATGCACGGAGCATGTCCTCGAGTGTCTGTATGGTCCTCTCCGTCTGTCCATCCGTCTGAGGGTGGAAGGCTGTGCTCAGATGGAGCCGCGTCCCGAACGCCTCCTGCAACCCCTTCCAAAGCCTGGAAGTGAAACGAGCATCTCGATCGGAGACGATAGACGATGGCACACCGTGAAGCCGTACGATCTCCTGGACGTAAAGACGTCCCAAGCTCTCTACTGAGCCCTGCTCTCTGATGGGTAAGAAGTGTGCCGACTTGGTGAGTCGGTCGACAATCACCCAAATGGAGTCGTGACCTCTGGAAGTGCGTGGAAGTCCAGTCACGAAGTCCATAGATATGCCGTCCCACTTCCACTCCGGGACCTCCAAGGGCTGTACCAAACCTGCTGGTACCTGGTGCTCTGCCTTCACCTGCTGGCAGGTGAGGCATCGTGAAACGAACTCTGCCACAGCTTTCTTCATACCCGGCCACCAGTGCTGTCGCCTGAGATCCTGGTACATCTTCGCCACTCCGGGATGCACCGCCAAGGGAGAAGTGTGAAACTCTCTCAGCACCTCCTCTCGTAAAGCGACTGGTACGAAAGTACGTCCTCTGAAAAGGATGTCGTGCTCTGCTCCAAGGGAGAAACCATCAGGCGCCTGACCTGAGGATATCAGTGCACGCCGGGTCTCACAGTCAGCGTCCCCACGCTGAGCCTCTCTGACCCGCTGTAGAAGTGGAGGAGAGACTGTGAGAGACTGAAGAAAGGCTGTTCCGTCTCTATCCACGAAGGATATCTGCAAGGAGGCTAGCTGCTCCGTCGCCTCCTCAAGCAGCTGAATGCCCGTCCTCCTGCTGAGGGCATCGGCTACCACGTTCCCCTTCCCAGGAGTATAGACTATCTCAAAGTCATAGTCCTGGAGGAACTCAAGCCATCTCCGCTGTCTCAGGTTCAGGTCCTTCTGAGAGAAGATATACCTGAGACTCTGGTGGTCAGAAAAGACTGTGAAGCGCTCGCCCATCAGATAGTGCCGCCAAGTCTTCAGAGCGAAGACCACTGCTGCTAACTCTAGGTCATGAGTGGCGTAGTTCTGCTCATGCGGCCTCAACTGACGTGATCCGTAGGCGATCACGGCCCGCTCCTGCATCAGGACGCACCCGAGTCCAGTCCCTGATGCATCGCAGTAAACTACGTACCCAACTCCCTCCTCAGGCAACCTCAAGATAGGTGCGCTGGTCAATCTCTGTCTCAGCTCCTGGAAGCTCTGCTGACATCTGTCTGACCACACGAAGGGTTTCCCCTTCTTCGTCAAGGCTGAGAGCGGTGCCGCAACTCTGGAGAAGTCTGGCACGAATCTCCGATAGTATCCGGCTAGGCCCAAGAAGCTCCGCACCTCTGTCACGCTCTTGGGTGGCTCCCAAGCTAGCACTGCCTCGATCTTCGCGGGATCCACTGCAACTCCCGCCTCAGAAATGACGTGCCCCAAGAAATGGACCTCACGTAACCAGAACTGGCATTTTGAGAGCTTGCCATAAAGCTGGTGCTCTCGGAGTGTGTCTAGCACAACTCGCAGGTGGTAGGCATGCTCCTCCTCAGTCGTCGAGTATACCAAAATGTCGTCAATGAAGACAACGACAAATCGGTCGAGGTATGGCTGGAAGATCCTGTTCATGAGGCTCATGAACACTGCTGGAGCATTGGTTACGCCGAACGGCATAACCAAGAACTCATAATGGCCATACCGACACCTGAAGGCCGTCTTCTGCACGTCCTCGTCTCGAACTCTGAGCTGATGATAGCCTGACCGGAGGTCTATCTTCGAGAACCACCGCGCTCCCTTGAGCTGATCGAAGAGGTCATCAATCCGTGGCAGCGGATACTTATTCCTCACTGTCACCTGGTTCAGGCGACGATAGTCGACACATAGTCGTAAGCTCCCGTCCGCCTTCTTGGCGAACAAAATCGGGGAAGCCCAGGGTGAAACACTGGGTCGGATAAACCCCTTGCTCTGCAAGTCCTCTAACTGTACCCGCAGCTCTCGAAGCTCGGCGGGGGCCATCCGATATGCTGGAGTAGATATCGGGGCTGTCCCGGGGTACAAGTCGATGTAAAAGTCTACCTCTCTACGAGGAGGTAGCCCTGGAACGTCGTCGGGAAAGACGTCCACGTACTGGTCCACCACTGCAGGAAAAGCCGGACTCCGCACGTCCACTGCTCCTAGGATGAGGCTAGCCAACTGATGTGAGATGGGCTGCACTCTCCTCCGCGGAAGTCCATCCTGTGCTGCAAAGGTTCCCTTCTCGCCGGTGAAGGTAAACCTGCTCCCGTTGGTACGAACACATCGCACCTTGCGCCTAAAACAGTCGATCTGGGCATGAACCGTGGATAGCCAATCCATGCCCAAGATGACGTCGTAAGGCCTCGACGCCGCTACAAGGAGATCCCAGCCGAAGCTCTCGCCTCCTAGAGTAAGCTCACACTGCCGGCACCAGTGCGTAATCGTCGAGTCTGCTCCCGTAGGAGTCTCTAGCCGTAAGGATCGAGCCAACGGCTCAGTCGGAATCTCCGAGCTCCGAACAAGGGCAGAGGCTATGAAAGAGTGACTCGCTCCTGTGTCTATAAGTACTGCAGCAAGGGTGGAATAGACACAGATCGTACCTCGAATCATCTCTGGCAAGTCGGGGTCGTAGGCCTCCACTGCCTGGAGCTGGGCCTGTCCCTGCCCGCCAGCTCCCTGTGGTCGAGGTGGCCCTCCTGGTGGTGGTGGGGGTAGAGCCTGGAAGCGTCGCCCACCACCCGCTGCTCGGCCAGCTCCTCTGCCTCGTCCGCCTCCTCCCTGCGGACCGCCACGATCGACCCTCTGCCTCTGCCTGGGTGGCCCCTCCACCGTCTGCTGCTCCTCTGATCGGCGAGTCGGGCAGTCACGAGCCATGTGACCCTGCCCGCCGCAAGAGTAGCACAGCCTGCCTCTCGAAAGGCTGGCACTCCGCTGTGTGCCTCGTACTGCTGAGCCGGTGTCCTGAGGCCGTCTGCGTGGGGGTCTGGTCTGCCTGGACCCGTGAGTCATCCGTCGGCTACCTGCTGCCGAAGACTCAGCTACCTGCCGCCCTGCGCTAGGTCTCGCCGCTGAAGAAGGCTCTGCCAGGAAGCTCTCGATCAGGAGGGCTCGCTCCAGCACTCCTGCCTGGGTCGGAATGCTGAGGGAGATCAGCGACGCCCGAATCTCCTGTCGCAAGCCCTGCTCGAAGGTCCGGGCCCGGAAGAAGGGGTCCCGTACCATGTCGGTCGAGTAGCGAGATAGGTCCGTGAACCTCGCCGCATACTGAGCGACCGTCATGCTGCCCTGGCGCAGCTGGAGAAGCTCCTGGATGCGCACCGCTCGGAGGGTGGCCGGGACGAACTCAGAGCGGAAGAGGCTCTCAAAGTCCGTCCAGAGCAGGGATGCCTCATCGTGAACCTGGAGCATCAGGCTCCACCATCGTCCTGCCGCCGCCTGCAGGAGGCTCGCTGCGAGGATCACCATGAGATCCGCTGGTGTCCTCACTAGCCTGAAGATCCGTACCACCGCCTCTAGCCAGTCCTCGGCGGCCTGGGGGTCCGCCTCACCGCGAAACCTGGGCGGTCGCTGGCTCTGAAACTCATGCAGTGCCCTGAGGCGACGTGCATCGTCAGCGTCTGGTACTGGTAGCATCGGTGGCTCGGCGGGTAAGGCTACCGCCGGTGCCACTGCTGGCAAAGGGCCCTGCACCGAGGCCTCGTCGCTCGGTGGGCTGCCATCGCGCCCAACACTCGGAACCCTAGCTGGCAGTCGTCGCGGGGCCATCCTGAAAAGGAGAACAAGAGCACCACAGTCAGAACAGTATACCTGGCGAGCTGGCACAAGTAATCACAAGGAAAACTTGAGACTTTCATAAAGCAGATCAGTATACCCGGTGAGCTGACATAAGTAATCACAAAGAAAACTTGAAACACACACGCAATCAATGTTTTCATGCATTAAGTCGGAAATCAGGAGTCAGGGTCCTGGTGTACGGATACGTCGGCCGCCGCACCAACACTGGGCTCCCTGAACTGATAACCACACTCAATACACTAAACACTATTGCTTCACATAGAAAGAAAGGACGATCAGAGTCTGCGGTAGAACCAACCGCCTCTGATACCAATTTGTCACGACCCGTCCTCGGGGCCCGTGCCGTGACTACCCCAAGCCCGCCTTCCATAGGCCAGGGGCTGGCGACTAGCACCAAGGCGTAAAATCCCAGTAAACAGGGAAGGCATTGCCTTTATAAGTAACAACCACACAGAGTCAGCAAGCGGAAAGTAAAGTGCAGAAAGGTAAAGGGGCCGGAAATACAAGCCCAACTGTAAAGTACAACTGAAAAGTAAAGTACAGCAACTGAAGAAAAGACGGCGGCCTCGTGTCGTCCACTGGCAATCCCACCTGAAGGGTGGGTACAGATAGCCTCCAAGCTCCTCGGGCCCCACGTCCGCTCTGAGCACGTCCCGTCCAGTGGGCCACCTCCAGGTACCGTCCTGCTCCACGCCCCAACCGCGATCAGCGCTGTCCGTCGTCTGCAACCAACACCACGAAGTGCGGGCATAGCCCGTGCAGGGGTGAGTACAACTACTCAGTAAGGACCCCGAGACCCCCGAAGGTCTCCCGAAATCCACAAAGGATATAGCACAAAAGAAAGATGAAATCACGAAGTAACATCTGACTCGACTTAGGTATATGCCCATACATATACCTAAGTCCCCAATTCTAGCTCTGCTCACGAGCTCAAGAACAACTCAATCCACGAAGGAAAGCAAGACTCAAATCCACAAGGAGAGTAAACAGTAAATCCACAAAGGATAGTTCAACACAATCCACAAAGGAGAGTAAACAGTAAATCCACATAGGATAGTTCAACACAATCCACAAAGGAGAGTAAACAGTAAATCCACATAGGATAGTTCAACACAATCCACAAAGGAGAGTAACATAAGATTCAGCTCAACCAGGTATACTTTTTCAGATGACGTCAAAGACGATCACTGATCCGTCTCAGTCGTCGGACCCACGAAGGATCGATAGGTACTAACCCCCGCAAAAAGACCCACGTAGGATCGGGCTCACACAGAACCTGTAGGCAGTGGCTCACACAGAACCGGTAGGCAGTGGCTCACACAGAACCGGTAGTAGGACCCACATAGGATCGGGCACTGATCCGCGTAGGATCGCTGAGTGCAGTAGTCGACGCAGTCCACTGAGGTCCCTGCACAGTCGTCGCTGCAGTCCACGAAGGATCTCTGCTCTGCCGTCGTCGCAGTCCACTGAGGATCTCTGCTCTGCCGTCGTCGCAGTCCACGGAGGATCTCTGCTCTGCCGTCGTCGCAGTCCACGGAGGATCTCTGCTCTGTCGTCGAGGTCACAGCCAGCGCTAGGGTTCCCGCACGTAGCGAGCTCGTTTAGGAGGGTCCGCTCCACGAGCCGAGGGGCTGATACATCAACTGACACGTAGTCCGAAGTTGATGTATCCAAAAGTTCCGTATCGACAACAGGATCTCAACGCGACAGACGGCGCGTCAATCGGACGCCCGGTCTGAGAGTTATTGGCATTTTCGTCCCAGGGGCCCGGTTGGTTTTTAGGGCAAAACCAACCCGACCGTACTCCGCCTGTATCCGATCCTCGGGCGGAGTATGCCAAAAGTTCCGTCTCACTTAGAGGAAACCACCACAGCTGACGGTACGTCGTTCGGACGTCCGTAGCTCAAGTTATGAGCGTTTCCGCTCCGAGGGCCCGGTTGGCTTCGTGTACGAACCAACCCGGCCGAACCCAAAGTCTTCCGAAACCTTGAGTATAATATACCGAAACGACCGTCTCGATCCAAGGATCGCGTAGCCGCTGACGGTTCGTCAATCGGAGGTCCCAGGCCCAAGATATGGGCGAAAGACCGTAGAGGGCCCGAAACGGGGGTACTGGGCCCGGGGCGACCCGGCCCGAACCCCCCCCTGGGGTCGGCCGAACCGGGTCGGCCCGAACCGGGTCGGCCCGACCCGGCCCGAACCGGCTCGGCCGGGTCCGGTCCGGCCTGGGCGCGGCCCGGCCGACCGGACCGGCTCGGCTTCGGCCGAGCGGCCGAAGCGCTGCCGCCGCGGGTCGAACCCGCGGCTTTGGAGAAAACGCGGCCCGCGCGGGCCGCGTGCTGGAAGGCCGGACCGCGGACGCGGTCCGGCGGCTCGCCGCCGCCGCGGCTCGGCCGCGGCGGACTCCTCCGGCGGCGCGCCGGGCGCCGCCGCCCCCGGTCGCCGGCGCCGCCGCGCCGGCGACCCGCGCCGCCGCCTCCTTCCGCGGGCCGCCGGAGATGCTCCGGTGGCCCGTTTTCTTTCCCGTCTGCGCCGATGCTCCTCCCGGGGGACGATCTTCACTGCGGAGCCAACAAATTGCCCTTGCCGCACGGTTTGTCGACGTCCGCCAAATCCGCACAACCAAAATAGATCGGCGGAGGGTTGCCGGGTCTTGTTCGTTAGACCCGCACCCTCCGCGTTAGTCATAATCCGCGGGAGGAACAAGAAAGAAACCAATCAACAATTTTAAATAAATTAAAATTGTTTCGTGATCGGGTTCCATATTTCAAAGAATAAACACGGGATTTTAAAAAGAATTCCAACAACCCTTACCTCGCAGCTGTCGTTGCCGAACGAGGGATCGTCGCGGGATTGCTCGTCGCGGAAGATGGAGATCGCCGCGTCGTCGCGGAATCGCTCGTCGCGTCGCCAATCTCCGGATCAAGATCAACGGATTTAATTAGTTTAAATCCGTTGATATTGAAATTAAAAAGGGAGAAGAAAAGATCCGATTCTCACCTTTGTTGCCGAACGAGGATCGGCCGCGGAAGAAAGACGTCGCCGAAGAACGTCGCGGGTAGATCTCGTCGACGTCGCAGATCTTGGTGTGCGTCGTCGAATTCCGTTCGCCGGAGTTCTTCGCGTTCTTCGCGTTCTTCGCGTTCTTCGCGTTCTTCGCGTTCTTCGCGGAGAGGGTGGAGGAACGAAGATTCTCTCAAATCCTTTCCAAGGATTTTTATGTTGGTCTTATTTTATAAACATGCCAACACGAAACCGGTTAAGAAACGATCCATCAATTCGTTGAATTAATTCAACGAAAGAAAAGACCCATTTAATTCACGATGAAACAGTCCATTTAATTCACGAAATAAACCGCCCAATTAAATGGTCTGTTAAGAATTAAAGAAAACGCGTCGGTTGACTTTTCAGTTACTTTGACGGGTTTTCGCGGGTGCGTTACTTAGCGAAAGAAACGGCGGGGCTCGTGCGGGTCCCACCGCACAAATATCCTACCAAGGGGTAGGATATTTCTGGATAGCATCCTATCCAGTTCAACTCAGTTCAAGCCGTCTTTAAGTGACTTCAAGTGGCTTCCGAGCAGCTTAAGTGAAATAAAATAAAGTTGTCGCACAAACTTTATTTTATTTCTGACTTAAAGCCGCAAAATTTAAAAACCACGTCTGAGCAAACGCAACTCCGGAAGAGGCGTTTCTAAGCAAATACCGGCGCTGCGATTTCATCGGTGCCCTCAGAATTCGATTCCGGGCACCGGTTCAAAAGATAGAAAAACCCGCTCGTCCGTTCACTGAACGTACCCGAGCCAAACTTCGGAAATTGATTCCGGGCACACCGGGCCTCGGAATCAGGTGCCGTCTGAAGCTGCGCTCTTGTAAAATTCCAAAGAAAATTAAGAAAAAAAAAATTTCCTTGAAATTTGCGGGTCTTTACATACATACTAAAATATTTAGATAACTTATCATTTGAAATTATATTTATATTAAATATACATAATCTCATTTCATGGATATGTTTGTAGTCTAAACTGTATACCATTTTACATACGGTGTTTATTTCGAATGTTATTTTAATTATGAAAATATTGAGGAATATTTATACTATAGTCTATACAGATATTGAAATGGCATATTAATCTTGTATTTAATCAATGTATAATGAATTATTTGGAAATGAAGTGGCGGGTGGGCCCTCTATATCACTTGGATGCATCAGTAGGTCTCATGTGACAAAACAGTTGGCAACAAACACTTCATGTTTGTTTCCAAAAACCGGACGGGTTGCTACCCACAGAACTAAAACATTTTTACGGTATTATGGTTTCATGTTCGAGATACAAGACACCAAGTTATAATAATTCTCTTCATTTATTATCAGTTATTATTATTGTCCATGAGATTTTCACAATGACAAAATCTATTGATGTAGTTTTATTCTCAGTTTATTAATTTAATTAGTTTGTCATTTATTCACAATTTCATATTGTTTATGTCAGATTGATTATGATTCAATATTTATTGTACTCATGATTCTTATTTTTTAACCCTTAATGATCATTTGAGATCACCCATTTCATTTTCTACCTTCGTCAGGTGATGAAGAGAACGTCTTCTTCTGAGTTCCTGTTCATGATGATTTTAGTTTTTGTTATATATTTTATTTTTTTACCATTTCAAATGTAATTTGAGTTACATCTATGTATTTAGTTTCTTCAAGAGTACTAAAATGATCGTTCCTTCCTGAATTTCATTGCTGCTAACCATACCAATATCACAAGTAATGAACCAGATTTAGCCTAGAGGGGTTGGGGTGTTACAAATATTGTTAAAATATGGATCCATAATCTCTAAAATAAAAATATTTATATGAAAATAGTTTTTATTAATTATATTATATTTTAGAATCACACAAACATAATAGTTAAAGAATAAAAAATATAATCACTCTGTATAGGTGGTGGTCCACATAGATGAACATGCAATGAGATAATTTTCTTGTGAATTATAGGTTGAAACCCCTATTCCAAACCATCATGTCATAGTTGGAGATTCCTGAGACCTCATGTATGATACACCATATAAAAGAGGCTTTTCACTATCAATGAGTGTATTAACAACATTAATATAGTGATAATAAACTTAGTATCATAGTATTGTGAAACAATATAATTATAAACATTAATATATCATTCTGAATATAATGTGGAATACACTGTATCAAAAATATTAATGGATGGGAAATATGACATAAAAAGGTAAACATACATGAATAGTATATATCTATAAAATAGGATAAGTTTAGAAAAAAAGTAAATATACCAAAGATATCCTCTAATGGTTTTCTAAGTCTCCCCACCATGTTCGTGATCCATGGTGAAACCATCTATCATAAGTATTATTCCATTAAATGGATCCCCAAACATGTAGTCTATATATGCATCTACATTCCAATTAATGGTGTATGTAATGAAGCCAAATAACACACCACTAATTTATCCATAAAAACATTTCACTTTTATAACATGTTATTTCAATTGAAATAATAAATGAACAAGAATGATTAAAAAACACATATTGATAACTAATAATCTGACAAATACACCATGATCATCCACAACTCTTGCTTAATCATTATTTGAGAAGGAATATCAAAATAAATTTTTTTATCAAGATCTATCCTCTAGGATTAGTAAACATAATACTTAGAATATAATAGTATCATAATAACATGATATATATCATCCACTGTGATTCAAGGGATCCATGTTACTTGGAATCGAGTAATAGTCAATGCCTCATACTGATGATCATTCATAGGTCATTGACTAAACATACTACATACAATCCACTATGCATTAATTGAAAACATTGCAACTAAAATGTACCAACATATCCCTACCCTATATTGAGGTCCCTTATTTCCATCATCACTGGAATTGTTCCATACCGCACAAAGGGTTAACCATTTTATGAAGTGAGTAGTATTCCACAGATCGATAACAATACATCGAAATAAATGATATCACACATATCATAGTAGAGTGATAAATGTAATGAGTAATATATAATCATGATCAAATTGAGGAAAAATAACAAATATTAGATCAATAACATACATGATAATACAATACACAAGAATAATCATGGAAATAAATATTATAAATGGATATTAACTACTACCCAGACACCCACATGGGATCTTAATGAAGCACGATCATTAATGTATGCCATGAAAATAATACTACCTAGGAAACATGTACAAACAAGAGCCTAAATGTTTAAATAACATGTTAAAAAAATTATTGAAAAAATCATCATGTTAAATATACTATTCCATCTCATGAAAACATTTCACTGCAAACATAAGATTATACCCTTCTAAAAAATCCATAAAGACAAAAAATCAACAATAATATTTTTTTAATTGTGGTTCAAGGATAAGAAATTAAACACACGTGAATAAAAACAAGATATGATATTTGATGGTCCAACATGTCCTAATAAATTAGAAAGCATGTTTAATCAATTGATTGATCATTTAGTGAGGTAAAAAAAATATAAACATGGTGAAATAATAACCCAAGGATATAGATTGTATATGAAAATTCAGTAGCAATGATACCATAACCATTCTCAGAAGATCATCTAAAATTCATCCCATTCCAAGGGAAAAATTAAGAGAATAAAATTGATTAATATTCATTAAAATAAATTAAAATTCATATTAATGGGATTACATTTAATCATCATTAATTTATACCTTATAATCATTGTATATCCATGAAAAATATATATTTTTATTTCTTTCAAGCTACCCTTGTCATTGTCATGTTTCCAACTATGTCATTGACTTGGTGTTGTTTTTTTAAACAAGGACAAATATATGGCTTGTACATTTATATAGTTTCTTGATTTAGGCCTTTTCTATTAACATGGAATATATAATAGGTGTGGTGATATTACCCTTACCATGGTTTACCTAGGATCCTGTAAAACAATATTTAGGCAACCATTCATGTCCGTTATATTTTTCAGTTTTGTTGAAACACATAAGGACCACAAAAATACAATAAAACCTTGGTGTTTCTCCCATGGGACCAAAAATTACTATAATAGCCTAAATATACCGAAATTTCCAATATAAATCACTCCAAAAATATTCAATTGTAAATGTTAATTGAAAAATTGGAAAAATTCCTTTCATATAAAAAACAAAAAAACATGTCCCATACAATATTCTCCTTGAAGCGTTCTCATCACCAATCTGAATCTCTTGTAATAAAACTCAAAATATTTCATATACTATGTATTATCATCGGGATACTACTCCCAAGAGTCCTCCTGGATAAATCCATGATTTCATATTATTAAGAAAAGTGGTACCATCATCCCTCATATGACTTTCTCACAGTTGTTTATAATCTATATTGTGTTCAATACATAAGATTAATTATGGTCTATCTCAATATATTTGTGGTCGATGACATGTTTGGGGTAAATCTTGTACCTTGGAATCTGAGACATGTGAGACACATCATGGTTATCACAATATAATGATGTAAAATCTAGGTAGTACACCACTATACCAACCCAATCACAAATCTCAAAGGGCCCAACATGTCATGGATATAACATCCCTTTCTTCCTAAAATTTCATTGAATAGGTCAGGATTCACGTTCACAATAAATGTTATTTTATATAGTTTACTGTAAAGGAATGCTACTTCACTGAACATAGAACATATAACTTATTTGATATTTTATCAACCTATTAAGAAGAATATTCACTCTATAAAAGGTATATTGTAACAAATTGGTCCTCACAACTACTTCCTCACTAGGAATGTGTTATAATTATATTGAATTATATGTCATACATTAGAGAGCCTCATATGATTCCATCATAATATAAGCATGAAAACTATTTGATTATGAAAAATAAAAAATTTCTAGGAGTTCATTAAATGTTCTACAGAATTCAAGAACACATGGCTGATAAATATTCTTCAATACATATATATTTTACTCTAACTATCCATATCTGTAGAGATAGAATGTTGTGATCAATCAATTTTGACTTCCTAAGGCCTCATACAATCCATACCGAAATAGTTATGTAGAACATATTTGTTTTTCTAATACAATGAAAATGGGAATTACATGAAATCATATTATCTCATTGATATATAACTTTAAAATATCATCAATAGGTTTTCTCTCATGGATGGATAAGAAATGAGATACATTAATCAGTCTTTAAAAAATCACCTAAATAAATTCCCAAATCTGCATGGTCAAGGGTAAACCTATCAGGTTGTCCTTTATAACAACATCCAATGTCTAGACCCAAATAGAAAGTGGCTATAGTAGTCATCACAGATGATGATGGTGATCATTTATATCCTGGTAGTTATGGCACTGAGAAATGAATCTATTATTTTTTTTCCTTAATCATTATCTATTAGAACTCCCTCTTTATGTCATGGTAATAATTTTTTTTGTTCCCAGTTGTACCTCAAATTAATATGTGTATAAGTCTCTAATCATCTCTTCAATGATGGAAGAAGGAACTTCAACTATCCTATTAATTAGTACCATTTCATTTTTTTCGGACAATAAACCATTATATTGGGTCACCACTATCTAGTTGTTTATATATCACATCACACATTTGGTTAGCCTCATATCCAATAGTTTACCAGTCTACCGATAAATATGTGACCAGAAATGTATTACATGTCACTAATCCCTGGTTTGAGATACATTAATTATCCATTCTTCCAAAATGACTATAATGTTATGCAATTCATACCATGGTAATTCAACAGTCTAATGGGGTACCTACACATTACAACAAAAAGAAATATCAATGATATTTCCTTTATCTAATGTACCTGATATCTTAGAGTCAAGCATATATAGATACTCAAATGAGTTCCACTTTTTATGATTATTCACCACTATGTGAAGATATTTTGGATCCTTTTATGGTCTGAGTAGTCAAAAAAACACTTCATGATGTGGGAGTGTCTCAAAACTTTCAATGTTTGGAACATGGAAGAAAACACAATGTCAGTTGCATTATAGTTCTTCTCAAGTATTAATAAATTCCGAGAACAATAATAAACCACAGAATATATATGCACTATTACAACTCCAAAAATAACACCTAATGAATGAATAAACAAAACATCACCAATACATTATCAAAAACTAAATATAATAGAGTTATAGTCAAACTGGTATTTTGATAAATAAAATTCTCCATTAATTGGTCCAAAAACTATAAATTCACTCCCTTAATTATCAACATTGTAATATTTTCTAATAAATGTGATATTTTTTTTAAATATCAGCAATTTCGAGCAACACCTAGAATGTTTCAAATATTTTACACTATATGGGAAAATTCTCATGACATCACCACCTAAATAATATTCAAGTCCTTGGATATATCTATCACACGAACTGAAAGTTCCTATAATTTATACTCATGAATAATAAATTTACACATCAAATTATTGGAATAATTATGAAGTGCTCAATGTGTACACAGTCCAATATCGATATGTCATCAATATTTCTCCAGGGTAGCAGATTAGAAAATCATGTCACCAATGGAAACCATGATGTATAATTGAAAATATGGGATTAAAATATAATTCCTAAAATATATGAATTATACTGGTTCAATTATCAGTATAAACAATATCAACATGTACTCGTATAACCCATACATTATTGGAAACCCATATTCGTGATTTATTTTTATCAAACATGTAATAATTGACATCAAAATTATTCATTAATAATTGAGAACAATTAAATACTCATGACTAATCTATGAGATCATTTATCATATATTAGAAATTTCATATCATCATATTCAATTTATTTAGCCACCCTTAATCTATGCAGAGTTCAAGAATACCATCCATCTCATTGGTGAAAAAGGTCGGTGAACCCCACAATGAAGAAAAAAACCTAATGATTTCTTTCCCTTTTAATTTCCTAAGAATTAACATCAAATATTTAAACTCTATTTTAACCATATGATAAGAGTTTGTTGAAATGTATTTTACACTATGAAAAATATCTTACCTAAAAACATCATCTATATTAGTGGGAAGGTATATATTTTCTACATGAAATACATCCTAATAGATATCCACATATAGAGAAAAAGATGAGGTGTTATCGACTGATCTAGGTGAATGATCAATGTAGGTACAATGCAATGTGATCATCATAAGATAGATCTAGTATATAACCACTCTATGTATCACCCCATGATTTGGGGATCCATTTTTTTGATATAATTCAATCCTTTTGATATTTTTCATTTCACACAACATTTCTTTATCCATCAAGAGTAAAAAATTTATTCAGAAAATAAATAATAAGGGTACATCCCAATACCAAGAAATTTCAGGGGGATGAAAATAGTGGATACCTAATGCATAATTTTTAACAAAAATCTTGCACTCATTACTAAGAGTTCCCAAGCTAGAGAATAGAGTCACTCATTCTCTAGGGCCACCTTGTCTTTCGAGTGAGCCCGCTATGAAATTCCCTTCACGCCAAGTGTGGGAGACACAAACATTGTTATTAATAAGACTTTTGCAGTACTTGATAGAATATACTAGATTCCAAGGGATATCAACATTAAGTTGGAGAAAATTGACCAGCACCGCCGAATCAGATTCCTGTTCTGAGATTGACATGTTTTATCGCCTGCAAAAGGAAAGGCCCAAGGCCATAGCAGTGGTCTCGACAACTAGGGAATTACCAGAACCAAATGAGGTGTTGAATCCCAAAATCATGGAACCTCTATCGTCCCTGATCAGGTCGCCTCCCCTTATGCTCTTGTTGACACAATATCTATCGACATTGAGTTTCATGCCAATGCGAGGTGGCCTCCATTTGACCCATCGATGCTGGTTGGAAGAGCTGGAAGAAGAAGTTTTGGAGACACACGAAAGAAAACTCATGACATTAAAATAATTCCATGCAACTTTAAGGGGGGCACTGAATTCAGCAGCAATAATTTTGATTCAAATTTGAAGGATGTGAAATGAGTGGGGAACCCCAGGGCGGGAGTTGTTCCTTGCTTCCCATAGATACCAACAAACAGTCATGAATATCATACACCAGAAATTACATTCCAAACCAAGATGACCAACACCCATGAACCAGGATTCTATAAAGAGTTGAAAAGACTCACCGGAAAAATGGATATTCATACCCAACTGCAGAAAATTCCAGACTCACGTAGCCCATTCACTATGGAGGAAGAGGTGGTCGGTTGTCTCCTATTGGGGTCTAGAGTAGCAGTAACATCTAGAAACCATGGAGACACCTCGTTTATTATGATTATCATCAGTAGGGATAACATGATTTGTAATACCCCAGACATAGATATTAATCTTACCTAGAATATCCTTACACCACAGTTTTTCATCCCAAGCATCTGTGACAATACCGAATTTTACCGAACTAAAATAAATTATTCATATTATTGTGAAAGTCTTATTATAATTGTCACATTTCCATTAGGATATAATATATGAATGATATTGAATAAATTATGAAACTATTTATTAGAAATTTAAATAAAATTAATAATTTTTTTTCAGTTATATTAGAAATAATGGTATGAACTATTTGTGTATGATGAAATCCCTTTTCTTAGAATAGTATTTTTTATGTACAATAAATAATATATCTCAATAAATTTTAAAAACCAAAATGGTAGAATGTATTAAAAAAATACATATTATTTATTAAAGAAATACTTTTTATACTCATCCAATAGATTTTATTTCTACAAGATAAAATAATTCTAATTTTATGAATAAAAATATATTTGTTCATAAAAGGTAATTTTACCCTAATTTAAAAGGATAATCCATTTTAAATCTTTTTTTGACACTTATATAATTTTTATTTGATAAAATAAACTTATTTTTAATGTTTAATATCAAAATATACATTGGGTGGAATTTTTTTATTTATCTATGAAGTTTCCTTTTTGAATGAATAACGAGAAAATATTGAATTTTAAATTTAAATTTTATTCATCAAATATATATATCTTAATAAATTAAATTTTAATTTGGATTTAATGTATAATTATATCAATAATAAAAAATTAACCCAATTTAGTTCATTGGAACCAATTCAGCGGTGAAATTAAATGCAAAAAAATCAAAATTTTCACCTTTTTTCTTTAAAAACTCATCATCTCATCCTATCTACGTGATTAATTTTACATTAATATCCCAAAAATATACATTAATATAATATCAAAAAATGGATTTAATATTTATAATCATAATTATACACAATTTTTAATTATTTAAAATTCATTTTTTAAAAAAATATTGTAATAAATGTAATTAGATTGTTTTCATCGATTAATGTAAAAACAAGATTACTTAGTGGTTAAACATTACTATTAGTAGGGTATATGACCATGAAACTTTTCAAAATTGAATATTATGGACATATTTCGGCCAATTAATCTATTTTTTTGAAATTTTAAATTTATTGGAGGCTCGTGATGTAATATAGACCTCTTAATAGTGTTTATCATTTTATATTTACCTGAATACCACTCCTCATCTACTATAAGGGGACACCCACCCCCTCACATACTTATACCACTAAAGACACTTTTTGTCATGAAAAACCTTCTAAATTAAGCTCCCTATATCCCTCATCATATCCTAGTAGCATCACATTGGACATAAATAAAACCAAGGAAACCCTTTAGTGTAATCAAAATAAGAGTTCCCCAAATAAGAGGTAACATTGTTACAAAATCTATTTTGTTTAAAATTCATTATAAAAAAACCAAAATTATTCTTTTTCCATTATTATAAAATAATATTATTATAATTAAAAACATTTCATAATTTTCTTCTATGTTTTTGACCATCAACAACACAATCTTCAATCAAATGGTTAATAAACATATCATATGTGTGCACGGTTGACTACCTAGTCAAGAGATGATGTCATTAATTATGGATTCACCACCTCCCATGGTTGGGAATTATTATGAAAAAAGTATTTATAATTGATATATATGGTATCTAGGATTTCATTATTCTTATGTAATTATTATATAAAATATACCATCAAGAATTCCATTCTTATATTAACAATGATAACTTCATTTCTGCACATTTGGACTACCGCCTCCACAAAGTGATATGATTAATTCAAAAATTAAAATGAATGTATTAAGAATGGGTTCGGTAAAAGTATTTGATATATATGGAATAATACTTATAATTAAATAATAATATATAAATATATAATGTTATATTTTATTTACATTGTTTTATTCAAATACGATTATAAAACAGAATCAGCATTCATGCATACATACAACCTACCGCCTCCCTAAATGGTATACTTGACCTCATATTTTGATATATTATAGATTATTATAAATATTTTGAAACTATGTATATATTATATTTATATCATATTTTAAATTATATGAGTAAGTAGATATGTATTTTAAACTAGGAGGATCAAAAATAACATGTCAAAACATATAAGAAAAAAGTGTATATTGTACATAACATTACATTAACATGATATTGTTAATAAACTTGTAATATAAGTCAAAATAAAATTATTTATGGTATGGTATATAAAAATATGGTTTTTGGTATATTTATAATTACCTATACTTATTATAAAATTTTATTTAATGTCTTCTAATAATGTCAATAATTTGTGTGTGGATGTTCTCATCTCACTTTTATTTGTTTGAGATTTTTACCTCAGTCCCCGCTCATTTATTTTGTGTACATTATATACTAACCATGACATTATTTTATGATTATTATCCATAAATGTATCATTATTGACCTATAAAAATGATTTTCAATCTTTCATGGGGTTTATGGTTCAAATTTTAAAAAAATCATTAATGTAATTTGGTATCAATTTGTCTTCTTTGAGATAGATGTGATATTAAGCACAAATATTAAATTAATAGTTGTATAATATATCCTTTAACTATTTGTATCATTAATATCCATATTTTAATGATATATTAATCTTCATTTAATGTTATTATTTCCACATTATCACGATTACCTGTTATCAATATGGTAATGGTTTATTGTTGCAATCTCATAATTTATCAAGATTGTATTTTATTATTATTTTACTAATGATATATTATGATCTATATGTCAAGAAATATCAGGGAAATTATAATCTTATTATTATCCATGAAATATCTATGTATTGGTATCATATTTAATCTCTTTTGTAATTAATACAATTAAGGATATTTTTTTTGAAAATACGACTTTATTTATCTGTTTGGTCGAAAATGTTTTCTCTTAACAAAACTATGGGTTATACCATAATAAAAGGTTTAATAATCCCATTTTCTAAAATTATATAATATATGGTGAAATTATTATTAAATAAATATCCTTTCTATAGGTAATTATATGTTGACATTTTTATGATACCCATTTTATTTCCTGTGTTATGATATGTTGTTTATGAAACTCATCTCTTTTTATAGGACTTATATATCCCCCTAATGAATTGGGTATTGATTTATGTCTCATGTGATAATGATTGAAAACATGTATATGGTATTTATTTACAATGGGAAATATGTGTTTCATGATCCAAATGGGATAAATTGTTTCTGGATCTAAAATGGGAAACAAGTGTGTCCTGATTCACCACGCGAGATAGGTATATCCAAATCTAATAAGGTGAAATAGATTAAATCTCGTATACAATGTTTATAGTCCTGGTATTAATCCATGAAACTCTAATTTTTTATCTATAATTATAATGGTTTCGCACTTAAGTTACATGAGATTATGGTACATGAATAATTTATGATTCTTTATAACACATATGAGTCATGTGTTATGAACTACTAATCATTATAAAATATCTCATGATTATGATATTTGATATATAATTTAGGATATTAAAATTTAATGATCATGATCTCATACACATATGTTCGTATAATTTATTTTAACCTCATTTATTTTCCCTCAATAAGAAATTTTGATCAACAATTTCATATATTTCCTTTAAATTAATTATATAGAATTTTTTAAGATTACTATAAGGGAATATATTTAAAGAATATGTTGACTATTTTAAAGAAAAATAGATTATTGTGTTCCATGTTTCATGTGATTTTAATGAATTATGTTCCATGAGAATGTAAATTTTTAAATATTTGATTATTAATCTAATATGATTCAATATCCATGTATGTGAATCCAAGATCGTTATACTCTACATATCCCCAATTTCAATAAACTATTTATCATGATCATACCTCTCTTGGGAGATGTAAAATATACTCAACCACAATATAAATTATTCTGATCTCATATTCCTGTTACACAGTACATACAAAAAATAAAATCAAATATCATGATCCATTGGATTTTATAGTCACATAGATGTTCATTACTATCAATTACCATAGAGATCACTATAAATAACTTATGATGGTTCACCTGCATGTCCAGTGGTGTGTCAATGGAATGTAACTCAAAAAATAAAATTATAGGTAAGTCATGTACATTAATAACATGTGAGAGGAATATTAATAAGATGTTCTAATATCAAATAATTGATTACATAATATATAATTTTTCAATAACATATCATAAATAATATATATTCCCTCACAACCATTATCTATTGTATGATCCACCATGAAAACTCAGCAAGCCTTGGATAGATGACCTTTTCCCAAAAACATGTGATCTTCTAATGTTATCATTGTCAAAGTATTCTATAGATGACATTTTAATGATCCACGGATCACAGATAATGTCCACATTTACCCTATATAGAATCATGATGTCATATTTATAGTGAAATATTTATATAGATTCCATTTATTATAGCATGGATGGAAATTATTATAGAGTTATTTTTCATATCCTTTAGTACTGATAGTCCTTACCATGGTTGAAGACCTATGGTACACCACCTAAGAGATTTTGAAAAGAAAAACACTAATCCAATAGCATACCACTATATATTTAGCAAATCTATGGTCTTCCACTTTCTAAAAATAAAAGAGGCAATCTTTGAAATAGTATGTGATCCACCAATACATGTACTTATTGTTGGATAATGTTCAAATATGTAATATTTCTCCAATTTCTTCTTGATATTCATGTCCTACCACATAGCCTATAGGTATGTCAAAATCCTAAAGGTCTTAATTTATCCCTTTATTTTGGGATAATGATGGATCTTTGACTTCATATCCTTATGAGAATCATTTCCATCAAGGAAATTATCATACAATAATATCTCTATAAAAGTGGATGTGGATTTTGATACCAATATAAACCCTTACTATAACTCCATCGAACTCTTGTTATAAGTGAAAATTTAGCATTTTAAGAAGTAATTCCAATAAAAACTAGTTTTTGATGGCCACATAGTTGAGATCTACACCTTTCCAGCTAGTCCAATCATAACATATCATCCCTTATATAGTTCATGTAGATTGAAAATAATTATCATTAGCCACATATACCTATGTGTATTATCATGTTCAATGAGTCCTCTAATGAAATAAATCTTGACCTCTATATCATGTGACCCTATCCTTCCTGGAATAGCTTGCATATGCTATAGTTGGAAGTCTCTATCAAATTTGACCATGGAACTCAGTTCCCCAAAACCCTTGGAATGTACCAGTAGGTGGACTCTTAGTTAATATTGTCTCACTTCCTACACCCCTTATATTGAAGATGAATAATGCTTTATTGTACCCTCCTACATAGTAGGTGGTGAAAAAGGTAAATCCTCCCTTGTTTGAGAATTTAGGTCCAAATTAGATGTAGGTCACAATAGCCTCATCCTATTTGAAATAATTTAAAACAGAAAGAAAAAAATAAGAGAACATATAGTCATAATTATAGGTCTTAATTATTATATGGGATCACATATGTTTTACATAGGATTTAACCCATGCCAAAAGTTATATACCACCCAGAATAGAAAACATAGTTAATATATTAAGGTTAATTATAGCCATATATATATAACAAAACTCCATTATAAAATTAAACTAATTTTTTTTATAAATATATCAAAATAGTAAGGAAAAAATATATATCTCATGGTCAAAGAATAAATTTCAAACCCGAAATGATTAAATAATAGAGTAATTAAATTATATATCTAGTATATAGCACAAAAAATTTTGTATATATGAAATTTGGTCTAATATTCTGAGTCTTGATGCCTAAAAACACAGAATATCCCATTTAAAAAACACAATAATCCATTCAACAATAACATGAATGCTCGTTGTATATGATATTTCCTCGAACGTGGAAACTGCAATAGAAATATCACAATTTTCTAATCTCTTTTCTACTATATATTATTGTATTCAAAAATTAATATAATAAAACTATGTTGTTGAAAGATCCAAGGTTTCTATATGAGGTAGGATCCCTAATTTCTCAGTTTAAATGTTTAAATGGTTACTAATGTAAATACCTATTGAGGTTATATAGTTATTGGAGATATTTGTGGCTGGTGTAGAGCCAAGAAACCACATCTTGGAATGAAATATTACCAGGTGTATGACTATTTCAAACCATGTGGGGATAAATTTATTGTTTGATAAACTGTACGAAGCATGGTATGATATCATAAATAGGCCACAAATTTTCAAGAAAAATGTGAGTCTCAGGTATTACGACCATGCGTCCTACAATCATGAAAGTGTAATTTGGAATATATTATGCACAATTAGTCAAATTGGGTGGACAAACCATGTGAGACCCCTTGTATAATAGATTTTCATGCATAGTTAGTTCACATTTTATTAAATCATGTTCCTAATTCCTTCATCCCATTAAATAATTGAAACTTTTTAAATTTTATTTTAAATTAAAAATAATATTATTACTAAATTTAGGTCTATTTTTCCCACAAAACATGCTACATATTGGAGAGATCCTCTAGGATGTATAAAGTAGGATGTTTGGTAACTTTTACATATGAGATTATAATAAATGGTATTTTGTATCATTGGATCTATAACTGTAAGAAGTGGATTAATTAATATCCATTCTCTATTCCTCTTATTTTTAGTTGATTATTTAGGTGCTAGTTGATTCACTCCATTATTAGGGTTTTCATTTGTTCATCATATGTCTCCTAATATGAGCTCAATCATGGGATGATACATGATGAGCTATCAACCATTGACCTAAGGTTGGGTGTATCATTCCTTTCACTTGAAGTCAACATATTTATATATGTCATCATGCTGCAATCCAATATTTCATGCATTTTCATATGTGAAAATGAAATCATTGAATTTTTGGTCTTGGACTGTTTAATTAAATAGGAATATTCATTTTTTAAAGTTTATTTTACTTGAAAACAAAACCCCCATTTTTGTGTATTGTTTATCACCTTTAAATGAAAAACACTTGTCTCTTTTCCATGGACACCCTTATGTATGTCTTTTCCCCCTACTCTTTGGATGTTTAATTTAAGGTGATTATTGTAATTGAATGATTACAACAATTTAAAATTAATTGGAGTAAATGTATGGTATGAATTTAACATGACCAATTCCCTTTCCATTTAAATAATTGATACATTTAATTTCATATGAAATTTAAGGGGATGTTATTCCATGTATTTTTAATTATGGATGAATTTCAATAAATATTTATATGATCATATGAAATAATTGGTTTTAATGTCATGTAATTACATGATATGTTTGATGAGTTGTTTTTGTGAAATTTACCTTGTGTGTATTTGGAAGGAAAGTATTCTAAGATTGACCTTTTCTTGTTTCACCTCCCAAGGTGAGTTTGAAATGTAATGTTCATGGTTATGACAATGAATTATATAAATGTAATTGTTTATATGATATAAAATTGATTAATTTGTTATTCATTGGGTGATACATTTAATTAATGATCAATTATATTAACCGAATCAGTTGGACTACACATTTATTATGCATGTGTGATATGTGGATACCATAATGGATAGCCAAGAACAGACTTTGAGTCTTTACTATAATATGTTTATAGATGCATAGAAACTTTTATGAATTCAATTGATGAAATTAAAGTGCATATATTATATGTCATGGGTGATACTTGGGAATTTATTAAAGGTCCTCCAATTAAAAACATGAATGTAATGGATATATTACCACACCCGTCAGAGTGATGAAAATGAGGTAGGTTGGGACATATGAGGAAAAAATGAATTACAGACCCAGTTGAGTGTCAATGTAGTAGAAATATGGGCTATATATAGAACTTTTGCAGTGGATGAAATGATATGATGGGACATATGGAATGAAGACCGTCAGTTGTGAGTACTTGTAAGAAGATGAGACTTCCTCTTATGAATTTCACACTTAGTAATCTCCATGATAGGAGATTAAGATAATATACCAACTAGTAAGAATTCCACATGTTTTGGGGTCATTGTATTTTTCTATCTACGAGCATGTGTAATTAACCTTATACTTTATGATTATCTTTAATACATGTCAGGACTTACGCTCATTGATTTACTGAAGAAAAACATCACATAGACTGTTGGCAGGAAGTCGGGTACGTTGGGTGCATAATGAGTGGAATGTTATTAATGGATAAGACGATGAAGTATTCTTCCCATACATTTATGGAAGTTGATATCTTGTCCCTTTTATTGAAATAGATCCATCATGTTTAATTCCATGGCCATGGTGTAACGACGAGTTAATTTCAGGTAGTCAAAGAATGTCATATTAAGCATTAAATTTGATGACACAATCATGAAACTTGTTTGAAAAGATATTGAGACAAATGGATTATATTACACAATGATTGTTCGTTTATGGATGTTGTTTTTCGACATTACGTTCATTCTCTTGGGTGCCTTGACCATTTTCTAGATAGTACTCTTGTAATTTTGGAAAGCCCACCTAATTCCAACGATAAAGAACCCTAGAGGGTCACACAATATGTGTTTTTGGTGTTATTGGATAAATTCTATTTGAATATAATTAATGAAATAATTATTATTCTCAAGACCATGGAATAATTTTATTCAAGTTAAAATGATCACATAAATAAAATAAAATGTATTTGTTTATCTTGTTGAACATTTAAAAAATATTTATTTATTATTTTGTAGATAAAATATTTATTTAAGAGAATAACTTATTTATTTATTTATTCGGGTGTTCAATAAATGGATTTTCATTTTGAGGGGAACATGGTTGGGTTGGAAGTAAAATAATTATTTATAAGATGGAAAATAATTATTTAACTATTTGGTACAATGCAAAATAACACCACTATTACTTTGAGACGTGGAATTTTATTTATAATTCCAATCTACCAATGTTAGCACACCATAAATAATGAAAACGTATTATTATTATATTCAAGAGTTTTCTCTAAGTTCATGAATTTATTTAATTGTTTCTATGTATATAAATAGGCAAGTACACCTATTTTGACATACACCACACCACATGCCCGGTTAATTTGGAATGGATGATCCAAATAATTTCTCACTTGAATCATCTTCTCTCCCCTCTCAAGAATGAGAGACGTTATTGAAGGCTATAAAATTGGTGATCAAGAACAACTGACACAATACACTTGATTAGTCGCGCTAGCACCTGGAGAATGAACGGAGTTGATCGGAGGCCATCACAGCTTGTGGGGATCACAACTAAAGGGATTCTAATTTGGATCTGCACTAGTATAATCTTGAAGATTTAGTCTGGATGATCAATAACATCAATAAATAAATATACCAAAGATCCATGTATTATTTTTCATTTTGAAATTAATTAAATTGGTTATAAACATGATGTGAAAGTTCCTCTTAAAATGTTTTTTGAATCTTTCTTCTTTATCTAAATCATTTATTATATTCCATGGAGACAAGTGTGAATTCTCATATTGATCCAGGAATAATCATTGATCATGGAAAAAAATTGGGTGTTTTCCCAACCACATTTCTACTGCTCCTGCAACCTTCAAGTGGAATCAAATTGGTTACATCATGGTTTATAATTATTTAAATATTTCGTAGATGTCTTATGAATTTAATAAGGAAGTTGTTTCATTTTAAGGTAATTGTTATACAAATATGAATCTTGAGATATATTCCTTCTCTATTTTTTCTCATTCATCTTATAAAAATGTTCTTTTTTATTAGTTTTGATTAAAATAAAATACGGGATCACATCTGAATGAGCCAAAGCTTCCTGGTCATACGACCCCAGAACACACGACATATATTCAGAAGTACACACCATGTAGTCATGATTCAATGCATCAGACCTATCCTCCATACGGATTCATGTGTTTTATTCTCTATATGTCGTAAATGACTATGTGTGTTGACTAGGAACAGGTGGCACACGGTTTCCAAATTATATGCCATGTGGCCCAACAGACACGACATGTAGACCAATCATGTTAGGGTTAAACCATGTAACATGTATGCAACTTTCACACCTAGAGACCATATAATATGGAATAACACAGTGTGCGGCCAAACAGACTTTCCATGTACTCCAAAATTTTTTGATGTATACTCACACGCTTTTTCCCCTGGCGAGTACTTTAGATAGACGGTGAAAAATAGTACATGTCATGTAGTTTGAACAACATGTCGTGTACTCAACCAAATTAAGAAGATTTATTAAAATTTATTATTATGTAATAATAACCCTTGATACCTATACCAACATGTTGGCATAAAGCATAAACAAAACACGTGATACATGTTTTATATATATGTGTTTAAATTAACATCTACTTAATGTTCATTACTACTCATTGGGTAGCTATGAATATGAATTCACTAGGTCACCACCAGGGTACATGTTACATAAAAATATAATTTTATGTGAATTTATTTTTTTAAAATTATTAAGGTTAAAAATCTCAAGGAAATTCAGAAAAGGGTTTAAGATAAAATGAATGATTAATTAAATATGATAATTAATTTATTTGAGCATGACTTATATTAAACAAGAACGATTAATGAATTGATTTCCACTTTAATTTATCTGAAAAAATAATTGTAGGTATGAATGATCATGTTATATACCAATACCATTAAATGTGGATGGGTTCTTTTAATTTTTTTATATGAATTAAATTTGTTGGACTATGATACTTCTCCTCATTAATATATAGGGCATTCGTGCCCAATGTTTTTTATGTAAATCCCCCTTTTACCCCTCATCTTCATATTAGATAAAAATGGTATATGTAATGGATGGAACTCCCATGCTAGTGGAGGTGGTTTAAGATGGAGCCTTGACAAAACCAATCCCAGGAGATACAGAGGTGGACTGGTGGAAGCTATAAATACGAACCGAAAAGTTCAAGTTGTTTCTCCCCTAGCTAGGGTAATTTTATCAACCTCTATATAATCTAACCATTAAAAATCTCATGATAATTACATTTACTTAATTTTATTTTTGTCGGTTGCATGGTATATCATTTTTATCTGTTTTCTTGACCCCATAATTGATGAACTAAACAACCATGTAATGTGGAACTAAAATAAACCAGACTTATGCATAAATATTATCAATAAATGGTTAATCACTTAAGTTAGTTCCACTTAATATTAATAAGATTGCGATAATGATAAAAAGTAATTCTTTCATAAGAGATAAAAATCTATCCAATAAAATATTATGTCAGAACAAGCCTTCCATTACATGATAAAGGGAAAACTCAATAAAACTATGTGTTTGAACCACCCTTGTTGAGACACATACTTTTATACAGGAAGCCCTTATGAAAGGTTTTGGGTTGACATAAACCAAATTACTTCAAGAGGAGTAGCCCTTTCTAGACATGGTGTAATATTAGAGTAAAGAGTTGAGGAAAAAGAAATTCATGATTTCATGATTGGGAGTCCACTGAACATATCAAGGAGCTTCTAGCCTGCAGTTAGAAAAAATAGTAGGAGATGGATCATTTCCACTAGAATTTCATTGTAACTGGACATTCTGAGTTCAATGGGGAGGGATATTGGGACTTGATAAAATAGTAGGAGATGTAATAAAATTTATTATTTCTTATAAAATGTAATCATGAAAGTACAAATGATATGTTCTTTTAATTGTAGAATAAAAATGACAAAATTTTCAACCACACATTCCCAATGATCATTTCTGTATAAAGTTCACATCCTCACAGGCAGTAACTTACAGGAATAGTTTACGTGCATTTCAGTTATCCTATTCCATGAAATTATGTCTTACATGTTGGAGTCAAAATTACCTGATCTTCTTGCCAATGAGGTGAGTGATAATGATTTCTTGGTGTATGATACATGTATGAACAATTCAGTCTATGTTCAATGGGGGATGCTATCATAAATGTCTATTGTGCTCATGAAGTCTCATAAAAACATGGATTCTTATATCATGTTTGATCACCTCTGTGGTCTTTACCATGATAGAGCAAGACCGGAAGGGTTTTAGATCTCTATGGCACACTTTCAATGTATTCTTGGAGATGGTTCCCCAGCTGGGCCTCAAGTAGTCAGGCTCATTGGCTACATTGAGCTCCTACAGGTTCTAGGGTTTAAACCTTTTGAAGAACTGGGCATCGATCACATTCTCGCTTTACTCCCTTAGAGATTACCCAACTTTGTTGTCAATTTCAATATAAACATCATTTAGAAGTCACTATGTGATCTCCTTTTCCACATTCTCCTTTTGGACAAAGATATTAAATGTGATAATATTTCTATCCATATGGTGAATAAGAAGAAAGGGAAGGTGAAGAGCTTTACGCCCAAATCTTCTTCATGACCTTCCATGAAAAAGTAGATCAAAGGGGAGGCAAGGGAAAAGGTGGTTGTTTATTTCACATGTAGAATGAAGATCCACAAGAAGTTATACATTACGAAGCCTATGAAGAAATGGAATGCATCAGGTGCATTTTTTATCGAATGAAATTTATCTGTTTCTTCAAATTGGGTATTAGATGACACTTGTTGTTCTCACATATGTATCCAAATACAAGGACTATGTAGATTCAGGGAGGTTCATTGAGGAGGGGTAGATCTATGAGAAGCCAATTAAACTAGATTTGATGTTTTAGCTGTTGGGGAATACCACCTCACGTTGCCAACTAGGATGTTCTTAGAGTTAATGGGTTGTTTTTATGATCCATTGTTAATGAAAAACATAATTTATGTATCCAGACGAGATATAGATGGTTTTTTTTAATTTTGGAATATAATGTTGCTTCTTTTATATATATAGAATTAGTTTTGGTAGGGTGCATATATACAACGATATTATGTGTTGGGTTACACAAACCAAGTAATGTGAATCGAAGATAAAGATACATCACATGACTCATACCACATCCAACTTTTGCATCACCAGTTAGGTCATGTAAAAGAGAAACTATTGACAATGTAACATCAAAATTTATATTTAAATTCTTTTGAACTAATACCACATGGCACATGTCATGCATTTTTATAAGGAAAAATTTCCACATCCCCATTTGGAGAGAAATTTGAAAGGGCTAAAGAACTTCTTGAATTGGTTTATACCGATGTGTGTGGAACATTTCTAGTTGAATCAAGGGTAGGGTACTAATGCTTCATAACATTTAATAATGATTTTATTAGATATGGATATATCTTATTAATTAGGTATAATTATGATTCTATTGATAAGTTCATAGAATATAAGAATTAATTTGAGAACCATCTTGGTAAGAAGATTAAGAAACTCCACTCAGTCCAAGGTAGAGAATATCTTAATCAACACGTCATTGATTACTTACGGGAGTTTGGGATTATATACCAACTCACTACCCCAAACACGACCCCGTGTAATGGTGTGAGTGAAAGGAGGAACCACACCCTATTAGACATGATGAGATCAATGACGAGTCATGTGAGTATTCTATTATCATTTTCGGGATATGTGTTACAAATAGAGTCACACTTACTAAACATAGTACCAACTAATTTGATAAATGGTATTCTATATTAGATCTTGAGTTGAAGATAAGCATGTTATTGAATTTACATGTATGGGGTAGGGAAGCATTTTTAAGGCCTCTTCAGTTAAAAAACTTGCACCCTAAGGAACAAAGTGTACCTTTATAGGATACCCAAAGGAAACAAGGTTGTGTTACCTATACACCCCCTTATACAAAAAGGTTATAGTAAAAAGGCAATACATATTCCTTGGGAGTTATGAAATCTCTAAAATATATAGTGGGATAGAGATAGACTTCTATGAAGTTGAGGATCAAGTTACACTAGAGTTGGTATAGGAAATGATTCCATAAATCCCTATAGAAGTAAAATCTATTCCAGAGACACAAGTACTGCATAGGAGTACACAAGTGGTTAGAGAACTAAAATGGTACGATTTTCTAGTTACTAAGGATGGTGACTCAATATTAGTTGATGATAATGATCCTCTAACCTAAAAGGATGTAGTAAGTGGCATAGTCATTTCCAAGTGGCAAGGAGCCTTGAAATCAGTAATGGATTCCAAGTACCAAAACAAATTCTATATTTTGGTAGATCGTCTAGTTGATGTAAAGCCTATTGGTTTTAAATGGGTATTAATGGGGAAACTGGACATGGATGGACAAGTTAGTACCTATATGGAACGACTTGTTGCAAAATGTTTTAAACAACGTTAAAGGAATTTACTACGATGAAACCCTATCACCAATTGAAAATATAAAATCCATCAGAATTCTACATTCCACATCAGCTTACAAGGACGATGCAATTTGGAAAATGGATTTCAAAACATCAATTTAAACGAGAAACTTTAAGAGGATGTCTACATGACCCAACCTGAAGGTTTTGAGACTCCAAAGGATTCCAATATGGTATGCAACATTCAAAATTCCATTGATGGATTAAAGAAAGCATTCAGGTCATGAAACATTTTTTTTGATGAAGCCATAAATTAATTTGGTTTTATCAAGACTAAATGCGATCCTTATGTATACAAACAGTTTAGTGAGAGTGCAGTCATTTTACTATTAGAATATGTTTATGACATATTACTTATTTGAAAATATATACCTGTATTACATTCTTTTAAAGCATGGTTGAATAAATGCTTCTCTATGAAAGACATGGGAAAGGATGTGTATATTCATGGGATCCAGATACATCATGATAAATCCAAATGATTGTTTGGCCTAAGTCAAAATAATACATTGATAAGTTATCGAAGAGATTATGTATGAAAGAATCCATGAGGGGACTATTTCATGCTTAACATGTCATTTATATTTCTAAGGAAATGTTTCCTTAGATACCTGAGGAATGAAAGATAATGGAAAGGACTCCATATATATCAGTGATTGGGTTATTCACGTATTCCAAGCTATATACTAGGCTAGATTTGTCCTATGCATTGAGTGTGGTAGGATGATATCCAGCTAACCCATGTGACCGCCATTGGATTGTAGTCAAGACTATCCTAAAGTATATGAGGCATACTAAGAATATATTTCTTTTTTATGGAGTAGATGGGGAAAAATTCATCAGAGGATATGCAGAAGCTAGTTTCTAGTTAGTTCAAGATGACACGAAGTCGCAAACGGGATACATATTCCCTATGAATAGAGTTGCAGTGAGTTAGATGCGATCAATGAAGAGTGTTATCACAGAATCTAAAGAAAGGTCTGAGTATTTCACAGTTTTTGAGGTAGAAAAAAAAGAAATTTGGATATGAAGCTTCATCCATGAGGTATATGTGGCTCCTATTAGAAAAAATCCCATCACACTATACTATGATAATACTACAGCCATAGCTCTCACAAAATTGCCAAGGTCACATCAGCAGATGAAGCCTATACATCAGATGTATCATATCTTGAGGAATTTTTCACATAGAGGTGATGATGTAGAGAGAATTATTTACATGGAAGATAACATGGAAGACCTCGTGACTAATGCCTTGACACAATAGAAACATGATCATCTTGTGAGGTCTAGCAGACTGAAAGTCATAGGTAGTTGGCTCTAGTCCAAGTGGGTGTTTTTAAGAGTTGGTGTCCTAGAACCGACTGGTTTTATGTTGATTACATGGATATTTAATGTAATAATAAATATTATTCATTTTTTCCTGATTATGATGTTATAATGTCTAGGATTATTTTTTTCATTGTTAAGGTCATGGAAGGTCCCCGCTATGATGAGAACCTTGAAATTCTATAACAATATTATTAAATATAGTTCTATGATTGGATGACATGCTATGATGGGACACATATCATGATGACTATTAGGTGTGAGTAGTCATAAGCAGATGAGACTTCCTCCCATGAAGTTCTCACTTAGTAATCTACAAGATATAAGATTATGAGAACATACATAGTAGTTGGAATTCCACATGTTTTGGTTCCATCAGATATTTCTATATATGAGATTGGGTAATGATCCTTAAACTTTTACATTACAAAAAATATGTGTCACAACTTACGCTCTTTGATTTACTGACGAAAACGGTCATGCAGACAGTTTGAGGTATGTAGGGTACATTGGGTGTGCCACAAGTGGCATGTTATTAATGGATATGTTGAGGAAGGATTCTTCCCTTCCATTTATGGATGTTGAGATCTATGTCCTCTGACTGAAATAGAACCATCACATGAAATTAAATGTCCATGGTGAAATTATGATTTTATTTCAGATATTCAAAGAACGACATATTAATTATAAATTTTGATGACACAATCATGAGACCTTCTTGATTAGATATTGTCACAAAGGGATTATATTAAATAGTGAGCTTTCGTATGTTGATTTCATTACTGCAACATTATGTTCTTTCACTTGAGTGCCTTGAACTGTTTCTAGAAAATACTCTTGGACATTAGGCAAGCCCGCCTAATGACAATAAGAAAACATCTTAGAGTGTCTCACAGTAATTGTTTTTGGTGGTGTCAGTTAAATTATATTTTAATTAAATTAATGAAACAAATATTATTCTCAAGACTGTGGAATAATTTTATTCAACATAAAATGATCACAAAAATTAAATAAAATATAGGAATTTATGTTATTGAATATTTAATAAATATTTATTTACTAGTGTGTATATAAAATATTTATTTAAGAGAATAATTTATTTATTTATTTATTTGGTTGTTTAATAAATGGAAGTGGATTTAGAGTAGACAAAGGTCGGTCTAGTAGTAAAATAATTATTTCCAACACGGTAAAAAATTATTTATCTAGTTGGACCAAATTAAAATAATGTTGCTATTATTTTGAGATGCAGAATTTTATTTATATTTCTATTTTGCAAAAAAAAAATCACACCATAAATAATGATGCAGTATTATTATTAAATGCATGGGTTTTCTGTAAGGTCATGAATGTATTTAATTGTTTCTAGGAAATTAAATATTGAAACTGAAATTCCATGTATATTAATAGGAATTTAAACCTATTGTGCCTTACACCACACCACACGATTGGGGAATTGGGAATTTTTGAGCCAAATAATTTATTACTCAAATCCTCTTCTTTACCATATCAATAATGAGAGATGTTTTTCAAGTCCTAAGAACCGGTGATCATGAAAAAATGACACAAGACACTCCATTCACCGCGCTAGCACCCAGATAACGAACAATGTCAATCGGAGGCCATCAGTACACATGTGGATCACCACTAGAGGGATTCTTGTTTGGATCCTTACAAGAGAAATGAGATAATATGGAATGGTCATTCAGGATGATCAATCTCATTAATGAATAAAAATACCAAATATGAAGGTATTATTTTTCTTTATGAAGTTATGTAAATTTATAATAAACGTGATTGAGTGATCCCCTATAATGGTTTTTATCCCCTTTCTTCTTTATTTAAATCATTGATTATATTCCATGGATACTTGAATTAATTGTCTTATTGATCTTTAAATAATCACTGATCATGGTAAAAATAAAAATTGGGTGTCATCCCAACCATGCTTACACTACGCTTGGAACATTAATATAGTGTGAGAGGGTCCGTACCAACTCCATGTTCAGTAGTAGAGTCAATAGATTATTATCAGGAAGAGAGGAAGAGTACATTTGGTCGATCATGCTGAGGTGGTGGTCCTAGAAATGTTAGTCAAAACACTATTTTAAAATGAAAATATGGTGGATCTACTCAATGTATATAGAAATAATCACTACAACACATATCATACAATATTCATATAGTTAAATAGAACCTTGAGGAGAAGGATCCTTGACCATCTATAGTTAGAGTTATTATTCTAATATCATTTACCATAACATATTCACATACTATAATAAATTAGTCTTTTTTTCTCTTAATTTAACATGACGATGTGTTATATCTTAATCCCTAGTAAAGAGTAAGATTTGGTATATTCTAATGAATATGTAGGTGGAACATGAATGATTCTAAACTAATTAGTTATTTTATCTTACTAAGTTGTATTAGACATATCTGATAGGCCGAGTTGCATGATGACCATGATAAGAGGCTATCCTAATGGTGGTAGCACCCATACATCATAATTTCTTGAGAATTGATCCTGAGATCTTTTATGACTATCCATACTAGTGAGATACTTGTTGTCCCTATTAGGAAATATTTCCTTGAAATGAAAATCAGGTGAATGGGTAAATGTCTTAAACATGGACCCAATAGGGGTTATTTCTATACGTAAAAACCTAGTCACATTAATCTCTCTTCTTTTGATTTTGTGTGGGAATCCTTCAAAGATAGATCACCACTTTAGTTGTTATGATTTATCAAGGCCTAGAGGCTGCAATTATCAACTAATACTATTATTCCTTATGTAATTTATTTGTACCCTAGTAGGTTTAGGTTCCATTAATATTTTTCTACCCTATTCTAAGATAATGTTTCATATGTCTTGGGGGAGCTCAGGTTTTATTGTGTTTCTAAGGAGCTCCTTCCTTGATAAACCAGATGTTCCATATAGCATGATTAGCTTGTCCACAATGTTGAACGAATCATGGGAGCTTGTATTAGGTCTTGAATTTGGTGATGTGGTAATGTACACCCACATCATAATGAAAACATGGAATATTTTTATTTCATGGGATTCCATTTCAATGGATAGTTTTTGAGAGGCTGAGTGGAGGAAATGATTTAAATTTTCTTTTTAAATCTTCATGAATTGATGAATGATGTAATGTTTTAATCAATGGTGGAACTATAATGAGGGATTCTATGAAATGGAATTGGCGAGTAGGAGATAGTTGACCAATGATTAAACCTAGGCACTCAATTTCAGGAGACATGGTTTCATGAAATTTTTTAGACTATTATAGCATATTCTTGATGTGAGTGTGGCTCGAGAGGAATACTACACACCCAATAAAAAAATCATGTTGTAGTCATTGTTTAGTGAGAAGTATGACCATTATCATCACATCATCATGAGTATGTTGAACAATTTTTGGATTTACACCGAGCTAATGTAACTAAATAACCACTATGAATTGTAAAATGAACTAATAGGAGATTATATCATAGAGCAGTTTGATGTGGATACAACCCTATGTTGATTCATGACCCTGGTGAGAGAAGCATTGATTTTAGTTGAGACCTATAGTTGGATTTTCATCTTGGAATTCATATAAATTTTGATAAAAAGAATATGTACTATTTTAATAAGTTTTTTTCAAGGAGGTTTTGTATGAGCCTATGTTTACATACTATAGATCACATAAGGTGTCATAGGGGTAGGATCTGGGTATCTTTTTGAGGTGAATTGGACATTAGTGATGAGTGCTTCTGAGAATAATAAGATAAAGGCATTTCGACTAGTTTCTATTCAAAATTATGGATGCAGTTGTTATTATATTAGTTTATGCATGTTTTGGATCAAAATGGGTTTCATGTAAGGGTATTTTGGGAATTTCATGTGAGCCATTGTGACTGGATTTGTTTCTTGAGAAAAATTTGTAGATATATGTCATAGTTTTTCGGGGGTCTTTGTGGAAGAATATATCTCTAGATGAATTCTCATACAAAAACAATATTTCAAACTACAAAACAGATGGTTCCCTATGATATTATTCATGGTATTCCATTTTGGTCAACCTTGTGTTGGCTAAAGGTAGGATATATAGACAAACATTGACCTCATCATGTTTCAGACACCACATAAAATGTGTTTATTATTTAGCATAACAAGGATACTATCAGATATCAGAAGAAATTAAATCTCAATTTCTGTTGTAATCCATTATAGTTCTTGTTTAGGGATCAGGTTATCTTATGTGTTTCACTGAGGCTGGGAAACATTATTACTGGATGATAGGGTAAGCATTCACTATGGAATGTCAGGACATTCATGATTCTAGAGATATTCGGGCTGGTAAATTATTGGTTTTTGTTTCCTTAGATGTACTACATAATGAATGAAATATTCCACAAATCTCAGTACTGACATTACTATTCAGAACCATCACATTCCTTTCATTCCAATGAGGTTTCATGTTAGGTATATGTATCCATTGGGGAGAATCCATTACATATTGTGGAATGTATCACTAATTTTATCTATGTATTGATTGTACTTCTTATATGGGTGATATGGAAACATGTTTTTTATAGGGAATTCCATGGGAGAGGGAGGCTGACGTATGTTCTTAGTGGCTGGATTTTTTCTCATATTAATCTTTACCACCCTTCATAGAGAAATATGAGGAATAATATATTTAATGGGGAAATATTATAAGAACTCAGGGATTCATATGTGGTACTAATCCATTCATTCATATTTTTACTAATTAAATGTGGCCTAATGTAAATTTCCTTTGTGGTTATAGAGTTCATGGTGGTGTTCGAGCCTAGTTCGGAGCCAGAAAACCCAACATTACTAAGTAAAATTCTGTGTTCATAGTTAGTTTATACAATACAAGATATCCACACTATTTGATAACCCATATGATGCCTGGAAAGGGATAAATCCTTGGACCCATAGTTTCAGAAAAAACCATGTGACTCATGTCATACAACTGTGCGGCTAGATCTACAATAGTGAAACTGTATTTGGCATGCTTTTCAAACGTTTAGTGAAATCTTGTCGAAAAACCTTGAAACACCCCTTGTTATATAGATTACCATGATTAGTTTTGTATAATTTTTATCAAACCATGAACATAAACTAGGTGACCTATTATATTTTCAAAATAATATAATTTTAATTAAAATTGAAAAACATTTTATTTCATAATTTAGGTTTTCTTCTTCTTCACCTAATGCTCATTCTTGGATAGATCATCCATGATTATTAATGTATGAATTGAAGTAAATATCACATCTATGCCTGGAATAAAATATCATTCATATCATTTGATCCATAATAGTAAGACATTGATTCTATTTTAGAAATTTTCCATTCATACTATTATCAGTTGTGATATTAAGGTTTGTAGTGGTTTTTTCAATTGGAGGGTTATTCATACATTCTTCACAATTCTCTTGATCAGAGCTGAATCATGAGCTGATAAAAGATGACAAATCAGACACCAACCAAAGTTAGGTTGTATCATACCTTTCCCTTAAATATAAATAGTCAATATATTTCATCGCTCAACATGAAAAATTTTCAGGAATATCCTTTAATGAAATTGAAATCAATGAATACTATGAATACCCTATGAAATTAAAGGATAATGTTAATGGTAGATACTGATTTCCTTCCATAGAAACAAACCCACCCATTGGATGTGTTGTATATCACTTTTAATGGATTGAAATTGGTTTCTTATCCTAGGAAACCCTTAGTTGTTCCACTTCCCCCTAGTCTGGGGGTGTTTAAATTTAGCTAATGAATATAATTGAATGGTGAAAATAATGTAAATTTAAATATTATAAAGGAAATATATGTATTAACCTTGACCATTGACCTTTCAATGCAATGTATTGATATATTTAATGTTTTAAGTGAGTTAAAGAGATTATATGCCATGTATTGTTGATTAATCATAAATTTCAATTAATATTGATTATACCATGTTATATAAGTGGGTCCTATTTCATGTAATAACATTATAGTCTGAAGGATATTATTTATGCAAAATTTACCTTGTGATTGTTTTGAAGGAAATCATTTTAAGCATGATATTTTCTTTTATCACCTCTCGAGATGAGTTTGAAATTGATTTTTCTTGGTTTGAACATAAATTAAATAAATGTAACTATTTAAATGATATCAATTTTATTAAATGGTTATGACATGGGTGATATGTGGATTCAATGATAAATTGCATGGATAGACTATGTTGGACAATAAAATGATTATACCAGAATGATACATGGACCCTCTATTGGATTGCCTTGGACTGAAATAGAGACTTGAATAATATATGCTGAGAGATATTTGGATTTATTTAAGAATCAGATGGATGAAAAAAAAGGTAATTGATTATAGGACATTGGTGATTCAGGGGGAATCCTCATATGACCTCCAAGAATAGACTCTAATGGCATGAATGTTTTACCACATCATGATTAATACAAGGGTTAATGAGAGCTTCAACATGAATGGTCTCATTGGGTGTCGGTTTAGGTTATACCTGTAGTGATACATCAATTCAAAATAAATGATGTCCTCAATTGGACGTTGTAATATATTAGATAATGAATATATTGATTGATATGAAATGTCTTTTTTAAGCCAATGAACAAGCTTTAATTCAAGTTTGAATTATACCTTATGGGTGTCCTTCTTAGGCGTCCTTGATCATATTCACATGGGAGAAACAATAATATCTGCCATGTCTCAAGACATATTAATAAAATGATGTTTCTTGTTTAAATGAACGTTAATTGTAATGACACATGCCTAACTATTAATTTAGAGTTCTTCTTGTCATTTTAAATTGGTTAAATGGGAATGGATAAAGATGAGAACATTTTCATTACTTTAAATCTTCTTTCAAGTCCTTCCTATAGATTTATTATTTCATGCACTCTATATTATATATGTTTTCTAACTAATTAGTATAGACAACAGACAGTTTCTCAATATGATTATATTTCACAACATGTTTGGGGCAACAATACAGACCCAAAAAGGATATATGATTGTAGGTGTTCATAAGGGAATGCTACATACTACATGTAATTGATTACTTCTTAGGATTTTGAGAGCAAGGGACCATGTTCAGGCTTGTGATACTAGTTATGAATTTTTGGCCTCTTGGTAATTTTGTGTCACGTATTGTATGATTTCCTTGTATACATGATTTGGATTATTTATTAGAGACATATGACATATATCATCATTTTTATATTAAGTTACATAGGATATTGTCTATTTATCATAATTTTTTTTAATTTTTTATTTATGATTTAATGCTTCTTCTCCATACATGTTTTTAATATTATATTTTTCTACACTTTGGAGATGCCGGTATATTCTCCCCATTGTAACAAAACACCCACACTGCTAGTTGTTAACCATTGGCATTTGGGGATATGCAGTTGATGACATGTGGAAAACTGGATTCAGGGTACTATAGGGTGGAATTTAGGCCTGGGATGTTACATCTATGATATTATTTTTTTTATTCCTTAACCTAAACCACTTTTTCAATGAAAAATATATATAGATGAACTCATACAAACCTACATAAAAAAAACAATTAGCCTACTAGAATTGAGTGCTTCAACACTATTAGTGGGGATAAAATATCCTAATTATCATCTACACACACACAAAATTATAAATATAAACCATATGTTATCAAAAATAATATCATGAAACAATGTCAAATCTCAAAATGGGTAATGTATGAAACACATTACATATAATTATTTAAACGGGCACCCAATGTGGTGATCTGGACCCAAGTATAAGTCCATCAAACATGGAAACAAGAGTATGGTATCCTCTTATATCAATCATGGTCCTACAACCACCTCCATGATACATTAATCAATAATCATCCATGGGAACCAATCCCATTAATGGTTCCCTATACATGAATTATGTATATACATCAAGATTTCCACACAAGGTGTGAGTAATACTTCCTACTTGGAATCCATTATTATATATATAATATGTGAACATGTATTGTAAGTGTATTCCTTGATAATAATAAATTATTATATAAGAAAAAAAATCATATACCAAACACTAGTGTGCTAACCATGATACACAGATCCCCTAACTTACCAGCTTCAGCTCCATGTTGGAAATAATAACATGATATCAAAAGTAATCTTGGGCAAGGAAGAGATAGTTCTACTAAGTATCCACTAAGCCTAAAGTAAACATGCTACATGGAATCTATTAGAAATAAAGTGTATCACATTGAACTAATTATTCATCATCATATCCAAATACAAATCCAAAATAAATCATCTCAGGTAATGTGTAATCCCCCTCACAGTGATAAACTAGTCATGATGGTTCACTGATTTTTACAATCAGAAAATAGCTCAAATTTTATAGTAATACACATAATATGTTAGAGCATAAAAAATAATGAATTATTTGTCATCATGATAAAATAGTAGAATCATATAATAAATGTTGTAAAAATAAAATGTAAAAATAACCTAAATGAATACTCATGAATAGAATTATAATTAACAGGTTATAGAAGCATTCCAAAAACACACATGGAACAACAATCAATAATAAATATTTGTTTACATCAAAAATTGAATCATATAGCGGTAAAAATTTTATACAAGATCCAAAAATGGTAAGTATCATCCTTCCACAAGGTTTTCAAGAACAATTTCCAAGATACTCAATAGGGTCATCTCTCATCTAAATTCTCACACCAACCAGAACAATCATTCTTGCCATGAACTAACAAGTGAAAAATTATTCAAAATGATTATTTTAAAATCTAGTAGAAGAAAGGAAGAATAAATCACTCTTGGATTTTTATAATATAATGGATGTAAAGGTCATAAATTTCTGAATTATTGATAAAATCCCCTTTATTTTAATTTTCAATCTTCATGTAAGGATTTCAAAATGTAAATAATGTGCTTCATATGTCTATTACTTCGGTAATGAAATTCATCCAAGTATTCTTATTAAAATGTTCAGAAGCTCATATAGAATTTATCTGGTTGGATGTAAACAAAAAGGATGAGGTTTTAATGGATTTATAGAATTTGGGAATAATTAAAAACCTCATTAAGGTTCCCACATTTAATCTATAAGCATTCCATCCATTCAATCATTCATGATACACGAAGTATGATGACCATATCTAGAAAACCCTACCATCGACATGCCATCCACCATGGCTTGTCCATGGTTGTGGTGTTCATTATTATGAAATAATAAAGGGTATATCCCATAATGTGAAATGCAGATTTACATTTTAATACAGCCCCACACCCTAAAAAATTTAAATTCATAGGTTCCCAAAGCATTGTCTATAAAGGGGACAATAACACATTATACTCATAATCATGCCTTGGTTGTCTTGTTTCCCATGGTTGTTTTAAATCATTGAGACGACAAAATATAGTGAAATAATAATGATGTTCCCTATTTTTGATATAAATAACCCCATTACACTTGAAATATACTCAAATATTCAGTGAAATTCACTCATGTATTGTTTTATGCCAAAAATCAATGAACAAAAGAGTAAATGAGTATTTTTTATCAATGAAAAAAATCAAGTTAGTTAAATATGGGTAAGAATATACATGATATATATTATTTCTAGAATCACAAGAATGTTGTAAAAAGAATATATAATGATTAATTACTTATTTTTTAACAATTCATGTGGTGTTTTGTTTGAAAATAAACTACACTGCTCTGTCTCGATGGTAGTCTGTATGTATTCATGAGTGATGAATTAATTTTATATTATTTGGAATGGATATGGAAAATATCTATACCAAAAAAATTTAAATTTATATGTATATTATAAATACATATTTATTTTTTTTAGGGCTATTGAAAATTTATTGGAGTTTTCTGGATAATATGATGTAAAAACTCTCAGTAAGAACATATAGCTATTATCCAGTAATATTCGTTGGATTACACATTATTCCTTTATTAATTAATTTTTAGGGTATTATGGTCCCTACTAAAGAGGAGGGGTCCTCAAACGGTATCTTTTTAGGTCACAACTGAGTTGATTTCCTTTATAAATGTTTATTTTAGAGGAGAGAAGGTTTCCTTTTATATGCGATTTTGGTGGAAAATTTAATATTAAAAACAAAAGAATATAATAGAGACAATCTCAAGGGAAATTAGAATAAAAATTGTTCTATTATATATGGATTATATAACAATTAAATTCTTCCAAACATAACTATATATAAAGTTTTCATGGTGTTTTAACTATTAACTCTTCATTTAAACCCCTCGTTATCACCTTTAAAACAATACAATTATAATGTGTATTTACCAAGCTTTCAAATCATCTTGATAAGAAAATAATTTCAACATGTTGTGTAATTGTAAATAAGATTATTACAAATATGGAATACATTTTACCGCATTAAATTCCAATGAGTGATAAAAATAAATTTTGAAATGTGTTTCAAATTTATAATGAAAAAAATTCTGTAAAAGGTTTGTTTTTTTTAAAAATGATATTAGAAAAAATCATATATTATATTTATAAATATGAAATTATTAAAATGGGGTAAAAATTAAGGAGTCATATTTTACTTTAAAATTAAACAAAAAAATGATTGTAACCTTCTAAAAACATGATTAAAACGTGATAAATAAATATTTTATTTATTTGAATAAAAACAACACTAAAAATTCCAAAAATTCATTAATATATTTCTATTTTTAAAAATGTATTTATCAATAAATTTTACTAACTCAAAAAATTTATTTTATTTTATATAATAATTTCTTAACCTTTCAATTCATTCTATGATATTATATTTTCATAAAACTGACTTTATTTTAAACTCAATATTTTCCATTATTCTCAAAAAATTAACTATTAAAAAATCTAAATAAATCACCGAATATATTTTTAACATGATGGATTCACAAATTAAATAAAATTAAAAAAATTAAAATTATTAAATATAAGAATTTATGCTTTAATACCATTATTGAACGGATTTATTTTAATTCTGTTATGGTTTTTCAAGAATAATCTATTTATTTAATATACATGAAGATTGAATACTTCACACATGAGTTGTTTTATAGTATTTAAATTATCCATAAAGAAATAAAGATCACATATTTTATGTTTTTATTCAATGTCATATAAGAAAAATATTATTTGAAACATTTATACTTATGACATGATAATGGAAATTGTTTTCAAGAATTAGAAAAAATTTTATAAATCAATTATTTATATAATGATACCTAAGGAGAAGATTATAGATTTTGACCATTTGGAAATTAAAAATATAATAAAAAATATTTTAATAGTAGTTTTCCTTTTATGTAATTAATATGGAATGAAACACCAATGGGGATTTAATGAAGAGATTGCACATTTGATTTAAATGTAGACATAAAAATCATCACCATAATGTTTAAAAACTCATCAGAAAAGAAATCAATTTGAAATGTTTTAAATTAATGGTTATTGAAAAGTCCAATAATATAATACATAACTTATAGGGGAATCATTCATAAAATATTCCTATGAATTATGGAAAAACAATTAATAAAAAATGATAATGTTGAAAATCTAAATAATTTGATAGAGATTACATTGATTTTACATCATGAAATATCAAATAAATTATTTTATTATTAATATATTAACTATTAAATATCATCAATGTTTCAAAATAGTATCCATTCACTCCCTCTAGTGTCAGTGAATGTTATTTATATTTAAATACCGAGTTTTCCATTTATTATTTCAATGATATACTTGGTTATAAAAAATCAAATGCATGGGTGTAGTCAAATTTTAAATCTAATCATTGTTAGTATAGTAAACATTAATGTAATAATCGCATTGAATTTGATTTCAAAATAAATATAATGTAATTATTTTAACGATAAATTTGATACCATTGGTATGAAATATATATAAATTTTTTATTCTTCAAGGTGATATTTCATTACAATATTCTTTTTGAAACCACCCATCGTACCATTGATTAATGAGATATTTCATGAATAAACTGATGAAATATAATATATAATGTGTATGGATATTTTTAGTATATAAAACTCAACCATTGTGAAATAATATATTGATGTTTTTATTTTTTAATTAAAATTATTTAAACATGGTCTAAAATAGTAATTATATATTCATTGCATCCATAATGAAAAAACTATATGTATTATTACAAATATAATTACTTTAGTGGAGTAAGATTAATCAATTATTAGTTAGATTACTAATATGTTAAATGATTCACTGATCCTCATTTTTCACTGGGTGTAGAACCCATTATATATGTGAAACATAATGGTTGTTTAATGTGGTTTTTCATTTATTATTGGTTAATATATGTAATTTCAATATAGATTAAGTATCCAGTACAATATGTTGACCCCTTATTTTTAAAAATTATTGGATATCAATACATATAAAAGAATAAATGATAGTGTGGTAATCATTGGAAAAATATTATAAAAGGGGATATCTGAATGACATCCTTTCATAAGATATATGGTCATTCTGGGTCAATAGTTATTCCTTTGGGGTTAACAAATTCTGCATATATGATTCTAGATATAATTAATAGTGTACCGAAGTATTATAATTATATGTTTATAATATTTTTTTCATTATATTATTGAATACTATAAAAAATAAGAGTATCATATTCTTCATATTCAAATATTATTTAGGCAGAGAAAATGTTTTTCATGGGAAATTGTGTAAAGGTGGTATTTATCATAAATATGATTAATTACATGAATATATTATATCCATGTATGGTAAATTAACATAAACATAATAATATAAGGATTATATGGAATGGAAAAGTCCCACCAAAATAACTGGAGTATATAGTTTATTGGATTAGATAGATACTATCATTAGTTTGTGGACAACATCACTTTATTATCCAATATTTTAACCATATTAAGTGTATCAGGGTTAAATTAAAATTGTAAAATGGAATGTAAATATATAAATTATTAATTTAATATTATATTATTAAATTAAAAATTACAGACACCTAAATACGGGAAGGTATGCTTTTTTATTTCCAGTGATGCATCAAAGAATCATATTGGATGTGTTGCTATGAAAATTGATATGTTGGTGGATGTGTTTAGACAGTGAAAACCACATGTCATTTAATATCAAAATCATTATTCATAGTTACCATTTGTGATATTTTCTCTAATGATATGTAGGGATTTATCTCTATAGAGAAATATATATGTTATATATATGTATACGAGAAGAGGTTTAAATATATCATTACGTAGAAGTATCTTAATATAAACCAAATAAGATAGTTGGAACTACTCACGTATTATAATTATACTAAAAAATAAAAATATAGTCAATAAATCAATGTATATGATTGTATTAGTAGAATAAAACATGTTATATTATTCATGATGTGGTTATAGATTAACCAAATTCTTACAGATATCATAAGAATATAGTTCCATATTATAATAAATGGGGAAAAATCATTCATATTACATGTAATTACCACTATATTTTATATTTGAATAAAAAAATAAATTTGATTATAAGGCCCTAAAAAGAAGATATATGATGTGAGGAATGAGTTATTTAAAGAGTTTTTCTTTTTGGATGATGTATTTTTAGTGTTTCGTAAGAGGTTTTGCATTCCGTCAATACCATAAGTGAACAAAGATCTTTATAAAGAGGCTCAAAGATCATTCATTTCTATAAAATCAATTAGAATAAATATGTTTATTTATTTTTAGTACATTCATAGTCAGAAAATAATAATTAAATAATTGAATATAGTAATGCATGATTCCTAGTATGAAAAAAATGAAGGCTGAGAGACAACATCAAAAAGTTGTCATGAATCTTACACCTATACAATATTTTAAATGGAATAACCTTATTTTGAATTGCATCATAGTGAAAAATGAGATATCCAAGTATATTAAGGTAATATTTTTTAATGTACGACATCATAAAATTTAATCCCATTTCTATTCATTTTGGTGTGGGAGATTGGGTGCGCTTCGAAATCCTTGGGTTGATGGGTCAAAAAAATTCAAAAACTAAGTGATGAAACTTGTCTCCCTGGAAATTCAAAGGCCTGAAATGGTGTGAGAATCATTAACCTCGTTCTGGGTCCACCATGTCCTATATACCTAATTTTTATAATAGAAAAATTTCATGATTGTGCTATTTTATGTGATCTTCTAGGCCCTTCTCTTAATAGAATTGAATAGCATACACTAAATTAGAGGGTATTCTAGCTACCAATCATTTTCCCTAAATATAAAAGGAATATTCAAAGTAATTAAAACCATCCATGAATCACAATCCATGAAATATTTTTTTTAATTTGATGTATAATAAATTAGTATACATACATGTGTCACCATTCATCCTTTATTTATTATTTTTTGACCTTACTAGACTGACATACGTCTAACTTCCATGTACTTGGATTTATTATGGTACCACCATCCTGATCAACCAGACCGGAGATTTCAATTCACCAAATAGAAAGAAAAAAAATTATATGTTAACCATTTATCAAATTCCATACAACCAATGACAAAAAATCATAAGCTACTTAACCATGTCATCATTTTCGTTGTATTTTTTCTACATTAATGTATTCAACAAAATGGAATACATTGATAATGATTATAAATGGGGATAATAATATATATGTATATATATTTTGATAGCCAATGACACCCAAAACAAATGTTTCTCTTATTGGAGGGTCCTTCATCATGATCACATACTAAATATCACCATGTGTGAAATTCATGAGAATAAGTCTCAAGGAATATGAATGACCAAAACATGATAGAAAGATATCATCAATTTCTAGTCAGTATGATGTGTTAAGACCATAAAATATTTTTTTATGATTAATTTCATAGTATTTAGAGATATTATAGCATGTTGACTTCTATAAAAATTATATACAAAAACTAATATTTGGACATTACCATTTAATAGTGGTAGCATATATATCAACATGATAGTGGAAAGTGTATATATTATATAATTAATTGTATACCTAGAATGGTAATAATAATTATTTATAATGTTGTGTCATAATCACCCTTTATTAAAACAATCCCAATTTCTCTAGAGAAAACATATTACTGATCTTATTTGTCTCTCACATGATAAGATAATATTTTGGTGGGTTTTGGATCTATATATTTTCCTAATACCATTCCACTATGTGGATATTCCTCTATCATATAATTTATCTCCATTGATTAAAAATCCTCAGGGATATTATCAATGAGTATAATCCTTTTCCACTATTTAAAATGACATCATGGCTAGTACATGTATTGATATTATCATCATTATAATCACTAAAAACTAGGTGCAATTCTAATAATGTTAAAAAAATAATAATTTTGTACTCCTTTTTATACATCATAGTTTTCAATATAAATAGTATTTATAGGTGCATATACCTACAGATTTAATGATATTGTATTGTTCATTACCATATCCTAACTATGATATTAGATCATATTTTTCTTATAGTAAGACTAGTTTTTGTACCCTTGTAAATAGGGTCAATTCCTATAAACAACCCTTGTACATATATTTTATTCATTTTTAAGAAAAATACTATAGTAATGGTAGCCTCACATGTAGTTCTCTAATATATAGCTGATATTTTTCTACAATAAATTTTATTTTTGAAATATAAATTATTGGTTATAACCTATCATATGTGATTATCCATAAAATAAAGGATATGGAATTCCACTCACCATATTAAAATCCTCCAACTTCTATGTATGTATTCTGAGAGATATTTTTTCAATGTTACACTGGTAATAATTCTATGTCAAATTATTCCAACCAGTATTTTTTAATGTTTTGCTAGTGTTTATATTATTGTACAGTTATATGAAATCGATTGATTTACCTTGGTAGATTATGTATCCAAAAATATAGGTGTCTTCATTCTGTAAATATCTAGAGTATATGATTCATTCTGGTCCAAACTAACTTAATGACCAATTGATATTTTCATGTGATACCAAATGTATTTCACATGGAATATAATATCTCTTCCAGTATAAAATTATAAACACATAGTAATTATTCATTATAAATTAATATTTTGTGATCATTTTAACAATTTTATTCTCCAACTAGATTTTAGAAACATTCACCTATTACGAGAATTATATGATGTCACCATATTTTTTTCTGTATTTTATATAATAATTCATTATTGAATTATTGAAATCAAATTATAAATTTAATGGTCAGAAAAGAAATTTATGACAATAAATATTCTAATGGAATTAGATATAAATTATTTGAATTACGATCCATGTATTATTGGTAACTTATTTGTATCATCAATCTATAGCCTCACATTAATAACCACTATAGTATTTAAAATAATAGTCTCACCGTACTTTGATACATGGAATTAGTTATTGAATATTAATTAATCATGTCAATTTTATATGATTTTTATATACAACATATATATTATAATTAGCTTTTTAAATGAAAAATATTTCATTGTCTGTGGAAAATACAATACTATAACCACGTTTTTATCCTTCCTACAAAGTATGTCTCTGGAGAATTCTTTTTCCAAATCACTATTATAACTCATTACCATGTCAACTATTTTTGAATCATTAGTATTGAATATCCTATGTCATTCTTACTACCATGTCTCATGTACATATGTGAACCCATTTATATAAATATACTCTATCACTTGACTAAATCAATTCTATAATATGATTTTATTTAAATTTCTTGAAATATATATGATGATTACTATTGATTTATATTTCCCTTTTCATTTACACATATTTATTTTCATATCTAGCTATTTACATATAAACACTTGTACTTCTGAAAATTAATTTATATCATTCTAAAACTCATATGATATCCAATTTTCATTATATTGTTTATATGGTTGTGGGACAATGTATCTATTTTCAATGTGTATCCCAAAAATGGATATATAAACAAAGCCTGAGTTTCAATGATGATGCACAATTTACATACACCAAGGATCTGATATGTATAAGAAATTTTGAAGTTATGAATTTACCTAAAATAAATTTTATTGATCACTGTTGACATGTATGAATAATCGTCCGTACTCCTTATTGGAATCATATATTTTATGTGGACAAGGAAATGTGAATTTAGTAATTAATCCATGCTATATTATAATAACTAATTAATAAGAAGTAAATATATTATTCCTCACACCATCCCTAAGTAATAAAAATCATTAAACATGAAGATACCATAATAGAATTGAACATTAATTTATAAACTATTAATTCAATCTTATGAAGTATACATTCAAATAGAATTATGTTTTCATAGTCCATGCACTATAGATGAACTAATTCACAAATCACTGTGGATTACATTTACATCTAAGGATTCATTATCTAAATTCATTATACCATATTATGTCACCAATATGAAAATTTTATATCTCAAAATATCCTAAAACTATAGTAGTTATATCCTTGAATACAAGTGAAACCATCAAAAACATCACGAACATGCAAAATAAACCTTTTGTTGAAGAGATTAAAAGTATTGTCAAATATTACCATTTATCTATTAATTATGATTTTCTGATCTGGGAACCATCACATATTTGGATTCTTGACTCGAATAGTATCTATAATCATTTTTACATAAATTCTATTAATAAAATTATATGGATTAATATCTTCTATAAAACCTATATAAAAAATTTTATATTTACTCTTGTTTGGTGTATTTCCCATTGTCGGATTCTCAGTGACTCTTTTTTATAAACATTTGGAATCCACATTTTCTATAAATGTCGTATGTGTAACTAACATCGTGAAGATATTAACCATATTTTCCTTTCTTATGATACGACCACTGCTCTTTGGAATTATTACTTTGACATCTTTGAATTAAATTGGTTGTTTTGTAGTTCTCTAATATCTCTGGTTCAAATATGGTTAGAGACATCAGACTCACAAAAAATCAAGAAACTCTTTGTGGCAGCGATTGCAGAACTCCCACATTTGATCTGGTAAGGTAAGAATAGATATACTTTTTGAAACAGTTCTTTCAATATTAATGCTGGCGAAATGAGATTTCTTGTCGCTACCTAGGAGGCGAAATCGATACAGAAGGATCATTTTAACAACTCCGTAAGATATTTGGTGATTCTAAGACCTCTTGGGATTGTAGGCGAGTATCCTCTCCCAAAATTCAGGCTTGATGTTTTTTGGAAGCCCTTCCCCCCCAAGGATGGATCAAAACCAACGTAGATGGCGCACTTATGGGAAACCCAGGCCTAGAGGGTTTTGGAGCCATCTTTACAAATCTACAGGATCATGTTCTTGGATACTTCAACCGGTCATGTGGTATTGCAACATCCCCAGCAACTAAGAATGATAAGTGTAATTAAGGAGACCTCATTTGCCATGATTCCCAACTGGAACAACATATGGATTGAAAGTGACTCATCTACTATCGTCCAGGAAATCTGCAAGGGTACCATCCACCTGTCATGGATGTTCACTTCCCACTGTATTGACTATCTGCACTCACTCTCCTCCCTCATCATAATTTCTATGCATTCTTTATGGGATGTGAACAAAATATGAGATGCCCTTTCCAACATGGTATTTGATAAGGACACTATCGGGAGAGACGATCTTCCCCCTGAGCTTCTTCTGCTTTATGTTCAGGATATAAACAAAATTACTTCCTTTTGACTTGTGTAACCCATTTATTTTATATAATAATTTTTTTATGTTACTTTACCAGAACACTACCTTTTTTAGAAAAAATTCCTTGAATAATATAGTCTTTCTGGAAAAATTAATACCTTTCCTAAACAATGTATTATAATCTTATATTTTATCATTATAAACGATAAATGTATAATTGATTCATTGATATAGTGTGAGAAAACACAAAATATTCAATTTTGAATTCTAATAATGTATTCCAGATTCCAAAGGTCATAAAAGATATTATTTGTTGATACTCCACATGATAAACTGGAATGAATAAACCTGGCAATATTGATGTTTTGTGCTACTCAATGCTAACATAGAAACCACCCCAGATCAATATCTTGTTGAACACACCCTAATTATTATAGTGTTTTATTTACTACATTCTAACTGTATTAAAATATACATATGTTTTATTAATATTGTGTTTAATACCCATGAAGTATTATAGAATCATTACTTGTGATTTATAAATTAACTAGAAGAAGATGCGACTACATGGTTGTTTTATGTAGTTCATTGGGATTAAACATACATAAATAAATTTTATTATATGTATATAAAATAAACCCATGTTTATTTCATTTCCACCTTTCTTTAAAGAGTGATGTGTTTTTTCCTTTAGAATCATACCTTCAATAGACATTGTTTCAGAGTATGTTAACATGTTCACCGTTAGAAATTAAGATTAAACATTCATTATGTTCATATAAACTTTGGGATCCATACCAAAAATTAAAAAATAAATTTTAAAATTTAATATTAATTATGTAATATTAAATAAATCATGAAAATCTATGAGAAAATATATAATATTTTTTGGTTCAAGAAAGATCATGATCCTCCATTAATATTTTGACCTATGTAATTAGGTTGAATTCATACATCTCTTCTCTTAATCCTCTATAGATTCTCAATGATTTAACCATATATTAATCCCTCTACATCTTGATGTTTTATCCATAAATCAAATCAGAAGTTGATGACAACATAATGACATATCCATCATATACATCATATATGAGTATAATGTAATCATTTTTCTCACCCATGCTTTTTGAAGCAGCATAACTGGTATTGATGAAACTAGAACCAAAAATTTATTATATAATAATACATTTTGGGAAGGACCAAGATACTTATTAGAAAATCATTCCAATATTGGAATAATATTTTCTAATATAAACCGAATTCTAATTTTTTTATCACATACCATTTTATTTTGGGAAAATCTAGTAGAATGTACTTTTATCTTGATTACTAATTTATAAATTTCTGACTAATTAATTATATTATTAAATAACACTCACTATTTTATCAAACTCTTGAATCAATAATTACTAGAATAATAATACACGATCGCTCTAGTATTCTAGTGTCACTGATCATTGAAATTCCACCTTATAGCCAAAAATATTTTTCTAATTCAATACTAATAGTGTGTAAGGAATTCATTTATTTGAAAAAAAAATTAAATATTTGCTCAATTATTAGTTGAGTTAAGTCAAATATTATAAAATAATGAAAATAATTTAAAAATTATTTACACTATTGTTATAAAAGGATAGATTTGGATACTTATTTAGTGACAACATCAGTTATGTTAACCCATAAGTCTCATATTAACTCCCCAATATAAGGAGGAAACCTCAATATTGGATAGTGGGCACCCTATACACCCACTTTTGTTCAAATTAACATGATGGATGGTGTTGGTAAATTAACATTTCATCGTGTTTTTTTATATTTTTCAACAATTGTATTCCATTTTTATTAACATGTTCCTATTTTTTCACCATACTCAAAAATGAACATGAATGGAAAAAATTCATTATGTCTTTATAAATTTTTATTTTTTAACATTTTTTTTATTACCATAGTAAACATGAATATTTATAATATAATACATAAATCATAGATGAAATAATGTTACCCAGCTAATGTAGGGAATTTAATATTGGTTAATCCATTTAAAATCGATGTACCAACCATTTCATAGGGGTATCATACCCATTTTGGAATATAGAGACCCTATCATTTTACACATATTATTACAAGACTATATGATTGATTATTTATCCAATAAAAATCAATGATAAAATAGTTTACTTTCTATTGAATACTCGTTACATATAATTGAAACCATATAACCATTATTATATTTTTATTACGTTTTAGAATGTTCTCAACAATACTTGTGATCACCTTAAGATACATGGGAAAAAATGAAGAATTCATAGACAAAAATAGAGAACTAAAAATCCTTGTAAAGGAATAATCATTGGAATAAATCATAATACATTAGTTAAAATTAATAATAGGAAAACTGAAGATGGTTTAATAATGAATAAATTTATGGAAGAATACCAAATAGAATTTTTTTCAAATTATCATGGAAAAATAGAAATATGGAAACAATAAGAAAACATTGTATAATCATGTGTCAATTATAACTTCCAAGTCTACATCACATGGCGAACAGAGTCCCATAATGGATTTTCATTAATCCAAAATCGAATACATAATGTCTCATGAGACTAATACATTAAGAAATGAATGTGATATCTATATTGTAGGACACATCATAACATGTTCTTGAATATTTGTGCTAAATAAATAATCAATTATAATGGATGAACATAATTGTTACCCCTTGAACGAAATGTCCATCGTAATCATGTCAAAATGAATAACCACGGGGTGTACAACAATGGTATCCTTGAAATAAGGTATTTAAATAGATATCGGACATTAATAATAAAACATTATTGTATAAAATTAATAATTTAATACAACTAATTCGAAATCATGAAACAGATTGGTTGGATAAAATTATTAACAAGCCACTTATGTGTGATTTTAGGGAAATGAATAGAGTATTTAAAGAGGACATAAGAGTAAATGTTTTTATAAACCTCAAATGATCTAAGGTAGTTTTTCATGATACAATAGTGATTTTATAAAAACAAATTGATTAAAAATTATTTTGTAATGTATTTTTAAATGGCCACGAAATGTAGAAGTTCCCTTTAACTGGGCTTTCTTATTGGAAGAAATTGAGAATTGAACCTTTTAAAACATGTATTTTACAATAATTTTTTTTATTGATATAGATAATTATTTTTATAATAGATACAAATAATATATAATAATTATATGATAATAATTATTAACTACATTAGTTTAAAGAGAGAAAAATAATAACCCAAATGTAGTTTTCTGGTTTGGAGATATCTTTTAACTTATTTCTGAAAGTGTTCTTCAATAAAACATAATATACTAGATAATAAAATTTTATCCAATAAATACAAAATTATGAACCATTCAGAGATTTATTTTTTTTAATTATTAATTATTTATATTACTTTATAGTAATTTTTATGGGTTATTATTGTCAATCGTGTTTTTTTGGGAGTTTTTGTTTCATGTTTTTAATGTCATTTTATAGCAGACCCTATTTTCTTATATTACATTTATATCATTTCAATGATAAAAAACATAAAACCATTACAACAAGAAGATAAAAAGGATTTGTGTATTAGGAAAACTAGGACAATAAATAAGTTTTACAACATAAAATATAAATATTTATTTAATTTTATTTTCTCAAGCTTCATACTGGACCTTCAATTCAACATAATACACATAATCACATAAGGTTATACATGAAAAAGTGGTGAGCTAAAAGGATACTAAGAGTATAAAAATGGTAAAATAAAGAATGAGGTGACCATGATAATTATCATTATAACATAGGTATAGGCTCAAAAAATACTTTTAAGAATTAATAAAAGGATTGAAATGTTGTAATGAATAAAAATGAGTCCGTAAGTCTTATTTGTTTACTAAAAACAATGTTTTAATCAAATAATGCAACATGTTCAGGAATATTTCACCTAAAATAATGATATTCCTCTAATTAAAAAATTCTCTGTAGTGTTGTATAATTTTGGTTTCACCTATCACATATTTACATCAATATTGAAATATATAATTCTTGTAACTCCTGTCACATCATAACAATATCATTATCATTCATTCCAAAAAGAAAGTATATAAATATTGGACATATATAAACCATTTAAATGAAGGATTTTAATTTCATAAATCAAAAATTCCTAAACATTGGGTTCCCAAATAATAGTGGGAATAACATACTTGATTCAAGAACCATCAATATTGAGTATGTAATGGATCAGACCTCTCTGGTCAATTAATTTGTGAAAATGTGGTGTTAGAGGTGTTATGGGAGGTTAAGGTGACTTGGGGGGTGTGTTCTGGTGAATTTTTAAGGAAATATAAATTTTCGTAGCTTTCGCACGGGCTGCGCAAGGTTTGTCTAAACAGTGTGGCCATACCGTGCGTGGTTAATGTTAGAGGAAATGGATAATGCATGGTTAGCGCACTATTTTTCTAACCATGTGGTCTAACCATGTGAGGCATGTTTGACGAGGCGGTAGTGACAGCAGGAATAGCGCAGGGTTTGTCTAACTGTGCGAGCACTTAAATTAGATCCTAAATTTGTGGATCCCAGCTGTTTCCCCTCTAACATGCACGTTTAATTTCCTAAGTGTCCATAACTCGGGATTACCTTTCCTTAAAGTTAGGAGGACCACTCCCAATGGTTTTGGAGGCGATCCAAAGGCTTTTCATGGTGAATCGAAGCTGGTTTCATGATTTATGTGATTGTTCTTGTTTGGTTTCTTAGATATACTTTGATCTACTTCTCCTATTTTATCAGTTTCTTATATCTACGCCCATTATGGGTAGATCTAATTGTTTCGATTCCATATAGGATGAGATTTGGTCTTGATCTTGCTAGGAGAAGTGATCCAATGCAGGTTTTTGGAAAATCAACCCAGGTTTCATGAGTGTTTTTCTACCATTGTGGTTTTCATCAAAAACCTTTGAGGTAGGGGGATTTGTTGCTTTTCTTTCTATTACATGAAACTGTATTGTTAATATGTTTAATCCCAATGTATGATAATTCAATTGAAATAATATATATTTTTATCCAGATAATGATATTTTATCGATCTTATATTATTGCCTCTTGTTTTGCAAGATAGTGTGATATCTTTGATTTCTTTGTTTTGCTATTGTTCATGATGGAAATCAGTAATGAACGTAAACCGAAATTAATTGAGATTTTTTCGGAAAATGATAAAGAATCATGCGAACGAATCTGGTTATTTTTGTAATTTGATATTAATCAAATTGGCATAGTAATCATGTATAATATTTTGTGACAACTTACTGGTTAGGTTCCTGATTTTCTAACCAATGGATTATAAATCTGTTAATTAAATATGGATTAATGATTTGTTTGTTTTATCATTCATTGAAGGTTTCTTAGTTACCCTATTTTTTGTTAAAGGGCTAATAGGCAAATTGATGTGATGGTTTTTTTCCTTCTACTTGTGTGGTGACATGATCCTGGATGGGTGTTGTCATATGTGGGGGCATGGTGGCCTTTTGGTTTTGGAAGCGGATGGTGCCTATAGTGGTGATATGCATCGGTTAATGCATGTGGTTGTTAGAGAGGACACTATGGATGATGGAATGGGATGGGATGGGATTGTTGGATGCTTGCTGGTTCTTTGGTTGATTATCTACTTTACTTTTCCCCGCTGCTCAAGGTAGATGGTCTTGCTTACCCTTCATCCGAAAGAGGTGAAGACTTGAGGGGTATGCCTCATGCTTTCCATGTTTAGCTTCTCTAGGGAAGATGTGTCTATGTTCATTCAATAGGCGGCAAAGACTCAACAGGTAGTACATATACTCACCGTGTTGAGCCCCCTTGTCTTAGTAGCATCGTTTTAATTTCTAGAATTACTGAGAATAAGGGAAAGTGTTTTGGTAATGAATTTTTGAATAAATGTTGTTAACTCATAGGATTGGAGTTCGCTAGAACATAATGATGTGGCTATAATTTTAAAGGGACAGAGGACTTTGGGTGTGATGCCAATGAATTATAATGTGGAATTGTTCATGGTTAATTTATGTTTAAATACTTAATAAACATAAAGTGGAACCGATAAAAAGGGAATAGAGTAATCCAATAAAGATCTATAAGTGGTTGTGTGCTTATAGGATACCTAGTCATGGGAGTGGTGGCCCGGAGTACGAGAGATGTTAGTTGGAGTTGTTTCTATGACTTTTTTATTCCCATAGTGTGGTTGTGAGTTATATTATATTTTTACTTTTTGTATTTCTATACGCTACACCACCATGTAAGTAAGGGAAACTGACACCCCGGGTATTCTGAGCCTGGGGGGGTGTTTTCCCCAACATTTCGGTGGGAGGAGGAATGGCTGAAAACCCACTTTGGCCCGACTCTCTTTTCATAGTAGTTACTTGTGCTGGTTGGTACTTTGGTTAGGTTACCCTATATATGTTTGTAGAGGGCTGTAATGGCTTGTGGTTATTCACACACATATATTCGGGATATAGTATCCTATCGACTACTATAGGTGTAACGTGTATAGGATGTGATGGCTTGAGGATCCTTAAACGGTGTATGGGCTGTAATGGCTTGCTGTATAATACCTAACGGATGATTCACGTTATGAGAGAGGTGGTGGCTCCCAGAAACTACTTCATTACTTTTGGTTTTGAGGATGGTGTGGTGCTTCTCCCAGGTGTATCCGTGCAAGAATTTTTGGAGAGAGATTCTCAAAACATGCAACATTGGGGCAATGCAGAAAACATGTTGGGAAGTAGTAGGGGGTACCCTTGATATTCATTACTATATAAAATATTCTTGAATGTTTTACTTGGAAATAGTATCCATAGTGAGGTTCAAACCATAGTATACATGTTTAGGTGACGAGTTAGTTTCACTTGTTATTCACTGTTCGTTATCATGATTTTATTACTTTTTCATCAGAGGCTTTGGGGAGGATCATACTGAGTATAATGTTATACTCACCCTATGTATATATAAATTGTTTTTTAGGTCACTTGGAGAAGGTAAGAGATCACGCTGGTTTCTACTAGTTTGTTGTTGCAGGATATGTTTGGGCTTATGGTTGATACTGTTTTTACATTGTTTTTGGTACTTTCAGTTTTTCCCTTTTTAGTTATAGTACTTATGCATGACAGATCATTTTTACTCTTGGGGTTTTTTTATATTTCCAGTTCTGAGTTGGAGTTTATTTGTGTCTATATTATCTCTCTCTTCTGTATGTGTTATCTTAGTGGGTAATGCCTCCCATTTGTGTGTTACTATACCCTTGGTTCTAGTCGCCAACCTGAGGCCTAATGGTGGCGTGACTCAGGGGTCATTATCTCCCTTCTCCCATTTCCATCCCATGAGGGGTACTCTGTGGGGAGGGGGGTTGTGACAGAATGGTATCAGAGGTCTATTTGAGGGATACGATGGAGTTTGGATTTAGGTACAGGTGAGGTTTCATCAGTTGGTAGGGAAACAGTGCCATTAATGATTAGAAAGTGTGGTAAACACTAGAGACCGGTGGAGACATAGGCATTTAGGGTCCCCTGTGATCTTATATATGAGCCTTTATGTTTACAATGGCCACTAAACAAGGTGATACTAGTTATAGGGTAGAGACCGATGAATGGATCATGAATCATTCATCATTGTGCCTGTATTTGAATGAGTAGACCTTGGTATAGGATAACCTAAAATTAATAAAAGAAAACAATTAAGTAATTAATGGTGAGTCTTCCATATTCCATGTTTAGGAACTCTGACATTTGTTATTTATAGGTATGGCTCTAGGTCGACGTTCTCGTCAGGTTTTCATATAAAATGTCCAATAGGTTGTTCTAGCAGGTCACCGTAGGGTAGAGGTTGACGACGACGACACTTGGAGGATTTCACTCCATGATTTTCAATGCCAGTGTCTAAAAAGTACGAGGGATCCTTTTCCGATGCCGTCACGGAAGACCGGTTAGAGGAGGTAGAGATCGGTTTTAGTTCGATCTGTGCTCAGAAGGAGCACTGGGTGTCTATGGTTGTGATGATGGTGCGTGGAGTAGCGAGGTAGTGGTGGTTCTTATTCCTCGGGGGTCGTGAGGAATTTTTGATCTCATGGGAGTAGGTCTGAGACAATTTTAGAGTCAAGTTTCGTTCTTTGACTACGAAGGTGTCCAGTCGCCAGGATCTTCTTACCCTTCGATTGGAGTGCTCTAATGTTCGAGAGTTTGGAATCTGTTTCAGGAACCATTTACGATATTCCTTGGACCTGTTACTAGATGTGGAGGCTAGGGAGAGGCATTTCGAAGAGGGTTTGCATCCAAAGATCCAACGCCAAGTCACCCCATTTATGATGAAGACATAACTTGATGTGCTAGAAAGGGCAAAGCTTATCGAGAGGGATTTGTCTAGGATAGGACCATCACGAGAGGGGAATCAGCATAATTATTCCCGAAGCAGAGTTGTGGTCCAGGGTCACCGGTTTTTAGGGAATAAGTGTTTCCATTCATCCAGGGGTAGGTCCCATTACTTTACATCCAATTTCAACAGAGGAAACGACTCTTAGGCCTATGCCAAGGGATCAGACACTTGTTTTATTATGGTGGTCATGGCCATCAGTAGCTGGAGTTCCCGACCATTCAAATGGGTCATCGTGCACCAGGTGTTAGGCTTCAGGTTCCTCCGTTGAGGCAGTTCCAGCCAAGGCAGCAGTAGCCAGTTGCACCAGCTTTAGATCAGTAGAGGGTAAATGGGGCTAGTAGATGATAACTCCATGATACTCCCCGTCCTCAGAGAGCAATGTGCGGTCGTGGTGGTGGTCTCCATCAGGGTCAGAGAGGCCATGGAGGAGGTCGTGGTCATCTTCATGCTCTAGAGTTGCTAGAACCAGGCCAGCCAGATGTCGTTCGAGGTACCCTTTTCTTGTTTTCTACCTTGGTGTATCAATTGTTTGATTCTGAAGGAACACACTCTTTCATATCACCTACCCTTGTCCATGCTTTGGGACTTGAGGTAGAGAGGCTTCCAGTGCCCTTGGCATTGACTACGCCTGTTGGAGGTCAGGATGACTTGTTTGAAATATGTAGAGATTGTGAGCTAATGTTGGGGATATCCCTCCCTTGTGAAGATTTGATATGTTTACGAATACAACAATATGATGTCATGCTTGGCATGGATGGGTTGTATTCGTTGCATGCTATAGTGGATTACTTCAGTAAGAAGGTCGTTTTCTTTGGTTCAGATGGAGAGCTAGTGGTGTTTGTTGAGAGAGAGATCCTCAGATGGGTCATAGGCATGTTCCATCATTATCATCCATGATGCCTGAGATAATGATGATTTCATCAGGGGTTCAGCAGTAGGCGTTTCCTAGGGTTTTAGAGGAGTTCCGTGATGTCTTTCCAGAAGAGGTTGTAGCATTACCCCCTCGACTAGAGATCGAGTTTGGGATCGAACTACAGCCAAGAGCATATCCTATCTCTATGTCTCCATATATGATGACCCATTCTGAGTTACGAGAGCTACGTATACAACTTGATTGTCTGCTACAATGCATTTTTTCTCAACCAAGTGAGTCACTATGGGGTGCACCCATTTTGTTCGTAAATAAAGATGATGGTAGTTTGTAGTTTTGTGTCAATTATAATCACTTGAAAAATGTGACAATAAATAATCGCTATCCTATTCTGCAGATTGATGATTTATTCAATCAACTGAAGGGTGAACGTCGGTTCTCAAAGATCGACTTGCGGTCAGGATATCATTAGATGCGTGTGAAGGATGGGGATATTCAAAAGACTTCTTTCTATTGTCGTCATGGGAATTATGAGTTTGTTGTAATGTTGTTTAGCATGACCAAGGCTTCAGCTTATTCATGGGATTTATGAATGCACTATTTTGTGACTTCCTAGACATTTTAGTGGTAGTATTCATCGACAATATCCTTGTGTACTACAAATCTGAAGAGGAGCATGTGTAGCATCTATAAAAAATTTGGGGAGTTCTTCATCGATAACGGCTATTTGGGATGTTGTCAATGTGTGGGTTTTGGACTCGAGAAGTCCATTTTGTGGGGAATGTTGTGTCCAAAAAAGGAGTTGTTGTGGATCCATCGAAGATAGAAGCAGTTGTGTCTTGGGAGGCCCCCAAGACAGATTCAGAGGTGCGAAGTTTCCTTGGTCTCGTAGGATAATCCAGGAGGATTGTAGCCAAATTATCACGAGTTTAACCTCATATGATAGCTTTGACCAGGAAGGATCAGACATTCATATGTGTTATTCAGTGTCAGGTAGCTTTCGAGTATCTAAAGCAGAAATTAGTATGTGCTCCAGTCCTTTGTCTTCCAGCTGAGGGAGTTTAGTTTTATTTTTTCTACGACACTTCACATCTGGGGTTATCATGTGTTCTCATGTAGCAGAGTTCAGTTGTTTCTTATGGGTATCGAAATTTTCATCCCAATGAACGCAAATATTCTACCCATGATCTTGTTTTTGCAGTCATTGTAATTGATATGAAGTTGTGAAGACATTACCTCATTGGTGAGCGCTTTGTGGTTTTCACCGATCATAAGTGTTTGAGTTATGTTTTCTCCCAGCGCAATGTGAACATCATCGTTGTATGGATTTATTATAGGAATACGACTTCGAAATATTGTATACACTATGAAAAGAGATTGTTGTAGCTGTTGCACTGAGACGAAAGTCAAGTAGCGATGTTGTGCGCTGATCCGGTGATTCCTAGCAAGTAATGGAAGAACATTCAGTATTACATCATGATATGGGAGAAGTTGGGGGTAGATTCTATCTTTTTCATATGACGGTATAGTCATCCCTGATGCAGAATGAGTAAGAGTTCCAGTGGGGAGATCTAGAGGTGGTGGTCTGGAGAGACCGAGTTGTTTTTGGTGAGGCCCCTGATGGTTGGTCTGAGGATGAACAACACTGAGTGTTGTATCAAGGAAGTATTTTTGTTCCTTTGATTATGTGTGATACGGTCCTCATAGTGTTCCGTAGATCTCATTTATTGGTACATCCTAGCATGACAAAGTTGTACCAAGCCATGAGGAGTCAGTTATGGTGGCCTGGGCTGAAGCGTGCGGTTGAGGTGTTTGTGTATCAATGTTTAGTCTTCCATAAGGTGAAATACGAACAACGTATTCCAGGGGGTCTTCTCCATCCATTAGATATTCCTCGGTGGAAGTGGGAGGATATCTCAATGGACTTTAATACGGTTTTACCTCGTGATCCAAGAGGACGTGATGCTATTTGGCTGGAAGTGGATCATTAAACAAAATCATCCCACATTATATCAATCAAGGAGTCATGCTCAGTGGAATTTTTTTCGAGGCAGTATCTAGAAGTGGTGGTGAGTCTTCATGGAATCCCTAGGAAGATCATTTTTTATCAGGATCCCCGTTTTACCTCAACAGTGTAGAGAGTTCTCCAACATGATTTATGTTCTCAAATATGCCTTAGAATTAATTTTCATCCTCAAATGGATAGTCAGACAGAGAGAACCATCCATATTCTTGAAGACATGTTATGCTCTTGTGTTCTTGATTTCGGATGTTCGTGGATGAGGAACTTTCCCTTGGTGGAGTTTTCTTACAATAATATCTTTCACTCCACCATTGGTATGGATCCATTTGAATCCTTCTATGGACAACCATTCTGTTCTCCATTGTACTGGAATGGGTTGGGAGAGTCACCAATTCTCGGACCGGAACTGGTGTAGAATACAAAAAATATGGTTCAGGTGATTTGTGAGAGAATGAAGACAGTGAAAACTCATGAGAAATCATATGCCGATCAATGGGGGCCCTTAGAGTTTAAAGATGGGGATCATGTGTTTCTGAACGTGACTCCCCATCAAGGGAAGTAATGTATTGGTCATGGAAGTAAGCATTCTCCCCAAATTGATGGGACTTTCAAGGTGTTATCTTGTGTTGGAGATGTGGCATATCAAGTACCACTTCCCCCCACAGATGAGTCAGATACATGATTTTTTCCATATATCATAGCACTATCGTTATCTTCATAATGACTCTCACATCATCGATTGGTGAGATATCGATGTTGATCATGATGCAACATTTGAGGAGAGACCTATGGAGATCAAAGACTACAAGGATAATGCGTTTTGTAGGAGTTCTATCCCATTATTTCATGTCTTCTGGTGATACGATGGCTTGGAAGAGAGTTCTTGGGAACGTGAGTCATATATACATGCTCAGTACCCAGAGTTGTTTGATGTTTAACTCTTATCATTTTTTGAATTACCATATGTGATTATGAAAAATTTCATGTTTATATGATGGCTTCATTTTTGGTTTTTGGGGCTTGTAATCTTTTAAGAGGTATCTCCAGGGGTGGTTGGTCATACCATGTTTCGTTTTCACATTAGGTGAGTTTTTTATTCTCGATGACAAGAATGTTTTGAGAGGTATCTGATGTAATGTCCCGGACCTCTCTAGTCCATTAATTTGTGAAAATGTGGTGTTAGAGGTTTTCTCAGAGGTTAAGTTTACATGGGGGTGCATTTGGGTGAATATTTAAGGAAAACTAAAGGGCAGTTGCATTCGCATGGGCTGCGTACGGTTTTCATTAAACCGTGCGACCATACTGTGCATGGTTAATGTTTGAGTTAGTGGATAATTCATGGTTATCCCATGGTTTCTCTAACCGTGTGGTCTAACCATGTGAGGAGTTTTTGACGAAGTAGTAGCGACTGCACAGTAAGTGTACAGTTTGTCTAACTGTGTGAGAAAACCTTGCATGAACGTAAATTAGATCCTAAAATTGTGGATCTCAACCGTTTCACTTATAACTTTCTCGTTTAAGCTCCTAAGCGGTCATAACTCCATATTACCCTTCCTTGATGGTAGGATAACCTCTCCCAAATGGTTTGGTGGAAATCCAAAGGCTTCTCTTGGAGAATCAATGTAGGTTTCTTGAGGTATGTGATCATTCTTGTTTTGTTTCATAGATCTACTTAGATCTTCTTCTCCTCTTCTCACTATTTCTTATATCTATGCCCGTTTTGGGTAGATATAAGTGTGTGGATGTGAAATATGACGATCTTTGGTCGTGATCATTCAAGGAGAATAGATCTAACATAGGATTTTGGAGAATCGACCCGGGATTCCTGAGAGTTCTTCGACCGTTTTGGTTTTCGTCAAAAACCATTGTGGTAGGGGATTTGTTGTTTCTATTTCATTTACATGAAACTATATTATTAGAATTTATAATCCCATTGAATGAAAATGGACTTTAAATAATAAATATTTTTAACTGGATAAAGAAATTGTATCGATCATATGTTATTGCCACTTTTTTTCCTAGATAGTGTGATATCGATGCTTACTTTACATAGATATTGTTCATGATAGAAATCGGTAAAGAATGTAAACCGATATTAATTGAGATTTGTTTGGCTAAAGATAAAGAGGCATGTGAACGAATCTGGTTCTTGTTGTAATTTGATGTTATTCAAATTGGCGTAGTAAGAATGTATAATCATTTGTCATAGCATAGGTTCCCGATTTTGGAACCAACTGATTATAAATCTGTTAATTCAAGATGGTTTAAAGATTTGTTTTTTGATAATTACTTTAAGGGTTCTGAGTCACCCTCTTATTTGATAATGGGATAATATCCCAATTGATTTGATGGTTATTTTTCCCGCTGCTTGTGTTGTGACGTGATCCTGGATGGGTGTTGTGATATGTGGGGGCATGGAGGCCATTTGGTTGTGGCAGTGGATGGTGCCTACAGTGGTGAGATGCATCAGTTTATACATGTATGTGTCAGGGAAAACACTAGGGATGATGGAATGGGATGGATGCGATAGTTGGATGCTTCCTCGTAATTTGGTTTTTTATCTACATTACTTTTCCCCACTGCTCAAGGTAGCTATTGTTGCTTACCCTTCTTCAGAAAGAGGAAAGATGTGCGGGGTATGCCACGTACTTTCCATGATTAGCTTCTCCCGGGAGGATGGGTCTACGATTTTTTTATATTCACCAAAGACTCGACGGGTAGTACATCTACTAAAAATGTTGAGCCCCCTTGTGTTAGTATCATAGTGTGCTTTTCTAGAATTCCTGATAATATGGGAAAGTGTTTTTGTAATGAATAATTGAATAAATGTTGTTAAACCTTGGGGTTGGAGTTCGATGGAACATAATGATGACGCTATTACTTTAACGGGACAGTGGACTTTGGGTGTTATGCGAATGAAGTCTAATGTGGAATGCTTCATGGTTAAATAATTTTTAAAGACATAATTAACATAAAGTGAAATCGGTAAAAAGGGAATTGAGTATTACAATAAAGTTCGTTAAATGGTTGTGTACTTATAGGATTCCTATACTTGGGAGTGGTAGCCCGAAGTCCGAGAGAAGATAGATATAGTTGTTTCTAAGACTAAGTTGTTCCCATAGAGTGGTTGTGAGGTATAGTATATTTTTACTTTATTTGTTTCTATATGCTAATCCACCCCGTCAGTAAGGGAAGACAACACCCTAGGGATTCTGAGCCATTGGGGGTGTTTTCCCCAACATTTCAGTGCGAGGATGAATGGATGACTACCCCCATTGGCCCCGCCCACTTCTCTTGGTAGTTACTTGTGCTGGTAGGCACAATGGTTTGTTTTCCCCATATATGTGTGTAGAGGGATATAATGACTTGTGGTTATTCAAACAAATTTATTCTGGATATAGTATCCTATGGACTACTATTGGTGTAATGTGTATAGGCTATGATGGCTTGAGGATCCTTACTCAGTGTATGGGATGTAATGGATAGAGGTATATTACCCGACATATGATACACATTATGCGAGATGTGTTGTCTCATGGAAACTACATGGTTAATTTTGGTTGTTTGGAATGTGTGGTGCTTCACCCAGGTGTCTGTGGGAAATCCTTTGTGGTGCATGAGGTGTATTTTTTGGTGGTTCTCCCAGGTGTCCATAGGAAATCCATTTTGGAGATAGATGTTTAGGACGTGCAACGTTAGGGCTAAGCGGAAAACCAGTGGGTATGTACTAGCAGGGTACCCTTGATATTCTTTACTATATAATATATTCATTTATGCGTTACTTTGTGAGAGTATCCATAGTGGTGTTGGGAACTTAGTATACCTGTTTAGGTGACGAGTTAGTTTCACTTGTTGTTCAGTATAATATAGCATGCTTTATTTACTTTTTATCGAGAGGATTTGTGGAAGATCCCACTAAGTATACCAATATATTCACCCTATTTATATATAATTTTTTTTCTGGCCACTTGGAGAAGGTTGGATATCAATATGGTTTCGACTTGTTTGTGCTTGCAGAAGATGTTTGGGCTTATGGTTGCTGTTATTCTTACATTCTTTTGGGTACTTGCATTTTTTCCTTTTTTAGTTGTAGTAATTTTTCATGACATTCCTTTTGTGCACTAGGGTTTCTTTTATATTTCATGTTCTGAGTTGCAGTTGATTGATGTCAATCTTTTCTCTCTCTTCCGCATGTGTTCTATTAAAGGGAGATGCCTCCCATTTGTGTGTTATTATACCATCGGTGCTAGTCTTCAACTCAGGGGCTACTGGAGGCGGGACTCGGGGGGTCATTATCTCCCTTCTCACACTTCCGGCCCTGGAGGGGTCTACTTTGAGGGGAGGGGGTCGTGACAGAGTAAGAAAAAAAAGGTCTGTTTTGGAAGGATGTTTTGTTTTGGAAAACATTTTTTTTGGAATAAAATCTGGTGCAAAAATTCATATCCCAAAAAAATAGATAATTATGATGATTTTTTTTATGGAATATGCATACATAAAATGGAGTGAAATAGGAAAAACCCAATGAAAAAAATTTGGGTTCATGATTTCCCCTTACCTTATGTATGAATGCTTTATTTACATTTATGTCAGGTATAATCACATTAGTTTAACTAATTAACACATAAATAAACTTTTATATATGTTATTTATTCATTTTTTTATTAAGTTCTTTTATGGACATTTTGATGAGTTATAGAGTCTAAATTCATTGTTTGTGAGTGTTCATTTTCATAGATTTCATGAACATTACACTAGTACAGATGAATGGATGTTTTTTAGATCATTGATAAAAACTCAAATTTATATAAAATGATATTAATGATCCTATATGATTTTAAATTATCTTATAATGAATTTGGTTATATACAATTAGAATAAATCATTAGTTAAAATTTCTTGATGATTGTTTTAGGTTAATTTGGGAGGTTTTGGGATCTTAACGACCATGTCTTGTTTTATCATTTAGTATTATGTATAGATGTTATTTCTAGAACATAAATGGTGTTATTAAATAAAAATTAAAATATTTATTCAACCATTTAGTGGAGCTGTTGACAACCTCTAATGCATTGAAGAAAAATAGACATGTATCGACAAATATGTAGGTAAATTAACACATCACAAACAATGATTTCATTTTTATAAAAAAATAGAGATAAATAGAAGTATAATTATACTATTCCATTGACATGATAGAATAAAATTATGTAAATAGTACTAGAGTTATAAATATATTTATATAATATATTTTAGGGAAAATAATAGAAAAGAAATTGAATTTGAATGGAATTTGAATGAAAATAGGGAGAGAAATTACCTCTTGAATTCTATACTTGAGATCCTCCTCAGGGAAACTAGGATTTATCATTAGATTATACCAAGATCCCAAATATATTAGGGAGGGTAATGAAGTGATTTGGGCTGAATTTCGACAAGTCATGAATCTAGAGAGGTGTGAGGAATGAGGTTGTGACAGGTGGTAATTATAGAAGAGGGGAGAGGTGTTTTCAAAATATTTAATTCATTGTTTTATTAATTTCCCTCAAGAAATAAAATAGTGACGAATCAAAGACTAAATATAGTAAATAGTGCAATGTTGTTCAATCCAATGGCTATTAACATGAGGCATGACTCAATCATAATGTCAAAATTCATTTATTTTAGCATATTTGGTAAATTATAGAATTTAACTATTAACAAATTTAGAAAAATGTAAAAACTTCAGTCTATAAATTTTTAGACATGTTTAATTCAAAAATTAACTCCATTTTATGAACAAAATTTCCTAAATATGGGTAGTTTAATTTTACATTAAAATAATTATTTTCATGATACATACTAATTTTAAATTTTAAACAGCTTTTCTAACACATTGAAAAATTAATTAATGTCTCATAAAATTATTGTATAGTCATAAGAAATCAAAATAATATTCTATGAATACATTTTATGAAAAAAACTTCTATTTTAAATTATTAAATTAATCATTAAATATTCATGACCTACAAAAATACCAACACTATTATATCACAATATCACTTATTGGATGCATAAATTTTATGTATACTATCATTGGTATAGTTCATATTTAGATGGATGATTTACTATTGGTAAGGTTCATATTCATGACGAATTTAGTAGTTCATTTAGGAAGGATGAGTAATTTTGTTTCCTATTTTAATTTAATGTTATTATACTATATGATATTCCTATAAAAATGTAGAAATTTCATTGATAAATGTTTGGTTCATTACATTATTCAATTGAATATAATTGTGAGAGTTCTTGTTATGATAAAGAAACAATATATAAGTGGAATAAAATTTTATAAATATAAATACCAAATTCTAAATGGCCTCTAGTATAATTCATTTTCTCATATGACTATTATTAATTAAATAAAATTATAATGAAAAATATTTAGTTAATTTTGGTGAATTTTACAACCATCGTGAACTAGTATTGTTTTATTAAAGGTTATGTATATATATTATTTTAAAAAATTAAATAATTTATAATATAAATATTATTTTATGATTTACCCATGAATTTGTTTTTATCAGTATACATGAAGGTGGTAATGGAAAATGAACAATGATCATCTATGAAGTCAAGGAACATATATATCACATATGATGAATTCATTTTTAGAATAAAATGGGAAAATAATAGATTTTATGAAAAATATGTTATTAGAAATTTATATTTTTGAATATATTTGAAATGGGAGTTATAATGTACCATTAGATTTGAAGGTGATGATAATTTAGAATAATGGAATAACTTAAAATATAAAGAAGGAGGATTTTACCTCTCGAATACCTTATCCATTAGAAACTCATTGAGGCACAGAAAATTGGACTTATGGTGAGATCAATAAGACCAGTACGTGTGGAAGAGGATTGGGGAGGGAAATGGGATTTTTATTGTAAAGATCCACATCATAAAATTTTTTATGAGAATTGGTGGTGACGGCGGTATTTGTAAGGGGATGAGCGGGGTGTTTTGAATTATTATATTCATTAGTGTAATATTTGGGCCCAAGACTATATGTATTGTTGATTATTATCCCTATAAATTTAATAATTCATTTGTGCTAGATAAAATGTTTCCAAGATCATTAAAGACTTAAATATTCATGTATTTCGCATAAAATTAAAAATATCGTAAATTAATGTATTTCACTATTACCAAAAATTAAACTATTTTCGAATAATCCCAAACATTCACCCAAAATTATTTTCAATGTTTATATGTGAAAAATGATATCCATTATATGGAAATGCATTTCTAAATATGAGAAATTTAATTTTTTTAAAAAAGCATCATTTAATCAATAAATACCGATTTAAATATTATAATCGATTTTTTACACATTCAAATTTTTTTAATGTATCTTGAAAATATATTAAATATATCTATTTATGTATACTGTTATATGAATGTGTCATTTTTTATTTATAATACTCTTTAAATTTATTCATACATTCATAATTGAGGCTACTATTCGAACCATCATATTTTTATTTACTCTGGTCATATTACTATTCCAATTGTCTAGTTACTATTCCAATGGTATACGTTCCATAAATTATATAAATGAAAATTATTTCTTTCATTCTAAATTCTATTATATTTTATATAAGGGGTTTATGTATATTTTTATCATTAAAATTAAAACTATTTTTAACCATATGTTATAATTATTCAACTTTTTTAATGAGCGTGGTAATTCTTGTGGATCGATAAAATCCATGTTTTCCCATTAAAAATATCTTATTTTATATTTATAAACCCACTATAATAGTTGTAATACATATTGGATTATTTTATGTGTAATTTAATATTCGACATTTATAAGAATTAGGTTTCATATTTTTCTCTATTTTATGTTATTTCATTATACTAAATGATATTATAATATGAATGGAAATTCAATTGATATAATTCTAGGTTATTGTTATGATATTTCCCCCTCAACATTTCATTTTACATACTAATGTGAGAAAATGTTAGGGTACTTCTCCTTCATCGCTTACTTTGGTCCCCTTGTCACTTCTTCATATTTATAGTTACTCTGTAGTACATTAACCAAGTAAGTATTCATGTTTTTTATATTTTTATATATTTAGTCCAATATATTCACCAAATTCTTCCAATAAGAGTGATAATTTACCAGCTGTACCACCTCTGAATTTTGATCATGTGAGGGATCTGGAATGTAATCCCCAAAGAGAAATTCAGGAAAAACATTATGTACTTGATACCTTGATTAGTTATGTTCTAGTAAATATTCCACAACCCCAAAATGATTATGAGTCTAAAATTGGTTGATTTACATAGTATATAACATTAATTTCATAAAAAATATCATGGAACTTTGCCATGAAGATATTTGGAGGAATACCATGTCTCCAACATCAAACTCTATTTCATGTCGATGATCATCTGCAATGTACTTATACTGAAATTGGAGTTCCTTAATGTGATGATGAATAATTTCCACCTCATATACCATTTAATCGACCATTTTTTGTCCCTGCATCTTACATTGACTGAGCTCATCCTATCATAAAGTTGTTCAGATTTTTTTCCAGTAATGGGCATCATATGGGGCCATATGGGTGATTTGGTGAAATCAATTGTTTTATATTTATGAAATAATTGATGGATTTTGTCCCCATAATCATTTTAATCCTATATGTTTTGATCTCCACAAGTCTTATAAGGTCTTAATTGTCTACTCGTATTGGCCAACATTGTGAGGATGATAGGTCGTACTTATGTTCTTCTCAGTGTTCAAATAATGTCAGAGACTTTTCTTAATGTTTTTGGTAAATACCAGATCTCAATAATCCATAATTGATAATGGTACCCCATTAAGACTCACTACTTCAATGATTTATATATCCACGATCATTGATTTAGTGAGAATTCCTCTAAAAATGGAATAATATATGCAGTCTGTGTGAGATGATACACAACTAGGCATATAACATTACTTCTTCATGACGTCCGTGAATGTATAATGATTAAGTTCAGGGTTAGTTTTTCCAATTTTCATTTTGGTATGGGTGATTTCTTCATCTTCCATTATTTTTTTTCTTTCTGCCTTCAATTGCTGACATAGCACATACATTGATTTATATTCAATGATATCCTTCTTGATGTTGTCCAACCAATAGTTATCTTATAGATCTCAAATCATATTTATGATCATTTGATTGATTTATGTTTTAATTATGTGTGTTTAATTCAAAATATTCCTATGTACCTTTGGATTTTGTGGTGCATATATACATGGCTTAAGTCATTTAACTCTTACCCCGATCAATTTTTATCATTTAAGATTTCTCTTTTCTTACATCTTCGACATTCTTATGAATTTCCACATCCTCTCTTTGGGAAGCCATTATATTCTTTAAAAGTTATTGTTGAAAAAAAATTTGAGAAATTATTTATTATGTTCCTTATATAGTGATTCCCACACCCATCCTTTTTATGTCAGGGAAGATTTTGTCCTCATCAATTCTCATCATTGATAAATTTTCATGATCTTTTCTACATAGAGAATCGTCCACTTTATTTTCCTTACTAAGATGGTAATGGTTATATTAATCAAAATATTTGATGAGGTATAAAAATATTTACTAGTACATATTAATATTTTTATCTGAGAATAAATATTTGAATCTATTCTGGTTTTTATATTCTTGTGCTTCTACCCATAGAGATAATGCATCCAGTTTTTCAATGCGAAGTTTGTATCTGTCAACACCATATTATGTGTGGGGTAGATTTATCATGAAATTTTTTATTATTTGTGTAATATTTTATGACATTATCATTTCCCTCACTACACAAAAAATACCTTCTATTAATAATCACTATATACCATAAAGTGTTCACCACTTTTAACTAGTATAAGAACTGATGTAGTGACATGCCTCTTCGTAAACTCTTTATTGAAGTCTTCACATTCACTATTAAAGGTATACATTCTTTGAATCCAAGTCATCTTGGTTAGTTTCTTTTATAGTTTTGATAATTTCTTTTAAAAATTTCATTAATTCTCAACTAAGAAAGGAAATAACATATCTCTGCTAAATATGATAACATGAGACACTCTTTGATTTCATTTGTTCTAGAAGGGTCATTTGAAGTTTATTTTATTGATCATAACATTCCTATGAATCATAATTCTTCCATATATAACTCTAATTAAATGTACTGTTAATATAGTTTATCCATTAAAAATGTATTTATCACTGTATTTAGTTGCTCGTTGTGTTACTCCTTACTGTTGGATTATCATAGAATATCATATGTAAATACTACCAGAAATTTTTCGAGATAATATCTAACTACTCTATTCACTATCTCAATGAAAATTATGGGATTATTATTGATTGTGGAGGGAATAATTGTGAACACATAATGTATATACCTCATTATAATGGTCGTCATGTGAATATTTTCCATCACTACCTTCTATTGGTGATATCTAGATTGATCATCCACCATAGTGAAATACGTGGAACCACATAGTTGGTTGAAAATGGCATCTATCCATTTATTGGGATACTTGTTCTTTATCATGTTTTTTTAGAATTGAATAATCAATGCATAGTTTCATTGATACATCATTCTTCTTGTTGAAGATTATTGGTTTACCCCTTCGTAAAGCACTCAATTGTGTAAAACTCATTGTTATATTTTCAGGTAATGACTTCTTTAATTCTTAAAACCCAATGGTGTCCATTCTATATGTATTATTTGATATGTTAATAGATCCAAGTATCAGACAAATTGATAACTCTACCTCCATGTTAGAATAAATACCATGCAATTCATCAGGGACCACATCTGTGTAGTACCTCAAGGTGTTTTGGTTCTATGAATGATCCGCTACATGGTTTTAATAATATTATATAGAAATTATTGTTAATTGGGAAATAGTATCCTCAATTAAGATTATTATTCTGAGGGAGATTAATCCTCCTCCTAACATGTGTCCATAATTTGAATATGCTTCAACATGTAAAGAATGACCCCCCATCCTTTTAAGATGATGTTGGTTTGATATACAGATATGTAATTCATGACAAATATATCATGAAACACCACCAATGGAAGTAATAAAATATTTTATAGGATATTTATTACAAAAAAGTTATCAACGAATGTGTTTTATACTTTATAGGCAATTAATTCATGAGTTTTTGTTCTTCCATATAACTCAACCTTTATATTTTGATGTGGTGTTTGAATAGTTATACTAAACATGAAATATTTTAATTAATTTATTATAACTATAATTCAAATATTACATTATATATTACTTAATTAATAACTATAATTTCTATCCAAATATAATATTTGGACTCCACATAAGGATTAGGGATATAATATTCCCTTTTTTGATATCGTGGAGTTTGTTGTTGTTGATTTCCTATGACAACCCTTATCATAGAGAATTAGAACACATAATTCCAATTTTCCATGTATTCCAAACATTGTAAAATTTTCTAAATATTGATTAAACATAATTTCATCATTCAAATTTGTGGGCTTCATCAAATACCTTTGATAATAATTTGTCAAATACGCCTCTCTTACATATTTGAATCTTCTCCTAGTTCAATTTAGGCATTTTACAACATTCTTCTTCCCACATTTTCACATCTAGGATGTTTGGTTTTCATTAATTAATTGGGTTTATCTTTTTATCACCACATATTTAATTCCATTATTTATTTTTATCTTTTACCCTAGGATAAAAATTTGAGTGAAAATTTTATGACTTAATATTAATGGAAGAAAAGATAATTTTTGCATAACTATCAAAGTATCGAATCTGAATATCTCTTAATTGAATAAAATTTAAAATTTTACTGAATAATTCATCCTATAATTTAGTGTTAATAAAAAATAAATAGGAGTAACATGAAACCCTAGTGATGTGTTCTTTATATACCATGATAGAATCATGATCCATTTGATTCAGTCTGATTAAATCCCGTCTACATTATAAGATGATCAGTTCGGGGAAAATATTAATTTAAAAATATATTCATCAATCCTTCCCAATCCATGTATTCAATTTTTTCATAAAAATGGGTTCATGGTCAGTGTCCACACCTGATTAGCTTACACATCAAAATAATAGACCACAAATACTAGATTGTCTTCTTTCAAGCATTGGAGGATATATAATATAATCTAAATGGACTTAATCCATTATTATTGTGATGAGGGGAACAGAATATCCACTAAATAAGGGAAGAATTTTTTGTATATATGATTTTACTAAAAATTTATCATTCTTAGGACAATGATTGAATTTCACATTATTCTCATTATTATTAATAACATCATCAACTTTATCCAAAACTATCATTAAGGTCCTACCTTCGTTTCCCATCAAGATTGAAATCACATTAGGTAAATCGTCACATTTTAAATAACATTGATTGTTTATATGGATTATTATATTTCAATACATTATCTAAAAAAAGATAAAATTAGGGTATGTGAATACATAACTAATAAGTATATAAAAAGTAAACTATGAACATTGAAAGATAAATATATAAATGAAAAATATATCGTAACATGCGACTCACTGTGTATCAATATTTATTATTTATGGGGATAGAATTATACCTAGGTTTGTATTAATGTTTTCTAGTCATAATCTAAAAATAACAACTATGTGCATTGATTCTAACAATAGAGACCATAGAATTTTAAACATATTATTACATGATTATAATCAAAATTATCTATCACATTTGAACAAAGAATTGAAAATTTTAGTATCTTTAAAATATTACGTACATTGGATTGAAGACATGGATATAAAATAAAACAATTTTTTATTTATATATACAATAAGCTCCGAACATCATTTGATCTCTTACAAGAGCATATGATAACCTAGGAAATACATTGATAATCAAGATGATCTAAAAAGTAATGTATGTTAATACACATGTAAATAAATCATAACACCAGAGTAATAAATAATTATATGATAATATTAGAGGCATTTATTTTCATGAACCGACCATCAATTGTTTGATCTGTGACTACCCCTAGCATACCTCCAATAGGCTAGGGGATGGTTGACAACACCAACTAAAAATATCCCAAAAATTGTAAGAATTGGGCTAAATTACCTATAAACATACACAAATCTCCAAACCCTCAAAATGATAAAATATAAAACAGATGAAATAATGAAAACATAAATCTAAGATTCCTTAATAGAGAAAGGCATTAAATGGATGAAATTATGAATGAAAAAAATAATCCCAAAACAACTATAAAGAGTATAACCTGATCTAAGGCATGTTATATGACAAAATTACCATCCCTATAAACAATACATTCTATCATGATCTAGCAATGCTCCACCCTCTCATTATCCTCCCAGTACACTGTCAAAAGTGTAATCATCTATAGAAGACATGGAACATAATAGAATAGATCAGGCATGGGGGAGAATAACAATACTAATTACAAAAAATGAAAAAATGAACCCCCAATTATATTTATCTTAATAAAATATATACCAATCAATGTATAGTAGAAACACCAAGAGATTATTTGAAATGAAACTATGCCATCGGGTGCTTCTAACCAACATTCATCCAAAAGAATCTTCATGAAGAAATGGTCATTCTTGGAGTACTCACCAAATGATCCATGCTATCATTGGAGACACTTTATGAATATTGTAATCTCATTGGGGTACATATAGAGAAAATTAACTATTTTATGAAGACTTTGATATTTAGATAAATAGTCACTCCTAGATCTTATGGGGACATCACGAACCCAATCTGGATCAACCTGATATGCTTGGGATTATACATCAAGGATTCAACAAACCCTACGAATGTACCTAGCTAGATGGAGGATCTAACCTCTACTTAGTTATGTCACACTGATACAATAAACACCAACTAGGGAACTAAGGACGATATAGGATCGCACTATAGTTTCATAGGGGGACCCTTCCACTATATCATAGACTCGACCTCTAGAGGGTGTCCCAATATAGTGATGTGGATTTAATGTAGCATTGTACTCACAAGGAAAAAGACCAAGATAAATCATTTAACATATATGGGTATACAGTAATAAAATAAAGATTCTCTTGCACTCATGAATTTAGTACATAAAATATAAAAGGGTTGGATGTTGGGTACTTTGACATCGGGTCGTACCCATATAATTCGTCCATGACATCAAATCTTGTTTATGTAGTAGTACACATCATGTTGGAAACACATGTAGTCCACTGGTTGACTAGTACATGTATTCAACCCGTGTACCCATGTATGTTTACTAGAACATAGCTTATCTATTGTACTTGGTCCAACTCATGTATGTGTGGGGTTGTACACACTATATAGTCCACCTGTGTACTTCACCCTATATTCATGCACTTCCCATGTAAATTCCTATGTTACCCAGGTTAGAGAACATGTCGTTTAGTTCTATTCACACATATTTTGTAATATATTAACACATAAAATCTTAGACACCACCATGGGGGCCCAACACAACATGTATATCCATATTACATGGTCTCTTCTATAGGACTTTCAAGAATCATAGATCTCACCGGACATTCAATCTAGTACCTTCGACATTGGATCTGGTGATCCCATATCCGTGAAAACAATGTTCTAATACCATCCTTGCATTTTTTACATCAGAAAATTCATCCTATCATTAACTATTATTTAAACATTCTTCAAATTTATATTCATTGTTTTGAGATGAATAACTTCAAATAAAGAGAATTCATAAATCCTTCGTAATCTGAATAACTTTGCTGCTATATTGGAACCTCTATCATTTCCTACCGATCATATATCTACAATATCATATTACTGTTCCAATACGTGTGTGGGAAATGGTCGACGGATCAGGATCTATTGAGTCATGGGAAAAACTAATAACACCAATTAATAATCACGAATCAGGGTAGAAAATCATGAGAAATAAAAAATGGATTGAACCTTGATCGATGTTCATGTCCATCATGATCCATCTCTATTAGGATGAAAATCAAATGAAAAAAACATTCTGATTAACCTTCCATCGAATCCCAACAAATATACTCATCCAACATGATAATTGATTAAGGGATAAATATGTTCATTGATTTGTAAACATTATTAATTGAAATAAATAATGGTGAAATCCATATAACAACATGACCTAACTAGATTTTTTTTGATCTATGAAGAAGAATAATGTGGTTGTGTTTGTCATTGGAATGATATGTCGATCCGGGGTGTGTTGATCATCGATCAATGATCCTCCATTGTTCCCCTTATAAAATGGTCTCAATTATATATCTAATGGTTCTATTGAGCTACTATGTTCATACATCTAACCCTGTGATTATTAAATAATATAATTTTTTAATGGCCAACCTGTCACTATGTCAAGAAAATATAATTTAAATAAATTATTATAATTATTTTATTCATTTCTACACATGTGAAGAATATTCTAAAAATTGCCTATTCCATCTAATTTCAAGTCTCTCCTAGGGTATACCTCACATTCTCAACTCAACATTTACCTCAAAATTAATGATCTTGGCACAAATTTAGATGGTATTCAACTGGTTCGTAAAACTATGTGTTTTTACTATTAAAATATGTATTATTTATTACACATTTATTCAAGGAACAATTGTCTTAATAATTGTTTTTTGAATCAGCACATGCTCTTGATAATAATCCATATAATATCTAAAATTAATAGACAGAAAATTTGAGATGTTACATTCTCCCCAACTTCGGGAATTTCATTACTAAATGAGAAAAAAATATACAATGAGATGCGGGAACATGGATTAAATTTGGGTCTTCCTCTTCTATGTTTTCTCATCAAGGATCTCATGCCACCACAGAATTCTCAAAAGGACAATAGAATTCCCACAAAGTATATTTTCCTTTTGATCATCGAAATCCAATTTGTACTCTGTAAAGGTAGCCTCACCATGAATTTATATCTCATCCATGTTGATAATGCGAACTAGGAAATTGACGTGCCTCACAAGATGATACATTTGGTATAAATAATGTACACAATCCATAAATGGAGGTATATCTAAGATTTATTTCACATTTCCAACTTGGTATAGAATTTGAAAAAGACCAATGAATCTCATAGATAGCTTGACACCCTGACTAAATCTCCTCGAACCTTGTCGAGGTGTGACCCATAAGAAGACTTGGTCTACCACCTAAAAATAAATAGTAGTTCATTTGTAGTCTTCAAAAGTCTTCTATTTAATTTTTTAGTCTTTGTTATCTCCTCAATTATATGTACCTTCTCTTTTTTTTCTCAAACCAACAATAGTTCCATGAGGGATAACTCTCTTGAATATATCTAACAATGTGGTGACCAGAAAGATTTCTTGTACTAGTCCTGGAATGGTTCCGTACCAATGTTTGGATGGTATATTTTCATTTCTGATAACTCATCAAAGGATATGTGGTCTTCGAAACTCGATCCAAATTCCAATATGCAAACCCACAATATGTTTTCCAAGACCTAAAAGTTCATCTGATATATTTGGCTATAAGATTGAGGGTAAAATGCCATGTTATAGTGTGACTATGTCCCAAATTCAAAATATTATCCTCTTAAAAACATATATATATATAAATAAACAAGTACAAAGATGTTCTTCAATGGAAATTCCTATATTATGACTATCGCCTATCGGTAGAGACATTCCATTCTCTCTACTAAACCATGCTCCGAAATTTTTAAGCTATTGAATTTCATTTTGAGTCATTATATGGTTACCCCATGTGAATCAAGTACCTTGGATATAAATGGTAATAATATCATTATGTCTATGCATATCCCATCCCACTTTTACTAGGGAACTTCAAGGGGTTAGGATAAACCCATTGGAACATGGTGATCAACCATCACAATCTAATAAGTAATGAATCAAGAGATAAACGGTGTAACTCCATTCTTTATTAATTGAATCCAAAACCTGAGTTATTGGTACATCATATCCACAATGGTATGTGCATTCAAATGGGATGTGGGAATCTCTTACAACACATCATCTCACAATGACCAAGTTACCACTGTCCATCCTCTAAAAAGGATAGTGTGCTCCCCACCTTCATAATATATAATAAGAGCTTGTAAAATGAATATCTAAGTTAATAAGGCATCACAGTTGAAATATCCATTTTGAGAATCCTTAAAAAGCACTATATGTGGTGGGCGTAATAAATAACGACTAAAGATATTATATATTATCCATGTCCACAAAGTACAAATATATTGAGGCTAACTACTCCAACACATCATCAAACACCTAAGAACAAGATCTCCATCTAAGCACATATTCAATCTTGTTATCCTTCCTAGGAGTATAGGAAATAAAATATTCATAGTCCTTGTGATGCTATATCGATAACCTATATCTCAAGTTATGATACATTTTGGAGAAGAGATTCTTGAGACTCGTGTGGTAATAGTATATTGTGAACCATTTTTCCATTTGGTAGGGTCCCTACATTTTCAATATGAATTATACGGGTTTTCAATCAAATTCAAATATTGTGTAGTTCTACTCATGTGGTAGCAACTATCATGAACCATAGGCAATAACTACTTTCCTATTCATTAGTGAACAACCCAGTCCAGTTTTTGATGCATCACAGAACACTTTATACTCGACACCATCTTATGGTAATTTCATTATGAGAGTTATCATCAACAACTACCTTAGATCCTAAATGAACATTTATAACTTTTCCTTCAACAATAACTTCTTCACTTTATTGATCAATTATTTCAATGATTATTCCACTCTATAGATTTTGGGTACTAAACATCGATAGTACCAAAAAAATACAAAGAAACTATGCACCATTGTGACACTCTTGGGCGGATCCTGAGAAATCACTATTTAATCCCTCATTAGATCCAATACAACCCCAAATTAATGAATGAAATTTTCCATAAATTGTTTCTATTAAATCAATAACTGACACATTGAGAGCTTCCTACAAAGTTGGTTTTATCAGAGTGTGTCCAAGACCCTCCTCAACTGTCTCACATGCCCCTCCTTAGACTCAGAATACTATAAGATTCCAGGGATGATGAATACCATGAAATAGTATCTAAAAGGCTGAATGATCTAATTAATGGTCTCTAGGAATACTTATAGGTAATTACACATACTAAACAACATCAACATGTACTCGGAGTGACAGTAACGACATCTAAAGTTATTCTTTGTTATATCCTCATATCGTACTCACAGTAGTTGATAACCTCATATAAGGTAAATCATTTTGAACCACACCACCCATCTCAATAGATTGATGTGGTATTCAGTCCTCAGTATGGGTAATTGTTTTGCATGGTCCCTGAGATCAAGCATTAGTAATCCATACATAAGATGAAGATCATGTTTACTGTCTTATAAAACAACATTAGGGAAGCCTAGGGTGGAAACTTGGGCCTCACAAAACCCTTACCTTGAAAGTCATCCAACTCTATCCTTAACACTCAAAGCTCCACAGGATCCTCCTGATATGTTGGTGATGATATCGATAATATACTGAGATGCTATATGATGCAAAAATATTACTCTTTGTTGGGAGGTAAAACTGGTATTTCATTAAAAAAGACTTCCTAATACTTCACTACCATTATAGGAAACTGATAGCACCAAGATTCAACATAACCCAAATTTGTGATAACCAAATGGTGAGTATCAGTTTTACTCCCTATTCCTATGATCATCCTACTTCTCCAAAGGTTCTATTTCACTTAGAAAGGAAAACCATATCCCGTTACTATGAGCACAACGCATACTCGACCAAAAATAGTTAATCTGGGAATCAACTATAGATATCCATCCCATACTTAAGATGAAATCATAAGTCCTAAACACAATACAAAAAACATCCATATAAATCCATTACATCCAAAAGTCTGGTTGCATTGATGAAACAAGTGAGAAATCATGGAGTCGCTGCCCATCTGGTTTTCCAACCACATGGGTCAAGTCAAAAACACAACCAAAATCTTTATGCATTTTTCCTTAGAAGTGGAAAGTAATGAATGAATTTCACTAATGTCAATCAATAATATAGATAATGTAGAAAGACACATATAATACCTTGTATCATTGTATAGTATTTGGGGTCATTGGCCTCCATAGCTTTCACCTATCCCTATCCCAATGCACTAGAAACTTGAGCTTGGAGTGGACCACTTAGGGATGGTGTTGGTAATAGTTTGATCCTCTTACCACCTAATATTTTCTCTAATGGACCATTATATACATCTGGCACACTATGGAACACCCTACTCTTGACTCATCCTCAGTCTTTGTGGTACCTCTATAGTCTCCTAACCTGGTGAGTGACAGATTGGGAAATATGGTTCCAGATTTCACTGACGATCATTAGAGAAACACTGTCTATCCTCTAGCTGATTCGAGAAACCCTAAGATCCATGCATCACTAAACATTAGTATTGGGATGACATCTTGAAGTTTCTGACTCGATTGCATCCCGATGACTGACATCATCAACCTGATGTTGAGGTCTCAGCTACATGGTGTCCATGTCTAACTCCTACTACTGGTGTATTCACCACCAAAAAAACATTATTCTAAGTATTCCCACTTAGTCATTCCTTCATAAATTGAAATTATATGAAATACCATTGATTCCATGATGTCTCAGCACAAACTTGGATAAAATGTACAAACCATGAATAACTGGTCATGTATCATATTCAATGAGCAATGTGAGGGATCAGTAAACCTTAATGAGTACACCTCCATAGTCATGCTTCACTTATGTAGATGCAGAATCACATGTCTGGGTAATAATCAAAATTTAAATGGGAATAACACTTCTATAAAGAGACTCTCAATGTCCATCCTGTATAGAGATTTATCATCATGTGAATGAGTCACCATACTTCAACATTACCCAGCAGAGCCTACAAGAAGACTCACTGTAGGGATTTACATTCGATTAGAAAAAATCTTAATAGGTTGGAAAACAAGAGTGACTACCTCTACCCAGTCCCCTACCACTTGAGGTTTTGTCTGATCAAGAAACCCACTAGGCCGCTACTTTTGATATTCATGAAACACACTTATCCAATGTTAATCCTTAGATTATAGTGATAGTCCTAGATACAGCTCAATTAGAAGTAGTATATCATATAAAGAACACATATGTGTTATCTATAGTACAAGCCCCTATACTAATGCCTTTTCACATGGAAGATCATCCTCAGGATCATGTTGTGAATTCAAGGCTAAATATTTTTCTGGAGGCCTAATTAAATAAAACAATATGTTACAGGTTTGAAATGGTATATCTAAGGAGTTAAATCAAGAATTAAATGGAAAAAACATCCATTCCTATATGATTCTTGTACCAAAAACTTCCCAATAATCAAATGTATAATGATACTGAGTGAAATGGTATGTGATTAGATTCGTCGTTTATGTATACATTAGCTATGACAATAATACAAGAATACCTAGCCTAATATAAAAACTAGACATAATAATCATTATTTCATTAAAATATCTCACCACCACATGTGTCAATGTAGAACCTTCCTCCTCTAATACAACTCTATCATGATCCATCCCACAATGTTATGACCCATGACAACCCCAAGCCTACTTCTAATAGGGAAGGGGATGGAGACCAGCGCCATATAGGTATATCGCCTAAATGGGAGAAATTAGGATGATGTACAGGTACACACAAACATATCACTAATCCAACACAATGATAAAATTTAAAACAACTGAAATAATGCATGCATATACCTATGTCCCAAAAATAGATTATTACAACAGAGTACTAAAAATAGAATAGGGTCCAAAAGCCATCCCACATAAACTCAGAATATTAAACCATCTTCTAAGGGTGAGGAATAATTCAATATTGCACTCCCATTAAACACCTGACTCTATCAAGATCAAACTACGATCCACCCTCTCCCTGTCCTCCCAGGATATCATCAAAAGGGTCATCGTATGCAGAAGACCCGACACATACGGTAAAAGATCATGAATGGCTAATTATAACAAAAATCATTAGGAAATCCAAAAAACTGTAAACTCAAACCACCATGTATAGTTATAAAAATTCAATATATATCTATTAATTTATAAAAAAATACCTAGTTATACCCAAGAAAGACACTGCACCTTCAGGTGGTCATAACCAACTCTCATCGACATGGTTATTCTCCAAGAAACACTAGTTATAGGATGTCTTACTCCATGAGTGGTGATATCATTGAAGACACTGGATGAAGTGTTCCAGATCATTGGGACTTGAAAAATGTTAATGTAATAGGCTATTAAGACTCTGATACACATATAGGGGGTCACACCCAAGACTGTTGGGGAACCCCATGATCCCAATCTAGATCAACCCACTATGTAGGGGAATTTACATCAAATATTATTCCATCACAGTCAATTCTACAATCTCAATAAAGGATCATTTTTTTTCTCAAGGAGTTCTTGTTAATTCCACAAACTTTATGTATGTAACTTTTGATGATAGAGGATCTCACTCTGATCTCATAGAGGGACACTACAACTCTATATTAGACTCGACCTCAAAAGATGATCAAAATCCAGTTACAAGGATGTAATGATGCAATGTGCCCTCAAGATAAAGGACCAAATGTAAATGCATTGACTATAATTGTTCAAAATAAGATATAAATGTTCCTCAATCACTTATGAAGGGATTACATGGTGTGTTGAAGAGTTACATGCCCTGTCCCTTAACCCCGAGTACTGCCCATGTAATTGACTCGTGTTATCATATTGTGATTGTGTTATAGTACACACAATTTATGAAAAGTGTGTACTCAACCCATGTTCTAGAACATGGATTCAGCCCATGTACCCATGTCCATATACCAATACATAGTTTAGCATGAGTACATGATCCAACCTTTTTATGTTTGGGGGAGTATATTCCATGTATCAACCAATATATTCCACCACGTGTCTGTGTAATTACTATGTAACCAGAGTGAGACCACATGCATTATATATTTTTTAAATTCTACGTAATACCTTATCCTTACCCAAAATCCTTGCTACAATCAAGGGGGCCATCATGGAGTGTAGATCTGATTTACATGTAGTTATCTGTGAGAATATCTAGGATAATAGATTATTCCAACCCGATCGATCCGACACCTTTGGACTTGGATCCAGGGATCAGTTATTCGTGAATTCAAAAATACAAAATCATAAATTACTTTTCATAATTTAACAACACATCACATCATCATATCTTCTCCCAACGAAAATCAAATCATCATTCTTCACTGTGCAGTGAAGAACTCCAAAGAATGAGAATTTGGGTATCCAAAATCATATAAATCACCCCATATCTATCAATGAACCTCTATGGATCTATGATGATCTCAGATAAAAGATATCATATCATTATGTCAAGATATTAGTTCACAATAATATATATAATGATATGTGTTGAGTCGTAGGATAAATGTAGAATTACCTGGATCAATGATGAATTAAAAGAGAAAATCATATGAACAAAATAATGGAATAAATCTTAATCAATTTTTATATCGATCCTGATCCATCACTATTAGGATAAAAATATAATTAAAATCACATAGATTAATCTCCCACCAAAACCATGTAAATAATCTCTTCATGTAAGATGATCAAACCATAGATCAATCTGCTCATTGATTACTCTGAGTTCATTTTAGAAATCAAGAATAGGGATGAATTCAAAAAAAAATAGACAACCAACCTAGATTTAGTTTGATTGCGGGTGAATAATGACATTGTTTCATTTTTCATTGCATATATCCATTGAATATGTTGTCTGTTGATATTAAATCCATGATCCACCATTTCTCTCCTGAGAGACATTCCCCAAAGATATCTTTGATAGTTTTACAGAGATTATAGGTTCATGCGACTAGACCTGAAAATATCAATTAATATCCTTCATAATGGTTACCCTACAGCAAAATTAAACATTTGAATTTAAATAATTTATTCTAATTATTTTATTAATTTCAATTCCCTTGATGAATTTACCATAAATAACCCATGCTGACAAATGATAAGTGATTCCTTGGGTATATGTCATGTTTTGAACTCAATGGTTCCCTGGGAATTCTAATATGAGCATCCATTTAGAAGATATTCCACCATTTAATGAAAAAAACATTCGTGTGATATTTGACATATTTAATATATTTTATCCATTTATTATGAACACACTGGGACCCAGAATCACACATTGTCTCAGTGCATGTTCTCAAAAATATTTCATCTAATATCTAAAAAAATTCACAATATATATGAGATGTTATATATATTATGAATATAAATATAGAATCATATAACATAAAAAATGGAATCATATGATAATGTAATCCTTCTAATTTTATAGAATCATAAAACACGACCAAATCTTGAGCTAAAGATAAATTCCATGATTATATTAAATAATGGATATAGTTCCATTGTGGACTACATTTACTCCCTTATCCAATATATATTTTCTCATGAGATTAAAAAATTAACCAATGAAATTGTGACCTATTTTGGAAAACCCATCATAAAATCCTTATGCATATGTGTGATAGATTAAGATTTTATTATAAAGGATAAACATAGGTGTTACCCATGGAAATAAATGTGTATCTAAATCATGTCATCAATCATAACCAATGGGCATATAACAATGGTAACATTTTAGAATGTATTCAAATAATTAATTTACATTCATGATGAAAAAAATAGAAATTATTGAATAATTAAATACAATTGATGTGAATTTAAGAAATATATTTGTTGGATTAAATAGGAATTGTGCCTCTTAAGTGTGGGTTTATGAAAAAGAATAAAAATCCTTTAATAGGGGATGAAAGAATTATTTTTGGAAGGAAACCAGAAAGAAACTATGATATTAATTCATGATAAATTGAGTGATATTAGAAAAATATTTGTGCTAACATAAAAAATATGTATTGTACCTAAAAAGAAGTAATAAATCTAGAAGTTCCCATTAATCAGGCTTGCATATCGTGATGAATTCAGAAGGAGTCTTTTAAAACATTTATTTACCTATAAAAGAATTATTATTTATCATCAATAAAAAATTTGGAATATATATTGAATTTAAAATATTAATACGATAATAATGATGAAATAAAATGGTGTAATGACAGAGAAAGTGTATCCCGAAAGTAATTTGGATAATCAGAGAGATCAATTACCATATATATGAATGTGCTTTGAAATTTCTCTTCATATCATGGATAATCAATATATATCAATCAATTGATTAGTTAATATCATTTTACATGAATATTTTATTTATTCATATTCTATTTAGTTTATTTAGGCCATTTGGATGGGTTATACATTTCAATTTCGTTGTTCTATGAGTATTCATTTAATGGATATATGGTATGTCCCCTTGAGTAAAATTGTATTAGTTCTTGTAAAATGAAATAAAAACAAGAAAATTAGAATTAAATGGCATAAATATAATTAAATAATTTTAATTAATACCAAATATAATTTTGAATGTTTATATAAGGATGATTCATTTGATAAAACGTTAATGAAAAAAATTAGTTTTTTTTATCCATTTTTTAAACGATCCTGAATTAGTATCATTTAATTTTAAATTATATTTATATATTTAATTAAAAACATGAAATAATTTATAATATAAATATTAATTTCTTATTTAACCATAGTTATGGTTTTACAACAATCCTTTTAGGGTGTAATGGAAAATAAAAACGCATCTTCCACAAATGCGATGAATTCACATATCACAGTCGATGTTTTATAATTTTGAATAATAAGAGAATATAAGATATTTTATTGATGATATTTCATTAAAAAAATAAAATTGCAGAATATATAAGATACTATATTAATCATGAAAAATTGGATAGGTAGGTGAGGATAAAGTAGAAGAAAGAAAGAATTAGAAAGATAAAGAAAGAGTATTTAACCTATTGAATATCGTCTCCCTATGAACCTCCATAATGAAATTAAAATTGATATTTTAGTAATAATTGTAAGACTATAACATGGGGAATAGTATTTTGTAGTGAATTGGGAAGAATATTTCCAATCTCATAGGATTATATTGTGTGATGAGAAGTGGTGGTATATATTAGGGGAGGAGAGGGGTTATTTTAATATTATATTAATTAGTTTATTATTTTGGATCAAGACTATAAATTTTATTAATTATTGTGAATATATATAGTAAATTTTTACTATATGTTCAAACTAATGGGTTTGTAGAATATGCAAGAATCCAAAATTCATGTCTTTGGTTTAAAATTTTAAATAACACAAATTACTGTATTTCACTACTTTTGCCCCCCCCCCCCGATTTCATGTATTTAACCCTTAAATTATGATTTTTAAATATATGTAATGAATATTGGTGAATTTGGGTAGTTTTTCGATAAATTTTGGTTTGTATTTTGGGGTCTTTTTTAAAATATTAATGTTGGTGCACAGTTTTTTGAAAACCATACAACACATGTATGAAATCATGCAGATTGAGATAGGGATAGTGGGAGGGTGCACAGGTTGGGCACAATTTTTTCAAAAAGTGGGGAAGCCTAGGAGAAAAAAACATTATTGTATATTGGTCTTTATCTTGTCTGGTGCACCATTTGGAAATAGTGTCCCCCAACCATGTGAGGATTAACCCTTGAGGTAGTAGCTTCTATACAGTTAGCATAATGTTTTTATAACCATGTAACAAACCAAGCATGGGCTATAAACTAGAACCAAAAAAGATAATATAGGTTAGTTAAAGGTGTTAGAAACTCTTTCCCACAATATGGCCTCAACGATAGATTTTTTCCTCTTTATGGTTGTATAACCCCTCCCCATTGTTTTTTAATTGATTCATAGTTTTTAGATGGTGTTTTGAGGCAGCAACTTCACGGTAAGTGATCATTGTTGGATGTTCTGGGTTCTTGTTCTTAGATCAACTTCTTGAACTATATTAGTTTCATAGAACTACATCCTCTTTGTTTAGATCTAATATATTTGTTTCGAAATTTGATTTTATTCAGATTGGTTTATTAGATGGTTCTAAATTTAAGGAAGGATCATTGATATTTAATCATGTTTCATGGAAATTATTTTTTTTCAACATAGAAACCAAGGTAGGTGGATTCACCTTCGACTCCTATATTTATAATCATAAGTCCTGATATCAAATTGATTATTTTGGGTGAAATTGGCGATGAATTTTCTGGAACTGATTATTGAAAACACCACTGAGTGATAGATTGAAGAAACATTGAAATAAGGTGTTATTGTAGAAAGTTCAATGGTTCCTAGTTTTAAAATATTTATTTCAAAAAATATATTTTCTATAATTGTGGTAAATGGATTAATTTAAAAAGAAATAAAAATAATTCTTTTATTTAAATTTATTATAAAGTTTGATTTTATTTATTTTGTTTACATTTTTTAATCGGAAATGTTTTTATTGAAATGGTTGAAATGTCTATCTTAGAATTTGTTTGGAATGATGGTTGTGTTTATTAATTTTAATTTCCAACAAATAAGGGTATGGAGTATACCCCATAAATAGTTGTATGGATAAGGGTCAGGGATCTACCCCTTCAAAATGGTTTATTAATTTTTGACCTTGAGAAGGGATGTCTCACCACTCACGAGTATAAAGACGTATAAGTTTCATTCAAGGTTGCTAGGGTCGATATGTGGAATGGAATTGTTATTACAAAATATAATTTTTAAAATGATTTTATACCATTGTATTGTTGATTTACTTTGAAATTATTCCTATCTTGAGAAAACCATTTTATTGGAACTTGTTGATATATTGATTTATTTATTTTAAAAAAAAATTCAATATCATATATTTTATATAAATGCACTAACTTGTTCTATCCTATAGGCTTGATTTGGTATGTTATTGGAGGAAATCTACAGAGTTTCATTACTCACCCATTCTTTGGAACTTTTCTTATTTTTTATATGTGGTTTATCGAGACATATGAAAAGGTAATGAATCACGCTTCCTTAGCAGTATTTTATGATACATGGGATGTTCAATGGATTTTGAGTAGGGATATTTTTTGGATCATTATAGTTGAAGTTTTATTTGAGTCTTGTTGGTTTTGTATTAATACAATATTTACATTTATATTATTGTATTTTTATGTGTTCAATGGTTTTATTTTTATTAGGATAATTTAAATGCTTAGTTATATTTCATTGTAGTCTTATACCATATGGTGTTTTGATTGGTTATGTATAATCTGGTTTTTGGTTTTATTCTTAGAGGAAAAAATCACATCCCCCAACATGTATTGAAGCACTTCAAAATTTATTATGCTTCATTAGAATAATAGGGATGTCTCTTTATTCCAAGTAGCATCCTTCAAACTTGTGGAGCCAATGAGGATGAATATAAACATTATAATTTGTATTAGATTTTTCGGACCAAAAATATATTTGGGAAAAGTGGTATCATCTTGGCCCTTTATTTATATAACAAGTTGTCTAATTCTTGGCTAATCATTTACATGGTTTTATTTTTCATAAAAGGATTTTAATTCAAAGGGTATATTCATTGGGTTGGGATTATGGAAAGGATTAAGATTTTCAAAACATGAAATGTAGATCATAAACAGCACAAAGATAATAATTTTATGTTGAACATAAAGTTACCAAGGAGTAAGATATGTAAGTGGTTTGGAGATACTTATAGGACTTGGAATATCATTATCATATGTTTATCTAAGGATTTGATATTGACATGAATTAGAAAAAATGACATCCCACAATACGTGAGTATTTCATTTTGATTAATGATATATGACTTAGTACAATGTGTTTATTTTTTAAAAATGTTGAAATTTTGACAAAATGAAATATTTTTGATAATTAAATGGTGCTGGTATTTTGATAATGGATTATTAAAAAAGGTATATGGTGATTTTAGAAAATAGTTGAACATACTAAACATCTTTCTTTAGAATGATTTTTTTCGAATGTTGTGATATAAATTGAAATGTTAGGCCTTTAGTTAATATACTGTGAGACTTATGTTGTGTTTTTGGATTTATAAAAAATGGAACCCAATAAGAAACATAGAAATCAAATTGACGAAGCCATAGAGAATGTGTTTGTACCTGATCCATAGGTGAACCAATAGTTGGTTTAGAGTGTATTATCAGATTTTAAATCCCTAGATAGATCAAATTGAGGGTTTGATCTATGAATATGATATCATTCCATTAAATTTGTGATGAATAATCCACCAATATTATATGGATATTCCGAGCCAAACAAATTAGAGGTGTGGATGAACAAGAAGAATCATATCTACAATTTATTCAGCAAAATAGATGAGATGGATGTTAAACTGGAAACATATATAATGGAAGATGATTTAATACAATTGTGTGATATATTTGTACATGATAAATTGGATCAAGGTGTTAGTTTTTTGGATTTTTAAGAGTTTTTCAAAAAAAAAACTCTATGCTGACCCATTTAGTATTTATAAAACCAGAGAATACTTCTGCCTGAAGAAGGAAAATAATTCTCTCAAAGAGTATATAGCTAAATTCAGGAATTTAGTATTCTTTTCACCTAAGGTTTCCGCTTGTGGTTCCTTAAAGGAACACATATTTTAATCAAGGGAGAGGTATAACATTCACTCAATGATTAATGTGTTATTTGATAATGATTATATAGAGATAGTAAACAGGGTAAAAATGGATGAAAGAGACATATCAAGAGCTATGTGTGGAAGAAATATGTTGATTCCCATGAGAAATGTTGGGAACTATAATTATGGGAGAATTAAAATGAAGGGAACCTATTTTTAAATTTGGAACGTGAATCAGAATCAAATCACAATATCAGTGAATCTTCCTCAAAAACCAAATTGATTTACTTGATGTTTTCTTTGTAGTTCATTTGACCACATGACGATAAATTAATTGTAAGAACTGACATTATGAATTAATTTCAATAATATGGTACATATTCTTTGGTATTTTCACAGTTCTCTAAATTTAGGTGCTCGAGAAACATTTTAGTTATTGCATGCGTTGTATGAATCGATGGGGTGAGGGTAGAAGAATAAATCTCATCAGATGAATATATCTAGCCATGGTGATTCTAGGAATACCATGACTCCTCAGGCTATGTAATCAAAGACGGGTGAAAAGTAACAATGTTTAGTGGCGTACCAATTGTATGGAAATGAACATCCAACTTTGGGTGATCAAGCTACACCATCTATGGTGAGAGGTGGGAATATTTCAAATTATACCCTAATGCATGATTTAATTTTAACATGTGAATCTCATTCCTTTATTGAATATAATGTTAATATTTCCCTAATTATAAATGTTTAGATTATTTCTTCTCTGTAAAAATATCAAACCCCTCTTGGTAAATGAGAATGTTGAACCTTTGTGTGTAAATAATGTTATATAACTATTGATGGAGAAGAGCTGATATGGGACTTCCTAATGCTAATGTTGGATATCTAGAATGTAATTATGGGTATGGATACGTTGATAAAATTCAAGGGTCACATAAACAATAATATCATAGTAGTTATTTTTGTGACTAAGGATATTATTGACTATGTCAATAGAGTCGAATGGATTGTAAAGACAGGTGTAACTAGATTTTTTGGATCAATTCGTTGGAACAATTTATTACCAGTTGGTAGCTTTGAATTTGGAATTAATGAAATAGATCAAGAATAGAACATCTCTATTAGTAGTGCAATGGTTTCTATAAGTGTTTCCCAAAAATTTCAAAGTGGTTCCACCTATATGGGATTTGGTGTTTATTATTGATGTCCTTCAAGGGAACATGGAAATTTCTTATCCATCTTATAGTATATAATTGACTGAATTAATGGAAGTGTATGTGTAGTTGGAAGTGCTAGAAATTATAATGTTCATTCAACAGAGCATGTATTCATGTGCATCACTAATTTTGATTTAGATGAAGGAAGTTAGAACTCTAAGGTCATGTCGGGATTTTAATAAGCATAATCATGTTATATAAAAGAAAATATCCAATTCCATGAATTTATGATATTTTTAACCAGTTCATGGTAGATAATTGGTTCTCCAAAGTAGGATTACATTTAGGATATTACAAATTTCTTGTTTAAAACTCAATATTCCCAAGTCAGCTTTCAGAAGAATATATGGCCATTCTGAGTACGTGGTAATTAATTTCGATCTTATGAATAAACCATCTAATTGTTTGGATTTTCTGAATATTATTTTTCAAGGAAATCTTGATTTTTTCATGGGGTTACTTTCAGATTAAATATTGGTGTGTGAATGGATAATGTATGACATTGAGAAACACTTAGAGACATTGTTTAGTGTCTTGAGGGACTTTCATTTGTGTTAACAAATTATGGAAGTGGGATTTTTGGATACAGTAGGCACTCTTTCATGGTAATGTAAATTTTGAAAGAGGGGGTTCAATAGATTTGGAGAATATTTAGGCTATATTATCTTGTAAAACACTAAATAATGTCTTTGATTAACGTTTCTTTTTTATCTAGAAGATTATTAACAATTCCCTTTTTTTGATATTCACATCTCTCTTGGCCCATTTTTTGATAAAGAAGAATGATCCATTCTAGTGGAATTAATACTACCAGAATATTTTAAATGATATAAATATTTTCCTTACATAAGAAACTATCTTGATATTTCCAAAGTCAGTATAAGTGTACATAGAGTATTGCGATGCTTTAGGATCATGTTTTATATGTTATCTCATCCATAAAGATCTTGTTTTAGCTTATAGATGAATACAATTATGAGTGCATTAGAATAATTACCCAACCCAAAAATTTGAGTAAGCTAACATAATCCATGCATTGAAAACATTGGTTCATTATATCTTTGGTGATAAATTTAGCTTGTTCACGAATAATTAGATATTGACACATATTTTATTACAACAAGATTTGAATATGAGAAAAAAATGATGTATGTATTATCTCCAAATGCCGAGGTTGACTTTATGTATACACAAAGAAAATGAAATTAAATGGAAGATTCATTAAGTGGAAATCCATATGGTATTTTTGGAAAAGTGGATTTAGATTAGTGGAATTTGAAGGAAGTTATAGTCGATATGGACATAAAAGTTGACAAATGAGGTGATATTGTGAAAAAACCTTCTCATGAAAATCTAGAACAATAAAAACCAAAATAATTATGGAAAAACATCCTTGGAATTTACAGTACTAAATAATTTTGGCTCTAATCAATATAAATAGCAATTGATTAAAATAATCTTTAAGTAACTGACTATAAAATATTCAACATATTGAATATACCAAAAAATTTATTAAAATTGTTGTATACCTCAAGTAAAATTAGAAAACATGCTAGTAAATTTTCTATATTATTTTAATATGATTCAAATATAATTGTGAAAAAAATTATTTAAAACTACTATAATCAATAAAAAAATTTAATTTGTCCCCAAAGAACAAATGAAACCAATACATAAAATCATAAAATAGAATATAATATTCTTGATCAGGGGTTTGATAGTTCATCTCATGAAACTGTAAATGTCATGAGACATAAGGAACAACATTATATCCCAAGACCAGACAAAATCCATCTATGATCTCTAATCATTACACTACACAACAAAACATTGTATTGATTATGAATGTATCAAAATATGTTGTTTTGTAAAGTGAAATTTCATAATTTTAAATTAATTGAGACATTCCGTGTTCCATTTGAATTAGATGTATTTTTATCATCTAGGGTTTAATTAGTGAATCCAGATGTGAAATATAATGGATAAAATATTTGTAATAACAAGCTCTACCAAGAAAATATTGTATACTAGAGATAATATTTGGTAGTATCCAAGTGATAACAACCTACATCATTACTAGATCCATAGAAATGAATGTCTCATAGATAACAATGAAAAAGAAATGTACCTATTTTATATAAAAATAACATATATAGAGTTTATCCTAAAAAAAATGATCCTGGAAGAAACCAAACGATGTTTCCATTTATGGATTATACACAACCCCTGTAATTGAATACACAAAAATTTCATGAAAAACACTCCCAAAATTGAATCTATATAATATTGAAATATTCATTTCGATAATTCCATAAATATATCTGGTGTATTTATAAGGCCTAAATTCATAACCATATACTCTCAAGGGCCATATATACTTTGTAAAAGTATCATAATAAAATCCCTCTTCAAAAATACATTTGAATATATCCTGAATAAAAGTCATTTTTTTAAATCCCTTGGGATCCCCTCCATTGATAGGACATATCATCAAGTCATGGAATTTCATACTGATTCTTTATCATAACATGGATAATATTTTGATATCCCATATAAAGCCGAAGAGTTTGATACGTCTTTTTAACCAAAAAAATAGAAGTGGACATTATGATGTACTAGTCTTAATGAACCTTCTACATTCTAACTCTTCTAAATATTCTATTAATTCCAATAAATTTTTTTGATCCATTTGATTAGATGTAATTAATATAGGATTCTTCCTCGGTATGTGATAAATCATAAGCACCACTTCTCTTATAGGTGAAAAACAATGATAAAATATCATGACAAATATTATCAAACAGGTCAATTTTCTGGGAAAACAACAAATCTAAATCTCATCCATTGATTCTATGTTCAGAGCTACAATCTTGAAATAGATGGCCCTAACCACTGGTGAAAACAACCCTCTTCCAGATTCTTATCTACTCAAATTTTTTTCTCAATTCCTTCATCTATAGTAAAAATAAATCCTAATTTATAACAACCTATATGAGATTTGAAAACCTTCAATATATCCATACCCAGGATAATGTCATAAGAATCCATATAGTATAGTGAAATCCAAAATATATTCAACTCCATTAACTAATATAGAATTTTTTTTACATAAGGTCTCAACATTATGTTTCCTATTATGAGTTTTATGTTTCCATACATAAGGCATCCTATCAACCTGAAAACCCATATGATCAATATAATTGGAAGAAATAAAAAAATTTGATGAACCCATATCAATGAATATTACATATGGGATGAATGTAAATGAAATGTTCTTCACACCATAGAATCTATATATTGATAATCCACGATCATCCGGTCAATTACATTAAATTTCATACTTCATAAACATTGTTCATTATTACTATAGCATCCCGTCTTTTTATAACATAACTATGATTCCATTACACGGAACTGAGGATCTTTAAGGTTTAGTGTCTTGGAAACAAGGAACATAAAACATGAAACAAAAAAAAACTTTCTTCTTAAACACTTGAAAGGCTTCTCCTCATGTTCACCCTAGGCTCATTACTGCATCTCATAACCAGGGGACATACATCAAAATGAAGGGTGAGTAGAAGGCCCAGCAAGGGAAACAAGTGAAACATTTTACATATGAACTTGAGATACATCAATAAAGTCATGAAAAGAACTTTAAGGAATGAAAATGAAATCATGAGGCATATCATAATAAAAATAAAACTTTTTCATAACTTGAAGACGTGGATACATCATTTAACATAGACAATCATGAACATATCACCAAGGTCCATCCCCAAGGTGTCATTTGAAAATTACCAAGGTCATTCACCAAGGTATCGTGAAAATTGTAATCTCTAGTGGTTACATCATTACCCAATGCATTGGAGCGCTATCAGGGCGCACCCTTAAATTTGACTTTGTTATCATTTGAGCCACATATATCATCATCAAACATTTCATAAATAACCCATATAGAATTAAATAAATGGTTTTCATTTCATAATCACAACATTTTAAAAACTGCTTTAAAGACATGATCTTTACGTCACTTTAAAACCCACAGAAAAGTAAGGTGGGACTCATGTATGTAAATCCCAGAATTTAAAATAGAAAATTTTGGTATATATTTGAATACCCCTTTAGAAGAAAGAGCTTTGAGTATTCACTTAATAATATAAAATAATTTTAGAAAAAGGGAGATACATTTGAGACCGAAATTCTGCAGCATAACGGCTATGTTACGAGGTTTTAGAAGACATTAAAAAGAGAGGGAAAATGGGTCAAACATTCATAAATGACCCATAAAACAGTATATGGACAGAATTAGAATGATAAATTATCATGGTAATGAAATATCAATGACATAACATTTGAAATGAAAAACATTGAAGGAAGACAAAAATTAGATTTCTCTTATGAAAGTTCGACAGCCTAACGACGTTAATTAAACTTCAACAAAAATGATTTGAAAAGATCAAGTAGGGTCTCTCATCATGTGAACATAAGAGTTCAGTATGATAGATATAGGTATAATTCCCCAACATAATTAAAAAGAAACTTGAAATAATTGACATGAAAGTAGAACTTCAAAACGAGAGGGGTGAAGAACAACTTAAAAATTCGGCAGCCTAACGGCGCCACTTAAAACATCAAAATACTGAATTGAAGAGATCAAATGGGGTCTCTTATCATATGAAAATAATAGTCCAGTATGATATATATAGAGATCATACCCCAAAATAACAAAAAGGAACTTGAAATAATTGACATGAAGTAGAACTTCAAAACGAGAAGGGTGAAGAACCACTTCAAAATTCGGCAGCCAAACGGCGCCACTTAAAACTTCAAAATACTGAATTGAAGAGATAAAATGGGGACTCTCATAATATGATCATAAAAGATCAGTATGATAAATATAGATTATATACCCCAACATAACAAAAAGGAACTTGAAATACTTTACATGAAAATAGATCTTGAAAAATGAGAAGGGAGAAAGAATCTGTTACAAAAATTTCGGCAGCCTATCGGTGCCACTTAAAACTTCATAAAACGAAATAATGAGAGTAAGAGGGGATCTTTCATTATATTTACATGAAAAGGGCATCAAGATGAGTATAATAGAATATCCTCCAACATAAGAACATGGAGCATAAAAGGAATGACATAAAAGAGATTACTTGAAATGAATGAGAGAGGTCAGATCCCTTACCTTAAAACGTAACTCTTAAAACTCAATGGTTTGGACCTTGAGAGATTGGGGGAACCTTGGGAGGACTCCTTGGGAGGTAAGGAGACCAGAACATCGTTGGGGGAGAGTTGGGAGTGAAAAATAAAGGAGGAAAGGGTGGGTATTTATTGGGAATGTGAGGGGACAAGGCATTAATGGCCAAAGGACACCTCATTAGTGGTTTTGGCAAAACCATGGGCTTTCCCATGGTAGTTGCCCATGGTATTGTCCAATTGGGACACATCATACCTTATCGTACTATTCATTATTGGACCATATTGATTATATACTTAATACATCATTTAATGATGTCATTAAACACCCGTAACATAAAAACTATATTTTCACTATTCATCGAAAATTCAACTTTCTCAGAATAATCCCAAATTTTCACTTTAACAAAATATCAATGCTCTGATTTCAAAAATGTAATCCATTTTATAAAAATAATTTTCTAAATATTTTTAATTTAATTTTTAAATAAAAACACTATTCATCGGGAAAAAAAATTCAGAAAAATCCCCAAAAATTTCCTTAACATAATATCGATGTTATGAGTTCAAAAATGATGTCCATTTTATAAAAATAATTTTCTAAATATTTTTAATTAAAATTTTAATTAAAAAACACTATTCAACCGAAAAACTAATACTTGAATAATAATTTATGAAACCGTTATTTAACCATTTTATTGAATCACTATAAATAATCAAAGTTCCTAGCTTATTTTAATACATTCTTTAAGTGATATTACTAATCCATTTGTACACATTATTAATCGTAATCATAAAATCACTATTCATAATTTATTATTCATCAAATATCAAGTTGATCTTATTAGACTCTAAATTTCGTACTGAAAAAAATTGTAGAAGACCATTTTTTGAAAATCATTACACATTTTTAAATATTTAGGGTTTATATAAACATATTTAAAATATCCTTTTTCTAAAATTCATCAAAAATATGCATAATATATTTATCCGGTCATTTGATAATTCATAAAAGAAATTGAAATTTTTATTTAAAACAAAGGATTACACAAGACAGTTATGGTATCCTTACATAGCCCCTTATCACACCAGCATAGGACCTAAGTGTAAGGTGTGCTATGGTGAGAGAATCCAAGGGAGGCTCGGCCAACATCGCACGAGTAGTAATTTCTATCAGTTTGAACTTCTCGCGAATGCAATCCTGTTTTAGCTTTATACGATGAAGTTCAGCTTGAGTTTGGTCCAGAGCAAAGCCCAGTGGTGCTACCTCCTTCCCGAGTTCTGTTATATGGGCTTCGATCGGTCCAAGACTACTGGGTGAGGCTATCGAATCTTCTTTCTATATTAATTAACCAAGATTGCTTGTATTTTAGAGACAATAGTCAAAACGATTAGTTTCCAGCGGTCATATTGACCAATGGTCAAATAACAGTCAAAACCCAACAGTCTCATTTTAATTATACTCATGTTACCAAATGAAACATTTTTTTTGAGTATAAAAATTAAAACATAAAATTAGGAAAAAATATTTATTTAAAATTTCGGGTCATTACAATCTTCCCCCCTTATGAAATTGCATCCTCGCAATTTTTAAAATTGGGTTTTGAAATTTCATTGAAAGTCCCACATCGGAAAAGGAGTCAGTAAAACTATTACTTTAAAAGAAAGAAAGAGAAGTACAAAGGTCACCCGAGTTAACCCACACTATGATTCCATGTAGGAAAACATGGACGTGGAGGAGAAAACAAAGGGTCATGTTCTGAGGGAGAGTGATAGAGAACATGATTAGGAGAAAGTTAACCATGAGAAAATCCCAAACTTATGATGTGTGTAAATGGTCTTTGATTACCTAGTAAGAAAAGTAAACCAACGACATTTTTGTTTTACGTTTCTTTTCATTATTTTGAGGAATTAATTTACTACATAGAACAAAAACATAAGAAAATATACCTACCTTCAAGTAGAGTTTCATACTTTAATAAGTTCCTACCAACACTAATCTTTTCTCAAAATGATGAGAATTCAAAAACACTTGGTCTCATAAAATCAAAAGAATCATCTTCTAGAGAATCACATAATCTACGAAAGATTAACTATCTATTTCTTCTATTTTTAAACATTATCCCAAAAATAGAAAGGTTAAGGTAAAACAACTCTTCAAAAAGAAAGAATCCCATAGGAATGGAAACTACTTTTAAATCTTCAAAGTTCCATGGTACTACCCAAAGTTCATCATAGACCATTCCATAAATAACGGTCCTTAAAAATCCTCAAAGTAAACCAAACTACGATTGAAACCCAAATACAAGAAGGATTTGATAACATAGTCTTCCAAAACAACTTCATTGTTCATCTCCAGACAACATCAACCACTCCTAATATCTTATAACAACTGTAGCTATCCTAAACATATTTTACCCAAGATAGGTTAATCATTCCCATAAGTAACCTAAATAACTATAAGTCCACCTTAAATTCATCAATTATTCAAAATATAAGTCAACCTTACTCCTCAATGAAAATACTATAGTAATCTATTTACCTCGATCATATAGGATCCCCAAAATAGTGAACGTCTTCAAAAATAATAATCATCTTTTAATCCCCTAATCATCTCTGTCATATTAATACGCAAATTGTCGCATTTCCAATCACATTGGTTGTTGGGACACATTATTCAATTTCCCACCATTAACTAAGACGATAAAGTATAATTAGAGGCTTAAATACTTAACCAATAATCATGAATAGGAACTTAAAGCATATAAGGATAACTTATAGAAGAAAAGTATACCCTAAATTTTGATCCCCTAGGTTCCCATCTAGGTTATCCATGATCATATATTCTTATGTGAATCTTTATATTATTTTATCTTTGTTCCTTTAACAATGGTTCATACCAAGCTTATGAATTTACCAAAGCATATCCCCCTGGAGTGTCGTAACCAAGAGTGAAGAAAGTCCCGTTGTCGTGTACCAGTTCCCGTTCGAGTCTAGCTCAAAGCGGTGTTTTCGGGTTTTACCCCAATGTACATCTGTACCAGAGCCACCTCTACCTGCTCGTATCCAGACAGGGATGTATTTTCTTGGCAACCCCTTATTCAATACTCAACAAAATACCAGGAAGATTTCCTATATTTAAACTTTTCTATAGGGTTCTTCCTAGAGTTTTCATATCCTAATTTCCACAAATAACTAAACCATCCTTTGATACCAACTATAGCATCCCGTCTTTTTATAACATAACTTTGATTCCATTACACGGAACTGAGGATCGTTAAGGTTTAGTGTCTTGGAAACAAGGAACATAAAACATGAAACAAAAAAAATTTCTTCTTAAACACTTGAAAGGCTTCTCCTCATGTTCACCCTAGGCTCATTACTGCATCTCATGACCTGGGGACATACATCAAAATGAAGGGTGAGCAGAAGGCCCAGCAAGGGAAACAAGTGAAACATTTTACATATGAACTTGAGATACATCAATAAATTCATGAAAAGAACTTTAAGGCATGAAAATGAAATCATGAGGCATATCATAATAAAAATAAAACTTTTTCATAACATGAAGATGTGTCTACATCATTTAACATAGAAAATCATGAACATATCACCAAGGTCCATCCCCATGGTTTCATTTGAAAATTACCAAGGTCATTCACCAAGGTATCGTGAAAATTGTAATCTCTAGTGGTTACATCATTACCCAATGCATTGGAGCGCTATCAGGGTGCACCCTTAAATTTTCCTTTGTTATCATTTGAGCCACATATATCATCATAAAACATTTCATAAATAACCCATATAGCATAAAATAAATGAGTTTCATTTCATAATCACAACATTTTTAAAACTGCTTTAAAGACATGATCTTTACGTCACTTTAAAACCCACAGAAAAGTAATGTGGGTCTCATGAATGTAAATCCCAGAATTTAAAATAGAAAATTTTGGTATATATGTGAATACCCCTTTAGAAGAAATATATTTGAGTATTCACTTAATTATATAAAAGAATTTTAGAAAAAGGGAGATACATTTGAGACGGAAATTCTACAGCATAACGGCTATGTTACGAGGTTTTAGAAGACATTAAAAAGAGAGGGAAAATGGGTCAAACATTCATAAATGACCCATAAAACAGTATATGGACAGAATAAGAATGATAAATGATAATGGTAATGAAATTTCAAGGACATACCATTTGAAATGAAAAACATGGAAGGAAGACAAAAATTAGATTTCTCTTATGAAAGTTCGACAGCCTAACGGCGTTAATTAAACTTCAAAAAAAATGATTTGAAAAGATCAAGTAGGGTCTCTCACCATGTGAACATAAGAGTTCAGTATGATAGATATAGAGATAATTCTCCAACATAATTAAAAAGGAACTTGAAATAATTGACATGAAAGTAGAACTTCAAAACGAGAAGGGTGAAGAACCACTTAAAAATTCGGCAGCCTAACGGCACCACTTAAAACATCAAAATACTGAATTGAAGAGATCAAATGGGGTCTCTCATCATATGAAAATAAGAGTCCAGTATGATATATATAGAGAGATAATACCCCAACATAACAAAAATGAACTTGAAATAATTGACATGAAAGTAGAACTTCAAAACGAGAAGGGTGAAGAACCACTTAAAAATTCGGCAGCCAAACGGTGCCACATAAAACTTCAAAATACTGAATTGAAGAGATAAAATGGGGACTCTTATCATATGATCATAAAAGATCAGTATGATAAATATAGAGATAATACCCCAACATAACAAAAAGGAACTTGAAATACTTTACATGAAAATAGATCTTGAAAAATGAGAAGGGAGAAAGAATCCGTTACAAAAATTTCAGCAACCTATCGGCGCCACTTAAAACTTCATAAAAAGAAATAATGAGAGTAAGAGGGGATCTATCATTATATGTACATGAAAAGGGCATCAATAGGAGTATAAAAGAACATCCTCCAACATATGAACATGGAGCATAAAAGGAATGACATAAAAGAGATTACTTGAAATGAAAGAGATAGGTCAGATCCCTTACCTTAAAACGTAACTCTTAAAACTCAATGGTTTGGACCTTGAGGGCTTGGGGGTACCTTTGGAGGACTCCTTGGGAGTTAAGGAGACCAGAACATCGTTGGGGGAGAGTTGGGAGTGAAAACTAAAGGAGGAAAGGGTGGGTATTTATAGGGAAAGTGAGGGGACAAGGCATTAATGGCCAAGGGACACCTCATTAGTGGTTTTGGAAAAACCATGGGCTTTCCCATGGTATTTTCCCATGGTATTGGCCACTTGGGACACCTCATACCTTATCTTACTATTCATAATTCGACCATATTGAATATATACCTAATACATCATTTAATGATGTCATTAAACACCCGTAACTTAAAAACTATATTTTCACTATTCATAGAAAATTCAACTTTCTCAGAATAATCCCAAATTATCACATTAACCAAATATCAAAGCTCTGATTTCAAAAATGTAATCCATTTTATAAAAATAATTTTCTAAATATTTTTAATTTAATTTTTAAATAAAAACAGTATTCATCGAAAATTTATTTTTTTCAGAAAAATCCCCAAAAATTTCCTTAACAAAATATCGATGCTATGAGTTCAAAAATGAAGTCCATTTTATAAAAATAATTTTCTAAATATTTTTAATTAAAATTTTAATTAAAAAACACTATTCATCCGAAAAAACTAATACTTGAATAATAATTTATGAAACCGTTATTTCACCATTTTATTGAATCACATTACTTAATCAAAGTTCCTAGCTTATTTTAATACTTTCTTTAAGTGAGATTACTAATCCATTTGGACACATTATTAATCCAAATCATAAAATCACTATTCATAATTTACTATTCATCAAATATCAAGTTGATCTTATTAGACTCTAAATTTCGTACTGAACATAATTGTAGAAGACCATTTTTTGAAAATCATTACACATTTTTAATTATTTAGGGTTTATATAAACATATTTAAAATATCCTTTTTCTAAAATTCATCAAAAATATGCATAATATATTTATCTGGTCATTTGATAATTCATAAAAGAAATTGAAATTTTTATTTAAAACAAAGGATTACACAAGACAGTTTCGATCTCCTTACATAGCCCCTTATAACACCAGCATAGGACCTAAGTGTAAGGTGTGCTATGGGGAGAGAATCCAAGGGAGGCTCGGCCAACATCGCACGAGAAGTAATTTCTATCAGTTTGAACTTCTCGCGAATGCGATCCTTTTATAGCTTTATACGATGATGTTCAGCTTGGGTTTGGTCCAGAGCAAAGCCCAGTGGTGCTACCTCCTTCCCGAGTTCTGTTATATGGGCTTCGATCGGTCCAATACTACTGGGTGAGGCCATCAAATCTTCATTCTATATTAATTAACCAAGATTGCTTGTATTTTAGAGACAATAGTCAAAACGTTTAGTTTCCAACGGTCATATTGACCCATGGTCAAATAACAGTCAAAACCCAATAGTCTCATTTTAATTATACTCATGTTACCAAATGAAACATTTTTGTTGAGTATAAAAATTAAAACATAAAATTAGGAAACAATATTTATTTAAAATTTCGGGTCGTTACAATTACCCTATTGAGATTACCCTTGTTGATATTTCATGGTATTATTAGACACACATTAGGCTAATTGGTTCTTATTTCTTGAATTATTTGACTTCAATCATCTCATAGAAGCATAAATCACTTGTGAATCAGGAAACATGTTGTTAGAAGCTAGCCTTGGAGCACTACAACAAAAACATTGAATATGTCCCACACAGTTTAAATTATGACACGATATTGTTGTGTCATTCAATATCGTTTCATTTTCTCAAAAGAACCACACTAATAAAATACAATCGTAATATTTGTTAATGAGATATACTCATTATTCAAGTTTTCCTATTCTAAGTCATTCTACTACCTTGGAAATACTTTTCCCACTTCATATTAGACCCAATATCATAGTTCCCACAATTTCTCATAGGTATCAGCAATATTACTCTACCTGTTGTTCCTAAGATTTCTCTATGTTACTCTATTACAGTAATTACCATTTATGTGTAATATATTATATAATACATAAATAAATTATATAGAATCATTGACCACAACCCCGACTAAAAAATATTCTCTTTCAAGGATTCACTTAAATTATCATCTATTTAAATATGGAATAAATTCATTAATTTAACTGCATACTTAGTCATTATGAGGTTTTGCTTCTTAAAACCGAGTAAATTCATAATTCTAGTAATTATGATCATGTGAGGATTGAAATATTCGTTCAAAAAACTCATTAATATCCTCTGAAAAAATGTCTTAGTCTAATGTATCATAAAATGTTAAATCTTGAAACTAGCATGGAGGATCATCTAGCATGTAAATTTTCAACCTCAATTTCATATTATCTAGTGTGTATATAAAATAAATGAAATGATTCATCCTATTTATAGACAATTATTATTTTTTTAGTTTAGAACAACCACAAAATATGGGTGGATTTTTCATTTGGAACTAATTGTAATGATCTATATTACATGGTTCACCTCTTCTGTTCCATCTATCCACTTCATGAAAATCTAAAAAAATACTCTAAACCAGATTTTTTTTTCAACTGTGGATTAGGTGAAAACACAATTTTAGTGGCCTCTTCAGGTTATTTTCTAGAACTCATACTAGATGTCATTTTCTATATCCAAATTAACTTCCATATATATTCACTCTCTAGTAATTAAAAACATTGAAATTTTAAAATTTTCACAGACCATATAAGGCATGATGGATTTAAAAAATTCATCACTTTTCAATTTTCAAACAATTCCTAAGCAGACCACCATGACCTTTAAGAAAACCATTATAAATTATTTCCCCAAATAAGAAACATTTTACTAAATCATAAATCATTACTGTAAATGAAATATGAACTCATTGTGGGATTTCATTCTATCAATGTGTGTCATTCTATTTTCTTTGCATAAAATCATGATGTTAAGGTTATCAATCCCATAAGTGTATTAAAACACTCACGTACCCAACATCTTAGTAACATGAGGGTCATAATAAATAGGTTATAAAGACCTATTTATTCACTACATTTCATGTCCTGATGATCTTACTCGTTGATAAAAATCCCTCCCTATGACTAAACTATAATGATTTATCAACTATATTACCAATATAACTGATACGATTTAAAAAATGATTCCTCTCACCCATTATCATGGGATGTGGGAGTGGTTACACTGGCCTTAGGTGACATCTCCAAGACAGAAAAGGGAAGAAACAATTGTCAACATATTATTAAAAATTGGACAAGGATTTTCCATTTGATAATAAAAACCATTAAAATATTATCAAAACCAAAAAAACTCTTTTTCATTCATGAGAAAAATGTAGTAATACTCTATGAAAAACACACCAAACTAAAAATTAACAGAGTATAATTTGGAAAATAATACCAAGATCAGAGTAGAATGTTGAATCCAAAAAACAACATACTCAAAAATAAAAATGACATAAACTCAGTAACATCCAACATGCTCCAACCTCAAACTCAACAATATGATCACATGGAATATTGGTGCATTAATACATAAATAGGATATGTTTCCTTTACCTATGTCCCCATATAAAATTTCTTGAAAATAACCAATGTTCCCTTTTAGGGGGCGAGTATAAAATCCGACAGGATTTCCTCAATTACTTCCCAACACATGAAACTAGGATATAACATGTTATAAAATTTATATAAAATATTTTAAAACAATTAATGATATTTTTAGAAAAGACATCCCACCTCCCAAACCAAAAAAAATTACAAATAATAAAAATATTCATTCCATTAAAATCATATAACATGTTCACTTTTTCATACCCACCCCATTTCCACACATCTATATATGAAATCATTCATGATAGAATTGGTATTTTTATAATACCATGTGGTCAGTCATCCTTTAACCAAGCCATCACTTGTTAATCCTTTTTTATTGGGTAGCATCACTCCATTATTCGCCCAATTATTTTGATGGGGGAACTTTGAACCCTTATCCATCCAAAATGATCACTAATACATCTCAACCATATATTCCAAAACCCATACCAAGATATTTAAGTAAACAATTCATTTTTTTGAAAACAATTTCACGATACATTTTTATGAATACAAAACAGATATATATTTTAAAATCACAATCATAATATATGGAAATAATAAATTTCAAAAAACCCATTTACTAAATTTCAGAAGAAATCAATAATGACTGTTTTTATAAAGTGTTTCTCATCGATTTCATAGATCAATTAATGAAAAAAATCAATTTGAAAAAAATCCATTGGAATCTATCTATGATGATTCATGAGTGATGCCACCAACCGCTTAATGTTTTATGAAAATGAAGAATGAAAAAAAAACATCAAAAATTCATCTTGAAATGATCAAATATGTCCTTAGATCTAGTTGCATTAACAAAAATTGTTCATATATCATCATGATTAGAGTAAAAAATGGTTTATCAAGAACTGATTATATCTATGATTTCAAGAGAGGGTGAATGAAGAAATCTATGTAAAAACACTGAGAACATGTACTTACAAGAGAATCCATTAATCTAACACAAATTGATTTGAAAAAATATTTCTCTCCAATCAAGGGGAAAGATCTCCCCACCATATTTGAGTAGGGGAGTTCATGTTAGCGGCATATTATGGGAAAACGATTCATTAAGGGGTAAACTGAGTTATAATGAAAAAATATGGTTCTTTTTTTAATGGTACATGGATAGGGTATACCTTTTGGAAAACTATGTGTTAAATATTTTTAGTGATGCCTCTAACGACCAAACACATAGATGTATGACATTGCGGGAAAACTGAGATCCAAATTTAATAAACCCCATTATCCATTAATTCATGGTTTCACCTTTGTGAATTTATGGTTTTTCCAATCCATGTACCTAACAATAAACCGACCTTATTTCCATTATTTTTATTTCATAATTTCATAGATGTAATTGCATAGTTTTACAGGACATGATCAATTTTTAAACCTCTATAGAAACCCCCAAAACATTCCAAATATTCTCCAAACCTCTTGAAACATAACCTAACAAAATATATACCAAAACAAACTAAATAATGGCTTATTAGATTCACAAATGAATTTGTAAAAAAATTGATTTAAATTTCCATTTCAAAAAAAATAACCTCATTAAAAATTTATATAAATTAGATAACCATATTTTTATAATTTTTTTAATCTTATTCAACCCCATTATTCCAATGACAAAGTCATAACATCAATAAAAAATAAAAATATTTTAAAACCAGGTCTTGTTTCAATATAACATAGTCTTGTGTGTAAGTAAAGATACAAATAAATGTATATTTATTTTTAAAAATATATTTAATGAAATCATGTGGTATAAAATTATAACACATTAAAATTAATTTATCATGCTAAATTGTGTCACATTGTAAAAAAATTGAGTATACTTCTTCCTCAATACATCCACAAGTAATTAGGTAGCTTCATCAAATTGGTGATTTTTCCACAAAAAACTATCCTGGTGAGTGGTCTTGTTTCATTAAACATTTAATCTACGATCCACAATCTAAATAAATTTTTCACAATATTAATGATCATGCAAGTGTGGTGAAAATTTTGAGATCAGTATTTATAGTAGATCAAAAATGTACTTCCTCATGGGAGATATATAGAAAACATTATAAGAATGGGATAGGTTCAGTGGATGATCCCAAGTATGTTCTATTATACAAATTGGATTAATATTTACAAAATGGACCAGTATACCAAGATTTTAGTTTCTCATTCTTTATTCCACAATAAAATATAATGAAACAAATCTATACTAACTTCAATTTCATGATAACTTCAGAGATTGTTACTATAACTATTATTACACCATTTTTCATTCCATATCTGTGGTTTAATGGGTCTAACATGGTATTTCATTTAATTAGCCTATTCATGTCATAAATGCATTGTTTATCCAGCTTCATCCATGTACATTAGATATCAGAAACTTTATACTATAAAAGAATTTGTATGGAATCATATAAATCATCATAAAAAATCTGTTTTTATAAGAAAACTCAACTATAAGATGGTTTTGATTAGAATAATATTTCAATTCCATATAATATGATGATTGAATAACCATCCATGTTTTAATTATACCCATCGAGTGACCATCTTTACAAGGATTATATGTATAATTGAAACAAAACAATTTACCCTGATCTTATTGAAACATTCTCTAGAACATTGGGGTAAATCTTAGATCCTCATTAGATATACTTGAATATCATTCCACATCAATCCATACCAAGGCTTTAATTTATTTTGTGGGAAGCTAATATAAATATAAATATTTTATGATAGTGATGACTTTTGATAACCTTGTAAGGATATTGACTATTACACGTATAACATAATTTTATTTACATATTTTAGGGATTTCAATGACAAAATTCATTATGGTGTTCCCCCATTTCCATTATGGTGTAGAAGTGGTTTGATCACCACATAATAATTATTCTCCCTTCCTTAACATGCTGGAATAAAATACACTGGATACATACTGAAACATATTTCTAATCATTTTGAGAAACCCTAAATACTATTTTGATCAATACCTTGGAAGCCGATATACCCTTGCCACCATTTCATTGTGGGTTAAAGCCCTGTTGCTTTAAAAGGTGAGGTAGGATGTTTTCTATCATCTAGGGTATCCTTTCCTAATATTTATTTATTTTGTTACTAGAAACATCCTTCTAGATAACAGATCAGAAATTAGGAATATATTTTTCACCCTAATGCCAAAAACCATAATCTAATTAAATTTTAAATACATGAGAATCACTATGGGACACTTGGTTTGATACATTATCCAAACCACAACTATAACTATCAGAGAGATATAATAAAATACACTAAAGAACAAGGGATCTTTCTCACTCTACACTTGGCATCATGATGCTAATGGTGGGTCACCCTCTATTAATAGATTACGAAGTCATATAATACCCTCATATGTATGGACCATGATAACATAAACAACTGATAATTTTCAATGGAAGCACGCAAAATATTACCAAAAAAAGATTAGTTGATAGGAAAGTGGAATCCAAAATACCCTCAAATGAGTACACAATATGTCTCTATGGGTACACAACAATTCCCAAAAACCTGGAACTAATCTTGTCTCATGGTCACACAAAATGATATTTTCACAAAAACACAGTCTGTCCTTGGGTTATAATGTATGTTGATTTTACCAGGGAATGTGGCATGATTTTACACCTATTCCCATGAACATCCGACCATGGTTGTGTACTTGGTCATGTCATTGTACATATCTTTTCACTTATACTGCATACTTCTTGTATACATTATTATTACCAGGATCATTGGGCCACATAGACACTTAGTTGTGTACCCACTATACAAACCAATCCATTTGTATAATGTTATTGTGATGTGTTATATTGGTCATACAGAGTGTGGTAATTATATTAATGATGAAACCATAGAACTACACAAAATGAGACTATAGACATGTGTTCAAGGTAATAAACACTATGGAATTTGTATTTTCATATAAATTATAGAACATTATTGAATATTAATTTGACCAATCACACCCAACAACATCCCAAGAAATCATGCCATACAAGTAAGATATATGGTTTAACAAACCCTATCACCAATGATGGATAGATTTTGGTTGTATCCATTTTAAGGAACCACTTCTATCATGCCTTAAAATTATTGCATGCCAACACTGGTATAAAAACATTTAATCCTTTTTTGGATATTCTTCAATTGTCATACACCATAATCATGTTATCAAATATCCATCTTAGAACCACGGTAGATATCTATTGCACCAAATATCAGATTTTCAATGATTATTCTCCTGTTATTCATCGAATAATATTCCAAATAAAAAATCCTTCTTGGAATGCACATAGAATAGGGAAAGAAAACCATAAAACAAAAACATGAGGAATGATCCTCTATAATTGTTCATTGACAAACTTGATCCATTATTATTTTATGGATTAAAGGAGAGGTATAATATTTAATGAACAAACAAAACAAATATTATCACCAAAACAAGAATAAAAACCAAAACATGAAATATGACCATCCGAAGAATCAATATGCTAGTTTGTTGAATCATGTTCATCATGCGAATATAAAGTGGGGACAAATCCACAAAAAAAAATTCTAGCTTTATTTTGATAAATTTATAATGATGAAAAATTAGACACCATTTTCAGAGATGAGTTCCAAAATATGCATTTTCTTTGGCAATATCAATGATTTTTGTTGGCAAACTGATCACCAAATAACTATATGTTAATCCAAAATATCGATATCCACTAATTCTCTATGAACATTTCCTCTCAATAAAATTTTTATATGGATAAAACATATATTTATCGATAATAGTGGTTTTAATGATAAAATGTTTAGTAATTTCATCAATGTAACAAAATAAATAATTTATTTTATTTCTTTTAGAAATTCAAAAGTGAATGAACATTAAACAAAACTGGATGCCGATAGTATTTACATCATGAATAAGGTGAATACCACACTCCGAGATCAATGGCTGCCACATTTTTTATGACTAGAGATTCCAGTTAAGTGTTATTTAAAATTTTCATGAAATCTACACACAATTTAAATTGATATATTTAAAATATTTCAAAAAATTAATCTTCATATCACTAGGCCTTAGAATCTGACATCAAATCAGTTCATGGATATTTACATATTCATAAAAATATTCCAAGTATAAACTTATAAAAATGAGATGTTTCATAACTACATCCTTAATTAAATTCATCCCTAAAATCACAATCATAGAAAAATGTGTGGATACTGAGATCCCAACTACGAATCCAACTCTTTCAGCTCTCTCAATGTTTTATTGTGATTTCAAAAAACATTCAATCAAGAAGAAATCATTCCTACAAAGGTAAATTATATTATCATACGTCAACATCACCACCTCAAAAAAAACTCCACTCTTATGGCCTAGCTTACCCTGGTGGATATCATACAGTTGTTCATACTCATACCTCCCCAGCTATAAAATAAAATGAACAATAATAAAACTGAAATATTATTGTCAAAGGGCAAAATAGTACCCCACATCACTAACCAAAAACAATAGAAAGAAAATAAATGGCCAATAATTCCAAGCTACAGTCTTCTACCCTAGCTAAGTCTCTGTAACATTCCAAATACAATGGTATTTTTCATTAATTAACTATGGATTCCTGATGTTTTCTATGTAGTCAATGAACACCACTAGTTGAACTACACCACTTACAACCATGTATTTAACAAATACTATGCCCCATGTTCTATTACCCATTATCTTATTCTGTCATAATAATTCCATTAAAGGTCCCTCATAAATGGCCTCGAGAAAGTTCTACTCTGGTTGTGATGTTTTGAGAATTATGATATAAAAATACCACCAATAGTATATGATCCTCCCATATGCGGATCAAAAACTTACTTGAAGTCCCAAAGCATGTTCACCATGACAAGAATGTTCATCCTTACCTGGAAAAATTGAATGGGTAATAAACTATTCCCAATTCGAACTGATTCCCCAAAGGGTTCCCACATCCTTTCACTAATCATGAAATGATGTAAGATTCAAAATCTACTACAATCATCAAGGGAATTCCAATATTGAAAACTCCCTCATGAATTCATAAGTTTATCAAACTCTAAAAAACATCTATTTTTCATCACACATATATAGTCTTAAAAATAAGGGTTTATCTAAAAAATATAAATACTACATTTTACGTCCAATTGATGATAAGATATCTTGTTAAATCATCACCTAAATGTTATTTATTATTAATGGAAAACAACCTAATAAGTAAGACTTCTCATTTTATTTTCAAAATCACATTATATCTCTAGAAAAACTATGATGTAATTATCTCCTTCATGGAATTCTTCTGGAATATATCCAGTATATATCTGGTCACACAACATCTCATAATCTATATCCAAAAATCATACAAACCTTTCATTAAAAATAAATGATGGGTAATGGATAACGACTGGAGGTAAACTAAACCATCCTTATATCTCTCATGTAATCCAACACAATGTTGATAACACATGGAATCTATCTAAAATGCAAATTGTGGAGTAACCCATGAAGGTTTTAAGATCTATTCCAGAAGATTCATGATTCTGTTGTGGTATAAATCTCATAAAAATGTATCAACTCTAATTAAAAACATTACAATTGGCTTTGCAATGCATCTTATGGAATATTTTTCTCCAAAATTAACACTAGTGATATCCTATCTCAACATTAAACTATGAGAAACAATTCACGCCAAACCAGTGGTCTATCAAGCGATTGATTCCTAGGTATTGATGCATTCCCTCATGCTAGATATTCCAAGTGATACCAACCCATATTCAACCTGTATCACTCACCATCCACCTAGGAGAAAAAAATTTAGATTCCATTATTGAAAAAACAGTATCTTCAAAACCCCTTAATATAAGAACACATAATATCACACTCAGGGTACGAAGTTATATAGATGTTATCTTATGTTATATGATGAATATTGTGGGTCTTCATACTTATATTATTAAAAGAAACCTAACTCTTAGTGTGGCGGTAAACCAAAATCAACCATAGGGAATACGTTCTCACTCCCATACCACCTTATAAAAACAAAATCTCATAGCCCCTAATTCTATAAAAGGTATCACAATAGAGTAAATGAGATGTTTTTCATAGCCTCCTTCATATTGGATTGTTATAATATGATTGGGATCAATGATTATCACTGGAGGAAAACTCCTCCTAACAAACCTAAAGCACTACTATAGTAAGAGGTAGATAAAAATTAGAATACATTATCAGAAACAAGTAAATAATGATGAAATAATCATAGGGTCTCACCATCGCCATGAAGAGATTCCATGTAAGGATCTCCATTCACTCAAATAGTAAGGTCACTCTGTGAGTAGAAGCATGTAATCAATTATCCTATCTAAAAGATCCTACTAAAAATGGTTTGATCCAAATGATCTACTAGTATCACTAGGTACAAAACAAGAGATAATCACAGGGAAATGTCTCTCATAATTATTTGGGATAATTGCTACTCAGGAATTGAGAGTACACATTATTATTTGAATGAAAATTGAAGAAACATCTTGCTCCAAAAATTCAGAACACAAGAATTAAATTTACCACTTGTTTAACATAATGTGGGAATTCTATGACAACTTAGTACATCAATAACATCGAACAGACGAGTCTAAAAAACTCATCACCAACTCTGGGATCTATAATCACGCCATGTCTCCCTAGAAAATAATGAAATAAATGGAACCAATAGAGAGACTGATGGTGGTTTTACAATATTATAAAAATGATTATAAGGAACACATATCATACATCAAAATACTCTTATATCCATGAGTTCAAAATACTATACTTTCCTAATCTTCCCAAGAGACAGTCATCGGATTCCCAAGCCTAGAGTGGTCCACCTCAGGGTATTGGTCGTAACATCAAACCAAAGGGAATTGAAACTCAATCCTCTCTCTTATATTTTCAATAATACCCACCACACCATGGAAATACCTTCTATTGACTTATCGTTTTCCTATTAGGATCATCATATCTCACTCTGACGGATATATAATGGGCATGACAATACTATAAGATATTTCCTCTCATCTGACAACAAAATAATTCCTCAGCCTTGGAGAATAGTTTGATCAAAACAATATCTAATGAAACCTCATATTTGGGGACTTGTGACACATTCCAAGTAATATTTGGTCTTTTGAACCTTATTTACAAGTAGATACATACCATAAAATCAGATCATATATGCTAAAACCCAGTGAATTTTCATCTAATGCTAATAGAGACATCCATCACATGGTCTGATAAGAAAAATCCACCTAAACCCTAATATGTGGGTCTACACAATATAGAATGGGTTGAATCAACAATATCTACCCACCAATAAAAAATCATTCTCATGTTTAGGTCCCTTTATGGGGACCTCATCACTCATCGAGTCCATCTGTTAACCTTATTATAGAAACCTCACTAGAATTCATAATAAATACATCTGGAAATAAGACAATACATTCAATGTTCAGTAAGTTTATATTGTTAGATGAATCAAGGACATGGAAATTACAACCCACTTCTATATGATGAATGTACAAATTGTTTCCCTATAAACTATTTGTATATGTAAATTATCAATAATAATACTAATAGGTTCCTAGTGAATGGATACCTTATCCACCTCACCAACACTAGACACCCAATATTGAGAGAAATTTTCAAAATACAATATTAATAATTCACTAGATCCCAATCCAATCCTTATAGATAGAAAAAATAAAATCTAAACATTAATCATAAACCTAGGATATTCCATAACACATTAATCACGGTAGGATCTAACACCATTATTTCTGAAACTAACTAACTAGGGTCCAAACACAAATTACCGAAGCCCATATCAAATATGCAAGGGGTTGTCAACAAGCATCAACAAGGCTTATCACACACATGGGAGGCATTTTTCTAAAGTACGTACACACAATAACAAATATCCAAGACAATAAAATTATAAAATGTAAATGAACTGAAAACAGTGATTGTATAAATCTCTAATCCCACAACCGGAGTACAACAAAAGTATTTTAATGCCAAAAAAAGGCTAACATATAATCCAAACCAAAACATCAAACAAGATTTATCTCTCTCAATTAGTATAAATGTTATCAATTTAAACACTGGTATAAACCTCGTTCAATCTATAATAACTAATATATATCATTAATTAGTTCACAAAGGTATCTGTAAATGATCGATCAAATACATAACCAAGATATGTTCATAATGATTCATAGATGGGTGATTATAAAAATAACTAGTAGGACAACTTGAAATAACAAAAAACAATGAATCATGAGTAGTCAACACAACACATGATTTTCCCATTAGAATGTAATCCATAAAATAAAAAAATCAAAATATAATTGGAAGTATTCCATGTCACAAATGTAAATAACCACTTCTACCCATAAAACAATTGCAATGTTCGACGGTAACACCCATCTATATGATCCCACTGCATGATCGCTAAGGTTCCTAATGGAAAAAAACTGAGAGATAAACATCCTCCTAGGGAAAACCACTCCAAATGTATTATACTATTAACTAAAGTTATCTTAGAAATCATGATCATCATGTCTCAGTAAATATAATTTCAGGAAAGATATCCAAAAGGTCCAAGAGCCAAGCAGAAACCTGCTCCCAACTAAATATTATATAAAAAGAAAATAGTACAAAAAGCTCAAAATAGGTCCGCCTTACAAACCCTTCTTTCACATCACACCATTACAATCATCCCTATCCAAACTATCGCAATAGTTGGGAAGAATGAAAGACCAAATAGAACTAATCTTAATAACAGCCCTTTTGGAGAGGGCATCAGCAACCGGGTTTGCATCACGGTAGACATGAGAGAGATTAAGGAGTAATCATTGAGAAAGCTTCATACAAGAGATCTAGGCAGACATCATACTCCAGGGTACATTCCAGGACCGGTCCTTCAAAATCTGGACATCAACTAAAGAATCTAACTCTAGCCATAACATGTGCCATCCATAGCAAACAACGTACCTGATAACCTTAATAATGGCCCATAGATCGGCCTCAATTGCGTTCCCATGGCCAATATAATGGAAAATGCAACCCTCGAAAAAACCCCGATGGGTTCTGAACACTCTACCGCACCCAGCAGGGCCTGGTGCACCCAAGGCTGCCCCATCAACATTCACCTTTAACAAGCTAAAGATAGGGGGAATCCATCAAATATATTTCAGCATACAAGGTTTTCTTTCCCTGCCACTAACACCAAGAGTTCTCATAATTAGAAACTCAGAAATGTCATTATGCATGGAACATGTTTGATTTACCAAGGCCAATTTAATGCATCGATGAATTTTCATTATCCCTTAGCAATGGGTGGACTTGTCATTATTGAAGATCAATATATTACGAGACTTCCATATGTATGATACAACTGAAACAGTAACATCAAGTAGCAAGGCAACAATCTACTCACTAATGGAGGACTGCCGAACCGAGCAGAATAGGGAAGAAATAGAGGAAAATACAAGGCATCACCAAAAAAAATCTTGCAGATACATCCATAAACTCATAGAAAATCATAGTGAATAAATAGGTGCACTAGGGATTCATCAGCCTTCATACAGAGGAAGCAAACTGGAATAGTGATAATACCTGCTTGCTGCAGAGTAGCTTGAATGGGTAACATATTTTTCTATATCTTTAAGATGAGTAAAGCATCATTAGGTAAGATATATGGCTTGTGGACAGCCGCCACCCACGAAGGAAAGCCAGATTCATGACTGCACAAGAGCTTATAACATTCCCTGCTAGAGATGTATCCCTTCAAATATGGTTTCCACATCAAAACATCAGAATAAACATAATCATAATTGAAAATCTCATCATAAAGAGAAGTTGGAATAAATGCAGAAACATTAGAATTCCCATGAAGATCAGATATAGACATATTCATCATTGAGGATGGTATAGTGACAGAATCCCTGATGGGGGAGGACATCCACGAAGTGGACCAGAAATTCAAATGTGAAACAGGGAAGACCAGCCTTATAGATTGAGTAATGATCATGGATAATGTGATTCTAACCAAACACAAAACTTAGGATTTAAGGTACAAGCACTTCCTATTTTGAAATATGTCAACGAACCTGCCAACAAGGAATTCCATAGGGAAATCAGGCCTGGAAAGAAGCCTCCATGTGAAGTTTTGAAGTAAGGTGTAATTGAATAATTTAATATCCTTAACTCCCATTCCCCCCCATTTTAACTGGTTTAATACATTCAATATAGGAGAAAGTAACCAATTTCCATTGTTGTGTTGATCCAATACAAATGAAATTCCGAACCAAACCACTCAGCTCCTTGAGAAGGGCTCTTGGCCATCTATAGACATAGAATGAATAAACAAACATTTAAGTGATAACTGAATTGACAAAACCGATTCTACCAGCCTAATACATATTATTCCCCTTCCAACTAGCCAACTGATTACTAATTTTAAAGGCAATGCCTTCCAAATGAATCTGTTTCACTCTTCCCCAAAATAAAGGTATTCCCAGGTAATCAAAGGGAAATTCCCATCACTTATCCCATATCTTACTAGTATTCTTTTTTTTGTTTCACAATTGAGTCCCCTTCTTCAAACACAATAAAGGATTTACTCCAACTGATTGCCTACCCTACAACCGCTTCAAAATGTGAGAAAATGCTCTTAATGAATGATATAGTTCCACTATTAGCCATAAAATTCAGAAGGATTTCATCAGCATACAGTAATTGTGATCGCGCAAAAAGATTCCTACCAGATTTCATTTGTTGATAAGTACCAGTTTTGACAAGATCATTCAGACATATATTGAAGAAGTCTTCATCCATAGAAAATAGAAGCCTAGATAATGGATCACCATGACTGACCCCCTTGAGCACTAAAAGAATCCCCTGGGAGAACCATTAACAATAATAGAGAGAAGCGAACTTCGTATAATAGAAGAGATCAAATCAATAAACTTATTTGAGAAGCCATGCATCCTGAGAATGGTGAAAATGAAGTCCCATCGTAAAGTGTCAAAATCCTTAGTAATGTCAACTTTCAAGGACATATTCCCATTCTGAGTCTTACCTTTCATGATGTTAATGCATTCTAATGCATTAAATAGATAGTTCTGAATATTTCTACCAGGTACGAAGCCATATTCCTATTGTTTGGGGTCAATGGACATGGATCACTGCGAGGATAATCATACCCAACTAAAAACATCCTCCATGATATTTGATCAATTAATGTTTAAATATATTCCATGAAAATTAAATCATCCTTATCTAATGAAATATAAAATATCTGAATATTTATAGGGGACTCTTTGTGGGATACATGTTCCCTAATTCTGAGATATATTTCGACGAGGATCAATTGTACTCAATCCAAAAGAAGGGATATTTCGAAAAAAACACTGAAAAACTAAACATATCGAGGGGTCACCCTTTTTATAGTAATGTAAAACCATGCCATACCTCAAAATAAATAAATCAAAAAAACACATACAACTAATCCCAACATTTCCCATGTACCACTCTCACACAACATGTACTTTTCCACATGACATGATATTTTCATACGATACAAATCATTGACTTTTTACCCTAGAACTTTTCATGTCGCTATACACATGCCTGTGAACACTGAGTCGTTTCCTTATACATTATCAACTCTGAAATCACACCATTTCCCATTTATTCCATCATTATGGTGTACATACTAAGAACAGAACATTTGGGGAGACATTTCCACCAAGGTATGTATCCCATGTAAAATTTGATCTATTTTACTATGGGTACCATGGCTTGTGACACTATACAAATGGTGGGTGGTACTTATCTATATGTGACACTAGTCATAACGGTTACTTGGGACAGAAACATATATAAATGGTATAATCATACAATTAACATCCACAAATATCACTAACTAGAATGGAAATGTGGCCTACTTGCATACCCAATGCATTGGTGGTTATAACATATACACTCATCCATAGATTATCATAGAACCACCCATCATTGGTTTATCACGTAACCATCCATATTTGGTTAATCATTTAACCACCAATTATATTTCCAAGTACCATTATATAATCATAACACACAATATATTTCAATTATCAACATTTCACTCATAAAATCTTATTTGAAAACTTGAGAAATAATTTCAAGATATTTAAATAGTAAATCCACATTAAAAATAAATTTAAAACCTAAAAACCCCAATAACATAAAAAGGATTAATTTTCCTTTTAAAAACATTATTTCTTATATCGTAAGCCAAATATCAAATAATCATTATGGTAGTGGAGATGTCTTTGTTTCCACATAAATAAAAAAATATCTTTTTTCTCATTAAAAAAATGATTCACTGAAATAATTTTCCCATTGAATGAAATTTGAGATAAAAGGGTTCTATTATACACCATATAAAACAAGGTGGTGTGTAGAATAAAAATATAGCTCAATGAAACGATATTGAGACAAAGTCCTTTTCAACTATTGTATCCTTAGATTAAGGATAAATCGATGACATATTTATGTGTGAAAACTATAAATACACTAAATATAATTGTATATTTTTTGTAAAAAATCATATTTCATTCACACTCATTCCTTAAAAAACAAAACCAAAATAATGATATTTAATTCAAGGAACTGAGATTGAGTTTAGATTACCCTTACAAAGATCATTTTCATAATAAAAACGATTGATTATATATATTAGATATAAATAAACATAAAGAAAATATAAATGAAATACTGGATATATAATTATACTTCACACATAATCATAGAAAGTCATAATCAATAATTATTTGATTAACCAAAATAATAGAAATGGGGTTAACAGGTTCTGTTACCTTGAGTCTGACTCATCACACACAATCATTTTGTTCCTAAATAAAAACATAGGATAATTTATATGGTCTTGAGAACCTTTTAAAGTTTATTATTTCTTTTATATCACTTATCACCTTGTTATAAAAATTACATAATTGTTTAATTTCATATCGGTCATTTTGTTGATATTCAGAACATGAGTAAAAATGAACTTGTTTGATGTATATTTTCCAAGTCGTAAAAGTTTCATCATATCAAGAATATTATTCATGACATTAATATAATATATATATATATATATATAATATTTATTTTTAATATTCCATAATATTTTTTAGATAACAAATTAAATCCACCATTCACGGAGACGGTAGGTCGTACATACACATGAACGCTACTTTCATTTCATTATCACATTAATGGAATTAAAAATAAAAGATAAAAATGTATATTATAATTATACTATAATATATATGTTATAAATGTTACATAATATCACTAACTCAATCCATTATGTGTTCCATGTATTGAAAAGAACGAGTCATATCATTTTGAGGAGGGTGTAGTCCACACATCCCCAAATGTAATAATCATATTTACTCATTATGGAAAGAAAAATAGTATGTTTTATATAAAAAATTCATAATAATAGAGACAATATAAATATAATATATATCATATAAAAAAATTACATAATAATTTCCACCATGAGTGGTGGTAGAAGAAAAATGAACAATCATTGTTTCTTGAGGTAGTAGTTCATAGTGAACAAAATAAATATGCTCTATACCCATTAGATTGGGGTGTTTGTAAGTATAGTTAGATAGATTAGCATAAAAACATAAGTTTATATTTAATATAATTTATTTTTTAAATATTAATGTATGAAAGATATGTTAGGGTTTCTGTGATGTATAATAAATGAAAGGAGCTGGAGAGAAGGCGTTACCTCAAAATTGGTTAACTCTTTTTGATTTTAGCTAAAAAGCATCATTGAGATGCCTTCTTCCCGTGTTAAGGCTTCTATGAGGAATTAAGTGATTTTGGAATCTTATTTTACATTACTTTTTTTTGATACAAGGGGATTTAGAGATGTGAGTATGTTGGTAGAGGTGGATATGGAATCCCTATTTTTTATTACATAACTTCTCATTACATTTTACAAATAGAGGACCTTTAAATTCTAGTGTGGTGGAAATCAGGAAAAAAATACATGAAGACATAATACACACCTTCATATACCCTTGAATATTCTCTTTAGAATTTCATCCAATGTACAACTATTTAATCTCATAAGTTGGTGGTATACATCTAATAAAAGGGTGAGCAGAAGGCCCAGTTAGGAAAAAAAGCGAATCAGAATATTTTTGATATCAATAAGAAATTGAAAAAAAAACATATGATAAATTGTAGTAGAAGAACATCATAATGAAAATAAAATTAAACAAAAAATTAATATGTGGATAAAAAATTTCATTTAGACATTATTGAACATATCACCATGGTTCATCCCCAAGGTGTTATTAAAATTACCAAGGTTATTCACCAAGGTATCGTGAAACATTTCATCTATAGAGATTAAATTCATTACCAAATGCACTGGTGAGATATTAGGGAAAACCATTAATATTTATTTATTTTTATATTATCATCATAAATAATAATCATACATTTCAAAAATAACCCAAAGAGAGTAAAATAATTGGGTTTCAATTCAAAATTGTGACGTTTTAAAAGTGCTTCAAAATATGATCATTATGTCATTTGTAACGCATGAAATGGTATTGAGGTTTATATGTATTTCAATTATAGAATATAATAGAAAAATTTTATTTCTCTATTAATAACCCTAGAAATGGAAATATATTTGGGTATTAACATAAAAAAATAGAATTTCTTTAGAAAAAGAGAGATATTTTGAGACGAAAATTCGGCAACAAAACGATTACAAGAATTTTTTTAGAAAAAATTAAAATTTAGGAAAAAATGATAAACCACTCAGAAATAACTCATTATAATGAATAAGGAGATAATAAAATATAAATAAGAACATTTTATGGATATTTTAATGATATACCTCATGGAAAGGAAACATGAAGGAAAAGAGAAGAAGTGATTACTTTTAAAAAAAATCATCATCCAAACGAAATCACATAAAAATACATAAAATCTATTGATGACAGAGGAAACGGTCTCTCATGATTTGTACATAAAGTGGAAAATAAGAATTATTTATAATAACATACCCCAGATTAATAAAATTGAAAATTGTATAAATAACATAATGTAAGTCATAACATAAAAGATGAGGGTGAAAGGTTCCATTACCTTGAAGAGTGACACAATAGAACAATGTTTGGGACAATGGGGGGATTTCATGCACCTTAAAAGGACTCCTTTTGAGGTAAAAATACCATAGCATTTGTGAAGTGGATATTCGATGGAATTGAATGAGGGAATAACTTTGTATTTATTGAAAAAGTGAGAAAATATTTAATTGATTTCAAAATACACCTCATCTATGGTATTTTCAAAACCATGGGCTTGCCCGTGATATTTTTCCATGGTATTAGACACATGGGAATATTCATAACATATCATACAATTTCCATGATTACGAGAATGATTACATCATTAATGATGTCATTAATGACACTGAAACATAAAAATTTATTCTTACTATTCACTTAAGAACAAAACATTTTATACAAATATCAAAAATTGACACTACCCCAATATCTATGTTCTAAAATAAAAAATGAATTTCATTTTATGAAAATAAATTTCGAATTATGAGATGGTTAATTTTTATGAAAAAACACTATTTACCAAAAAAAATACTACTTTACTATGATCTCATTACATAGCCCCTTATAACACCTACAAAGGACCTAATTGTAATATGTTCTATGGTTATATAATATTTGGGTGGATTGAACAACATTGACCAAGTGGTCAGTTCTAGCAGCTTGAACTTCTCCCGTAGGAGATTTAATTCAAGCTTTACATGTTGAATTTCGGCTTGCGCTTGGTCTAGACTAAATCTCAGTTATGAAACACCTTTCCCATGCTATGAAAAATGGGGTTCATATGACCCGAGTCTACTATATGAGTCCATCGACTCCTCTTTAAGTATTAATTAACGAACATCACTTGTATTTATATATAACAAGCATATTGTTAAAAGTTTTGTTTCCAACGGTCTTGTTGACAAATTTTCATATAACAGTCACAACCCAACTGTCTAATTTATTTATAATCACTTATATAATTAAAGTACAATGTTATGTTGAGTATAAAATAATTAATACACAAATTTCAGAACAAAATATTATACAAAAGTTTAGGTGGTTACATTCATCCCTCTTTAAAAAATTTCAACCCTGAAATTTTAACTCAGACCCAATGCTGAGAAATGGTGTTTGTACTTCTCCATTATAGACTCATGTAGTCCCACTTTTCTTTTTTTTCATTTTTGGTTTCTCTAAAATTCCTTAACAAGGTGGGTAGTCTTCTTGTGTAGAACCTTATCTCTACAATCCAAGACCTCCACTGGTTTCTCTTCATAAGTGAGATCATGTTCTAGTTGTATGACCTGTAGATTTAGTTCTTGTGAAGGGAATAGAATATACTTCATCACTAGGGATATGTGGAAGACATCATGAACCTACACAAGATTTTTAGGAATTAAAATCCAATAGGCCACAACTCCTATGTGATCAAGGATTTCATAGGTGCCGATGTACATGAGGCTAGGCTTTCCTTCCTTCCCAAACCTCATGACTGTCTTCCAAGAGATTTTTTTAAAAAATACCTTTCACCAACATCAAACTCCATATCCCATTAATTGTTATTGGCATAGCTCTTTTTCCATCTAAGAGTAGCCTTAATGTATTTCTGGATGGCATGGAACTTTTCTGTCATCTCTTGAACAATATTAGGCATGAGAAGCTTTCTCTCACCACCTTCATGCCAACAAGTCGGAGTTATACATATCTTACCATATAAAGATTCATAGGGTGCCATTTGAATGCTTGTGAGGAAGCTATTGATGTATGAGAACTCAAATAAAGGTAGATTTTGATCCAATATACCTTTAAATTCCATTGAGTAGGTTCTCATCATATCATCGTGTGTTTGAATAATCCTTTAATATTGTTCATCTGTTTGGGGATGATATGTTGTACTGAAATTCAATTCACTACTCAAAGAATGTTGGAGACTTCTCCAAAATTTTGATGTGAACTTTAGATCATGATCAGATATGATATAAAGTAGACCTCCATGTAGCCTTCCCACTTAATGTAAATCAGTTATATCTCATCAGGATATAATTCATCCAAAAATAGAGATAAAATGTGCAGTCCTGGTGAGATAATCCACAATAACCCATATCACATTATTTCCTTTAGAAGTTCTCAGGAGACCATTGACAAAATCCATTGTGATATTATCCCACTTCCATGCCGGTATGTGATGTGGTAGTAACATTCCTTTTGGATCTTTTTGATCCTACTTCACTTGCTGACATACCAAGTACCTTATAGTGTAGTCAACTATATCCCTTTTCATATTATCCCCATAAAAATGATCATGAAAGACTCTATTCATGTTTATACTCCTAGGATATACAGAGAACATAGATATATGATCATCATCCATCATCTCCTTCTTTATTCCAGAATAGATGGAACACATAGTCTTGTCTGAAATTTCAATAAAAATTCTTGATCAATATTGATCTTAGGAAACTTCCAATCCTTTATAGGCTCAAAACTATTCTGTAACAAAGGATCTTCTTTATGATAATTCTTTATCTTCTCTAGTAATGATGTTTGATAAATTATTTAGGTTAGGGATAATTTTGTCCCTTCTTTTATAATTCCATTTCACATAATTACTAGGTCTTTGATCAAAGGATCTCATTGATTCCTTATCATGGATAGAACAACTAGGTGTTTCCTTCTTAATGCATAAATGACTTTTTTTCTCTTACGATATGATAAATAACTGAATAATAATTGTCATTATGAAGTTCCAACCATCTCCTTTGTCTCATGATCAATTCATTTTGTGTAAAAATATAATTTAAACATTGATGGTATGTGAATATATCACATGTATCCCCATAAATATAGTGCTTCCTTATCTTATGAACAAAAATGACCATAACCAGCTCCATATCATGCATAGGATAGTTCTGTTCACGAGTCTTCAACTTTTGAAATGCATAATAAATGAATTTTTTATTTTCCAAGAGGACTCACCCAATCCCTTTCAGATATTAATCACTAAAAATAACAAATCCTTCTCCACATGAGGGCAGAGTTAGCATTGGTGAAGTTACCAATCTCTTCTTCAACTATTGGAAACATTCATCACACTCATTTTTCAAGATAAACATGACCCTTTTCGAAATAACATGGTTAATTTAATTGAATTTCATGAATTTTTTTTCAAAAACCACTTATAATATCTATTTATTTCTAGGAAACTATGAATATTCCTAATTATTGTAGTGTGAGGTCACTCCTCTATAACATATGTCTTTTAAGGTTCAGCTTTTATTACTTCATTTGTAAAAATGTGCACCACAAAAGAGACATGTTGTAAACAAAATTCCCATTTGATAAACCTTCCATGAATCATCTCTTCCGAAGTAGTTTTCAAAATAACCATTAGATGATCCTCATGCTCTTCACGACTTTTCGAATATATCATAATATCTTTAATAAAAACTACTAGAAAGTTATCTTGGTAGTCCTTAATGACTCTAGTCATCAAACCCATAAAATTAGTAGGTGAATTATTATACCCTAAGTGAATAACAACAAACTCATAATACCCAAATATTGATCGGAAGGCAGTTTTTTGAATATCTTCTTTCATGAACCTCAATTTATGATCACCAAATTGACAATCAATCTTAGAGAAAAATTGATCCCCATAAATTTGGTCAAATAAATCATCAATTCTTCGGAGAGGGTATTTTTTCACTATTATCCCATTCATTTTTTAATAATCAATGCATTTCCACATTGATCCCTCATTATTCTTCACAAAAAGAACATGTGATCACCAAGGAGACACACTTGGACTGATAAACCAATTCTACAAAAAATCTTGGAGTTGTTTCTTTAATTCCTCTAGCATCACATTTTCCATCCTATACGGGGTCTTTGATATAAGATTATATCCAGGTATGAGTTTAAGGGATAACTCTACCTCTCTTTATGGGGGGAGGTCTTGGTAATATCTTAGGAAATATGTCAACATATTTCTAGATGATGGGGACATTTTCTATCCTTAAAGTATCATTTCCTTTTCCTTCTTCACCGATAAATTCCAAAAATATTGATATAGGAGGTTCCTCTATAAAAATATCTTGTTGAGATATCTCTCCTTGGAAGATAACTGTATTTTTTCTATTCAATTCTACTACGATTTCCTTACCTCAATATTTGATTATAGAATGTAACTTTTAGATTCAGTCTATCCCTTGTATAATGTCGAATTCTATCATGGGAATGACTACTAGATTTTTGAAAATATTTTTCTCTCTAAAGTAAATAATTTTTTTTCTTAACACTGACAATTATTGGATAATCCCACCAAGAGTATTGACTGATAAATCTACTTTTATAAAATTAGGTGTTGATTCTAAATTCTTTGAAAACATAGAGGAAATAAATGAATACGTAAAACATGAAGTAAATATAGTTTGTTCAAGATAAAAAAACAAGAGTACCTACCACCACATCATTTGGAACTTCAACTTCATCCACAGTGATTGTAAATGTGAGACCTAGTTTACTTAGCTGATTTTGAGGCGGATGGTGATTCCCCTCCACTACTGTTGAATTTGGACAGTGATTGGAAAAGTTAAAAAATGTCCACACATATAGAATTGGACACTAGGTCGGGCCTACAACATATTACCTTTATTGTTATGGTTTGGGAGTAGAGGATTCACCTCACTATGATAGTTCCATGAGATATGGCCATCTTCACTACAATTGGATAACTTACCTCTCCTGAGTAGGTAGTTCCTCAAATACTTCTTCCCACATTTTTTACACGTGGGATATTGCACTTTCTTTCCTCCTCTTCCTTGATCAAAATTCTACCATAATCATAGATCCATAAAACTATTCTTATCATTGAATTTATGCGACCGTTTCATCTCACCAAACATTTTTTCTACTTTCATTAGACTCTGTATGATCTCCTCATAGAAATCATAGTCTCGGTTTTCTAGATTCTTCTTGCAAATGAGGTCTCAGTCCACCAAAGAATTAATCAACCTTACCATTTGGATCCATGAAAAATGTAGTGGTGTAACATTAATGCCTTGTGATTTTTATCACATAGATTCCTACAAATTAATTATTTTTCTTGTTCAGCTCAAGAAACACCTTCTCTATTATAGTTAATAGGGAATTACGGAAATACATACAGAAGAAGATCTATATAAACCCTTCTCACTCCACAGATTCAAACTCCACTCTTTGCCTCATGTTTTTCATCATCTACCACCACTAATCAGCTTCTCCCTCTATGTTGTAAATAGCCAGGTTAACTGTCTCTTGTTATAAATAGAGGAGCACAGAAAAGGACTTCTTGATAGGGTTTATCCACTATTCACTAATAATTGGGTTGGTAGATCCACTGAAGGGTGTTGTTCATTGATGCACAAATGACTCAACATGATTTTTCCTGTCGTGGTATGATTGGTCTCATAGCATGATTGATGATTTTCCCCATAACCTGAGTCAGTTGGCTCAAAATTCTCATGAATGTTTCAATTTCCGATTCCATCAGAGGTCCGTCAGTACATAGTCCATTGTGATCACCATTTTATTATTTCCTCCTATTAACAATATTTTTCTAAAATAATAATACCATATTTAGAAGCTTATTTCATATATGAATCTTTTAACTGTAATTGATTTTATTTCTTAAAACACCATGCTTATACAATTACATTTCTCTATAAATCCTTCATAATGATTCATAAAAATGTTGTAATTGACAAAACATATCCCCAAAGAGAGTCAAACCAAGAGTGCAGTAAATCCCATTGTCATGTTCCTGGATACCTTGGGATAGGCCTAAAACTTCATGTCAGAGTTTCCACTCCTAGGAACATATGTACCAGATACATTACATGTTTATTGTATCCATATAGTGGTTTATTTTTTCGAAAACAACTTTCATAATATTTATCAAAAATACCAAGAAGTTTTCCTATATTTAAAATTTCATATAGTGTTCCTCCCAATTTTTTCATAGCCTATTTTTCTTAAATAACTAAAATATCCTTTGATACCAACTATTTCATCCCATATTTTTATTACATTGATTTTCATTACATTTTACAAATAGAGGACCTTTAAAGTATAGTGTCTAGGAAATCAAGAACAAAATACATGAAAACTAAAAATAATCATTTAAATCCCATTTAAAAACCTCTTTAAAAGTGCATCCGATGTACTATAGCTGCATATCATAACCTGTCTACATACATCAAAGAAAATGTTGAGTAGAAGGCCCAATAAAAAAAGCAAGGTAATCTGTTTACTTGTGATATCAATAAGAACATGACTAAAATCATATGAATAATGGGATTAGAGAAATATCATAATGAAAAGATATTAAAAAATAACATGAATATGTGCCTAAAACGTTTTATTTAGAAATTTATGAACGTATTTCCACGGTTCACCCCCATGGGTTCATAATAATTACCACGGTTATTCACTAAGGTATCGTGAAACCTGTCATCTGTTGAGATTAAATTATTAACCCTATGCATTGGAGCTATATCATGGAACACCATTAATATGTATTTATTTTCATGCGATCCACATATATAATAATCATAAATTTCATAAATAACCCAAAATATAGTAAAAGAAATGGGTTTAACTTCAAAATCGGGATGTTTTAAAACTGCTTAAAAATACGATCATTATGTCATTTATAAACCATGGAAAGGGAGTGAGGGTAATATGTTTGACAATTCCTGAATCAAATATATAAATTATATGTCTCTATGAATACCGTTGGAAATGAAAATAGATTTGGGTATTAACATAAATAAAACAATATAATTTCTTGAGAAAAATAGATAGATTTTGAGATGATAATTCTATAGCAAAACTGCTAAATAACATGTTTTTTAGAAAACATTAAAATAGAGGTTAAAAGGATAAAACCTTAAAAAATAAATCATAATATAGTGTAGGGACATAATAAAATATATGTAATGACATTTTATGAATAATTGAATTATATACCACATGGAAAGAAAACTAGAAAGAAAATAGAAGATGATGTTTCTTTTACACAAATTCGTCAGCCTAACAGCATCACATAAAAATTTAGAAAATCATTTGATGAGTGAAGAAAGTGTTTATCATAATTTATACATAAAATTGACATCAATAATGATATATAATAATATACCCTCACATAATAAATGGAAACTATAATACATAACACAAAGGAAGTCATGACATAAATGAGGAGGGTGAAAGGTTCCCTTACCTTTAAGAGTGACTTTGAGAGATAATATGTTGGGACCATAGGGGTATTGAAGGCACCTTGGTAGGAATACTTGGGAGAAAAAAAAACTAGATCTTCATTGAGGAGGATTTTTTAATGAATGGAATGAGGTAATGACTTTTAATTTATAGCAAAAATGAGGGAATATTTAATTAATTTCCAAGGGACACCACATCAGTGGAATTTGCATAACCATGGTCCTTCCCAAGGTATTTTCCAATGGTTTTGGAATCTTGGGACATAACATAACATATATCAATATTAAAAAGTAAACTAGAATGATTAAATCAATATTAAATCATTAATAACATCATTAACCACATCGAAACTCAAAACTTTAATTTTACAATTCAACAAAAAACATAACATTTTGTAAAAAATATCATAAATTCAACCTAACCTAATATTGCTTCAACGAATTATAAAAATAATTTTATGAAAATAAATTTCTAATTATGAGATATTTAATTTTTATGTAAAAAAAATATTTATCATGAAAAAATACTAATACTTAACTAAGGTCTCTTTATATTGAACCTTATAACACCTGCATAGGACCTAAGAGCAATATGTGCTATGGGGATAGAATCATGCAGAGGCTCAGATAACATGGCCTGAGTGGTGATTTTTTCATCTTGAATGTGTCTCATTGGTGATTCCATTTATGCTTCCCATGTTGAATTTTGACTAGGGCTGGTCCTAGAGAAAAGCCCATCGATGAAAGCTCATTCCCAAGCTCTATAAGATGGCCTTCATAAGACCAAAGTCATCTTGATGAGGCCATCGACACCTACTTGTTTATTAATTAACCAATATAACGTGTATTTATAAACAATAATCATAACATTATGATTTTAGTTTCCAACAGTCATATTGACCAACGGTCATATTACTGTTCAAACCCAACAGTCTCATTTTAATTATACTCACATAATTAATTAATGGACACAACTTTCTTGGGTATAAAATATAATAATACAAAAATTTATGTAACAAATAATATTAAAAATTTCATGTAGTTACAGTGGAGGCCTTTTATAAATGAGGGAGGATCACTTTATGAAATCCGTGAAATATTATTTTATAAATCTTTATTCACAAATTATAATATATCAAAAGTTATATATTTACATAATAATATCTGTATGGGTATAAATACTCTCATAAAATTGGTTTTATACATGTTTAGGTCACAAATGTAACCTAGTAATTCAACTTTAACCCTTAGTTAAATAAATTAACTCTTACCATCTTTTCTTAATTTTCAAATCTATATGGTTAATGTAGTTAAAATAAATCTCAAAGAGAACCTCAATTGGATGAGTAATGTCATTTTTAACACTATATATGTTAGTTTTCCAAATCACAAATTTTTATGACTATTATATCATTTAATAAAATATTATTTATTTTAAAACACATTTATACCAACTTTGACAATATTTTGTGATTGATTTTTCTTAAAGTCATAAAAACATGATTCATTAGAAAAAAACTAAATTAACTCAATGATAAAATTTCATAATCCTTCATTAAATTGTTTTTGGAATAAAAATGTTAAAAATACATTTATATTAATATTTATAATGTCATATATTTGAATCATTCATTAATAAGGTAATCACTCCATCATCATTTTACCAAAAATAAATTTATTTATTCAATATATTAAAATTAATTAAAATACCATTATTTAGGAAATATTATTTTATTTATAATGATTATTTATAGTCAAATATATCTATTATATAACCCTATATTAAATTTTTTTAGTAAAAAAATACATGTTTATTTTATATTTCCCATTACATTAAATTTATTATTATAACATGTCATTATCATAGCCAAGTGGCTCTAAGGGGTCCTAAAATCGACCCATGGATTCTCATGGTAGTACATATCTCATAAAATAGTTTTACAACACGATTTAGGATTTTTTTATGATATTAAAATATTTTTTTTATCCTTATTGGCATAATTTAATAATTAACCATGGAAAATAAAAAAAAAATTATGAAATTACTATCCATAATGTTCAAAAATAAAAGGTGAAAATTTAGATAATTTGAAATTATGATTCCAAATATGGAATCCAGAGCTAAACTTTCAAAATCTATAAGTTTTGGTAATTAATATAATATTAATTCTCTTTGTTAAAAAGAAAAAGCATGTTTTTTTATAAAGTAATAAATATTAAAAGATTGACATGAGTTTATATATATTCTCAATGTAAAATTACATAAAATGACAAAAATTGAATTAAATGATAAAAACATAATCTAATTGAAATTTAAAATAATTATAATGATACTCTAACTATTTTAAAAAGTTATAAGAAATGGTAGTTTGGAATTATAATCCAATATTTTTTCACTATTCATTAAAAATGATTTTTATCAGAAAAAATAACAATGTTCAAACAAAGTAAATAATGATGCAAAACTTCTAAATATGATAATTATTGTTTCAAATAGAACATAAAAAAGGGGAAATAAAAACACGATTTGAAAAGGGTACTCCATCATAAGGCGGTAAAAAAATAATTTTTTAAAATAATACTTATTTATCCAAAAAATGGATTTTTTCTAATGTCATATCGAGAAAAAAAATATAAGAAGATTTATAAAAATTATATTGAATTTATATGATATAAAAATCCAAAATGGGTGATATGATTTTATAATCACAATTATCCTCTTATAAATAAGATTTTATAAAAACACATCCTTTCTATTCAAATGGTTTTTATTTGTTTTTTCTAATAAATTTGGTTAACAATAAATCATTATTTATACATGTATCAATTTATTTTTCGTAATTCAGTTGATATTAATCCTTCCAACCTTTCTAACAACTAGGTTATACTGGTAACGTTTAAATAATAATGTTTAGTTGTCTATTTTTTCTTGATGTAGCGTATCAGGTATGCTATTGAAGAATGTGTTTATTTATTAAAACTCAGTGTGTTACAGCATCAACCATTATTAAATTGTGTCATACAAATTTGAATATGGGGTTGGAAACTAGGATACGACTTTTCAAAATACCTTTATTGAAAACACAAATTAGAAAAATGGTTAACAAAAAATCCACTTTAAAAGATATAATTTGAAGTAAAAAGGTCACCAAAGAGAACACCTACAAGGGTATCATGTAGAAAAATATGGATATTGAAGATAAACTAAGTGTAATGTTTTGATGGAGAGTTATAGAAAAAATGATAATCTGAATGTTATTAAATAGAAACCACAAACATATGATAGGTTAAATGGTATTTGATTTCATAGGAGGAATATATAAATGGAAAACATTTTTCATTTAATATCAACTTAAAATTGTTAAATAATTTTTTTACTATATAGAATAATAACAGAGGGAAATATACATAATTAAAATGTTGTGTTTCATACATAAATCATTTTCCACTACGAACTCATCTGTCTCTTCAAATAATGAGTATTTAAGATGAAATTATCATGTCTGAATAAAAACTCATATCATCCACAAAAGGTTAATTATCAATTTATCCTTCCTTTAAACATTACCCAAAACCAAAATGGTTTATACATGATCAGATAATCCCTCAAAATGAATAATTCATTTTTTCTAGAAGTACAACTTTTAATATCTAAAATTCAACAGTAATAATAAAATTATACATAGACCATTCAAAAAAATGTAATTAAAATTCCTATAAATAATCAAATCTATGATTGAAACCATAAATTCAGAAGGATTTGATCACATAATCTCCCATGATAAATCTTAACATTCATCTCCAAATAACATCAACTACACTTAATGTCTCATACCTAAATGAAATTAACCTAATAAAATATTCTCCATTATAGGTTAAGAAGTTTTATAAATAACCCAAATTGCCATATGTCCACTATAAAATCATAGATACTTCAAAAGTAAAATTCAACCATTACTCCACAAATTATATCCCATAGTATTCTAAATTCCTTAAGCATATTGTGTTCCCAAAAGGGTGAATGTCTTTCAAAATATTATTTATCACTTTATCAACAAATCATTTTCTTATACAAATGATATACATTTCAGAAAACAAAAGTTCAAAAAATCAACCTACTTTTAATACATGAAATCATTTAACTAGAAATAATATGTCATAATAACTAGGGACATCACATTGGCCAGTTTTTTGGTGATAAATCACATCTAGACTTTGGTTGTTGGATTTATTCCCACATATTTACCTATTGTGATGTGTTGTCACAAGCTCTGCATGTTTTCCTTTTTTCAGAAACAATATAATTTTATTAAATTCCCAATAAATGAGATAAAATCCTCAAAAATAACCATTAAATATTTTAGCCTCAATGTTTATCTCAAACCTTTCATTTTGCATCCTATAAATTAGTAAACCTTAATCACCTAAATTTTTTTTTCATGAACCCTAAATGTTATTTTTTACTCTTATTATTATTTCCACATTAGAAAAAAATAATTCTTCCTTGAATAACATTTTTAAATATGAAAATAAGGGTTTTCACATACTAGAGAAAAATATTCCAATGTAATCCCATCATAAAAAGATAATTAATACTTTTAATCATTTCAACATCCTAAAATCTACCATAACTCTTGGATCCCTTTTATGGAGACTTATTAATCATTTATAATTATTCATAAACCATTAACTATGCATTTCCAACATATTTATTAATGAATAACTCTTAAATATCAAATATCCTCTTAATTTATAAATATAAATCCAATTATGTTTCATTATTTATGGGAAATAAAACTAATCATACCTTGAATCTATATATCATGATATTCTTGATGTTCCATTTCTCTTTCCATAGGTTGTCTTACTCTCAAAAAGTAAACATTCCCCCAACATTTGTAATTTCACATTTTGATAGATTAGAACAAGTTGAGATCTTGAAATACTATGAGGAAAATAATGTGACATGTAAAAAATAGAATTGAGTAGGTTTTGTATAACCCAAACAATTTATTATAGGTTATTTGAAAACTCAAGAAGCTGGCATAATCAATCAGATTGGATTTTTCCATAACAGTGATGATCAAATAATCATGGAGGAATATAAAGGTCGTGGAAGATATATTTCTTTACATCTAATTAAATTGTACAAAATATGATAAAAAGAATAATCACATAAACATGAAATGAATTATTAAAATAATAATCCTCTAAAGGATATGGATTAGAAAAATTATAATAATTTAATCTATCAACCTCTTTATGTCTATATTTTTTATGTTTTTATCCAGTCGATCTAATTTTCCATAACCCTCAAAATGTTTCCATATAATAATTACCCTCTTGGTTATATGGGATCCTTAACCTACACCTTGATAACATCATAAACACTATAGTTTTCTAAACTGGACTTTGATACCAACTATAAGGTCTCATCTATAAATGTTACATAAACATTAGATAATTCATTAATTTATGTTTAATTTAAAATGAGGATATTTTTATATTTAGATATTTATATAATTATGACATAACTGATACATAGCAACATAAATATTACATGTAGACACCTCTACTCACTATGTTAATTTTTCATAAACAAATAATTTTAAAAAAGAAACATGGTCCATTTAATTACTTTTTCATGATCCTATCCTTGGGTATATTTTTCATTTTGTCCTATGAAGAACATTTCAAATGTTGGGATGAGCATAAAAATCTCAGCAAGTGATATTTAAAGAATGAAAATAATTAGTCTTGCAAAAACATGTAATCCATGAATACATTATCATAAAGTAATACTTTTCACCTTTAAGATGTATTAAATATACTTCACTAAATATAAGATCATATCATACCCTTTTTTAACCAAAATATCACCATAAACCATATAATGATACATATATCATATTACTAAAACATTGGATACAAACATACTTAAATGGAATAACCATACAGTTGACTTCCAGACATATCACTAAATTGAATTGACAGATGACGAACATCCATATATAATGAATTAGAGGTTATAACATAACCACACATACTGGAATTATCATGGAACCTCCCATATTTTAATTATCACATAACTGCCAATATATTGTTTATCACATAACCATCTTTCGAATGTCTAAGTACCATTATATAGTCATAACACATAAAATATTACAATTATCAACATTTCACTCATAACATTTCATTTTCAATCTCAAGATATCATTTCAAGATATTGAAATATAAAATACACATTTAAAACCATTTTCAAAACCAAAACCCCCATAAATGAAATAATTGATTTCTTTTCCATTTAAAACATTAAGGCTTATAGAGGAATAAAAATATCAAATAATGGTTGTGGCGGTGGAGATGTTGGTGTTGCCGTATACGATAAAAACATTCCATTCATGATGTTTTGTAGAATCTTTATAGAAAACTGATTCCATTTTAATGAAATTAACAGTCAAATGGGTTTATTAGACTCCATATAAAAGAAGGTGGTGTGTAACAACAAAATATTCCTCAACAAAAGATGATTCAAATGAACTCCCTTACAAAGACTGTATCATTATATTTTGTATAAATAAATCACATTATTTTTTGTGAAAATATGAATACACCCAATATATCTTGATATATAGTTTTAAACAATAAGAATTATTTCACACATATTCCTGATAAAACAAAACAAATGACATAGATATTTAACTCGACGAACTGATATTGAGTTAAGATTTACCACACATAGATCCTTTTGAAAGAAATATTGGTTTTTTATTAATATTAACTATAAATAAACATAAAGAAGTATAATTAAAATATAGTATATAAATAGTTATATATCATATAATCTTAGCATGACATAATCATGAAGTAAAACATTAACCAAATGAATGGAAATTTGATTAATAAATTTCCTTACCTTGAGTTTGACTCATCACATATAATCATTATGTTACTGGATAAAGTACATTGGTTAATTTATAATTTAATGAAAACCTATTTCATGTATATTATTCCCTTTATATCGGTATTTACCATGTAATAAAAATTTCATAGTTATTTTTGTTCATATCGGTCATTTTGTCGATATTTGATACAGGAGCCGAAAATGAACATGTTTTGATGTAAATTGTCCATGTGGTAAAAATTCCATAATATTCAGAATATTGTTCATGTTTTAAATATCATCTATATCTAGTATATATTTATTTATAATATTCCATAATATCTGGGGATATGAAATCAAATGAACAATTCATGAAGATGGTTGGTCGTACATACTCATGAATGCTACTTATATTTCACTTTAATATTTATGGAATGAAAAATAAATGATACATTGGTATATTATAATTAAATAATATTATCTATTTTATATATGTTACATAATTTCATTAACTTAATCCTTTATACATTCCATTTATGGCATGAATGAATCATATAACATTGATGGGGCGGTAGTCCTGACTTCCTCAAATGAAATTATCATATTTACACATTATGGATAGAATAAAGGAATGATTTAAATAAAAATTAGAAAAGAATAGAAACTATATAAATAAAATATATGTGTTATATAAACATAGTTCCATCATAATCGCTACTATGATAGGTTGTAGGAGAAAATTGAACAATCATTATTTTGTGAGGTAGTAGATCGCCGTACACAGAAACAATGTGTTCTCTATCCATTAGATAGTGGTTTGAGTATGTGTAGGTATATCCTTTTGAATAAAAACACTCATTTATATTGATGATATTGGTTTTTTATAAATTAATATAATAAATAGTGGTAATGAGGTTGTAGAATGAAAATAAAAAAATGATCTTGAGAGAAATTGTTTAATCTAAATCATGTAACTCCTTATGATTTGAGCTAAAATGTTTCCTTGAGTTTCCTTTTTTCCAAGGTAATGATAATAAGAGGTATTTATGAGTTTTTTAAAATATTAATTGAGTAAAAATTGGGAAATCCAAGGGTCTTGAGATCTGTGAGTAAGTTGGTAGAGGTGGTGGCCTTTTATAAGATGGAGGAGGGGTACTTTAGGAATGTTTTGAAATATCATTTTATTATAAATTTATTTTTAAATTATAATAGCTATAATGTGAAATGTTTATAGTATAATTTAGGATGGGTCTAAATCACTTAATATAGTTGTTTTTAGAAAATGTTAAGTCCCCAATCTATCCTTACCTATTATCTTTGACCCTTAGTTAAATAAATTAACTCTTATAATGTGTTCATGAATTTTAATGCTATATAGTTAATATTGATACTATAAAATGATAGGATAAAATCAAGTGGATCAGCAAGGAATTTTTAAAAACCATATAATTCAGTTTGACAAATATTATTTTCTTATGACAATTATATCATTAAATAAAATATTATTTTTTTAAAGTCATTTATATCAACTTTGACCCATTTTAGTTAATGATTTTTCATAATTCATAAAAACATGATTTATTAGAAAAAACAATGTTAACCTAATGATAAAATGTCATACTAATCAGAAAATATGTTTATTGAATCAAAATGTAAAAGATAAATTTATTTAAAAATTTATAATATAGTTTATTTGAATATTTCATTATAAAGGTAGTCACTTCATAATCATTGTGTCATATATATTTATATATTTATTTTATAAAAATTATAAATAAAATAACATGATGTAGGAAATATATTTCTTTTTCTAATGTGTTTTTTTAGTCAAAGTGATTAGTTATATATAATTATATTAATATTGATTTATTCAAAAGATACATATTTATGTTGTATTTTTCTTAACTTCAAATTAATTATTATAACAGGTCATTTTCAAACCCTTGGGTCTCTATGGGGACCTATAATCTACCCAAATATTATCATGGTCAGCCATCTATCATCCAATTTTATTATGAAACATGTTAGGGTACATTTATATAATTATAAAATTACTTTTTATCCTTATTTACCTCATTTCCCAATTAACCATGGTAAATAAAAATAATTTATAATGTTACAATTAATAATGTCCAAAAATAAATGGATCTATTTAAATAATTTGGACTATATTATTCCAAATATTGAATCCATTTTTAAAAATTCTAAATATATATGTCAAAGTAATTAAATTAAGATTATTCCCCACTGTCAAAACGATTAAAAATATCTTTTTTAAAAAAAGTAATAACCATCAAAAATTGATGTGAGTTTATATCAAATTTCAAATTAAAATTACTTCTAATGGAAAAATGGAATAAATGATAAAAATATAATTAAATAATACTTTCTTAGAACCCAAATCTCCATGGTACATTTTCCTTTGAATAATATGGTAGTTTGCAATGTACGCAACTTGGAATTTTAACACACCACGACCAATCAAACCAGCCATTATGAATAGTAATACCCACTTTTTAATATTTTTAAAATTTTATTTTTCAAATTTGTCTTCATTTTTGAATTTGGAATATTTAAATTAGCTTAGAGTAAATTTTTGAGATTTTTCTGAAAAAGATCAATTTTTTATGAATAATGAAAAACACAGTGTTATAGTTTAAAACCAAATTTTTATTTATATAATTAGTCATTTTATTATAAATTATTTTATGTCCAAATAGATAAATAACAACTATATATGTTCAATGTAATTAATTTTATTAATTTTATAAAAAATTTAGATATATAAAATTTTATGGAAATTTTTACAGTCTTTTACCCACCTTCTAGGAGCATTTCCAAATTTGCATAAAACATAATTTTACTGCTTCTGTGAGTTGAATTTAGAAAATTCAAAAGACACGGTTGTCATCAATATTTAATATATGGTTCAATATGATAAAATTTATTTTTTTGAATAGTAACATTTGTCTTTTTTTAACCACGGTTAAAAGTAAATTGGGTAATTTAGGGTAAAATGATATTATAATTACCAAAAAACATATTCTAATTATTTTTGTATTAGTTTAATTTTAACAAAAATAACTTAAGAATAAAATATGATCCATTATGTTCCCCTTGGATTATATTAGTACATTTTTTATTATTTTATTTAAAGAAGAGATAAAAGAGTTAAATTCAAGGTTTAATAACTAAACAATTTTTACAAGAGGGTTACACAAAATAAAAATTCTACAATAAATATTAATTAGAATGATAAAAACATTTCCTACATAATGGTATTATATTTATAATTTGTCGACATTATATAATTTAATTTATTTTTGTCACAATGAGGATGTTGTAATTACCATAATAATGAAATATTAAATTAATTGATTTTATAAATCTAAAAATAAATGAAAAATGAGACTTCTATGGAATTAAAATAATTTTATTGGTTAATATTAAATGTTAGGGTTTATTAAAAAATTTATTTGAATTGATAATGTTTTTATGGCATAAAAAAATAAAATACTTAATAGTTTCAAAATTGACTTAATTGAGTTTTCAAACCAAATACAATATTGTTAGTTGATATAATATTTTATAGAATATAAGGATCATAAAAAGGAAATAGATAATGTTATATATAATAAAAATGAACCCCATGGGTTTTTTTTCGTTTTAAAGAAAGTTTATTAACCATATAATATAAAATTACCAAGAGACATGGTAAATAATAATCTTTTTAAGTAAGAGTTAAATATAAACGATAAGGTTGATGTGGTGAACTAAACATATGAAAAACATATTTATAGAGAGTTTTTTGACCCATACCCACCGTATCCTAAAAATCAATCATTTTTAGCCATTAGATACTGAAAATAATTTTATTATAAAATAATATTTCAAACTTTTCCTAAAGTGAACCTCACCACTCGTATAAAAGTGGACTTACCCTTATCTTATTTTCACAACTCCAAACCCATTTGGATCTACCAAACCTAACTGAAATATACTTTCAACTATCCCCCCTTCATTATATATGAATTTCTTTGGTTATAAAGTTAACTTATGGTTCCCATTTGATCAATTAAAAAGGAAACTCCCCAAGAAGAGATAATAATTTCACCACCCTCTTTCAAATTATTTTATTATTCCACTTCCACTTTATTTTTTTTTTCCATACCAAAATAACAAATCATGTACATCATACATACTATGCTGTTATTATAAATAACTTAAAACCATATTTTTTATTCTATCAATCCTATAAATGACATAGTCACCATATGTGTGTACGTACGGATTATTTTTTCCATGTCGTGGTGTAGTTTGATATTCAAAAACATCATTATTTGGATGGGTATAATAATGTGTATAACAAATTAAAATATTAAATATAACATATAAATTATTCAGTATAAATGATATATCATCCAATTTAATAATATTTCACCATCAATATAATGATATTGTCAGTCATGCATATGTACTTATTACCGTCTCAACCAACGTGATGAGATTAATTCCCCATCATTATAATTCAAGAAAAAATTTCAAATTATGATTAAAAATAATGTTTATGAGAATAAAATAATTTTGTATATGACTCCAATACATCCTATCCATAACCAAAATGGCTTACGAAACCAATAATATAGAGGAAAATGAATCAGTTAGCACCCGAAACGATGATACTAATAAAATATTATTAACAATGAAATATTATTAACAATGAAATATAATATGATCATGTATGATATCATATTTATCTTTATTGTTCATGTATATTTTCATAAAAATGTTTTAGATGTTATAAAGTAGGTTAACATACCATTGACTAAGGAAAAGTATAATTTATGGGTTAATTCAACAATCTCTTTACTTATTTGAGTTTGTTAATAAGTAAGTATCTATGAGGACCTATTTATCATCCAAATCCACGTTTTCTTAAAATTGTAATTCAAATCATCATTACTATTTACAAGACTGTGGGTTAAATTCATTTATACGCTTATTTGACCACATATGTGTTGAAATAAATCTTTCCGTCATTTCCAAAACAAAGTACATTATGACATTCTCAACCAAATTATGGTAAAAATGTATTTTTTAACTTATACGGTGGGTGAGGCTATTTCCCACTATTAAAACATCTTTAAAGCATCCCATAAAATCATGTAAATATATTTTAAAAATAAATGTTTTCTTTCAAAATTATATGACTTTTAAGTGATTTCAAAATAAAAAAGAGATATTTGTCAACAAATTTTTTTGATTTCATCTATGTCAATATCATTTGAGGTATTTTAATCTTGTTTGATGTTGATATATTATAATACCAATCATTATTATTGTATTTATTATTTTGTGATATTTTTGAATGTGGATGTGTTATTTGTACACCAATCATGGTTTATGGATAAACTATTGACATTTAGTATGGTAATTTTTATATTAATGATTATGTTAGGTTTAAAACATTTATTATGGGGATTGAATTGGACTTAGTAAGTGATGGGTGGTGCCTGATATAGCTCCTTGATGCATCGGTAGGTCTCATGAGACAAACTAGTGTCTTGACTCACTGCCTTGAAAAAATATTATTTTTAGTCTTCGCACAAGGCCTGGAATATGTGGTTATGATGTCTGGAATTATGCATTCCAACATTATGAAATTGGATATTGATATGACATGTGATTTTTCGACTAGTAGAATATCCATGTGAATAAGTAAATGTAATTATTTGACTTATTTGTTCTATATAATTATGATTTTTTTTTAAATGTATTTTGTTTAGTCTTATACATTTCATCAAATGTTTATCCATATTCTTGAAAGATTCTACATTATTGTTTTCCTAAGTATCAGAGCTCACACCATTCAATGTTTTATTTTTTCCAGGATGGGATGAAGTATACTATGATTGACCTGCAGGGATAGTCTAAGGGATGAATGTGGTCAATGTAAACAATGTTTTTGTTGTTTTTCATTCTATAATGTAATGTAAAACTTATTAATGTATCAAGTACTCCCAAGGTGATGATACTGATCGGTATTTTGGGATTTTGATGCCTTATGATCATTCTAATGTTATGTAATAATGTACTAACTCTCGATAACTAGGGTATGAGTGTTACAGTTGGTATCAGAGAATGTTTAGTACGAACCCTGCAAACTAGATTTAGATAAACTCTAATTAGAGTATGTTAACCAAAGATTGAATTTGAGGATAGGTATATAAGAACATCCTAAAATTTTGGTAATGTACAGATTTTGTGTGTTTTCAAAACAATACATCCCGGTCCGGATACGAGAAGGTAGAGTTGGATCAATCACATATGTACTGAGGAGTGAAAAATCTGACTTGGAGTTTCGGGCTTGACCCAGGGTATCCTAGTACATGACAACGGGCCTTGTGGAACCCTTGGTGACGACACTCTTGGGAGATATGCTTAGGATAATTCATATTTTCATTACAAAAAACTTATGAAAAATTTATGAGTATATTAAACTCAATGAAAACATTTTTTTATGATTATGGATTATATCCCTAAATATTTCAATTTATGTTATGTATTTTACAAGTTTGGAATTATGTTTGTGTTTCATAAACTAATCTAGTGTATTCCATTGGATCGAAATGGAACATAGTGGAAGGATTGGAAACTATATCAACACACATAATCTCTGTACGGATTTCCATCATACTCAAGATAATTATATTAGAGCTAGTGATGCAATTGGTGTTGATCAGCTAATCACCATACTGGGAAAACTAACTCAGGTTATGAATAATAAACTTACCTTTATGAAGCAACCTCATCCACAACGCAAAGGATTAATGTAAGACCGCATCATGAGGAAACAACCATCGACATTCAATAGGAGTAAAAATCCATTAATAGCTGAGCAATGGATATTTTCCATAGAGAAAATATTTCATCCTTTGGGGAGTATCGAAGGGGAAGAAGTTTTCATTGCAGTTTATCACCTCACAGGAGATGCAGATCAATGATGGTCATTATTTCAAAACACAAAGGAATATGAATAAGTTTAAAACATGGAATGGAGGGAGTTTTAAGATATTTTCATAGAAAAATACATTCCTCAAGGCCATCGATCAGATATAGAAAGTCAATTTCTAAGTCTGTGGCAAAAGAAGTATGATAATGTCTCATAGTATGAGGCTATCATAACAGCGTTATATGGTCATGCATCAGATTATATATGTAACATAAAGAGTAATATTGATCGATTATTTGATCGGTTAAAACCATTTCTCCCAGGAGCATTAGTCTCAAAATCCTTCTCATCGTACGAAGATATTGTCTCATTCAATATCAAGAGAGAAAAAAATTCTCTAAGTCTTATGACTTCAAAGAAAATAAAGAGAAGAAGAGATCTGATAATCACTCTAAAAATAGAAATAATGGAAGAAGGTAAATTGGAATATCCATAATGCAGTAAATTTCGAATGAATCACCCTTGTACTTTCCTGAATGGAATGGGATACTGGTACAAGATTGCTGAAAAAGGAAACCAAAATTGTGATTGTAAGGGAATGAAATAGTTTTTCAATGTTGAATGAAAAAAAATTAGAGAATATGGACATTATGAAAATTATTGTCCTAAGTGCCAAGGGAACATACCTAAGAAAAGGCCATGGGATCATGGTCAACCTTATGTGATCACTAATGCTAAGGTTGAAGCTCCAAAAGACGTTGTGGCAAGTAATTTAATGGTTTCCTCATGTTTAGTCAATTTTTCATTTGATTCTGGATCATCACATGGATCCATATCTTCCCATTTTGGTAAGAAAATTATATATTTTCAATTTGACTTAACAAGGGAGTTTTCAGTCATAACTCTTATGGAATGTGTCATTGCAACATTGTTTTTTGAATCGGTTCAAATTAGGGAATATAAATGTTCTTTATCTGATGATCTCATCCTCATACCCATGATTTAAATTTATATAATCCTCTGAATATATTGGCTTTCAGACCATGATTCAAAAAATTATTGTATGAATAATGAGGTTACAATTTTATATGATTATGAGGAGTACCTAATCATTAGAGAATAAATGACACCACATGATTCTTATCTAGATTCACCCTCAGTAGTTCTAATAAATTAAATTTTTGGGAACGAAGTGAATGAAATAATTATTAGTGAGGAAAAGAATGTTAGAATGTAGGACATACATCTTATGAAATAATATGTTGACGGGTAGTCAGAGTATTTACTTGGACAACCTCCAAAACGTGAAATTGATTTTTTCCATTCATTTAATTCTTCGTTAAAAGACCATATTGAAGAACCCTTTTGTAATGGCCACTGTGTAATTAGTGGAACTGAAGAAACAGCTAGTGGAGTTTAGTAATAAATAATTTATTCGCCCTAGTGTTTCTCCCTAGGGAGCCTCTATCCTCTTTGTTATTAATAAAGATGGATCTATATGGTTGTGCATTGACAACATGGAGATGAGTGATATAACAATAATGAATAAGTATCACCTACCTTGCATTGATGATTTATTCAACCATATTCATGGAGCACAATATTTTTCAAATATTGACCGTTGATCTGGATATCATAAGTTTTGTGTGAAAAATGAATACATTACTAAAATAACATTTTGGACCATGTACTGTCAATACGAGTTTATAGTAATGACTTTTTGATTGACTAATGCACCATCTGTCATCATGGTTTTAATGAATAGATTTTTCATGTAATATCTTGAATACATTGTAGTGTTATTTATTGATGATATCTTGGTATACTAAATAAGACCCAATGATCATGAAAATCACTTGCGCACTATTCTGAAAACCCTCAGATAAAATAAATTATATGGGATGCTTTGAAAGTGTGAATTCTGGCCTCAAGATAATTCTTTTCTTGGCCATAATTTCTCTATGGATGGAATCTATGTTGATCATTTAGAGACCATGGAAATCCCTGATTGTCCATCACTGACGAATATAATTGAGGTATACATTTTTATTGGTTTAGCAGGTTATTATCGATGTTTCATCCATAATATTTCCTAGTTGGCTAACCCATTAACCATGCTCACATGTAAAGGGGTTAAATTTTTTTGGACAGATGATTGTGATGAATATTTTGAAGAACTGAATAGAATATTATTCGATGCTCATATATTGAATATACCATTAGGGAATGATGGGTTTGTTGTTTATAGTGATGTATAAATGAATGGACATGGTTTTTTCCTTATGAGGAATTATGGAGTTATTTCCTATGCATCACAGCAGCTAAAATTCATGTGAAAAAAAATCCTAATGATGATCTGGAGTTATATGTTGTAATATTTTCTCTGAAGATATAAAGACACTATCTCTATGGTGAAAATGTGAGATTTATAATGTTCATAAGAATTTTATGTGTATTTTCCCAAAAAAAATACTCAACATGATGCAAAGGAGATGGCTTGAAATACTCAAGGATTATGATTCTACAATACAATACTACCAATGGATGGCAAATAAAGTGGTAGATGCTTTTAGTAGAAAGGATCATGGAGTTTTGAACAAGATAAGAGTTGAAATGGATCCTATTTTCATCGATCTAGTAATGATGGATATGGGAATAACCATGGAAGGGGAAACATCAATACTTTTTCAAATGGTGGCCAACACATCTGTAGATGGAAAGATAAAATGTTATCAGACTAATGATGAGGAGTTTCAGAAGAAGATTACAGCTGTAAATGATGGGTGATTATGTGACTTCGTATATGAATATTGAATTTTGAAATTTTCAAAGAGACTTTGTGTCCCCAATATAACATATCTAGTAATGGAATTGTGGGATGATGCTCATAGCCCCAATTTCACTATACACCATGGGAGAACCAAGATGTATAGTGATTTGAAGGAACATTTTTGGTGGGACAACATGAAGAAGACGATTTTTTATTTTGTGTAAAGTCGTATGGTTTGTCAATAAGCTAATGCTGGAAGGAATCAACCTAGAGGATTTATGCTACATATTCATATACCTGGTTGTAAATGGGATAATATTATGATGGACTTTGTCAGGGGGATACCAAAGACTCCAACAAGGAATGATGCTATATGGGTCATTGTAGATCGTCTTACCAATTCAGCACATTTTATTTCTATAAGAGAAGATTTACCACTAGAACGTCTTGCAAGACAATATATTAATAATGTCGTAAGACTCCATGGTGTACCCCTATTGATTTTTTCTAATCATGATCCCCATTTAACATCATGATTTTATAAAAAACTTGAGAAGTCCTAGGATACTCAAATTTGTTTGAGCACCGCATACTAACCTCAAACCGATGGACAAGAAGAACTAACTATTCAAACCTTATAAGACATGTTTAGATATTTCTCACATGACTTTCAAGGTACCTGGGATCAATATTTACCTCTAGTATAATTTTATTATAATAATAGCTTCCATTCAAGTATTCATGTCGCACCAAATAAAGCATAATATTAATAGAGATGTCGCACACCAATATGTTGGGATGATGTTGGTGAATGAATCCTCATATGACCATAACTTGTGGAGGAAACAATGAAAAAGGTGAAGATTATTCAAACCCACATCAGAGAAAATCAGAGTAGGCAAAGCAACTATGCTGATAATCGGAGGAAGGATTTGGAATTTGAAGTAGGAGATCATGTTTTCTAGACGGTATCACCATGTAAGGGTGTTATACAATTTGGTAAGAGGGGTAATTTTAGTCCGAGGTACATATGAACTTTTGAAATTCTAGATTAAATTTTAGTTGTGGCATATCGTTTGGAAATGCCTCCAAGACTATCCAATGTTCATCATGTTTTCCACGTATCACTATTGAGAAAATATATTCCTGAACAAACGCATGTTCTCACCTATCAGTAAATTGATATTGATCCTAATCTGTCTTACTGTGAAGAGTCTATCAAGATTCTTGATACCAGAGAACAAGTGATGAGATACCGGAAGACTCGTCTCGTAAATGTTCTATGGAGATACCATAAGATGGAAGAGGCTACGTGCGAACTTGAGGAACTTATGATGAAGAACCAACTAAATCTTTTTATGCAGTAGTATTCTAGTAACTTGGAGGATGAAATTATTTTAAGTACGTGAGAATGTAACAACCCAATCTTCAATGGTACATTACCCTTTTAATAATGTTATAACCTTCATTTTACGCGACATTGAGTTTTAACACACCAAGACCAATCAAACTAGAAGTTGTGAATAGTAATGCCCACATTTTGAAATTGTATAAATTTTATTTTTTAAAATGGACTTCATTTTTGAATTTGGAATATCGAAATAAGTTTAGGGTGAATTTTTGGTATTGTACTGAAACAATTAAATGTTTTATGAATAATGAAAAACACTGAGTTATTGTTTAAAACCGACATTATATTTATGAAATTAGTTATATTATATAATGTTATATTATGTAAAAATACATATATAATACCAATATATGTTCAATATACTTCCGTGGATTCATTTTTAAATAGGTTTATATATATAAAATTTTATTGAACTTTTTACCCTCTTTTACCCACCTTCTAGGAGCATTTGAAAATTTGAATAAAATTTAATTTTACCATTTCTATTAGTTGAATTTAAAAAATCCAAGAGAATCAGTTGACATCAGTAAGTATAATTTGGTTCAATAGGATGAAAATAATTTTTTGTGAGTATTTACTTTTGACTTTTATTTACCGTAGTTAAATGTACATTGGGTAATTAAGGGTAAAATTGATATTATAATAATCCAAATACATATCCTAATTCTGTTGGATAATTTTTATTCGATAAAAAAACATAGAATATAATATGATCTTCTTTGGTCCATTTGGGTTAGATTAGGATATTTATTATTATTTTATTTAAATAAGAGTTAAAAGAGTTATATTCAATGATTAATATAAAAACCATTTTTAATACAGGGTTTCACACAATATAAATTAGACTATAAATTTTCATTATAAATATAAAAATATTTCCTACATAATTGTTATTTATTTAGTATTTATAGTCTTTAAATAATTTAATTTATTTAGGACACAATAATGATTCAGTAATAACCTTAATAATGAAATATTAGAATAATTGATATTATAAAAATACAAATAAATGTAAATTGTGACTTATGATTAATTAAACTAATTTTATAGAATAATATGACATGATAGGGATGTTTAAATAAATTTTATTTTAAGTAAAAAATATATTTATGGATTTCAAAAAAAAATCAAATACTAAATAGTTTCAAAATTAACATAATTGAGTTTTTTTTAAAAAATATATATTATTAATTGATATAATAATATTAAAAAACTAATGATCTGCCAAAACACTAAGATAAGGTTTTATAGATTAAAACTGAACCACATGAGATTTTCGTGTCTTGATATAGTAGGATTTTTAACCATATAATACAGAAATAGAAAGAGTGGTGGTAAATTTCACAATATTTAACTAAAAGTAAAATATAAATGACAAGGTTGATATGGCGAACTAAACCTATCTAGAACCTATTACATGAGACTTTTTTAACCCATAACCTCTATATCTCATAATGAAATAATTTTTTAGCCATTATAATTAAGAAATTATTTTATTATAAAAAAATATTTCATGCTTTTCCTAAAGTGACCCTCACCTGTCTTATAATAGGGTACTTCCCCTTCTACTAATTTCACACCTCCAAAGCCATTTCTCTTGGCCATCCCCTACCAAAATATCCATTAAATTATCCCTCTTCAACATAATGTCCTTTATTTGATCTGAAAACCAACCTAAGGGTCCCTTTTGATTATTTCAAAAGGAAACACCAGAAGAAGAGGTAATAATTTCACAACCCTCTTTCAAGTTCATTTCTTCTTCCACTTCCACATTCATTATTTTTTCCATACCAAAATAATATATATATTACCTTAAACATACTGTGATTTTATTATATATATGGTGAAACCATATTCGTCATTCTATCCATCTTATATATGACAAAGTCATCATACGTGCATACGTGCGGATTACCGTCTCCGCATCGTGGTGTAGTTTGTTATTCAAACACTTCATTATTTGGATGGATATCATAATGAGTATATATATTATAAATAATTAATATAAAATGATAATTATTCTGTATATATGATATAAAATCCAATTACATACTATTTCACCATAAATATAATGATATTTTCGCTCGTGTGTACGTATTGATTACCATATCCACGAATGTGATGAGATTCATTCCCCATCATAATCATTCAAGAATAATTTTCATTTTATGATTAAATATAATGTTTATAAACATAACATAATTATATATTTGAATCAAATAAATCCTATTTATAACAAAAATGGCTTATGTAACTGAGCATATATGGGAAAATGAATTAGTTAACCCCCAAAATGATGATACTACTGAAATATTATTAACAAAGAAATATTATAGGATCATATATGATATCATATTTATGTATATATTGATTATATAATTTAATAACAACGTTTAAACTATTATAAATGAGATAAACATACCATTGACTTAGTAAATTAACAAGTTAAGGTATAATTCTTCAATCTCTTTACTTATCTGAGGTTGTAAATACATAAGTATCTTCTGGGACCTCTTTATCTTCCACATTCATGTTTTCTTTAAAATGTTATTGAATCCATTTTTAATATTTACTATAATATGGTTCAAATTCCTTTGTACCATTTTTTTAAAACATATGTTTTAAATTAAATCTTTTTGTCATTTTCCAAACAAGGTACTTTATGACCTTCTCAACAAAATTAAGGTAAGAATTTCTTTTAGCTAGTACTGATATTATCTGTTGTTATAACATCATCGAAGCATCCCATACAAGAATATAAGAATATTTTAAAAATAAATATATTTTTATTATATGAAATTTAAATTATTTCAAAATAGAAAGAGATATTTCTCAACAAATTTTTTTGATTTTATCTATGTCAACATCCTTTGATTGAATTTATGCTAGTTTGATATTGATTTATTATGATACAAATATTTTATATTTTATTAATGTTTTTGTGATATGATTGACTATGGATGTAATATGTGTTAACAATTCATGGTTTATGGATAATGTATGCAAATTTCATATTCTAGTTTTAATACTAATTTTTATGTTATGTTTAATCCATTTAATATTAGGAATGCATTGGACATTGTAAGTGATGGGTGGAGCCCACTATATCTCCTCGATGCATCGGTATGTCACATGAGATAGACTAGTGTATTGAAATAATGCCAGGAAAAAATCTTATTTGTAGTCATGGTGCAAGGTCTTGACTATGTCATTTTGAAGTTTATCATTAGGTATTCTAACATTATAAAATTGGATTTTGATATTACATGTGATTATTTGACTAGTAGAATATCCATGTGAATAAGTAAATAGAATTATTTGATTTATATTTTACATAGTATGATGAAGTTTATGTTTAAAAGGCTTGTGATTTATTCTTATACATTCCCCTAAAATTTTTATGATTATTCTTGATAGTTTCTTCTATATTGTTATCCTTAATGAGAATGTGAGCTCACCCCTTTCTATGTTATGTTTTCCATAGTATGCAAATAAGAATATTACGTCCGACATACAGGGATATTCTAAGAGATGAGTGTGGTCAATTAATACAATGTTTTTGTGGTTTATAATTACATAATGTTATTTCAAACTTATGAATGTATCTAGTACTCCAAAGACTACTAAACTGATCGGTCTTTCGGAATTTTTATCCCTTGTAATCATGCCAATGGTATTTAGCAATGCACCGACTCTGGGTAACTGCGGTAAGGGCACCACACCATTAAAAAATATTAAATGGTAAATATAATTATATGAAAACTTTTGGTGAAAGGGTTGTTTTAAAATTAAATATATTATTTTTTAGTATTCCTTAAAAAACTAATTTTTTTAGAAAAAATAACAAAGATAAACTAAATTAAATTTGGATTTCCTTATTCAAAATAAGAATTTTATTTTTTCATATATAACATATAAAACCAAAAAAACACTATTTAAAAAGGGTTCTTCATCAAAAGACGGTAAAACATTATTTTTTAAAAAATACTTCTTTTATAAAAAAATGGGTTTTTCTAATATCATATCTAGAAAATATATATGATGAATTTTAATAATTAAATTTAATAAATGAAAAAAAAATCATAAATAGTGATATTATTTTATAAAAACAATTATGATGTTTTAAATAGGTTTTCATAAAAACACATCCTTTATATTCAATTTTTTTTATTTCAATTTATAATAAATTTTATAACCAGTGTATATTTATTTAAACCTATGTAAACCATTTATTCATAATTCAAGTGATAATATTAATTCCTCCCATTCCAATGACTAGGTTATAATGGTAAAATTTAAATAATAATAATTTTTTGTTCGTTTAAGCTTGATGTAGCATATCATGTATGCTATTGAACAAAGTGTTTCTTTCATAAAACCTAGTTATTTATAACTTGGGTATTAGAAATACACATTTGGGAATTATTTCACCCATGATAAATAACTTGTATCAATAATCAAATGAAAAAATCCCAAAAAGAACAATATCCTTAACCAAAATAAGTACAAAATTAATGTTAAGGATTTGACATCTTTATTGAATTCCAAAATATCTTAATGGAATGGAAACCAACTAAACCAAAAATCAAGAACATCGATGAGTCATGTGCATCCTTAACCCTCATTCCAACACCACTAACACCTAAAATAGGGGGAATGATAGAAACTGTATCCACCATCACTACCACTGTAAATCATGTCTTTAAATAAATAATAAAAAATTGTCTATATACATCCATTGGTCTAAGTTGGTTGTGATCCAAATACTAGTAGGTTGAAACCTAAAAGAAGTATTCCATGATATAACATGAGAATAAAAATAAACATTCACATTTTCAAAAAAAATGTAAAATTATCAATGAGGACATTTTTGAGTAAACATTTTTCTTAGATCATTTGGAGGAATAAATTTCAGAGAAAAAAATATTCTCAAAAGAGTCATTATTAGAAATTAAAATTTATACATGGTTTATTATACACTAAATATTATCACCACATCACAAAATAATCACAATAATATGGAGCACCTCGGTAAATCCCTATATGTAATGGCACTAGAGGGACCCTATTAAGCTTCTTTAATAGTGATAAGCTCCTCCAACAAAAAACCATAGTTCCCTCATGTGCGAGCCACTATATGTTATCCAATCTCAATTCCTAGTGTTCTAAAAGAATAGTCCAAAACCAAGAACATGATCATTAAAGATACACTATAGGAGAACACATACCAATTTCTGGGTCAATATTAACATATGACATGTTTAGCGATTGTTCTAGCATTAATCCTGCTAGATTTAATCATTCCACAATTACACTAAATAAACAAGTGTAACGGTTCTAGTTCACCAAAAATGATACCATGGATTCCCTATATTATCAATTTTCCATTTCACTTGTAAAAAATCTCACCACATTCACATACACATGCCATGAATCAATAACACAGATGAATAGAAAAATATTTCACAATTATCTTCATCCAACCATCATAGATCACTTTGAAACCACCATTTTAAAAAATCAAAACCACTTTCAAAATCACACGCACATCAAACCGAAATGTAAAAACATTTCTCACCACATGTGAAATGTATAAAACTAATTTTGAAAGACATAAAATGATAACACATGTAATCCAACCATTTCTATAAGAAAACCATTTTTTGAATCCCTACACACACCGTATCCATTTTAAAACATTATTCACATAACTTGAAAAAAAATCATAGAACATATTTATGAATCAAAACTAGGAAAATAAAATTAAATAAAACAAATTTAAATTTGGAAACTATCTTTTAAACCATATGTGCCTGAAATCCATATTAAATAAAATTTCTCACCTTCCACACACTCCATTGAAGATGTTATAGGTAAAAAACAAAACATACACTTGAAAAACAATCAACTTATTTAATATAACCATCTTCCAACAAATAATAATTTCAAATTAATTTGAAAACACATTTATCATAACACACATAATCCTTAGAACATAATTATGAAACAAATAATGTGTATCAAAATCATCTAAAAATTTAAAATCAGGGAACCACATACCCCAAGATTGGAAACTTAAGGAATCTAACGGATTAACATATTCACCCCCCAAATCGAACCTATATATGCCAGATCGAACCAAAACCATCATGATTATAACCAATAAATAAATATTGAACACTTATGAGGTCAATCAACTAGATGTAAAATAAGAAGAAAGAGGGAGGAAGAGAAACCCAAGAAGAAGGAATAAATCATGATAAATGATAATTACATGATGTTTTATTAAATAAACAAGGATTAATCCATGAAAATATTAGATTTAAATTTGTTAATGAATGAGTGGTGTAAGATCACATGGAAAGATATACTTTATGGCCTAGATTATTCGTGATTTAGGGTTTAAATTGAAGAGGTAAAAGAGTAAATTTACCATTTTTAATGAAATGGGAATTATACACAATTAGCCCATATTGTTTTGAAAAATCTTTAGAAACAATGATTACCTCTCCATATAAGAGTAATGAGTCTTCATGGTTTCCTAGGGAATGGGTCATGGCCTTGTTTCCTGGATAGTGACACTTTCACATGAACACAGTTGTTTATTGGTTATAGTGTGTATCCCTAAACCATGCACAACCATGAGTAACCTATTTTCAATTCAAAAAATCTATTTTACAACACAAAATTACATTAAATCTAATAAACCAATATGAAATAACAAATAGAAAATGAAAAAAATCAGGGTAAAATCCCATATTTTAAAATTCTCACAACTAGGAAAACAATTTATCCTCAGAAATTCAACTCAATGTTTGATCAGAGAAGAAGATGGAAACTCCTCCACAACCCAAGAATTTCACTCCAAGTTAACATGTAGGTCACTAAAATGTTTCAAATAAACTCATGCTAAGAGAATAGAATTTTCATATATCACTTTCTACTAAGCATCCACAATCCATACTAGAACCTCGAACACCGAAAAGTCATGTTATATCCCTTACATCTCCTAATTAAATAGAAGGGATTGATCCAAATTACTGTATTTTAACTGAGATACATTGAACATGTAATGAATAGAAATCCATTTGGGGTGGAAGATAAAATTTGTTATTCAACCCTAAAAACTATTTTGAAAAATTCTAAAGTATCAGTATACCTAATAATTATATTTCCAAGCTTACCATCTCTATATTGACAGATGAATTGTTCCACATTCAAAAACACCTAGTCACACATAGAAAACTCAAAAGGTCGGTGCCTACGATCTGAAAAATATTTATGGAGACTCAACCCATCTAAATAATTATTCCTAATTAATTTTACTTTATCTGATATTTCACGCACCAGTCTAAGTCCCAACAATGGGGTCTCACCCACCTCATCCAAATACAGGGTAGACCAACACTACCAACAATAAATAACCTCAAATGGATCAATCCAAATTGAGGATTAGTAATTATATTTTATAAAAACTCTACCAAAATCTAAATATATATCCCACTAGACTATTAAATCCAAAACACATGAATGAATAATTTCTTCTAAAATATGATTTTCTTGCTTTCTCTTAACATCTGTTTGAGGATGTTAATCCATAATCATCATGACCTATGATCATGTCACTATCTGAAAACTGTACCAAAAGAACTTGGTAAAGTTAAGGTCACTACCTGAATTTTTTTTAATGGAACACCATAAAACATTACTATATCTTGAACATATAACTGACCCAAGACAGCCACTATGGTTGAATCCTTGATCAGAATAAAATGGGATGATTTGGTCAAATTGTCTATCAGTACCCAAATATAATTCTATAATCAAGTTGTATGAGGTAATACAAAAATAAAATCCATAGAGATCATGTCCCAATTACATATAGTAATATCTAAGAGAAGGATAAAACCCGAGGTCCTTTGGTTCTCTTCATTTACCTGATGACAGGTATAACACCAGGATAGAACATCAGTTAGGTTCCACCTCAATCCTAGCCTCCTTAAATGGTTACCCACATCATAAAACAAACATGGTGGTCCAAGGATAAATGATCCATTGATATTTTGGTCTACCATACTCACCACATTTTGGAATGACTAGAACACCAAAAAGATAACCCTAATGCACAAATCTCACAATGAGAAAATGAAAATTTACAAGGCACCTCCTTACCATTTACAGACTACATATATTCTAGAACTTCTCAAAACCATGTTTCTCTTACTAAATGAACTATATATTGGATGGTGTTAGTTAACAATATCCATGGAAACACCTCAATTATTCTCCTTGGTTACCTGGTTCATCATAGAACAAATCCCCATCAAAATATACTAATCTTTTGAATATTTCAAACACTTTCAATGGAACTTTCCTGGTCATTCAATCATCAAAAAAAATTCTATTACCTGGGGTATATATGATTTCTCAATCGAACCCATGAAGGTACTCAAACCAAAGTTTCTACATCAAATTCATTTCCATGAATAGAATGTTGACCACGATATTATGATTATAACAAAATACTAAATTTTGTCTAAAAAGATAATAATTCCATACCTTCTAGGCATAAAACATGGTCATAAAGTCTAGGTCATGGTAGTGGTGACTATATTCATTTGGATAGAGTTTAAATGAACCCTACACCACCACATGCTCATTATACATCAGCACACACCTAAGAGTCATACCTAAAGCATTAAAACATTCAACATGTCCTAACCCATCCTTGAGGCCTATGTTGTGACTACCCTAAGCCCACCTTCTATAGGTCAGGGGTTGGTGACTTGCACCAGAAAGGCATAATCAAAAAAGGGAAGGCATTTATTTTAATCTTGTACTACACAGACTAGGTACACACACCATAAAAGTAATTCACAATGGAAAAATTGAATGTATAACTACTACTAAAAACCACCATTAAGAGTAAAAGTCTATACTGAATGTAAATTGTACATTATAACATCCCATATAGAAATAACAAACAAAGTAATGAAATTCTCTCCATATGTCATACACTAAGGTTCCTACCTGAATTTTCTGTATAACACGTTGTCTACCAACACTGTCGCTCACCATGTCTGTCAATCACCTCCGAGCACAATCTTTTCTGGATCCACGAGTCTCATTAATGTTTTTTTCTTATTCACATGACTCATCAAGGAGTGGTATAAGCCTGTGAAAGGGTAATATAAAAATACTATGAATGGACCCTGAGACACCCAAAGGACTCTCAGAATTCGACAAAGGAAAAACCACAAAGCATGATCTCAATCACAAACCACTAAGTAAAAGATATGTCACTCTATGTAAACATCATAGAGAACATGAATAAATATTATTAAAATTCAGATAGATCATTTTATTTAATTGAGAGGTTCTACTATTGATTTAAAAGAGTTATGAAACTGTTGATCCATATAGTGCCGCTCTGCTATCGATCAATACAGGGTCTCTCTACTGTCAATCAACACAGGGTATCAAAATTTTAGATCAACCCATGGTCACTCTACTTTCGATCCACACAGGGTCACACTACTTTCTATCCACACATGGTCTCACTATTATCGATCTACAAAGGTTCTCTCTACTACCGATCCAGGAAGGGTTTCTCTCATACTAATCCACTAAGGGTCACTATTCACATGACTTCCGGCCACATAATTCATTTATTTTGTGCACTTGAGTTCCCAATAAACTGATACTAAAGGCACTAGTTGTCTTTCAACATCGTCTAAGTCTCACAATGAACAAACCCGATGGACCACCTAGTCATAAGGATTCCATCACGACAGATGACGCGTCAATTAGTGGCTTAGTTTGTATGATATATGTAAAAAGGTAAATAGGACTTGGTTCGATTCGAGACTGATCCAAACCGTCCATAATCCATTATATTTCAGAACTCAATTTGAGTATATCAAGAGTACCGCCTCATTGATAAGGTCTACTCCCTGTTGAGGGTGCGTTAATCGGAGGCCCAATTTGTGAGATACACCCAATTTAGCAAAATGGGACAGGTCGGTCCGGGTCCGGCCCGACCGGTGGGTCTAACCCACAAGGAAAATACAACATTCTATATTGGGGCCGATTGCGAGACACATCTACCCGACATAATGCGTCTGGTATAACCAGTTGTCCGTGCAAGTGGGGTGCCACCCCCTTTCCGAAACGGCCGGCGAGAGCCGTCTGGTGGCCCAGCCGAGTGGCCTATGTAGGCCGCTCTTCTTCCCATATGGTGCTACGGCGCCATACCATTCCACCCACAGAATCGCAGCAGGCATTGGATCCTGCCACTACAAATCTTGTGGGGGCCATCACGCCGGTGGTTCCACGCCAGACGTTTCATCCGCGGGCCCCTAGAGATGCTCTGGTGGTCTGTTTTTATTCACGCCCAGACTAACAGGCCTCCTGGGTAGTCGTCTTCCCAGTGAGGCTCTTAAATTTGTCTTGTTACCTCATTTGACAGTTTCACACAAAGAACACACATAAACAAAAAATGGATAAGGGTCAATTTCTTTTTTATATTGGTATGCACCCACTGTGTTATGGTTCTTACATGGGGTAATAACAATCTTCAATCAGAAAAAACGATTCTCCAAATTAACACCCCATAACAACCACCCCCATAAATTGATGATATGTAGATCAACCCTTTATTCGGTTGGTCAGTGTTTGTTGTATATTCCAAGAATAGGGTGAGGGGAAACATAAAACTCTTAAACCCCAAAACTAGATTCAGTGGAATCCTCTACAGACGATGAAGGGAATACGCATTTGAATTTTCTCATCATTATTCATCGATCCCCAAATTGATTTCCCACAACTATCATCATGTGTCCACCATTATTCAATGAAGATGAATGTCATCGTGGATTCAACAGAGGATCCTCCAATGGGTTCTGAATTCCCCCACAAATGATTTGATTAAATAAAAGAAACCACCCCATGATGTGTTCATTGATAAAGTTAATTAATGAACCGCTATTAAAAAAACATTAATACATGAATGTTACGGAAAAAAATCCAATAAAAAGGAAATTGTCATTAAATTTATCTTATTTAATGTCTGTTGTTACACTATGGTCCATCCATCCACTTATCAATGGTTTTAGAAAACATAAAATTATGTATTGATATTTTATTATCTTTTTAGGTCCAAAAATTATCTTTTTCATATAAACCATTCCAGCCAATGTTAATCTTATCCTAAAAAAATATAGGCACTGTGAATCAAAAAGTTCCCTCAGAATTTGAATCGAATCACAAGTTCAAAATATGTGTATTCTTTCACGTACCATTATAAATGTTTCTTAAAAAAATTCAAAATTCCATTCTAGGGTCTCTAGGAATCGGAATCACGTGATGTCAATTTTTGTTGTCTAGTTATAATACCAAATAATTAAAAAAATTATGCATAATATATTGGTCATCACATTCTCCCCACCTTAGGGATTTATGTCCGCTAATTAAAAATCTAATTCGACGAATACAAATGGGGTTACAGAGCATGAATCTGGGCCTCCTGCTCCCATTTTCTATCCAAGAGGTTCTCATGCTACCACCGTACTCGCACTATAGTAATTGACCTCCCCTGTGTGACCCTATCATATTGATCCTCCTTCTCCATCAGAAACTCCATAAATGTCACCCCATTTTCAATTTCTAGGTCACCCCTGTCGATGACGTTCAATGGATGATCAAAATATCTCCCCAGTTGTGACACATGGAAAACAATATGAACCTAGTGCATCTATGGGGTAAAATATAGGTGGTACACCACATCGCTGACTCATATCATGATCTGGAATATTCTAATGAACCTTAGAGAAAGCTTTCCACCCTGGACCAATCTCTACAATCTTCATTGGGCTGAGACCTAAAAGAAAACATGACCTAATCCTTAAACACCAAGGGTCTATGTCTTCTATTGTCTTAAGACATATTCCTTCTCTTTACAGTCTTCATCCACTATCTAATGACCTTCACCTTCTCAAAGGTAGCTCAAACCAACTCTAGAACCATAAGTGCTAACTCCCATAGGCATTTCTAGCACATAGGTGATCTACATTGTGGCCCATAAAAGGCCTCAAATGGTTACATGCAGATATTTACATGATTACTGTAGTTATATGCGAACACCACCAGTGGAAGGTGGTCCTCCCAACTATAGCCAAAATAAAAGATTCAATCATGAAGCATGTCCTCATGTGTCTATATGGTCTGCTCCATCCGACCATCTATCAGATCGTTGAAGGTGGTGCTCAAGCGTAACAATGTCCTGAATGCCTCTTGTAATCCCATCCTCTACTAGGATATAAAATGACTATCATGATCTGAAAATATTTTATATGGTATCCCATGAATCCATATTATTTCGTAGAAGAAGAGGCCTCCGATGACCACTACTGTCCAATCCTCTTGGATGGGTAAAAAATGGGTTGACATTGTGAGTCGTTCAATAATCACCGAGATAGATTCATGGACCTTAGACATACATGGTAACCCTGTCATGAAGTGTATATAGATATCATCCCACATCCATTTCACTACCTCAAGTGGTTATTATAAGCCTTCTAAAACCTATTTATCAGCATTCACTTGCTGACAAATGAGGGATCGTGAAATGAACTCTTCCACTACTTTCTTCATCCTTGGACACTAGTGCTGATGTCAGAGGTCCTGGTATATATTATCCACACTGGGATGTACCACCAAAAGGGATGTATTAAATTCCATAAACAACTACTCCATAAATGTCACTAGTATAAGGTTTTGTGCTCTAAAAAAGAATGGTGTGATCCAAACCTTTCAAAAATCCATTAGGAGACTATCGTGAGGATATCTAATCATGTCGGGGCTCACAGTGAATATCCCCAAGTTGTTCCTCCCAAACACTCTAAAGGAATGGAAAAGTGACAACCATAGACTGGAGGTACTCTAGTCTATCAATATCCATAAAGGATATCTGGAATGCGGCTAGATGTTATGTCATCTCACTCAGCAGGTGTAGACCTAACCCCCTATTGAGTGCATCTCCTACTATGTTCCCCTTTACAGTAGTGTAGACTATATCAATGTCAATGTCATAGAGGAACTCTAGCCATTACCATTGTCTCAGCTTCAGGTCCTTCTATGAGAAGATATAACTAACACTCTTTTGATCAGATTAGATATTAAACTATTCTATCATCAATTATGGTCGCCACATATTCAATGCATAGACCACTACTTCTTACTATTGATTATGGGTCATGTATTTCTACTCATGTTGCCTCCGCATTCATTACACAAAGGTGATCACCACTCACTCGTGGATTAGAACACATCCCAATGCTATCTTTAATGTATCACAATAGATTACATACCCAACACCCTCTTCTGGTAGCCTCAAGATGGGGGCACTTTTCATTCTCTACCTCAGCTCTTGGAAACTCAGCTGTATATCTCCTTCTATATGAAGCACTTCCCCTTCTTTTTCAATTCTCATAAGGGTTATTCTACATTGTAAAAGTTTTGTACTAATCTCTAGTAGTACCCATCAAATCCCAAAAAAACATCTCACATCAATCAGACACCTAGGTGGCTCCCAAGGAAACACTTCCTCTATCGTTTCGGGATCCACTAAAACACTAGACTCTAAGATAACATGCCCTAGAAAGGTGACATATTATATCCAAAACTAGATCTTTGAGATCTTTCCATAATTTCGGTTCTCTCAGAGTGCATCCAGAACTATGTACCGATGCGTGGTGTGCTCTTATGACGCCAATTGTACCAAGACATCGTCAATGATACCCACCACGAAGCGATCGAGGTAAGGCTATAATATCATGTTCATGAGTCCCATGAAAATTGTCAGAGCTTTGGTTATCCTGAATGTCATTACCATGAACTTTTAGTGGCCATACATGTATCTTAAGGTTGTCTTCGGTATTTCCTCTTCTCATACCCTGAGCTAATGATAGATTGATCTGATATCTATATTCGAAAACCATTTTTCTTCTTTCAGATAGTCGAAGAGATCATTAATCCTCTACAGTGGATATTTGTTCTTTACGGTCACCTGGTTCAGGGACCGATAGTCCCTGCAAAGCCTCAAACACCCATATGCCATTTTGGAAAACAAAATCAGGGTAGCCAATAGAGATACACTGGGACTTACAAAACCCATTCTTTGTAAGTCCTCCAACTGTAACCTCAACTCATAAAGCTCCATGGGAGTCATCAAATACGATGGCGTAGATATAGGTGTCATCCCTGGGAACAATTGGAAGTAGATGTTTATTTATCTATGTGTACATAGTTTCAGAACATCTTCAAGGAAGAAGTTCACTTACTATTCCACCACAACATGATAGCTCAGAATCCTCTCATCCACCACACTAATGGTGAGGCTTTCCAACTGATTTGGGATCAAATTTACCCTCCTCGCTGAAAGTCTACACTATGCTGCTATGTTTCCCTTCTCACCGAGGAAGGAAACCTTGGTCTCATTCTCATAGACACACCGCTCATTGTGCCAAAATATTTGATCTGACCATGGACTATGGATATCTAGTCCATACCCATGATGATGACATAAGGACTCAATGATAATACGTGGAGATCCTAGACAAATCTCTTGCCTCCTAGTGTAAGATCAACCATCTTGAACATTGGTGTAATAATCAAATCCACTACCATATGAGTCTCTAAATGTGTGGATCGAGCCAATAAATCCATTGGAATCTCTGAGCACCGAGTAAGAGTTGTGACAATGAATGTGTGAATAAAACTTGTCTCTATAATAACTGAAGCCACAATGGAGGAGACACAGATCATTCCTCAAATAATCTCTGGTGCTCCATGGTTATAGTCCTCTGATGCCCATAGGTGAGCTCGTCCCTATCCACCTACTCCCTATGGTCAGGTCGGACCACCTAGGGTTGGTGGTGGTAGAACCTCAAACCATCGTCCACTACCTATTGCATGGCTTGCTCCTCTACTAAATTTTCCGCCCTATGGTCCTCTCTGTTTGATCCTTTATGACTTCCTTGGTCATACCTCAATAGTCTTTTTGATCATCAGTTTGAAGGGTCGGGTAGTTGCGAGCCCTATGACCCCTCCCACTGCATTAGTATCATAGTATTCTCCTCTACTATCCTCCTCTAAATTGTGAGCTATGCCACTCAGACCCAACTTCCTGGGGTCTTCCTTGGAAAGGGCGAGCCCACTTGGACATATTCATCATCTTCTATCTAATTGATATAGAGGACTGGGATTTCTGTCATCTGATGGTGTCTTTCACCATCAGTGTCTGCTTAGCTAGGAAGCTCTCCACCAGTAGTTCTCTCTCTAACACTCTAGAAAACGATGGGATTTTGAATGATATAATTGTTTCTCTGATCTCCCATTGGAGACCCTACTAAAAGGCTCGCTCTAGGATGAAAGGGTCTGGTAAAAATTAAGTTGAGTTGTGAGAATGGTTAGTGAATCTGACCGAGTACTGGGCCACTATCTGGCTACCCTACTGTAAGTGTAGTAGATCCATAATATGAAAAGAACGCAGTTTCGATAGTGTGAACTATACACTCAAGAGCCTCTCAAAGTAAAACCAGGAATTAGTCATCTCCTCACGCGTTTGGAGACCCAGGCTCCACCGTCTCCATATTATTCCACAATAGAGACTAGAATCTAAAATCTCCATCTGTTCTGTTGGTGTCACGACCAAACAGAAAACCCATGCCATAGCCTCCAGCCAGTCTTCAGCTGCCTGTGGATCTTTCTCACCTCAAAACCTCAGAGGCCATTATATATGGAACATGTGAAATGCAATCAGTCGGTGTGCATGGTCGTCTGGTAGGGTAGGGGGTAGATGCTTCACTATGGGTGGTGGTGCAACTGGTGCAACACCTGAATGTGGTATCACTTTAAGAGGTCCCTACACTAACACATCATTACTCAGTTTTCAGTCATCGCGATCGATCACTATAATCCTAGATAGCTATCTACGTTATGGCATCATATAAATAAATAGATGTTACATATTCAATAAGTTAAATCTGTTGAGCTGAATCAAAATTGATCAAATGAAAATAATTTTCAAAACACATGAAAATAGTATTTTAATGTATCTTGCCATAAATAAGAACTCAGGGTCCTTGTGTATGGATACACCAGCCTCTAAACCATCACTGGACTCCCCAAACTGTAATCCAAACTCATGATACTTAACACAATTTCTCAAATGAAAAACAGAAACTCGTAGTCCTTCTGGTAGAACCGACCACCCTCTGATTCCACTTTGTCATGATCTGTCCCCCGGGTCCCATGTCATGACTAACCCAATCCCACATTCTATAAGATAGAGGTTGGAGAATATCAATGGAATGGAATAATCCAAAAATGGAAGGCATTGTCATTAAACCATTATGCACAGAGACAAGTTACATTGTACGTACACGTAAAGAACATTGGTAAAAGTGAAAGTATTTCTACTATTAAAAACCACCAATGAGAGTAATAGTAACTACTGAATTTAATGGTTTTGATATATAAGTCCAACTGGAAATGAAGTGCAACAAAAACGAAAAAAATGTGCTCTGAAGGTCTTTCACCAAGGATCTTACCTAAAAGGTAGGTGAATCTCATTGTCTTCCATCACCACCGCTCAACAAGTCTATAAATCACCTTCGAGAATAGTCTAGCCCTAGCTCCTCAAGTCTCGGTCAATCTATCTATTTTTTTCACAGGACACAACATGCGGTTGGTGAATCCCATGTAGGGGTGAGTATAACAATACTCATTAGGGCCCCTGAGACCCCCAATGGTCTCTTTGAATTTCTTAAAGGAAAAACCACAATGCATGATCCCAATCACTAATCACTAAGTAAAAGACAGCTCAAACCAGGTATACAACATAGAGAACAAAAATAATGTGGATTATTATACATCAGTATCATTTTATTTTTTTGAGAGGTTCTACTCCTGATCCACTTAGGGTCTCTAAACTGCAGATCCACATAGGGTATCTATACTGTCGATCTACACAGGTTCTCTCTTCAATCATTCCATACAGGGTTTCACAACCACTGATTCACATAGGGTCACTCTAATGTTGTTCCCCACATGGTCTCACTACTATCTATCCCCACATGGTTTCACTAATACCGATCCATATAGGGTCTCTCTACTACTATTCCATGATGGTGGGATCTCATACTGATCCACAGAGTGTCACTCTTTACATGATAGACAACCACATGATTCCGGAATTTGGTGTGCATCAGTTCCCAAAAACCCACTCCTCAATCCACTGGTTATATTTATACCACCACAAAATTTAAAAAATGAGTAACTCAAAACATCACCCTATATTAATGGTTCAAACACGAGAGGTGGTGTGTCAATTGGATTCCTGGTCTGTAAGATATAAGCAAAAAAGATAAATTGGGCCTGGTTGGATTTGAGTCAGATCAAACCCAACCATATTCCAACTTCCCCAAAAGAAAAAGTAGAGGATCTCAAAAGGACCACCCCATCTCGGGGGTCCTCATGTGGCTGATTACATGTCAACCGGAAGCCCAATTTCGGAGATACTCAAAGTTTAGCTAAATAGGTATGGTCTGGTCAATGTTCGAAAGCAGTTTGGCCTAGTTGGCCCCACCAGCCCATGTGGTATGTCTGAACAAGCCCACAAGTTTGTACCACATGGAAAACTTGGCCCATGCCGATGCGGGCCAGTTGCTTGATTCACCGAACAGACGGGGTGCATCTGGATCGTCCAACCGGTGGTGCCAGCGGGGTGCCGCCAGTGGAGCATCACCCCCTTCTGAAACGGCCAGCTGGAGAAGTCTATTTGTCTAGACGTGCGGCTCGAGTGGGAAGTTCTTCTTACCTCGTGCCGCAACGACACTGTTCCATGATGCATGCAGGCACCGCTCCTCCATATTTCTAGCTCGTATAGCCACCTCCAAACCTATAGTTGGTTCCGTGGGACACCAGATATGACCTGGTGGTCCATTTTCTTCCCCATCTCTGCCTATTGGCCTCTAGTGTCACCACCTTCACTATTAGTCTCTTAAAGTTTTTATTCCAATGCATTTCTAGACCACACACAAATAATGCACATAAACACAGAATGAGGGGGGGGGGGGGTTGGGCCTTGTTTGAATTGGCCCTCACCTTCCATGTTGGTGTTCTATTATGAGATGATAACAATCATAAATGAGAATAATTGATTCTCTGAATTAAGACCCGGAAACAACCACCCACAAGAACAAACGAGACCTGGATCAACCTGTTATTTGGTTGGACTGTGTTCATTTTATTTCCCATGAATAGGACTATAGGAATCATAAAACATGTAAACCCCAACCTAGATTCGGTGGAATCCATTGTAGATGATGGAGGTAATCCATGTTCAATGTCATATCTCAATGATCATTGAACCCTTGATAGATGTCCCCAAATGGTTGTCATTCTTCCACCATTATTCATTATAGTGGAAAGTCATCTATATTTTGTTAGATGTTCCTCCCATGGTTTCTCAATTCCCATGCCAATGGTTTTATTAAATAAATGAAACATCAAAACATATCATTCAATATTAAGGGTAATTAATCAAACTTTAATCTACAAATGTTTCAGTTACCCATCCCAAGGGACGTGTCATTAAATGTATATTATTTAATGTATGTCATTACATTGTGGTCCCACCATCCGCTGATCAATAGTTGCAGAAAGAATAAAATAACTTCTACTTATTTTATTATATTTTTTTTCAAAATTCCAATAATTACCTTTTTCATATGACCCTTTCCAGCTGAAGTCATGCTTCTCCTAAGTGAATGCCAATACTCTGAACCTAACAGTGCCCTCTAAATTTAAATCTGTGCACCAGTGCAAAATATTGAGATTCCCACCCTCACCTTTATTAAACGTACCATAAAAAATACAAATTTCATTCAACTTTTTCTAGGCCTTAAATCACGTGCTATTAATTTTTCAGTTTCATAATAATTTCATATAATTAAAAAAAATTATACAGAATTTATAGGTCTCTACACCACATATCCTTTTCAATATTCTAACAAAACAAAAATTGAAGTTATGTCAATCACTACTTAAGTTCCTCAAAAGACTCTTGATATATAGAACTAAGTTAAAAAATACCCATTTCTTGGAATGTGATATCATGGGCGAATCAAGACAAGATAAATCTTGAATAAACACCTTGTAAAACCCTTCTTGGGAAAGATAGAATCTAATATATATAAAAAATTTGGATAATCACATGACATCACTACACTAATCGTCTTGGGGTCTACTGATACCCCTCATTACAAGATCACTTGACCCAAAAAATTCTCCACCCTAATCGAAAAGGTGCACATTGTAAACATCTCATAGAGTCTATGATCACAAAGAGTATCAAACACAATCCCCAAAAGCCACTCATACTCCTCCTCGGTCTCATAATAGAATATGATGTTATATATATATAACATGAAAATCGAGTCATGATACTAATGGAACACTCAGTTCAAAATATGTATAAAGACTATTAGAGCATTTTTTAACCATAAATTAATTACCAAAGACTCAATGATGCCATACAAGCTTCAAAAAAAGAGGTTTTAGAGACACCAACTTCTCTAAATTTGAAATATTGATACCAAGAAGTAAGAAAAACTTTGGAGAACCTCATTTCCCCAATAAATTGATCAAGAAGGTCATAATTATGGGTAATAGTGTACCAATTCTTTATCATTACATTAATAATATTCCAGTAATAGATACAGTATTTGGGAGATCCATATAGCCTTTTCTCAAACAAAACTGGGGTGGACCACGATGAAACATTTGGGAAAATTAATTCATTGGATTCCAAATCATCATGTAGTACCACTAATTCCTTCAATAGGGTGGTGGGTAGACATTATGGGGGAAGAGGTATTAGTAGTGTTCCTTGTTCCAAGTCAATAGTTATCTCCACATCCTATTTCAGGGAAAACACCATGAAATACATTGGAAATACCTCATGAAATACATTCACCCTTAAAGTTAACTCATCCTAAAAACAACCAACCACATCATCTAATGTGAGGAATGATATTTGAAAAATGACATCCTCCCATCCTGGAAGACGAGTTCTTACACGTCATGACTGATGATCTCATTTTCTTTAAAAACCTAGTTACTCCCATAAGGTTATATGAAACTCACCTGCCATAGATAATAGTTGATATGAACCTAAAAACACACCAATAAATCTATACAATGGATCATGTCAAAGAGGACCATATCTAAGATGAAACAATCCATTTCCAGAATGACCCATGACTTGGTGAGCACACTATATGGTCACTAACACCATACTCTCAATTTTTACAAATCACAATCATTAAATATATATAATGACAGATATTCATGGTTCAAAACATTTACACATCCACAATATGAGAATAAATAATAGAAAAAAAGGAACCGGTATCAATGAAAACAATAGCTAATGATAATGCAATTAGAATAGTACCTTGAAATTTTGCAGGCCCTTCAACTAATTCCACAGGTACTTGATCCATAGAATTAAGTCACATAGTCTCTGATTTACCATTAGAAGGACCACTGAGCTAGGGATATGTACTGAACTAACTCATCCTAGAAGGAGATCCAACCCAACCACCATGACCTATAAACCAGTAAATTTTTATCATTGATGGTTTTGACCGAGCTGATATCTTTTTGAAATCTATAGGTCCTACACCACTATAGTATATTCATTCCATATTGAAAAACATTTAAAATTCCCTACCTATTTAAATCAATGGAAGGGTCGAGGTGTGTCTGAATAAGAAGATATCCTAGGGCTCACCTTTCATAACTAATGGAACAAAATATTACCAACATTAGATGCTATAGAAGAAGATGGACATGACTGATAGCTTAGACTACCACCTCCCTTATTCTCTTGCTAATCCTAGTTCTTCTTCTTCTCTGATAAGCTGACAATTTGTTGTCCCACTACTGAAATTAATCTAATGAAACCATAGTTTCCACTAAAACCAATATCTATCATCATATCATTATCTACCACCAATAAATATGTTTTCAACTTGATCAACAATACATTACATAAAATCTATAGTCACAAACCCATCTTGAACTTTTGATCCGTCAGTTGATCATTGGAAAAAACTTTAGTTGAATACAATACCTACTATTCAAAGAATATATCTTACACCACAATAGTTCTATATCCCCGTTGAAGATAAAAACTCATGGGACATAGATATTGACAATGTATTTGGGAAATATGACTAACTGAATAAGACCATTAAATCTTTCCTCCACGTCTTCTTATGCATCCAACAATACACCACTGAGTCCCACCACTTCCAAATGGGTCCTTCCAATAATAATGAATCACACCTTACCCAAAACAACTCATAACGTTTAGGAAACTAAAACATCATATCAATATTATCAATCCAATCATCACATTACTAGGGATATGTGATACTCCCAAAGTACGAAATATTTATCTCGATAAAATCCTATGATATTTCCTTTCTTGGATCAAGTTTGTATTCCCCAATATGTGTTTGACCTAATCCCACTCTATGCAAAAAATAATGGACAACTAGAACCGTGTATTACATCAGTCATTGATCAATTTGTGAGGGAGAACTGTCTCTAGACTCTTCTCATGGATTCACTTGAGTTCAATCGGGAGGAATCTTTCTATAACAAGTAATATTAGAAAATAAAACCCATAATCAGGTCCATCCTCCCAAAATGTTGAAAATTTCCATAAACAACAACAATTCCAACGAACATTCATAAATAAATAAAAATCTATATTCAACAAATGAGAAATAAAAACCACTACCCCACTTCCTAGTGTCCATGCATAGGCTGCAACTTGTACGTCTCACCTAAAAGATATGTAAAACCAAATATTAGAAAATATCATCGATACTTGAGTCTAGTCCTGAGGTGTGTTTCCCAGACGCCGCACTCCCAACCAGTGCCTCTTTCACTACAAAAAATTTATTTTGTAAATCAAAAATATTCCCCAAAAAAATTATAAAATAGAGTGAAAAATTGTATGATATCATTTTTATACAAACCCAACTGGCGTTCCATCCTACCCGAAACCTGAAAGATCATGTGGCGTGGCCAGAAGGACATTCCTGATCCCCCTATGTTCTCAAATATTTCATGGTTATTGACAATAAACATTGAGGAATGATTTCAACCATGATAAATAATCTGGATCAATACAAAAAAACACCACACCGAGATCAATATCCTTAACTAAAATATATACAACAATTCACATTATGAATTTTATAACTTTCTAAAAAACCAAAATACCACAAAAATAAATAGAAAAAAGAAACCACAACTTAAAAATTTATATAGATGAACAAGGATAATCACAAATTAACCACTACCACTAACACATGCAATAGGATGAAACCGTTGAAATAAGATCCACCATCACTACCAAAAAATATATTTCTATTACCTGGGTTGTACATAACAAAGTCTATATACACTCAATGGTGTATATATGATGTTATCAAAATACAAATATGATGTCACTGAAAAGAAGGATTCCATGCTATAAAATTAGAAGACAAATAAACATTCAAATTTTTATAAGAACATTTGATGGACTTCTATGAAATAAATTGGTTATAATTTCTGAGAAATAATTTTATATAGAACTATTCTATGAATAAAATACTCAAAAGAGGCTTACTTTGAAATTTTAATTTATAAAAGTTCAATCTTATACCACCCTTTATCATCAAACCACAAAATAATCACAACACAGGATAAAATAGTGGCTAATCTTTATAGGTAATAGAAATAGAGTGACCCTATGAACATTGTAACTCCAAGATAAGCTTATCTAACTAATACCTAGAATATCCTTATGCACGCAGAACTAGAGGGGATCCCATCCCATGGTCTAGTTGTCTCCAACAATAATATTAAACCTACATTGTCCTTTTATATGAGCTACTTGGCAGAATACATCCTATTCTCTAGTTGTATACTATCATATCACATGTTTAGTTATTGTTGCAGTGTCAATCCATCTTGAAGAAAACAAGCCACAACCCTGCCAAATCAAATAGGGTACTAGTTTTAGTACGACCACCTAGACACATGTGATTCCCATTGTTCTCAATTTCCTATTTCATATGACATATAAAATATTAAATTCACAAATACATGCAAAAAATAAAGAACAAAAATGAAAATAAACTTATTTCGTGGGCACATTCATCCAAAAATCAAACAAATATGGAAACAACCCTTTTTGTAACCAAAACCACATTCAAATTCATAAGCACATCAAATACATTTGGAAACACAATTTAAAATATTATAAAATATTTATAAACCCCATTTTAGACACAAAAAGATGTTCACACATGAAATCCAACCATTTCCATAGGTAAATTACAATTCAAGTTCTTGTGCACACTAAATTCAATTTAAAACACACTTAACATCACATGGAAAGTTCAAATTGAATATTTAAGATACAGAATAAGTAATCTCACATGAAAACCTCAATTTCATTTAGAAAACAAACTTTAATCTCATATGTGACTCAATACCATCTTAAGACACATTTCGTACATTTCAAAAAATATATTGAACAAATTAATAAATCACAACAATGAGGAACACATGAAAATTAATCAATATTTTTATAAAACTATCTTCCAACAAATTCCAAATTAAATCATATAAAAAAAATATAATCCATATAAATAACCCATAGAATGAATTTATGAAACATAGAAAACATATAAAAATCGTCTAATAATATAAAATCATGGAACCACCCACCATAATAATGGAAACTTCTAGAATCTATTGGAAAACCACAAACACCCTCTCCGAGACCAAATAAATGAAATAAAGAACCATATTCATCATTATTTTAAACAAATTCTTAATATTAAACACTAATGTGGTCAATCCACCCACAAAAAAAGAAGAGCCCAATGAGGGAGTAAGAGGAATCCGAAAAGATGGAATAAATCATGTAAAAATAGACTTAAGTGATGCTTTCTTAAATAAAAAAGGCCAAAAACAGAAAAATAATAGATTTCATGAGGTCCAATAAGGTCTGGATTAAGAAAGTTTGGAAAAAATCCAACATGGCACAGATTTGGGGTTATTTAGTTTTAAAATAAAATACTAAAAAAGAGTAAAATTAGCATTTTTAATTATCTAGAATGTCCTTATAGTTAGCCAGCACAGTTTTCCAAACTGTGTTGCAACCATTCATCCCTCTCTATCCATGTGGAAAAATTATTCATAGTATAATAACAAATGGAACATGTTTTAGTGGCTGGGACAATGCCACTATCCCAGGCACATGATTTTCCTTATGCTAGAAAATTGTTTCCCCAAACCATGCAAAAATAATGTGCTACATCCTTTAAAGACCAAAAACATTATTATTTGACAAAAAACTCTATGGGAATCTAATAATCCAATATTATATTATAAATTCAAAAATGAATATCTTAAGATAAAATCATATATTTGGAATATAATACACATATGAACATTAATTTGTCACTCTATTATTTTCATAGTTATTACATCATAGGATTTTGATTCTATAAATATTCAAATACCTAAAAATTGTTCATAACAAGAATGAAAATTACCCTAGGAATATACCCATTGAAATTAAAACAAGTTGTGTCTTTGGCCACTTTTTAATATATTTTTTGTTGATTTAGATAAAACCTAAAAATTCATTTCAAAGTTTTTAACACATGGTGAATCATTGTTATTGAATGAATCAACTTATTGGTAACCAGATAGGGGTTTTATACTTAGGAAACCACATAATATATATATTACAATAAATTAATGGTTTTAAATATTTTTTCTAATCCCAAGTGTTTTTAGTAATTATTTCTAATCCTAATCCAAAAAAACTAAAGTATCCACTACAAAATAAATATACCCTACCCTAATATGAACTGAGAGGCCCTACACAAACAATCCTAATTTTAGGAATATAAATACTATCTTTATACATAGGTTATCATACCACCTATTATGAATCATACAAAAAATGCATAATTTTTCATAATTTATTCATTTTTTTCATAAATACATGATAAATTCCAAATGCAGAATCTTGTATTGTTTTTTGTGATTAGCTATATAAAAAAAGTATCTCACTATTTTTGGATAATTTCAATGTAATCATAAAATAAAAGATCCCCTAATGGAAATCTCCTAGGTTATAATAATTTAGAAAACTTAGGTAATATTAATAATAAATGTGTTGATCTCAAATGATTATAAATTGAAACAATTATCCACTTATCATTAAGTGTAATATCATGATTATTAATATTGGAATAATATATCATTACAAAAGAAAAAAAGGATAGTAGTTATCCATTATGAATAATAAAAATAATTATTGTCTGATATGGTCAAATATATACAACTTATTTAGGGTGTGTAAACTTGTGATAATAAATAATACTCAGGTAAGATAACATAATCATATAATATATAAAACTAGAATGTTCATCATTATAAGAAATCAGACCTTGTAAACATATCTTACAACATCTAGTATGTACTAAATCTTATGAACAGAAAATTACACATCTTGTTTATGATCTATATTTTGACAATTGATGACACCATCAAGTTATAGTCAATCCCATGAACATTGATAACCATATTTATTTCATTCTCAATTTTGTGAACGTTTAAAACCACACTGAGTTCACCCGAAATCTATTTTACATTACAATATGCAACGATTTCACTATTATTGCAGGCAAAATATCTTAAAATATATATATATTTTTCTCAATCACGTGAAAATATAATACCATTTCAATTTCATGATATACTACTTTATCTCGTGATATATAAAACATTAACTCATACATTGAATCTCTGTAATGGACCCACCAATAAAATAATAAAAAAATTTCCTACATATGACATTTGAATTTGTAAGTACTCGTCATTCCCCTAATTCTTAATTAGTGTGTGGAAATAAAACTTTTCAAAATAAAATTCTGATAATATCATCACAATAATACATCTTTATAATAAAATTTGAATGAATCATCGAATTATATAATCAGGAAAGGACAATACACCACAAATTATATTGATATTATAAAAATTAATTTTTTAAGATTGATATAAATATGAAATAATAAAATAATAGATAATGAACATATATTTTCGTAGAAATTAAAAAACAAATCTCCAAAAAATGAATTAATTTTTTATTAAAAACCCAAGGGAACATTAAAACCATGTTCAATCATATATAAAATCTATCAAATTGGGAAAATAAATCCCTACTATATACTTGAACAATATTCTCTTTATACATTTAGAAATAAAAAGACACATTTTATCAAAATAATATTATTTTTAAATATTACATTTATTAAATTTTAATTACATAAAAAAATTGTATAAATATCATTACAAAACTTTTAAGTGTTTGTAAAAATATCCATAAAATAAACTTGAATGACATTGATATAGAGGAAAACTATTCCCATCCTAAAATTTGAAATAAGTTATGCTTTTTCTGAAAATATTCTTTATATATGATTGAGTACTCAAGAGGGTGAAATAAAAATAATAAGTAAAACAACACAAAATTTCAATAGGTGGGGAATATATATATTATTTTAGAGAGAATGGTTATAAAAAATTATTATAAGGGAAATTAATACATAAACAATCCAAATATAACATGAGATTATGAAAATAATGTAATTTCCTTTACTCTTGAAACCTAGAGATGGGTTCTTCCTTAATTACATTGTATTTAGATAAAATGAGTCATATTTTGGAAGATAAATTTGTTTAGTAGTATTATTACATTTGATACTTACATGATTCCAATGTTATATTCAGGAAACAAACGACAAAATTTTTTCAAGGATAACATTATTCCCTCTATTATATCCTCGAATACCAGTCATGGTACACATTATGAATTAGTGGGAAGGGAAAAAATAAATGTTAGGTTGAATACTCAGTATTTTTTATGTATAGAACAATTAATAATAAATAAATTAAAAAATAAATATGTAATTGAAAATGGCTTAACAAAGATGTTATATAAATAAAATGACAATCATGATAAAATACTGAATAATCTATATGGAAAGGTAAATAATAGAATACATATGCTATTTAATAACTAATATGGGATTGAAACTCATATAGAGAAAATATCATTATGAAAATATCATAAATAATAAGATAATGTATAATAAATTTTAAATGTTAAACAACTAAAAACATATTCCATTTAGTTAGAAAATTGAGAATAAAATCAATACATAGAGAATATCATTGTAAAAATCACAAGGATATTAATTATTTAATTATAAATGAAGGAATTTTTTAATCATTGGATTCTAGGATCACAAAAACATGATACAATTACTATTAACACTATTCTAAATATAGTTTAAAAATGATGGGAAGGTATACACTAGAAACCCATTTTACTACGGTTATTTAATTGATTCCTCTCTTGAGAAAACTAATGCATCATGTGGATATATAACATTGGGCCCTATAAGTCACATTATAAAAATAGAAATATTGATATATAAAATTATTGATTTATTTCTTGAAAATTTTTACTTATCATCAAAAATATTATTTTTTAAAAGAACATTGATTTATTAATATTTCCCATGTTAATCATGTATCTTTCCAAGTAAACAATAGATGATAGAATGATATACGATTTGTGAAATATTTACATCCACTAAATTAATAATATATATATATATATATATGAAAAATTAATAATTAAGTATAAATTTATATTTGTGTAAAATATTCCAATGAGGTATTATATAACTACATGAAATTGAAAATGTGAAAAATAACTAATATTTCCAAATGAAATGGATTTTTAGAAAAATACCTTATATTAATCATAACATTGAAGTCAGAATTAATAAAAAAATATATTATTTTTATAAAATGTAAATCGAAATAAAAAAATTATAAATAATCATACACAAATTATAATAATAATAATAATAGAAAATGAAGATGCAACCTATACCAATGTAAATACGTTATGTCATGAAATTTTACACAACATGTTAACTTTAATGGCAATTATACATTATTTAAATAATTAAAAATCAATCATTAATAAACATTAAATATTAAGGACTCAAAATATTTGATTTAAAAGAGATTGAATGTACACCATATAAAATAAATTTGGAAAACAAAAAATTATTATTCGGCAACGAAAGGTTATTGAGATGAAGTCACATTGCATATATATCCTTTTAGATGAAAATTATATAATGTTTTTATATTTTAATTAAACATTTTATTAAATTATAAAAGAATTATATTAAAAATTATAATACAATATATGTTTCTTTTATAACATCATATCACCTTGTTTTCTATAGTTCTTCATTTTTTTCAATAGTTTGGGTGATAGTTTCCTTTGTTTCCCTTGTGTTCCATGTCATTAATAATCTGGTTAATGATAATTTTATATAGTCCCACAATCTCCTGAATAATATTAAGGTTATCAATATAATTTTTTCAATTGGATGAATTTTTAGAATCATTATTTAATTTTTATCATAGGGACTGGATCACATCAAATCATGGAGACAATAGGTCGCACGTATGCATGAACAACATTATTATTTTCATAATAGGATAGAGTGTAAGGAAACTGGTTAAATAGTAATATTAGAAACTAAATATCCTCTCATTTATGTCACATATATTGATTAAATTTATCCATTTTATATTCCATGTAAATTATAAGGGAAAATCAATTCATGTTTCTTCGTAAGGTCATAGAACACTAGACACTCTAGTAACATCCTTATATTTTATATGGAATAAAAAGTAATAATGTTTATGTGATTATATAATTAAATTTGTATACTTATATCATAATTTCATATAAATGATTACAATTTATCATTATATCAATACTCATAAGGTGTTAATGGTAAATGAATTACATTTTTTCACAAGGTGGCAGTCCATCGTACACACGATCAATGATTTTATTTCCCATTAGATGGTGGAATACTTGGATAAATATTATGCATTAGAATAATAATATATCATTATCTGGGAGATAGTAATATTAATATATTATATATTTTCAGACATAATTTATGGTAAAATAACATAGAATAAAATGGATGGTATTTATTAATTCAACTTCATTCTCTAAGAGAAACAACTATTATATCTCTTCATAAGGTCACTAGGGATGGATTTTTGTGAATACAAAATGATCTAAAATGTTTAAAAGGTTTTTTTGAGTTATTTTTGGAAGGATTCGATTACCCAAATATCAAATGATATGTGAATAACTGAAGGTGGGTATTACCTTTTTATATCTGCAAAAATCTTACCTTCTTGGAAATTGCATTAACATTTTGTAAAAGAATCCAAAATTATATTTTCATTCGCGTAAAAAAAATATTATAATTAACCTTATTAAATCATTTTTTATAGAATAATTTAATAATATTTCCATAAAATAATATTTTTGACCTGTTTTTATGTCATTTTCACCATATATTTTATGTTAAACCACTGATAAAACATATTTTTACCAAATTGATGGTATGTATTTATTTATTGTTTTTTCAATCCTTTTTCGTCAAAAAAATATGATGAAATATTAGATAATATATATTTTTATGATTTAAAATATGGATTTAATTATTTAAAATTCAATTGAGATTGGAGGAATAATTCAATTGAAAACTATACCTACTAACATGATAAAAAAGAGATTTTCTAATGAAAAAATTATCATAAGAATAGAAGGATTAAATATAATAACGAACCTTAAAATTGATTAAAATTACACAAATTTTTAAATTTTAATATAACTTAAATAAATTTAATTTATAAAATATTAAATATAATTCAACCATGAAAATTATTTATATAAAAATTTTAGTTTTCATTAAAAAACATTATTTAATAATATTAAATGAAAAATTAAACTTTTTATAAAAATATAAACACATTTTACTAATATTTTATTACTAATTTGAATTCAAAAATTATGTACATTTTATAAAATATATTTTATAAATGTGATTGATAAGAATTTGAAATTATCTATATATAATGTGACTAACCCACCTTTTAGAAAACCAATAATTTTTCAAAATAAGTTCTTTTATGTTAAAATTATTAATATATTTTTGTTAGTAAATATATGACCATTTATTTTATTTTTTCATTTATAAAACATATTACATTCATAATTTAGTTAGTAGTATTCATTATCACCAGTTTAATGGATATGTTATAACGTTTAACTATATGAAAGCTCCATTATATGTGGGGATGGGCATCCCATAATCTATTGGAGTGATTAAATTTAAAGATATATATTGTTTTGGTTGTTCAAGATTGATGTTTCTTTTCACATAAAAAATTGAGTAAAATGATCTTATTTAATATTTTTGGCAATATTATCCCCAACTTAAATAACATGAATCTTTACTATTAGATCATGAACATAGAAATTAATAAATTTATATTTTAAGATTACTTTGTTAAAAAACACTTAATAAAAAGGAATACAAAAGTGTACTCTTAATAAATAATAATGTGAAATATAATGGCCATATATAATAATACAGATCTATGTGTCTATGTCAGATAACATTGTTGGAATGTAAAAATGTAAATATTAAAGAAAACAATAAATAATTATTAACAGTGATAGGGGTGATTAATCATAATAAAGTGAATGATGAATGGAATTTTAAGGACATTAAAACCAAAAATATTTAATGGTTTAAGATACAACATGATTAATTGGGTATTAAAGAATTATTTTTTAAAATAATCAAGACCCTTTACCAAATATTGGGGTTTTATGTTATCATATAATACAATAAATAAATATAATAAAATCCGAAATTAAAATATGATAAGAAAAATTTCATCCTTTTTTGTGCCCCATTTAATTTCAATTTCATTACAAACTCCAAAAATGAATCTCCAAAAAGGAATTTTTTTTATGAATGAAGCAGTAAAATTCATTTTTAATAGATTATAAGAACCATGAATGATTTAAAAGAATTTACTCCAAAACTAACTATTTTCAATATAAAATATGGTGTGAACAAGTTATCCAATATAATACATTAATATGTAAACCCCAATTTTAACATCAATTTTTCATCATTAATAATTATTACTCAAATTTTGTAACTAAAAACCAAGAAATATTATCAATAACATCACACAGTGGTGGGAATTAAACCCTAACCATCTTTCACATGTGGCTTCAAACAATTCATCCTTGCCATACAGGAAGGGTCTTCACCAATAATTCGGGGTTTCCATTATCTAAAACAATACTAATATAATTCCTATACAATTCAAAAATTGTGATGACACATAATTTATAAATGTATCAACCCATGTAAATAATGAATAATACATTTTCATATTTACTAATATTTGTGATTTAGATATTAATTTTTCTTTAAATAGGATGCAATGTTCGATGGTGTACATGATACGCAACAGCAGGTTTCATTAAAATCTTACAATGCATACTAAAAATATAAAAATATTATTTCAAATAGTAGTTAACACCTAGTCATTGTTTTTTCGAGAATGAAAAGAACATACTAAAATATGATTATACATGTTTGTTATATTTTTTTTAAATTTTTCCAATAAAATCTAGAGACTTAAAATATGAATGAATCTATTTTTAAGCCCAAATAATCTAATGATCATTAAAAGGTCGATTTGCCACCTTTTATGGAGAACCCACATTGAATCTAGGTTTGGTAACTTTTATATGTTTTATTTTTCAATATATAAATTATTATTTATAATCGGGACATCGAAATTTACTTTGGATGAAAATTTTGAATTTTTCTGATTAAATTCATTTTTAATTAATAGTAAAAACATTGTATTTTAATTCAAAACTGCCATGAAATCTTTTTTATTTATAATGATATATTATATTTTTAATTTTTTTTGTAATGTGTAATTATATTAGGTTTGTACTATTTAAGTCAATTTTGGTTATTGGAAGTAATTTTATTTTGAAATTGGACACAAATAAGGGTCAATATTTTGATAGTTATTATTTCATAAAAACACGCCTCCATTTTTGATAGCATGGATTAATTTTAAAATTTTTTATTTCACTTATATTTTTTGAATTTATAAAAATTTATTCCATATTTTGAATCAGGAGGTCGAAATTGTGTAAATATGTAACTTTTTTTTAGACATTATGAATATTTACTTCAGTAAAAATTTTATTTACCATGGCTAAAGGAAAAATCTGGTAAATAAGGGTAATAAAATAATATTATAATTATATAGAATTACAATAACATGTGACCTAATCCTATTGGATGATAAATTTCCAACCATGGGAATCCATGGGTCAATTTTGGGACCCATTGGATCCAATTAGGAGTGATAATGACACTTTATTTTAATTATGTTAATGTAAAGGCAAAAATGAGATAAATAAATATCATTTAGTAAAAAGTTTATTAAATAGGGTTATATAGGTTATATTTTCAACTATAAATATGAATATGAAATATAAAAATCTTTCATACATCATATAAGTTTTTAATAATTTTTATAATTCAAATAAATAAAATTATTTATTACACAATAATGATGTAGTGTTTACCTATTTAATGAATGATTTAAATAAATAAGATTATAAATACTAAAACAATATCCAAAACCTATGTAATTCTCTTTGGATGTTTTTTTCAAGCTTGAGTCATCATATATTTGACTTTAATCATTTTTGGTTTTTAATAACTAAGATGCGTTCATAATAAAATATTTTTTTCAAACTTTCTTAAAGAGCGCCTCCTACCCCATATAATAGGGCACCAACTATAACACATTCCTAAAAAATATCAATACCCTTGGCTCATCCAACCTCTTCCAAAATAAGCTCCCCACACCCTTATCCCTCTTCTAGAATCCTTCCCATAGTCAGAAGGGAATTCAAGTAAATCTTTTGGTTCAAACCAAATGGGGATACATGATTTAAAGGAAATGTCTTATTTTATATTTTTTTTTATTTTACTTCTACAACCACATACACTCTTTTACTTCATTTACTTTATAAAAAACAAAATTATCCTTATTATACTTGGTTTTTGTTATGAGATGGATTAGAACTACAATTAAACAAACTTCCATCTAATGGTTATGGAACATACTATTTCTGTGGACAGCAAAATACTGCCTCATGAAAAGATGATTGTTCAATATTCTCCTACCACCTCTTTTGGTGGCCATTTAGATTGAACTTTATTTATATGTCATATATATTATATTTATATTTTTTATATTGTTTGTTTTTTTATATAATACCTTTATTATTTCCAAAGTGGGTAAATACAAAAATTTCATTTGAGGAAGTGTGGACTACCGCCCCCTCAAAGTGATATGACTCATAAATTCCATATTTGTAATGTATAAAGGATTGAGTTAAAGAAATTTTATATGATATTATACTGGAATTATAAAATACCTAGTATCATTATGTTCTTATTCTATTAAATATCAAATAGAAATTAATGTAGCGTTCATGTGTTCGTACGGCTTGTTGTCTCCATGAACGGTGCATTTAATTACATATCTCCAACTGTTATGTGGAGTTATAAATATATATATACTACATATTAATGATATATATGATATCTAAATCATGAATATAATTCTTTAGATAATTTAATTTTGACCACATGAACAACTTCTAATAATAAGTTTATTTTTTACTCAAGTACCAAATATCGACAAAACGACAATTATTAATATAAATGGTTACATAATATTTATAAAATGGTAAAAAGTGATATAAAATGAATAATAAACTTGAAAAATGTTCGTAAGAAAGTATAAATTATCATTAGTTTATTATTCAATAGATTAAATAATAATCAAGTCATGTTGGACACAAGGTAAGGGACTTAGTCTCAATCTCCTTTCATTGAGACATATTTTGTTTAATAAATGGATTCCTTTTATACGGTGTATAAAAACATTTTACTTCTAATTTAATTTTAAAAGGGAATATTTCTCTACGAAGTGTTTTATTAAACAATAAAAGAAATGTTTTTTAACATTTGTAGTGACAATGTCCTTTTCCCCCGCTGCGAGTATTCTTTGATCTTTGGCTTCCTTAACAAGCCGTAATGTTTTTAAAAGGAAAATAAATACCATTTACTTTTTTAAATATTTTGGTATTCAAAATTGTTTTGAAAATGGGTTTTTTATGTCAATATATTCTAAAGATATATTGTGATTAAAATGTGGAAATGATATCATTCCTTTATATTTTTTTATGTGTTATGATTTTTAAATGGTACTATTACATTTGAAAGGTGGTTACGTGATAAAACAAATGATGTGTGGTGACATGATAAACCCGGACAAGTGGTTACATTATAACCTCCAATGTATTGGGTATGGAAGTCAGTGGTATGGCTATTCCATTTAGTGATTTATGTGGAAGTATCCTGTATGGTTATTCCATTTAAGTATGTTTATGTCCCAAGTTACATTTATATGTAATATATTCATTCTATGGGTTTTATTGTAATATTGTGTTTTCAAAATGGTATGAAATGATATTTTATTCAGTGAAGAGTATTTACTACTTCATAAAAGTGAAAAGTATTACTTATGATATGGTATTCATGGTTTACTTTTTTTAAAAAAATAATTGTTTTTATTCTTTGTGTATCCCTTAATGAGCTTCTTGTGATCATTACATGTTTTTGAAATGATTTCCAGTGGACATAATGTGAATTAGGGTCAAGGATGGAAAAAGGAAAAGTCATTCTATCAAAAACATTGAACTAGGCATGACTCTTTTTTTCAAAAAAAAGTTTTTATTTTATGAAAAAAATCGAAACTGAGTAGAAGTGTATAATTTGTTATTTTTGAGATGAAGTATAACAGTTCTGTCCTAACACTCTAAAAAACTAAACCTGAAAATATCATAAATTTGAATTGTTCAATTAATTCAATAATATGTAATGTTTTAAGGCATGGTCCTTATAGTTGATATCAGAGGTCGGTTTAGACAACATTAGGAGTTATCATATTATTAAATTAATATCTAAAATTTATTTTTAGTTTATACAATGATTGAAATGATATAGAAATTACAGATTACAATTTTTAATTGCCTAATATATTGTTGTGTCCAGAATGGTCTTCCATAAAGGAAACAGAGCAGCTATGATGGGACAAAATCAAGAGGAAGATGACCATCTAAATCAGCAACATGACATGATAAGAATCAGAACTGAACAATTTGTTGCATTGATGGAAAAATTGACCAGGGAAATAAATGGGGGTGGTATCCATGCACAAGATCATCCAGAACAACCATATAGGAACATGTCAGTTGTAGATCATTTAATGAAGTAGAATCCCCCATCATTAAGAGAATCATCTGACATAGTTCTAGAAGAAGGGTTGATTAAAGAACAGGGGAATATTGTTGATGTCATGGGGTGTTCATAACATCAAAATGTTAGTCTCTCTATTTACCTTTTTGAAGGTGAATCCGATCAGTGGTGGTAAATGGTGAAAAATATCCAAAATAGTGAGGATATTAATATATTTTATTGGGATGATTTTAAAGGTATGTTTCTTCAATTATATTTTCCTAAGCTGATTTGTCTTTGGATGGAATAAAAATTCTTAGAATTGAGGCAAGAGTATGACTTAGTGACTACTTATGAAGAAATATTCACTCGACCAACATGGTATTATCCAATTTTTATTTCTGATGATGATAGTAAGATAAATAGATTTTACTCAGGACTAAAGCCATGATATCGAAAAGCATCAGTATCATATGAATTACAGAACAATGAAAAAAATTTCAGATGCGCTGAGAAGGTAGAAATGTAGTTTTATGATTATCAGGTCTCCAAGTGATAAAAAAAGATGGGGTATTGTTGGCAGGAAAAGGGAGTGAATTCATAGAATAATCCTATAGGTAAGAAAATTAAATACCCATCTAGTGAAAAGTGTAGTAAAAAGCATCCAAGAGAATGTTTTTTAAATTCTACAAAGTGCTTCTGGTGTGGAATGTCTGGTCATATTTCAACTAACAGTAAGGAAGATAACCAAGAAGGAAATTAAAAACCAACATTAAGATATTTTAAGTGCAATGAAATGGGTCATTATTAAAATTGGTGTCCAATTAAGAACACAACTGATGGAAATCAGCTGGAGTAAAAGTTGAATGGGGTGGTGAAATCCATTGAAACTACTTCATTAGATGTTTGTCCATCTAATGAAGTAGTATCAGGTACATTTTTTGTTTCTTTAGATTAAGCCAATGAGTTTTTTGATTCCGGGATTACACATTTTTTATTTCGGAGATGTTTTCTAGTAAATTGGAAATTACATATCAAGATATGAATACAGATCTTATGGCAAAAACACATGGATGAAAATTTTTAACAATATGAAATTATAAGTACCTTACTGTCATTGTGTGTGGAATTAATCTACTAAAAACATTATATGTTTTCCCCAAGTAGAGTTTGATATTATTATGGGTATGGATTGGATTTCTGTTTATCATGCGAATATTTAATTTGATGATAAAGAGGTTTCTTTTCGTGAAATATTTTCATTTTGTATACAAGAACAAACCCCTACATTGGATAACATATCTTGAAGCTGTGAAATTAGTAAATAATGGAAATAAATATTACCGTGAACATATTGTTGAAAAAAAAATGAAATGTTCAGATTAATTATATTCCAGTGGTAAATGAGTATCATGAGGATTTTCATGATGAGTTTCCTAGTATAATACCTGATCAGGAAGTTGAATTTATTGTTGACTTAGTTCCAAATTCTATGCCAATTTCAAATACACCTTATCGAAAGGCACAAATTGAAAATTTATATTTAAACATGCAAGTTTAGGAGTTATTTGATAATGTTTTCATTTGACCTAGGACATCACTGTGGGGTGCAGTAGTCATGTTTGTTAAGAAAAGATGGATCAATTAGGCTTTCCATTGATTGTAGAGCATTGAATAATGTTACCATTAAGAATAAGTATCCTTTGCCTCATTTCGATTTTTTTTATCTTCTCATGGGAGCTCAATATTTTTCCATGATTGGATTGAGGTCGGGGTACATTCAGTTGAATGTAAATGAATAAGACATTCAAATAACCACGTTTCAAATGACCATGTTTCATACTAGATATTTCCATTATGAATTTGCAGTTATGCCATTTGGGTTAACCAATGCAGCTTATGTATTAATGGATCTTATGAATAGAGTTTTTTGTGAGTTTTTGGATAAGATTGATGTCTTATTTACTGATTATATTTTGGTTTATTCTAAAACCAAATAGGAACAAGAAAATAATTTAAGGGTTGTCTAGAAAACCGTAAATGAATAGAAACTATATTTGAAATTCAAAAGGTGTGAGTTTTGGTTACAAAAAAATTCATTCCATGGTTAAATAATTTCAAAAAATATCCTGACTATTGATCTTGGTAAAATAATGGTTGTTAAATAATGGCCAAGTCCCAGAAATATAACTCATATCTGTAGTTTTCTTGGTTTAGCAGGTTATTATTGGAAGATTGTTGATAATATTTCACAGTTATCTAGCCCAAAGACTAACTAAACTTGAAAACTTGATATGTTCATTTGGACAAAAGAATGTGATGATTAATTTCATGAATTAAAAAAATATTTGTTAAAGCTCTTATTTTGGCATTACCTACCAAAGATAGGGAATTTTTTATATTGAGTAAAGCTTCATTGAAAGGACATGGATATGTCCTTATTCTGAATGATCAGGTAATAGCATATGCTTCGTGTCAGTTGAAACCTCATGAGTTAAATTACCCTACACATGATTTGGAAATATATTCTATTGTTTTTTCTTTACCAATTTGGATGCATCATCTGTATGGAGTAAAATTTTAAATATATACTCAAAAAAATGATTGTTGTATATGATCACTCAGAAATAATTAATCATGAGACAGAGAAGATGGATAGAATTAATCAAGGATTATGATCACATGATCCTTTACCATACAAGAATGGAAAATAATGTTTATGAGGCTTTGAGTCAAAAAAGTAATTCTAAATTAACGAATATACATTCAGAATGAGATCCTTTGGTTTTAGATTTGATGAAAATATTCATATTAGTTATTGATGCAGAAAATTATTCTATTCTGATTCAGGTGTTAGTGAAATCATATCTATTAGAAAGAATAAAGAAAGTGTAGAATGATGATAGTGAGTTAAAGAATAATGTATAGTTAGTTCAAAAAGATAAGTTTCTAGAATTTAACATTTTATAATGATTGTGTTTTGAGGTATTGGAAAAGGTTATTCATTCCTTCTATTTCTAATTCAAAAAATGAGTAGTTTTTTAAAACTCAGAGTTCTCCATTTTCAGTTCATCATAGTTGTAGTTATACGTATAGAGATTTTCTGGAGTATTACGGGTGGGATGGAATGAAAAGAGATATTTTTTATTTTACTATAGAGTGTTTGACCTGTCAGAATGATAAATTTGAGTAGTAGTTACCAAAACTAATGCTACAGTCTTTACTAGTTCCAGAGTGGAAGTGGGAAAATATATCCATGGACTTCGTTATGGGATTACCGAGGAAATCTCAAGGTAAAAATGAAATCTGGGTTATAGTTGATCGATGAAATAAATTTTCTCATTTATATTCTTTTCATGATACTACATTGGAAGATCAAATTTCTTGTTTTTATTTCAAAGTGGGATTTAGTTTTCATGGAGTTCCCCTCTCCATTGTATCTGATCATCATCCTAGGTTTACATCATACATTAGTAATGGCCTTCAATATTCGTTGGGTACTGAATTAAATTTTAGTACATCTTTTCATCCTCAATCAGATGGGTTGTCCTAATTAAAAATTCAGACCTTGGAGGATATGTTACGTGCTTGCTCGATGAATTACCCAGGATGTTGGGACCAACATGTGTCTTTGGATGAATTTTCTTATAATAAAAGTTTTTATTCTAGTATACAGACGGCCCCATTTGAGGCATTATATAGAAATCGGTGTCAAAATCCAGCTTTTTGGGATGAAGTATATGAAAAGAAACTAATGGGACCTGAATTGGTAGAGGTGATGACAGATATGTTTCATTTTCTTTAGAAGAACATGATAACTCCTCAGAGCAGGAAGAAAAGTTATGCACTGAAGGAAGGGTCTATATTTCGAGGTTAGGATCATGTAATTCTCATATTTTCACCATGGAAATGTTTGACGTAATTTTGTAAGGGAATGTTGATTCTGAGGTTCATTAGAGCTTAATAAATCCTAAAAAATGTTGGATTAGTTTCATATAAATCGGATTTACCTCCATGTTTATCAAAAGTACACAATGTTTTTCATGTTTCAATGTTGAGAATTTATATGCCAGATGCATCTCATGTTTTGGGAACATAGGTAGTTTAGTTCGAAGAGAATATCTCTTATGAGGAAAAACAAGTATATATTATTGAATGAAGAGGGAATGTGTTTTGAAATAAGGTAATTCATCATGTATTAGTTCTATGGAAAACTCATATAGTTTATGAGGAAATGTGGGAATCTAAAAATGATATGAGAGATAAATACCCCCACTTATTTTATAAATGAATAAAAATTACGAGGATGGAATATAGAAAATGGGGAAGGATGTAATATCCTAGGTAAATAAAGAATAAGAAATTTTCATATTTATTAATATTTTTGAATTAAATATTATTTTTACATTAAATATGGTGATATGTTTGATGTTGTACCTGATACATAACAACGGGTTTCTGTGAAAACATACATCATACTTTAATAATATTGTAATATTATTTTAAATTGAAGTTAACTCCTAGACATTATAGGGGTTGGAATGAATATAACTAACTAAAATATGATTATACATGTTTTTTAAATGTTTTTATATTTATCCAATTAATGGCATAGGCTTAAAATGGGAATGAATCATATTTTAAGCACAAATACTATAATATTCTTTAAAAGGTTGATTTACCACCTTTTAATATAGAACTGTCATTAAATCTAGTTTTTGTCACTTTTATAAGTTCAATTTGACATAATAAAATTCTTCTTTTGTATCAGGACCTCAAAATTTACTTTGGATGAAATTTTGGTATTTTTCTGATGAAATTCATTTTTAAGGAATAGTGACAAATACAGTTTTTTAATTCACAACTGCCTTTTAATATAATTTATTTATAAGGTAAGATTATATTTTTAATTGGTTTTGAATTTTATTTATATTATAGTTTTACTATTAAATCAAATTCTAGTCAGTGAAAGGTATTTCACTTTGAAATTGGACATAAATAATTGTCTATCTTTTGATAGTTATTATTATTTAAAAATGTACCTTTTGTTTTGGTAGTGGGAATTAATTTTAAATTAATTTCATCCACTTCATGTTTTGAATTTTGGAAAATGTATTCCATATTTGTAATCAGGAAGTCCTAATTATGTGAATAGTTATCTTTTATTTATAGACATTGTGAATATTTACTTCAGTAAAAATTTTATTTACCATGGCTAAAAGGTGAATATGGTAATCTAGGGTAAAGAATAGTATTATAATAATATTAAATTACTGTAAAATGTTTTTTAATCCTATTGGTTGATACATTTCTGACCATGGGCATCCATTGGCTGGTTTTAGAACCCAATAGAGCCACTGTCATGTGATAATGACAATTTATTTTGATTAACTTAATGTAATGGATAAAATGACATAAAAATATATTTTTGGAAATAAATTTTTTCATGGGGTTATATAAGTTTCCTTTATACTATATATATGAATTGGTAGGTAAAAGGATTTCATACATCATAGAATTTTTTATAATTTTTTTAAATCATATAAATAAAAATATTTAGGACACAATAATGGTACAGTGTTATATTCATTAATAAATGATTTAAATAAATATGATTATAAATACTAAAAAAATTCCCAGACCTGTCCAATTTATAATTTATAATTTTATTTTCAAGAGAGGTCATCTTATCTTCTATTTTAAAGATTTTATGTCATTTTGAAACTGAAGATAATTTTATAATAAAATAATTATTTCAAAAATTCCTAATGAACCCATCCTCCCCCTTATAAAAGGACACCACTTCTAACTCATTCCTCACACCTCTCAATCCCCTTGGATCATCCAAAATCTACCAATATAATCACCCCATATCCCTCTACTCCTCTAGAAATCTTTCATAAAGGAATAAGTAAATTCAAGTAAACCATTTGGTTCAAACTAAATGGAGATACCAGATCTAAAGGTAATGTCTTCTTTTATGTTCATTTCCACTATTTTACTTCTCCAACCACATAAAATATTTTTATTAATTTATTTTATAACAAAACAAATATCCTCAATATACTAGGTTTTTTATGATAATTATTTGAACTACACTTATACACACCTCCATCAAATGGGTAAATACCATGTTGTTTCTGTGGACAGCGAACTACTGCCTCACGAAATGATGATTGTTCATTCTTTGCCCACTACCTCCTATGGTTGTAATTAATAATGAATATTATTTATATTTGATATATATTATATTTATCGATTTTATTTTCTATTGTATTTTTCATTTATATAATTACTTTATGGATTCCATAGTGGGTAAATACTATAATTTCTTTCGAGGAAGTGCGGACTACCACCCCCTCAAAGTGATATGACACGTTCATGCCATATGTGGAACATATAAAGGATAGATTTAATGAAATTGTATATAATATTATAATGTAATTTTAATATACCAATGTATCATTATTTTTTTATATCATTATATATGAAATAGAAATGAATGTATCATTTATGCGTAAGTACGGCTTACCATCTCTATGAAAGTTGAATTTCATTTCTTATCTCCAAATGTTTTGTACAGTTATAAATACATATATAATGGATATATATAATACATATGATATCTGAATCATGAATATACATCTAGAGATAGTGTAAAATTTACCACATGAACAAATTTTAATTATAGAAAGTTCATTTTTGACTCAAGTACCAAATATCGACCAAATAGCCATTATTAACATGAATGATTACATATTGTTTATAAAATGATAATAAGGGATATATAAATAATAATGAACTTGAAAAGGTTCTTAATAATTTATGAATTAAATTTAGTTTATTATTTAGGAGTATAAAGAACGATCGAGTCAAGTTAGATATGAGGTAAGGGATTTTGTCTCAATCTCATTTTATTGAGGCATTCTTTGTTTTATACATGACTTTATTTTATACGGTGTAGAAAAACATTTTTCTTCTCATTTAATTTCGAAAATTAATCCTCTTTTGAAGTGTTATACTAAATGAAAAAAGGATTTTTTTAATTTTTGTGGTGACATCGTCCTTTTCCACCGCTGCGAGTATTATTTGATCTTTAGCTTCCTTAACAAGTCATAATGTTTATAAGAGGAAAATAAATACGATATATTATTTTAATTATTTTGGTATTGAAAATGGTTTTGTTAATGAATTTTTTATATCAATATATTTAAGTGATATATTGTGATTGAAAGGTTGAAATTTTATATTTCCATTATATTTTTTTAGGTGATGTAATTTTATAATGGAACTTGAAAATTTGACAGTTGAATACATGATAAACTAAATAACGGGTGGTGTCATGATAAACTAGGACGGGTGGTTACGTTATAACCTCAAATGCATTGGGTACGGAATTCAGACGTAATGTTATTCCACTATGTGATTTGTGTGCATGTCGGGCGTATGGTTATTTCATTTAGGTATGTTTATGTCCCAAGTTACCTTTATATGTTATATATTCTTCTAATGGGTTTTATGGTAAACTAGTGGTTTAAAAATGGTATAAAATTACTTTTATTCTGTGAAGAGTCTTTAATACTTTATAAAGGTGAAAATTGTTACTTATGATAAGATATTCAGGGTTAACTTATTGTTTTGAAAAACTACTAGTCTTCCTTATTTTGGAATCCCTTACTGAGCAGTTTGTACTCATTATATATTTTTGAAATGTTTTTCACATGACATAAAGTGGAATAATGACCAGGATGGACCAAAGAAAAGTAATGATATCTCAAATATGGAATGAGACATGACTTTGTTTTCAAAAAAAGTTTTTATTTTATGAAAAAAATGGAAGCTGAGTAGATGTTTATACATTGATATTTTTGAGATGAAATGTAATAGGTATGGACAAACTCTCTAAAAACCTAATCATGGAAAGGTTCTTAATGTGAAATATTCAATTAATTCATTATAATGTATGGTATTAAGGCTGTTTTCTAATAATAAAAAATCATATAATTGATACTCCATAATTGTTACTAAAAAATATAATATTAAGTGCAAAAAATGAAAATTCATTATTCATCAAATAAAAGTTTAATATACTAAAACAACCAGTTTTATTCCTACTATTTTTTACAATGTATCTATATTTTTTGTGAAATACTATAACATAAAATATATATATATATATAAGACGTTTAACCTATGATCCATAGAATACTGATAAATCATGATTTTATCCATAACACTGAAATTAATATAGACATACGTGCTTCGAAAAGTTTATCCATTTATTTTTTGTTTCATGATTCTTATTAAAAATAAAATTGGAAACAAAATAACTTCTACCATTTAATTAATGAATCCCAGTACAGTAATACTTCATCTATTTTATTTCGACATAAGTCTCCCCTTAGTCTAGGGGGTAAAAATCTGAAGAGATAATTGACTTGGACAATTCCAAAGTTCCCCAAATTTAAGGCAAAACATAATAAATAGATTCTTATGATAAGATTTATTTTTATCTTAAATAATATTCATGTTTCTTCATCAATTTAGTACATTATTCAATTATTTGGAAAAAATTAAAAAATTTCCCATTACGTTTAGACTCATTCCTGGGGGTATCATTATAATATAATTACAAGTATAGTAACGATCATTATTTCCTCCCTGTTCGTTATCATTCCAGATCTTTCTGTACTCTATCATTATTATCTTTATTGAGTCTGAGAGTTTATTATGGTATATGGTTTTAATCATATTTTTGGATATATTATTATAAATAATCATGATATCTATAACTATTTTGATCATCACATTTTTTCTAATACACACCTCATTTCCCACCATGTTCATTTTTTACATGATTCCTTGAGATTCTATATTTTGACTAAAACCAAAAATCATATTTTGAGAAACAATTTTATTATTTATAGAATGTTATAATCAATAATAGGATTTCTAAATAATGTCCCATTGTTATAAATCTATGATACCTTATTCTTATCCAAGATTATTCATTTCAGCATCTATTCAAATCCTTCAAAATTTATTGTAAATAAAATGTGAATTATCATATGAATATTCCAAGGAGTGTTAAAATATGTGTGAAGTTAGGAACAATGTCATGAAAATTTTTATTATCGATTCAATTGAAAAATAACATTCTCAGAGTTGATACTCTTAAGAAAAATTTTAACAAAACCACATCCAGTTTTTTTTATAAAAAAATGGATTTATTTATACTAAACCTGCATAATATATTGATTAACAGAAATTGGGGATGTTATTTTATGGTAATATTCAAATTTTGTTGTGTTATGTTTACCTTTAAATGTTTTCCTAAATCTAGTTCTCATAATTTCTACTAAACCTCATCAGATACTAAATGTAATGACCCTGGACCTAGTAATCAAAAGACAATGGCTTACAATAAAAAAATTGTATAAGATAAAAGGAATTACATTATGAATAATTAAATAGTTGAATATCTTTGGTAAACCAAATACATTCATGTATCTAATATTTTATTTTATATTAAAAATCATAACATAATTATTTTACTGGATAACATAAATATATATGGAATATCCTTGTATATAACTCATAATACAATTCAAGGATTCATTGTAATGAAAAAGAAATAAGTGTGACATAAAATTCATAGTAAGGAATGAATCAAAATTGAATATATCATGAATAAAAAATTATAATTGATGTGGAAAAATAAATAACTGATTGAAAATGGAATTAAAAAATATTTTCTATCTTGATAAGAATAATAATGACAAAAATAACATGATAAATTATTGAAATCACATTATATTTTACAAAAACAACAAAGAATTAAATGCATCTAGATATTATATAATTATAAAAATTTCATGTAAAATAATAGAAGTAAATATCAATTTATAAGGTAAATAACTAAAAACAAATGTCGTTTAGTTAATAACCATTTCATAAAACCAATCCAAAGATAATATCATTGAAAAACTATTATGGATAGTTACTATTAAATTCTTAGTGAATAAAATTAATAATCATTGGATTTCATGATATCAGGAACATTATACCAATAGTCTCAATACCTTTTACAAGATAGGTTAAAAATGATGTTTAGTTATTCACTAGAAAACTATTTATCTATGTCTAGAAAAACGAATCATCTCATGATACTACTAATGCATCAAGGTGATATATTATTCTAGGCCCCTCCCATCACTTTCTATCAAAATAATTTTACATCTACAAATTAATATATTTATTTCCCAAAAACTGTTCCTCATAATGATATATAATCCTTATGTAATGAACAGATATTTATAAACTATACCAGTTTAATTAAATAACATCAAATGTATGCACTATATATTAGAATGGAATTCATTTTTTAAATATTTATATACGTGATAAAATAAATAGGGATATACTAGAATTGAAACATTATCCATGAATAATTAATAGGTTTTATTTTTCAAAACATTAGTCAGTTAGTATATACCCCACATGAATGTAAATAGGTTAATATTAACAAATATGTCTCAAGGAAATAAGAATTGATGAAAAATATCATATAATGATTATAGTGTTGATGTGTGACTTAATCAATGATATATTATGTGTATCAAATATAAATTAAAATAGAAAATGTTTTCATAAAAACTATGATAATAAAAAATCATTATACATATAATCATAGAATCTAAAAGGCCAATAAAGAGGAAATATAACCGAATGAATTGAAATTTAGTAATAAAACTAATTACCAATTTGAAACATTTATGTTAAATCCACAACGATGAAAAAATTTAAATTGAAACATTAAATGAAATTAATTATTATATGATAATGATATTACATCACAAAGTATGATTTTGTATTGCCTTAAAAAGTATTTAGTGAATTATTATATAATATTATTTAATGAATGGCAATTGAGATGAAGTACTTTAACGCATGAGCTTTTTTTATAAACGTTATTTAATCATCTTTGAAGTTGTTATAAATATGTTATTATCAAATACTAGAACTATCTAAATATTTATAGTATCGTATATTATAATTTATAGCATCTTTTATCCCATATGTTGATAACACTTAGTTCTTTTCACTGTTTAAGTTGTTATTTGTCTTGTCTTCTCATGCATGTTTTGTCCTGAATGATCATGATATTTAAAATATTATATAGATAAATAATATCTATACTGATGATAAATTTTTTAATATTATTATTTAAATATAATCCATTATATAATCATTATTAAAATTGGAATATTGAGAATCTATCACATCACATTGTGGAGATGGTAGGTCATACACACACACAAACAATATTATCATTTCCTTAATGGGTGAAACAATGAGGAATTTGCTGATATATTAATATAAAATAATTAAGATAATCTCATATATACCAAAAATAAAATTAAAATATATCATTATTACATTTAATTATAGAATATATGAAAAATTAATAACATCTATTTGCGAGGTGGTAGTCTATTATACACACGAAATCATTAAAAGATTTTAACATGAAAGGAATATAAGAATGTATTTTTAATATTATAATTCCATTATAAATATAATATCAAAAATATAATATTATAATTTTAACCCCATAATTATAAACATCCTTAAATGTGGTGATGGTGAACTTATTATATCGGTTTGTAGGAGGTGTTCTATCATACACAAAATTGATGATTTTATTCCATTGATGGAAGAGGAGTTGGATAAATATTATGAGATAAAAATAATAGGATATAATTATATATTATATACTAATTTTATTATATTGGTTATATGAACACATTATTTAATGGTTAAAAAGGAGAATGAAAATGAAAGTTCTTTTTTAAGGAAATTTCCAAATCTATGAGAATCCTCCTCTCAATCTCCTCTTCAGGTCTATAGGGTTGGTCTTTTGGGAGGTAAATCAGATCTAAAATATGTATAAGTATTTTATATATTTGTTTTTAATGTTTTTTTAGGACAAAGGTCTTGGTATGGGGTAAAAAGTGAATAGAAATAATTTCACTTTATAAGTAGGGAAAGCAATCCATCATGGAAATTATGTGGAAATATCCCAAAATATTCTACATGATAATTTCATTCTGATGAAAAATGATAAAAATAAATTAGGATTCATAAGGGTATACTCTATAGTGTAAATATGAACTTCCAAGGAGATATTTATATGTTTTTATGGGATTTTATCCTTTATATAATATGCTTAACAAACAGTAAACACATTTTTCTCTTAACTAAGGAATTTAGTTTTTATTTCTTAAATGTTCAATTTGGAAGAAAAATAATTTGACCACATTAGATAATATAAATTATTATTATTTAAAATAGTTGACATGGTTTTTTAAATTAGATTCAAATAAATTTCATAATTCAATTTAAAATTATACCCATAGATTTGATGATTATTAGGGTTTCCAAAGAGAAAATCATCGAGGTTGTATAATGTTTTAATATTAATATCCCATTTAAAATAAATTTCAATTGAAATAATTAAATAAAAATTAATTTAATTGAACTATTTTTACATTATAACAATTAAAAAAATAATTTATCCAAATAAATTATTTAATGAAATGGTGGTTTTCAATAAATATATGTATTTTTTATTATTCATAAGAAATCAATCTTTTCAGAAAAAACACAAAAATTAACGCTAAGATAAATTTTATACGATGAATTAAATAATGCTATTATTTTTTTCAAATATATTTTCTATTGGTTGAAATAATTAATTTAAAATTATTTATACAAAGCCTAACTAAACCATTTTTTAGAAAAAGTATCATTTTTTAAAAAATTATGTTTTTTATTTTCATATAATTATAATATTTTATAATTAATATATAAAAAAATAAAATTATTTAAATTTTTGAAGCATTTATTTTTTTAATTCATTTAATAATATTCATACCCACTAATTTAATGTATCGGTTATAATTGTATATTATATTACAATTAGTTTTGTCTCAGGGTTTTATGTTATACAAGTTATAGAATAGATTAAATTTAGAGAAATATATTTTTTGGATTGTTTAAGCATAATGTTTCATGTCTCATATATTATCTAACATAGATTTCCAATTTAATACTATTTTGTATTAAAATAAACCCATATAACATTATTATCTATTGAATTAAAACATCTTGTAATAGGGAAATTTATATTTATTTATGTATCTCAAATAATTTCATTAAAATTATTATCAATTACATTCATGTGCTGTATATATGAAACAAAAAATATAAAACGTTATGAATATAGTACATATATAAATTAATTGATATTGATATATAGAAAACCCATACCATTACACTCAAATCTAATAAAAGACACTCAATTTCTGTATGAGAATCATAAAATTAATGATTAATTAATTCAGAAACGTATTCATAACTATTTCTATATTTAATCATCCTTTATAATCATTATGTAGAGTTATTTTAGTTCTTCAATTTTTTTCATTACATGATATTATTGATTTTAGTTGTTTCAAATATGTTATTTAATGGATATATCATACCCCATTAATTGATTAATGTATATAATTATATATTTTTTATGGTACCATTATAGATATTCCAGGATTATTTATAATGATATTAAAATATTTCATGATCTTTTTAGTTATTACACCTATAAATGAAATATGTTATGAGCATGTATCATGTAATTGAATTGTGATTCCCCAAAAAACATATCTAAAAACATTTTCGTCGATATCTTGTATGGCACACAACACAAAGCATGTAAGATAATATCATTATAGTTTATAATATATATACTATTTAATATGGATTATATATATATTTCAACGCATGCAACACTGAGATAGCTTTAATTACAATCAAGGGTTAAATTCCTTGTTATCTTGCGATGCACACAAGAGTGTCTTTCCATGATACTTTTTATTACATGTTGGACCTAGTTTCACTAAATAACAATGTATTTTTAAAATATTATTATTTAATATTTAATTATATTACCCATGTGTTATATTAGATGATATGAAATATATGAAATATATTATGAAAATATAAGATTTATATAATTATAAAATGAATTCATGGGTTATTAATTTATGATAAATGAAAATAAGAAACAATTGGATTTAAAAAAAAAATTATTATTCTTTTGGTTTGTATGGTGTTTTTTCTTAATAATCATAATTAATTAAAATTATTAAAAAAAATTAATGAAATATAAATTTTATATATTAATTAAAATATTTATTATATTCATCCATTGTATTATTTGTGAATAAGATAATAATAAACTATATTTTACACTTAAAAATCTATATATTAATAAATGAATTTTAGCTTCTTTAAATGGTAAAACCATTTTAAAACATTATTTGGAGAAATTAATTAATATATATGATGAAATAAAATTATTATTTTAAATGGAAACATTAAAATTAGTTTAGGATGGATTATTTTTACCTTTATGATATATTTTATATTTTTTAATGAATAGTTAAAAATACTGAATTTTAGATCAAAAATACATTTGAATATAATTAATTTATATGGTTAAGTTATGTTTTATATTAGTATTAATGTATAAATATATAATATTTTTTTAAATTAAAATAAATTTAGTTTAGTTTAATAAATTTAACATTGAAATTGATTATAACAACATAGAATACTTTCATATATTTTTTCATTAATAACTCGCATTGTTATCCCATCTGTGAGATTAATATTAATTTCATTTTTAAAAATTATGTGATTGGAATTCGTATAAATGGATTCCATATTTTTTATATTAATAATTTCTAATTTCTAATAATACCATCATTTTGTAGGATTGCTGATACTAATTTTAGTATCAAAATAATGATGTAGATGCTCAATATAAAAGAGGGGGTGAATTTTGTACTTTAAAAATTACTTCGGAACCTATAAAGTTGGTTAAACACATCAGTGTTTACCAAAGTTATACAAGGTAAATTCACAAGACCTCAATGTTCTACAAACATGCTTGATTCTGTAGATGTAGTTCCTAAAATGAAATTACAGAAATTTTGTTCCGAAAATGATACATAACAAAAGTTTACAAAACTAAGATTATACATAAAAGTGTTGAGAATCTTATTTAATTAGTGTAGAAGTTTAAGAAATTATAAGACTTTTATATGTACCTTACAATCAAAATATACCAGAAAACAAACATGAAACAATACAAGTAACAAGTAATAATTCTTTTAACCAAAAGAGTATGGAATCCAACAACCATGGATAAAGGTCACTTTATTTATAATTTCATGAATGTATATATTACCCACACAAGGGTAAGCACTCGATAAAAATATCAGAGTCTATATTGCAATCCTCACAGGCCCACGATTTATAAGGAAATTAGGACCTCTATTTCCAAACCCATAAGCCCACGATTAGCACGATCGGAGTCTGCATGAAGAATGCCGGAACAAGTTATTCACACCTAAAGATGTTTTTCACATCATCTTAACAAAGAACTGAGAGTTTAAAGAGCCCCTATCTCTAGCATTTAATCTCTATATTCGTAGAACAGTTCATTTTTTGTCTAAAAGTCCAAACGTTCTAAAAAGATATGAGCTCGTTCAAATGAACTCCTACTTATAGGAAAGTCAACAATGATCGCCTCTATATTCCAATGGTCATATTTTTCTTCTAATTTCGGAGGGACCTGTATATGTGTCACTCACACAATGGTTTGTAAATAATAGAATGCATGTCATCATTTTATGACTTAAAAAATAGTAAGTAAAATTATTATTGCTCAACCAAATTCATTTTTCAGAATCTAAGGAAAAATTGAATTTAGAGTTTAATAAAGTTAACATTTCTTGTCTATGATACAGGGATATTACGATTTTTTTTTCTCACGAATTCAGAATCATAATTTTATAGACATCGGAGTTAAAATTCTGAGAAATTTGGACTCTAAATTCTAAGGAATTCAAAGTCTGAATACTGGGGAATTCAGATTCTGAATTCTGAAGAATTAAAAATCTAAATTCTGAAAAATTCGGAACCAAACTTCTAAAGTATTAGAAGTCTAAATTCAGAAAAATTCATAGTCTGAATTAAATAGAATTCAGTGTCTGAATTCCGATAATTCTAAGTCCTAACATAGAATGTTCTGAGACTGAATTTAAGGAATTTGGAAATTGAATTCAGAATGATTGGAGTCATAATTCAAAGAATTCAGAATTGGAATTCAGATGTTTGGAGTCTGAATTCAGAAAGTTCGGAGTATAAATTCAGAGAAATCAGAACATAAATTCAGATCCTGAAAATTGAATGTTCTATATCTATGTATTTATACGATTCTGAGGTTATAGTTGTGAAACTGAATTTTACACTTGGAAATAAAATGAGTTAGATAATGACTAGATCAATGAAAACATGCTAAGGATAAATTCTCCTTGGGGAAGGAAAATTTTCCTTATTAAGTAAAATCTTAGGGAAAATGATGGTTTCCTTAATATAGGGTGTTTGTGATTTTCAAAACATAGAGGAATGTAAAAGTCATTAGGAATCCTTATTGACTCAACAATTTCCCCAAAACATAAATGAATGGAAAATTAATAAAGAAACCTTATTGGCTCAATGATCTATCCCTTTTTTGGAAATCACAAACATCCTTATGAAATAAAATATTAGGACTTATAAATTTTATGGACATATATATAGAACTTATCTCCCATCACACAAGATCAATGATGAATACGACTAACTCCCCCTTAGGATTTGGAAACATTGAGGATCTTATTCTTGATTTTTGGATTGAGACTTATAATTTCATTGCATACAAAAATTTTGTTGGATATGAACTCCCCCTAATATGAAATCCACCTTACATTGGTAAATTTATTCATTTACTTTGTATTCTTTTTAGTATTTCTTTATCCCCCTTGGTGATTTTCAAAAAATATTAAAGGGAATGGAAATGAAAATAGAGTACCAGAAATATTATTACAAAAAAAACCAAAATACGGTAAACACAAAAGTTTTTTATGAATGGAAAATTTTATACAAGGAATAAATACAACAGAATATCATAATTGAATTAGATTATCCTTCCTTCTCTTTCGAAATAAAATTTTCTACTATGGTTTTGAGCCTCTTTAGCTCCATGTTATCCTCCTCTGCACATTTGAAAATTTGATATTGTTCTTCTATTTTCTTTCTTAATGCATTGATTTTTTCATCCTGATACTTATGAACCTCTTCTTGAGCCACCAAGGCTTCTTCCTTCATTGCAAGATTCTCTTCTATCTCAATCAAGAGATCCCTTTTTCTTTTCCCACTTTGAGAAACTAAAATCAACATCCCATTCAGATCATTCACTTATTTCATCCTATTATTTTCTTCAATAGATAACATTACTTCAAACGACTTGGTGAGATCATTGAACTTATTATATTCGGTTTCAAATTCTTCCTTGACATTATCTTGAAAATAATCAAGAATTATCATTTCTTCTACACTTTTTATGGACCAGCTAGTCATCCTCTTGATAGAGTTTTTGTGGGCTTTGTAGTTTATGAAAAATGTTTTGAAGTTAGCATTATGTTGTATAAACCTATCCATATCCAAGGATAATGAGTCTGATTTTTGATTTATGTTATGTTAAATCATCTGGTATCTGATGTCTATGCTTGTAAATAGAGGGATAGTTCCAACAATCTTTTTCAATGACAGGACTACAAAATCATGTCCTAGAGATGATGATTTTAAATAAAATATTTTTCTTGCTGAGGATTATTTTTCAATATCAGCAGATTTTCTCTTTGATGAAGCACCCACATCGTTATTCCTCACCACTTCTCTTCTAGGTGTATCAACAACCACTTATTTTCCATTATCGGCTTTCAGAATTACATCCACATGATTAGGTGATTTGTTCACAATTTCAGATAGTTCCAAAATTTTATCTTTATCTACCTCTTCCTCCTTTGCTTCTTCCTCAACATTCTCTGGATGGATAAAATCATGGTTAATACTATTATCTTCAGAAAATTTTTTCACTTCTTCCTCACCTTTCTCATCTATTCCTATTGTAGCCAGTTTTGAATAATCGTCTTCAGAGATTCGGAATGATAATTATTTAGAATGGATTTACTTCTCATGAAAATCATCTATTTGTTTTATCAAATCTTCGGTACCACCACTACCTTATTCTTATTATTCTTTATCTTCTTATACTTAATTTTATTCTACTTATTTTTCATCTAATTCATTTTCTTCTACTTCTTTTTCTTGGAATTTTTCTAGAGTCATGAACTTATTTCATAGAGTCTTCGATAATTGTTCTATCTAGAAGGATTCTAGAACTGGAATATTCACAGATTCATTCTCATCAGCCTTCAGAAGTGATTAGACTATCTCTTCCTCATAAATTTTTTTTTCTTCTTCCCTTTCTCTTGATTATCAAGATCATCAGGTACATTATCATTCAATGATTTTTTCCTTAATAGGGTCTAGGAAAAACATAGGATCCCTTTTTTCCTGAATTTTTTTGTCTTCCCTCCACTTATCCACAACATCGTCTAGATAAGCATTTTGTTTATTTGGATTTGGGGGTGTTGACTGAATTTCCTTTTCCACTGGATTTTTTGCCTTCTCTTCCTCTTCCTTCACCTTCCTCTTCCATCCCCCTTCATAGAAGTTTCAGCCACTTATGGCTTCAATGACATGGTATCTACCTCTTCTTTAAGAAAATCAATGAATTTTCTGGAATCCATTGAAAATCCAACATTCATTATTCTCAATGTGTCATCACTCACCAATATGACTGTAAAATTCCTTGACATAGAATTTCAAGGAATTTTAAAGGATTATAAACACTAAACAATCATCATTGATAGAATGGCTCGATACATAATAATTTGAACCTTCAGATTTCCATTATTTATATTCTCAATCGTAACCAAGATATGCTTGACCCAGTTTATCATTCATAACTTTACCAAGAAATCCAGAATGTATATTACCTCTTCTTTAATTTATCCATATCACCTTTTCTAGGAATGATGTATCCTTGAGCACACAATTCATGAATCCGAAATTTGTAGATAGGAGAAGAATATTCTGAGTCTTTACCTATAAAATACCAAGACAAGATATGTATTTTTCATTAACAAAACATACTTGAACATAAGGCAGCTTATGTGAGCAGAACTCTTCTTCTCCATCCTAAAGAATTATAATCAAACAACAAGCCTTGGTATATGAAATAGAATAAGTATTCCTGTTACACTTGAAAAAAAAATTTCTATTCCCTTCTTCCTTGATGAAATTTATTGTCTCGTGGAATTCAATCAGCCACTCCTGATACACCAAATCCAATGCTTCTGAATTCGAAATGAAAACACTCTTTTACCAATTCAACTTTATATTCATAGATATTATGGTATCAAACTTAGTGAAAAAATCCAAACGAACCATGCATTAACTGTAAACGTTCCATTTAGAGATTTCCTTTATGGACTACATTTCATTATGATACGATACTTCAATAGACATTCAGAGATGAGGAAACCTTGGAGAATAGGAATAAGCTTATGTATGAGGGGAAAAGCTTCACTACATGAAGGCTTGAGTTCGATGTGGGACAACCATGGTGGGGTTCCTTTATATAGGCAATCGGGGCGATGTTTCAGTTCCCATAGTTGATCCAATGATAGAAAGATTCTTGAGAGGATCTAAAGGTTGAGATGATAGTCGAAGAAAGATTTTTATTGAATATGATTTTTTGAGGTTTTTTTAAAAGAATCAGATTTAAGGAATAGTGAATCAAAATAAATTTAATATAAAATGAAAATAAAACAATTTAAAGATGATTATGAAAATTTAAGAAAGTAAACATACCTTTCAGAGTGCTAGGAAGTTTATTCGTAATGTGGATAATTATTCATGAAGAAGTTTAGATTCTGAAAATGTTGACCATGAAAACTATAATGATGAAAATATTTATTACGAAGATTTTAGATACGAAAAAAATTAATAAGAAAATTTTTATTACGAAAATAATCATTATGAAATTTTTAAGTACAAAAATCATCATTAAAAAAATATTAAGTACAAAAATATTTATTAAAAAATTATTTAGTATGTAAATATTTAATAATAAAATTATTAGACAACACTAAATTTGGACTTTGAAAAAAAAAATTAATACGAAACATTTTAAACGCCGAAAAATTTTAGACTATGAAAAATTTAAGAATATGAATAATTTTATACTACAAAAAATTTTAGAGTATGAAAATATTGGAATTACGAATAATTTTGGACTATGAAAAAAAATTTACACTACAAACATTTTTTAGAGAAAAAGTATTTAAAATCTATCAAAAAAATGTCCTCCCCCTATAAAAATAAGTTGTTTACATTAAAGAGATTTGTTTCAACAAGAATTTAACATGGAATATTACATTACAGTTATCATTCATAACTTCTCGTATATTTTTTAACGTATATTAGATGGTAATGATTTCGTGAAAATATCAACCCAGTAATCTGGTGTTCCTATAAATTGAAAAATGATATCTCCTTTATGTATATGATCCCTAAGAAAGTGATGCCTAATATCTATGTGTTTTGTAAGAGAGTGATGCCCAGGGTTTTTACTTAGGGAAATGGCAATAGTACTATCACACATAATTTGGGTTTTGGTAAAACTCATGCCATAATCTGTCAGTGTGTATTGCTTCCAAAATACTTGAGCACAAGAACATCCAACTCCAACATATTCTACTTCTGCAGTGTAAAATTCCACTGAGTGTTTCGTTTTGAATGACCAAAAAACTAATGAATCTCCAAAGAAATGAAAAGTTCTAGATGTATTTTTCTTATCCATTCTACATCAACCAACGTGATGATCTGAAAAACACTTTAAAGAAAATCATTTCCAGAAGTATAAATGATTCCAAGATCTATGGATTACATTATGTATAGAAAAATTATTTTCACTAGCTTTAATTTAGATTCCTTAGGATTGGATTGATATCTTTCACATAATCATACTGAAAACATTAAGTCTGGATGACTAGATATCAAGTAATGTAGACTTCCTATCATACCTCTAAAATATGTTTGATCTATTGGTTTCATATCATCATCATGATCAGGTGAATTTGAGTTACCAATGGGAGTACTTATACTCTTAGTGTTGTCATATCCATACTTTTTAAGAAGATCTTTAATATAATTATGTTGGGATATATAGATTCTTTCTGGTTGTTGAAAAAATTTAAAACCTAGGAAAAATGTTAACTCACCCATTATACTCATTTCAAAACTCAAATTTCATTAGATCGTTAATGGAATCAGTTAAGGATTACTGAGTTTATTCAAATATAATTTCAAAAACATAACATTGAACAATCAAAACATTTTTCTTATCTTTCATTATAAAAATGGTTGTATCATCGTTTTCCTTAACATAATTATTTTGAAGAAAAAATATTGTAAGTCTATCATACGAGGCTCGAGGGGAGTGTTTGAGTCCATAAAATTCTTTGGTATGTTATAAAACATGTTCAAGATGTTTTTTATATTTAAAACATGGAGGTTTTTCAACAAAAACATCCTCCTGATCATAACCAATATGAAAAGAAGATTTCACATCTATTTGAAAAATTTTGAAATTGGAAAATGTTGCAAAGGAAAGTAGAATATGAATAGATTAAAGTCTATCTAATGGAGCATAGATTTATTCATAGTCTATTCCTTATTGTTTATTATATATTTTAGCAACTAATCTTGCTTTATTTCTTACAATGATTCTATTTTCATCACACTTAGTTTTGAAGACCCATTTTACTACAATAATAGACATTTCCTTAGCTCATTCAACAGAAGTCCAAACTTTATTCCTTTCAAATTCATTTAGCTCATCTTTCATGTCTTTTATCTAATCATCATCACTGAAATCTTTATCAGTGCTTCATGATTCTAAATGGAAAATAAATGATTGATGTTTGACTTCATTTATTAAGGATCATCTAGTCCTTACATGTGGATTTACATCTCCAATGATACTATCACTTGGATGATTATTAAAAAACAACTGATTTGGGTTTTGTAAATCATGTTCATCAATGTAGGATGGGAAATCATCTGGGGTAAATGTTTCAGAAATATCTTCTTGAACATTTTCCCTATCTGAATGATCTACTGTCAACATTAGATACTCAGTTTTTGGAAACATATCTAAAGATGTAGGTTGAGTTTGTTTAAAAAAAGGATCATTTTCATCAAATTTAACATGAAATATTTCTTCAACATTATAGGCGTTTTTATGGAAAACTCTATAATCCTTAGAAGTCATGGAGTAGCCTAATAAAACTCCTTATTCAGATTTTGGTGTGAATTTTTCTATATTATATTAAGTATTGAAAAAAAATACCTTAAAACAAAAAACCTTGAAGTAGGAATGCCTAGGTTTTCCACCATTCCAAAACTCATAAAGAGTTTTATTAAGGAAAGGTCTAATCAAAACTCGATTTATAGTATAACAAGTAGTACTTATAGCTTCATCCCAAAAATGTTTGGCTATAGAATATTAACTCAACATGGTTCTTGTAATCTCTTGAAGAATTCTATTTCTTCTTTCAATAACACCATTTTGTTGAGGTGTTCATGGTGCTGAGAAGTTATGAGTAATGCATTTAATACAACAATAAGTTTCAAAATCAGAATTTTGAATGTATCCTTTATGATGACTATGAATATTTTTCAATGGAATTTTTTTCTCATTTTTACCTTTGTCTCTGAAATTTTTAAATAATAAAATACTTCATATTTTTTTTCTCTAAAATAGATCCACATAAATATAGTTTAATCATCAACTAAAATAAATACATAGTATTTTCCTCCAATTATTCCAGTTTTTATTGGACCAAAAAGATCCATATGTACAAACTATAATGCATCAGTAGTTGAGACTTTCCCGATAGATTTAAAACATGATTTATGTTGCCTTCCATATTGACAGGGATCAAAAAATTTTAAAGTATAAAATCTAAGCACTGGTATATCCTTAACTAGACTTTTATTTGAGAGCTTTCATAGCTTCCTAAGTTCATAGTGTTCTATCCTTCTCTACCAAAACCATGAATGATCTTCCATTGGACGAAGAAAATGTAGATCTTGTCTATTATGGTCTTCTATGTTGAATGTGTTTACATTATCTTGCCTATTTGGAATAAGAATAAACTCTTCCTTATAATTGTGTAATGAACACTTTTCATTCATAAAATTCACAAGGTAACCTTCATCACATAATTGATAAATGCTAATGAGGTTGTGCTTAAGTCCCTTTACAAATAAAACATTTGAAATCAATGTTTTTCTAAGAAGAACAATATTACGTATTCTAATAATTTATCATTCAGAATTATATCGGAAAGTTAATTTTCCACCTTTCGCCTTAATAATATTTTCAATATGGTTTTTGTTACCTGTCATATGTCGGGAACATCCACTATCCCTGTACCATGTATTTTTGTTCATACTATTTTTATTTCCCTGAAAATAAGAGTGTTAGACTTTGGAAACCCAAACCTTCTTAGATCCATAATTATTTGACAATAAAATTTAGAGTATATACATTTTTTTAGAAAAGTAAGATTTATGAAACCCAAGGGATTGAACATTAATTAAAGAACAGTTCTTATTCCAATGCCCACTTCTTTGACATGTAGTAAGAAAAGGGGCTCTAGGAGGAAGAAAATAATTGTTAATAAATACATACTTTTCATGAGATTAACATAATCAATTGTAATTACCAGGAGGTCGGATCTGAGAATATATATTGTGAAAATTTTTGATAACATAAGTAATATTTCCAAGATGTTTTTCAATGAAAAAATACTACGTTTTTGTCTAAGGACTATATTCACATCCTCTTGAATAATAAACATAGGGTTATGTTTATCCTCCCAAACATCATTTTCTAGAAACAGTTTCTTAAGAATTTTAAAAAGCATAGCCTTCTCAAAATTAGCTTCCTCAAGTTTCTTAGAATTATTTTCTAAAACATCATTTTTCTTGTTATGATCTTTAGTATGATGCAAAATTTATTTTGTTAAAATAAATTCTGTAGAATTTTCCATTTCATGTTTCATAGAAACATTACATTTTTTATTTCTAGAAACATATAAAACCTAGAAACTGCCTCATAAGAAGGAAAATCACTATCATTATATGATGAAGAAGAATCTTCATCTGACGAAAAATCCGTATCAGGAAAATATTCACATAAATACATGTTGGTTAAAGATTCAACAGTTCATACCTTAGCCATAAGACATTGATTTTGAAATGGAACATGGGCTATTAAACCAATATTGTTTTTCTCAGAAGATTCATAATCTGATGAATCATTAGAAGAATCACCACTACTGGCACTCCAAGTGTCATTGTCTTTTAAGACATTCTTATGTTTTGATCTGTAGAACATATTCTTGTTTCTCTCAGAATTTCTATCCTTCTTGTCTCTTTACTTATGTAAGGGACAATTAGGTTTTATATGACCACTTATTCTACATTCATATCATGTAACTTATCCACCACTCTTATCTTTTCCATCATTATTTTTAAATCTATATTGAATTTGTTTTTTCAACTTTCGTGTTCATCCTTCAAGAAATATTAGCTAGTTCATTAATAGATTGTTCACTTTCACTTGATTTCTATTAAACAGTGAATTTATTTGATTTAGATATTGTAAATTTCTCAGGAGTATTGGCTTTCAAATGTATTGAAGTAGTTATAAAAGAAACCCCCCATTATCATTCTTCTTCTTAACACTGTCAGCATCTCTCTTCATTCTATTCTCATGTTGAATAAGAGTTCCAAAAAGCTCATTATGAGTAATCTCTAAGACTCCCTTATTCTCATAAATATATTTTCTCTTTGATACCCACTCAATAGGCATGGTATCTATAATCATTTCCCCTAGTTACTCATTAAGAAAACATTTTTCAACCATTGATTGAATGTTGTTGACAATAGACATGAATCTTTGTTGTACCATACATATAGGTTATCACTAACGAAAGAAAAATACTATGTCACTCATCTATAATCATAGCTATTCTAGATTCAATAACATTGGATGTTTAAAAATTAGTTACTTCATGTTTCATCCAAATGATGTTTGCCATTTCATAAGAATAAATTTGGCTATATATATTCCTGGTCATGGAACACAACAAAGTATTGTTTACCTTATCGTATGGTTGATATTCTGACTTTGCTTGAATAGTAAAAGTTATGTTTCCTTATCAGAAATCTTGAAATATCAAGTAAGCATAACAAAGTTTTCCACTTTAGTATTAATGACAAAATTATTCATATGGTCTCTCCAATATTCATAAGCATTCCCATCAAGAATAGGTGGTCTAGTAGGATTAAGAGTATCAATTGAACCATAAATCATTCCTGCCATCTTAAAGATTAAATCATTCCATACAAACTAGTATGTAATAAATTTTTGGAAACAAGGTTAAAAATTACTATGAAAAAAATATAGAACAATGAAAAACTAGAGCAAGAAAAATTATATGAGGATATATGTATTTCATATACCAATCTTCTAATACCAATTGTTGGATCACTGATACTGATTGTAGTATTTAAATAATGATGTAGATGCTCAATATCCAATAGGGGTGAAATGTATACATTAAAAACTACTTCGGAACCATTAAATTTGGTTAAAAAGTTTTATGTTTAACAAAGATAAAAAATGTAAATTCACATGACCTCTAAGTTCAAAAAACATTCTTGATTATGGAAATGTAGTTTTGAAAATGAAATTCCTGAAATGTGGTTCCGGATATGAAAAATAACAAAAGTTTACAAAAAAACAATTCTACACTAATGCGTATAGAATCTTATTTAATCCTTGTACAAGTATAATAATTTAGAAGATAGTTATACTTTCCTTATCTATCATAATATAGCATAAAGAAACATGAAAAAATACAAGTATCTAGTAGTAAATCGTTTAACCCAAAGAGCAGTGTATCCAACAACCTTGTATAAAGGTATCTTGATTTATAATTTCAAGATATTATGTCTTACCCACACTAGGATAATCCCTCAATAAAAGTATTGGAGTATGTCTTTATATCCCCACAAGCCCTCGATTTTGAAGGAAATCAGAACCTCTGTCTTCAAAACCCGTAATCTCACGATCTGCACGATCAGTGTCTTATCGAAGCATGTATGAAAAAGTTGTTCACACCCAAAAAATATATTAACAAAATTTTCACAAATCAATAATAGTTTAATGTGCCTATCTCTGAAGCATGTAATCCTTAGATTGGTAGAATAGTTCATCAGTTGTCCAAAATTCCAAAAGTTCTAAAAAGTTTTGAGCTCATTTAAATGAGCTCATAATTATCGGATCATCCTAAACAATTAGTTCCCTCCTCCAATGGTCATATTTTTACATGAATGTTGGAGGTACATATATACATGTCACAAAAAAAGTAATTAGAAAATAACAGAATGCACGACATAAATTTATGACTCAAACAAGAGTAAGTAAAATTGTGGTTTCTCCACAAACATCATTTTTCGGAGTCTAAGAGAAAATAGAATTCAGATTTTAAGGATGTTAACCTTCTAAATATATATTAAAAGGAAATTTGGATTCTGTTTCATAGGAATTTTAAATCATAATTATATAGATAGTGGAGTCTGAATTCTGAGGAATTCAGAAACTGAATTCTCAGGAATTCAGAGTCTGAATTCTGAGGAATTCAGAGTCTAAATTATGAAGAATTCAGAATCTGAATTCTGAAAAATTTGGATCCTGAAATCTAATGAATTCAGAATCTGAATTTCATAAGAATTTGGTGTCTGAATTCAGAATAATTTGGAGTGTTAATTTAGAATAATTCAAAGTTTGAATTCAGATAATTCGGAGTCTAAACATTGAATGTTAAGAGTCTAAATTCAAGGAATTCCGAATCTGAATTCAAAATGTTTGGATTCTGAATTTAGAGAATTCTGAATTTTAATTTAGAATGTTCAGAGTCTAAATTTAAAGAATTCAGATTATTGATTCATAACATTCATATTTTGAATTCAAAGAATTCAGAACCTCAATTCAAATCCTAAAAACATAATTCCTTATATCTAACTACTTATAATATTCCGAGGTTTTAGATATGAAATTAAATTTTACACTTGGAAATAAAATTGGTTGTATAATGACATAAACAATGAAAACATGGTAATGATAAATTTTCCATGGGGAAAAAATTTTTCATTTTTAAGGGAAATCATAGGGAAAATGAATTTTCCTTAAGATATGGTTTTTTTCATATTCAAAACATAAATGAATGGAAAATTTATAAGGAAAACTTATTGACTCACCAATATCCCCCTAACATGAAGGAATGGATAATTTATATGTAAACCTTATTGAATCATCACTTTTTTCCGAAAAAGATATGTAAGGTGATAAAAATTAAATACAATTATTAACGTTAAATTGAGATTAATAAATGAAAATACCTTTATCATAAGGGCCCAAATGACCTAGACACCTATCCATAACCCATTTCGTTTCTATAATTCTTTCACGAAAATTCCATTATTTAGTTTTGTTGGTTTTATTTAAATTTTTTAGGTAAAAACATGTTCCCACCTAACATGATTCAAAAAATTCTAAGCGAGTCATTTTCATTCCATATAAAAGGAAACCACCTCGCTCACTTATTTAAACCATCAAACCACTAGGTTAGGCCATGAAATTACAAAATAGTCTCAAAAAACACTTACCCTAGACTTATATTCTTCCATTTTCTCATAAATATATCAAATGAATCTTTTGGATCAATCCAATAGTAGTTACGTGATTAAGAGGTAACGTCTTATCTCATGATTTTTAGTTTCATTTCCATTTCACAATCCCTAATATTTCTTTATATATTTTATTACAAAAAACTAGTATCTTCATGATACTATAATTTTTTATTCTCATTATTCAACCGAAACTAACACACACCTCTATCTAATGGAAGTGAACATACAGTTTCAGATTATGTCGTACTACTTCCTTCCGTAATGATGATTGTTCAATTTTCCCTTACCGTCAATCATTGTGGACATTATGATTGAATTTTTTTTATAAATGTTATATATATTATTTATTATTTATTTATACTTATATAATCTTTTTATAATACATACATGTAATAATTTACTTTTTAAATTAATGTGATAACAATTTTTGAAGAGGTATAGACTACCACCCCTTCAAAGCTTTGTAATTCGTTCACATGATACATGGAATTTATAGATGAATAGTTATAATTAAAAATCATTTAAATGAACAAAATAAATAATATATTAATTAAATAAATTTATATATGGATATATTAAATAGATATATATATATATATCATCTCCTTTTTACCCCTACACAATCTTTAAATGAGACAATTTTGTTCATGGATGTGTGGAATACCACCTCCTTGACATGATTTCATTCCTTTTATATCACATAATTATATATATAATAATATATTATTAAATAATATGTTATTTATTATATAATTATATTTTTATAATTATTTTTTTTACTTACCTTCTTTCCAAAATGATCATTTAAATATGGTCATGTTACTCTTGTGTACATACGACCTACCGTCTCAATGATTATTATAGTGGATCATTTTCAAAACGATATTTAACAATTGATTTTAAAAGTATAAATTGTATATAAATATGATAAATAATTATTGGTAATTATTATGGAGATGTTATATAATGACCCCTTTGATCATAGTTATCCAACAACCATTTTATTGACATATAAACTGGATTCAGTTAAAAAACCCGACGTAAACGTAATTGTTTTCGATGTTGTACACAACAATGAAATAACTAAAATATATGTAATTATAAACATGAAAAAGGTTCTTAACAAATAATTAAATTAAAATTATTTTGTTATACAAGATGTTAGTGGATTTTTACCCAAATGGAAATACAAGGTAATGATTTCCATCTCAGTTTTTACATTAATGATATAAATTTCATATTCACCACATAATTATTTTGTGTTGTGAACATACTTCACATTTTGATAAATATAACAAATATTAATATATCTTCCTGATATTTATATGTTTCATTTTTTTATTATATCTTTTGGGTCTTTTGATTCTTATGTAAGGGATTTCATCTCAATTTCATTTCATTGATTCACATTGTATTGTTATGCACATAGTTTCCTTTATATTGTAATATATTTCCATTGAAATTAAATATCATGAATCTCATTAATATAATAACATTATAAAATTCATTAAATTTTATCCCTTCATTATATTATGAATTAAAATGTTTTAAAGTGGTATGGGACACATTTGGACATTAAAATATTAATTTCATCAATATTAATTATAATGAACATCCAAATGAATTTTATTCAAGGAAATTATATATCCATTGTTAAATAATCCATTTTATTATTATCATGACATTATTGACCATTTTCAATTATTTTTTTTCATTTTTTCTCTCTTTTTTGGTCCAATTATTTTAGAAACTATTTGTAAAAAACACGACATTATTTCTATCTTCAGTTGGAAAACCCGATTTCTTCTAAAAATCATGTTTTTCTCAAAATGTTTTCAAAACTCAATTTTAAATTATTTGGTAAAAAATACATTTTTATGAATTTTTAATAAGTAATATTCTTTTCTATTTCCATATGAGTCATTTTCTACCCTATTTCCATACAAACTAAATATTCTTTTTAACCCCTTACAACAAGTATAGAATTATCTACCATCATTTCATTGAAACCACAATTTCAACATTTAAATTTACTATTTCTAAAATGTTTTCTAAATTTGTTTTAAATTAAAAATATAATCAAAATAATTTATAAAATAAAAGGTTATTTCCTTAAATAATATTTTTAACAGTTAATCTTTTATTCCATCAACATAAATAACAATTTATTTTAATCAACATGTGTTTGTTGTCTTGATACCATCCTTATTCTAAAAATGAATTTTTTTATTTATTTTTATAAGGATAGTATTCACATTCAATTCCTTGATTAATTTTAGAATTCCCATTGAAATATTCCACTTGATATGATCATTTTGCATTCAATTTTTCCTCATTATCCATAACATTAATCATGGATATTACTATATCCTAAACTATAAAAAATTGTATATATGGTGCCTAATTAAACAGATATTAGATTAATTTGGGAATTGTTGATAGATATGTATTCCTTATTCAATATGGTTATTTTATAAGAAATATTAATTATTTTGGATAATAAAAAAGAGAAACATGTTGAATGTAAATGATGGGAGGAACTCAAACATTATATAGCACTTTGATCCCTTAGTAGATTCTCATGAAGTGAATAATTGTAAAAATGGGTTTATATTATTAGTTTTGAAAACATCTTTTGAATAATATTTATGGTCATAGGTGTTCATGTTACATTGAAATTATTTCTAATAAAAAATTATTTCCATTATAGTAGTTTTAGTTATTACTCATCCATGTAATTTTGTGTCGACATATCATTGGATAAAATTCCTTTCAGTTCATCGATTTATGGCTTGTGTTTAAGCTTCATACCTTTCCATATTTAATTTTCCTTGTCTAGTTATTTTAATGACATATATTTTTATTTATTTAACTTTTGATATTGATAATTCTCATTGATTCATTATTACTTCCACTATATTTTTCCCTTTCTGATCATATTAGCTGACCCATATTATGTTAAATTTCCTATGCATCCAAGGAATGTACTATGAAAGATATGCATAAATATATTATAAGGATTAGAGTTATCCTTAAAGTTGAAGATTTTTGTTGATGTTTTTTTTTCTAATTAGTGTTTCTATTTGAAATATAATTTTCATTTATGAATCTGGTTTTATAAGACTAAAAAACTGGTTGATCCTTCTAGGATGGATTCCTTGTTATCATGCTAATGTAATTGATAGAAGACACTTGATCTAGTATATCTATTATTGGGTAACTAAATTTTGTATCAAAGGATGTTTATTAGAAACCATGGAAACTATATTTATAAAATTTTATAAGAGAACATAACCATAAAGAATAATTTTAGGATAAGTACATTTGAAAACCAAAATATATTCATAAAATATAGATTATATTTCTATTCTAAGAAATATACCAATGTATAGATAATAAAATTATAAGTGGTTCTAGAATATATATACCTAAGAGTAAGAACTCGGACATGGTGTTCATGGCCTGACTCTGGGTATCTTGGTACACGACAATGAGCCTTACAAAGCACCAAATTTGACACTATTGGGGGATCCAATTAAGAAATTTAACTTATTCTTTACAAACCATAATGAAGCATTTGAATTGATTTTAACACTTAATAATTAAAGTGGATCCTATGGTTTTGAGATTAAAGATAAGGTGTCATGAATAGGAATCATAAAAACGATATTATGGATAATCCATTGTCCAATGATGGAACTATGTTAGAATATAATGGAATAAGTATTTATGTTTTATTAAAAACTTTAGTTCCTATTTTATTAAGTGAGTAACCTAATTTCTAGGATCTCCACCGTATTTATTTGGGTAATTATATTAATATCGTGTTAGGAAATGGAAATCTATAAGTTAGGTGATGACCAAAAAAATTTGGAAATGTTGTTGCACATAAACCGACGACCAAAAGACGATAAGGGTTTCACACCAACCACTAACCTATGTATTTTTCATTTTATTTTTCATTGTTTTTAGATAATTTTTAAAAAAAATTAATATTAATGAAGAACTATTAGTACCACTTTAGAGGATTATAAATTTATTTATTAATCATATTTATTTTGGGAGAGAGTTAAAGACAAATTGCATGACTTTTCACACTCTTATAGGCCTTATAATCCTTTAAAATTTTCTTTTGATACTTCTAGGATAGAAAAGATTGTTGTTTATAATTATCTTTTTTGGGAGTATAGGGATGAATTAAAATATTATTTAATCACAACCAAAAGTTAGGATTGATTATATGATATTTAATCTTATCTTGTAAGAATATTTCAATATATTCTTCAATTACCCAACACTAGTAAAATGACTAGGAAATATAATTTTTTCCAAATCACATTATTTCTATTGAACTAATGGCCTTCTAAGTCATAAATGATTTTTGGATTTGAGGACATAAATATTTCATTGATCATTAACATGTATGTGATTTATGACCTCATTAAATCCCTAAAATTTTTAACGTTTTTCCTCTATGAAAATATCATTACATTCCACTAATGTTCTTTTATATAAACACATAGTTACACGGTATTCCATGTGACCTTTATAATTCCAATTGTGTGTTTTATAGAGAATTACTTATGAACCCTTCTAACGATGTGATGTTTAAAAATAGGATATATCAAACACTCTATAACCAAGATGAAGTTTAAATTTAAAGGTCACAATTTACATATGGTGGGGAGAATGTGACTACCCACGAAACATATGTAATAACCTTGTATTTGATTGCATGTATGAAACAAGACACCAAGCACGTAAGGTAATATCTTAATACGTTATAATATATTTACTATTTAAAATAGTTTTAATATATATCTCAACTCATAAAATACTAAGATATCTTAATTGAACTATAGATAAACCTTACTCGATAAATGGTGATACACACAAGAGTGACCTTCGTCGATAGTTTTTGCTACATGCAAGATCGAGATTCACAAAATAACAATGTATTATTAAATTATTATTTTTTAATATAATATCATATAACCCTCCTATTATATTAGTGGTTAATAATATAATTAACTATCTTATTAAAATATATGGTTTATATAAAAAAAAATTTAATTCAAGGGTTACTAATTAATGACCAATTAAATTAATAAAATTGGACATAAAAAAGAAATATTTTTATTTTTATGCTTCTAATGTATTTTTAACATAATAAACCTAATTAATCACAATTAGTGAAATATATTAATGAAATATATATGTTATATAGTAAATTAAATATGTTTTATATTAATCTATTGGATTATATATTTATTAGATTTGAACAAACAATATTTTAAACATAGAAAACACTATTTTTATAAAGTGATTTTTACCACCCATTAATTAAGAACGCATTTTAAATATATATTTTGAAACATTAGTTGATATAATATGTGAAAATAAAAATATTATTTTAAATGGAAAAATAATAATTATATTAGGGGGATTTTTTATATTTTTTAGAGACATTTCATTTTTAATTAATAAATAAAAGTAATATAATGTTTCTTCGAAATAAATTTTTAATCTAAGTAATTTATAATGCTATGTAATATTTTTTATTTTCTTTACATTTTAATTATATAATATCTTTTTAATTAATAAAATGTAGGTTATTGGATCACATTAACATTGAAATTGATTATAAAAACATAGTACACTTTTACACATTTAAACATTAAAAACCCACATTATCGTCTCATTTAATAGATTAATTTAAATTTAATTTCTTCCAATTATGGGATTGGTGTTTGGAAAAATGGATTCAATATTTTTATCACAATAATTTATAAATAATAATAAGGCTAACTATTTTTTGACCAAAACAATTAGTAAAAGTGATAAAAATTAATTATCATTTATCATGTTTAATTGAACATAATAAAGGACTAAAACATTATCTTAAGGGACAAAATGACATAATCACAAATCGAACACCAATTTTATGTCCAAATTTCATCGATGAACCTTCCATTATTGATTTTGGATCACATTTTTTCAATTTTTAATGTAAATAAATATGCACACCTAACTTGTTTTAAAAAATCCCAAGTGATTCCATTTCATTCCATATAAAATTCCACCACCTCTCCCATTTCTTCACTCCTCTCAAACATCATAGGTTCAGAAATAAACTGCACATATAGTCTCCCAATCATTAATTTCCTATATCTATAATCCTATCATTCCATATAAATCAATCCAATAAATCTTTTGGTCAAACCAAATGTAGTTACCCAATTAAGCGGTAACGTCTTCTCTCAAGCCTTGTTGTTGCGTTTTCATTCCCACCCCCTAAAATATCTTTTTTCTATTCTTGTAAAAAAACATGTAACCTAAATATACTAGATTTTTTATTCTATAGATTATACCTACACTTATACACACATCAATCTAATGAAAATTATCATATTGTTTCAGTGTATGGCGAACTACAGCCACATGAAATTATGATTGTTAAATTTTCCATCACCGCCTTTAATGGTGGCCATTATTGTGGAAAAATTTTATATAGATGTTAAATATGATATTAATTATGTATTTATACTTATTTAAATATTTTATAATACATACATTTAATACATACCATTTTATGTTAATATGATAATATCGTGTCATGAAGTATGGACTACCTCTCCCTCAAAGAGATGTGATTCAATCAAAAAATAAATGGAATGTATAAATGAATATTTATAATTAAACATATAATAATTTCATAAAATAAATAATATATTAGTGAAATAATTAACTTTTTATAAATAATATATATATATATATCATCTCTTTTATTCCTCATTCACAATCATAAAAAGAGATAATGTCGTTCGTGGACATGTGAAGTACCACCACCTCAACATAATGTGATTAATTCTATGTCAAATAATTTGATATAGAAGTATATATGATAAAATAATATGGTTTTTATTATATAATGTTCATACTTTATAGATATTACTTTCATACCTTCTTTCTGCAATGATCATTTAGAAATGGGAATGTTACTCATCTATGCATACAACCTATTGTCACCATGATTACAAAATTGGTTCATTTTCCTATACATATTTTATGTTTGTTCTTAAAAGTATAAATTATGATTATAAATTATAATTACGTCATGGTTATTATTCTTTAGGTGTTCTATTATGATCCCTTTGACCATAGTTGACCAAAAATTGTGGTTTTGATATTTAAGCTGAATATGGTAAAAAACATCCGACCTATACCAAATTTTTTATATAGTTGTACACAACATGGTAAAAATTAATATAAAATTAATTAAAACATGAAAATGGTTTTTATTAATATATAATATTAAAATATTATTATTATACAGAAACATAAGGGACGTCCACCAAAATGGAAACACAAGGTAAGGATTTTCATTTCACCTGTTACATTCCTGAGATAAATATCATATTCACCACATAATTCTTTTGTGTGGTGTACCTAATGAATATTTTGATATATAATATCATTAATGAAAATATCTTCATGGTATTTTCATTTTTAATTTTATTATTATAACTTTTTGGTAATTCGATTAATTTTTAAGGGATTTCTTCACAATTTCATTTCATTGAGGTGGATTGTATTTTTATGAACCTAGTTTATTTTATATATTGAATTTATTTACATGGAAATTATATATCATTAGTCTCCTTAATATCCTAATATTATAACTTTAATTCAATTTTAATCCTTCATGAGTTTATTATTTAAAATGATTCGATGTGGTATCAAACACTTTATGATGTTTAATGATTAATTTCCTCTAGAGGAATCCTAATGATAATTCAATGTAGCCTATTTTTAATGAAATTATATAGAAATTATTAAATAAATAAATTCATTATTATCTGTTTATTCATAACCATTTTCAATTACTTGTAGCATTTTTTTCACTCTTTATATATCAAAATGTTTTAGAAAATGTTTTTTATAATACCCGATATTATTTCTCTCATTTTTCAGAGAATCTTTTTTCTTCTTTAAACCATGTTTTACAAAAAATTCCAAAATGATTTTAAATTTATTTGGTAAATAAATATATATGTGTTTTTTTCTTTTACTAATGTTTTCAGAGTAATCTTCTTGTATCATTCCAAAAAGTCATTTTCTTCCTATTTACCGTACAAAATGAATACTCTTTTTTTACCTCGTATGACATGAATGGATTTATCAACAATCATTTCATTGATTCCTTGTATTCAAAGATTAAAATTATTAATTTTTAAAAAATAAATAAGGGATTTACAATTAAATATATATTAAATAGGTTTTTCAAAAGAAAAATATATATTCCTCTATTTGTTTTAAAAGATAATCTTTTGTTTCATCAATGACAACAACCATTTATTTTAATCTACATGGGTTTATTGTATATATACCATCCTAATTCTTCCTCTGGATAGTTTATTATCGATTTATCCAACGATAGTATTCACATTCACTTCCTCGATTATTTATTAATGTCCCCTCAAAATATTCAACTGCATATGATCATTGAGAATTGATTTTATCATATTTATTTATTATATTTGTCATAGATTTAACATTTTCCTAAATTGAATACCATTGTATATAAAATGGCTACATTGAGAGTCATTTTGTTAATTTGGGAATTATTGATTGATCTATAATCCTCATTTAATACAGTTAATTGATAAGAAATATAATTTTTTTTGGATATTTAATATGATAAATTCTTTGGAATGGAAATTGCGGGTAGATCATGGAAATTATATAGCTCCTCAATGCATCAATAGTTTCTCATGAAATGAATAATTGTGAAAATGGTTTTCTACCAATAGTTTTTAAACATTCTTATGAATGTTGTTGACAAAAATAGTTCCTCATGTGCCATATACATGATGTCCATTAAAAAATAATTTCCCTCATAGTAGTTTTAGTTATTATTCATCAATTTGATTATGAGTGAACACATATATGGATACATTTCATTTCAGTTCATAGATTATGGGCATGTGTTTTAATTCCATACATTCCCATATTTATTTTTTTTATCTGGTTATTTGATTGTCACGTATTTCTAGTTATTTAAATTTCCATATCGACTATTCTCATTGATACATTATTCCCTCTACTATATTTTTCTCTTACCGAGAATTTGAGATCACCCATATTATGTTTCATTCCCCAGGATTCCCAGAATCATACAATGAAAGATATGTAGTAATATACTATATATATAAGAGTTATCCATGATTTTTTATTGGTTTAGAATAAAATAATATTTTTTAATTAGTGTATCCATTTGTTATACAATTCTAATTTATGTATCTTATTTACCAGGACTACTAAATTGATTGGTTCTTCAGGGATTTATTCAATGTAATCATACCAATTTAATTGATAGTAGACACCAAATTTTGACAATCTAGGTTTGGGGAACTACAATTGGTATCAAAAAATATTTATTAGAAACCATGAAAACTAGATTTTGAAAAATATATATTATAGAATATGGAACTAAGGAAGAATTTTTGGATAAGTATAGTTGAAAACACTAGAATATTAGTAAAGTGTATATTATGTGGGTATTTTAAGAAATACATCGATGTCTGGATGGTACAAGTGGACATGTTTCTTGAATATATTTACGAGGGAGTAACAACTCAGAAAAGGTTTTCTATGTAATGACCCAGACCCACATGGCCCATTACATTTCCAAAACATGGCTCAACCAAAATGGTGGCACTGGTCACGGGGGCACCAGTTAAAGTGACATCATGATAGTCACACACTGGTCACAGTGGCACCAGTCATAGTGGCACCATAATGGGCGCATATCTGTCACGGTGGCACTGTGACGGTAGCACCGTGAAGGTGGCACTGTGAGGGTGACACCATGACAGTGTCACCATGTCCTCACCGAGTGGCCTTCATTCTTTTTCCATTTTCCGTCTTTTTCTGCTCTTGAAATATATGTTTTAACAGATAGATGATTTAATGACCCTTTAAAATCCATTTAATGTCATATATAATATCTAAATTCCCCCAAGAGTCAAGAAAACCTTAAACATACCAAAACGTGTGGCTTTTCCATAGTGTCACACCCTTTCCTTGTACCTTCTAGTTCCTCCCCCATTACACGTTTTCCTCGGTTTAAAAGAAACGGTTTAATGCATAGCATTTATGCCACCACCCTGATGGGAATAATTAAATAAGATATAATCCCTTCATGTGTAACCTCCCAACCTCATAGGAAACCATGATCTGACTATAATGTGGTTCAAAATTCCTTATCCCGAAACAATAGGATCTCATCTTTATATCACGCTAGAGTTTCTTCCTTCCCATTCATGGATGGATTTATTTATTCTCCCTGGTGCAATTGGATTCCCTCCTTCTTGAGGCTTGTGGTGCGCCTGTGCTGGAGTTTTTTTGCTCATCCCTGGAGTCCCCAGAGTTCCTCCCCTGCAAGTCTTATATCACCAGTTCTTGGTGTGTGATGAAGAACATGAATCCTTGATCAACCAAGTAGAGTTTTCTTATTTTTCTCTACTTACTGTGTATCATGCGGGGTGAGTATGCTACCATTTTTGTGGTAATTGATGAAACCATACCTTAACAAACATAATAAATAGTCTGTTAAAGAATGATTTGGTGTGTTTGACAATTCTACTGTACTCTTTTATAATTTCTATTTGTTGTGAACTGTATGGGCTTATTCTCACTTAAAATAATCTCCATTGGTGGTCTTTCCTTTTTCATTAATGAACCCTTCTCTTCTGTGATGATTAAAAAACTCCAACATGGGAATTTGGATAATCACGTAAAATCGGCCGATAAAATGAATGTCCAGTGAACAAAAATCCTTGTGTGATCACCTCGGTTAAAAAAAATATAAAGAAGAAAACTTAGTGGATGGTATACTTGAGTCTGGAAACATATTTACCCTGTCTTGGGAGAATGTCTATTTTTTTGATCGATGCTTATGGGGTTACGTGGATGAGGATGGGATCCTATGTTGTGGAACGATTTTTGGAAGTGAATATGATGCTTTTTGGGGATGTATCTCGAAACATGGTTTGGTTCCAGTACTTTGAGGGATCTCACTTATCCCATTGTTGTTGTTAAATTACAAGAGAACTAGGTGTGAATGCATAAATCTATGTTTCTCTTTTTATGTCTTGTGTTTATGCCTGTTAGTTGCCTAATATTGTAGAATTCACCTTTAGGGGATCACATGAACATGAAAAAAAAGAGTGTTTTAAATGGGGAATTGGTTTTGGGAATGAGTTTTGACTTGGTCATTGTTGTTGTTCCTTATTTTATAAATGAATAGTAACAAGGGTGTTTGTGCATAGAATAGCTTTAGAAACCCTAGGTTTGGATGAGTTCTTGTTACCTATACATATATCTGTAGTTTTTTTGTTTCTTATTTGTGAACCATGCGAGTTTAGTACTTAGTTCTGAACACCCTCGATTTCAGGGGGGGTGTTTTTCCCAAGTCTCCTATTAATGGCTGGTTAGTAGCTCCCTTTCTACTCCCTTTCATGAATATCCCAACAATCATCTGGTGAGCTGTGACCACCTGAGGTCCATCATATCTCATGATTCTTTGGGAAGGGTATCTGTGGCGGTCGGTCCAGGTGTGTGCGTGCAGCTTGTTTCCCAAGAGTCTTCAGGATGAGACCCATGTTTCTTTGGGCATGGCAGTAGTTGTTCTGGACCATGTGTTTACGTGTGTGGTTATGCGTGGTAGTTGTGGCCCATGTTTTTGTTGGTGGGATGTGTGGTTGTGGCCCAGGTGTGTGTGGGTGGGGTGTGGCAATGGGACTGTAGTTAAAATAGAGGGAGAGCTTTGATGCGTAGGATGTCTTCAATAACCAGTGGTAAAGTGGTGTGGGGTACCCAAATATCGATGTGCTATTACTATCCATTACGTGACTTGCATTTTTTGGGGAGTATACCTTGGTGAGGCTTGGGTGGATAGTTTTATTTTCTATGTTCTTTGGTTTTCTTTTTTCTCATAGGGTATTAGAATAATTCCCCACTTGTGCACGAGAGTCATTGGTTTTCACTGCTGAGTATACTTGTATGCTCAACTAACGTATATAAAACTATTTTCAGGTTTCAAGGAGAAATTAATGGATCATTCAGGGTCGTACTAGTTTAGAGATTGGGATAGTTGCAGTTGTTGTTTTTCTTTTATTTGTAACTTTACCATTGTAGTCTTCTTGTACCTTGTGGTATTTACTTTTGTAAAATGCATATAGGAATGGTTTTCTTTTGGCTTTATTCATACCCAATAGTTTTGGTTTTTTCTTATCCCCTGATCCTAATAATGAAAAATTGTAATGTCTTCCATCTTTTGTGTGATTCTATACCCATGGTGGTAGCCGCCACTCCGGGGCCTATTGAAGGTGGGTCTTGGGGGTCATTATCTCTCATTCAACTTGATAAAGTAAGGGTCAGAAAATTTCTTGTCCCTTCTCTCATCTTGGTGAAGGCGGGTTATTACAGAAGGGTATTAGAGGAAGGTTGAGGTGGTGGAAAGGATTCACATGTTGGAAGGTGTATCATGAGAGGGAATCCAGTTGTGCTCGTCGAAGGAAAAAGCCGTTAGCAGCAGGCCTCCAGCGTCAGGGCCCTCTAGGTTTCGACCAGCAGGAAGCAGGCCTCATCAGTTCTAGTTCTTATTTCTTGCCCTATCACTTTCCTTTCACGACCAGTGTCGAGATGCTTCATCTGTGTAAGCCATGGGTGCCTTTGGAATCAGTGCCCGGATAGTGTATAGTACAGCGGGGGTGGGCAGGTTCAGTGCCCCCCTCAGCAGCACCAGCAGGGGCAGCAAGCTCCCTCCCCACAAAGAACAGATGTGGTAGGAGTAGGCCATCCCCATGGTTCCCCTTCAGGACCTTGACTATGGCATGGTTGGGGAGGTGGCCGACAGCTGAGATCCAGGGGAGTTGGCGTGGACAGTTGCACGCTGTAGAGGTAGCAGTTTCAATAGGGTGAGAAGTTGTTTGAGGTATGATCAACTTGTTTAGTACCCTTTCATATGCTTTGTCCAATAAAGTATCTCCGCACCTCATTTTATCACCCATTATGCTCGTGCTCTGGGTTTAGACACTGAGAGACACCTAGTTCTCCTGGTGCTGAGCACACTCGTCTGAGGTCAGATTGACTCATTTTATGTTTTTTGAGGGTGTAAACTAATGATAGGGCCACATCAGTCTATCATGGATCTTCTACTACTGAATATAAAACCATAAAATGTCGTCCTAGGAATTGAATGGTTGTTCTCTATATGTTTCTTCCTTTACTGCTTCCGAGGAAGGGTAATGGTTTCAGATTTGGGCGGCCAACGTGTAACTTTCATTGGCGAGCGGTGTTGCCAGAAATGTAGCAGGTCAGAAGAGACCCTCCTTTCCTTATTGGCTAAACTATCAGTGGAGTCGGTGGATTCAGAAATGGTGGAAGTCCCAGGGATCATCAGTGGGTTTATAGACGTCTTTCTTGAGGAGGTGGCGTCTATACCCCCTCGACGTGATGTTGAGTTCGGGATAGACTTGTGACCTAGTGCACACCCGATTTCGATGGCTCCCTATAGGATGGCACCTTTCGAGTTGCGAGAGTTTCAGATTCATATTAACGATCTGATGAATAAGGGTTTTGATTGACCAAGTTTGTCTCCATGGGGTGCTCTATTATTATTCACAAAGAAGGCATATGGTGGTCTCATGTTGTGCATAGACTACCGGAGACTGAATCCGGAAACAATCAAAAAATGTTACCCTATCCTGATGATAAATGAACTTTTCGACAAGTTACAAGAGGCAGGGTGGTTCTCTAAGATTGACCTGCAATAGGGATATCACCAGGTGAGTGTGAAATAGGGTGACATCTCAAAGGCTGCCTTGATATGCAGATATGGGAACTTTGAGTTTGTGGTCATGCCATTCGGCATTATGAATTCCCCAGCTGTGTTCATGGGGCTCATGAACTCCGTCTTCCAGGAATATCTTTATCTGTTCGTAGTCATGTTTATTGACGACATCTTGATCTACTCAAGATTATAGGAGGATCATGCTAAGCATTTGAGAATGGTTTTAGAATTCCTCTGACATCACCTACTCTTTGGTAAGATGTCCAAGTGAATGTTCTAGACACGAGAAGTGCACTTACTTGGGAACGTGATGTCCGAGCAGGGAATAGTGGTGGAAGCATCGAAGGTCGAGGTGGTTGTTTCTTGAGAAGAGCCAAAGATTGTGGAAGAGGTTCGTAGTTTCCTAGGACTGGTAGGTTACTACAAGAGGTTAGTACCCAAATTCTATCGAGTGTAGCACCTTTGACAGATTTGACCAAGAAGGACCAGGATTTCATGTGGAATGGGCTGTTCCAGGCAGCCTTTAACTATCTGAAAGTGAATTCGGTAATTACCCCAGTGCTGAGGTTTCCAGAAGATGGTGCGGCATATGTGGTGTTCTGTTATGCTTAATGACAAGGCCTCAAGTGTGTGCTGATGCAACAACAAGGGTGATATCTTATGGGTCTATACAGTTGCGTCCCTATGATGGTAATTATGCCATCCACGATCTGAAGAATATGGTATTCATTCTCTTACTAATGGTTTGGAGGAATTACCTCATCGGGGAGCGCTTTGTGGTCTTCACGGATAACAAAAAACATAGGTGTATCTTCTCCCTTTGGGACCTGAACTCATGACAGCGAAGGTGGATAAAGATCCTTCAGGACTACAACTTTGATATTTTTCACACCTCAGGAAAAGGGATTGTGGGGGCCGATTCCTTGAGATGGAAGTCGCAGAAGAATGTGATTTGAGAGTCGGCAGACGCTTAGATGGCGATGGAGGAGTTGGATTCCCTACACCTAGAAGCAAGGATGTATGGTGGTAGAGGATTCATGTATCAGATGGTAGTGAAATATTATCTACTACGGAATGTGGATGAGTCTTATTGTGGAGACATAGAGAGTGAAGTGATGTGTGACCGGGTTAACCAAGGTGATGCTCCGGAAGGGTGGACGAAGGATGGTTATAATTAGATGCTTTTACGAGGGAAGTTGTTTGTTCCAGAGGCTATGCATGATAGGGTTCTTGGTGATTTCCACAACTCACCTGTAGCAATGTAACCGAGAGTTTCAAAAATGTGTCGGGGCATGAGGGGTCAGTTCTGGCGGCCCGGGGTAAAGCGGGCGGTGGTGGAATTCATGGCCAGGTGCCTAGTGTGTCAGTAGGTGAAGGCTGAACGTTGTGTTCCAGTTGGCTTGTTGCATCCTTTAGAGATCCCCGAGAAGAAGTGGGATGACATCTTGATGGATTTAGTCACAGGTCTACCCAAGGTTCATGGAGGTTGCGACGCTATTTGAGTAGTGGTGGACCAGAGGACTAAATTTTCTCACATTCTGGCGACCAAGCAGTCAGGAGCAGTGTATTCCTTAGCACAAATGTACGTGGATGAGGTGGTGTAGTTTCATGGAGTTACATAGTAAATAGTATTGGATGGGGATGCATGGTTTACCCCACGAATCTCAAGAAAATTGCATCATGATTTTGGAACCCATCTACGTCTTAGCACTGCTTTCCATCCCCAGACAGATGGACAGACAGAGCGCACTATCCAGACATTGGAGGATATGCTACGAGCATGTATTCTGGACTTTAGGGGATCTTGGGTGCCACACATGCCTCTGGTAGAGTTTCCCTACAATAATAGCTATCACTCTACCATTTTCATGGCTCCATTTGATGGTTTATATAGAAGACCATGTCGCTCATCCGTGTGCTAGACAGAGGTAGGAGAAACAGGTGTTCTTGGCCCGGAAGTGGTGAAGAGCACCACAGAAAAGGTTCAGCTTATATGGGAGAGGATGAAGGTAGATCAAGACCGGAAAAATTCATTTTCCAACAATAGTAGGAGGACATTGGAGTTCGAGGTCGGGGACCACGTATTATTGAAGGTCTCCCCTCTGCGTGGACAATAGAGGTCTGGAAGGGGGATTAAGATTTCTCAAAGGATCATCGGACCATTATAAGTGTTTTGGTGGGTCAGAGAAGTGGATTATCAGTTAGTGCTACCACCGCTTCTTCTGAGAAAACATGATGTATTACATATGTCACAACTCCGAGGAAATCTACATGATGATTCACACGTCCTTGACTAGGGAAAGCTGAAAATCGAGGCAGATGTGATGTTTGTGGAAATTCCAGTGATAATTAGGGATTGTGAGGATAATGTAATTCGTGGATGGACCATTCCTTCGGTTTTTGTGTTGTAGAGGCATGTCGGGCTCAAGTAAAGTACTAGGGAATGGAATATGCAGATGCGCGCCCAGTACCAAGAGCTATTTTGAGTTTTGTTCTGTTTTGATTCTACCTATTTCTAATGGAAAACGTTACATTTTTAGCTATGGAATGTGTGGTTTTCATTATTCTGTGGATGTGTTTGAAGAGTATAGACTATGGGGAAGGGAGAACCTGATCCCTAATCAAGACGCATTAAGTTGGATTCCATTAAAACCTTGCGGGAGAGTCAGTGCCACCCAAAGCGAATAGTATATTGACATGGAGGAAGAAACTCCCTAACGCATATGATTGGATAGTTTGACCTTCAAATGTTTCCTGGTTTATGTGGGAGGGGTGTTCAAAGATGTCGATGAGTTTCACTCATGAGTGGTATCTTTCGAGCTGGTTGTTCAGAAACCCACTTTTCTTCTGGTCTAGTTTTGATTCTCAAGGGTGAGAATAGTCTGAGAGGTATCTGATATAATGACTCGGACCCAACTGGACCATTACATTGACAATAAACGGCTCCAACAAAATAGTGCCACCAGTCACGGGGTCACCAGTTATGGTGGAATAGTGACGGTCACACACCGGTAACGATGACACCGTGAAGGTGGCACCAGTCACGATGGAACCATGATGGTGGCACCGTGAGGGTGACACTTTGACAGTGGCATCATTTCCTCATCGAGCGGTCTTTGTTCTTTTCCCAGTTTCTGAATTTTTATTCTCCTATAACATATCTTTTAACATAAATATTATTTAATGCCCCTTTCAAAACCATTTAAATACCTAAATTATATATAAAATCCCCCAGGAGTCGGGAAAACCTTAAACTTACCAAAACGTGTTTTTCTTACTTGGTGTCACACCATTTCCCCGTACCTTCCTGTCCCGCCCCCGTTGCACATTTTCCTCTGTTTAAAGGAAATGCTTTAACACCCATCCATTATGACACCACCCTGATGGGAATAATTTTATAGGAATTATTCCATTCTTGTGTAACCTCCCAACCGCATAGGAAACCATGATCCGACTTTAAAGATGTTCAAAATTCCTTAACCCATAACAATAGGATCTCATCTTTATATCTAGTTAATAATTTTTCCTTCCCATTCTTGGATATATTTATTTCTTCTCACTGGTGCACTTTGATTCAATCCTTCCCGAGGTTTGTGGTGCACCTGTTCTAGAGTTTTTCAACTCATCCTTGGAGTCCCTGGAGTTTCTCCCTTTCAAGTGGGGCATCCCTAGTTCTTGGCACGTGGATAAGAACTTTGATCCTTAATCAACCAGGTAGGGATTTTTCCTTCGTCTTTTCTTATTGTGTATCATGTGGGGTTGGTATGCTACTATTTCTGTGGGAATGGATGAAACCAAACCATAAGAATGATAATAAACTGATTGTTAAATAATTATGTGGTGCATTTGAATATTATGATGTACTATTTTATAATTTCTATGTGTTGTGAATTGTATGGGATTATGCTCACTGAAAATTATGTTCGTTGGTGGTCTCTCCTTTATCACTAATGATACCTTGTCTTTTGTGATGATTAAATAACTCTTAAAAGGTAATTTTGTTAATCACTTAAACTAAGCCGATGAAATGAATGTCAAGGGAAAAAAAACCTTGTGTGATCACCACGGTTAACCAAAAATAAAGAAGAAATCTTAGTGAATGATGTACTTGAGTCTGGAAAAATCCTTACTCTTTCTTGGTGGCATGTCTTTTTGTTTAGGTCGATGCTTATGGGCTGATGTGGATGGGGATGGGATCCTATTTTGTGGAACAGTTGTTGGTTATGAATCTGAAGAAGTGTGGGGCTGTATCCTGAGGCTTGGTTTGGTTCCAGTACTTTGAGGGATCTCACTGATCCATTTGTCGTTGTGACTTTATAAGAGAACCAGGTGTGAATTCTTAAATTGTTGTCTGTCTGTTTCTCTTTCTCCAGATTTTGGTCATTCCTGTTTGTTTACCAGTGGTGTATAATTCACCTAAATGGGATCACTTCAACATGAAAACAATAGTGGTTTAAGTGGTGAATTGGTTTTGGGAATGAGTTGTGACATGGTCATGAGTGTTGTGCCTTCTTTTATGAATGAATAGTAACAAGGGTGTTTGTGCATAGGTTGACTTTGGAACCCCTAGGTTGGGATGAGTTCCTATTACCTATATATATCTATAGTTTTTATGTTTCTTATTCGCGCCCACCCGAGTTGAGCACTTTGTGTCGAACACCCCCCATTTCATGGGGGAGGGTGTTTTTCCCCAAACTCCAATGAGTGGCTGGTTATTAGCACCTTTTCTACTCCCTTTCCTGAATAGCCCAAGACTCTTCTGGCACGGTGTGATGGCTTGAGGTTAACTATAGCCCATGATTCTTCGGGCATGGTAGCTGTGGCGGTTGGCCCAGGTTTGTGTTGGTAGGTTGTTTCCCAAGAGTCTTCAAGATGAGGCCATGATGTCTTCGGGCATGGAAATAGTTTTTCTGGACAAGGTATTTGCGGGCGTGGTTATGAGTGGTGGTTGTGTCACAGTTGTTTTTAGGAAGGATGTGTGGTTGTGGCCCAGGTGTGTGTGGGCGGGGTGTGGTAGTGGGACTGTAGTGAGAATGGTGGGAGAGGTTCAATGCGTAGGATGTCTTCAATAACCAGAGAGAAAGTGGTGTGGGTCCCCCGAATATTGATGTGTTATTACTATCCATTTCTTGACTTTTGCTATTTGGGATGTGAGCCTTGGTGGGGCTTGGCTGGATAGTTTTCCTTTCGAGGTTCTTTGATATTCTCTTTTCTCATGGGGTATTAGAATTTATCCCCACTTGTGAATGAGAGTCTTTGGTTTTATCTACTGAGTATACATGTATGCTCACCCTACGTATATAATTCTATTTTCTGGTTTCCAAGATAACATCAGGGATCATGCAGGGTCATACTAGTTCAGACGTTGGGACAGTTGCAGTTTCTTTTTTTCTTTTCCTTGTTACTTTACCTTTGTAGTCTCCTTGTACCCTATGGTATTTACTTTTGTAACATGCATATGGGAATGGTTTTCTTTTTCCATTACTCATACCCCCTAGTTTTGGTGTTGTTGGGTTTTACTATATTATACCCTGATCCTAATAAAGAAAAAGGGTAATTCCTTCAATCTTGTGTGTGATTCTATACTCTTGGTTCTAGTCGCCACTTCAGGGCCTATTGAAGGCGGGTCTCAGGGGTCATTATCTCTCCTTCAACAAAAAGAAGGAAGGGTCTGGAAATCTGTTGTCCCTTCCCTCATCTTGGTGAAGGATGGTTGCGACATTCTAGACCTGACTCAGGGTAAGCTAGTACCTGACAATGGGCCTTACTATGCACTTGAATTAACACACCCAGAGTATATGCTTAGGATAATTCACATTTTCATTACAACCCATTATGAATGATTTGAATAGATTTTAAGAATTAATAATCCTGTTTTATCCTAATGTGTTTGATATTAGAGATAAGGATTAAGGATTTGGAATCATACAAATGTTATTATGGACAATCCTTAGAGCAATGAAGGCCATATGTAAAAATAATACGGATGACGTATTGAGGTAGTATTAAAACACTTAGTTAAGATGATAGTTAGTGATTAACCAAATTTCAATGATGTTTATCATAATTATTTTAGAAGTTATATAAATATAGATTTAGAAAAGAAAATTTTATAAGTTGTGTGATGACTAATCAAATATGGCAAGGCCATAGTTCATGAATCCATGACTGAAGGATGATAAGGTTTCTATGCTAATAAGTGGCCTACAAAATAGCCTTTTTAATTTTCATTGTATTTAGTTAATAAATTTATTTAAAGAATATAAATTATTAACCCGTGGAATCACTTTTGGGGATTCTAAATTAATCTATTAACCATATTTAGTTTAGAATTTATTTAAAGAAATATAGTAATACTTTTCAAACATTTATAGGACTTTCGATTCATTAAATGTTTTATAATGCTTCATGCATAACAAATTCATTATTGGTAATTAATTTTTTTCGAGTAAAGGGATGAATTATAATGTGATATAAGTAGAACCAAAATATAGTATTGTTAATATGAGATTTAAACCTATCATGTGAGAATATTTTGATATATTTTTGAATTACTCAACATTATTAAAATTACATAGAAATAAATTTTTTTCCTATTACATAAATTTCTATTGAACCAATGGCCATCGCAATCATTGATGATTTTTGGATTTGAGTCTCTTAAATTTCCATTCATTTTTCATTTTTTTTACTGATGACTTCATTAAATCCATAAAAATATTTACTTTTTCCCCCATGCACATATCTCTACCTCCACCGGATATTCCCCTACATAGAGACCTATTTTCATGGTACTCCTTGTTAACCTTTTTCTTTCAATTATATCTTTTATAGAGGATTAATTATGAACCCTTCTCACAATGTGGGATTTAAAACATAGGAAGCATCAAGCAGTATATCACCATGATCGAGTTTAAATTACAACGGACCAATTTAAATAAGTTGGGGTGAATGTGACGCCTCAAAAAACATATGTTATAACATTGTATTCAATAGTGTGTACGTCAAGCGACAACAAAGACATAAGGTAAAATATTAATACATTATAATATAAATTTTATTTTAAATATATTTAATATATTTTTAAACTCACCCAACACTGATATATCATGCATTAAAATAAAAAAGTGAACATTATAGATAGTTTAAGATACACACAAGACTGACTTTCCTCAACAGTTTGTGTTACATGAAAGACCATATTTCTCTAAATAACAATTTATTATTAAAGTATTATTATTTAATATAATATGATAAAAACTATACATTATGTTAGAGATTATGAATACTATTAAATAACTCATAAATATATATTGTTTTTATAAATATAAAAATAATTAATGGGTTACTATTTACTGAGAAATGAAAATAATAATCAATTGGTCATAAAAAAGAAAAATTTACATTTTTATGCTTCTAATTGAGTTTTATCATAATAAGAATAATTTTTTATAATTTTTTAATTATTTAAAAGAAAATTAATGTTATATATTAAATAAAATAATTTTTATATTCATCCATTGGATTTTATATTTATATTATAAGAACAAAAACTATTATACACAAAAACATATTTTTTTATAATGGAAATTTTAACGCCTTTTAATAGTGAACACATTTTAAATCTAAATATTGAAAAATTAATTGATTTAATATTTTAATGTAAAAAAATTTAAATAAAAACATAATAATTATTTTAGGGTGGATTTTTCATATTTTACTAAGACATTTAATTTTTTTAATGAATATTTAAAAATACTAAATTTTAGTTCAAAACTACTTTTTAATCCAAATACTATGTAAGGTTATGATTGTGATTGATTTTATAATTTAATTAGATAATATATTTATAAATCAATAAAATTTAGGTAATAGGTATCAATTTTAATTCTAATTTTATTAAAAACCCATAGCAATCTTATAGACATTTTTTCTTTAAAAACATGAATTGTCTTCCAATATGTGGGATTAATTTAAATTTTATTTCCACCACTTATGTTTTTCAAATTTTGAAAAATGGATTCCATATTTTTAATCATATTATAATAATATTTCTAATAATTTTAAAAAATAATTTGCCAAAAATATTGGTGAATGTGATTAAAATTAATTACAATTATTAAAGTTAAATTGAGCTTAAAAACAGACTAAACCAATATATTAAGAAACCAAATGACCAATAAATCTATAAAACTCCCATTGGATATCAATAATTTTTCCATTGACCTTCCATTATTGAGTTTTTTTTACATTTATTTTTTTGAATTTTTTTTAGGTAAGAACATTTTCACACCTAAATTGTTTCCAAAAATTCCAAGTGAGTCCTTTTCCATCTGTATATAAGGCCACCACATCTCCTATTTCTTCACACCTATCAATCCAATGAGTTTCTTCATTTAACTACAAAAATAGTCTAAAAAAATAAATCCCCTATACAATTAAGCCTAACTATTTTCATAATAAAAACCAAGGATGAATTTTGTTGAAACCAAAAATATTTTCCCGATTAAGAGGTAATGTCTTATCTTATATTTTATAGTTTCATTTCAATTAACGAACCCATTAAATATATTTTTTCTATTCTTGTAAAATAAATAATTTTTCCTCAATATAATAGGGTTTTTATATTCTAAGTTTTCTATCGACACTTTCATACATCCATGTATGGTAAGTGAAAATACTTTTTAGTGTACATCTAACCACTACCTCATAAAACGGTGATTGTTTAACTTTCCATTACCACATCTCATGGTGGCCATTATAATAGAATGTTTTTTTATATATTCTATAAATGATATTTATTATGTATTTTTTTTAAAAGAATTTATAATAAATTCATTTAATATATACCATTTTACGTTAAATTGATAATATCGTTTGAGGATGTGTGGACTACCGCCCCCTCAAAATAAAGTAATTCATTCACTCAATTCATGGAATGTTTAAATGAATGTTTATAATGTTGAGACCCGTATCTTGACGTACATAGAAATTACATTACTTTTTTGGAATACTTAGTACATAACAAAAAAATACACACACAAGGATCGTAATAGTTTAGTTTCTTTGGAAACTCGGAACATAATCTTCTAATAGTGGTGAAAGATCTCCAATATCTCCCATAAAGATCTTACCTTTTTTTACCTAAAACCTTTCTTTATATCCTGGGGAAAATAAAACATAAAAGGGTGAGCTCAAATGCTCAGTAAGGGTAAAAAAAAGAAATATAAATCTCATCGTATACACAAGCACATAACTTTGGGAAATCTTAACCTGCAAAAGAGATCATAATTTCATAACATTGGATAAATCATGGTAGTGAAATGTAATCACAATAATCATAACATAAAACATGAAACTTTTTTGCATACACACATAATCATAGAGAATCATTTCTTGTTAGTCAGGACTCATTTCCAAGACTATCTTAGTGGACAAAGTCCCTTTCTGAATCGAGTCACCCTCGTTTCAGTCCTGTTTCACTGAACCGGTATAACCTACCGTTCCAGCCATGTATATCTCATGAGATATAAAATCTTTACCCAATGCATTTGAGGGAGATATAGGTCCCACCCATCTCATAATGAAACCATTCTTATGTGTGCCACAAAATCATAAATCATACATCATTGCATAACCCATGTAATAAAAATGGGAATCTTAAACATCATGACATCATAAAACAATTCATATACGATAATGGAATTCAAAAAAAATAATTCCATCACAACATAATCAAATTTATGTAATAATAGGGATAAAAACATAACCCTTTATTATTTTAGATGGAAAATAATTTTGATAAAACACTTGAACTTCATTCCTGAGGAAAATATCCTTTCTTCTTCAAAAACATTTTTCCTTTCTTAACATGTCATAAAACTTTAATCTAAAAGAAGTTGATTAAAAATAAACATGAAAACTTGTAAAGGAAGATTCTTGGAAATAATGATTTAAAAATCCATTCATGCCGTATAAGTTAAAAAAAACATTCTTCTCGTACTTTTTTCGGAAAAGTCAAAAAGTATCTCGTACGAAAAATGACAAAAGATTCCTTTCATATCTTTTAATAAAAACTCACCGAAGGGTAAATTTGGATTTAAAAAATTGTAGGTGGATGGAAATAAAATTAAATATTTAAGAAAAATGGATGTGGATGATAAAATACACCCCAGTAAATACTTACGAATAAACAATCTCGGATAAAAATGAGATTGTGATATTTCCCTTACCTTAGGTCCGATTTGCTTCGTATGTGTCCGAACCACCTGTATAATGATTTACATAATGTCATTTACTTATTATAGAATCATATTCATTGTTATGATATCATATATGGTTCACTTATTACTTTATATTACCCGTTCTTTTGTAAATTCCATGTTAAAGAAGCGTTTTGGGTAAAATCGTTTCATTTATCGTAGGTGTCTTGACTTGTTGTTCTTGACATTATTATTACTTATATCATGATTTACATACTTCCAGAATATAAAATATGATTTATATATCATATATATTCAGTATATATATATATAATAGATATATAAATGAAATGAAAAACACCGTTCATGGAGACGGTAGTCCGTACGTACACATGAATGCTGTTTTCCTTTCCTTATTGTCTTGAATGGAAGTAAGTAGATGACATACATATACATATATACATAAATACAGTATCTTTATAATGTCATATATTTCATTATTATTTCTTATATATACTTTTTAATCATTCTTAAATGGTTAACATGGAGAATGAATCTCATCGCGTCGTGGAGACGGTAGTCCGTACGTACGCACGAGCGATGATATCATTCCCATGGTCGTGGAATTTTGTTGAAGTGTATGTATACTATTTCAGTATCAATATAACTTTATAATAATCATGTATAGTTTTTCATTACATCATTATACCCATCCAATTAAGGTGGTGACGGAAAATAGATTACACCACGGCGTGGAGACGGTATTCTGTACGTACGCACGCGCGGTGATTTCCTTTCTCCATAGGATGGATAGAAGGTTAATTAGAGTTGTTTCATATTTGTAATAACATATCAGTATATAAGAAATACTGATGTTATTACTTTATCATTAAACAACTAATGAAGAAGAAGTTGAAGAAGAAAGAAATTGAAAAGATCGGTAATGGATATTACCTCTTCTTTGGAACACCTCTTTGAATCCTCCACTTAGGGATCTATGATTGGTCTTTGAAGAAGAGAAGGACCTCTAGGATTATTCTAGGGAAGTGGAGAAGGGATTTTGTCAGGGTTTGGCCGAGCTTGAGTGCTCAAATTGGTGTGAGGAGGAGGGGGAGGAGGTGCCCTTTTATAAGGGGGGAGAGGGGCACCTTAGGAATATCTCAAAATATTATTTTATATCAAAGTCAAAATCGGTTTATAATGGTTCCAAAGGGTCTTATTTCGAATCTAAAGTTGAGATGGGTCTAAATCCTATCAACCAATAGGATTTAGACAAGTATAGGTTATTATTTTAACCTTATCAATTAGATTTAACTCTAAGTTAAATAATTTAACTTTTACCGTGTCTTTTTGTTTTCTTACACTATATGGTTAATACACTTACTATAACATGCCAAACGAACGCCAAAATGTTTATTATTAATATATATATCCTTATCTAAGTCATTTGGCCGAACCATCGATTTTTAGGAATAAAATAACAATTAATAATATAATATTAGATTTAAAAACTATTTTGTGTCAATTTTGACACTATTTGATATATGATTTCTGTGATAGTCATAACAGAATTATATGTTCGAAAAAAGTTGATTAAATCAACACTAATATATAATAGTAACCTAGAAAATTAGTTGAATTCATAAAAAGTCTTAAATTACATTTATTTTGATATTTATAATATCAATTATGTCAATATTTCATTAATAAGATAATTACTTCATCATCTTTGTGTCATAAATAAATTAAATTATTTGATGTCTAAAAATTACAAATAAAATACCATTATGTAGGAACTCTTTTTATATTTCTATTGAATACTTAAAATCTAATTTATCTTATGCACAATCCTATATTAAAAATGTTTTAGTAAATAAACATTGATTTTAACTCTTTTAACTCTTCTTTGAATTAAATAATAATAAATGTCCTAATCTAATCCAAGTGGGCCTAAATGATAATATTTTACACTTAAGGTTGTTTTTGGTCGATATAAACTTGTCCAATAGAATTAAGACATGTTTTAGGGTAATATTATTATCATTCTTACCCTTAATTACCCTATTTACTTTTAACCGTGGTAAATAAAAGTAAAAAATTACTATTCACCAAAAATTATTTTCATCTCATTGAACCAAATTTTACTTATTGACATCAACCGTGTCTCTCAGAGTATTGAAATTCCATTCACAGAAGCGGTAAAATTAAGTTTTATGAAAAATTCAGTTTTTTTAACTACCACTTAGTAGTTTCACTATTCATCAAAAATTGATGTGTTTAAGAACAATGCCAAAATTTCATCCTAAGCTATATTTCAGATTCCGAATTCAAAAATGAAGTCTATTTTACCAAATTCATAACATAGAAATTGCATTAATTAATTTTATAATTAAATCCCGCTGTTAAAACAAATAGCGTGTTTTTAAGAAACAATATCTATCAAAAGATTGACACTTGATTATGTCTGGTTTAAATGTGAAATTACATCCAATGACCAAAATTGTATTAAATTGTAAAACTATATTCTAAATATACTTTAAAACCACTCAAATTAATGATTTATCACAATTAATTATTTCTATTAAAAAAGTTTTTTTTAATTATAATTTAGTAATTTTCACTATTCATCAGAATATGAAAGTTATCCGAAAAGTACCAAAATATCACCTTAGGCTAAATTCGATACTCCGAATCCAAAAATGAAGTCCATTTTGAGAGATGAAATTTCTATAATTTAAAAAGTGGTTATTACTATTCATAACGGCTAGTTTTTATAATATTTTAATAGCATATCGTTGTTTCATGAAACTCAGTATTGCGTACTACACACGTTATCGAGGAAGGTTGCGATTGCGTGTAATGCAAGGAAAGTCAAGGATGCGTGTTGTGCAAGATCCTTTTGCTGTAACATACAACACATGACATTAGTGAAATTAAAAAGAATATTTTTCATAAGATCGTGGGCTGTTACATTCTACCCCCCTTAAAATGAATTTCGCCCTCGAAATTCGTCGGGGTTATAAATTGTTTACTATTCGAAAGTTTCTTCAATAGAAACCCACATCGTAAAAAGGAATACCAAAACCAATATTTAAAAACAAAAGTATGAAACTTAACGGTTACCCAAATAAACTAATCACTGGGATTCCACATAGGTGAAAATATGGATATAGAAGAAAAATCTAACCATCATGTTCTGATGGAGTGTGGTAGAGAACATGGCTATGGAAAAGCCAACAATCACAAATCCATAAATTTGTGACGATCTAAGGTACCATCCGATTAATCAGATATAAGATCACTAGGACAACATTTTTTTGGTTTTCAAGATTGTTTCCCTAAAGTTGAAGAATTTGAATTAGAATAAATACTTACTTTATTTTGGTACAGTCGCACTATTGTTCGTGCCTTGAACAATTTCCACTTCATCTATTAAATAAATGAAGTTGAATTTGTTATTCATGAAGTGTTAGCAGATCATGTGATAGAATGACGGGTCATTCCATCTGTCGCAAACAAAAGGATAGTAAAAATTATATACATAAGTTGATCTATAGTGAGATTAATCATATATGGTTCCTAAAATGGACTTATACTTCATATATCACACTGCTTAATATAATTAAACTAGTTTCTACTAAACAGGGACTTCCTGTAGGCCAGTGGTAGGCGATAAAGGCCAGTCGCACTTCGGTTGTGGGTTCGATTCCCACAGCCTTGTCCGAACCGATGGGTTGTCGCCCGTCCTGCAGGTTGTCCTTTTTCTAAAACTACATTACTATAACATCCCATCAATAATATCGAATAATTCATATCCTTAATCAATACTAACTTATGTCCAACATAATCCATTATAATCATTAGGCTTATCCATAATACTACAGTCCACTCTCATAATATATTGAAAATGATTACTAGAGATTTAATACTGTCGTTAATCCCCATATATCATAAGATATGTCTTGTTGGTCACATTCCAAACATTCAAAGACCTTAATCATGTATTCTCTTGAATACCCATTGAACCTTACTGAAAACATGAATGCAGTTAAAAGTTAACCCTTTCCACATACCAAAATCCAAAACTTCTATATACTAAAACCATGATATAACCTTCTCCTTATATTAGTCATGAGCTCTTGAATACAATCAAACACCTCATTATCTTATTATTCCTTCATTATGCGCATATCATCTAAATTCCAAAAATATCTGAATAACCTTTCATGGATAGTGGTAACATTAATCATAAACTTTCATAACTCAAGGAAATACAACAGTGTAACAATCCTTAGATGTCTCTTTATTCCATAGTACCATGAGATTTCTTATACAACATTACACATGATAAACTTGTAATCATTCCACTACATTCTTAAACCATTGATCGAGATTCAATAATTCTTTCATCTCACATATCATTTGTAGTCTCTTCATCATCATCAACATAAATACTTCCCATACGACCATACTGATTATCTTTATGAGACTTTCCCTTAGGGAATTGGTTTGCATAATGCATGTACATTCCACATTTAAAACATTTAACCATTGTTGATGTCGTAGCAATACCATTATCCTCATCCCTGGTGTTAACTGAACCTTTTCCTTTGCACTTACTTGCTTTGTGTCCTTCTTTTACACACCCAAAGCATCTTTCAGTTCCTTTGAAACATTCTCCTTGATGCCTCTTCCCACATGATTTACATAGGGGAAATTGAACTTTCTTTCCTCTATGATCATCATGAAACTCCATCTTTCTCTTATTATCCGAGTCAAGAAACTTACCAAATTTTACTTTATTGATCATATTATGAGATTTCTGATTCAGCATAATAATGATGGTTGGACTTCCAAATCCCATTTCATTATGAATAATATCATTCCATTGTCCATCATATCCTCTATTATCGTGAATCATCTTGTTTCCAGCCATTTTCTAAAACCCAAAAAAATAGTGTCAGAGGCAAAAATCATGCTAGGGAAAACAACATAATAAAGGTGGAGTATCCTCAATATCTAACATCTTAGGTTAAATTCCATGATCGTTACCGTAGTTCTAGGACTGTATCCTATACGTATACTTATCCTTAGGGACATCCCTAGACATACCTTATAAATATCTCTAGGGATCTCACTAAAGTTCTCGCATACTAGTTTCCAAAGGTTGACTAAACCTTTCCTCTGATACCAACTATAGAGACCCGTATCTTGACGTACATAGACATTACATTACTTTTGCAGAATACTTAGTACATAACAAAAAATACACACACAAGGATCGCAATAGTTTAGTGTCTTTGGAAACTCGGAACGTAATCTTCTAATCGTGGTGAAAGATCTCCAATATCTCCCATAAAAATCTTCCCTTTTTTTACCAAAAACCTTTGTTTATATCCTGGGAAAAAGAAAACATAAAAGGGTGAGCTCAAATGCTCATTAAGGGTAAACAAAAGAAATATAAATCTCATCGTATACACAAGCACATAACTTTTGGAAATCTTAACTGCAAAAGAGATCATAATTTCATAACATGGGATAAATCATGGCAGTGAAATGTAATCACAATAATCATAACATAAAACATGAAACTTTGTGGAATACACACATAATCATAGAGAATCATTTATTGTTATTCAAGACTCATTGCCAAGACTATCTTAGTGTACAAAGTCCCTTTCTGAATCGAGTCACCCTCGTTTCAGTCCTGTTTCACTAAACCGGTATAACCTACCGTTCCATCCATGTCTATCTCATGAGATATAAAATCGTTACCCAATGCATTGGAGGGAGACATAGGTCCCACCCATCTCATAATTAAAACATTCTTATGTGTTCCACAAAATCATAAATCATACATCATTGCATAACCCATGTAATAAAAATGGGAATCTTAAACATCAGGACATCGTAAAACAATTCATATACGATAAAGGAATTCAAAAAAAATAATCCCATCACAACATAATCAAATTTATGTAATAATAGGGATAAAAACAGAACCCTTTATTATCTTAGATGGAAAATAATTTTTATAAAACACTTGAACTTCATTCTTGAGGAAAATATCCTTTCTTCTTCAAAAACGTATTTCCTTTCTTAACATGTCATACAACTTTAAACTAAAAGAATTTGATTAAAAATAAACTTGAAAACTTGTAAAGTAAGATTCTTGGAAATAATGTTTTAAAAATCCATTCATGCCGTATAAGTTAAAAAAACATTCTTCTCGTACTTTTATCAGAAAAGTCAAAAAGTATCTCGTACGAAAAATGACAAAAGATTCCTTTCATATCTTTTAATAATAACTCACCGAAGGGTAAATTTGGATTTAAACAATTTTTGGTGTATGGAAATAAAATTACATATTTATGAAACATGGATGTGGATGATAAAATACACCCTAGTAAATACTTACGAATAAATAATCTCGGATAAAAATGAAATTGTGATATTTCCCTTACCTTAGGTCTGATTTGCTTCATATGTGTCCGAACCTCCTGTATAATGATTTAAATAATTTCATTGACTTATTACAGAATCATATTCATTGTTATGATATCATATATGGTTCACTTATGACTTTATATTACCCTTTCTTTTGTAAATTCCATGTTAAAGAAGCATTTTGGGTAAAATCGTTTCATTTATCGTAGGTGTTTTGACTTGTTGTTCTTGACATTATTATTACTTATATCATGATTTACTTACTTCCAGAATATAAAATATGATTTATATATCATATATATTCATTATATATATATATATATAATAGATATATAAATGAAATGAAAAACACCGTTTATGGAGACGGTAGTCCGTATGTACGCATAAATGCTGTTTTCCTTTCCTTATTGTCTTGAATGGAAGTAAGTAGATGACATACATATACATATATACATAAATACAGTACCTTTATAATGTCATATATTTCATTATTATTTCGTATATATACTTTTTAATCATTCTTATATGGTTAACATGGAGAATGAATCTCATCACGTCGTGGAGACGGTAGTCCGTACGTACGCACGAGCGATGATATCGTTCCCATGGTCGTGGAATTGTGTTTAAGTGTATATATACTATTTCAGTATCAATATAACTTCATAATAATCATGTATAGTTACTCATTAAATCATTATACCCATCCAATTAAGGTGGTGACAGAAAATAGATTACACCACGGCGTGGAGACGGTATTCCGTACGTACGCACGCGCGGTGATTTCCTTTCTCCGTAGGATGGATAGAAGGTTAATTAGAGTTGTTTCATATTTATAATAACATATAAGTATATAAGAAATATGGATGTTATTACTTTATCATGAAACAACTAAATAAGAAGAAGTTGAAGAAGAAAGAAATTGAAAAGATCGGTAATGGATATTACCTCTTCTTTGGAACACCTCTTTGAATCCTCCACTTAGGGAACTAAGATTGGTCTTTGAAGAAGAGAAGGACCTATAAGATTATTCTAGGGAAGTGGAGAAGGGATTTTGGCAGGGGTTGGCCGAGCTTGAGTGCTCAAATTGGTGTGAGGAGGAGGGGGAGGAGGTGTCCTTTTATAAGGGAGGAGAGGGGCACCTTAGGAATATCTCAAAATATTATTTTATATTAAAGACAAAATCGGTTTATTATGGTTCCAAAGGGTCTTATTTCGAAGCTAAAGTGGGTATGGGTCTAAATCCTATCAACCAATAGGATTTATACAAGTTTAGGTTATTATTTTAACCTTATCAATTAGATTTAACTCTAACTTAAATAATTTAACTTTTACCGTGTCTTTTTGTTTTCTTACACTATATGGTTAATACACTTACTATAACATGCCAAACGAACCCCAAATTGTTTATTATAAATCTATATATCCTTATCTAAGTAATTTGGCCTAACCTTAGATTTTTAGGAATAAAATAACAATTAATAATATAATATTAGATTTAAAAACTATTTTGTGTCAATTTTGACACTATTTTATATATGATTTTTGTGAAAGTCATAACAGAATTACATGTTCGAAAAAAGTTGAATAAATCAACTATAATATATCATAGTAACCTATAAAAGTAGTGTAATTTATAAAATGTCTTAAATTACATTTATTTTGGTATTTATAATATCAATTATGTCAATATTTCATCAATAAGATAATTACTTCATCATCTTTGTGTCATAAATAAATTAAATTATTTGATGTCTAAAAATTACAAATAAAATACCATTATGTAGGAAATCGTTTTATCTTTCTAATGAATATTTACAGCGGAATTTATCTTATGTAAAACCATATATTAAAAATGTTTTAGTAAATAAACTTTGATTTTAACTCTTTTAACTCTTCATTGAATTAAATAATAATAAATGTCCTAATCTAATCCAAGTGGGCCTAAATGATAATATTTTACACCTAAGGTTGCTTTTAGTCGAGATACACTTGTCCAATAGAATTAGGACATGTGTTTGGGTAATATTAATATCATTCATACCCTTAATTACCCTATTTACTTTTAACCGTGTTAAATAAAAGTAAAAAGTTACTATTCACCAAAAATTATTTTCATCTCATTGAAGAAAATTTTACTTACTGACATCAACTGTGTCTCTCGGGTTTTTGAAATTCCATTCACAGATGTGGTAAAATTATGTTTTATGAAAAATTCAGTTTTTTTAACTACCACTTAGTAGTTTCACTATTCATCAAAAATTGATGTTTTTCAGAACAATGCCAAAATTTCATCCTAAGCTATATTTCATATTCCGAATTCAAAAATGAATTCTATTTTACCAAATTAATAACATAGAAATTTCATTAATTAATTTGATAATTAAATCCTGTTGTTAAATCAAATAGCGTGTTTTTACGAAACAATATCTATCAAAAGATTGAAACTTGATTATGTCTGGTTTAAATGTGAAATTACATCCAATGACCAACATTGTATTAAATTGTAAAAATATATTCTAAATATACTCTAAAACCACTAAAATTAATGATTTATCACTATTAATTATTTCTATTAAAAAAGATGTTTTTAATTATAATTTAGTAATTTTCACTATTCATCAGCATATGAAAGTTATCCGAAAAGTACCAAAATTTCACCATAAGCTAAATTCGATACTCTTAATCCAAAAATGAAGTCCATTTTGAGAGCTAAAATTTCTAAAATTTAAAAAGTGGTTATTACTATTCATAACGGCTAGTTTTAATAATATTTTAATAGCATATCGTTGTTTCGTGAAACTCAGTATTGCGTACTACACACGCTATCGAGGAAGATTGTGATTGCGTGTAATGCAAGGCAAGTCAAGGATGCGTGTTGTGCAAGCTCTTTTGGTGTAGCGTACAACACATGACATTAGTGAAATTAAAAAGAATATTTTTCATAAAATCTTGGGCTGTTACATATAATAAAAAATAAGTGACTTGAAAAAAGTAATATATTCTTGAAATAATTTTATTTCTGTAAATATAATATATATATATATATATATATATCATCACTTTTATTACTCGTTCACACACGTTAAAAGAGATAGAATCCTTCGTGGACGTGTTGGATACCGCCTCCTTGACATGATACGATTCCTTTTACATACCATAATTATATTTATAAGTATATAGCATAAAATAATATTGTTTTTATTATATAATTTTCATTTTGTAAATATTTGAGTTACTTACCATCTTTCCACAATAATCATTTAAGAACGGTAAAGTAACATATAGGCACATACAACCTACTGTCTCTATGATTGTAATGATCAATTTTTTTTATAACCATATTTAATGATTTATATTAATATTATAATTGATTTATAAATATTATAATTATGACATGGCTATTATTGAAGAGATGTTATACAATGATCCTTGTCACAATACTTGACCTACAATAGTACTTTTTGCATATAAACAGAAATTGGTCAAAAACACCAGACGTGAACATCATTATTTATGTAGTTCTACAAAAAATGTTAATAAGAGAAATATAATTATTTAAAAACATGAATAATATAATAAGAAATTATAAATATGAAATAATTTTTTATATAGGAAGTTAAAATATATTCACATGAAAGGAATGGCAAGGTAAGGATTTATATCTCACATTTTACATTCATAAGATTAATATCATAATCACCACTTACTTATTTTATATGGTGTACCTACTACCCATTATAATATATTATATCATGATATAATTTATCATTATGTAATTTATATTTTTCATTTAGGATTATCACTTTTGGGTCTTTGGATTCATATGTAATGGATTTTATCTCAATTTTATTTCATTTAGGTGCATTGTATTGTTGTACACATTGTTTATTTTAAATGGTGTATATATTTCCATTAACATTCAATGTCATGAATCTAATTATTCTCTGGATTTTATATATTTCATTCAATTTTACTCCATGAGGTTGTTATTTAATTTGTTTCGACATGGTATGGGACACTATATGATGTTTAAATATTATTTTCCACATTAATAATCATAATGATTTTTCAATGAAATTTACATTATAAAAAATTATATACCCATTGTTCAATAAACATTATAATTTATATAAATTTATTCATGACCATTTTTATGTATTTGTACCATTTTTCTAAACTATTGGACTCAAAATGTTTTAGGAATATTTTTTTTAAAAAACCTCACATTATTTATCTATTTAGCTTGAGAACATTTTTTTTCTAAACACCATGTTTTTTTAAAATGTTTTCCAAAATTATTTGGAAAATAAATTTTTACCCTTTTTTGTTTATAATTGTTTTCAACAGAATCTTATGGTCAGTTTCCAAATGAGGCATTTTATATCCTTTTAACATAAAAAGGAATGTTATTTTTTTTACTTCGTTCGACATGTAATGATTTATTCATCATCATTTCATTGAAGCCTCATTTATAAATATTAAAAGTTAAATAATTTAATTTTTTAATGTATTTACAAATAAAAATATTTTTAAAAGCTTTTTCAATAGAAAATTATATATTCATCATGAAAATTTATAAAAGTTAATAAATATTTCATTAACATCAACAACCATTTATTTTACTCCACTTGGGTTTGTTGAATTCATATCATCATTATTATTACTATAAAAGTTTTATTTTTAATTTGGATAAAAATTGAATTCACATATACTTCTTAGATTAATTATTCAAGATCCCCTAAAATATTAAACTTTATATGATTTTTTATAATTGTATTTTCCCTAATTATCCACATGTTTTTTCATCAATATTACTATTGCCTAATCAATATACCATTATTCATATGGTGCCTACTTTGATTGTTTCTTGATTAATTTAATAATTATTGACAGATCTGTATTCTTCATTAAATAAGTTTATTTGATAAGTCATATTATTTATTTTGGTTCTTAAATATGAAATATTTTTTGAATTGAAAATGACTTATGGATCTCAAACTTTATGTAGATCCTAGAGGCATCAACATGTTCTCATGAGATGAATAATTATGAAAACAGGTTTCTACACTTAAATAAAAACCATCATGTGAATGTTCCTGATGGTAATTGGTCCTCATGTGCCATATGTATGAAATAAATTAATAAATAATTTCCCTCATAGTAGTTTTAGTTATATTTCATCTATGATATTTTCCATCGACATATCAATGTATTCATTTCATTTGAGTTCATAGTTTAATGGAATGTGTTTTAGTTTCATACCATTCCATATTTATTTTTCCTCGTCAATTTATATTAATGGAATTTATTTCTAGTTAATTACCTTTACATATTGACTATTCTCATTGATTAATTATTTTTTATTATATGTTTTCTGTTAATGGGAACTTTTTCTCACCCTTATTATGTTTCATTCCCTAGGAATCCAAGAATCATACTATAAAATCTATAATGTAATATACAAGATAGATTTGAGTTATCCTCTATGTTGTTTATTTGTTTTTTTGATAATATTTTTTTGTAATTAATGTATAAATTTGTAATAAAATTATTAATTATTTATATGGTTTTCCAATACTACTAAACTAACTTTTCCTTCAGTGCAGGATTCCTAGTAATCATGCCAATGTAATGGATAGGAGACACCAGCTCTGGACATTCTGGGGTCAGGTCGATAGATTAATGATATAAATAGATAACATAATAATGGTCATTAATTAATGTGGAATAATTTTAAAATCATATTAATTAAATATAAATCTCTTTAAAATAATTCATATGCATTAAATAAATTTTTAGAACTATCAAAATATTTTCGTGATGTAGAATAAAAATTGTTATCTAGGAATATTTTTTTATGCAAGTTCAAATGACCAGTATTTTATTTTTTCATTAAAAAAAGTTACGAATGATAAAGAATGTATTTTATTGATAGAATCATAATTATTATATTAATATCAAATATATATTCAATATATTTTTATAACGATATTTTTTAGGTGGTGATGAACTATTAAATGCATTACATTGTGGACATGGTAGTCCACACATATGGAGGAATGAAATTTTCATTTGCAATTATATTGAAAGGAAAAACAAAATGTCTTTAATGTTCACCAAAAACATATAATTATATTAAATATAATTACATAATTATTTTTCAATGTAAATATACTATTTGTAAGAGGATTAAGTAGAAACAAATTTATAATAGTTTAGTAAGAACATACATTTATACCATAGATATGATTCTCTGAAAAAAAAACATATTACTCCTCGAATGAGTCTTTTAGTAAAAATATATTCTATAGTTCCTAAATAATATTTTTTAGGGTATTTGGGATGATCTTTCTCATTCTATGTGAGAATTTTTTGTGTGAGAATGTTAGGAGAGGATCAAGCCTTTTATATGATAAGGAAGTAGAACCTTTGAAAAATCCATTTATATTAAAATAATATAATGAAATTTAACTGCGAATGTGAAATAAAATAATTCGAATTAGTAATATAATTTATGTTAAATCATAAATAAAATTAAAAATAATATAATATATTTTTTAGTGCCCGAACATTATCTATTACCATAGTGTCTTTCTTTTATCATTGTTACTTTTTTCAATTCCAAAATTAATAATTTGAATTTTTAAATGTTATTAACTATGACTATAAAAAATATTTATTTAATTTTAAATGATTTAATTACTATAGGATAATAAAATTAATTCTAATATAATTAATAGAAAACATAGAAAAATAGTTTTTAAAATGTTTTTTAATCATAAAAATCATTTAATTGCAAATTATGTATAAACTTAATTCTTATTAAACATATTGGTTTAAAAATAATTATAATATTGTTATTTTTATTAATATCAAATACCAAGTTTAATTTAACCATGTAACTTCTTAATTTAAATTATAAATAATAGTTTATTTATTATATTTAAAAACCACTTAGGTTTAATAATTCAAAACATATATTTATAAATGAAAAACAATATTTTTCAAAAAAATATATGTATAATTTCAAAACAATGTTTTTCTAGATAATGGTTTTATATAATTTTGATTTTTTTATATTAGGAGTATGTCTTATATTTTTTGGTTATTTAAAAAAATATTATTTTTATTATTCACCTGAAAATTTTCATTTTTAGAAAAAATTACAAAATTTTACGTAAAGTAATATTTATTTTATAGTTCCAGAAATTAAATAAATATCATAATATTTTTAGAATATTATTCCTATATTTATATTTAATATAAAAATTAATATATAGAAAAAATTCATTGTTAGATAATGGGATATTCATCGTTGAGTTTTATTAATAATAATTAATATCATTTAATAATTCGATTGTTAATAATATAATTTTTAATACATTATAATGTCCATATTATCCAAATGATATTTGAAACAATATATTATAATTTATTAATATAAAATACATAACACTTTATGATATTTCCTTCAAAAAAATTTCTTTTATAGATTTAATCCAATTAATTATTTATTATCTACAAGTAAGATTTTATTATTTATTAGAATGTTTATTTAATATATTAATTTTTATTCTTATAATTTTAATATTTTGTGGCTATGTTTTTTTTGGTTTTTATTCTGGATAAAGCTAATTTAAAAAAAATCTTATGTCAAGTACAGTATAAACTAAATTCATGGGCCATTATAGATATTTAACTAATATTGAAATCGAAAAAATTCCTATATATTAAGAGTAATTATGAATAATAATTAATGTATAAGGGGTAAATCACTTCAACTATTAAGAATTTTCCTTATAAATTTCATTTATTCAACCTCAAGATTCATTTATCACCACAATGGTTCAACCTTTACCAAGTCAATCAAGAAAACATACGATTAATGTTTAAGTGGAATCTTCACTAGGAGATGTTCAAATTATTGGGAAATAACCAGTTATGTATCCTAAAATTAATTTAATTTCATATCAAACAACACCATTATGGATTTTTCTAATTTAAAAACGTGTTATTTAATGTGGGGATATGTTTTATTAAAATATAAAATCGTTATTAATAAAATTTTCTTTACTCTAATACAAAATTTCTATAAATTAAATCTTCCTTATATAATGAAACATTTTTATAAAGTCATATGATGAATTTAGAAAGATACAATTCATATTCAAATTTGGGACATAAACATTAATTATGGGGTAAATTTTTGTAATTTGATAAAAAAAAGTAAATTGGGTTTAAAAAAGAGATATATAGTAAAATGTTGTAAATATGAAATCGTATATATATATATATATATATATATATATATAAACATAATTATGTATTATATAGCAGTTATATTCAACTAATTTTGGAACTAACCCTTCTGGTGGATCATTAATGGAGCTAATGGGGCCCTATGTGGTTTATTGAATCACTATGAATAATAAGAAAAAAATTTTAATATTTTATTCCATGACATTTCACTCACTATGCCAAACATTAATGACCCCATTTTTTCATTTTCCATCCCAAAATTTTATTTTATCTCACAATATAGCCCAAATAGTGTCTATATTTTATATATTTCTTAAATTTTTATGATCCTTTTTATTTCGGAGGTTCGGCTCTAGGTTGAAAGTTTAAAGTGATGTAAAGGCTCTTAATCCTCATTCCATTTTGTAAATGAAACCCTCTATGCTAAATTTTGATAAAAATATTAATTAATAGGTTTCAATCTATATAACTATGTTGTGTTATATTACATATTATCTTCTATCGATTACATATTATATTATCCATCTCATATTATCCTTTTCATAATACATTACTATGTTAATGTTATGGTCCATTTCTCTACATTTTCAATTACTATTTACATTTACATTGTTTTATCATATTAAATTTCAGAGTAATTTATATAATATTGTAATTATATTGTATAATTTTAAATCTATATGATATTATAAACATTTTATACACTATTCCATTCATAATAAACATCGTTTATAAGATAATATATTTCATTAACAATCTAGTATCCATAAACTCAAATATAAAAATCCCTATGTATTCCAGGTATTGTTTTTATTATGTGTTTATCTATTTTAATCAGTGGGATATATCTAGTTATGGTTAGTGGATATGTAGATGGAGGATCCTATATCAATTACCACGTGTATTAAACATGATTTCATAACATGTCAACGGTTTATATCAATTCATGCTAACCAAGTAGTCCTCTATTATAAAAAAATACCCTTAATGAACAAATCATTTGTGTGATTATATACTCTAAATTTATTTAGGAAATTTATTCATATTTACATTGGTATTACTGAATATTAATTATATATATATTATTTTCTAAAAACCACATTCAACATAATATTTTTAAAATCATAATAAATACCACAATAATAATAATTTTATAAGGGAAATTTTCAATAATTATAAATCCATAAGTATCATTGTTATTTTTTAGGGGTAATTCACCTAGAAAGGAATATTAATTAGCTAATTTGTATAATATATTGATTTTAACATATTATCCATTATTAATATTAAAAATTATAATATAATATAATTTCTTTAGAAATTATTCTAGCTATATTTTCATTGTTTGTATATAAATATGTTTCATGATATTATATATCATGAGGATACCAATATTATATAGTGACTTAGTACACTAGAACCTCTCAATAAGTAACTATGGTAGGGTATTGGGATCATCCTTACCCTTTTTGTGTGATGTCCTGGAATACATTATGGATGATGTTTTTTTATTTAATGAATTATATATCAAACCCATATCAATCATTATGATATAATTTATTTTTTCTATGTGATTATTTATTTTCCATTAAATACATCTATAATGATATTCTTATTTATTTGATTTTTTGGAAATTGTTTTTTGATTTTTTTATTTAATATTATGTATTCCATTATTATTACATGATACCTTTAACTATACACTATCCCTAACTAAAAATTGAATACACCCATTATGTATGCTTCTAATTTAACAACGTACTAAAAGGGGATTCTATATAAGATTTCAACTGTGGGTATTATTGTGGAAATATAATTTGAACTCAAATATTGTAATATATCATATAATATTGTAATATTTATATACCATGTATCCTAAGTAATATTAAACCCTATTATGGGGAATTTAATATTATATAATCTAATGAAAAAATAATGAATAAACCATCCATTCAGGTAGTTATTATTGAGGGAATTATAGTTACCTTTTTAGGTATCATCCTTAATCTTAAGTATAAATCCCCTCCTTATGGGATTAAGATACATTGGATATATAATTATAAGTTGTATTTAGGTTCATAAGAATTGTTTCCTTGGAAGAATATACACCTCTACCATAGTTTCCCAATTGAATGATTCATATCATCACACATACCCAAGTTAGTATCCTTGTGAAAATTTACCTTGTAAATGTTTCTGAATAACATGTTTTGGGGATATGATAAAATACACATATTGGATTACTCATACATCAACATTATGTCAGTATATAGGGAAAGGTTTTATATTTTAACATGGGTTTATTCCTTGATCATCATCATCCATTGTTTCTTCAGATCCACTAGGTGTTTTTTTATATTAAAATCTATAAATGGTATTGGGAAACACTATTTCATGAAGCTGAATTAGTTACAAATTAAGTTTGGAACATATAAAATTTACGTACTATCACTATCAATCCAATCCAACATGACACGAACTCACAAACACATTTTATAAGATCATTGTTCATATCCACTATGGACATCATTTATGAATAGTACTAGAAGAAGATCAAAAAATGAAATAAATTCAAACTCAATGTGGATCCTTATATTCTTGAGAACTATAATCCATTCCATTGGTCATGCCAATATGATAGATATAGATGAAATGAAACCATTTAATCAACCCCACGTTATATTAGGTGTTTTACATATTTAGTATGTAGATACAATGTTTTTTCTTTTAATACAATGAAATATATTATGAAGTATTTTCATAATCATATGCCGAGATAACGTTATGTTATGATTTCTATTGGTCCCGGAATTTATTTAATAAAAATAATATAAATATATTAATTTCACAGAAACATAGGTTTATATAAATAATGTAATATCCCCAAACTGGATTATTAGGAAAAAATGAGACCATGGTTCAATTTGAAACATATTGTTTACCCTAGGTGTCACAAAATGTTGGTTGATGTAGAACTTTTGAATAAGGAATCCATTTGAGGGAACCTCAAATGGATTAATAAATAAATTTATTTAGTTAATTCAATAAATACACATATCCCAATTCATACATTATATATAGTTTATAGAAAATTATATAGGGTTATCTTCATATCTCAAGAATATTTTTGTGAAGATCTAGAGTGATATTCCATGGATAATCAGAATTGGATGAAGAATGAAGATCAGATCAAGGTGGATTGACAAGAATAAAATGGGTCCTCTCTAAGACTGGATAACACATATTTCACCAATGAGTGATCCAAAATCCTTGTATGGAATAAACAATTATTTTATGAATTTTATAAAATGACTGAGAATGTTCTTATTTCCAATTAATTGATTTGATTTATGATTAATTGATACTTCACATGACCCTATTAAAAAAATCAATTTTTAATTTATTTCATCTCGATTATTCCATTTTAAATACCCCTAATATCCATTATCCATTATAATTTTCCACGAAAACATGTCCATTAATTAATTCACCTTTTTTTCTTAGTCCTTTCCCTACATTTTCATTACATTCTTCCCTAATGTGCTATTGGGCCATAGTTTAAATTTTTTGGGTGGGATCAAATTTGATTGGGCCTCCTTATTCATGGTTGATGTGCACATAATTACAGAATCATTGATTTAAGGATTAATAGAGAAAGATTTTTGGTATTATTCTATGGATAATGGATCATAAATGGTGAAGGTCTGTGAAATGTTGTTCTATAAGAGATAAAGGATTTTTGGTCTTCCAAGGAATCAAAAAAATCTAATTTCATTCTAATAGAGTGATAAATCAATTAACGAATGTTCATACAACTAGTTTGCAGTGGTCAAATAGCTATATTGATGGTCGTTTACATGGATAGATTATCCTCATGAAGAACATATCTTTCTACAAAAATAATGATCACATGGAATAAATAGAGATAAAATGCATTTATTATATCCCTAGTTGTGTAGGATAGGGGCTCTTGGTGGATATAAATTTCACACACCATGTTGGACCTGCACATGTTGTGTTACATAGTCATGGCATCTTGTAGTGTGCTCATGGAGTACACCGTCACAGGCCCATCCAAACAAATAGACATGGAATGTTACATGATCTCGATCCTAGCTGAGTACCTGATCCAAGTGATGAACCATTACATAACCATTTACACAGTTTAGTACCTAGGCATGGCCTAATGGACAAGAACATATCTTGGATAACACGGGCAGTTACCTGGTGTCTGAGTAACACAATGTGGGTCTCATACACAAAGTGTATAGTGACATTGACACCAAGAATGTCCTTAGGAGACATGTACATTTTATATTATCTGGTCTTACTAAATATATACCCCATAAATTAAATTTAACACAATATAAATCTTATGTATCTTGTATCTCCATAGTCTAGACTATTACTTTTTTCCTGAATGTAGACATTCAAGATTGTTTTTTATTTATATAATGATGTTGTCCTTCATAATTAATGTTGAGATATGAATCAAGATGTTCCTTGAAGAATCCTTATTTAAGAAAATAATGATGATGCATGTGAACAAGAATGATCATCATAGAGATTCTAGGTAGAGATGGTTCTCTCAAGATGTACTAGGAAGTAAGACCTCTATCTATTGAGACGATTCTCCTCTATTGGCCAAGGGTATGGGTGCCCCTTATTATTTATATAGTAAGAGATTGTACTCCCTTACATGATTTTTTTCCTCTATACCTAGATAAGTTACTCTAATTTCATACTATGGAACAAGTAATCTATAATCATTTATTAAGGAAAATGTGATACTCCCTGAAGAAAGAATGGTTCTTTATCCAGAGATACAATACTTTTCTATCACAATAGTGCACGAGTCCCCTACATTTATTATAAATGGATGAAGAGGTACACCATTTTTGTATTGGGGTGAAGGTTCTCGATCCATGGGGATTTTCACAACCCAATTTAATTTTCAAACATGTCCAAAATATTGTTTATATAGATATGGACATGGCACTCCCTTCCCTGAGTGAGGTTCCTCCATCTACTAATTATAATATGTCCTATTTTTTATGGGTGTAGAACCCTTATATTTTAGAAATTTATATCCATAGGACTGTGGATAAATGGATAGGAGTGGATCCTCTTCATGAATTCTCATAATAGACATGAAAGATGATGGGAATAAATGATTAAACACATGAAATGCAGTAGCCTCATCCTCTTGAATAGTGATTTGATATAGAAATCCCCTTTATATATCATATGGATTTCTTATATGAGAATACATATATCATTGATGTTGGGTTTCATTTACAACTTGATTTAGGTTGATTTAACTAAAACTATAATGTAGTATATTTATAAATAATTAGTTATCAAGAAATCATATAGGGTATGTATAAACTCACCCATGAATTGTATTTTCCCAGAAAAGTCATATCTTATGAAGAAAATCTACATATCAATAGTGATTTCATAGGATCATAGTTATGCTCTGGTTTATAGGTTGTAATATGATAGTTTCTCTTGTATATCAGGTGTTATACTATCTAATCATTTCATCATACCTTTTATTGTTAGGATGGGAATTCATTTGTTTTATAATGACTATTTTTTCCTTTTCAATTTAGATTACACAGTCTCCCTCTACTGTATTCCCTATAGGTTACTACATGCATGAGTTTTAAACTTAATGTTACCATCTCTTATTATTTTCCTCTATACCTCTCCAGCGATATGGTTCGGTGTATGTGTAATGCCAATTTAATAAAGGGAATCCAAATTTACTTATGCATTCTTGGTTCTTGTCGAAAGCCACTAGCCTATAAAGCCAAACTTGGGGTTGTGGCTGCCAGATTATCCATTGGTTGTTTGGGGCTTGGTGGGTTGTATTGGTATATAATATGATCTAAATTGAGTATATATTAAATTCTACAACATTTTATAGGTTTAATAAATAAAATAAGGTGTATGAATTGGTGGATATGAATTGGATATATGGATTTCCTTAATAGAATTTGTAATAACAAACTAATGGTTTGTGGTCTTCTATCTACCAACATTTATAATATCATATTTATTATTTAACTAACATCCTTATAAGAATCATATATTGGAATCATATAACAATTGTTCCACATGTAAAATTATCTACCAAGTTGAAATGATGTATTTATGTTCATATAAACTATAAATCCGCATGGTTCATACTCACCTTACCTAAAATCATGGAAGTAGGTACTCAAGTATCCCTAATTCTTTGTAAATAAAAATAATATTAATAATTGGGATGTTTTATATATCCATTCATGAAAAATAATAAATTCATATACATCTCAAATTTTTTTCTGTACATGTGAGGGGATTATTTGTCATAACTATCTAATCTCACATCAATAAGTAATGTTATTGTGGTGGTTTCTTCTCATTATCAACTAAGGGGTACTTGGGGGATGAATTCATCATAAATAACTTCATGGAGTTTTTCCCAAACAAAAATTATACATATCAAATATAATAATCTATACTTTTCTATGCACTATTTGTAACATATTTGAATTTGGGTATCTTTAATTGAGGGGGTCCGTGATGATTTTTGGGTTCTTCTTCTAATATATATTTGAAACAAAAAATCATATATTTTTGTGCCTAAATTATGTTTCTCAAGACTACACATATTATAAGTCCACATATTCCCACATTCAACCATGCTTGAATCAGAAAATACAATAATTTCTTAATATCTTATTCCATCTTTGGAGATAACATTTATTTGTTTGATGATAGATATTTTTAAAACAATTTTTATTGGGATCATATTGATGTTTTTCAAAAATTATTGTGGAATTAAAGGAACATGTGATATATTCTAGGTTTATATAATCCTCATTGATAAATTCCATATTTATTTATATAATATTCTTATCCCAACATGATTACTGGGTAATCAAATATTATTTAATTTTTTATCATGATTATGGATATGTGCATCACATAACATCCCATATCCAAAACAAGATATATGTTATGATACATGAAATACATAATTATACCTTGTTAGGGTTTTTATAAGAGATTACATTTATTATAATTTTTTAAAATTTACTAGTATCATTACATGTAAAATTTCATACACTTTTAGCAAAAATAACCTCTCTAGGGATATTTGTTTAAGAAAAATATATTTCCTAAAATAGAAAAAATTATTTTTAGATATATTGTAACATTTTATATAATAGAAAGGGAATACAAGGAGGTAAATTTTGGCTATGGAATGAGGATATGAGGTTGATGATTTCTTTCAATCACTGTGAAATGAAGAAATCCGGGAAAAGATCATATAGGTAGTTTAATAAAAGAGTGGTGAGAAAACAGAGATTTAATATTTGGAATTCACCATGATATTATCTACATTTTATCAATTTTTTCCATAATTATTTATTATTTATTAAAAAATCCCAAATAAAACAACAAAAATCATACCATACATGAATCCATCAACCAGATATTGCATACATCTCAGATTCAACTAGGAACAAAACCAATGCTTTTACTCATTCATATACATTGGTGACAATTCACACCCAAAAAATATTTGAAAAAAATCACATATTCATTTTAATAAAAATAAATTGTAATTATTTTGGGGAGCTTTTGGGAACTTTAATTTCACCAAAAAAATCTACTAAATCATTGATATGTTTTAAAAATTATAAAATATAGATAATATCATTAAGTGTTTTATCATCTCATTCCATGTTCGATATGGTACACCAATTATCAAGTCCTCAAGTTTTATACATTACATATCATTAAAAAAAACCATTCCATGAATTTTTCCCGACCATTTCCTAAATCATGTACCATTTTTGACTGAGATAGGTGCCCCATGTAGATATTGAATGATATTGGGTTTCCAAGTTCCCATTACCCACATAAGGACACCAATAACTAATTTCATCATGATGTGTATGAAATGTTTAAATGGGAACACATAGAATAATTTTAAATAAATAAATCAATACCCAAATCTTATGTGATTCCCCTTTATATTATATTCAAATCCAATTTAATGGGAATATGATGAAAATTATGAGCATTTGTGTCTTTAAGTCATTATGATTATTGTAAGACAAGTTTTCTCTGGTAATTCAAAATATTAGAGTGAATTAATTTTCATGACATGTACTCTAGGTAAATACTATACATCACCCTATAACTCACTACACCATACTTCTACCACTCCCAACACCCCATGAAGGGTTAACAACCAATTCATTGTGGTTTCCAAAATCAGTACCCATTTTCCCAGGTCTCCAATTCAATATATTTTTCAATCTATAATATCTATTTTATATTTTAGTTAGGTTTTCAATGATGGAGTCACAACACTTTAACCTAACATAGTTATATCCCTCCACAATTCAACTATCTACATCCCCAACTACCAATTAATATCTAGTCTCAAGACATATTCCCAACTCATCTAAGATGGTTTCACTTTTCCCATGTCTTATATTATCTGTCATGCCTACCTATAAATGTTAACACATCATGAAACCCTATTATGAACAATATTTTTCAATTGTAAATTTATTTTCATGAAATAATTTCACAAAAAAAGAAAAATCTCTAAAATAACTATTAAAAACCAACCGTCTATTAACTCTCATATAATAGGATTACAACTCACTCTGAGCCTCAATCTTTTCCTTATTAATTATATCATCCTGCTGAAAAATAAATTACAAATAAATATATCATGATTCACCTATTATATATAACCTTATACTATGGTTTCATTTATTATATCATCCATGTGACCTATCAATAAGACATATATACAAGGGGCTTCCTACTAGGTGAAAGAATTTTCTATTTTATCATTGACAAACAGTTCCATTTGATGTACCAATGGGATAAATATAACATTTATATCCTACAAGTTGTAACCCCAATAATTTTCTCATTGATTATTTCATTTTTTACATAATAATAAAAGATACATACCACTAACCTCTTCTAAGGTGTAATCAAGGACAATTTATTCATTGAAAATATAAATCATTTGTCCCATTAATGAATTATAAGTACCATAAAACTCATAATCATTGTAATAATTGATCATGTAATCAATTATGGTCCCATTTATATGAACTATATGTGAAATATAAAATAAATTCTATATTGTTTTTTATAATACCCACCCAAATATTTAGCATTTTGGTTACATAGGGATATAATAAACAAAGAATGATAGCTCATTTGTATATCCCAAACTAAACATTTAGTCCTTCACATTAGCTAGTTTTCCACTATATATGAGATTATAATTCTTGGAACTAGAAATAGTATTTCGACAAAACACATAAGACACTATGATCTTTAACACAGCACTATAAAAGAGACTTCATCTTATATGGGATTCAAAAAAATAAAAATAGAATCATTATATAAATAACATTACCCTAAAAATAACAACATTAGTCTTGAATGTATAACCATTCAATTATCTCAAATGTTCCTTGATGTATGAATTTACATTTTATGACATGTACCAAATAATAACATCATACATCATTGAATTATATTCCTATCAAATGGATATGTTGGAAGCCTCGATCATGGGCCTTTTCCTAGCTCAACAACACCCATTACCTCCTTGGATGGTGATTAATTATAGAGTTGCCAATTTTATATCTCTAAACTATTTTTAATAAAACAATAATTTAATGATAGTGAATTGATAATGAAAACATATGTTCCCATTATTTCATTGTAATAATCGATCACTCCCCTAAACAAGGTAAAAATTATTTTTATGAAAATTTATTTTATGGATTTTAAAAAATCTATAGGAGAGTCTTGAATGATACAATAATACCCCTTAATTAGTGATTCAATGTCTCATCTTTTTAACATAATTACAAAATTCAATATTCATTATTCTATTTGAATGATCTCAAACCATAGTAAAGAAATTCCAACCTGAATATAAATATTCATCTGAGAAAATGTATAGAGGAAAAAATTGCAATGTTATTTTTAGTATTCTTATTTTTTTATTATAGTGAAATTCATTAGATACTATATATTCAATTATATACAAATTTGTTCAAGTTATTTAAATGTGTTTATTTTTTAATTGTATTTGTTTAAATTTTATGTAATGTTCTTAATCATTATTGGTATTATTATATATTAAATAAATAGGAAACTGAAATTACTATTATGTAGATAATATTATTAATTTATAATATTGATTACGTATAAATTTTTCTAACATATATATTATTGGTTCCTCTAAGAGTGGCATAAAAATAGATAAATCAAAACTCGATAATCTATTATCTTTTCCCCATGAAATAGAATACAAAGTTAAAGTACTTCACATTGGGATATTATTTATATATTAAAATCATGTTCACCATATTTTCCCATGATGAATATAAGTACCTGAGGATAGATTGTGTAGGGTTTCAATTATAGTTTTCACAATCATTAACATTGGTTTTTTCATTTTCATATCTCATCTCTCTTAGACCCTCCTAATGGATCTCCATCAAAATCAAGGAAACTACATTCCTTCCAAAGGTAAGCATTATTGGGGGTTTGAATTAAAATGAGGAATAGGGACTCAACTTGTTCAAGATTTTGGTGAGCTCATTGCACTGTTTTGTTTGGTGTAATTTTTGATTACTATGGGACACTCCTATAGATTTATGGTATGTTCATTAATCACATTGAAATCATGGTTTAAGAATGGTTACTGTAATTAAATGATAATGTGTTAAGTTATTATACACGAAAATTAATTATATTAATTAAAAAAATCGGTATATATGAGAGGTTCTCCATTATATTATTATTATAACATAAAAATGTGTAGATAAATGTAATTTGAATCCATTTAACCATATGGTCTAGAGTTTACTGCCATCATGGATGGAGATTAGTTCTTCAAGGATAAGATATAACCTCGTAGTGGCATCCTATATATCATGTTAGAGAATGAATATAAATTCATAAAGTTAAATGACATCCAAGGCATGCAGTTTAACATCAGGTAAAAATCACATATGTGAGGGAAGTTAGGCATCTGGTAGGGATCTTGATACTTATTATGGAATCTTATGCATCCTTCATATAATAGAAATATTATCATCATAGATCATTCTTTCCTCAACATACTAATGTGAATGGACATATAATAAGTAAAATTGATTGTCCTTTCACTAGTGTTTAACAATATATGAATTGTTTCAAAACATTCACCAAGGTAGAAATACAGGTAAGAGTATATTTCAAGTATTACGATGAACATGAATATATGAAATAATTTTCAGAGATATTTTCTCTAATTATTCATAATTTTTGGGATTTAAATGGGATTATACTATATTGGATTCCCACGGGAATATATTAGATCCTTACCCTATCATATATAAATTGATGGGACTATGAGGGGAATGAGGATCTCATAACGAGTTCATATACATCATCTGTTGTAGAAAACTACCATATGATGGGGGAATTATCAACCAATGACTCATAGTCTGTGGGTCACTATGTTATATGTAAAATGTACATATATATTGGTTTGAAAAGGATGTAATTTCTCTAGGTATCATATTGAAATGTCGTGGTCATCTACATGATATTCCTAGTGGTTTCCTATTGACATTTCCTAGTGTCTTTGCATGATTAAATATGACATATCTGACTGATGAAATGTTTTCAAGATGAATGGTCTAGTTGAATTATAATGTACCATAAAAATTGATAAGATGACATCACACAATCAATGTAACATGGTCAAAAGAATATTCATGCTCTTTCAATAATTTATATAGGATATCAACTGATATTAATCACATGTATGGTGTGAGTGAAGTGATTCGTGTTAAATTATTGGAGGAAATAACATAACCAAGATGAATGGTCTTGAAGAAAACATATTATCTAGTTTATAAGTTCATAGGACCTCTCATGATGTTTCTAACATGTCTAAAGGGCATCGATTGTTCGGGTTGACATGTCTGGAAAACATAAAAAAATAGATGAAATGTCTAGATTACTTCGCATGATATTTCGTGTATGTTTGAAGGACCTCACATGATCATATAGACATGGAACATACACCATAGAAGATATAATGTATTTATATGAATGATATGGTATGGAATTTTCTATCATTAGATGGCCTGTGAACCACTAAAAAAGACATTTATTCATACATCCATACCAAGGTGGATAACTGATCATGATGCAGATGCATGGGAGTGGTAGTTTCCAAAATTCATTGCATGTAATGATTAATTTTAAGATCTTCAGGTCCTATAATTTCATTATTCTTGGTTTCCCCTTAATCCCTTAAAATGTTTATTATCAAAAAAAATGAAAAAAATGAAGGCGTTAGGGTCATTTATGTAGGACGTGTCCAAAAAAATAACATGATCTGAATAACATGTCTAGTGGACTCTGAAAGAACTATAGTACATGTCTAATGGTAATCACTAGACTAATTAATTAATCACACTGAGTTCATGAATTTATCAAAAAAATCATTTTCCCCTATATTACATATTGTTTCAATTATTTTCACCCATTATTGCATAAATTATTCAATATTCATCAGATATGGCCTATTGAGGCATTTTATGATCAATTAAACACATATAAACTCTTTAGTGTGATCCATCCAAGATTTTAGGGTCCTCTATATAATGAATGGAATGATCAATTAAATAATATGAACATACCACATAATCCTTTAAGATATTCATTGGGTTTACCTTGTAGAAGATTGTTTTGACCATGGGGTTTTACACTCTGATAACTTTTCTGCCACTCCTATTATCCTATGTGTGTGTGTCTGTTTTTTTTTTGTTATAGGGTAGTTGAATTTATTTACATCATACAAATGGATCTAAAACACTATGCACAATGCTTAAATTATATAACATGAATTGACTTGATGGTGGGAGCATCACATGAAGACATCACAGAACCAATGAAAAGTTATTCAAATGGGATCTTATGTGATTCAAATAGTGACCTACCATAAACATGTCTAGGATCACATTCATGATAAAGGTATCAAGTACAATTACTTATGTTTCATGTCTAACTGTGTCATTCGATGTTCATAAGGAAAATTGATTTACAAATATTTGGAGTACATAATTTATTGTTGATCATGAGGCTGCACATCATATGATTTTCATGGAAAGAGGGGTGCATGTCCAAGGGGTCTCATGCATGAAGATGTCACATGTCATAGGATTATCATATGATAATGGTGTATGTCCAAGGATGTCTGCATGGTTGTCCCATATGATCAAGGTCTTATAATTCATGGCTATTTGGAGGTTTTCAATGGTTGAGGGCCTTGCATAGTTGTGTCTCGAGATAAGGAAGAATAATTTCAATTCATATAATATAATATTCATGATCTCATTTCATGACTGATGATGTATCATGTGTTCACATGATCAAGGGTTTCCATATGAGGGTTTAATGTAATTTCTAATTCATTATGTGATCATGTGCCTAAGAACAAATCTTTATAAGGGTTATAATGATGGTTTCTTGTGGCTACGTGGATCATTTCTATACTGGATGTTATCCACCTTCTTTTGTTAACATTCGCTTATTTCTTTAGAATTATCTCCACTTTCTCCTCCCAAATCTTGTGGGAGTATTTTTTTAAGGGATGTAGTGAATTATATAGGTAAAGGATAAAAAATATTTTTTTATTTTTCATTGTAGAGGAACCACACACACCCTCTTGAGGTAGTGGAGAGCTCTTGATTAAATAGTACAAATAGTTACCATTAAATGTATTTATCATCCTTTTATTAAATGTTTTTTGGTGCTTTAAAAAAAATCAAAAACATCATATTTTGATCATTAGATCTTAAAAAATGATAAATATGTCTTCATTTTCTTCATTTGATTAGCATCACCAAATCTAGTGATCTGTTGGTTGATCATCCTTTGGAGTTATATTGATTGTAGAAATATGACATGGTGAATCAAAATATTTTAATAAAAATCCCTCGATTTAAAAATATAAAAGACAATGGATCAATTTTATAGTGGTATCTCATGGACTATCATCAAATAGTAATACAATACATTTCACATACTTTGACGGATTCACACGATCATTTTACATGCATTATGTTCATTCCCCTATTAGTTACATGATATATTGTAACAATGACACTAAATTCATGTGTTTCATGTTGTAATTGGTACTTATTTTGATGGATTTATAAGGTGGTGTGGTTATTTAAACCATCTCATGCATGAAAAAATAGATTGCATGCATGCCTTTTGGAATATGAGAATATTGGATCAGGTGGGTTCAGTTTTTAAAGATGGAATTCATGGGGAAAATCATTCTATAGTGTACCAATTATTTATCTAATTGTTTACACAACATCGTAGCTGTGCTTAGTGGATGGGTGGAAGTTGAATAAGATCATGGGAGGCGATCCATATGATTATGTTGATTTAATCTACCTACCTGGATTATTTCTAAATCTCATTTAATGAGTGGAAAATTTCATTATAAATAATTTATAACATTTGAAATTCGTTTTTTATACTGAGCTAAATAATTGATCATGGATTTTATAATAACCATAAGAGAGTACTGGGGTAAAATTATAATGTTCATCAACACCACCCTATTCTTGCACTATCTTCTTCACTTTCAACCCATGGTATGGATCTTATTCTCTCACACTTAATTATTAGCATGCACCAAACCATGGTAACATGTGATGGATGGGTATGTTGGATCCTTGGCATCGATGTGGTAACTCCAACATGATCCCTAGTTGATTTGGACAGTTATCGATCCATTTATCAAACATATTTTGGCTGATAATATCCAATAAAGACATATACTAATTATCTATGTAAAATTTATATAATTAGTTAAAATGTATATTACATTATAAAAATAAATACCAATAATATATCTTATTATAAAAATTTCCACATCCAAGACCATGAAAATTATATCATAATTTCGTCATAGGATTCACACCTATCAAAACACACACTGAAAAGTGTCTTCTTTACAATTATCGATGCCAACAATGATTCGAAATTATATTTTGATTAATTAAGGACAAAATAAATTTAGTTATATGGTAAACCTATATCACATTTTGATTTACATAATTATCTAACAATATTTGATTTTGATCCCAATTAGATTATTTTTCAGGGGAATGTTGATAGAGGGATGAAAAGACCTCAAAGGGGACAAACTATATTTTAGTTATCATGATCTAAAATATAAAACATGGAGGTTAATATGTATCTTAAAGTAAAGGGATTGACCTAATACATATTCCTGATCTGAAATATTCCACTATATATCAACTGCAAGAAACACAAAAAAATGTTCATGGATGATGAACACTATGATGATAGATCCTATTTATATCTTGAAAAAATATAGAGAAGAGGATTTCATCAATTTGTGAAATGATCATGGGTAATAACCCGAGTTCTAGTTGTGAAATTTCAATAATCTAGCTCTCATTCTAAATTTTAGGATACACTTTATAATTTATGTTCCTCACAAAATCATCAAGCCTCAATTATTTTTAGGGCATGAGATGACTAGGTACCCTCATATGGGTTTCATCAAAGAGATGTGGGATCAAACATTTTCATAGGCCATTTGACCAAGTGAGAAAAGAATGATTTTTTTGTGATAGATAATGTTCCCTTAAATCAATTCATCAATTATTCACTAAAACATGTAAATTATGGCTCAAGGTTGTTAAATGATGAGTAATTATATGGGACATACATGTTGAGGATGATCAAGAATAACTGTATGGTCAATTTCTCCATAGTGATGATGTTAGGGATCAAAAAAAATCATAATAACTTTTTTCAAGGTAATGAAAAATATGGTTAATGGAAGGGTAATTATATTATTCAAATAGTGGCAACTATGCATTGTAAAAAATGGCCCCTTGAAAAAGGGTGTACTTTCTAAAAGGAAATGCATAATTTTCATCAATTAATAACACTAAATACAATAATATTATATTATGGATTTATGATCTTAAAGTGATGATAGAATCACATAAAACATTGGTTGACAAGGTTTAGGAGCTTTTTCTCCTTTGATGTAACATGGAAATGGATGATAGTCCTCATATTTTAGTTTCATGTAGTGGGGATGAATTTTCCTTTTCATTTTAAATATGTGCGATAATAGAATTTTCCCTTCATTTTAATGTAATATGGTAATGATATAAGAACATTCATGATGTTTTGAAAGATATTCCAAATGATGTATTACACTGGTTGAGGATTCCAAGATGTAAGTGGATTTTTTATCTTTTTGTTGGCCTAATGGTTGGTAGTAATATACTCGAGTTTTTTCAGTGAAGATCTACCAGATGGGAAATAATACCATATGTATTTTTGATTGACACGTAGAAAAATAATGTTTTTATGACTCTTCTATAATTAATTAGTGGAATGTGACTATTTTTTGAATTTATTTACATTGTTTTCCATATTCATATCATAGGGGAAGACGTATTATATATATAGTTATTTTATGGTGATAAATCCATGTATATTTGACATCAATGTAGCATAAATAATAATTTTTTCTTCTTTCATAGTGTGTATCAACATTATGATAAGTTATGGGGTCCTTGATATAGATTTGTCCCAATAATAAGAAATTGAAATTTTTCTAATTTATTCTTACATAAAGATGAAAAATCCATCCCATGCATTGATTTATAGATAGGATGACCCAATATTAAAAACAAAGTCATACAGGATGGAACATTTTTCTTATAGTTTAACTTCATGTCACTAGGACATCATCATGATGATTAACAGAATGTAAATTGGACAACCTAATTAATTTTAACAACATGTAGCATCGACATCACAATATTTTTTAAATCATAATACTATGATGTATTGTCTAGAGGAGTGACTATATCATAAAAATTCGGTCTTCACATATGATTTATGCCCTATTATGAAGGTTCTCCAGAATATGTGTAAAACCTCGAGATTTTATGAAATATTTTTTTAATTAATTTATATTTTTAATATTTTTCATTTCACATTAAACTAGGAATAGTTATGTATTTATTTGTTAAAACAATATGTCAAACTGTAATTTCTAAAAAAGCCTACATTATTATGATACATGCATCTCTAATGTGTCTTCTTCAACACACAAAACTGACTCGACATCGGTTACACACAATAATGACTTGGTGTACGTTAGTTGAAACAATGAGTTTCTACAAAGCATACATTTTTTATAATTATTTAAAGTGGGTAATTATAAACTTCCCATTAAACTTATTAATATGAATATAAATAACTAATTTTCTATTATTTTCCTAATGGCTTCCAATAAATAAAACTTATAGATAATGAGGAATTATGTTTTTTGTAAAGCCTTTAAATGTTTAAACATATTATTTTCCCATATGAATTGATTTTCATGTTTTATAAAGAACGACAAAATAATTTTTGAAAAATATAGAAATTTATTTTTATAAAATAATATTAATTTTTGAATTTATAATTCTAAAATTATATTTGGGTGAATTATTGGGGTTTTTCTGAGAAACATCATTTTTTGATAAATAGTTAAAATTCTACATTTACATAATAACATACTTTTTAAAAATAGTTATTAATGTAAAATTATACATTAAATTTATTTTAAGAGTGAATTATATGAATTATACTTATTTTAATACAATTTACTTCATCATAATCAATTTCACTTTGAAATTCAATATACAAATTTAACAATCAATTGAACATTTTTTCACTTCAAAATACTGTTATTTCATCTCGTCTGTGGGATTAGCATTAAAATTAATTTTGTCAATTATGTGGATTTTATTTATAAAAAATAAATAAACTATTATAATCAGTATAATATTTATATTTTAATAAGATAATGGTAATTTTTGAACAAAAATATTTGTAAAATGGATTAAAATAACTCATAATGATTAAGATCATATTAAGACTAATTAGGAACTAATACTTAATCTAAGGAGACCAAATGACATATAAAATTGTTAAAAACCAATTTTATGTCAATATTTAATCCATAAAACTTTCATTTTTATTTTTTATTTTTTATTTGAATGACTTTTTTAGGTACCAACTCGTGTACACCGAACTTTTAAAAAAAAATACAAATGAGTCCATTTGCATCCATATAAAAGGCCACAAAATATCCCAATTAATAAAACCTCTCAAACCAATTAGTATCTATCATGATATTCCAAATACAACATTAATCATACCTCCCTTCTTCATAGAAAAAAATACCTGGATAGAAAGAAATCTAATGAAGCCTTTTGGCATAAACCCAAAGGAGTTACAGAATAAAGAGGGATTGTCTTCTCTGAAGATCATTTATTTTAATTTTCTTATCCACCCCCTAAACTATATATATTAAATTATTGAATTAAAACCCATTTTAATTATTATACATGGATTTTTATGATATTTTTTCAAGCTACAGTTACACACATATCCAATTAATTTGTAACAAACATTGTGCTTATTTGTACAACGAACTACTGCCTCACTAAACGATAATTGATCATTTACATTACCAACTCTCCTAGTGGAAATTATTATGGAAATATATTTATATATTACATATATTATATTTAATATTTAATTGACATTATCTATAAATTTTACAATCCATATCCTTTTTAGATACCATTGGTTGTAAATATGATAATTTTTTTGGGGAAGTTTGGACTACCTTCACCTCAAAGCAATGTTATTCATTCATTCTAGACATGGAATGTATTAAGGATGTATCTAGTGAATATATATGTTATATAAATTATAATTATGATAATATAATAATTATATATATATACATATATTTATATATATATGAATTCTTCATTTTTTCTTTCAATATAACAATTAAACAGAAATAACATTCATGTGTATGTACAACTAACGGTATTCATGAACTGTGTATTCAACTTCATGATGAAATATTATATGGATTTATATATTATAGATATAATTAATATTAATTATATTTAAATCAAGGATTACATTATGACAATCATGATATAAGTATAAGTACAAAAGATATAACAAATGAAGTCACTTGTGAAAAATAAAGAGGATATTTCCCGATGTGAAAACATAACATAGAAGTGTTCACATGTGGGTAAAATAAATAAAAAATAAAACCATATATGGTATTTTATGTAATAATATATTTATTTTATATATTGAAACTAAATTTATATTTATTATACAGGATTGTTGAATAAGTATGATGAGAGTCAAGACACATGGTAAGCAATTTCATCTATTTTTTTATTTACATGAGATGCATGAATTAATCACCACTATATTATTGTATGTGGTATATATAATTCCCATTAATGTATTATATATAAATTATAATTTAATTAATGGTTATCTAAATATACATTATATGATTTTTATTTCATGGTGTTAATGTTTCGAAACTCACCAAATCAGAAATATAGTTTGGTCTCAAATTGCCTACTTTGAGACACATGTTTAGATATGAACCTATATTCTTTAACAAGGTTTATATTATTCCAATTTATAATTTATATCATGAATAAATTTATTTTAATTCTATTTTATATATTATATAATTAAATTTTCTTACATGATGATAATGATCCCATATAACCTAGTCGTAAGAGTTTTTTTAAAACAATATCATTAGTTTTTGAGATTGTCAGTGATTATGCATATTTTTATGTAATACTATGATACATATAACAATTAAAATAATTATTTTAATTATTATATTATTATTAATGATACATCCAGGTATTATCCTCATTCTACACTAATTTTTAATCATTATAATTAAGAAAATGTTTTCTATAAAAATATGACCATATCTCTCTATATGGTTTCAATTATGTTTTACAACAAAAAAAAATGTTTTCAAAATTGATTAAAAATAATATTTATTGATTATTTTCATTTAATATGGATTTTTAAAAAAGTGGTTTTAAAATCATTATTTATATGTTTTAAAATTTATTTTCAACCAAAATGGTTTCAAAACATTTTAAATGTTTTTTATAATATTTCATCATATTTTAAATTAAATGCTTTTCAAAGAATTTTCATGATTTCATTATATGTTTTCAATTTTTTTCAACGAAAATGATTTTCAAAATTTTTGGAATCTTATATTATTATTTTTCATGGAAAATTACTTCAAAATATTCTCATGTTTCATTGAAATATTTATGATGAAAAATCTTTTCGAATTGATTTGTTCCTTTTTTTATTTTTTTAAAATGTTTTCAATGAAAATTGATTTTAAAAAGGGTTTATTCTTTAAAAAGACTTTTTAAAATATGAAAGTATATTTTATTGAAGAAATTTCTTCAAAATATATTTATTAGTTATTTTCTATATAATATGACATTTTTTTATGTTAATCAATCCCTTATAGAAAATTATCTAATTTATCCATTAATATTCATTCTTGAATGGTTAATGTTTTGATGAAATAGTTCTCTAGAATCCCATTTCACTTCCATGGATTATATGATTTTTAAAACCTCATCGCTTCACAAGTAATTATTTGATGAAAGTACAATGAAACCTATCTATTTTCCATATATTATAATGTGATAAAATGTTAATAATACCCATTTCATCTAATCTATTCTGATTTGATGTTTATAAAACCCATCTCTTTTAATGGGACATGATATGATAAATGATTTTAGGCATAAGAATATATGATTTCATTATTTGATGTGTGGAAACTATATCTTCTTCCAATTCATTGTGTAATGAAAAATTTCTAATGAGCCCAAACAGTACACAAGAGGGCATCCCAACCACAAAACAAGAGGATACACAAGAGGACATTCAATCCTGAAAAATGTGGGTAAACAAAAGTACATCCCAATACCAAAACATGAGTTTATACTAGAAGACATAGCCATAGTGAAACAATAAGGGAAATGGTACTACATCCCAATCCTGAAATTAGATGGTAAATGGGAGGACATACCAATCCCAACACTATAGGGTAAATTGGAGGGCATCTGTGGCCCCAAACATGATGGTATATGGGAGGAAATCCCAAGAAAAAAAAGAGTGTACATAAGAGGGTACCCTAAGACTGAATTTGTTACATGTATGATTGACATAAGCATAACATGTTTTAATGGAATTGGCAGGCGTCCTTGACATAGGTGTTTTAGGCTCTTTTGTGTTTTCCACAATTCCTTGGTTTATTCTATTGTTATGATTTTATGGATTATGTTAATTATTACCATATGATTTGTGTCTTATGAACATAAAATATTTATTTTGATATCAGATATGTAGTTTATGATCTGAATATGTCTTGATAATAATTCTCACCCTTTCATTCATGTTATTATTATGTATTTACTTTATTTACCCTGACTTTGAATATGATCCCACACCTTTCTTATTTTTACATTCCCATGTATATGACGAATTGTTATAGGGTGAAGTAATCAAGGTGGACATATTTATGGGATATGTTGAAGATATTTCACCAGGATAGAATATTTTGTTTCCATGATTCAAAATACACTAAACTATTATTGTCCTCTAGCATGTATTTTTTTAATGTACTGAATATTAATCTAAAATGTTCTAATATTAATATTTTTTAAGCCTCAGTCACTATTGTAGGTTTCAGAGAAATGTTTTTTTACAAACTATGGATACTATGGTTTGAATATTGTTGTGAGATACCTACAAATATTTCTATGGATATGTTTAGGGTTTCCTCTAGGGATAAGTATTACAATGAGTTAATTATTAAGAAAATGTCCTATAATTTTGGAACATTATAGAGTGAGTGGTTTCCTATAAATACATCCCTAGTTGGATACACTACTACAAAAATAGAATTTAACAACACTGTTATTTATCATCAATAAACTAAGAGATGATATATGGTGTCTTTATCAACGCAAATGAATGTGATGATAAATTTAAAACATTATCAGTGTATTTTTTGCACAGATAAATTTCCCATTTATATGCAGTTTATTGGTATCATTCCTAAAGGCTACACAATATAAGTAAAATATTTTTAGTGTTGATTAATTATACAGTTTATCAGTGCTATATTTTTTGCACTCATAAAAGAGTCCTTCATCATTTATTTTTTAGCACTGATAAGGGTCCAAATAAATAAAATTAAATAATTAACTAAATAATAAATAATAAATGATTTTATAGAAAAAAAATTAGAAATTTTATTAATTAAATAATTATTGATAAAGAATAATAAATTGATTTGAATATTTGTAAATTATAAATGATAATAAATATTTTGTATTAAATATATATATATGAAAATTTAAAATTAAAGAAATTAATATGAAAAATAAGTAAATTCTGAAAAATGTGAAACATTTTATTTATTAGAATATTATTGATAATGATAATAAATAGTATATATTAAATATATAGTTATATATGAATTTATATAAATATGATTTATTTATTACAAAATATTTATGTGCTATATTTAGTGAATAATTGTTTAAAATTAAAATTTAATATGAACTAAAAATACTGATTACTTGCATAGAGTAATCTACATATAATTGAATGTCATTTGTTTTTTCAATATAACATGGATCAAATGCGTGTTAAATTGATTTAAAAAATATTTAATTAATGATATATTATATTCAATATACCCACACAAAACTTATCCATTTTTTCAATATTATTGGTGTGTACTTGTTTTTAATTTACTCAATTTCACTCAATTTTAACACGCATTCAATGAAAATTAGATATTCATTAGGAATGTTAAAAAATATCTGAAAATAAATGTTTATAATTAATATTTGTAAATAAATATAAATAAAAATGTACATACTATATATATAATTATATAATTATAATTATAAATAAATAAATATATTTTTAAATGTATTAAATTAATTCCAAATAAAAAATTATATATATTTAAATAATTATAAATAGTACTTATATATATTAAATAATTATTACATTTTTAATAAATTTAATAAATAATAAATATATTTATACATATTTATACATATATATAATATATATATCTATAATGATATACATATTATTTTTAAAAAATATTTATATAATTTTAAAATAAATAATTATATATTTAAAAAATCATAAAATTATAATAAATATATTTATATAAGGTATATATTTACTATATTTATTTATTTATTTATTAAATATATATATATATTAAAAAATTATCATTATAATTATAAATCCTTTAATGGTCCTAAAAAGCACTGAAAAATGTAATATTTATCGGTGCTAAAACTTTAGTGATGAAAAGTATGGATTTTATCAGTACATTTCTTGCTTGATAAAGACATACTACTTTCAGTGCTAAAAAAGAATGGATATATATGCCTTTCATTAGTGCTTATATAATAATTGAAGAAAAAGGACTCCATATCAGATCTATTTTAATGCACTACAAAAAGTTTACCAATATAATTAAAAAACCTAATCTTTTTTACCCCATCGTGACATCAGAAAAGAAAACCTGTTGGAGAGCCTTTGAGGGAAATTCTTATTCATTCTCTCCATTCTCCATCCGTAATTTTCCCCATCCTTTCCTTGAGATACATCACTATAAGGTCCTATATATGTTCAATGGTGTATCTAATCATTGGATCTTGACCTTGGAGTAAAACACAACATCTAATCTTCTTATTCTCTCAATTATTGTGTTGTTTAAGTATTTTTTCTCTTAATTGGAAACCTATAATAGGTTAATCTTCGAGACATGGGGTTTTTAAGGTGAAGAAATGGTAGGCCTGATCAATAAAAGGAACATCAGGATTATGTTTTCATTTGAGGAAGATCTAGTCAAGGATTAGTCCAATTCCCCCATGGATGCTATAGATTTTGGTTCAAAATCATCATCTGGTCATATGATTCCCATATGAATCATAAAATTCCAAAAAGAGGAAATTTGGGTTATTTTCTCTAATCTCACTTTAGTTTCTCAAAATCCATAAATTATACACATTCTAGGGAATCACCTTTCTAGATATTTATATTCTGATAGTAGAACTCGGTTAGTTTCTCACTCTATATCTCCTAGCATTTTCATGTATGTTATTGTCCGGAGAGTTCCTACATATTATATTTAGATTATTGTGGGGGATCATTTTTAATTAAAGAAGGTATTTTTTTTTGAATCAAGGGTTGATTTTTGTAGTTCCTTATATAAATTAGGTCATTCTACCTCTTTCTCTAAGAAAGAGACCAAGAACAGTTAACAACAATAGTTTGATGTTTATAGAGATAACAAAAAGGTCTTCAAAACTGGTTTTGGTGAAGGGATGATGAGGTAGATTCATTAAGGCATTTCAACTAACCCATGAAATGTAGATTCTATTCAATTAGAGTCATAGGGGGCACATCTCCATAATGAATTGATGCTCAAATCACACAAAATCAATCAATTCACCAAATCCATGTGCCTCTAGTTTCCCAAACAATATCTAACATGCAGTTGTAGTTAGGATTTTAAAAGAAAACATTGAAACATATTTCCTACGGTCTCATATTTTCATTAACCGAGTGATGTAGACCAGTGTATTCCTTTTCTGGTTTTGATTTTCTTTCTGTATTTGTTGTTTCATGATCTGGATCCGAGGGTTTTATATTTTTCTATGTAGTCTCTGATTTTCCTTCAATATTTGTGCCCTATTTTTTGTATGTATTTTTTTATTTTGTTCATAATCCATTGTTTTCATTAATACTATTTTGTATATCCTATTTTGGTCTTTTTAAATTGTTGTTTTCAAAAAAAAATCATCGGTTTCTTCATCTACACACAATCTTGATCCGAAAAACATAATTTTTTCACTGTTTTAAATCGTATTGAATAACCACAATTTGGTATGTAAACCAATTAAATAAATATTTTTCCACTATATATGTAGTCAAGGTTTTCAATATAAAAACATTAATTTAATTAGAAATTTTATTTTGATATGTATAGGATAGAATATTTAATGGTTGGCTTGTTTTTTTCCATTTTTGTGATATAATTTTTTGACGTGTTTTATTGAATTAAGACAACTTCTTTTTGGATGTCCCTAGAATCTAAAGGATTGATTAAAGCATATTATATGGCCTCGCTAGAATCCATAGGTTTCTGTATCATTTGTTCTAAATAAATATAATTGATGTTATGAAATTCAAGATATTAGAAATTATTGTTACATATTCATAACCTTAGGAATATATATATATTTAGGTCTATATATACATTTAATTAATAGTAATATAAATTATACTTAAATACAAATAAATCATTTAAAACTCATTTTACTTTCAAAATAATAAATTTTCGTAACTATATATACATTTTTTTGAAATAATTAAACATTTAAAAATTAAAATAATAAAATTTTATACACAATTATTGAGAATATTAATTATTTATAATTAATATATTTTAAATATTATTATTACTAATTATATTTTAGTTTTTTTAGTGAAAATTTTGTTATATATATATATAATAATATATTATATAAATAAATAAATTTAAACACGATAAATAGTAAACATATATTAAATTATATCCAAAAAAGGTTACTAATATAATACATATATATAACACATATATAAAATATTTAGTTAGTTTCACATTATTTGTCAATATCTCGAATGAATAATGTCTTATATTTAATAGCTTTTTATGGTGGAAGGCTTCAACCTTGTTCTGGTTTATTTCATATAGAGATTAGTGTGGTTGAATTACATCCTTCCATAAACATGGGTTTTCAGTCATATTAAACAATATATTTTATATAATAAAATAAAACATATTTAGGAAAACCTGTTTTATCAAAAAAAAAACATTTCAAAAAATCATCGACCAATCATTTTATAAGTGTTTCATTCGAATCCTTATGGATAAATTTGAGGATAAAAATGAAATAAATTCATCAATAACTCTACCTCCATGTAAAATTAAATAAATTAATTTTAGTAACATACACTGATCAGTATTAATTATAGTGTAACAACCCCAGACCCTTGGGCTGCGTAGCACAAAAGATGTGTATTTTGATTCTTCGGTCTCCACCCTTTGTATTTATTTCCCTCCCTTAACCCAATCAGCTCTATGGTTTCGTGGGTATTTCCTATAGAAGGAGTTGGTGGTAATAGAGGCTTCAAGTTAATAAATGGTTTCAAATGTTCAATTTTAACAAATAAGATGCATTTCCCTTTTTAGATAACATAATAAAGTACAATTTTCATTCTCGTTAGTTTCATCTCCCGAATAGTTATTATTTGATTTTATTGCCTTAAGACTCACCCCAAATCGATTTTATGGTTTTTCACTACACTGAGCATTAGTTATCCCATGGATGACTACTTCTTAGAGAATTTCATGGAACATTGATGCAAGTCAACTTGAGATGGATAATTTTTGTCAAACAACATAATGCAATGATAAATATTTAGGAGACATGATTATGAGGATGAAAACTATAATTCATTATGTTCTTTAAAATGTATAATGCCTCTCATTTTTTTTAGAATTACACCATATGATGTATTTATTAACTTGATGCCTCTATTTCTTCCAAATCCTTCCATATAAATGCTCCACACAACCATAAAAATGTTAGAGTGAAGGGAGGGAATGAAATAGAGTGGGTGGAGATAAAAGAATCAGACTACACAACTATAGTGTTGTCTAGCCTGAGGGTTTTGGGTTTCTATAGTGTAATTTCAGCTAATGAGAATATGTTACAAAAATTAATTTATTTCTTCTGATGTAGAATATGTGTTAATGATGAATAAATAGCTTTTTATATTTGAAATATCTATAAGGATCCAAATAAAATGTTAATAAAATATATTTTGAAATTTTTTTAATTGATTATAAGATAAAAATTAGTTTTTTATTTTGTATTATTTTATTAAAAAATGATAGGGTTTTGTTTGATTAGAAATACATTTCGATAGAGGCATGTAATTTTTTAACAATTACGTCTATAGGCAGTAAAAATGAATAAGGTCCATGCCTTCCACCATCATAAGCTATAAAATTAATGTCACCCCTCATTAGATATGTAGATAAATAATTGAAATCGACCTAAATATTTTCTATATACATTATATATAAATATTTATATTATTAGTAGCTTTATTTGAATATAATTATATATATATATGAGTATTATCTATAATATTTGGATTTATTTAAATATACATTAAAATTTTTGATATATTTATAATGATATTTTTTATAATGATACTAAAAAATAAAATGAATTTTAATTTTAAAATTATGTTAATTATAAATATTTATTATTCTCAGTAATTGTGCCGGTGGTCAGTTTAGAATAAATATTCAAAAAGTATCACTCACTAAAAATAGTGAAAACACACTGTGAATATCATGATAATTTTGAAAATCAATTCATAAGTCTATTGTGAAATGTAGGAATCAATATCATTTAAAGCCGATACATGATTTGTTTATCAAAGATCAATGTGCATGTTTCTAGTTTGAAATGAAATTTTAGTAAAAAAACCAGTTACATAATAAAAACAGATTAAACGAATTGAGATTATTTTTATACATGATGAAATCATTTCAAAAGTAAACTGAGACATATAAGAGTCCATCATACCTCAATATGGCCAATTGTGTGATAGGTATGACTCCAAATGCATTTTTTTAAATTACATTATCTTTTATAAAAAGAAAAATGAAATACCCAAAACTGGGAATATGGATTCAGATTAATATGATACATTAGGGAAGTTATCTATTATTTATTTGTGAAGTGTTAGAATTAGATGAATTTCAATCTGATTCACAGTATGCCTAGTATGACTCAATGTGGCTATTATGATTTTAAACTTGACATTTTTGTTAAAAAATAGTCACTTACAAAAAACTGAGAAAACATGCCCACATTTTTATGATAATTTATGAGATTGATTCAAAAGTCATTTGTGACATTTAGAAGTTTGTCTCATATAAAATTGATATAAGATGTTATCATTAGGAGTCAAAATGTGTGTTTCTTGTATGAATTGACAATTTAGTAAAAAGGACATGTGACGTACTCAAAACCAAGTCAACACATTTCGTTTTTTTGACAATTTACATCAATGATCCATGAAAATTTTTAACATGTAAGAATTATCAACACCAAAATATGACACATTGTGTGACCTATATGAATCAATGTGCATAATTTTATTTAATATTGACATAATCTTTAGTAAAAAGGAAAACTCTCCTACTAAAAACAAAAAAAAACACATTCATCATTATTTGATACTTTAGGATAAAGATCAATATTTCATTTTTTGATATATTGGAATAAACCATACCTCAACCTGATACATGATGTGTCTGGTAAGACTCAATCTGTTCGTTATCAAAATAATATAAAAATTTTAGTTCAAATAGTGTCACTCACTAAAAACATAGCATACACTATTAGATTTTATTTAAATTTATTGAAAAAACTCATAATTAATTTCTAATGTGTATCAATCATTATCACATAAAACTGACAAATGATATAAAAGGTATGAGAGAAAGTACATGTTTCCAATTTGAAATAAAAAATTATTAAAAATGTGACCTACTCAAAACTGATAAAACACATTAATATTGTTTTGATACTTTATTACAACTATCCATTAGTCATTTGATATGAGTAGAAAACATTCATACCCCAATCTGGCATATGGTGTGACCTATATGACTCCAACTGTATATTTTTATTTTTATCTGACATCAATTTTAATAAAAATGGACATTAACATTCTCAAAACAGAAAAAAAAACAAATTTATATTGTTGTGATTCTAAAGGGAAGTTATCCATAAGTCATTTCTAACATTAATAATCAGCTGCACCTCAATAAAATGCATGTTTAACTTGATATGATGCAATGTACATGTTATCATTTTTAAATTGAAAGTATAGTTTAAAAAATGTTACTAACTAAAAATAGAGAAAACATGCTTTTAATTTATTAATAATTTAGGAAGTATATTTATATTTCATTTTTTACATGTAGGAATCAACATCACATCAAACTAATACACTATGTGATCATTATGAGTCAAAGTGCGTGTTTCCAGTTTAAAATGACATTTTAGTAAAAAAAGGAAATGTGACATACTAAAAACCAATTAAACAAATTCAATTTTTTTATCAATTATGGTAAAAAGGGAAACTTATCTACTCAAAACTAAGAAAACATATTCAAATTATTTTCATACATTAGGAAGATGATCCATAAGAGAATGATTGACATGTAGGAATTAGCCACACCTTAATCGGATACACAATGTTCCCGATATGACTCAACATGTTTTTTATTAGTTTAAAATCGACATGTAAGTTCAAAAAGAGTCATACACTAGAAAATGAAAAAACACACTCGGAATATCATTATAATTTAAAAAAATGATTTGTATGAAATTTTTTATGTGTAGGTTTTGGTATGACATGAAAATGATACATGATACAACAAGTATGAGTCAATGTGTGTGTTTGCATTTTAAATTGTGAATTGTAAAAAAAGACATGTGACATACTCAAAATTGAGAAAAAACAATAAATTTATTTTGATATTATAAGAAAACAATCTTGAAATCTTTTGAGATGTGTATGAATCAATCTTACTTCAATATGATGCATGGAGTGACTGATATGACTCAACCATCATTTTTTAATTTATGAATATCATTTTAGATTAAAACGTCCATCATTTCGCCAAAACTGAGAAAAATAGCCATGGTTGTTTTCACTTAAATTAAATTATATATTAATACTTTATTTTTTTTGTTTTGTGGTTTTTTTGTGTTTTGTTGTGCTATTACAGCACACTACACTGGTTGGAATGGGTGTTTTAACAACACAGTATGGTATGTTGTGACTACACAATACAATATGTTGTGATGACACACTTTAGTATTCCCCTTTATCAACGCTTTTATATTATCAATTATTTTATAAGAACAGATAAATTCATCCTTTATTATCACTTATTGAAGCTCTAATAAAATATACTTTACCAATGATTTTTTTATGACATATAAAAGACTAGGGATTTTAACTTTTCCCTGGTAGTCATCGCTTCTCGTGTGCTAATAAAGGAAATTTTTAGTGATGTTGAATGCCTATTTTGATATATTAATACTAAATGTTGATGTCGATTTAGAACAAATGTACCTAGGGGTAACAAATCTGACAATAGATTATTCACCTGACTTGAGGTAATATTGTACACGATAATGGTCCTTGTTTCATATCTATTTTGACACTCCTAATGGATATGCTTTGGGAATTAAAAAACATTACACAAACCATAATAATGGATTTAAAAATAATTTGTATATGAATGAACTATGATGATCCCATGGTTCAATATATTACTTAAGGTTTCACGATTTAGAAATCCTATAAATATTTATTTTCATGACTACGGGTATTTCTTATATGATAAGTAATTCTCTCACTATGATTCTCATTTTTTCAATTTTTGGAACTAAATAGAACTATATTAAAATTTTATTTGATGGAATATTTTCTAGTTAGAACTCAAGTTGTATTATCAAATGGGTGAAATAATTTTTTATCATGTCTAACTAGTATTCATAAAACTTGATTAACAAAATGTAACATAGGAAACTCTCAGACACACCATGGAAGAAAAAGAAGAAGTTCACTGAATGTTTGGGTAATGGAGACCATGTATGAAAGAATAATTGGTTTCCTATATGTGAAGAATTTGGAAATAATCACCTAGTTAAATGTTGATATGGAACATCAAGATTTTTTGACTATGAAAAATAAACACATAAATATTGTGACTGCAAGAGATAAAATGGAGATTTCGGTTAATAAAATGGATGAGAATATTGGCCTTGATAAGTCATCAATAAATATTAATTGTTTTAATTTGAGTAATAAATTGTCATTATGGAACTTAATTTCTTAAGAGGGAAGCAATTAAAGAGAATTAAGAAGGCGGTTTGTGTGTTGGTTATACTTCTGAAGATAATGATACAAAGATGACATGTGAGAGGTATGTAATTTTAATATATTATTTATTACATTAAAAATAAGAAACATGATTTTCATAAGATTTATGATCCTCAAGACAATATTAATATTTAATAATCTATGAAATAGGTATTATGTAATACATTTATGAATCATGAGTAATGGTTTAAGAATTAGGTTGGAATAATGAACTATTTATCTTTTTTAAATAAAATATTTTGTTATATGAATCATGAAATATATAATAATTTTTTGTATAATTTTTCATTAAGGATTTAAATGTAAATTATGAAAGGTAATGTATACATATAAATATGATTTCTTAGAAAGGTGATATTTTGATTTGGGAATGTGACCCTTAATTAATGTATGAAATTGAGATATTGTTGTTTGGATAAATATATGTTCCATATGAATAAGTAAGTTAGACCAAATTTACAAACATTGAAATGATTATTGAAAAAACAATTCTTTGTCCTATATGCTTAATTTTAAATCTTATTGTATTTAAAGAATGTATCCAATAATAATTTGAATAGGGAATAACGCATGATTTATAAAAGGATTTTTTTCTAATTAACATTGTTTCCATGTTTCAAGAGAATAAACGATGAGAGTGTTCACGTGATTATAATGTGGAAACCTATAATTACTTTTTTATGGGGTATAAATGTAATGTTGATTTAGTAACCTTCTTCTTATTGAAAAATATATTTTATTTTTGAAATCTTTATATGTTTAATAATACAATTTTTCTCAAATAAACTACTTTTCATTTTCTTTTTTGAAGGAAAAAATATTTTTATAAATATATATAAATTGAATTTGATAAATTAAACTTCATATTTTATAATTTAAAATGATAAAATTATATTTGATTTTTTTCTTTATTTGTCAATGAAAACCCATTTTTTTGATGAATAGTGAAAAATACTTCATGTAGTTAATAAAATTATTTTTTTATTAAATAATGGTAAATGTAAAATTATAATATAAATTTATTTTAAGTTCATATTAGATCAATTATTCATATATTAAAACAATTTATTTAATTATAATCAATTTCTCGTTGAATTTTAATATAAAATTTAAACTATCTTTTGAAGATTTTTCTATTTTAATAACCAATTATTTCATCCCATCTACGTGATTAGCATTGATTTTAATTTTTTCCAATTCTAGAAATAAAATACAGAAAAATGGAAATAAATTATTTTAATCAGTATAATTTCGAAATTCTAATTATAAAAAATAATTTTTTGTCTAAAAAATTAGTAATAGTGACTAAAATTAATCACAGTGATTAAGGAAAAATTATGCTAAACAAGGTAGTAAACCTTAATCCGTGGGGGCAAAAGGACCAAGAAATTTTTCCATAACACATTTGATGTAAAAATATTGACTATAAAACCTAAATTATAAATTTTTCTTTATTTTTTATTTATTTTTATGTAATATCATTGGTAAAATTAACTTCTTTTAAAAAATACCACGTGAGTACTTTTCCTTACATGTAAAAGGCCAACACCTCTCCCACATCCTCATAACTATCAAACCACATAAGATCAGACAAGATCTTCCTAATGAAATTATAAAAATCCATTCATTCCTCTTATAGTCCTATACTTGGACAAAATTAATTCAAGTGATTCCTTTTGTTAGAAGCCAATAGTAGTTACCTAACTATGAGGCAACATCATCTCTTAAGCTCATTTCTTTTATTTTTCTTCTACACCCCCACTACTCTATTTATTAAATTTTTATATTACTTGTATATTAAATATATAAGGTTGTTTTTATGCATTGTTTTATACCTACTCCTACACACACATCCATCAAATTGGTAACAAACATATTGTTTTTGTGAATAGTGAACTATCACCTCACTAAACACTGATTATTCATTGATATTTTACCACCTTTCATGGTGAACATTATATTGTAAAATATATTTATTTAGGAAACATATTATATTTATTATATATTTAATCTTCTGAATTAATTTTAAAACAAATATCATTTTACATTCAATTTGGTGTAAATAGTTTAATTTCATTTGAGGATGTGTATACTACATCCCATCAAAGTGTTGTGATTCATTCATACACTACATGAAATGTATAAAGAATGGGTTTACTAGATTTATATTATATATATGTTATAATATAGATAATTTAATAATTATATATATATATATATATATATATATATATTTTAAATTTTCTCTTTCAATGAAAAAATTAAATTGAAATAGTGTTCGCGTGTACGTTTGTATTACCCTCTCTATGAAAGCTTTATTCTATTTCATAGTTTTATATTATATGGATTATTATAATATAAATATACTGAATATAAATAATATTTAAATCAATTTTTAAATTTTTTAAATCATTATATATGTGTAAATACCAAAAAAAATATAACAAATTAAGACACAGGCAAAAAAAATCGAATGTCAACCGAATTGAAAACATAATATATAATTTCTAAATAGCTGGTAATATAAAGACATTAAAAAATGTTATAATAAGTAATAATATGATTTTATGATAGATTAATAATAAATTTATATTTATTTTATCATATTTTTCAACTAGTATGATGAGGGTCAAGACACAAGGTAATGGATTTCTTCTCACTTTTCACATCCGTGAGATACATGATTTATTCACCACTAACTTATTTTGGGTTTTATATGTACAGAAAATTATATTATTATATTTATAATATAAAAAAACTTATTTTTATTTAAATATACATTCTATGATCTTTATTTCATTGGGTAAATCTTTCAGAGGTTCCAAATCAGTAAAGTACTTTTTTCTCAAATTTCCTTCTTTGGGACACATGTTTTGTTTTGCACCTATATTATTTAACATGGTGTATATGCTTCTAATTTGCATTTAATATAAAGAATATAATTATTTTAATGATATTTGATGCTTCATTTAATTTAATTTTATTCTATTAAGTGTATGACCCCATGTAACCAAGTAGTTCTATTTTATTGGAACAATCCCATCAATTTTTGAGATTTTTAATGATTATGCTTCAATTGATGAAATATCATGATAAATATCAAGATAAAACTCATGATATTAGATATAATACTTATATTCAAGATATATAAATTCATTAAATAAAATTTACCACCCATTAGAACTTATTATAATTAAGAAAACGTTTTTTAATAAAAATATGACCTTTTATCTCCCTTCGGTCGAAAATATCGTTTATTTCAAAATCAAGTTTTGAAAAAAAAAATCAAATTATCATTTAATATAATTTTCAATGAAAGGGAATTTTGAAATTTGTTTATAATTTTAAAATATTTCATTATATGTTTTCGAAGTTATATTCACTGAAATGGCATTCCAAACATTTTCAATCATTCTTCATAAGTTGTCAAATTATCATTAATGAATTGGTTTTACAAATATTTTTAAGATTTCATTATAATTTATAATTGTGTCTTTAATAAAAATGGATTTTAAACTATTTTGAATCTTATTTTTTATGTTTCTAATGAAAATGGTTTTAAAAAAATATATTATTCTTTATAATGTTTTCTCAAAATATGGTTTTCAAAATGATTTCAAGCCTTATTTCTATGTATTCAATATATTTTCAATGAAAATGGATTTTAATAAAAATAATTCGTTAAAAGGATTTTTTTAAAACAAAAACAAATTTTTTTCTTCTTAAATGTTTTCAAAATACCATTCAATGTTATTTTCCATCTAATATGGAATCTTATGATGTTAATCTGTAACATCTACAAAATGATCCAATGCTTATAGTCATATTCAATTTTGAATGGTTTATGTTTTGATGGAATAATTCTCATGAAATGCATTTTAGTTCCAATGTTTATATTCTTTTGAAACACGCTTCTCTTTTTTGGTATATTATTTGATTAACTGATTATAAGTCTTGTCCCTTTTCGATAGTTTATGATGTGATTAAATTTTAATGAAATACCTTTTATTTTATGGGTTAGGAATTTATTATTATAAAACCAATCTATTTTCATGGGTCTTGATATAATTATTTTTCCTAATAAATTTGTAAGATTTCATTATATGATGGGTGGGAAATATATCTCCCCTCAATTCATTTCATAATGTGTAATGTTTTATGATCTCAAAGGGTGCATGGGAGGGAATCCCATGATATACACAAGAGTTTATACATGAGGACATCCCAATAACGAATCAAGAGGGTGAAAATATGTAAATCCCTATCCTAAACCAATAGGATATAATGGAGAACATCCCAATACAAAAATAATAGGTTAAATGGGAGGACATCTGAAGCCCGAAATAATAGAGTAAATGTGAGTACATGCCACGTTGGAATGAAGAGGTTAAACGGGAGGACATCCCATGCCCGAAACAAGAGGGTACACAGGATGAAATCCTAATCTTGAAATAAGAGGGTACATATGTGCGAATCCCATTCTTCAATAATGTAAAAAATGCAATTAACCAAAGCCAAACTTGTAACAAAGGCCTCGGTAGGCCTTCATGACATAGAGTTTTAATGTGATTATGTGTTTACCATAATTCCATTATTTATTCATATGTTATGCCTTAATGGATTGTGTTCATTATTTCCTTCTGATTCATGTCCTATGAACATCCAATATTTATTGAGATCTTTGATATGCATGATATTATCTTAAAATGCTTTTATGAAGTTTCATACCATTTTATTCTTATAATACTTATGCATTTACTCTATTTTCCCTTACACAGCCTCTGTGCTCACCCCATATCTTATGTTTAATTTCCCAAGGTTACGAAGAATTTTTTAGTTCGAACTACTAAAGGTGGAGAACATTATATGAGATTTTGAGGATATTTTACAAAAAAAATGATTTTTTTCCACATTTCCAAACACACAAAACTATTATTGATCATAGGCATTAATTTTTTTAATTTAATGAATATTAATATAAAATGATGTAATATCCACGTATGTTAAGCATGTGTCTCTATAATATGAAATTATATTCATTATATAAAAAAATTTATGATTCATAGATGTGGGAAATTAATATTATCCAAATTATATTGAATAATTTTTATGGGAAATCAGAAATACTAAACCAAGAATAAATGAGATAATTTGTGGTGGAAAATAGTGGTTTAATGATAATTATTGATAATAGAAAATTACAATATTATAAGAATTCAGGATAATAACTCATTCATTTATGTTTAGACACTCCTCTGAGTCTAAAACACCCTCTGTGCACAATCTCTGGTGCATTGTGTTATTCACAATCAAATCCTAGTGGTGTCCCTACAGATTAACCAATTCCTATTACACATTTACAATATATGAGAACCAAAATAAGTAGATACCAAGGAATATTATGTTCTATGATAATAATATTAATTCAATGAAATATTTGGTATAACATCAAGTATAGTGGATATTAAGTTGTTTCATAGGGAATGTAACATTCAAGAATATTTTTATCATCAAACAGACTACAAAATCTTGTACTAAACACATATTAAGGTAATGGGATAAAACAAGTTATTCGTGATAATGAAATCATTATATGGGTTTATCAGTTAAAAATTTATGCATCTTCTCATTTGGCATAATGTTACTAGGTAGGGGTTTACAATCATTTGATAGAATTCAAGACATTAATGCTGCTCAGAGTGATATTCTAGGTCCACTAATCTCACTTAAGTCAAGATCATTATAATGATTATATTAAAATTGGGAATTTTATTGATCCATTCAAGAGTTAATGATAGGGAATACACTAAAGAACTCAACTTTTGGTATGAGCGATAATCCCCACCAAGATGTGGTTATAATCAATGAGCGTACATAGGAGTAATGATAACTCATATCTTTTACTAATGATGAGGAATCAGGTAACAAAAAATATACAATATAATGGGAATCAATAAATATGTATTTATTAGATATAAATATCCATACATAGATCAAGCTCATGTGTTGGGAACAATAATTTTATTATTAAATTATTGATGGAATTGGGAAAGAAGACCCAAGTTTCACTATATAGCCTATTATAATATGAATCAAAAGGCATATAGTTCTAATTTGAATATTTAATTTTTATTTTCGTACCTCTAGGACTTGTAATTTGATAAAATAAACCACTAATTCATTCCTAATCCATCTTGGGCTTGAGGAATAATCGATAAAATGTATCATTTCCTTTGGGGGTCTAAAGTTATTTGAAATAACAATCAAATTAGTTCTTCATAAGTGATTCATTTTAATGTATCCAATTTTTCATTTTAATGAGCTTGAGACAGTGTGTGATTCAGAGGCCTAGTGTACATGAAATAAATATTTAAAATAAATTAAAATATTTATTAGAACGACCATGATGATTTCTTGAAAATGTGAAATAACATCTAAATATATTCCGATATTATATATTTAAGGTTACCATTTAGTTATTAATAGAGTATTTTACCTATAAGTGACATAACATTAGTCGACATGGGCATACAATAGATGTTTTTCAAAGAAAATTAAAATGAATAGTAAAAATTGATAAAAAATTATTTCATTTTTATCAAATCAAAATAGTTACATAGTGAAATGGTTATTTTAAATAATCCATATTGATGAGATCTAGGGTTAGGCTCATAATCCTAGAAGCCTCTAGATTCCCTAGAGAGGGAGATTAGCAGAATCCTCTCGGTGGGCCTTGACTGAACTTCAGATCAGATATCGAAAATCAGTTTTTGGTAGATCTCACTGATGGGGATGACACGGTGACTGATCATCGGTAGTGATCAATTTGAATCCTATTTGGATGTGTTATTTTGATTCTTATTTCCTGTTCATGATTCTTACAATGAACGTAGATTAACCCAAAAATAGATTTTCCCACATATAAATTGTACTTTGCCGGATCGAAGGATACATGTAGGGTTTATACGGATTTCTTTTTAATTATTTTTTTTCAATTCATTCATCATTATTATAGGAATGGATCAAGATGAGAATGAAAACAGCAATGGTTAGTTCATTGTGATTGTTCAGTGATCTTTTCTCCCCCAATTTCTTGCATTCTTGATGTATGTTCTTCGTACATCCCACAAATTTTTAACATTTGGTCGGTGCACATTCTATATTTAGAATAATGTTTAGAAACAAGAAATCTGGCATCAAGATGACTTTATGGAGATGTGAAGATGAAAATGACAGATTGATCAATGTGATTTGAATGAAACGATTCTCTATGCATGTTGGGTCATGATTGACTAAATTAAATTTTAGAGACGATTAAAGGACTAAAACCCATTTATTATTTGAGTTATAATATGACAATTTATATAGAGTTTCACGGAAAACTAAACACTATAGTGAGACATGGATGAATGTTTGAATCATGTAGAGAAAAAACATGGATTTTCTAGAAAAATAGATACACACAACATGTTGTCCCGGCTACATAACATGTACCCTGGTAGGTACATGGACAAAAGGTGGAGTAGATATGTTTCCTACCCAGTGTCGACTTCCCCACATTTCAGGAGTTGGACCAAGTACATAGGATACCCTATGTATTGGTAAATTGGATACCCCGTGTACTAGTACTTGAGTAGGAATACAAGGGTGGATTTTGTGTAATGGAACATAGTCAGAGTACACATGTGGACCCATAAAGGAAGGGAATGTCGTGTTAATCTATCTAAATGCAAGTACCCCCCCCCCTTCTACATGACATGTATAAAAAACATAGGATATTATACATGGTAATTACCCAGGTTCAAGGGACACAACATGAGACCCTACTACATGATGTGTACCCATTACTACATGGATTGATCCATTTTTCCTTCATATCATAGACTGTATTTCTTAGAATTCATTCCCATTATTGTTTCCCTGATTATAGGTGAAAATAACTTCCAACTCATAGAACATTGATACGTTCTGCAAGAATTTAGGGATAGAGTATTTGGAATTCCCAAAGACACCTAAAGAGGATTCCTCTATTCTTTATTCATTCCCAATGAGGAGTTCTCCGAATTTATGCGACCAACACTAGATGGGAACCAATCCACTACATGTAGTTTTATTCTATATTTATTTTCAGGTATCACCCAATGGACATGGCTATGACCCTCATCTGTTGTACTGTATCTCTCTTACGATATATGAGTATATCTCTCACACTTGTACCTCTCTGATGGATGCCATCAGTGTTATCAAAATAAGATGTGTGTTAACATGGATGAGTGATTTTTGGAATCATAAAGAATAATTTCTAGGTTTTTTATTCAATGTTTGTGAATTACCTCTATATTTTGTTCCTTGGTTGGGTATATCTAGATGTTTTGGTTATATGTTTTGTAGACATATACCTATGTAGAGCTGACCGTATAATTCCTTTATTACATTTCATTACTTTATTGGGTTTTTCCTACTGAGTATTGTTATAATCACCCCTACATAGTATTTTCCCACTTGGTTCATGTCATGTGTAGATGATTGATCCTTTGATGGAGTCCTAGACAGACAAATACGAGATTGTGTTTTGTGAGTCCAAACAGACTGAGGTGTGTTCTTGTGAATTCATATAGCAGTACATGTACCTTTTTCTTATATGTTGGACTAGTGTTACATACATCTTGAGTTGGGATTGTATTTTGACCTATTTACATTAACATTATTTTGGTTGAACTCAAGTGGTTCAATATAGTGGTATGCATGAATTATTTACTTAGTTGTTTTTACATTTCATAATTTGTTGGGCATGAAGATGTGTGTGTGCATATAGGTACATAAAAAATGCCTCCAACTTTAGGTATATTCCTACTCAGTGCTAGTCAACATCCCCTGTCCTTTTGGAGGTAGTCCTGGGGTGTAATATAATTAGCCGCATTGGAAAATTTCACAATAGAGTCATATCAGTGGAGGTTAGTTCAATCATAGGGTCAAGTGTCTATGTGATTAGTTTTGGGAAACAGTGTTAAATGTTTCGAGTTCGGATTTTTGGAAGGGGATTCAAGTGTTGGTGTGGCATTTGAAATATCAATACCCCAGGAATATGATAACACACTTTTTTCAGTACATTAAAACATGAATTTCAATGAATGTAATAGAACATGTATCATACAGGAATCAGTTTTTTTTCACATCCTTATTCAAATATACTCCATATATACTCATTAAATATGGTAAACATTATTTTATTTTTGGATGCCACTGTTATTTATACCTATAAGGATTCAACAAATTCATGTTAATTATGACCCCCTCAGTGATGAGGCTTCAATATGGGGACCAGTTCCCCATATGTCACTACTAGGTGGTGCACCAGCCATACTTCCACCTATAGAGAATCACATGGTACCCATTGTACCAGTTGATGAAGAGTGAAATCTAAGTGTGTTTCTTGAGTTTTAGGGATATAGACCCCTCATGTTCCAAGTAAAGCTAGACCCACAAGTGGTTGAGGCCTGGATTGAGGTAGTGACCTGAGTTTTCCATCTAGTCAGGACACCCACAGATCATACGGTGGTCTTGGTAGTGATCTATCTACATGATTCAGTGAGATTATGGTGGATTTTTTCAATATAAACTCATGAATATTAATAACTTTTTGGGACAGTGTTCAACATTCTCTTCCAAAAAGAGTTCTCAATAATTATGATGAGGGATGTACATGTTCAATAGATTCTAGAGCTCCAACAGGGAACCATGTGAGTGTATGATTATTCATTGAGGTTCACTAACTCTTCCAAGTGCATGATGGATATGGTTAGAGATAAATAATTTATTGATTTATCATTTGATAAAAATAATCTTAAATACATCTGATCCTTATTTATCTCTATGTGCATTCTGACATATGATAGGGTTCATGAGAAGGATTTGTTGATTCAACGATCCTTGGATGACAATATATTTTCGGTGATAATCATCAGTGGGAAAGTAGGATCAAAGGCCACAATATTAGGGAGGTTATGTCAGTCCCAAGGACCTGGACATGGGAGACGTTTTAAGAGGATGTCCCATGATATAGGATTTCAAGTTCAAGGATCACAGGGTGTATCCAGTCATCCTAGAGAGTGGAAAATCTATTAATGTTATGGAAAGGGACATCTCTCTAAAAATATTCCAAACTGTCATACTACTAATAGGGACACTCTAGATAGACCACCGAGGTAGAGACAATGACATGAGAAGGAATATCTTTAGGGAGGTTGAAATGATAATGGAGCTGGGATATCTGTAGGAGGCAGTTTTTATTTCGACTTTCTACCACCACTACCACCAGATGGTCCATGATAGGGTTAGGGAGCTAGTGTAATGGGGTGGGGAACACTTCATGTTGTTGAGACTTATGACCTAGGGGCTCCAGAAATGATTCTTTGTATGTTCTATGTGGTTTCTACATTAGTTAAAGTACTGATAAAATAATGTTCTAGTGATTTCTCCCCCTCTAAATATAATTTATGAGACCTAGAGATTCTGGTTTGACCATTGGATCGACCCGTACACTAGGAGAAACATACCAGGAGAGAGTTAGTGATCATACATGTTGTAGTGGTGTGACCTAAACCATGGATGTCAGTGATTCGGTTGAACTTCATGGTGGCGGAGTTGAGGCCTTGTGACCTATTTACTTTTATGGATTGGTTATCTACAATCTGTTCTCAGATTGAATATTTTAGGAATAGGGTTTGGTGTTTTTACAGGGATGTAATGAGGATAACCATTGTTGGTGAAAGGGAAACTAATGAAACATAGAATAGACTCATTCATATGGGGTTAATCCAATTAATAATCAGATGTCTAGCCTAACCATTAGTGTAGTAGATGTTATGAGCATCCAGTTTCCAACAGTGGTGGAAGAGTATGAGGAATTCTTTCCTAATGATGTTCCAAGATTACCTCCCACCATTAGATATAATTATACCATGATTTTCCCCATGTGATAGAACCGTATATGAAATATCATATTGGATGGCTCTATAGAGATTCTTGAGTTGAGGGTGTAGTTGGGGGACTTGTAGTAGAAGGGCTTCATGAGACCCATTGTTAATCCCTAGGAAGTCCCTGTTTTTTTCTCTAAAAACTAAAATGAGAGTTTGAGGTTGTCTATGGACTATAATAGGATAATGAAAGAGGCTGTGAATATCTAGTATCCACTATCAAGTATCAAGGACCTCTTTGATCATTTGAAATGGTAATGATGGTTCTCAAAGGTTCACCTCAGATCCGGATATCACCAGTTGGGATTATGAGAAAAATATATATTGAAAACCCCCATTTAATGTCATTATAATCACTATAACTATTTTTATGTACTTTTTTATGAAATACACCCTACAAGTGTTCATGAGACTAATGTACAATATCTTTTAGTCTTACAAAGACCGGTTTGTTATAGTCTTCATCAATGATATCCTTTTGTACTCTGTGACTGATGAGGATCACATGAGGCACTTATGGATGGTTAAGGATGTGCGCTGATATCAATGAATTTATGGGAAACATTCGATGTGCCAGTTCTGGATTTTTGTGGTCCACATTTTGGGATTAATTATCAAAGTGGTGTATTAGTAGACCAATTAATTGTTGAGGTATTGTTATCATGGGATCCACTGAAGAACGTTATGGATGTGTGGAGTTTCCATGGTCTAGTTGTCTATTATCAAAGATTCATACCGGATTTCTCCAGGATATCAGCACCTATGAAACATTTGACGCGAATCAATATCCTTTAATGTGGAAAAGAAGTGATAAATGGTTTTTCAATAGCTAAGGAAGAGTTTGAGGACAGCTCTGATCATGAGATTTTTAGAGCGTGTCAAGTACATAGGGTTCAGTGATAAATCATGAACTGGGATGGGTTGTGTCATAAGGCATAGGCAATAGGTGATTTCCTATGTTTTGTTCTAGTTGAAACCACATTAGAAGAACAACGAGACCCAAGACCCTGAGTTAGTAGTGAAATTCCTTGCATTGAATATGTGGTAATGCTAACTGATAGGTGAGTTTTTTATCATCTACTCTGATAACAGGAGTCTCAGAAATATCATCTTATAGATTGATATGAACATTAGAAGGAGGTTATTGATAGAGTACATCCCATACTATCACTTTGAAATTTTATATACTATTGAGGAGGGGAATGTGGTGGTAGATTCTCTCATCTAGATATCTTGTTCTTAGTTTATGAACAAGGTGCCATAGTAGTTAGTATCATTTCAGTTATCCATTATGGATAAATATGGAGCAGCATACCTTCATTTGATGCTTGTTTCCCAAAAACTCTTACATTGAGTCAAGGAGGAACACCATGGGGATATCCACTATGAGACCCAACATAATCATATATCCACAGGTTATGCTCTTATTGGATATTAAAATGATTGGGAGAATGTCATTCTTTTTATGGTTTATATAGTAGTGACAGAGACATTACGACATGAGTTTTTGAGGGAGTATAAGATGTCCCATTTGGAGGTATATTTTGTTGTGGAGAAAATTTATAGGGACCTCCAAGGATTTTTTGGTGGCCATGGATAAAGAATACAGTGGTAGAGTTCATTTCCTAATGCCTTACTTACCAGCAAGTGAAGGTTGAGCCCTAAGTTCTAATAGTTTTATCTCATCCTATTGAGATTCCATGATGGGAATGGGATAAGGGTATAAATTGAGTTTGTGATGGGTTTACCACATATTTATAGAAGAAATGATTCCATCTAGGTGATCATTAATTTACCCACCAAGTCAGACCACATTCAAGATAACCGAATGTAGTGTTCAGTAGAAATATTTTTATGTCTCGATGGGCATGATATAGTTTGAATAAATGGAGTTCCATAAATGATTGTTTCCAATGTTAATTATATCTTTACATCCCAATTGTGGAAGGTATTGAAAGAGTTGTTTGGTATCTAGTTACGCTTGAGAACAAAATTTCACCCATAAATGGATGTCTAGATTGAGTAGACTATTCAGGTTAGGGAGGACATGTTGCGAGATTGAATGTTAGACCTTAGTCGTATTTGAGAATATCACATACCATATGTGGAGTTTTTATAAAATAAAAGCTAACATTCCACCATGGTTATGAAACCATTATAGGGTTTGTACAGGTGGTGAGGCCTATTACCAATTTTCTAGATTGTCCTTGGAATGTCAGCCCTCAAGGGCTTGGAGTCGCTGTGAGCTACTACCATGATGGTACAAGTCATCCATTAGCAGATTTGGACTTCCCAGAGCCATCATTAGTCTTATTTTGACATGAGGTGGGGGAATTTTGAGTTCAATTAAGGAGACCATGTGATCATATGTGTTTCACCTCGACATGGATTTTGATGATCTTATCGGGGCATCAAGAGATCTTCAAGATTTACCATACCTATTCTGATATAATTTATATTAGGCAATTTTGGGTACTAGTTAGCTCTAACTCCAATGTTATATTGGGTACACGACATCTTCCATGGGTTGTATCTGAGGTGGTATGTGAAAAACGCATTTCATATCATCTACAAGGAAGAGCTAGTAATCGAGGATGTATAATTTTTTTCTAATTTTCTGTTGTGGGTGAGTATTGGTTGTAAAGGATCATTCAAGTTACTTCAATTCATTTAGTGTATGTTTTGTGGAAGCACATTAATCTCAAGGAGAGAACATTATAAAGGGAGTGTTACATTCATGCTCAGTACCCATATCCATTTGAGTAGTCGTTGTTTTGGATTTTTAGAGACATAAATCCCTAAGGTGGGGAAAATATAATTGTTTGAATTTTCCATGTATTATTTATAAATATTATATGGATTAAATTAGAGAACATGTAATGATATAGAGTGTGATTCCTAGTCCTAGTGTTCCAAGAATTAATGATAGAAATAAATTATTATATTAAATAGAACATTAGTGAAATTTTTAAAAATGGGGGAATATCTTCTAAAAGGTATCCAATATCAGAAATCTAAGGGAATAGTTGAGTTTAGATTAATTTGTTTACCACTGGAGTGACAAAACATTGGTCATACTTGTTTTAATACAGAAATGTGTCTCATGTGTTGTAAATAAAAGAAACTAAATTCCTAAAAAATTATGTTATTTTTATTTCATCAATATAGAAACACATTTACTTTTTTTAAAAATAAAACATTTAGAAGAGATCTAGGGATAGGATCATAAACTTCGATTTAATGACCCAAATATTCTATGGAATTTTTTTAATACATGTGAAATTTACGTGTCTTCGGTTTCTGACGGTGCATGATTCTGAGGCCCGGTGTGCCTGGAATCTATTTTGGAAGATTTGTTCGGGTACGTTCAGTAATCATACGAGCGGGATTTTATATCTTTTGAACCAGAGATCAGAATTGAAATCAAAGGGCACCATTGTACTCATACCGCTGATATTCGCTTTAGGAGACGTTCACCAAAGTTTTTTTCTAACAAGAGCATAAGTTAATTTTCATGATTTCTAATTAAATTAAATAAAAATATGTGTAAATATTTTTATTTTTATTGGTGGTTAAAACCTCCAAGAGGAGGTTAGTGGTGAGTCCACTTACATATAACATCCCTCGGGAAGATGTTTTTATGTGGGGCCCACCCAATCTCTTTTACTCCTTTAAACCCCTTGAGCTCCCCATAAATGGGGGAAACTCTTGGATTTCACCATTATGGTTCCAACTCACCTAAGAATTTATTAATTCCAATTAATTAATCTATTTGAGATCGTTTGAATTATTGTCCATTAAATTAAATAATGGGTTTTCATAAACCATAATTTTTTGTGGGAGGATACTTTGGTTAGAACTTTGCGGAGAGGGAGAAACCTTGGATATTTATCCTCTAATGAATAAAAAAATCCGAACGAAAGTTGTGGAGGATGCACGAGCCCAGATCGGGAGAGTCTTGTGGGGGGGGGGTGACGTATGCTGATGACACCACCATCATCGACTTCATCTTCTTCCACTAACCACATTCATCGACGATCAAGGTAGGGGTTGGTTTTTTAGTATGACTATATTCCCATGTTATTTTAAAAAAAACATCAAAATAAGATGTTTTCTTGTGTGGGATGGGAACAAACTTTGCAAGAGGTTAGGGTTTGATGATCTTCATTTAGGTTCTTGTTGAGCCACCTGGTACCGCTCTAATGCGGAGGGTGTGGGCAAAACTAACATGGCCCGACCCCTTCATTGTTCATCTTCAAGGGTGTGTTCATCGAGATGGAAGGACGTGGCTTTGCGTTGTAGTGAAGAATAGAGAACCCCATTTATCCACCAAGAAACCTCTTCGAGGTGCCTCCAAAACATGATAAAAAGCTCCCCCCAACCTCTGAAAAACTGGAAATCCCGAATGAGGCATTAGTGGGAGGAAGAACGAGGGAAATATGGGAAATCCTGAGTGTCCTGGGACATAAAACCTAAATTTTATGTGGCAGCACGGCATGGCCGCACTGTTTGGGAAACCGTGAGCCAACCGTGTGGTAGCCACTATCCCACCTGGGGACATTGTATAGCTTGGTCGCACGGTTTATCAAACCATGTGACAACTGTGCGGTTTCTACTGTCTCACCCAGAGACATCGCACAACTTGGCTTCATGGTTTTTCAAACCGTGCACCAACTGTGTGGTTGCTACTGCCTCTCCCAGAAACTTTGCACGTCCTGGCTGCACAGTTTGTTTAGACCATGTGCAAACCATGAGCCCTTGCACAATCCTCCATAACATTGGCACCGGACGTCCGTTTGAAGAACCGTCAGCGGTACTGGAATCCTTGGAGTGAGAATGTTCCTTGAATATACCCCACTAATGATTTGGGTTGAGATGGAGTATGGTTAGGTTGGATCGATCACGATTCCAACTGGTCCATGGAACGAAAATGCCAATAACTTACATAACGGGTGTCTGATTGATGCACCTTCTGTTTCATTAGGTTAATTGTGATGAGACAGAACAATGGGATACATCAACTCGATACATCGTGGTAGTTTATGTATCAACACTTGGCTTGAGGAGAGGACCCTCCCAGAATCAACCGTGATGTGTGTGGGAACCCTAGGGCTGGCAGTGATTGAGATGATAGGATCCTCCGTGGGTTCGACAGTGATGATACTGTACAAGGATTCTACTTTTATTCGAAAGAGATGTCTTCTATACCAGGATCCTCCGTTGGTTTGTCAGCGATGACATCTGCACCAGGATCCTCCATGGTTTCGATAATGATGACTTCTATACTAGGATCCTACTTGGGGTCCACAGTAGTGATATTTTCCCAGGATCCTACATGAGTTCGATAAAGGAGATGATTCAGAGGATATATCTAATAATCTATTCCCCTATTCATTTGTTTTATACCTGTGTGTTTTGAGTCTTTACTTTCAATCATTATCATCGAGGGGATTGAATTAACTTCCTTTGTGGACTGGGTTGTGCTTGGACTCGAGAGTTGGAGACACATTGATTGGTAACATAGCTATATATATAGGCATATACCTAATTAGGGTTGGTTGATACAATGTGATTGTATCATTATTATATTTTTTATCCTTATTGGATTATGGGACACATTTGGGGGTCTCGGGGTCCCCTACTGAGTATATTTATACCCACCCCTGCATGGGCTTCGTCCGCACCTGGTTGTGTTCTGTGCAGACTATGGAAAACAATGATCGAGGTTCTTCATGATAGATAAAAGGTTTCTCCGAACTAGACTAGATGGGATGTTCCATAGTGATGAGTTGTTCTAGTTTTGTACCTACCCTTCAGGTAGGATTCCCCAGTGGAAGATCCAAAAGATGTTCTTCCCTTTTTACTTGTACTTGTATATGTTGATTATTTGGGTTTGTATATTGTCCAAAATTACATTTAGCACACTTTTCATTTCAATTTATTAATTCTTTATTCTACTTCATTAGTTCAATCTGTGTGTTATAGGTTTAAAGTCAATGCCTTCCCTTTTATCGGGATTACGCCATCGGTGATAGTCGCCAACCCCTGGCCTATGGAAGGCGGGTTGGGGTAGTCACAACACGGGCCCTGAAGATGGGTCATGAAAAATTTGTATCAGAGGACTCAGTTCTAGTACAGAACATAGACTCTGATTCTTTTAATGGAAATAGTGTTATGTGTTTTGGGTATGGTTATCAGTTTAGGGAAACCGGTGTTGGTGCGGCAGCTGACGTATCCATTAACTTGGACTCTGACTTCTACTTTATGACTCAGTGAACAAAAGCATTGATTGAGTGTGTGTTTCATTTGAAAATTTTTCAACATGATTACTTTGAGTCAGATCACCATGTATATTGTTTTGACCATGGTAAATCTGCTTCTTTTCAGGATGGCCCCGCGTAGGCAGCCAGCTAGGGATTCAAGTATCATACGAGGTGGCAGCCCATCGAGGGATGAGGCCTCGGTGTAGGGCCCCATCACAGTGGAGGTATCATCAGTACCATTACCCACTGGGCCACCGATACCACCAGCACTAGTAGTAGAGAGTGCACACGGACTGAGTGCGTTGTACGAGTTCTAGAACCAGTGGCCACCTAGGTTATGGGGAGAGACGGACCCACATGTAGCTGAGGATTGGATGGAGGCCATTGAGAGAGTTTTCAGATTTGTAGGGACACCATTCGACCACATGGTGATCCTTTATGGGAGTCTCCTGCATGCAACAACATGCAGATGGTGGAGCATGATGCTTCAGGTGCATGATAAGGCATCACTACTCTAGGCGGAATTTATGAGCCTGTTCTGGGTGGAGTTTGTTCCAGCCACCCTTTGTGCAGTGCATATACATGAGTTAGTGCATCTATAGTAGGTTAGCAAGATGGTAGCTTAGTACTCAGTGATATTCATCGACCTCTCGCGCTACTCCAAGGATATGGTATGGGATCCATTCTTTAGGGCCCAGACCTTTGAGCAGGGACTTAGACATGAGATCAGGGCTTCGATGATCTCCCTCAGCATCCCGACGCAGGCAAGGGTGTTGTAGCGATCCCTTCTAGTAGAGATAATTATTTCTGAGCAGTCACCAATAGCGATACCCACCATACGGTGACACATAGATGAGACTTCTGCAGCCGGCATTAAACAGATGTCACAGAGGTCCAAGAAGACCAGTCCATTAGGTGGGTGACCTCTGGATACTGGTTTAGTTGTGTGGGGCACACGATACAGAGCCATCCATACGAGGAGTAGGCAGTGCTATGCTTGCGGCGGGCAGAGTCACATGGCTCATGACTACCCAACACGCCATGCATATGAGAAGAACATAGTAGAGGGACCTACAATACTGAGGCAGATTCTCAACCGTCATGGTCCATCTGGAGAAGGAGGATGTAGAAGAGTAGCTAGCTGAGCAGTGAGTTGTGGACGAAGTTTCGAGGCCCTACGACCACCAGCACCAGGAGGTCCACCCCGACTGCAGGGAGCAAGAAAATAGGGGTGGGCACATCTCTAGGCATTCAAGGCCTATGACCACAGCACACCTAAGATGATTATAGGTACTATCTATTTATACTACACCCTTGTTGTAGTACTTATTGACATAGATGCGAGTCATTCTATTATGTCAACTTCCCTCATTCAGAGCTCATAGATTCGGACAGAGATGTTGGCTCGATCCTTATGACTATAGACTCTTATAGGATAAGACTTGACGATTATGCACTAGTGCTGGCAGTGTGAGATTACTCTAGGAGGTGAGAGCTTCGGCTGGGATCCCCACGTAGCGGCATCGAGGCCGTACGATGTCATCTTGGTTATGGACTAGTTTTCCAAAGTTCATGCCCAGATTCACAGTATTAGTCCTAAAGTGTGGTGTTTTCATGATGATGGGATGAGGTATACCTTCACCGATGTGAAAGGACCCTTCGAAGTGCAGGATGGACATACTCAGAAGAGGGGGTTTCTGATCACAAATCAGTTGTATAGCCTCATTCTCAGAGCAGTTGATGTGCGGAGTCCGAGTTTTCCTATTGTGGTGGATCAGTACACATATTTTTTTCATAATGGTGTTCTAGGACTACCTACTCGTAGAGAGGTGGACTTTTACATTGACTTCTACCCTGTTACAGTACTGATATCTACTCCGGCATATCGGATGGCTCCTACCGAGCATCGTGATTTATGTGTATTACTGGAGGACTTGCAGGGGAAGGGATTTATCTGACCCAGTGTTTCACCCTGGGCATCTCTGATTTTGTTCGCCAAGGAGGATGGGAGCTTACATCTGTTTCTTACATGTCGTTGCTTGAACCAGGTGACCATGAAGAACAAGTACCCACTCCCAAGGATTGATGACATCTTTGATCAGGTCAAGGGATCACTATGGTTCTCGAAGATAGACCTTAGGACAAGCTATCAATAACATAGAGTTCGAGATGAGGATGTGAAGAAGAAGACCATCAGGAGACTGTATATCCACTATGAGTTCTTGGTTTTTCCCTTCGGCGTAACCAAATGTCCAGCAGTTTTCATGAGTCTCATGAACTTGATCTTTCAGCCATACCATGATAATTTTGTGGTAGTCTTCATCGATGACATACTGATCTACTTGACTACTGAGGAGGAGCATACCTACCATTGGCGGGAAGTACTAGACACACTCCGAGAGAACAAGCATTATGGTAAGAACTTAAAGTTCCAGTTTAGGATTCCAGAGGATCAATTCATGGGACATGTCATCTCAGAGGCTGGAGTTGTAGTGGATCTAGCGAAGATCGAGGCAGTAATTTTTGGGATCCACCGAGGTGTGTGATGGATGTAAGGAGTTTTCTAGAACTGTATGGGTACTATCAGGGATTTGTGGTAGATTTCTCCAGAGTTGCAACACCGCTTTAAGCATTAAACAAGAAGGGGCAACCCTTCGTTTGGTCAGAGAGATGCTAGTAGAGCCTTCAGGAGTTGAGGCACAGGTTGTGTAGTGCACCCATCATGAGGATACCAGAAGAGGGAATTGGGTACATAGTATACAGCAAAGAATCAGGGACCGGTCTTGGGTGTGTTCTAATATAGAAGCATGAAGTGATCACATTTGGTTCTCGGCAGTAGAGACATCACGAGCCGAACTACGCTACCCCTGACATGGAGTTAGAAGCAATGTTCTTCACCTTGATGATGTGGCTTCACTATCAGATGGGTTAGTGTTTTACAGTCTACTCTATCCACCAGAGTCTTAATTACATATTCGTGAAAAAGGAATTGAACCTGAGACAACTGTGTTTGCTTGAGTTCCACCAGCACTATGAATTTGAGATAGTCTATACACCTTAGAAGTGGAATGTTTTAGTAGATTCTCTCAGTAGAAGATCAGGCATTCAGCTACTAGGAGAGGAAAACGAGCAGCTAACCGCATTGTAGATATCCATTGTGGATCGATATGGAGAATCCTATCTGTAGTCTCTTAAAGTCACACCTCTACATCATCAGAGCGTCATGGAGGTGTAGCATGGGGAAGTTGACTGTGAGATGCGACGTGCTCAGATATCCACAGGGTATGAACCAGATGGATTTTCTGAAGGTGTGGAGCATGTCATTCTCTTCAGAGGATGTACCATGGTACCAGTTTAATTTTAGGATGATGTGTTGATTTAGTTTCCCACATACCCTTTAGTGGTACATCCAGTAGTAACAAAGATGTATTAGGACCTCCGACGATGAAACGTGTGTTTGGGTATAAAGAAGACAGTATCAGAGTTTGTCTCTCGATGCCTTACTTGTCAGCAAGTGAAGGAGGAGCACCGGGTTCCATCAAGGTTGTTTTAGCCTTTTGAGGTCCCATAGTGGAAGTGGGAGATGATATACAAGGATTTCCTGATGGGACATCCATGTATATATAGGGGACATGACTCTATCTGGGTGATTGTCTACCGACTAACAAAGTCGTCCCAATTCCTACCGATCATATAGAAGGGTTTAGTAGAGGGATTGGGACGCCTATACATACAGGAGATCGTACGACTTCATGGTGTTCCATCTACGGTCATCTCTGATTGAGATGCTCGTTTCACTTCCCGTTTATGGAAGGAGTTGCAGGAGGCTTTTAGGACGCATCTTTACTTGAGCACTGCCTTACATCCTCATATGGATGTTTAGACTAAGAGGAACATTCATACTCTCAAGGAAATGCTCCGCGCATGCGTCCTCAACTTTGGTCACAGCTGCGAGGATCACTTACCCATGGTAGAGTTTGCGTATAACAATAGCTTCAACTCCACTATCAGGATGGCACCTTTATAGGCACTTTATGGCTGACCTTGCAGATCGCCTCTATACTATACTGACCCAGGGGAGTCAGAACTCATGGGACCAGATATGGTACAGGCTACGATAGAGAAGGTGCAGATCATCCAGGAGAAGATGAAGAATGTACAGAGAAAGCATAATTCCAATGCTGATAGGAGATGGAGACCACTGCAGTTCGAGTTTGGCGACCATGTCTTTCTATGGGTCTCACATCGATGAAGTCTACAGAGATTTTTCTGAGGCAGCATGTTATCTCAACAATTCCTTGGTCCAATCCAGGTCCTTAGTAGAGTAGGCCAGATGGCTTACTACCTGGATCTTCCACCTCAGTTGCACCGGGTGAACGACGTCTTTCACGTATCTCAGCTAAGAAGATATGTGCATGAACCATCCCAAATCATCAACCATGTGAAGCTGGACATCGATAAGGGGTAGAAATTCATAGAGGTTGTATTGCAGACTGTGGATTGACTGGAGAAGGTCCTAAGTGTGTAGTCGATACCTCGGGTGCGCATTCATTGGCAGCACTAGAACCTCCAGGAGAGCACATGGGAGCTGGAGGCTCAGATGCGTGATCAGTACTCCCATTTATTTTCTTAGTGTGAGTTTTAGCTTACTAGGACGTGAATCCCTTTGTTTTGGAGAATGTAAAGACCCAGAAATTTTGTGGAATGTTTTTTTAATACCTAAGAATTTTACAAGTCCGCAGTTTCTGACGGTGCCTGATTCTGAGTACTGGTGTGTCCGGAATCAATTTCTAAAGTTTAGTTTGGGTACGTTCAGTAAACGTACGAGTAGGATTTGATATCTTTTGAACCGTTGCTCGGAATTGAAATCCTAGGGCACCATTGAACTCACAGCGCCGATATTATCTTAAGGAGGCTTTCACTACAATTGTGTTCTAACAAGAGCAGAAGTTAATTTTGGGGATTTCTAATTAAATTAAATATAAACATGTGTAATATATTTTTATTTTTATTGGCGGTTAAAACCTCGAAGAGGAGGTTATTCGTGGGTCCACCTTCACATTTTCTCCCTTGGGAGGATGTTTCTATGTGGGTCCCACTCAAACTCCTTAACTCTTTTAAACCCCTTGAGCACCCCATAAATGGGAGAAACTCTTAGAATTCACCATTATGGTGCGAACTCACTTAAGAATTAATTAATTCTAATTATTTAATATATTTGAAATCGTTTGAATTATTATCCAAAATTTTAATAATGGATTTTCATAACCGATTAATTTTTGTTGGAGGATCCTTTGGTTAGAACATTACGGAGAGGGAGAAACCTTGTAGAATTATCCTCCAATGAAGAACAGCTTCCAAACGAAGGTTATGGATGATGCTTGAGCACGGATCGGGAGCGTCTTGCAGGGGGGGAGTGACATATGCCGACGACACCACCATCATCGACTTCATCTTATTCCACGCACCACCTCTATCGATGATCTAGGTAGGGGATGGTTTTTGAGAATGATTTTATTCCAATGTTCTTATTTTTATAAACAATGAATGAAAATGTTTTCTTTTGCAGGTTGGGAATAAACTTTGCTGGAAGTTAGGGTTTTATGATCTTCTTTTAAGTTCTCGTTGAGCCACCTGTTACCGCTCAAATGCAGAGGGTGTGGGAAAAACTAAAATGGCCCGACCCCTCCGTCATTCTTTATGAATGGATTTTTCATAATGATGGAATATTGAGGCTTTCTGTTGCGATGATGAATGGAGAACCCCCTTCAATCCACCAAGGAACCTCATTGACATGCCTCCAAACCGAGCTAAGGATCTCCCATAACCTCTGAAAAACTGGAAATCCCACATGAGGCATGACTGGGAGAAAGAAAAGGGGAAAGATGGGAAATCCCAATTGGACCAGGAAATAAAACCCTCATTTTATGTGGCCACATGGCTTGGTCGTACGTTTTGGGAAACTGTGCGCCAACCGTGCGGTAGCCACTGTCCCACCTGGGGACTTCGCACAGCTTGGCCGCACCGTTTTTCAAATCATGCGCAAACCGTGCAGTTGATACTGTCTCACTCAGAGACATTGCATGGATTGGCCGTACGGTTTTTCAAACATTGAGACAACCATCCGGTTTCTAATGTCTCACCCAGAGACTTTGCACAGCCTGGCTGCACGATTTTTTTAGACCATGTGCAAACCATGCGCCCCAGGGAAAACCTCCATAACATTGGATTTGGGCATACATTTGATGAACCATCAGTGACACTAGAATCCTTGGAGCGAGACGGTGCATTGAGTATACCCCACTAGAGATTTGGGTTGAGATTTATTATGGTCAGGTCGGATCGATCACGAATCCAACTGGACCCTGGAACAAAAATTCCAATAACTCACAGATCGGGCGTCTGATTGATGTGAGATCTATTGCGTTAGGTTCCTTATGATGAGACAGAACAACATGATGCATAAACTAGAAACTTCGTGGTAGTTGATGTATCATCACTTGGTTCAAGGAGAGGACCATCTTAGAATCAAGTGTGTTGTGTGAAGGAACCCTAGGGCTGGCAAGGACTGAGATGACATGATCCTCCGTGGGTTCGACAACAACGATACTATACCAAGATCCACCATGGGTTCGATAGTGATGACTAATGTACTGGGATCCTCTGTGGGTTCGACAGCAATGACTACTGGACTAGGAACCTCTGTGGGTTCGACAATGGTGAATTCTATACCAGGAACATACATGGGTTCAACAGCACTGATATTGTTCCATTATCCTACATGGGTTCGATAGAGGAGATGATTTAGAGGCTACATATAATCATATTTACCCTTCATCATGTGTTGGATACCTGTGTGAGGTGATTCTTGACTTTAAATCATTATCATTAAGGTGATTGACTTTACATACTTTTTGGACTACGTTGTGCTTGGGCTCGAGATTTGGAGTCGGACTGTAATTGGTAACTTAGGTATATGTATGGGCATATACCTATGTTGGGTTGGTTGATACATAGTGATTGTGTCATTCTTCTGTGTTTTATCCTTAGTGGATTCTGGGAGACCTTCGGGGGTCTCGGGGTCCCTTACTGAGTATTTTTATACTCACCCCAGCATAGGCTTCACCCACACCGTATTGTGTTCTGTGTAGACGGCGGACAACAGTGATCGAGGTTGAGCGTGATGGATGGGTGGCTGCTCGGAGCTGGACTAGATTTGACGTACCGAATGGAAGAGTTGTTTGAGTTCTGTACCTACCCATATGGTAGGATTCGCCGGTGGATGATCTAGGAGCTGTTCTTCCCCTTTTACTTTTACTCGTACTTATTGTTCAAATGGATTTATATACTGGCCCACTTATTTTCAGCACACTTTTCATTTCTATTTAGTACTTATTGTTTCTACTGCTTGAGTTCAGTCTGTGTGTGTTGTAGGTTTAAAGGCAATGCCTTCCCTTTTTATCGGGATTCTATCTTGGGTGATTGTTGCCAACCCCTGGCCTATGGAAGGCGGGCTTGAGGTTATCACGACATGGGCTCTGAGGACGTGTCGGGACCTTGAAATCCTCTAGAGGCCCTAGAGATAGATATTTGGAGAATAATATTATAAGGATATGACAGAACATCAGATGAGTTATTGATGAATGTATTTCTTGGTACATATCGCCATTGGGAATGACACAACGACCAATATTTGGTAGTGAGAAATCCAAATCCAGGTAGGATGTGTTATTTTGATTCTTCCTTCATGATCATTATATTTACGAAAACACGTACAAATCCATTAATATATTTTACTACTGATCGATCTTACTTTCATTATTGGATGATATGTCTAGGGTTTATCCAGATTCGATTCCAAAAGATTATTTGATTCATTAATCATTCTTAATGGAATATTTCGAGGCTAGAAAAAACAACGGCCTAGGTTTGTTCCTCAATATTGTTTCTTGTGAATTTTCTCAACCAATTTCTTATGTTCCTGACATGAATTCATTATTCATCAACCAATGTTGTCATGAACAGCCTTCACCAAGTTGAGGGAAAGGCCAACAGATTTCCAGACCCATCCTTCTTCAAGTTTAAGGAGAGATAATGACCACCAAGACCCGCCTTCAATAAGTCCCGGAGTGGTGACTAACACCAAGGGTGTAAAATCACACACTAAATTGAAGGTATTACCCTATTTAATTTAATAGGATGGGGAGATGAGACAGTAAATCCAACAACACCAAAACTGAAAGTACAAGTACGACTACATGTAAACCATTCCCATATGCAAGTTCAAAGGTAAAAGATACAAGCCACATAACTCCAATGGTAAAAAATACCAAGAAAAGGAAATCAACAACAGAAACTTCCCCAAAGGTTCGAGCTAGTATGGTACCACATGATCCCTGATGTCCTCCTGGAAACTAGAAAACTGTTTTATATATGTATGGTGAGCATAAAAGTGTATTGAGTAAGGGAAATCAAAGACTCTCGTGTACAAGTGAGGAGACATTCTAATGCCCTGTGGGAAAAGAGATAACCAAACACCCACAAGGAAAAGATATCCACCCAAACCTCACCAAGCCACAATCCACAAATAATGCAATTCAAGTACGTATAGTAATAACACATCATTATTTGGGTACCCCGCGCCACTTTCCCGCTGGTTATTCAAGACATCCTATGCATCAAACCAATCCCTCCATTATTACCGTTATCCCACTGCCACACCCCACCCGCACACACTTGTGCTATATCCTCACGCAGTCCCACTACCAAACCCCACCCACAGACAACAGGGCCACAACTACTACACATAACCACACCCACAAATACTTGGGTCAGAATAACTATTACCACACCCGAAGACACCAAGGCTAGAAAACTACTGTCACAGCCGAAGACACCTGGGCCTCATCCTGAAGACACATGGGAAACAACCTGCCTGCAAACACCTGACCCGACCACCAAAACTACCCTAACCAAAGATTCTAGGGCTAATAATGGAATTCAGGCCATCACATCCTACCCGAATAATCTTGGGATATTCTGGAAAGGGGGATGAAAAGGAGCTAATAACTAGCCACTCATAAGAGTGTTGGGAAAAACACACTCCCCTATGATATGGGAGTTTTCGACACTTAAATGCTCAACATGGGTGGGGCGTGAATAAGAAACATAAAAACTAGAAGTATATACATAATTAAATAAGCACTCAACTGATCCTAGGGTTCTGAAACTATCCTAAGCATAACCACCACGTTATTATTTATTCATGAATGTTATACCACCCAAAACCATATCACAATCCATCCCAAAACCAATTTACCCATTTAACCCATTCTTGATTTCATGTTCAATTTATCCCATTTAGATGCAAACTACACTACAAGGAATATAACAGGCACAAATACAAGCCAGAGTTGGGAAACAACCAAACGAAAATTTAAGCATTCACACCCAGTTCTCTTGTAATGTCGCAATAACTTGGGATCAAGTGAGATCCCTAGAAATACTAGGACCAAAGAATTCCCCTCAGAAGCGATAAGTGAGATCCCTCTATGTACTGCAACAAAAAAAAACCTCAAGAAACAACCCGAGGTCGCCAAAATCCTGGAGCCAATGGTTTCTCAAAAACAGAGGATCCCACCCAAATACATGTCGTAGTAGAGTAACCACACATCCTTAGATTCACAACCAATGAAAGTTTAATAACAGAGGATCCTATACCCACCCACATCACCCCAGAAATTTAAACCCCCATCTACGAAAACCCTAAGTCACCCGCAATTGTCCTGTGAAAGAAAACAACCAAACCACCACCACCAACACAAGGTAGGCCCATGCAGGTATTATTATATTTAAAAGATTTAACACATTCCATTATTTCAATTACACAGTGCATTAACCGGGGGTACCATAGAAAAGGGTTGATCATAGTGCATTCTATTTATTTAAACGAGTATACATAATTAACCAATTCCTTGTTATGGTTATTCAAACATCCAGGAGCACCTAGGTTCCTTAGTGCATGGAGAAGGACCACCAACGAGCATGATTTTAAGTGACCATAGGCCCATTAAATTTACAACACATATCAACATAAAATAGTACAGTAGAATATCGATCACACCCCACTTTCATTCATTAAATTTCCATTCATTATCTTTATTAAGTTCGGTTTCATCAATTTCCACAGAGACAAAAGCATACCAACCCCGCATGATACACAGAAAGGACAGAAAATGGAGAAAATCCCTACCAGATTGATCAAGAATCGACATTTTTCTCCACGCTCCAAGAACAGGGGATGTGCGATTTGCCATAGAGGGACGTCGGGAACTCCAAGGATGAGCAGACAACTCAAGCGCAAGCGCACCACGAGTCTCAAGAAGGGGGGGGGGAGAACTCCAGACGAACCATGGAGAAGGAGATGAGTAGGCCAAAAGGAAGAAGAGAAATAAGAACTTCCTCTATGATATATAGATAAAATCCTGTTGTTACGGGATATGGGGATTTTGAACACCTTGAAAGTTGGATCGTGGTTTCCCACATGGTTTGGGTGGTTACACATGGTGGTATTAAGTTGTTATTTAATATCCCCCATAGGGGATATTTCTTGGGATATTTAGGTATTAATTATGGTCTTTAAAAAAAGGAAAAAGAATTAATTTACAGTAGGAGAGGAATGTTTAGGGACTAGAAAATAACGAAGAGTACATGGTGCCACCGTCACGGCGTTACCCCCACGGTGCCACCGTCACGGTGTCACCCTCACGGTGCCACCGCTATGTTGCCACTATGACCTATGCCACCATCACGGTGCCACCCTGACTGGTGCCACCATAATTCTGCCACTGTTTTGGTGGAGCCTCACTTTTGGAAAATTAATGGGCCTGGAGGGTCTGGGCCATTAAAGATGTTGAAAAATATATCATAGAAACTTCGATTCATAGAAAAATTACCTGAAACTAGAAATACTACATTCAGATCACTCAACAAAGGTGCAATGTTGATGACGGTAAGAAGATCCAAGTGATTTAGAAGAACACAATCTTTAGGGGAGTTCTGTTGGGATACATTAAATCAGATTTCTGAGCTGATTAAAGGATATGAGCCCATCGATTTTGGTGTTACGGTGGACATACAAATCTTATCTAGATATTGGTGGAAATTAGAGATCTAGAGAAAGATCTATAAGATCAGTCATGGAATGCATGGGAAGAACACAAGTTTTATTGGGAACCCTGTACACAATGCATGTAGTCCCAGATACATTCTATGTATTAATTATTGGAAAACTCGTGTGTCCCCCATAATGTACAAAGAAATGGTGTGTAGTAGACGGATTGCCTCAAAGGTGTGTACTCCCCCACACGTCATGGCCATTACGAAGTACACGAGAAGTGGACATGGGATGAAAATGAGTACGAGAAAATGATCCCAGTACACGAGCAAACCTCATCTGGAAGATAATGACATGTGACTCCCTCTACACATCGTGTACCCCCTCATCTACATAAATATGTTTAAAAACATGAAATATTAATCATGATAATTACGACGGTTCAATGGAAAAGAAATGTTGTAACACCCCAACACTAGTTACCTAGAGTCGGTGCATTATTACATAACATTGGCATGATCACAATAGATCAAGTCTCGAAAGACCGATTATTTTAGTAGCCTTGGAATCACTAGATATATTCATCAGTCTTACATTACATCATAAAGTGAAAAAAACAATAACATCTTTTCTTCATATCCCCTCAAACTATCCCTGTAGGTCATTCATAAAATACTTCTTCATCTCCTGGGAAAAATTAAAACATTGAAAGGGGTGAGCTCAAATTCCCAATAAGGATAACAATATAGCTGAAACTGTCATAAATAAGCATAGACATTTTAGGAAATGTATAACTAAAACAAAATCCTTTCAAACTTGAACATCAGCATAATATGGAAAAAATAAAATTAAATAATGTGATTTACTTATTAACGTGGATATTCTACTAGTCGAATAATCACATGCAATATCAATAACCACTTTCATAATGGTGGAATGCATAATGCCAGACTATCATAACCACATAGTGAAGGCCTTTTGCCAAGACTACAAATAAGACTTTGTCAAGGCCTTGTGCCAAGACACTTGTTTGTATCATGAGACCTACTGATGCATCGAGGAGCTATAGCAGGCTCCACCCATCACTTATTTAGTCCAATGCATTCTTCATATGAACAAGTTTAAATATAACATAAACATTCGTATTAAAACTAGAATACGAAATGAAAATACTTTCTCCATAAACCTGGAATGGTATAAGAATAACACATCCACGATCAAACATATAAAAAACCTTCAATACAATATGTAAGTTTTGTATCATAATAAATCAACGTCAAATAAGATGAAAATCTATCAAAGGATGTTGACATAGATGAAAACAAAACTATTTGAGATAAATACCATTTTTTTAAAATCATTTACAAGTCACATAATTATAAAATAAAAAATTTACTTTGAAATATTCTTATATGATTTTAAGGGAAGCATTGAAGATTTTATAATGGCGTAAAATCGCCACAACCGCCGTATAAGTTAAAAAAGACATTCTGACCTTAATTCTGTTGAAATGGTTAAAAAGGACCTTGTTTGGAAAATGAGAGAAATATTCCTTTATAAAATTATTATAAGAAGTAAATAAGGGTAAAAATTACATTAACCCATAGTCTATAAAATATTAAGAATGATTTGAAATACATTTTTAAGAAACATGGATGTGGATGATAAAGACGTCCCAATAGATAATTACGAATAAATAACTTCATATAAAGAAGAGATTGTGAAATAAACCCTTAACTTGTACATTTACATGGTTGAGGGTAGGTTAACCACCTATATAATAGAGAAATAATTTTTATTAAATTATAAAAGAGTCATATAAATCAATTTGATATCATATATGATCTTTTAACATTTCTTTGTTTGTAATATTTTTGTATTATCGTTGATTCGTGTGTCAACTGATTCATCTTCCTTTATATGCATTGTTACGTAAGACATGTTTGTTATGGATAGGTTGTTTATTAATCATATCTAGAATGATATTTGGTATTTAAACATTATTTTTAACCATCAAATGAAAACTATTCTTTAATGGATACGATGGGCAATGAATCTCATCGTGTTCATGGAGACGGTAGTCCGTACGTACGCAGGAGTGACAATATCATTCTTTTGATATTAAAATAATATATAATTGGGTTTTGTATCATATATAAAGAATAATTGTAATGTTATATTTATTATTTACATTAATTACACATAATTATTTTACCCATCCAAATAATAATTTATTGAATAACAATTAAAGCACGACATGGAGATGATAAGTCGTACGTACGAACGTACGGTGACTTGTCATTCAAGGGATGGATAGAATAATGAATATTGTTGTACAATATTTATAATAACATCACAGTATATAGGATATATTGGAGATATTATTTTATAATTTGAATAACAAATCATGAAGGATTTAAAGAAGAAAGGAATGTGAATGTGGGTGGTGAAAATATAATCTCTTCTTCGAGTTCTTACTTTTGATTTGATCAAAAGGGCTCCTTCGGTTGGCTTTCTGATCAAACCAAGGCCTCTAGATTGAATTGAGGGATTTTTAGAGAATATTTGGGAAGGATGGGTTAGAATTGGTGCCCTTTATATTGGGGGGAGGGGATCTTTAAGAAAACATGAAGTATTATTATATAATAAATTCATATTCGGTTTCTAATGGCTCCAAATTGGATTATTCAAAGTCTATGGTGGGGATGGATCTAAATCCTTTCAACCAATATATTTTTGACAGGGTTGGGTTTTCATATTAACCATATCATTTAGTTTTAATTCATTGTTAATTAGTTTGACACTTACCATGTTACTTCATATTTTTATATTATATAGTTAATAAACATACTATAAACATCCAATGGACCCAAAGTTGTCCATTAATGATACACATAAAATGATATAAGTCCTTTGTCCGAACTTTATATGTAAGCAATTTAATATCAATTAATAATATAATACTTGTTTTAAAATCATATTTATGTTAATTTTGACAATATTTAATAATTGATTTTTGTTAAAGTCATAAAACATTATTAATTCGAACCAAATTCATTTAAGAAATTCAAACATGTAATATTAACCAATAAAATTTGTGGATGGAAACAAAACATTCATAATATATTTATTTTAACTTTTATAATACAAATTATTTGATTATTTTATTAATAAGGAATATATTGCATCATTATTGTGTCATAAATAAATTTAATTATTAAATGTCTAAAAATTATAGATGAAATAAATTTATGTAGGAAATCTTTTTATCTTTCTAATTAATATATATAGTCGAAAATATAACATATATTAGCCTATGTAAAATGTTTTTTCTAATAGATATATGCTTATGTAATTTTATTATTTACTTTAACTTAATTAATATAAAGTGTCATTATCACCAACAAGTGACTCCATGGTGTCCCAAAATAGACTCAAAGATGCCCATGGTCGGAAATGTATCAAAAAACAATGTTAGTAAATGTTTTAGGGTAATTTGTTATTATTATAATATTATTGTTTTACCCGTATTTACCGGATTTACCATTTTACCATGGTAAATAATATATTTACCGAATTAATTATTCAAAATGTCTAAAAATAAAAGTTACCTATTTACACAATTTGGACATCCTGATTCCAAATATGTAATCCATTTTTCCAAATTCAAAACACATAAGTGGGAAAAATTAATTTAAAATTAATTCCCGCTGTCAAAACACACATCGTGTTTTTAAGAAATAATAACTATCAAAAGATAGACATATGTTTATGTCTGGTTTAATTGTGAAATTATGCCCAATGATCAAAAATTTATTAAATGGTAAAAATATATTCTAAATAAACTTTAAAAAAACTCAAATTAATAATTTATCACTAATAATTATTTTGATTAAAAATGTTATTTTTAATTAAAATTTAGTAATTGTCAATATTCATCATAATATTAAAGTTATCTGAAAAGTACCAAAATTTCACCCTATGCTGATTTTGATATTCCAAATCCAAAAATGAAGTCCATTTTGAGAGATAAAATTTATGAAATTACAAAAATTGTGTATTACTATTCATAATGACTACATTGATTGGTCGTGGTGTGTTAGAATCTCGAAGTTGCATAAAACACACACTATTATATTATTCAAAGAGAACCGTACTGTGGAAGCTTGGGGAGTTACATTATCTCCTCCTTCAAATAATTTATTCCTCGAAATTTCTATAATACTACGGCACGATATGACTCGGGTGATTCTTCATCATAAGTTCCTCGGGTTCCCACGTTGCTTCTTCCATTTTATGGTTTCTCCATAGAACTTTTACCAGACGATTCGTCCGGTTTCTCCGCACATGTTCTCTTGTGTCAAGAATCCTGACGGGCTATTCGCAATAAGACAGATTGGGTTCCAGTTCTAATTTCTTATTGGTGAGTACATGTGTTTTGTCAGGAATGTATTTTCTCAACAGTGATACATGGAACACATCGTAAATTTTGGAGAGACTTTGCGGCATTGCGAAACGGTAAGCTACAGCCCCAATTCGTTCTAGAATTATGAAAGGTCCGATGTACCTGGGACTCAATTTACCCTTCTTACCGAAATGTATAACTCTCTTCCATAGAGATACCTTCAACAAAACATGATCTCTGACCTGAAATTCAAAATCCTTCCTTTAGTTATCGTCATAGCTCTTCTGCAAACTTTGAGCTACTTTGATGCGGTTTTGGATTACCTTTACCTTTTCCATCATTTCCTCCACCAGTTCTAGGCCTACGATTTTTCATTCAACAACGTCATCCCAATAGGCAGGTGTGTGACATCTATTTCTATATAATGCTTCATATGGTTCCATCTGAATACATGAATGGAATCGATTGTTATAGAAAAATTCTACTAGAGGTAAATATTGATCCCACATACCCTGAATGTCAAGTGAGAAAGATCTCAACATTCCTTCTTCAGTTTGAATAGTCCATTCTGATTGTCCATCTGTTTGAGGGTGGTAAGCAGTGCTCAAATGAATTTTAGTATCCAAGGACTTCAGAATACTCTTCCAGAATCATGAATTAAAATAGGTATCATGATCAGAAGCAATCGATAGGGGTACTCCATGAAGTCTCACAACATCATTAATATATAGTCATGTTAGTAGTTCATGTGTCAAATCTTCCCATATAGCATGAAAATGTGCTGACTTGGTAAGACGATCAACAATGACCCATATTGCATCATTCCTTCTAGGAGTCTTTGGAAGTCCCATGAAAAAGTCCTTCATGATATTATCCCATTTCCACTCAGGTATGGGAAGAGGTTTCAGGTCTCCTCCAGGCTTGTACCTTCCAGCTTTAACTTGATGAAAAACCATAAATCTTGACACAAAAATCAGAAATATCCCTCTTCATGTTCTCCCACCAAAAATGTTCCTTTAAATCTATAAACATTTTGGTGCTCCTAGGGTGTATAGAAAAATTGTAACTATGAGCATCATCCAACAATTCCCTTTTTAGATCAGGAATATCAGGAACATAATGTCTCTTCCCAAATTTCAAAATTCCATCATCATACACAAAGTCACTCAATCTCCCATCATTCATAGCTTTAATCATTTTTTCAAACTCTTCATCATCATTCTGAGAACACTTAATCCTTTATAGTAAAAATAGTTTGGAAACCATTTATATATGTATCTATGTTTCACCTTCCATGGTTATTCCCATATCCAACATTACTAGATCATTGAAAATAGGATCCCTCTCAACTCTTATCTTGTTCAAAACTTCATGAACCATTCTGTTCAAAGCATCTACCACCTTATTTTACATCCCTGGGTGGTAGTGTATCGTGTAATAAAAACCCTTGAGTAGGTCGATCCATCGCCTTTGCCTCATGTTGAGTTGTTTCGTTGAGAAAATATACTTCAAACTCTTGTGATCGGTATATATCTCACATTTTTTAACATAGAGATAATGTCTCCATATCATCAAAACAATTATCAGAGCTGCTAACATGGGATAATGAGTAAGATAGTTTTTCACATGAACTTTTAGTTGTCGTGATGCATAGGCAATAAATCTATCATTCTTCATATGGACACAATCAAGTCTTTTCATTGATGCATCACTATAAATAATGAACCCATCATTCCCTGAGGGTAAAGTAAATATATGAGCATTGACTATTCTTTTCTATAGTTCTTCAAAACATTCTTCACACTCTTGTGTCCAAACAAATTTAAACCCTTTATGTGTGAGCTTCATTAATGGGTTATCCAATCAGGAAATATTCTGGACAAAACGCTGATAATAACATGTTATGCCAATAAAACGGTGTACCTCAGTTATACTTGATGGTGTTGTCCATTCTTGGATTTCACTTGTCTTAGAAGGATCAATGAAAATTCCATCCATATAGACAATATGTCCAAAAAAAGAAATCTCCTAAAGCCAGAATTTACAATTATTAAACTTTTCATATAATTCATGTCCTCTCAGAGTCTTCAATATAATGTGAAAGTGATTTTCATGATCATAGTAGTTTTTGGATTATACCAAGATATCATCAATAAATACCACTACAAAATCATTGATATATTCCTTGAAAACTCTGTTCATTAGATCCATGAAAAGAGAGAGTGTATTAGTCATCCCAAAAGGCATTACTGTAAACATGTAATACTCGTACATGATTCGAAATGATGTCTTTGGAATGTCTTCCTTCATCACAAAAAACTGATGGTATCCAGATCGAAGGTCAATCTTTGAAAAGTATTGAGCTCCTGAAGTTGGTCAAATAAACCATCAATGCAAGGTAGGGGATACTTGATCATTATTGTTATATCAATGATTTCCCTATAGTCGATATAGAAACACATAGATCCATATTTATTCTTATAAAAAAGAATAGCGGATCCCCATGGATAAACACTAGGGAAAATAAATCCCTTATTACTCAATTCCTCTAGTTTTTTCTTTAGTTCAACTAATTCCACAGCTGACATTCAATAAGGGGTCTTCGATATGGGCCTTGATCTAGGAATTAAATCAATGGAAAACTCAATTTCTCATTTAGGAGGATGTCCAGATAAATCTTCCCAAAACACAGCAACATATTCTTTCACAATAGGTACATCCTCTATTTAAACATTCCTTTTCTCACCCAAAGTTATTTCAATCTCTTCTTCCCCAATAATTGAATTTAGTTGAGCTAATGGGGATTGATGTAGATAAGAATTATGTGGTGATGATTCTTCTCTAAAGATAAGGTGTTCCTTATCATCATCATCCAAAATCGTAACCTCCTTCTTCTTTTAATAAATCTTTGCATCATGGTCCGAAACCCAATCCATTCCGAGGATTATATCAAACTCATTCATAAGTATGATGATGAGATTAGTAGATAAAGAACATTTATATGGTCTAATGGGAAAAAATTAACAAAACATTGTTACAATGATACTCCCCTTAGGTTTTTTAACTGACAAATACCTTGTTAAATCAAACTGTAAATATCTAATTTTCTTAGGAAAAATGGAAGATATGAAACAATGTGATGATACAGAATCAAATAATTCATTTTAAAAACATGAGGAAACCATTAAATTACCCACCACCATGTCTTTCGGAGCTTCTACCATAGCAGTATTGATAACGTAATATTGCCCTTGATCCCTTGGCCATTTCTGAGTCATGTTCCCTTGAATATTAGGACATTCATTTGCATAATGTCCCATTTCCCTGTAGTTGTAGCATTGAACATCGATAGCTTCTTTCTTCCCCTTTTAATCAAGATCTTGGTGGCCTTTTTCACCACATCTGTAACAGACTCTCATTCCTTTCAAGAAAGTACAAGGGTGTTTTTCCCTCATTTACTATAGGATGGATATTCCACTTTTTCCTTCTTCCCCTTATTTTCTTTTCCAGATAGATAAGATGATATCTTCTTCTCTTGCTTTACATTAAAGTCAAATGCCATAGAGAATTATTTTTATGTCTTGATAGCATGTGTGACAAATTTTTCATATGATGAGAATGATTTTGAGACTAATTCTCATGAAGAAATGGATTTAACCCATCAAAGAATCGATCAATCTTACTTATTGGGTTACGTATATAATATGCAGCATACCATGCTAACCATGTAGTGTTAGCCTTATAATTTGTGACATTCTCATCCTCCTTTTACCTTAGACTCAGAAATTCCCTTTCCATATCTGCTCGATGGTCACGAGGAAACTATATTTATAAGAAAAGCTCTTTGAAGTACCTCCATTCCATATTTGATACATCATCATCTTCATTCATGTTTTGAATCAATGACCGCCATTGATCGGCATCTCCAGTGAGGCGTAAACTTCTATGATAACTTCTTCCCTTTCACTGCTACACAATGCATGGAATATTTTCTCTAAAAAATTTATCCATTGCTCAGCTACTAAGGGATTTGTACTCCCATTTAATGTTGGTTGTTTTTTCCTCATGAAGTTATCTAACATTGATCCTACACGTTGTGGATCCGGGTGCTCTATACGGGTAAGGTTATTATTCATAACCAGAGTGATTTGTCCCAATATGGTGATTAGATGATCAGCACCAGTTGCATCAACATCTCCACTATAATTATCTTGAGTTGGACGGAAATCCCTACATGGAGTGGGGGCATTGATACGGTTTCCATTCTTTCCAACAGGCTCCATTTCTAAATAATGGAATAAACTAGATCAGTTTATGTATCAAAATACATAATTCCAAACATGTAAAACACTTGACATAAATTGAACAGTTTATGGATATAATCTATTATCATAAAAATGTTTTCATTGAAGAAGTATATACTCATAAACCCTTCATAATGGTTTGTAATGAAAATGATAATTACCCTAAGCATATCTCCCGAGAGGGTCGTAACAAAGAGTGCAGCAAGGCCCATTGTCATGAACCAGTTCCAGACACCCAGAGTCGGTGCATTATTACATGACATTGGCATGATCACAAAAGATCAAGTCTCAAAAGACCGATTAGTTTAGTATCCCTGTAGTCACTATATATATTAATAAGTTTTACATTATGTCATAATGTTAAAAAAACTACAACAACATCTTGTCTTCTTATCCCCTCATACTATCCCGATAGGTCATTCATAAAATAATTCTTAACATACTTGGAAAAATTAAAACATTAAAAGGGGAGACCTCAAATATCCATTAAGGATAACTATATAGAGGAAACATTCATAATTAATCATAGAGATTTAAGGAAATGTATAACTAAAAAAAGCCGTTTAAACATGAAATTCATCATAATATGGAAAAAATAAAATGAAATAATTCCATTTACTTATTCACATGGATATTCTACTAGTCTAATAATCACATAAAATATCAATAACCACTTTCATAATGATGGAATGAAAAATTCCAAAATATCATAACAACATAGTCAAGGCCTTCTGCCACGACTACAAATAAGATGTTGTAAAGGCATTGTGCTAAGACTCTAGTTTGTCTAATGAGACCTACTGATACACTTAGTGGCTATAGCGGGCTCCACCCATCACTTATTAAGTCCAATGCGTTCCTCATATGAACATGTTTAAACATAACATAAACATTGGTATAAAATATCGCATACGAAATGCCAATACTTTTTCTATAACCCGTGAATGGTAAAAAAATAACACATCCACAATAAAACATATCACAAAACCTTCAATACAATATGGAAGTTAGGTATAATAATAAATAAACATAAAATAATCTTAAAATACATCAAAGGATGTTGACATAGATGAAATCAAAACTATTTGTGAGAAATATATATTTTTTAAAATCATTTAAAAGTCACATAATTATAAAATAAAACATTTACTTTGAAAATATTCATATAATCTTGTAAGGGAAGATTTGAAGATTTTATAACAGTGAAAAATATCTGCACCTACTGTATAATTTAAAAAATTTATTCTTAACTTAATTCTTGTCGAAAAGGTTAAAAAAGACCCTGTTTGGAAAATGACGGAAATATTCCTTTGAAAACACATTATAAAAAGTCAACAAGGGTAAAAAATTCTTTAACCCATAGTCTCTAAAATAGTAAGAATTATTTTAAATACATTTTTAAGAAACATGGATGTGGATGATAAAGATGTCCCAGTAGATAATTACATATAAACAACCTCGGATAACGAAGAGATTGTGAAATAAACCCTAACCTTGTATTTTTCCTTGGTTGAGGGTACTTTAACCTCTTGTATACTGGTGAAATAATTTTTATTAAATTATAAATGAATCATATACATTAATATGATATCATATATTATCTTTTAACATTTCTTTGTTAGTAAAATATTTGGATTATCGTTGTTTTGGGTGTTAACTGATTTGTTTTCCATTATATGCTTTGTTACGTAAGCCACGTTTATTTTGGATAGATTGTTTACTATTCTTATCCATAATGATATTATGTAATTATACATTATTTTTAAAAATAAAATGAAATTTATTCTTGAATGGATACGGTGGGGAATTAATCTCATCGCGTTCATGGAGACGATAGTCCGTACGTAAGCACAAGCGACAATAACATTCTTTTGATATTAAAATAATATTTAATAGGGTGGTGTATCATATATACAAAATAATTTTCATGTTATATTTATTATTTACATTAATTACACATCATTATTATACCCATCCAAATAATAATGTATTGAATAACAATTACACCACGACGTGGAGATGGTAAGCCATATGTACACACGTATGGTGACATGTTATTCAAGGGATGGATAGAATACTTAATATGGTTGTACCATATTTATAATAACATCGCATATATATCGGAGATAATGGAGTTATTATTTAATAATAGAAATAACAAATAAAGAATATGTTTATGAAGAAAGGAACTTGAAAGAGGGTAGTGAAAATATTACCTCTTCTTCAGGTTCTTCCGTTTGATTTGATCAAAATGGCTCCTTAGGTTGTCTTTATGATCAAACTAATGCCTCTAGGATGAATTCAGGGAAGTTGAGGGAATATTTGGCCAAGTTTTGGCCAAACTAAAAGGCTTTTAATGTGTGAATAATTGGTTGGAAGTGGTTTATTTTTATAAGGGAGAGGATGGGCTCTTTAGAAGAACATAATGTATTGTTATATAATAAATTCATATTCGGTTTATAATGGATCCAATGTGGATTATTCAAAGTATAAGTGGGTATGGGTCTAAATCCTTTCAACCAATTTATTTTAGACGGGTTTGAGTCATTATATTAACCTTATCTTTTAGTTTTAACTCTTAATTAATTAGTTTGACACTTACCATATAACTTTGTATTTTTATATTATATGTTTAATAAACATACTATATACATACAAGAGACCCCATGTGGTCCATTAATGATACACCTATCATGATATAGGTTATTTGGCTGAACCTTTGTAGAGACTCGTATCTTGACGTACATAGACATTACATTACTTTTGTGGAATACTTAGTACATAACAAAAAAATACACACACAAGGATCGTAATAGTTTAGTGTCTTTGGAAACTCGGAACATAATCTCTTAATCGTGGTGAAAGATCTCCAATATCTTCCATAAAGATCTTCCCTTTTTTTATCTAAAACCTTTCTTTATATCCTGGGGAAAAGAAAACATAAAAGGGTGAGCTCAAATTCTCAGTAAGGGTAAACAAAAGAAATATAAATCTCATCGTATACACAAGCATATAACTTTTGGAAATCTTAACCTGCAAAAGAGATCATAATTTCATAACATGGGATAAATCATGGCAGTGAAATGTAATCACAATAATCATAACATAAAACATGAAACTTTGTGGCATACACACATAATCATAGATAATCATTTCATGTTAGTCAAGACTCATTGCCAAGACTATCTTAGTGGACAATGTCCCTTTGTGAATCGAGTCACCCTCATTTCAGTCCTGTTTCACTGAACCGGTATAATCTACTGTTCTAGCCATGTATATCTCATGAGATATAAAATATTTACCCAATGCATTGGAGGGAGATATAGGTCCCACCCATCTTATAATTAATCCTTTCTTATGTGTGCCACATAATCATAAACCATACATCATAGCGTAACCCATGTAATAAAAATGGGATTCTTAAACAACATGACATCATAAAAAAATTCATACAAGATAAAGAAAAAAAATATTTCCATCACAACATAATCAAATCCATGTAATAATATGGATAAAAACAGAACCCTTTTATTATCTTAGATGGAAAATAATTTGGATAAAATACTTGAACTCCATTCTTGAGGAAAATATCCTTTCTGCTTCAAAAACACTTTTCCTTTATTAACATGTCATACAATTTTAAACTAAAAGAAGTTGATTAAAAATAAACTTGAATAATTTTAAAGGAAAATTCTTGGAAATAATGTTTTAGAAATCCATTCATGTCGTATAAGTTAAAAAAACATTCTTCTTAATTTTTTCGGAAAAGTCAAAAAGTACCTCGTACGAAAAACGACAAAAGATTCCTTTCATATTCTTTACTAAAAACTCATCGAAGGATAAAATTGGATTTAAATAATTTTAGGTGGATGGAAATAATATTACATATTCTGGAATCATGGATGTGGATGATAAAATACACCCCAGTAAATACTTACGAATAAACAATCTCGGATAAAAATGAGATTTTGATATTTCCCTTACCCTAGGGATGATTTCCTTCGTATGTGTCCGAACCTCCTGCATAATGATTTAAATAATGACATTGACTTATTAACGAATCATATTCATTTTTATGATATCATATATGGTTCACTTATGACTTTATATTACCTGTTCTTTTGTAAATTCCATGTTAAAGAATCGTTTTGGGTAAAATCGTTTCATTTATTGTAGGTGTTTTGACTTGTTGTTCTTGACATTATTATTACTTATATAATGATTTACTTACTTCCAGAATATAATATATGATTTATATATCATATATATTCAGTATATATATATATATAATAGATAGATAAATGAAAAGAAAAACACCGTTCATGGAGACGGTAGTCCGTACGTACGCATGAACGCTGTTTTCCTTTCCTTATTATCTTGAATGGAAGTAAGTAGATGACATAAATATACATATATACATAAATACTGTAGCTTTATAATGTCATATATTTCATTATTATTTCTTATATATACTTTTTAATCATTCTTAAATGGTTAATATGGAGAATGAATCGCATCGCATCGTGGAGATGGTAGTCCGTACGTACGCACGAGCGATGATATCGTTCCCATGGTCGTGGAATTGTGTTGAAGTGTATGTATACTATTTCAGTATCAATATAACTTTATAATAATCATGTATAGTTACTCATTACATCAATATACCCATCCAATTATGGTGGTGACGGAAAATAGATTACACCACGGCGTGGAGACGGTATTCCGTACTTACGCTCGCGCGGTGATTTCCTTTCTACGTAGGATGGATAGAAGGTTAATTAGAGTAGTTTCATATTTATAATAACATATCAGAATATACTAAATACTGATGTTATTACGTTATCATGAAACTACTAAAGAATAAGAAGTTGAAGAAGAAAGAAATTGAAAAGATCGGTAATGGATATTACCTCTTCTTTGGAACACCTCTTTGAATCCTCCACTTAGGGAACTAAGATTGGTCTTTGAAGAAGAAAAGGACCTCTAGGATTATTCTAGGGAAGTGGAGAATGGATTTGGGCAGGGTTTGGACGAGCTTTAGTGCTCAAAGTTTTGTGAGAAAGAGAGGGAGGAGGTGCCCTTTTATGAGGGAGGAGAGGGGCACCTTAGGAATATCTCAAAATATTATTTTATATTAAAGTCAAAATCGGTTTATAATGGTTCCAAAGGGTCTTATTTCGAAGCTAAAGTGGGGACGGGTCTAAATCCTATCAACCAATAGTATTTAGACAATTTTAGGTTATTATTTTAACCTTATCAATTAGATTTAACTTTAAGTTAAATAATTTAACTTTTACCGTGTCTTTTTGTTTTTTTTACACTATATGGTTAATACACTTACTATAACATGCCAAAAGAACCCCAAATTGTTTATTATTAATATATATATCATTATATAAGTCATATGGCAGAACCTTAGATTTTTAGGAATAAAATAACAATTAATAATATAAAATTATATTTAAAAACTATTTTGTGTCAATTTTGACACTATTTGATATATGATTTTTTTGAAAGTCATAACAGAATTATATGTTCGAACCAAGTTGTTTAAATAAACACTAATATATCATAGTAACCTAGAATATGAGTGGAATTCATAAAAAGTCTCATATTACATTTATTTTGGTGTTTATAACATCAATTATGTCAATATTTCATTAATAAGTTAATTACAGCATCATCATTGTGTCATAAATAAATTAAATTATATAATGTCTAAAAATTACAAATAAAATACCATTATATAGGAAATCTTTTTAGCATTCTAATTAATATTTACAATCGAATTTATCGTATGTATAACCCTATATTAAAAATGTTTTAGTAAATAAACTTTGATTTTAACTATTTTAACTCTTCTTTGAATTAAATAATTATAAATGTCCTAATCTAATCCAAGTGGGCCTAATTGATAATATTATACACTTAAGGTTGTTTTTGGTCGAGATACACTTGTCCAATAGGATTAGGACATGTGTTAGGATAATAGTAATATCATATTTACCCTTAGTTACCATATTTACTATTAACCGCGGTAAAAAAAAGTAAAAAGTAACTATTCACCAAAAAATTTATTTTTATCTCATTGAACCACATTTTACTTACTGATATCAACTGTGTCTGTCGGATTTTCGAAATTCCATTCACAGAAGCGGTAAAATTATGTTTTATGCAAAATTCAGTTTTTAACCTACCATTTAGTAATTTTAACTATTCATCCAAATATGAAAGTTATCCGAAAAGTACCAAAATTTCACCTTAGGCTAAATTCGATACTCTGAATCCATAAATGAAGTCCATTTTGAAAAATAAAATTTACAAAATTTCAAAAAGTGGTTATTACTATTCACAACAGCTAGTTTTAATAATATCTTAATAGCATATCATTGTTTAGCGAAACTTGGTGTTGCATACAACACACGCTATTGAGGAAGGTCGCGATTGCGTGTAATGCAAGGCAAGTCAAAGATGTGTGTTGTGCAAGCTCCTTTTGGTGTAGCGTACAACACAAGACATAAATAAAATTAAAAAAAATATTTTTCATAAAATCTCAGGCTGTTACATTCTACCCCCCTTAAAATGAATTTCTCTCTCGAAATTCGTCAGGGTTATAAATGGTTTACTATTCGAATGTTTCTTTAATAGAAACCCACATCGTAAAAAAAATACCAAAACCTGGCTTTAAAAACTAAAGTATTAAATGTAACGATTACCCAAATAAACGAATCATTGGGTTTCCACATAGGTGAAAATATGGATATGGAAGAGAAATCTAACCATCATGTTCTGATGGAGAGTGGTAGAGAACATGGCTATGAAAAAGCCAGTAATCAAAAATCCATAGATTTTTGATGATATGAGGTACCATCTGATTCATCAGGTATAAGATCACTAGGACAACATTTTTTGTTTTCAAGATCATTTCCCTAAATTTGAAAATTTTCAGTAGAATAAATACTTACTTTATTTTGGTACAATGTCACTGTTGTTCGTGCCTAGTAGAATCTCCACTTCATCTCTTAAATAAATGAAGTTGAATTTGTTATTCGTGAAGTGTTAGCAGATCATGTGATAGAATGATGGGTCATTCCATCTGTCTCAAACAAAAGGTTAGAGAAAATTATATACATAAGTCGATCTATAGTGAGATTAATCATATATGGTTCCTAAAATGGACTTATACTTCATATATCATACCGCTTAATAAAATAAAACTAGTTTCTACTAAACAGGGACTTCCTGTAGGACAGTGGTAGGCGATAAAGGCCAGTCGCACTTCAGTTGTGGGTTCGATTCCCACAGCCTTGTCTGACGCGATGGGTTGCCGCCCATCCTGCAGGTTGTCCTTTTTCTAAAACTATATTACTATAACATCCCATCAATAATATTGAAAAAAACTTATATCCTTAAACAATACTAACTTATGTCCAACATACTCTATTCTAATCTTTAGGCTTATCCATAATACTGCAGTCCACTCTCATAACATAGTGAAAACGATTACCAGAGATTTAACACCATCGTCGATCCCCATATATCATAAGATATGTTTTGTTGGTCACATTAAAAACATTCAAAGTCCTTAATCATGTATTCTCTTGAATACCTTAGTGAAAACATGAATGCAGTTAAAAGTTAACACTTTCCACATACCAAAATCCTCAAAATTCTATATGCTCAAACTTATCAATCATGAGCTCATGAATACTGTTAAACATTTCATTTTCTCGTTTTCCCTTCATTATGCGCATATCATCTTATTTCCAAAAATATCTCAATCACTTTGAATACCACATTAGACCAATACATAAATATTCCAATACTCCATGATACAACATTATTTTGGAATCCCATTACATAAACACTTAATCATTACACCAAATCGTTATCATATTCAACATCGCCAATGGTGATCGCATGTGACTTCCCTTTGTCCTTTTCCTTAAGTGGTTTCTCATGTCGATCATCACTAACCCTTGGATTAGGGAATTTATTAGCATAATGCCCCATTTCCTTGCACTTGAAGCATTGAAGTGTTGGTGGTGTGTTCTCTACAGTGTTTTCTTTATTCACATCATTAGAAACCCTTTTTCCATTACGTGGACACTCAGCTGCTCGATGACCTTCTTTTCCACACTTAAAACATTTTCTAGTCCCTTTAAGACAATCTCCACTGTGCTTCTTTCCACACTTTGTGCATAAGGAAACATTCATCTTCTTTTCACCATTATTCTGAGATTTCTCCTGGACCTCCATCTTTCGTTTCTTGTCAAACCCATGAGATGGATATGTAACACCAAATTCCATTTCTACCTTGACAGCACAACGCACAATTTCTTCATAGATACTGAAGTCTCTTATAGCTAATGCACTTCGAAGACTTGGTTTTAAGCCACTAAAAAATCGATCAACTTTACTTTCAGGTTGGATGAAAATGCCTGATGCATACCTTGCAAGTCTTGTAAATTTCGCTTCGTATATACCAACAGATTCATCATCCGTTTGCTTTAGCTCAAGAAACTCCTTCTCTATCTTTGATCGATGAATACGAGGGAATTGCTTACTGAAAAACATGTTCTTAAACTCGTCCCATTTCATGGACTCAATTTCATCTCTTGGCCTCGTATTCTTTATAAGATTCCACCATTGATCAGCTTCACCTTCCAAACGATATACTGCTAAGATGACTTTATCATGTTCAGAACATTGAAGAACTGAAAATATCTTTTCATTGGTACTGATCCATTGTTCAGTAACAAGTGGATCAGAAGTCCCACTGAAAGAAGGTGGACGTTGCCTCATGAAGGACTCAATAGAATACTGTTACTTTCTCTGCTCATTTGGAAGTCCAGAATGATTCATAGCTTGTGTAAGGATAGCAATAAGAGTTTTCACTCCATCTCCCATAACATTTGATTGTTCAGGAGGGCAATCATTTCATTGTCCATTGCATTGATCAACACGGTTCCTTCAGGTTCCAGCCATCGTCTAAAACCCAAAATGAATAGTGTGAGTGGCAAAAATCATGCTAGTGAAAACAACATAATAAAGGGGGAGTACCTTCAAAATCTAACATCATAGGTTTAATTCTATGATCGTTAGATTAATTCTAGTACTATAACCTATACGTATACTTAACCTTAGGGACATCCCTATACATACCTTATAAATATCTCTAGGGATTTCACTAACGTTTTCGCGTCCTAGTTTCTAAAGGTTGACTAATCCTTTCCTCTGATACCAACTGTAGAGACCCGTATCTTGATGTACATAGACATTACATTACTTTTGCAGAATACTTAGTACATAACAAAAAATACACACACAAGGATCGTAATAGTTTAGTGTCTTTGGAAACTTGGAACGTAATCTTCTAATCGTGGTGAAAGATATCCAATATCCTCCATAAAGATCTTCCCTTTTTTTACCTAAAAACTATCTTTATATCCTGGGGAAAAGAAAACATAAAAGGGTGAGCTTAAATTCTCAGTAAGGGTAAACAAAAGAAATATAAATCTCATCGTATACACAAGCACATAACTTTTGGAAATCTTAACCTGCAAAAGAGATCATAATTTCATAACATGGGATAAATCATGGCAGTGAAATGTAATTACAATAATCATAACTTAAAACATTAAAACTTTGTGGCATACACACATAATCATAGATAATCATTTCTTGTTAGTCACGACTCATTGCCAAGACTATCTTAGTGGACAAAGTCCCTTTCTGAATCGAGTCACCCTCGTTTCAGTCCTGTTTCACTGAACCGGTATAACCTACCGTTCCAGCCATGTCTATCTCATGAGATATAAAATCTTTACCCAATGCATTGAAGGTATATATAGGTCCCACCCATCTTATAATGAATCCTTTCTTATGTGTTCCACATAATCATAAACCATACATCATAGCGTAACCCATGTAATAAAAATGGGACTCTTAAACAACATGACATCATAAAACAATTCATATAATATAAAGAAAAAAAAATTTCCATCACAACATAATCAAATACATGTAATAATAGGGATAAAAACAGAACCCTTTTATTATCTTAGATGGAAAATAATTTTGATAAAATACTTGAACTCCATTCTTGAGGAAAATATCCTTTCTACTTCAAAAACACTTTTCCTTTCTTAACATGTCATACAATTTTAAACTAAAAGAAGTTGATTAAAAATAAAATTGAATACTTGTAAAGGAAACTTCTTGGAAATAATGTTTTATAAATCCATTCATGCCGTATAAGTTAAAAAAACATTCTTCGTACTTTTGTCGGAAAAGTCAAAAAGTACCTCGTAAGAAAAATAACAAAAGATTCCTTTCATATTCTTTACTAAAAACTCACCGAAGGATAAAATTGGATTTAAAAAATTGTAGGTGGACGGAAATAATATTACATTTTCGGGAAACATGGATGTGGATGATAAAATACACCCCAGTAAATACTTACGAATAAAAAATCTCGGATAAAAATGAGATTGTGTTATTTCCCTTACCTAAGGTCCGATTTGCTTCGTATGTGTCCGAACCACCTGTATAATGATTTAATTAATGTCATTGACTTATTACAGAATCATATTCATTGTTAGTATATCATATATGCTTCACTTATGACTTTATATTACCCGTTCTTTTGTAAATTCCATGTTAAAGACGCGTTTTGAGTAAAATCGTTTCATTTATCGTAGGTGTTTTGACTTGTTGTTCTTGACATTATTATTACATATATCATGATTTACTTACTTCCAGAATATAAAATATGATTTATATATCATATATATTCAGTATATATATATATATATATAATAGATAGATAAATGAAATGAAAAACACCGTTCATGGAGATGGTAGTCTGTACGTACGCATGAACGCTGTTTTCCTTTCCTTATTGTCTTGAATGGAAGTAAGTAGATGACATAAATATACATATATACATAAATCCAGTAGCTTTATAATTTCATATATTTCATTATTATTTCTTATATATACTTTGTAATCATTCTTAAATGGTTAACATGGAGAATGAATCTCATCGCGTCGTGGAGACGGTAGTCCGTACGTACGCACGAGCGATGATATCGTTCCCATGGTCGTGAAATTGTGTTGAAGTGTATGTATACTATTTCAGTATCAATATAACTTTATAATAATCATGTATAGTTACTCATTACATCATTATACCCATCCAATTAAGGTGGTGACGGAAAATAGATTACACCACGGCGTGGAGACGGTATTTCGTACGTACGCACGCACGGTGATTTCCTTTCTCCGTAGGATGGATAGAAGGTTAATTAGAGTTGTTTCATATTTATAATGACATATAAGTATATAAGAAATACTGATTTTATTACTTTATTGTAATAACCCAAGATTTTATAAAAAAATATTCTTTTTAATTTTATTAATGTCTTGTGTTGTACGCTACACCAAAAGGAGCTTGCACAACACGCATCCTTGTATTGCCTTGCATTACACGCAATCACGACCTTCCTCGATAGCGTGTGTAATACGCAATACCGAGTTTCACTAAACAACGATGTGCTATTAAAATATTATTAAAACTAGCCGTTATGAATAGTAATAACCACTTTTTAAAATTCTGTAAATCTTATTTTTCAAAATGAACTTCATTCTTGGATTCGGAGTATCGAATTTAGCCTAAGGTGAAATTTTGGTACTTTTCGGATAACTTTCATATTCCGATGAATAGTGAAAATTACTAAATTATATTTAAAAACAACTTTTTTAATCGAAATAATTAATAGTGATAAATTATTAATTTGAGTGGTTTTAAATTATATTTAGAATATATTTTTACAATTTAATACAATGTTGGTCATTGGTTGTAATTTCACATTTAAACCAGACATAATCAAGTGTCAATCTTTTGATATATATTGTTTCCTAAAAACACGCTATTTATTTTAACAGCGGGATTTAATTATAAAATTAATTAATGCAACTTCTATGTTATGAATTTGGTAAAATAGACTTCATTTTTGAATTCGGAATATGAAATATAGCTTGGGATGAAATTTTGGCATTGTTCTGAAAAACATCAATTTTTGTTGAATAGTGAAACTACTAAGTGGTAGGTTAAAAAAACTGAATTTTGCATAAAACTTAATTTTACCGCTTCTGTGAATGGAATTTCGAAAATCCGAGAGACACGGTTAATATCAAGGACTAAAATGTGGTTCAATGAGATGAAAATAATTTTTTGGTGAATAGTAACTTTTTACTTTTTTTTACCGCGGTTAATAGTAAATAGGGTAACTAAGGGTAAATATGATATTAATATTACCCTAACACATGTCCTAATTCTATTGGACAAGTGTAATTCGACCAAAAAAAACTTAGTAATAAAATATGACCATTTAGGCCCACTTGGATTAGATTAGGACATTTATTATTAATTTATTTAAAGAAAGGTTAAAATAGTTAAAATCAAAGTTTAATAAGTAAATCATTTTTAATATGGGGTTATACATAAGATAAATTCGATTGTAAATATTCATTAGAAAGCTAAAACGATTTCCTACATGATGGTATTTTATTTGTAATTTTTAGACATAAAATAATTTAATTTATTTATGACACAACGATGATGCAGTAATTGTCTTATTAATGAAATATTGACATAATTGATGTTATAAACACCAAAATAAATGTAATTTGAGATTTTTTATGAATTCCACTAATTTTCTAGGTTACTATGATATATTAATGTTGATTTAATCAACTTGGTTTGAACATTTAATTCTATTATGACTTTCACAAAAATCATATATCAAATAGTGTCAAAATTGACAAAAAATAGTTTTTAAATCAAATATTATATTATTAATTGTTATTGTATTCCTAAAAATCTAAGGTTCGGCCAAATGACTTAGATAAGGATATATATTTTAGTAATAAACAATTTGGGGTTCGTTTGGCATGTTATAGTAAGTGTATTAACCATATAGTGAAATAAAACAAAAAGACACGGTAAAAGTAAAATTATTTAACTTAGAGTTAAATCTAATTGATAAGATTAAAATAATATCCTAAACTTGTCTAAATTCTATTGGTTGATAGGATTTCGACCCATCCCCACTTTAGCTTCGAAATAAGACCATTTGGAACCATTATAAACCGATTTTGACTTTAATATAAAATAATATTTTGAGATATTCCTAAGGTGCCCCTCTCCTCCCCTATAAAAGGACACCTCCTCCCCCTCCTCCTCACACCAATTTGAGCACTCAAGCTCGGCCAACCCCTGCCAAAATCCCTTCTCCACTTCCCTAGCAACATCCTAGAGGTTCTGGTCTTCCTCAAAGACCAATTCTAGTGCCCTAAGAGGAGGTCTCAAAGAGGCACTTCAAAGAAGAGGTAATTACCGTTACCAATTCTTTCATCTTTATTTCTTCTTCCACTTCTTCTTCTTAGGTTGTTTCATTATGAAGTAATAACATCAGTATCACTCATATACTGATATGTTATTATAAGTATGAAACAAACCTATTTCACCATCTATCCATCCTACGGAAAAAAAAAGAAATCACCGCGCGTGCGTACGTACGGAATACCGTCTCCACGCCGTGGTGTAATCTATTTTCCACCACCACCTTACATGGATGGGTATAATGGTGTAAAGAATAACTATACATAGTTATTACAACATCATATTGATTCTGATATATTGTATAATTCACTCCAATTCAATTCAATATTTATAGAAATGATATCATCGCTCGTGCGTACGTACGGAATACCGTCTCCACGACGCGATGAGATTCATTCTCCATGTTAACCTTTTAAGAATGATTATAATGTATATATAAGAAATAATAATGAAATATATGACATTATAAATCTACTGGATTTATGTATATATATACATATGTATGTCATCTACTTACTTCCATTTCAAGACAATAAGGAAAGGAAAACAGCGTTCATGTGTACGTACGGACTACCGTCTCCATGAACGGTGTTTTTCATTTTATTTATCTACTTATTATATATATATATATATACTGAATATATATGATATATAAATCATATTTTATATTCTGGAAGTAAGTAAATCATGATATAAGTAATAATGATGTCAAGAACAACAAGTCAAAACACCTACGATAAATGAAACGATTTTACCCAAAACGCTTCTTTAACATGGAATTTACAAAAGAACGGGTAATATAATGTCATAAGTGAACCATATATGATATCATAACAATGAATATGATTCTGTAATAAGTCAATAACATGATTTAAATCATTATACAGGAGGTTCGGACACTTACAAAGCAAGTCGGACCTAAGGTAAGGGAAATATCACAATCTCATTTTTATCCGAGATTGTTTATTCGTAAGTATTTACTGGGGTGTATTTTATCATCCACATCCATGTTTCATCAAAATGTAATATTATTTCCATCCACCTACAATTGTTTAAAACCATTTTTACCCTTCGGTGAGTTTTTAGTAATATGTATGAAAGGAATCTTTTGTCGTACGAGGTACTTTTTGACTTTTCCGACAAAAGTACGAAAAAATGTTTTTTTTAACTTATACGGCACGAACAGATTTCTACTGTTTTATAAAGCCTTATTTTCATGAAGCTTCCTCTAAAAGATTTCATGACTATTTTCCATAAAATCTCTTTCTTTTAAAATTGCATGATGTTTTGTGAAAAGAAATTGATTTTGATGAAGAAAGGATATTTTCCTCAAGAATTCAATTCAAGTGTTTTATCAAAATTATTTTCCATCTAAGATAATAAAGGGTTCTGTTTCTATCCATATTTTTACATTGATTTGACTATGTTGTGATGGAATTATGTTTATGAATTCCTTTATCTTATATGAATTGATTTATGATGTCATGATGTTTCAAGAATCCCATTTTTGTTACATGTGTTATGTGATGATGTATGTTTTATGATTATGTGGCACACATAAGAAAGGATTCATTATAAGATGGGTGGGACCTATATCTCCCTCCAATGCATTGGGTAATGATTTTATATCTCATGAGATAGACATGGCTGGAATGGTAGGTTATACCGGTTCAGTGAAACAGGACTGAAACGAGGATTACTCGATTCAGAAAGGGACTTTGTCCACAAAGATAGTCTTGGCAATGAGTCTTGACTAACAAGAAATGATTCTCTATGATTATGTGTGTATGCCACAATGAGTAATGTTTTATGTTATGATTTCATTTTCACTACTATGATTTATCCCATGTTATGAAATTATGCTCTCTTTTGCAGGTTAAGATTTCCAAAAATGTTATGTTCTTATGAAAATTATGTGAATGATATTTCTTTTGTTTACCCTTACTGAGCATTTGAGCTCACCCTTTTATGTTTTCTTTTCCCCAGGATATAAAGAAAGGTTTTAGGTATAAAAAAAAAGGAAGATCTTTGTGGGAGATTTTGAAGATCTTTCACCAGGATTAGAAGATTACGTTTCGAGTTTCCAAAGACACTAAACTATTACGATCCTTGTGTGTGTGTTTTTGTTATGTACTAAGTATTCCGCAAAAGTAATGTAATGTCCATGTACGATAAGATACGGTTCTCTACATTTATCATGAAAAAACTAAAGAAGAAGAAGTTGAAGAAGAAACAAATTGAAAAGATCGGTAATGGATATTACCTCTTCTTTGGAACACCTCTTTGAATCCTCCACTTAGGGAACTAAGATTGGTCTTTGAAGAAGATAAGGACCTCTAGGATTATTCTAGGGAAGTGTAGAAGGGATTTTGGCAGGGTTTGGCCGAGCTTGAGTGCTCAAAGTTGTGTGAGGAAGATAGGGAGGAGGTGCCCTTTTATAAGGGAGGAGAGGGGCACCTTAGGAATATCTCAAAATATTATTTTATATTAAAGTAAAAATCGGTTTATAATGGTTCCAAAGGGTCTTATTTCGAAGATAATGTGGGGATGGGTCGAAATCCTATCATCCAATAGGATTTAGACAAGTTTAGGTTATTATTTTAACCTTATCAATTAGATTTAACTTTAAGTTAAATAATTTAACTTTTACCGTGTCTTTTTGTTTTCTTACACTATATGGTTAATAAACTTACTATAACATGCCAAAAGAACCCCAAATTGTTTATTATTAATATATATATCCTTATCTATGTCATTTGGCCGAACCTTAGTTTTTTAGGAATACAATAACAATTAATAATATAATATTTGATTTAAAAACTATTTTGTGTCAATTTTGACACTATTTGATATATGATTTTTGTGAAAGTCATAACAAAATTATATGTTCGAACCAAGTTGATTAAATCAACACTAATATATCATAGTAACCTCTAAAATTAGTGGAATTTATAAAAAGTCTCAAATTACATTTATTTTGGTGGTTATAACATCAATTATGTCAATATTTCATTAATAAGTTAATTACTGCATCATCATTGTGTCATAAATAAATTAAATTATTTAATGTCTAAAAATTACAAATAAAATACCATTATGTAGGAAATCATTTGATATTTCTAATTAATATTTACAATCGAAATTATCTTATGTATAACCCTATATTAAAAATGTTTTAGGAAATAAACTTTGATTTTAACTCTTTTAACTTTTCTTTGAATTAAAAAATAATAAATGTCCTAATCTAATCCAAGTGGGCCTAAATGATAATATTTTACACTTAAGGTTGTTTTTGGTCGAGATAAACTTTTCCAATAGGATTAGGACATGTGTTACGGTAATATTAATATCATATTTACCCTTAGTTACCCTATTTACTATTAACCGCGGTAAAAAAAATAAAAAATTACTATTCACCAAAAAAATTATTTTTATCTCATTGAACCACATTTTACTTTCTGATATCAACCGTGTCTGTCGGATTTTCGAAATTCCATTCACAGAAGCGGTAAAATTATGTTTTATGCAAAATTCATTTTTTAACCTACCATTTAGTAATTTTCACTATTCATCAAAATATGAAAGTTATCCGAAAAGTACCAAAATTTCACCTTATGCTAAATTCGATACTCCGAATCCATAAATGAAGTCCATTTTGAAAAATAAAATTTACAAAATTTCAAAAAATGGTTATTACTATACACAACAACTAGTTTTAATAATATCTTAAGAGCATATCATTGTTTAGCGAAACTTGGTGTTGCGTACAACACACGCTATTGAGGAAGGTCGTGATTGCGTGTAATGCAAGGCAAGTCAAGGATGTGTGTTGTGAAAGCTCCTTTTGGTGTAGCGTACAACACAAGACATAAATAAAATTAAAAAGAATATTTTTCATAAAATCTCGGGCTGTTACAACCTTAGATTTTTAGGAAATGAATATCAATTAATAATATAATATTTGTTGAAAAAAATTATTTATGTCAATTTTAACAATATTTAATAATTCCTTTTTTAGGTCTTAATAACTTTATTAATTAGAAAAAAATTCATTTATGTAATGATAACATGTCATATTAACCAATAAAATTCTTGTATTTCATCAAAAAATTTAAATTATATTTATTTTAACTTTTATAATACCAATTATTTGATTCTTTTATTAATAAAGAAAATATTGCATCATTATTGGGTCATAAATAAGTTTAATTATTAAATGTAAAAAAATTATAAATGAAGAACCATTATGTAGGAAATCCTATTATATTTATAATGAATATATATATTCAAAAATATAACATATATATCCTAATGTAATTTTTTTTGCTAAAACATATATGCTTATGTCATTTTTGAATTTTCTTTAACTTAATTAATATCAGGTATCCTTATCACCAACATGTGGATCCATGGGGTCCCAAAATCGACCCAAATATTCTCATGGTAGGAAATTTATCAACCAATAAGTTTAGGACACATTTTATAGTAATTTATTATTATTACAATATTTAATTTTTTACCCTTATTTACCAGATTTACCTTTTAACCATGGTAAATAAAATATTTACCGAAGTAATTTTTTAAAATGTCTAAAAATAATTGTTAACTATTAAAAGAATTTGGAAATCCTGATTCTAAATTTGGAATCCATTTTTCCAAATTCAAAACATAGAAGTGGAAGAAATTAATTTAAAATTAATTTCTACTGTCAAAAGAAAAAAGCGTGTTTTTAAGAAATAATAACTATCAAAAGATTGACACATGTTTATGTCCGGTTTAATTGTGAAACTATGTCCAATGACCATAATTGTATTAAATGGTAAAAATATATTCTAAATATACATTGAATCCACTAAAATTCATAATTTATCACTATTAATTATTTTGATTATAAAAGTTTGTTTCCATTAAAATTTAGAAATTTTCATTATTAATCAAAATATAAAAGTTATCCGAAAAGTACCAAAAATTCACCCTAGGCTAATTACGATAATCTGAATCCAAAAATGATGTCCATTTTGAGAGATAAAATTTATTAAATTTTAAATGGTGGGTATTACTATTCATAACGGCTACTTTTACTGGTTGTAGTGTGTTAGAATCTCGAAGTTGCATACAACACATTATACTGTATTATTCAAAGAGAATCGTACCGTGGAAGCTTGGGGTGTTACACATGTGACCCTACAACAGACCTTTTACTCCCTCATATGTGGATTGAGACACTTTTTCTCCATATCATTGGACATCTTTCGTTATGTATTTCTCCCATTAAATTTACCTTATGTTATGTGGGAATCATTTCCTACTGATGGGAATATGATCTATTAGATAAGACTTCCTAGATATACTTATTGTAATCCCCTGAGAGGCATTAATTAGGATCCTATATTCAATATTCTTGACCTTGGTAGAGGACTTGATATCAATATTCCCATCACTATACAGGCTTGATCCTATAATTGGATGGTTATTCTAGATTAATTTTTTGGTATAAATCCATGGACCTGGTTGTGATCCTCATCTATAGTATCATATGTCTCTTTAAATAAAACGGTGTATATCTCTCACAGTGAGACCCAATGAGTAGTACTTCTCAGACTGATTTCATCAGTTCTATCAGACTCAGGAGTGTCTTATCCCAGATTAGTGCTCTGTGGAATCTTCATGGTTAATTTATAGGGTTCTTATATAGTAGTTGTGGATTACGTATAGATTATTTGTCTATGTAGAGTATATCTGGAGGTTCATGTTATATGTGTTGTAGACATATACATTTGAAAATCTGATTTTATCTTTTCATTGTTGTATTATTTTGTAGTTTTGGGGTTTCCTAATGAGTAATTTTATACTCACCCTAATATAGGATTTTCCCACATGTGTTGTTTCTTATGAAGATGATCAACCCATTGACGGAGTCCTAGATGGTCTAGAACCATATTGTGCTTTATGAGACTTGACAGTTTGAGGTGTGTTCATGCAGATTTAGAAAACAATTCCAATACATTTTTCTTATAGATTGTAATTGTTTTACAAACTTCTTGTGATGGGATTTTATTTTTCACTATTTTTCATTACCTTTTTATATGTTATATTATAGTTTTGGGATATATTTGTATGCATCAATTTCTTACATAGTGTTTTTTACATTACATTGTTGTGTAAATGGAGATGTGTTCATGCATATAGGTACATAGGTAATGCCTTCCATTTTAGTTATATTCCTACTCTTTGATAGTCACAAGCCCTTGAACTATTAGAGGCTAACTAGGGTATTTTCATCATGAGGTCCATTGGGAGGAGTCAGGACATAAATAACTTGAAATGAAAAGGGTACAACAATTCAATATCAAATTAATTCTTTCAAAATAGGTTTATCACATAGATGTGTGACATTAAGTGTATCTAAATCCTCTTTCATAATTCTGTTAGGGAAATTTTGAATCATTCCATAGAAAAATATGATTCAATTGGTGGGGTATAATACTGGGTGTAGTTGAAACATTTTAAATGGACGAAACCCATATTCCATGATGTATGGTTAATGACACTTGGATTTAAGGAGGGTTCATGTGGTACGAAAACCACCAATAGGTATAGGTGTAGATAAATGTATTTATTCACCAGAAAATCCTAGAGGTGACCCTTTGTATTACAAATTTCCTTTTTGCGATTTTCTAATAAGGAGAACCAGGAGTAGGAGAGCCCTAGTTTCATGCAGTTTGAATAGAAGAACAATTACACAAGTAATTGGTTGGTATCAACTCAGATATCAATTATAAGATATTAGATAATGTGGAACATAAGATTCAAGAAGTATTATATATTGAAATAGTCTGTGAAATTTTTTATTAAACACATTTTCATGGACAAGGGATAATACATGTTATTATTTAATATAATATCATTAGAGGGGATGATCTATTAAATTTGAAGACCTATAGTAGTGCAGTATATCAATATCTGACTTGAACATTATCGTTATGTTTAACATCATGTGACCATGATGTTCACATTCAGTATTACATCATGATATTGGAATGTTTTCTTAATTTTAACAAAATTTGACTAGTATGTAATTACTTTTAATGAAAAAACCTCAATCATGTACGCCATAATTACATTCTGGGTTCCTTATGAACGTAGGGTCCATTATCGGCATGAGAAATAAGGGAGGATTAGGTATTCTATTAACCTACATGATAATTATTGATATCGAATATGTGTGGGTTTTCATAATTTAATATAAGATGGAACCTCCACCTAGATATGAATCTCATGGAAGGGAATGACTAGGAGTGACGGTAACATATGGATAGGGTAGGAATGGAGGATCTTGGAATCACTACATATCCTGTTATGTTAGGAATCATGACACATGTTGTGTTCAGTTATAAATTTATATGCACTTCTAGTGGTCCTATATGGGGAAATATAATTTTTATCATATTTTGGATAGGATTGAGATTTGGCATATGGCCATTACAATGTATTCTATGTTATCCAAAATGAATCCACACACAGTTATTAGAATGTTCAATACAAAAGTATGCCACATTTAAAAGGAGGGGTGAATTTTAATTTATCTTGTATTGATGGGATAATGTAAGATCATTTTGTCACTAGATATCAAATGATATTTAGGAATCAATCCAGATGTACTTATTTATTGTAAATATACCTGTGTGGTTCTAAACCATATGCTGATTGTGGGACATTTATTCATTTTTTTATTATCAACGGACCTATAATATGGGATCCAAGTGTCACTACCTATCCAATGTGACAAAATAAACCATAATAAATTTATAGAATGTTGAATTGCTAACAAAGTTTTATCCCATATGTATGGGGACACAATTTTTATAATATTATGGGTAGACTCATGATTAGATTTCTAAACGTCACTACATAGAATGTGTAAATGGGTATCATGCCACATATTGTTCTTTAATATAAAATTTGACGCATAGGTCAATCCCATATATAAGGATAAGGTATATTCTATATTTATATTGATTCTGTACTTAGGATTAGAGAACATAAAATAATTATTTATACCATATTAAAAAGTTACATTCTATATGTACTTCTAGAGAATAAAAATATTAATGTGCTTTTTATTGATGCATTGGGATGTGAGTAAATTGTTTTTCATTTTTAAATATCTAGTTGATTTTTAAAGAATCATTCATAACGTAACATCATCCTTGAATCATAACATCATGGGATAAAGACATAATATAAACAGATTAATGTCATGAAGTAAAGAAGTATTCTGTGTAGTCTAATTTCGTGTGGTAAGAATGTATTCCACAAAGTATAACATAAATTTTTTAGGACATATTATGTAAATATTAACATCATATTATAAGGAAATAATTTTTTACCCAATTTAATTTCTTCCTTCTATGAAAAGTAATCCCAAACATAATATTTTCAATACACATCATTAAAATACTTACATTGGTTAGGGACATAATGCCTTCCCAATCTGTTGTTTCCAATGATTAGTATTCAATGTAATTTAAATTATGTATGATACAAGTATCATCCAAAATTAGTACCACATTTAGAGGACAATTTCCATGAATCATTATGGTTTTGGGAACCAATCCTAGTTATTCTTCAATGTAAAACAACATATTTACCTTTTTCGAAATATTTCAGAATTCGATTATGAATAGCTTCTAGGTTATGTAGTGTAGAGAACTATTTTTTCATTGAGTCTCTCTAACACATCCAACTACTTTTTTGATTTGACATCATTTGAATGTTGTCAATATATTTCAATTTGGAGTAGTAAAACATAATTTATATGGGAAATGATTCTTATGTCTGAAAAATGATTGAATATGGGATCATATGTGTGATAAAGCATAATGTAGTACTATAAGACCAGAAATAAGGAAGGAGGTTTACTGTACAATACATATTTTCCTTGTTTATGTTTTAAGAGTATATATGAATGATTCATTTTAAGGCCTCCATAAATCCATTTTCTACTTCACGATAGTTGTATTAATGGTTGGAATTATTATTTTTATATTTGTACAGTTTCTTCATCTTGTAAGAATAAATATTGATGTCATTATCTATAGGTATTATGGGTGGGACACAAAATCTAGTGATAACATTGTAATTCACATAATTATTGATATAAATTTTCCAAAAATCATTTATTAGTATTTATATAGCCCATTTTGAAAATTATTCAATAGCATTATGGATGTACTTATACTACCTACATATTCCTAGGGGATATATCCCCACAATTTCCATTCCCCGTATGGAAAACGACCAAGAAAAAGATATGTGTCTAAACTCTTAGTATTGTTAAATGATATTTTCATGAATATATCATATATGAAATTTCCTAGGTAATTACAAATATTATTTCATCATTGTTTTCCTATAGTGACCAATCTTGTTAATTAGGTGGTAGATCCCCACTCCATTGTGATATGCATTACAAAATCCTTCATGTAATTCACTATTAATTATGGGTATTCCTCCATTAAAATTTCATCTAAGTTGGAATACTTATAATCCTCATTGTTAGAATACTTTACACTCATTTATCAAGAACCAATGAGAAATTTTCAGTAGTCATTACCAAATATATTCTGATTTGGATTGAACTGATTATAGGGTCCCATTATGGAGGTAATATATTACGGGATCCATCCACCATGGGGAGGATGTCCACTCATAATGATCTAGGTTAATGTTTACACAATGTATTCACTCCATGTCAAATAAGTAGAATTATGAAACCACCCTACAATGTGAGATGTGGATAACTACCTCTTCTTGATCAAGATTATCCAAGACTATGACTGAGTTATCCAGTGCATCAGCATGATCATTTTTGGTGAAGGAGGTACATAGAGAAATGTTTGTTCATTGAGGAATTATTACATAAATAATCTATCACAGACAATATTAGTGGGCATTTATTCATTCTTGATACCATAATCACCATTGATCTGTTTTATTACTAGCATCGTATACCAATTGAAACTAATATAGTTTATCCACAACTATGGGACAATATTCATGCCGACAATGAGGCTTGGTATTCTAAATAATTATCTACGAAGCGATTATATATATATAATGACTAGGAAGACATATATTTCTATTGAAAAAAAATAAAATCCCTAGAACAAAATGTTGATTTTCGAGTCCTCAAACCTCATTCTAATAGGACATTTGGAGAAACCATTGAAATACATAACTGACGTTTTGGGAGAATCATGTGCCTAAAAATACTATTTTTATGGAATTTTAGGGTCCACAAATGTAACGTACCGAACCCAGGTGCCACTCAAAGGGTTCCCCGAACCCGGTTCGCCTCATGACATCACGCACGTTTCCCCAAACACCAGAGTCTTCCGACTAGCAGCGAGGGCCCAGGTCTGATAGTGGGGAAATTATGCCTTCAATTGTCAAAGTGTAGCTCAGCAGAATAAAAAATAAACATACAAAAAATAGCGTAAGAAGTAAACCATACACAATTGAAAAAAACAACAGCAATGGATATACCCAACAGTATATAAATAATGATGCTACATGTCTCAAATTCTAAGAAAATAGCTAGAACATGTAATACATCAATACAGTAGAACAAAATGTAGAGCACAACAGAACAAAGAAAAATAGATGGCAGTGGAATCGCGAGCCTAGGCTCAGTCCCATTTCCTCTTACTCCTCAGCAACAATCAAATACATCTATAGGGAATCTTTCCTCTATCTACACCTAGAGAAATGTAATCTATTTGGGCGGAAAAGCATGACCCAAACAGGGTGTGAGAAACATATCTCACTAGGCACCCACCAAAGGCTCCTTCCCATCTATGTGTAAGCATGAAAAAACAGTGTGCAGTAGTAAAATGGAATAAAGTAAGTTGTAAACAAATGTAACTAACTACCAGTTATATTTCAATTTTTTTATTCATTTAATCAATTACAAAAAACAGTACAGTGAATTTCTAAGTATGCAGTCAGCGTCCTCAGACAAAAAAAATATCACCCTCAGGTAATCAGAGTCCAACCTGTAGTTATATCCCTTATGTGTAAAAAAAATTTCCCTTTGGCATACGAAGTGCCTCCCTCAGGAACAGAAGTCAAGACCTCAGGCACAAAAAGTTTCCCACAGGAAAAATAACTACAACCCTTGGTCAAAATAGTGCAGTGCCCTCAAGCTAATCACAACGAATCCCTTAGGCTAAACAAGTAATCGGGCCATGGAGAACAGGTAAACAAGTATTAAACAAGAAATTCATTTCAATGAAATTCGACAATTACTACATTAAATGCATACCATCGGGTATCCTGGCCAAACGGCTAAACAGTGCAACACACCCCCGGGGTGGTTCTGGATCCAGGAAATGATCGCAACCAGAATTTTAATACCATATTTAGATACCTAGTCAATTTAGGTGTTTAAATATAGAAACTGCCGCAGATACACGACACCCTAACATGTCTTCGTCGCACAAAACTTCACAAAACAAACGACTATTGGAAAAACAAACACCAAGAAACCTACCATATACATCAATGAGCGGTACACATGATCGTCGATCCCAGAAATTCCCAAGAACGGTATATATCTGAGGTAATAAAATTTTCATTCAACCTCAAATAACTACTACTAGGAAAAGAATTGGTCGGCAACACGCTATGTGAATAGAGGCCTTACCCGCGCGGTTACAACATGATCATCCGAGGTAGAAACGGATTCACGACGCTCGATTGGTTGATCCACGAAGATCCGACCTTCCTCCCGAGCTCCTTCTTTCGGTTCTAAACCTTCCATGTGAATTGGGGAGTCTACTGATGATTTATGTGCAAAAATCAAAGTACACGATGTGTAAATCCAATTACACGATATGTACTTCTTTCATTTAACTGTTCCTATGGTTGCACAGCCATAATGTTTATCTGTCGACTTGAGTACACGACATGTACACCTGAGTACATGGCATGTACTGTCGCCCAGCTGGCGGCTAATCCACCATCTTACTCTTTTGTCCTACTAACTGACTACACGGTGTGTAAAGGACCACTACACGGCATGTAGTCGGTTCTTACACTATTCGTCGCGGACATGGCTACATGCCCCGTGTAACCATTCCACACGGCCAAAAGTACATGGCATGTGGAAAAAGTACACGGCGTGTAGTTCCAAAATTTAGGATTTTCCCCCATTTTCTATATTTCTTCAAAAACACTTAACGAAAAGAGAATAGAAGAATCCCGTACATAAAATATAAGAACCGGGTTCTTACAAACATCCCCCATATAGCAATTCATCCCCGAATTTCCCTTCCAAGGGTAACGAAGATATAACTCTGAACAGCTATGGCCAGTGAGCACGTACATTGGTTTCCCGCTCCCAGGTTTCGTCCTGCACTCGGCCATGCTACCACATCACCTGTACGAGAGGAACTAACCGGCCTCAGAGAACCTTCTTGCTCTTATCAATGATACGAATTGGATTCTCCTCAAAGGACGCATCTGCTTCTAGCTCAACCTCCTCGGGCTGAAAGATGTGAGATGGGTCTGAATGACAATGGCGCAACTATGATACGTGGAAGAATTCATGCATGGATTGATACCATTCTGGTAACTACAACTGATAGGCAACCTGCCCGACTCTCTTTAAAATCTCTAATGGCCCCACATACCTCGGTGAAATCTCACCCTTCTCCTTATCCGCTTGTGTCCCAGCCTCGATGAAACACGCAAGAAAACCTGATCCCCGACCACGAACTCCAAAGGTTGTCTGCGACGATCAGCATCAGACTTCTGTCGAGAATACGCGGTAGCCATCCGCTTCTGAATAAACTGGACCTGCTCAGAAGTCTCCTGCACAAGTTGTGGTCCTAGTGAAGCTGCCTCACTTTCCTCTAACAAGCACAATGGTGAACGGCATGGCCTAGCATATAAAGACTCGTATGGTGCCATCTCAATATTCACCTAGAAACTATTCTAATAGGAAAACACGAATAGGGGTATATGCTTCTCCCAAGATCCCCCAAAGTCTAGGATGCATGCACACAGCATGTCCTCTATCACCTGTATCGTACGCTCTGACTAGCCATCGTTCTGAGCATGGTATGTTGTGCTCAGAATCACATGTGTACCCCTCGCCCTCTAAAACCTCTTCAAGAAACGAGATTTAAAGAGGTCATCCCTATCAAGAACGATAGAACGAGGGACCCCATGAAGACGTACAATCTCTCAGATATACAACCTCTTGAGCTCGTCTACACTGAAGGTGTCCCGAATCAGAAAGAAGTTAACTACCTTCATGAGTCTATCAACAAAAACCCACACGACGTCATTTCCTAAAGGTGACCTCCACAATCCATTCATGAAATCCATTGCGACATCATCCCATTTCCACCCTGGAATAGGTAACTACTGTAACAACCCAGGTGGCTTCTGGTGCTTCGCCTTCATCTGCTGACAGGTGGAACACCTTCTTACAAAATCAGTTATCTCTCTCTTCATACCCGTCCACTAGTACTGACGCCTCAAATCTTGGTACATCATGGTAACCCCAGGATGAACTGCATATGATGAAGCATGAAACTCCAGCATCAGCTCCTCATATATATCCCCAGGAAACCACACTCATCCATCGAAATGCAAAACATCATCATCCCTAAACGTCCACCCAAGAGAATGGTCCCCACTTGCCACCGACTCCCGTAGAACTAGGCCTTCTGAATCCTATAGTTGTCTCATCCTCACTCAGTCCAGGAGGGTAGAAGACACAGCTAAAGAGGAATGATAAATCTGCCACTGACTATCGTGCACCTCCCGATGCATCTTAGAGAACAAGGCCATGAGCCGCCACTCACTTATGGCCTCATGCACCACATGTATCTGAGTCTTCCTTCTCAGTGCATCAGCTACTGCATTACCATTACCAAGTGTGTAGGCAAGCTCAAAATCGAAGGACTGTAGGTACCCGACCCAGCTACTCTGCCTCAGATTTAGGTCATGCTGAGTAAAGATATACCTGAGGCTTTTGGGGTCGGTGAAAACCACAAAATTCCCTCACAAAAGATAATTTCTCCAACAGCCTAACGCATGAACAACTACAGCTAACTCGAGATCATGCATCGGGTAATTCTTCTCATGTGGCCTCAATTGCGTAGACCCGTACGCAACAACTTGACCATACAGCATCAACATTAGTCCCATCCCAATACCTGATGCGACACAGTAAACTGTATAACTCTTATCCTGCTCTGGGAGTATCAGGATCAGTGATGAAGTCAACTTTCCCTTTAGGCCCTGAAAAGCTATCTCGTAAGCTTCCAACCAAATGAACTTCACACCCTTCTTATTTAGACCTTTCAATAGTGCTGCTAAGCGAAAGAAGTAATGTATGAAGCATCTGTAGTAACTAGCCAGCCCTAAGAAACTTCATATCTCAAACACGTTCTTATGCTGCACCAAGGAAACTACTTCCCTCACCTTCTCTGGGTCTACTGCAACTCTTGCCTTTGAGATAATGTGACCGAAGATGTGAATCCGGTCCATCCAGTAGTGGCACTTTGAGAGCTTAGCATATAGTCGATGCTCTCTCAGTGTACTGAATACAATCTCCAGAAGGGTGGAATAGTCGTGTTTAATGTAAGAGTACACCAAGATGTCGTACAATAATACTACCACAAAAAAATCAAGATATGGATGGAACACACGATTCATCAGAGCCATGAAAACTGCTGGCACATTCGTGAGTCTGAACGGAATAACCGAGTACTCGTATAGACCATACCTACTCCTGAAGGCTGTGAGTGGTATATCAGATGGTCTAACATGTAACTGATGATATCCAGTTCTCAAGTCAATCATCAAGAACACTCGTTCTTCATGAAGCTGATCAATCATTTCATCAATCCTCGACAAGGGATATCAGTTCCTAACTGTCAACTAGTTCAGCTTCAGATAATCCACACAAATTCTGAGGGTACCATCCGCCTTCTTTGCAAAAAGGACCAGATAACCCCAAGGAGAAGTACTGGGTCAGATAAAACCCTTCGACCGTAACTTCTCTAACTTCCTCTTGAGCTTCTACAAATCTGGTGTAGCTATCCTATAAGGAGGAATGGACATTGTTGATGAGCCTGGAAGAAGCTCAATGTAGAAATCCACCTCTCGCTCTGGAGGTAGACCTGAGAAGTTGTTCAGGAAGAAATCCCTGAAACGATCAACAACTGGAGGGAAATCCGTCTGACAATTCCCCTGATCATCCAGATACAAACTCGCAATCTGGGCTGTGACTCCACCTCACCCAAGATGCTCTGGTCTAGCTCGACTCGCCTAAACATCCCATTCTCCCTTGTATAGAAACCCTCTGCCCTCTGGTGATGTGAAACGCACCCTGCGACGATAGCAGTCTACAAAGGCTCGATATGGAACCAACCAGTCCATCCCAAGAATGACCTTATATGCTGTCATCTCTAAGACATAGTGATTCCAATGAAAGTGACACCCACCAACCTCAAGGTGGCACTTCTTTCACTGACTCACACCAACCTTTCTAGACCCCAACAGAGTTTCTAGAATCCTGATATTGGATGAAGTAGAAACACAGATCCCAAGGCTCTCCAAAACGGGTACAGATATGAAACTACGCATAGCACCTGTATCAAAAAGTATTGAAGATAAGACAGAAGATACTAAAATAGTACCTTTAAATATAGAAGGTTCGGGATCCTGCTCCTGCTGGGTCTGCTGCCCTGCATATGCCTGCCCAGTGTTGTGGCCCTATGACACAGCCTGACTCCCCTGATCTATCTCACACTGTTGCCTCTAAGATCCCGGTGTCTGGCTACCATGGTCACGACCACCATCTCATCCTGCACACCCTGTTGTGTTCTAGTACCCTGACTATTATGAAGCCACTGGTCCTTCTCTCGCACGCGACTCTGCACAGAACCCCTCTCACTAGCCATTGGTGGAAACGCCATGCAAAATCCCTGCATATTGCCCATCTTTCAGCATGATCGGCACTCCACTGGGTCTCGTGGACACTACGACCTCTTGTGCCCCTCTCTACCACACTAGTATCACATGATCGGGCCACCTGAAGAAGATTCCAGGCTAGTACAACCTCCCTGAGTGAAATCCATCCGTCTCTTCCTATTTCTAGCAGAAATAGTACTAGTAACTGGTGATGAACCGCCCTGTCCCACACCACTAGATTCACATAGGTTCTTCTCTGTAATCAGTGCCTGATTCACGATAGCGTATACTAATGGAAACCTGAAAACATTCACCAGCGTTCGGATTTCATATTGAAAACCATCTTTAAACGTCTGGCTCTCAATGTCTCATCACCCACCAGCACGGGTGAAAAACGCTGAAGTTCCATAAAATGACCAGAATAGTCCATCACTAACATAGCTCCCTACTGCAGATTCATGAACTCCCGAGATCTATATGTTCTCAGCGTATCTGGGAATAAAAAGACATAGAAGACTGTCTGAATGTCTTCCAACACCATGACCATGTGATGCTTTGACTAGGTGGTAACATCCCACCACCTCTTGGTGGAATCACGGAGCATATATGTCGCGAGCTTGACCCTACGCCCTGGAGGCATCTCAAGATGCTCGAAAATAGTCTGCATCGACCTTAGTCAAGACTCTGCACCCCTTTGGTCTGCCATCCCTTGAAAACATAGGCGGATGCTACTGCTGGAAAATATGAGTCTGCTCGGCAGTAGATGTGGCAGCCTGTGGTGCTTCCTGAATGGTCTGAATGAACCGCATAAAGCCTTCACGGAACTGCACCGATGCGGCAGTGTCCAGTATAATAGCTGGCGCCACATCTGCCTCTGCTGGAGGATCCATTGGTTTCCCATGGACCACCATTTCTGGAGTATAGTCGTCGCCGCTCTCCTGGCGAACAACGCATGTTCGTCTAGGCGTCATGAAACTACAAGGTCAAAAGCACACCTTAGATTCATGATTATTAAGACCGAAAAGTGAATGAACCACAAAGGAAACAACAGGAAGGAGGCATTTCATGATTTGAAAAACAAGACTACACAGCGTGTACAATGACTACACGACGTGTACCTGACTTCCCTTCAACTTCCCTGGTCCTTCGACACGGCTAAGCCACATGGCTCCCGTTGAAAAAAAACTACAAAGCGTGTATGTAGCCTACACGGTGTGTAAAGTGTTATTTTCCAACTTTCTGTATCGTTTGTGACACGGCTGACTACTCAGCTTGACACCAAAGGGCGTGTTACACCCGCACACGGTGTGTACACCACCCTGTTTCGCAGCCACACGGCTAACACCACACAGTATGTCCTTGAACAAGACTACATGGTGTGTCCCACAGGTACACAACATGTTTAAAGAGAGGTGACACTGGCCCGTGTTGTTAGTTACACGGCCGAGTCCCCAGGTCACACTACCCGGCGTGTTCATCATTTGACACGACATGTTCTGTATAGGAGTTCACTGACCCGTGTTATTAATTACACGACCGGTCTCTGGTTCAACTCTACATTGTGTTTACAAAATATACTCTTCATGTTTTACCCAAGACATTCCCTACCCTGTGTCACCGCCCACACGGTTTGTGACACGGGAAGAGACTACACGGTGTGTACTTAGGGTACATGACGTGTACTCCAAAAGGTCATTTTTCTTCTCGAACAGAAGAACATACACGACGTGTATAAAGTAATACATGGCGTTTATACTGGGTTTACAGACAGTATGCCTCAGAAACATCCTCGACAACCAAAAAATACCTAAAAACAACACCGAAGTGTCATATTCCGACCCGTGAGGGGCCATACTCCCCACGAATAGAGTTTCACATCTTATATGTGTTATAACTAAATAAACTAATGATCCACCAAATTATGGTCAATGGGGGCTTGTACACCCCAAAAAACAAAGTTTGGTGTCCATTCAATAATTAGGCTCAAACAAAAATACCATATCACATGAAGTTATTTACCAAGAAGTTATCTCAATAGCATGCTTTATTAGCACAACAACTATCATAACAACATGAAATTTCTAATGAACCTATATTTCATGGAAACTATGCATGGCATGTGATATCTAGGAAGTTCCTATATAATGTATGATATTTCATACCCTCATCTCATCAGGTTGCATCTAAATAGAACCCATTGATAAAATATAGCAGCACCATCACAAGTGCGTCACCCAATGGTGAAATCAAATAAACCGTAAAATTTTCATAATCAAAAGAATTTAAAATACGAGGTAAACTAGATTATCCATGTACACTGGTTAGCTGCGCCCAATCACAGCTTATTACCAACTACTATTCATCCTTTCCCTGAATACGGCTCTAAATAGTATGTCAATGAAATGAAACCCCCTCTGATACCACATTGTAACGTCCCGAACCCGGGTGCCACTCAACGAGTGTCCCGAACTCGGTTCGCCATGTGACCTCAAGCTTATTTCCCCAAACTCCAGAGGCTGCCGACTACCAGCGAGGGACCATGTATGATAGTGGGGAAACTATGCCCTCAATTTTCCAAGTGTAGTGCAGCGGAATACAAAATAAACATACAACAAACCGCGGAAGCAGTAAACTATACACAACTGAAATAAACAATAACAGTGGATATAACCAACAATATATAAATAATGATGATACTTGTCTCCTGTACTAAGAATATATCCAGAAAATGTTGTAAATCAATACAATACAACAAAATACAGAGCACAACAAAAAAATGAAAAATAGATTGTAGCAGCATCACGAGCCCAGGCTCAGTCCCATGCCCTCCTACTCCTCAGCAACAGTCAAGTACCTGTATAGGGACTCTTTCCACTATCTAAACGTGCAGAAATGTAATCTGTTTGGGCCAAAAAGCAAGAAAAAAACAGGGTGTGAGAATCATATCTCAGTAGGCACCCACCAAAGGCCCATGCCCAACTGCGGGTAAGCATGAAACAACAGTGTGCAGTAGTAAAATGCAATAAAGTAAGTAGTAATAAAAAGTAACTAACTACCAGTTTTATTTCCAATTTATTATTCATTTAACCATTTAAGAAAAACACCACAGTGAATTTCTAAGTAAGAAGTCAGCGTCCTCAGACAACCAAAATCTCACCCTCTGGTAATCAGAAGCCAACCTGTAGGTATAACCCTCAGGCGTAACAGAAATTTCCCTCAGACGTATGAAGTGTCTCCCTCAGGCACAGAAGTGAAGCCCTCATTCATGAAAGGTTTCCCTCAGGAAAAATAACTACAGCCATCGGGCAAAATAGTGTAGTGCCCTCTAGCAAATCACAACGACGCCCTCAGGATAAACAAGTAACTGGGCCATGCCCAACAGTTAAACAAGATGTAAACAAGAAATTCCACTCAAGGTAATTCTATAATTAGTACTTTAAAGGCATACCCTCGGGTATCCTGGCCAAACGACTAAACAGTGTAACACACCCACAGGGTGGTTTCGGATCCAATAAATGATCCCAACCATCATTTTAACATCATATTGAGATACCTAATCAATTATAGGTGTTCAAATATAGCAACGGCCTCAGCCACACGACACCCCAACATGAGTTCGTGGAAAAAACTGCACAAAACACTCAACAGTTGGAAAAACAAACACCAAGCCACCTACCTTATACGTCAATGAGCAGTATAAAAAATCATCGATCCCAGAAACACCCATGAATGGAATATATATGAGGTAATAAAACATTAATTCAACCTCAAATAACTCCCACTAGGAGAAGAATTGGTCAGCAACACCCTAGGAGAAGAGAGGGCTTACCCGCGCGGTTCCAACAAGACCATCTGAGGCGGAAACGGATTCCCGACGCTCGATCGGTTCATCCATGAAGATCCGGACTTCCTCCCCTGCTCCTTACTCTATTTCTAAACATTCCCTGTGAACAGGGGAGGCTACTGCCGATTTATGAAAAAAAAACACAGTACACAGAGTGTACTTCATTTAACTGTTCCTTTGGCGGCACCACCATATTGTTCATCCGTCGACATGAGTACACGGCATGTACTCATGAGTACACGACGTGTACTATCGCCCAACTGGCGACTGCTCCACCACCTAATTGTTTTGGCTTACCGACTGACTACACGGCGTGTAAAGGACCACTACACATCATGTAGTTGGTTCCTCCACCCTTCATCGCTGACATGGCTATACGCCCAGTGTACCCATTCCACATGGCCAAAAGTACATAGCGTGTGGAAAAAGTACATGGCATGTATTTCCAAAATTTAGGATTTTCCCCATTTTCAATATTTTATCCAAAAACACATAAGGAAAAGAGAAAAGTAGATTCATGTACCTCAAATATAAGAACCGAGTTCTTACAAACAACATGATTTTTTGGGGGTATGTTTCAAATGGATATCTCCTAGGGATTACCCATTAAGTAAATTTTATGACACAAAATGGATGCTATATTACATTATGATAATCACATATCACACCGAAATCCCAGTCAACATAGGGCATTGTCGGGACCTGAAAAATCTGCAAAGGAGAATGATAATCCCCTTTAATTCAATAGGGATTCTCTCTAATTTTCACCGAAGAATAGGGTAAAATTGTGGAGAATACTCAAAGGATGGCACAAGAAGAACCGTTCTATAGACAGGTCCAATGATAACGGTACGCAGCTAGTTCCATGACGCACCCCCTCTACGGACCATTGTCGTTCACAGAATAACAGTGGGGACCCTCCGCAGGCACGAAGCAGGACATGCGCCAAGCTGGTCCACCATCATGAACTGCCCCAGCTGCGACCCACGTCAACTGACCCGGAACGCATCCGCTATCTTTCACGAAATGGTTTGGAACCCTATGCGGCCACGAAGAACACCCCAATCTAGATTGGTTCAGGGAGGAGGTACGTTCAATGCCCCCCGGGAGTTGCGGATTGACCAAGTCATCCGTAAACTGGGTTTCTGATCATGGGCCTCCGAAAAAGGTTCCACGTGACCACAAATACACTCTTTACCCACTCTATAAAAGGAGAGGCATGGGAGGAGAAATTGGAGATCGACCAGATTTGGGAGCCCTGTATTCCTTATTTTCAATGGATCAGGTGATCCCGAATAACATTAGATGCACTACACGTCTTATTGCGACACTATGATGGGAACTCTGAAACAACCAGAAGTAGTGAAACATAGATGTTTCGTACATACCATTCAAGGATATGCCTTCTTCTTGTATATGCGTTTTCCAGCCCAGTCAATAAAAATCTCGGATGACCTTTGGCTGCAGTTCTTGTTCCACTTCAGCTTAATGCTTCCTAAAACAACGGTTTGTGAACTCATGAACTGCATGCAGTGGCAGAACGACAGGGTCTCATATGTCATGGAACGATGGAAAGGTCTTACCTACTCTCTGAACAGTCCAATGCCTCAAGAAAAGTTGCTTTCTAGATGCATAAATAATCTTTGATATTAGCAGTGAACACCACTCATACCAGTGGAGTGCCCCACTGTCTTCCGCCATCTCTCGGCCATTGCCCAGAGAATTGAGGACTCTCTACAGCAGACCAATTTAATGTCTCGAATAGCCTCGCAGGCTACCACAAAGAGAGAATCCAGAGCTGAAGTGTCCTTTGTCATGTTCAAAACAGCCCCTGTGCCTACTCCACCACTCAGGCCTCCACCCAATCGTCAAGGTTCCCTTGTATATTAGCGACTGCGTCCACCTAAGCAGGTAGATCAGATTGGATCGAAGCAGAACCGATTTGAGGAACAAAGACACAAAGTATAATCATTCCGAGAGGACCATGTCTATGGCTACTTCCTTGCCGCCAAGAATTGAAATTTAATCCACCTCCTGAAGCCAATGAAACCCAAAGTATTTGGTCGCAATGAAAGGCCAGGTTATTATCCCTACCATCGAATGTTGGGGCACAATATTCAGGAATGATTTGTCTTCAAAGACCTCCTAGAAAGGATGGTAAACTCTGGGCAGGTCGATTTGGGACCACACCCAGCACAAGTGACATATATTTCTACCACCAACTCCAACAATGGGGAGGGGTGGAAGGATTTTACCAGATAAAAGGTGCATAAATTCGATCACTAGATGACTTGGAAGACAATCAATTGAGCCTATGGCATACTCCGAGCTCAAATACAATAGTCGGTGTTGCCTCCAATAGCCCCCAATTCCACAAGACTGAAAATATAGGCCTCACAACCCTCCATGAGTCGTACATGTAACGCCCCGAGCATCCAAGATACGCTTCTCTTTCAACAATGCAATAGCTTTCATTGTACGTAAGTTCGAGATTCTAACACACCACGACCAATCAAAGTAGTAGTTATGAATAGAAATACCCACTTTTTGAAATTATATATATTTTATATTTCAAAATTTACTTCATTTATGGATTCATAATATCGAAATTAGCTTATGTTGAATTTTTGGTATTTTTCAGAGAACTTCCTATTTTTTATGAATAGTGAAAAATACTTAAAAACAAATTTTTTAATAAAAATAATTTATAGTGATAAATTTTACTATTGAGTGATTTTAAAGTATAATTAGAATATATTTTTACCATTTTATCCAATGGTGGTCATTAGAATTAATTTCACTTTGAAATTGGACATAAACAATTGTTAATCTTTTGATATATATTGTTTCTTAAAAACACGCTATTTGTTGTGACAACGGGAATTAATTATAAAACTAATTAATGAAACATATATGTTTTTAAGTTTGTAAAATAGACATTATTTTTGAATTTAGAATATCAATTATAGCTTAGGGTGAAATTTTGGCATTGTTCTGAAAAACATCAATTTTTGAGGAATAGTGAAAACACTAAGTGGTAGTTAAATAACTGAATTTTTCATTTAAAAGAAATATTACCACTTCTGTGATTTGATTTTAAAAAATCCGACATACATGGTTGTCATTAGGATGTAAAATTTGGTTCAACAGGATTACAACAATTTTTTGGTTAATAGTAACTTTTATGTTTAATTAATCAAGATTAAAGGTAATTAGTGAAATTTAAGGTAAAAATGGTATTATAAAAATATGAAATGACCTTTCCACTTGTCCTACCCCTATTGAATGTGTCACGGACGACCCAGAAAATCCATGGGTCAACATGGGGACCCCATGGAGCCACTTTGGTAGAAAAATGACATAAATAACATTTTATTTAATGTTAAAATAAAAATGTCACAAACAAGAGTTGTTTTACTAAAACAATTTTTAAATGGAGTTATAAAAATAATAGTTTTGACTATAAATATTCATTATAATGATAAAAATATTTCCTACGTTATGATATTTTTTTATAATTTTTATATATTAAATAAGTTAAATTATTTATGACACCATGATGATGCAGTGATTACCTCATTAATTAACGATTTAAATAAAATGAAAAGATAATGTAAAATCTAAGACATAAACTTGTCCAAAACCTATTGTATCAGTATATTTCTAACAATTATCACCTTATCCTAGAAATATATAAGTGTGGGACCTTTATAATCCAAAAAATAATTTCATAATTATGTAACATTTCAATCTTTCCAAGAGTGCCCCTCCTCTCCTCTTATAAAAGGCCCCCACCACTACCACCTTAATCACACCATAAAAGCCTTTTGGCTCGGCTGACCTCTACCCAAATACTCTCTAAACATCCCTCCCTTACTCTTAGAAGAATCTAATTGGGAATAAGTCTTCCCAATGAATCTTTTGGCTCAAATCAAAAAGAGTTACCCGATTTTAAGGTAATGTCTTCTCTAATGTTGTTTGGTTTTATTTTGATTCTCCAACCCCTTAAACTCTATTTATTCCATTATTTTGTAACAACACCAGTGTCTAAAATATACTAGAATGTTTTTATGATATTTATTTGTTTTACACTTACACACACCTTCGTCTAATGGTTAAAGAACATACTGTTTCTGTGGGTGGCGAAATACTTCCTCACGAAATGATGATTGTTCAATATTCTTTTAACACCTCTAATGGTGGACATTTTGATGACACTATTTTCATATATGATATATATATTATGTTTATGTTTTCCTTATTCTTCTGTATTTCTCATTTATGGCATACTTTATTATTTCCATTATGGGTAAACGCGATAATTTCATTTTTGGAAGTGCGGATTACCGCCCCCTCAAAGTGATTTGAATCGTTAATGCCATATGTGTGATGTATAAAGGATTGATTAAATGGTATTATACATTATATTATACTAGAATTATATTATACCTTTATATCATTATGTTTCATTTCATTAAAATATGAAATAGAAATGAAATTAGCGTTCATGCGTACGTACGACTTACCGTCTCCATGAACTGTGCATTACATTTCTTACCTCTAAATGTTATGTAATATTATTTACTAGATATATATGTTATATATGATATCTACATCGTGAATATAATTCTGTATATAATGGATATTTCACCACATGAACAACTTTTAATTATAAGAAGTATATTTTTGACTCAAGTACCAAAGATCGACAAAACGACTGTTATTAACATAAATAATTACATAATGTTCATAACATGGTAATAAGTGATATAAAAGGAATAATAAACTTGAAAAAGGTTCTTAAGTAATTATAAATTAACTCTAGTTTATTATTCATGAGATCAAATAACGGTCGAGTGAATTCGGACACGAGGTAAGGGAATTTCTTAACCCATTTTCCATTCTTTGGGTTAATCTCCTACTTTCAAATTATGTTATGATATTATTATGTACTATCTTGTATTTGTAAATTATTTATGTGTACTTATATTGAATACACATAATAGTTCTATTTTATTTAAAAAAATGATCTTGTTAAGGACTACATCTCAATCTCCTTTCATTGAGGCATATTTTGTTTTATACACAACTTTCTCTTATATTGTGTATAAACCCCTTTAACTTTCACGTTTATTCAAAAGGAATCTTTTTTATACGAAGTGTTTTACTAAACGACAAAAATGGAATGTTTTTCTTGCCATACATATGTGGCGACAATGACTTCTCCGCCGACGTGACCATTATTTGAGTTTCGGCTTCCTCTACAAGCCATAACATTTTATTAATGAAAAATAAATACAAAGTTTTAACTTTCTTTTATTTTAGTATTGAAAATGGGTTTGAAAGTGTTTTTTATTATATCAATGTGTTGTATTTATATCTTGTGATTGAAATGTGGAAATTTTATGTTTCCTTTATGCATGTTTTATGTGATACGATTATGTTATGGTTTATGATATGTTTAAACCTATTTACACGAGGAATGCATTAGACTTAATAAGTGATGGGTGGCGCCCGCTACAGATCCTCGATGCATCGGTAGGTCTCATGAGACAAACTAGTGTCTTGGAATGAGGCCTTGACAAAATCTTAATTGTGGTCTTGGTACAAGGCCTTGGATATGTGGTTATGATAGTCTGGAATTATGCATTCCATCATTATGAAAGTGGTTATTGATATTGAATGTGATTATTTGACTAGTAGAATATCCATGTGAGTAAGTAAATGGAATTATTTAATTTATTTCTTCCATATTATTCTGAAGTTAAAGTTTAAAAAGGCTTTTGTTTTAGTTATACATTTCCTTAAATGTAAATTTTTATTTATGAAAGCTTCCGCAATATTTTTATCCTTACTGAGCATCTGAGCTCACCGCTTTCAATGTTTTAATATTTTCCAGGATGTGGAGAAGTATTATATGAATGACCAGTAGGGATAGTCAGAATAGGATATGAGTGTGGACTATGGAGACTTTTTTATTGTAGTTTTTCACTTTATGATGTAATGTATAATTTTTGAATGTATCTAGTGTTTCCATGTCTACTAAACTAATCTGTCTTTAGAGACTTAATCTTTTGTGATCATGCCAATGTTACACAATAATGCACCGACTCTGGAAAATTAGGGTCAGGGCATTACAGTTGGTATCAGAGGCAGTTTAGTACTAACCTTGGAAGCAAGATTTAGATAAACTCTGATTGGAGCACATAGCCCAAAGATAGACTTTGAGGATTAGCATAGAAGAACTTCCTAGAATTTTGGTATTATAGAGATTTTGTGAGTTTTTCGAAAAATACATCCATGTCTGGATACGAGCAGGTAGAGGCGGCTCTGGTACAGATGTACCTAGGGGTAAAACCAAAAAACACCGCTTTGAGCTAGACTCAGATGGGAACTGGTGCACGACAATGGGCCTTGCTTCACTCTTGGTTACAACACTCCCAAGGGATATGCTTAGGATAATTCTAATTTTCATTACCAACCACTATGAAGGGTTATGAGTATATACTTCCTCAAAGAAAACATTTTTATGGATTATATCCATAAATAGTTCAATTTATGTTAAGTATTTTACAAGTATGGAATTATGTATTTTGATTTATAAACTAATCTAGTTTATTCCATTGTTTAGAAATAGCGCCTAGTGTAAGGAATGGAAACCGTATCAATGCACGCACTCCGTGTCGGGATTTCCCTCCTACTCAAGATAATTATTGTGGATCTGGAGATAAAACTAGTATGGAGTACCCTGATCCGCAACATGGAGGATCAATGTTAGACCGCTTCATGAGGCAACAACCACCAACATTTAATGGGGGTACAAATCCATTAGTAGCTGAGCAATGGATAAACTCCTTAGAAAAAATATTCCATGCCTTGGGGAGTAGCGAAAGGGAGAAGGTTGTCATGGCAGTCTACCACCTCACTGGAGATGCCGATCAATGGTGGTCGCTGATTCAAAACACAAAGGAAGATGAAGAAGTATCAAATATGGAATTGAGAGAGATCAAAGATCTTTTCTTAGAGAAATACATTCCACATGACCATCGAGCAGATATGGAAAGGCAATTTCTGAGTCTGAGGCAGAAGGAGGATGAGATTGTTGCAAAGTATGAGGCCAACTTTACAAGTTTAGTGAGGCATGCTGCAGATTATATACATAACCCAAGAAGTAAGATTGATCATTTCTTTGATGGGATAAAACCATTTCTCCATCGAGAATTAGTCTCACAAACCTTCTCGTCATACTAAGATATCGTATCGTGTGCTATCAAGACAGAAAATTAATTCTCTAAGCCTTATGACATTAAAGAAAAGAAAGAAAAGAAGAGATCTTCTGATCAATCTAGAAATGGAAATAAGGGGAAGAAGGGAAGAGTTGAATATCAGTCCTGTAGTAATTGTGGAAGGAAACACCCTAGTACTTTCTTGAAGGGAATGGGGGTATGTTACATGTGTGGTGAAAAAGGACACCAAGATCATGATTGCAAGGGAAAGAACGTTGCTGTCAATGTTGAATTCTACAATTGTAGGTAAATGGGGCATTATTCAAATGAATTTCCTAAGCATCAAGAAAACTTACCTTAGAAAAGGCCAATGGATCAAGGACAATCTTATATTGTTACTACAGTTGAAGTGGAATAATTAATGTATTGGTGCTTTTGGACTCAAGGATTATATTCTGGTTATAAGGATAATGTGATATATATATATGGATTGCACTATAGTACTTGTTGTTTTCATTAAGGATTTAATATGATGAAGGTAATCATATTTTTAGTATGTGACAATAAGAGAAACATTACTTTGTTTGGGGAATCTGATGTTACAATTGATTTGGTAATTTAGGAACCTTTTAGAGAAAGTCTGGATAGAGGTATTTTGGATAATTATAAAGGATGGAATGAATTAAGATGAACTTTTGATAGTATTGTTTATGGTTAAAAAATTTTTGAAGATTATTTTTGGAATATTATAATACTATATTTTTTGGAAAAGGACAACCTATAGGGTGGGGAATAACTCGTCGCGTCGGACAAAGCTATAGGAATCGAACCCACAACCATGGTGCAACAGGCTTTTATTACCTACAACTAGCCTACAAAAAGTCCCTGGTTATTACAAAACGTTTTCCTAATCTAATTGGTATGTGTTAATATTTGGAACCTTATACAATTGTGATAAATAGAATATTTTCAAGTTCTATTACCTTTTAGAGTGAAAGATTGGTTTGTGGTAAAAATTTATTAAAAAATGAAATTCTACATGACCAGTGTGCATATTCCCTTACGTTCTTAGTAAATATCCTAAATAAATTCCTCAACTTTCTAAAAAGTAACATAAAACAAAAACGTTGGCGGTTAACTTTTACAACTGGGGATTCAATGACCGTTTAACCAATCACAAGTTTGTGATTTTCTTATGGTTAACTTTCTCCTAATCCAGTTTTCTACAACTCTCCATCAAACCATGATGGTTTGTTTTTCTTCCATATCCATATTTTCATAGAATCCTAGTATAGGCTATCTCGGGTTACCTTTGTACATATCTTTCTTTCTTTTAAAGTTATATTTTTATTAACCTTATTTCAGATGTGGGTTTTCCACACATGTATTTTCTATTTTTAACCTTTTATTTTCAATGAAATTTTCAAATTGCGAGGACACAATTTATTTAAGGAGGGGAGAATGTAACACCCTGAGCTTCCACGACACGTTTCTCTTTCAATAATGCAATAGCTTGCATTGTACGCAAGTTCAAGATTCTAACACACCGCGACCAATCAAAGTAGCAGTTATGAATATTAATACCCACTTTTTAAAATTATATATATATTATATTTCAAAATGGACTTCATTTATGGATTCATAATATCGAATTTATCCTATGTTGATTTTTTGGTATTTTTCTGAGAACTTCCAATTTTTTATGAATAGTGAAAAATACTTCAAAACAGCCTTTTTAATCAAAATAATTTATAGTGATAAATTATAATATTGGGTGGTTTTAAAGCATAATTAGAAAATATTTTTATTATTTTATCCAATGGTGGTCATTAGAATTAATTTCACGTTGAAATTGGACATAAAAAAATGTCAATCTTTTGATATATATTTTTTCTTAAAAACACGCTATTTATTGTGACAGTGGGAATTAATTATAAAATTAATTAATGAAACTTATATGTTTGTAATTTTGTAAAATATACATCATTTTTGAATTCGGAATATCAATTATAGCTTAGGGTGATATTTTGGCATTGTTCTGAAAAACTTCAATTTTTGGTGAATAGAGAAACCACTAAGTGGTAGTTAAATAACTGCTTTTTCATTTAAATGAAATATTACCACTTATGTGATTTTATTTTCAAAAATCCAACATAAATGGTTGTCATTAGGAAGTAAAATTTGGTTCAATGGGATTGAAATAATTTTTTTGTGAATAGTATCTTTTAAGTTTAATTAATCGCGATTAAAGGTAATTAATGAAATTTAAGGTACAAATGGTATTATAAAAATAATAAATGACATTTACACTTGTCCTAACCCTATTTTATGTGTCATGGCAAACCAATACAATCCATTGGTCAACATGGGGACCGTATGGAGCCAATTTGGTAGGAAAATGACATAAATAACTTTTTATTTAATGTTAAAAAAAATGTCACAAACAAGAGTTGTTTTACTAAACCAATTTTTAAATGGGGTTATACAAGTCATAGTTTTGACTATAAATATTAATTAGAAAGATAAAAAGATTTCCTACATCATGATAATTTTTTATAATTTTTAGACATTAAATAAGTTAAATTATTTATGACACCATGATGATGCAGCGATTACCTCATTAATTAACGATTTAAATAAAATGAAAAGATAATGTTAAATATAAGACTTACACTTGTCAAAAACCTATTTTATTAGTATATTTAGAACCCTTACCACCATATCCTAGAAATATATATGTTTGGGACCTTTATAATCCGAAAAATAATTTCATAATAATGTAACAATTCAATCTTTCCAAGAGTGCCCCTCCTCACCTCTTATAAAAGGCCCACAACACTACCACCTTAATCACACCATCAAAGCCTTTTGACTCGGCCAAACTCCTCCCAAATACTCTCTCAACTTCCCTCCCTTACTCTTATAAGCATCACATTGGGCATAAGTCTTCCCATGGAAGCCTTTGGCTCAAATCAAAAAATGTTACTCGATTTTAAGGTAATGTCTTCTCTAATGTTGTTTTGTTTTATTTTGATTCTCCAACCCCATAAACACTTTTTATTCCTTTATTTTGTAACAACACCAGTATATAAAATATACTAGAATGTTGTTATGATATGTATTTGGTTTACACTTACACACACATTCGTCTAATTGTTAAAGAACATACTGTTTTTGTGGGTGGCGAAATACTGCCTCACGAAACGATGATTGTTCAATATTCTTTTAACACCTCTAATGGTGGCCATTTTTATGAAACTATTTTCATATATGATATATATATTATGTTTATGTTTTTCTTATTTTTCTGTATTTCTCATTTATGGTATACTTTATGATTTCCATTATGGGTAAACGCGATAATTTCATTTTTGGAAGTGCGGACTACCGCCCCCTCAAAGTGATTTGAATCGTTAATGCCATATGTGGGATGTATAAAGGATGTATTAAATGGTATTATACATTATATTATACTGGAATTATATTATACCTTTATATCATTATTTTTAAATTTAAAATATGAAATAGAAATGAAAGTAGCGTTCATGCGTACGTACGGCTTACCGTCTCCATGAATTGTGCATTTCATTTCTGACCTCTAAATGTTATGTAATATTATGTACTAGATATATATGTTATATATGATATCTACATCATGAATATAATTCTGGATATAATGGATATTTCAGCACATGAACAACTTTTAATTATTAGAAGTATATTTCTGACTCAAGTACCAAAGATTGACAAAACGACTGTTATTAACATAAATAATTACATAATGTTCATAACATGGTAATAAGTGATATAAAAGGAATAATAAACTTGAAAAAGGTTCTTAATCAATTATAAATTAACTCTAGTTAATTATTCAGGAGATCAATGAACGGTGGAGTGAATTCGGACATGAGGTAAGGGAATTTCTTAACCCAATTTCCATTCTTTGGGTTAATCTCATACTTTCAAATTATGTTATGATATTATTTTGTCATATCTTGTATTTGTACTTTCTTCATATGTACTTATATTGAATACACATAATAGATCTATTTTATTTAAAAAAATGATCTTGGTAAGGACTACATCTCAATCTCCTTTCATTGACGCATATTTTGATTTATACACAACATTCTCTTATAGGGTGTATAAACCCCTTTGACTTTCACGTTTTTTCAAAAGGAATCTTTTTTATACAAAGAGTTTTAATAAACGACAAAAAGGGAATGTTTTTCATGCCGTACATATGCGGCGACAATGAATTCTCCACCGTTGTGACCATTATTTGAGTTTTGGCTTCCTCTACAAGCCATAACTTTTTTTAATGAAAAATAAATACAAAGTTTTAACATTATTTTATTTTGGTATTGAAAATGGTTTTGAAAATGTTTTTTTATTTTATCAATGTGTTGTATTGATATCTTTTGATTGAAATGTGGAAATGTTATGTTTCCTTCATGCATGTTGTATGTGATACGATTATTTTAGGGTTTATGATATGTTTAAAACTATTCATATGAGGAATGAATTGGACATAATAAGTGACAGGTGGAGCCTGATACAGCTCCTCGATGCATCAGTAGGTCTCATGAGACAAACTAGTGTCTTGGCATGAGGCCTTGACAAAATCTTAATTGTGGTCTTGGCATGAGGCCTTGGATATGTTGTTAGGATAGTCTGGCATTATGCATTCCATTATTATAAAAGTGGTTATTTATATTGCATGTGATTATTCGACTAGTAGAATATCCATACGAGTATGTAAATGGAATTATTTAATTTATTTTTCTCATATTATGCTGATGTAAAGTTTAAAAAGGCTTTTGTTTTAGTTATATATTGCCTTAAATGTTAATGTTTATTTACAAAAGCTTCAGCAATATTGTTATCCTTACTGAGCATCTGAGCTCACCCCTTTTAATGTTTTAATATTTTCTAGGATGTGAAGAAGTATTGTATTAATGACCTGTAGTGATAGTCAGAAGAGGATATGAGTGTGGACTATGGAGACTTTGTTATTGTAGTTTTTCACTTTATGATGTAATGTAACATTTATGAATGTATCTAGTGTTTGCAAGGCTACTAAACTAATCGGTCATTCGAGACGTAATCTTTTGTGATCATGCCAATGTTACGCAATAATGCACCGACTATGGGTAACTGGGGTAGGGGCGTTACAGTTGGTATCAGAGGCAGTTTAGTACTAACCTTGGAAGCTATATTTAGATAAACTCTGATTCGATCACATATCCCAAAGATAGACTTTGAGGATTAGAATAGAATAACTTCCTAGAATATTGGTATTATAGAGATGTTGTGAGATTTCCGAGCAGTACATCCATGTCTGTATACGAGCAAGTAGAGGCGGCTCTGGCACAGATGTACCTAGCGGTAAAACCTAAAAACACCGTTTTGAGCTAGACTCGAACGAGAACTGGTGCACGACAATGGGCCTTGCTGCACTCTTGGTTACGACACTCCTAGGGGATATGCTTAGGAAAATTCTGATTTTCATTACAAACCACTATGATGGGTTATGAGTATGTACTTCCTCAAAGAAAACATATTTATGGATTATATCCATAAATAGTTCAATTTATGTTATGTATTTTACAAGTATGGAATTATGTATTTTTATTCATAAACTAATCTAGTTTATTCCATTTTTTAGAAATGGCGCCTATTGGAAGGAATGGAAACCGTATCAATGCACGCACTCTGTGTAGGGATTTCCCTCTTGCTCAAGATAATTATTGTGGATCTGGAGATATAACTGGTATGGAGAACCCTGATCTGCAATGTGGAGGATCAATGTTAGACTACTCCATGAGGCAACAACCACCAACATTTAATGGGGGTACAAATCCATTAGTAGCTGAGCAATGGATAAACTCCTTAGAAAAAATATTCCATGCCTTGGGGAGTAGCGAATGGGAGATGGTTGTCATGGCAGTCTACCGCCTAACTGGAGAGGCAGATCAATGGTGGTCGCTGATTCAAAACACAAAGGAAGATGAAGAAGTATCAAATATGGAATTGAGAGAGTTCAAAGATCTTTTCTTAGAAAAATACATTCCACATGTCCATCGAGCAGATATGGAAAGGCAATTTCTGAGTCTAAGGCAGAAGGAGGATGAGAATGTCGCAAAGTATGAGGCTAACTTTACAAGGTTAGCGAGGCATACTGCAAATTATATACGTAACCCAAGAAGTAAGATTGATCTTTTCTTTGATGGGATAAAACCATTTCACCATCAAGCATTAGTCCCACAAACCTTCTCGTCATACGAAGATATCGTCTCGTGTGCTATCAAGATGGAAAAGGAATTCTCTAAGTCATATGACTTTAAAGAAAAGCAAGAAAAGAAGAGATCTTCTGATCAATTTGGAAATGGAAATAAGGGGATGAAGGGAAGAGTTGAATATTAGTCCTGCAGAAAATGTGGAAAGAAACACCCCGGTACTTTCTTGAAGGGAATGGGGGTATGTTACAAGTGTGGTGAAAAAGGACACCAAGCTCATGATTGCAAGGGAAAGAAAGTTTTTGTCAATTTTGAATGCTACAATTGTAGGGAAATGGTGTATTATTCAAATGAATGTCCTAGGTGTCAGGGAAACTTACCTCAGAAAAGGCCAATGGATCAAGGACAATCATATACTGTTACTATAGTTGAAGTAGAATAATTAATGTATTTGTGCTTTTGGACTCAAGGATTATATTCTGGTTATAAGGATAATGTGATATATATATATGCATTGCACTACAGTACTTGTTGTTTTCATTAAGGATTTAATATGATGAAGGTAATCATATTTTTAGTATGTGACAATAAGAGAAACTTTACTTTGTTTGGGGAATCTGATGTTACAATTGATTTTGGAATTTAGGAACCTTTTAGAAAATGTCTGGATAGAGGTATTTTGGATAATTATAAATGTTGGAATGAATTTAGACGAACTATGGATAGTAATTTTAAGGTTAAAACATTTCTGAAGATTATTTTTGGAATATTATAATACTATATTTTTAGGAAAAGGAAAACCTACAGGGTGTGGAATAACCTCTCGCGTCGGACAAAGCTGCAGGAATCGAACCCACAACCATAGTGTGAAAGGCCTTTATTACCAACCACTAGCCTACAGTAAGTCCCTAGTTATTAAAAAGAAGTTTTCCTAATCTAAATGGTATGTGTTAATATTTGGGACCTTATACAATTGTGATAAATAGAATATTTTCGAGTTCTATTACCTTTTAGAGTGAAAGATTGGTTTGTGGTAAAAATTTATTAAAGAATGAAAGTCTACATGACCCGTATGTATATTCCATTACGTTTTTATTAAATCTCCTAAATAAATTCCTCAACATTATAAAAGGTAACTTAAAACAAAAACATTGGCGGTTAACTTTTCCAACTGGGGATTCAATGACCGTTTAACCAACCACAATTTTTTGATTTTCTTGTGGTTAACTTTCTCTTAATCCAATTTTCTACAACTCTCCATCAATCCTTGATGGTTTTATTTTCTTCCATATCCATATTTTCATAGAATCCTAGTATGAGCTATCTCGGGTGACCTTTTTACTTATCTTTATTTCTTTTAAAGTTATATTTTTATTAACCTTATTTCTGATGTGAGTTTTCCACAAACGTATTTTCTATTTTCAACCATTTATTTTCAAAGAAAATTTTCAAATTGTGAGGATTCAATTTATTGAATTAGGGGATAATGTAACACCCCGATCTTGCCCGATACGTTTCTCTTTCAATAATTCAATAGCTTGCATTGTACGCATGTTTGAGATTCTAACACACCGCGACCAATCAAAGTAGCTGTTATGAATAGTAATACCCACTTGTTGAAATTATATATATTTTATATTTCAAAATGTACTTCATTTAGGGATTCATAATATCGAAATTAACCTATGTTGAAGTTTTGGTATTTTTCTGAGAACATTCATTTTTTATGAATAGTGACAAATAATTAAAAACAACCTTTTTAATGAAAATAATTTATAGTGATAAATATTACTATTTATTGGTTTTAATGTATAATGAGAATATATGTTTACCATTTTATCCAATGGTGGTCATTATAATTAATTTCACTTTGAAATTAGACATAAACAATTGTCAATCTTTTGATATATATTGTTTCTTAAAAACACGCTATTTGTTGTGACAGTGGGAATTAAATCTAAAATTAATTAATGAAACTTATATGTTTGTAATTTGGTAAAATAGAAATAATTTTTGAATTCTGAATATCAATTATAGCTTAGTGTGAAATTTTGGCATTGTTCTGAAAAACTTCAATTTTTGGTGAATAGTGAAACAACTAAGTGGTAGTTAAATAACTGATTTTTTATTTAAATGAAATATTACCACTTCTGTGATTTGATTTTAAAAAATCTGACATACATGGTTTCCATTAGGAATTAAAATGTGGTTCAATGGGATTAAAATAATTTTTTGATGAATAGTAACTTTTAAGTTTAATTAATCGTGATTAAAGTTAATTAGTGAAATTTAAGGTGAAAATGGTATTATAAAAATATGAAATGACCATTACACTTGTCCTACCCCTATTGGATGTGTCGTGGCCGACCAATAAAATCCATGGGTCAACTTGGGACCCCATGGAGCCACTTTTATAGGAAAATTACATAAATAACTTTTTATTTAATGTTAAAATAAAAATGTCACAAACAAGAGTTGTTTTACTAAAATAATTTTTAAATGGGGTTATACAAGTAATAGTTTTGACTATAAATATTCATTAGAAATCTAAAAAGATTTCCTACATCACGATTTTTTTATAATTTTTAGATATTAAATAAATTAAATTATTTATGACACCATGATGATGCAGCGGTTACCTCATTAATTAACAATTTAAATAAAATGAAAAGAAAATGTAAAATCTAAGACCTACACTTGTCAAAAACCTATTGTATGAGTAGATTTAGAACCCTTATCACCTTATCCTCGAAATATATAAGTGTGGGACCTTTAGAATCCGAAAAAGCATTTCATAATAATGTACCATTTCAATCTTTCCAAGAGTACCCCTCCTCTCCTCTTATAAAAGGCCCCCACCACTACCACCTTACTCACACCTTAGAAGCTTTTTGGATCGGCCACCCTCTACCCAAAATACTCTCTCAACTTACCTCCCTTACTCTTATATTCCTCACATTGGGATGAAGTCTTCCCATGGAAGCCTTTGGCTCAAATCAAAATGATTTACCTGATTTTAAGGTAATGTCTTCTCTAATGTTGTTTTGTTTTATTTTGCTTCTCCAACCCCTTAAACTCTTTTTATTCATTTTTTTTGTAACAACACCAGTATCTACAAAATAAAATTATGTTTTTATGATATTTATTTGGTTTACACTTACACAAACCTTCGTCTAATGGTTAACGAACATACTGTTTCTGTGGGTGGTGAAATATTGTCTCATGAAACGATGATTGTTCAATATTATTTTAACACCTCTAATGGTGGAAATTTTGATGACACTATTTTCATATATGATATATATAATATGTTTATGTTTTCATTATTCTTCTGTATTTCTCATTTATGGCATACTTTATGATTTCCATTATGGGTAAACGCGATAATTTCATTTTAGGAAGTGCGGACTACCTCCCCCTCAATGTGATTTGAATTGTTAATGCCATATGTGGGATGTATAAAGGATGGTTTAAATAGTATTATACATTATATTACACTAGAATTATATTATTACTTTATATCATTATGTTTCATTTAATTAAAACATGAAATTGAAATGAAATTAGCGTTCATGCGTACGTATAGCTTACCATCTCCATGAACGGTGCATTTCATTTCTTACCTCTATATGTTATGTAATATTATGTACTGGATATATATGTTATATATGATATCTACATCATGAATATAATTCGGGATATAATGGATATTTCACCACATTATCAACTTGTAATTATAAGAAGTATATTTTTGACTCACGTACCAAAGATTGACAAAACGACTGTTATTAACATAAATAATTACATAATGTTCATAACATTGTAATAAGTGATATAAAAGAAATAATAAACGTGAAAAAGGTTCTTACGAAAATATAAATTAACTCTAGTTTTTTATTCAGGAGATCAAAGAATGGTCGAGTGAATTCGGACACGAGGTAAGGGAATTTCTTAACCCGATTTCCCTTCTTTGGGTTAATCTCCTACTTTCAAATTATGTTATGATATTATTAGGTCGTATCTTGTATTTGTACTTTCTTTATGTTTACATATATTTAATACACAGAATAGATCTATTTTATTTAAAAAAATTGATATTGGAAAGGACTTCGTCTCAATCTCCTTTTATTGAGGCATATTTTGTTTTATACACAACTTTCTCTTATATGGTGTATAAAACCCTTTGAATTTCACGTTTATTCAAAAGGAATATTTTTTATACGAAGCGTTTTAATAAACGACAAAAATGGAATGTTTTTCTTGTCGTACATATGCGGCGACAACGACTTCTCAGCCACCGTGACCATTATTTGAGTTTCGGATTCCTCTACAAGCCATAAATATTTTTTAATGAAAAATATATACAATGTTTTAAAATTATTTTATTTTGGTATTGAAAATGGGTTTGAAAGTGTTTTTTTGTTATATCAATGTGATGTATTGATATCTTGTGATTGAAATGTGGAAATGTTATGTTTCCTTTATGAATTTTTTATGTGATACGATTATGTTATGGTTTATGATATGTTTAAACCTATTCATATGAGGAATGCATTGGACTTAATAAGTGACGGGTGGAGCCCGCTACAGCTCCTCGATACATCAGTAGGTCTAATGAGACAAACTAGTGTCTTCGCTCGAGGCCTTGACAAAATCCAAATTGGGGTCTTTGCACGAGGCCTTGGATATGTGGTTATGATAGTCTGGCATTAAGCATTCCATCATTATGAATGTGGTTATTGATATTGCATGTGATAATTCGAATAGTATAATATCCATGTGAGTAAGTAAATGGCATAATTTAATTTATTTTTTCCATATTATGATGAAGTTAATGTTTAAAAAGGCTTTTGTTTTAGTCATACATTGCCTTAAATGTTAATGTTTATTTACAAAAGCATCCGCAATATTGTTATCCTTATTGAGCATCTGAGCTCACCTCTTTCATTATTTTAGTATTTTCCAGGATGTGAAGAAGTATTGTATGAATGTCCTGTAGGGATAGTCAGAAGAGGATATGAGTGTGGACTATGGAGACTTTGTTATTGTAGTTTTTCACTTTATGATGTAATGTAACATTTATGAATGTATCTAGTGTTTCCATGGCTACTAAACTAATCGGTCTTTCGAGACTTGATCTTTTGTTATCATGCCAATGTTATGCAATAATGCACCGACTCTGGGTAACTGGGGTCAGGGTGTTACAGTTCATCTAGGCATAATAAATAAGGGTGAAGACAATTGCACGAAGAGAAGTCCATGACGAGGCCAAAGTTAGCCCCGATGTTGTCAGATTTCATGCCCTCAAACTTGGATCCACGGGCACCGACCCCCCAAACGGCACCATTAAGGACAACCGATCGGGTTGACTTGTCAGAGGATGAGGAGCCAATATTTGGTTCCATAAAATTCATCCATCTTATGGAATAATTCCCTGATTAAGGGTATGGTTATGAACCTGGGTTCCCAACGGAAAGAGACATAAGGGGGAATCGTAGAGGCAGGGGATACCGGGGGAGGCGCAGTCGAGGCCGAAATCAACCCTACGATTGGACCTCGGCCTTAACCGTCAATATCACAGAAACCCGTGGGAGAGCCCTTCAACGGACTCAGTAGGAGATATAATGTCCCTCTACCTCCACTGGCAGCCACTCTGGCCCCATTATTCTGTGGTACCCATGAGAGGAGAAACAAGTTTCTAGCCGCCTAGTGCTCACAAACAGAACGGCCGGGCCGGATCCCCAAAATGTTTGGACACCATTGACATCTGACCCCATGACCATTCCCTCCTCGCCTAATATTCCAATTCCCAAGCTGCCCACTAAGACTCCCCCACAAATGGAGAAGCGTCGGCCACTAGAGCAGAAATACAATATCCTTAAGCAGCTGGCATCGGTACCAGCCAAACTGTTGATCTGGGATGCCATGATTTTGTCAACAGACCTCAGGGAGGCACTTATATAAGCCTTGCTCAGACCCTAAGAGTTTCAAGCCGAGGTAGCTACCACCGAGATTTACCAGACGGAGACTGGCTCGGGTGAATGCAATGCGGTGATTTCCTACACTGATCAGGATGAAGATGTCATCATGCATGGACACTTCAATCCACTATATGTGTCCAACATACTAAATGATGTTGAGATCAGTAAAGACTTTATTGAAAAAGGTTCTAGCGTTAACCTCCTTCTCCAACAAACACTATGTAAGTTGGGCTGTAATGAGAATGACCTAGTACCCTCATCCAAAACTATGTTATGTTACGACAAGAGTGAACAGAAGCCAATGGGACAAATTAAGATAAAACCCCATTTTGGAGAACTTGTGGCCTACTCATAATTCTTGGTGGTCTGATAGAACACACCATTCAATGACCTACTGAGAAGGTCGTGGCTCCACAAGCACATAGTCATTCCATCATCCTACAACTAGTGTATTAAGTACTATGTTAATGGGAAAAGTGGTAAATTGTAGGACGAAAAGGACCCTTTTGATCTCTCCGTGTCACACTACATTGACACCTGGTTTTATGAGAAAAAGAAGAATAAAATTTCAGTCGATGGTGTCAAATGGATCCCCACTACAAATGGACTAGAAAAGGTTCCTAATGACCCCCTCAAGTAGCTTGGCAGAGACTACGTACTGCCCATCAACCATGTTGAGAGCATGGGTTCATGTCTGGACATGAACCCATCTATCCTCATGACTTCAGCCATAACGGACAAGCATGAAAATGCAGGAACGTCTTCCAACCCTCAATTTGGGGGAGAATACTTGAGCAAGGACACACAAAATGCCTCGTCTCCGGACTCCCAAGAACCCGTGCTGGGAGATCACCCCCCGTCAGATCAAGAATATGAGGAATTTGGAGAAGAAGAGGAGGATGATCTCAGGGATTCACCTCCCGCATTTGAGGAAGGTATCTCCACCAAGGTGGATGAGCGTAGGGAAATAGACCTGGGTACAGAGGAAGAACCGAGATCCACTCTTGTTAGTGCATCCTTTTCTCCAAAGGTGAACAAGGTATATACCTCCTTACTGAGGCAACACCGAGATGTTTTTGTCTTGAATTACAAAGAAATGTCGGGACTCGATCCCAAATTGGCGACGCATCACCTAGGTCTGCCAGAAGACCACCGGGGCTATAAAGAAGCCACCAGAAGGACACACCCATCACATTCTACCAAAATAGAGGTTGAAGTCGATAAAATTATTAAAGTGGCCTTCATTCGGGAGGTCCAATACCCCATCTGGTTGGCCAACATCGTCCCTGCCAGGAAAAAGAACGGACAAATCTTAGTATGCATTGATTTCAGAGATCTCAATCGGCATTGTCTGAAAGATGATTTCCCAGTTTCGATCACCGAATTATTAATCAATGCAATGGACGGGTATGAGGCTCTTTCCTTCATGGATGGTGATTCTGGGTTTAATCAAATCAGGATGGCCTAAGAAGACAAAGAAGCCACTACCATCATGGACCCTCAAGGAGTATTTTGTTACAGGTTCATACCCTTTGGTCTCAAGAACTCTAGCGCCACATATCAGCATGTCATGCATAGTATCTTTAAACCATTACTAGGGAGATTTGTTGAATGCTACGTGCATGACATGGTGGTTAAATCAAGACAATGCTCAGATCACCTATCAGACCTTGAGATCATCTTCAACAAACTTTGACAGCATATCCTGAAGATAAACCCCTTGAAATGCACCTTCGGGGTTACCTCAGGGAAATTCCTTGGCATCGTCATACGCTATCGTCGCATCGAAGTCCAACCTGAAAAGAAAATGGCTATGCACAGCATGCCACCCCCCCCCCCCCGCAATATCACTGAGTTGAGACCATTCCAAGGGCACCTAGCCTACATCATGTAGTTCATAGACAAAATAGTAGGAAAATATTTTCCCTTTACCAAGTTAATGAAGAAGGGAGTCATGTACCAATGGACAGATGAATACCAAGAGGCGTTTGACAGCCTAAAGAATTATCACTTTATCCCACCGGTGCTCATGCCCCCAGTTGAAGGAAGACCTCTCATCTATATGTGACGGAACAAGAGCGGTCGCTGAGATCCTTCCTCATGCAGAAAAATGACGCCATCAGTGAAAAAAGTCTCTATTACCTAAGTCGAAAAATGATTGATACTGAGACTCAATACTCAAACATCAAGAAGGGTTAATTGGACTTTTTTCGCAGTTCATAAGTAGCGAAAATATCTGCAGCATCATGAAGTCCATTTGGCCTCGTGTAGTAACCCGCTCAAGTACATTCTTAGCCACCCGATGCAGACCAGACACCTATCCCGATGGGCAGTCGTACTGCAATAGTTTGACATCTGGTTTGTGCCTCATAAGGCCATCAAATGCTAGAAAAATGGAATATTTTCTATTTGATCACCCTTCAACATATACCGCCACACCAGACGCTGAGATACCTAATGATGACATCTTCTCGGTTCAAGGGGAGTTCCCAGCATGGGAAATGTACTTCGACGGTTCATCCCGAAGCCCAACTGGGAAGAGGATGGAAGATCCCAAATTTAACAAGGTGGGATTGGGGATAATACTCATGTCCCTAGAAAAGGAAGTATTTCCATATTCCTTCCTCCTGTTAGAAGGATGTATGAACAATGTAGCGGAGTATCAAGCCCTCATTGCAGGCTTGGAGCTCGTACTCCAAGAACAAGTACAACACCTTATGGTAAAAGGTGACTCAGAACTGGTCATCATGTAATTCAATTTTGAATATTCTATTAGAAAGGAGGATCTGTTTCCCCGGTTTGACCTTGTCTGAGGAATAATGGTGGAATTATCCACAGAACCATCATTGACCTATATTCCCCGGTATTAGGATGCACTGGTCATCACATTATCTAATGCGGCTACAGCCCTATCCGGCCTATACCAGGATGAAGCAGTTTTCACTATTGATCACCGTCGAATGGTATTGCAATTTGTTCAATCTAAGATAGAATAAATCCATGAAGTTAGTTCTGTCCAAGACCCATATGCTCCTACCACCAGCTGCATGAACCCTATTGCCAACTACCTTGAATAGGGAGATCTTCCATCAGACAGGGCTGAACGAGAGCAAATATGGATAAGGTAAATCAACATTGTGCTATATGGTGGCACGGGTCAGCAAGAGGTCCTCTACAAATGAGGCCTCAACAATATCCTCCTTTAATGACTTTATGGAGAAGAAACTGATGTCCTCATGACTGACGTACATGCCGGAGTATGTGGGCACATCAGCCAGGTTCCAATATATCCCATCAGGTTTGAAGAAGTTGGTACTATTGGCCCATAGTGGCACGAGATTGCGAGCACTACTCTGAAAAATGCCACTCATGCCAAATTCATGACAACTTCATACACCAACCCCCATAGTTACTTCTTCAGGATATGTACACTTAGCCATTTTCTGTCTCGGTAATGAACATCATGGGACCATATCCTCCCACCATAACCAAACAGCTGAAGAATATCCTCACGACAACTGACTTCTTTTTCAAATAGGCAGAAGTTGTACCCCTTAAGAATGATGGGGCAGTAAACATTTTCATCTTTGTAAAAACCAATTTCATCACTTGATTTGGTGTCCCTCATACCATACTGACGGATAACGGCACCAACATTTACTCTACTGAATTGGAGAAAATATACCAATAATATGATATCAAGGCTAACCACTCATCCTGCTACCATGCAGCGGACAATAGACAGATGGAGGCTTTCAACAAGACCATGTCCAACATTCTCTAGAAAATGGCAGAAAAAGACAAGAAATCATTTCCTAATAAACTCCTTCAAGCATTGTGGTCTTATGGAACCACAATCTCCACCGCTACTCGGGCCACTACGTACTCATTAATATACAGAACATAAGTGGTTCTTCCCATTGAGCTCTAATTTCCCCCACTCGGTGTTTCTGTTTGTGATCAATTATCCATCGATGAGAAATCATAAAATTGGATAGGTGAATTAGAGAAGCTAGACGAAAAGCGGTTGCACACTTTTCACCATATGGAAGTATACTAGAACCGGATTGCATGATCCTTCATTAAAAAGGTTCGTTTTCAGTATTTCTTGAAAGGAGAATTGGTATTCGTCCTCCGGAGCCCAATGATACCCAGAAAGAAACCTCCAAAGCTGGAGTCCAAGTGGGAGGGACCATATGTTATACAGAAGTCCCACTCCAATAAATCATATGCCCTGATCCCCATGGATGGGCAGTTTACTACCGATCCTACAAATGTGAGATTCCTGAAGAATTATTTCGTATAGTAACTAAAAGCAGTTATCGTCTGACCTGCAGGCCGTTATGCTAGGAAGCACCCAATGTTCCAAACTCTATCACCTTAAACTAAGAGTATTTAATCCTCACCGGCATATCTAAATGATGTTATCATCTGAGCTGTAGGATGTTAATCTGCCAATCAACCAATGATAAAAACTCTATAACCATTAACTTAGAGTATTTAGTCCTCACCATAATAACTAAATGTAGTTATCGTCTGAGCTGTAGGACGTTAAACTACCAAGATACTAATAGTCCAAACTATATGACCTTAAACAATGAGTATTTCGTCCTCACCGACATAACTAAGATTATTTATCGTCCGAGCTACATGACGTTAATCATAGAAACACCCAACAGTCCATACTCTATGACCTTAAACTAAGAGTATTCTGTCCTCACAACATGAAGTTAAACTGTATGGATTTCATAGAACTATATACTGCTTGATTCCTGCACTCGCAGGATACGTAGTGACGTCGTGATCCCCTATCCTGGCCCAGCCACTCCCAATTTGAATAAAATTAAAAAAATGTCCCCTTTACCCCATGTACGGACCAGCACTGCATAGGGTGTAATTCTTTCAGAGAACTACGTACGGATTGAATCCTTCCTTCGTAGGATATATAGCAATGCCAGGGTACCCCACCCGAGCACAACCACTTCAAAATAAAATTTAAAAATGCCCTCTCCCCCCATTTACTGACCAGGCTTGCACGGGGTGTACTCGTCGTCCTTACCGCACGACATAAACTACACGGATAAGAAAACAAATTCACCTTAACCACCTGTGAATGGACTAAACCTGCATGGGATGTATTGTATTTCGGAGAACTACATAAGGCTTTATTTTTTCCCTCGAAGGAGACGTAGTGACACCATAATTCCACACCCTGGCCAAACGACCTCAAATGAAGCCCAAAAAAACCCCTTCCCTCGTACAGGCCAGACCCGCATGGCGTGTATTCCCCAAAAGAACTATGTGAGGCTTGATTCCAGCCCTCGCGGGATACATAGTGATGCCAGGGTTCCCCATCCTATCGCAGCCATTCAAAAACAATTCTCTCTCCCCCTGTGTATGGACCAGACCTACACATGGTGTATTATTCATCCTCACCACATGACGTTAAACTGCATGGACGTCAGAGAACAACATGAGGCTTGATTCCTTCCCTCACAGGATATGTAGTGATTCTAGGGTCCCTCACCCTGGCTCAGCCATCTCCAAATGAAAGTAAAAAAATTCCCTTTCCCCCCGTGTACTAACTAATCCTGCGCGAGGTGTACTTCCTTTAGGGAACTACGTGTGGCTTGATTCCTGCCCTCGCAGGATGCGTAGTGAAGTCAGGGTTTCCCATCCTGGCCTAGCCATTCATGAATTAACAAAAATGCTCTCTTCCCCCGTGTATAGACTAGATCTACATGGGGTGTATTCCTCATCCTCACCACACGATGTTAAAACTACACGGACTTTATCCTCACCACATGATGTTAAAATTCCACGGACTTCGTCCTCAGCGCACGACGTTGAAACTGCAAGGACATCATCCTCACCGCACAACATTTAAACTGCATGAAATTCACCGCAACCCACCCATTATATGTGGAGAAACAAGATGTAAATAATCTTTGTGCATTTGGATGCATCCTCTCTATACATCAGGCTCCAAGAACTGGATAGTTATGGATCATCATACCCATTCAGGACCATCAAATGTGTAATGTTATCGACTCGGGGACACCTTTGCATGACAATGCATACCATGCCCTCAGTGGATCTGCATATTGATAGCCCATGGCCCATCTACCAAAGGAATGATTTCCTCATGCTGTACTCTTCCTAGCTCTGTACGCTTACCTGCCTCAGAGCCCCCATATCATATCTCCCGATCCAGAATTTTATGGCGTAGTGGTTTACATGTTCTTCCCTCTTTTGACATCCAAATATTTCCAGGGTATCCCTACCCAGTTTCCCTATGTATCAGCTTGTGGTTCACATGACTATGTGCATCTACGAACATCAAGACTAGGCTAGGCTACTTTGACTCAACGGACAATTGTAGTCAAGATGTTTCTTGTATGCTCAGACATAATTATCCCTGCATGCCGAACATTGTACAATGAGCAATCTTAGATTTTCATAATCATTCATGGCCATCAGAAGAGGAAAGTCATAGACCTAGGGATACCTTTGCATGAATATTCATACCATGCCCTCAGCGGCTCTGCATATTGATAGACCCTGGCCCATCTACCAAAGTTAAGATTTCCTCGAGCGGTACCCTTCCTAACTCCATACGATTTCTGGCCTCAGATCCCCCACACCACATCTTCTAATCCTAGAAACCTCGGAGTTACAGTTTACAACCTCCACACCTACCCTTGTTCAGAGTATATCAGAGCATGTTAACTTAGATATCATTCATGTGATTTCATTAATAGTGACACAATGGTCCGAGCTCTATGACCGCAAAACTAAGAGTCCTTTGTCCTTACCTCACTACGTTAAACTTCATGGATTGAAGGTACACCCCCACATGCAAGATAAATCAGCACAAGGAGCTATCTATGCTTTAACATCATCGAGGGACGAATATGCCCGACATGTCTAGATATTTTCTTGCAAAATGACTGACTACGTGGCCCGAACTATCGCAGATCTTCATAACCATTCGCAACCATCAGAAGTAGAAAATTATCACCCCAGGGACACCTTTTTGTCACTATGAATACCATGAACTTAGCGATACTACATATTGATATCCCCTAGCCCGCCTACCAAAGGAATGATTTCATCAGGCGATACTCTTCCTAGCTCCGTACACATACCAGCCTCAGAGCCCCATATCATTTCTCATCATCCAAGAAGCCCCAGAACCGCGATTTCCACTAATCAACACCTCTCCACATCTTAGTCATACCGAGATATTCAAGCCCAGTAATATTACGATCAAGGGTGACCATTGAAACTATGTCTTTACCACATGATGTTAAACTGCACAGAACATCTTAGCCGCTTGGCATAAATCTGCAAAGACCAAGCATTAAACACACATGGAAATGCCTTCAACTACAATAATTTTCCCTGGGTTAAAAATTCCCTTGGTCTCGCTGCATGGTGTTAAACTACACATCATCCATTAATAATGCTCCCCGCCTTTACCGCATGACGTTAAACTACACGGAAGCCATCCTTTCCACATGACATTAAACTGCACGGTCAAACCTGTCATGGGTCCAATAAGGAATGGAGGCTCTTCTCTGTCCCTCAGTGAACGGGTCAGACCTGCACAAACCATCGTCTTACACCAGTGTGATAAGGGATTACTTCAACCATTCCTAGGAAATTTAGAAAAAATGTTTCTCTCGTATCCAGTCTCCCTCTCCTCATAAACCATACTCTATACTCAAAAAAAATTGAAACTCTCATAAACAACCCCTGGTGGTCCCGAATCGCAAACTTCCTTGAAGATTTCTGGATATCCGGAGAATGAAATCATTGACCTAAGGACACCTATTCATGACTTTGCATACCATGACCTCATCGTCTTTACATATTGATCACCCCTGACTCGTTTTCCAAAGGAAATATTTCCTTAGGAAATGATTCTCTTCGTATGACTCTTGACCCCTAAGACCCCTTGTCTATCCCGATATTTGGAAACCCTCTATGATATAGCTTACCAACCTATTTCAAAACCCTGTCTGAGTATGGGGTAACGTCTCTGATGAGATTACCAAGAACCAGGAGAAGCTGTTCTATTCCAGATAATGTCCCAGTTGCATGACTTTAAACTACGGAAAGCTCCAACCATCCATTACGCTAGATTAAGGTGTAGGATTGGGACACCGAGTCCACAATCCTGATTAATACAGATGTTCTCAAACCCTTACAGACAACACCCACCCTTTTCGAGCCACCCCCAGTGGTTTTCATAATTCTCCGTGCCACCCATGGTGGTTTCCATAAACCAGACTTCCATGAAGTCACATTACCATCAGAAATGGAGATTATTGACATAAGGACACCTTTGCATGACTATGCATACCATGCCCTTCGCGTCTCTGCATATTCATAACCCCTGGACCATCTACCAAAGATGATATTTCCTTAGGCGATGCTCGTCCTACCTCTGCATGCCAATACATCTCCCATGCCTTGATACGTGCCATGCATGTTGTTAAAATCTAAACATGCTCCCCCACATGCATCTGGAGGATATTGAGACAACATTTAATCAATAAAACCTCATTGGGGCCCTCGCCCCACCATATCTGGTCAAATCTGTTCAACAAAAATCATCAGTAATGATAGTATTGTCGATGGGGAATTAAACAACTCACCAAGAGAGGCGCAAAACCAGTTAGGCCAAAACCCGAAAAGGGAAACTAAGCAAAAGCTGAGCTATACCCACTGGGTCCACACCAAATGTTCCAAGGAAAAATTAGGGTATTAAAAGAAAATACAAAAATTTTGTGGGGTTTTTCTAAAAAAAACCTCTAAATAGTCAAACTATTCTTGTTGAATCCAATGGGCTAGGAAAAAGGTGGAGTTTGTTTCTATTTTCCTGAATTATGATTAATTTTGATTCAGTGAGTTGTTATTTACAAAACATTTTTTCCAGTAACAATCAAATTTTATAGTAGGTAAATATTGACCGAGATTGTATTCCATTTGAAAAAAAGGGAGGACTTCCACAAGGTGGGGCCTCTCCCTCATAGAAATGAAAAAAAGGGGTAAGCATAACAGAGTGTAGAAGAATAGATCGGACCGTCAAAAAGGATTTGGCTCGCTGTCTCCATTAGATCTGCAACCTTGCGATGGATATTTTTGTGAGTCTTCTCAAGCATGACCATCTCCCTAGCTTCATCCTCAGCCAGTGAATGAGTGTGGCCCACTATTGATTGGTGATCCTTGATACCATTCTTGGTGGCTTCAAGGTTAATAGTAAGAGCTGAAAACTGATCCCTCAGCATCGCTACCTATAATTTACATTCTTACAACTCGATAGATAGGGTGGAAGCCTAATCTAGAGAGCTCTCGTCCTATGCTTTCAGCTGATGGCGCATTATCATGGAATCCTCCAAGTCTCGGGTCCCTCATTGAGTAGCAGCGAAGTGTGCTTTTTTTCATTCATTAGTTGAAACATACTCCTGATTCGTGACATCCTGGAAAGTGAGAAAATGAATCTACCAATAGTCAAATCCACCTGACACCAAACCTAGGAAGAGTTGTTGGAGAGCTTTAGTTTTAGTTGCCATCTCTGCTAGAGGTGTTTCGGCGACAATCTTGCAAATCCGGGGCCAGGCCCACCTACGCACTTCTAAGTGGTCTTCCATGACTCAGGGATCAGTGGTCTCCTCACTAGATAGCACAAAAACGAAGTCTAGAATTGCGATCAGCACATACATGTGCACACTAGAACATGGTTCCGAAGTTGGATCGTTTAATGCTTCTGACCCTGATTCGGGCTTGGGAATCAAGTTTCTATGTCCGGTATCAGTCGACAGAACATCTGGAATTGTCTCTCCAGGACCTGAAGCCATAGGTTCATCCTCATCCACGTCCAAGAGGGTTGGGTCCATCTGAACTTCTTCCACAGGGGGGATGGGAGAGGAAAATCCCCTGAGTCACTTTGACCGATAAGCCATCCGTCGGTCCTCCCTTAGAGCTGATGAGGAAGGTGCGGTAAGAACATCCGTCGTGATGAATCTTGATTTGGGGACCTTCCGGACAACCTTCCCCAAGATCCCATCGGGATAATGTTTTATCCACATTCTTGCGCACTCTAAGGATAGGCTGGTAGTTTTTCCTATTCTAGGAAAGGGAATGCTTGTGTTAGATCCCTCCTGCATCAGCATTGACCACCATTGACGGAGAGTGGTCGGGTGTATTCCAGGAGCCTGAGGTGGGGGAATGGTACCATGGAGTTGAATACACCGAAACTAGTGGAAAAAATAGTGGAGGGCATATAACTCGCACCGAGAAACCCCATCAATCTGCATGGACAAAACCCCATCTCATAGTGAGATCATAGAAGAACGCTCCACTAGGATCCCTCTATGGTTGTCATCCACGACACCGAAAGGGTTGGGGTAGGGGTGAAAGGAAACTTGGAGAAGTCACTCAGAAGATTGGTGAATTCATCAGAACTGAGGGAGTTCAAGCGAACCCCAGCTATATCGAGAAAGGTATGCCGAAAGGTACGACGCATGATGACTGTGTTATGACAATAATCATAACAACAACAATGATTTTCTATCCAGATGTATAAGAATTGAAATGACCCACATAGATGGTAGGGTGACCTGCCCTCCTGCATGTGGATCAGTAGTTCGTAAATAGGAGCCAATGTGGGAATGGAAAAATTCATCGGGCGACCCACTTCCAACTCAACTACCATCATCAAGGTGCAAGCCCTGATTCCTCAGTTGATATCTAGAGAAGTGAATATCTACCTTCTAAAAAACATAGCAAACAGACCAGCCAACCTGAGCATAGGCGTCACACAGGGGCGCACATCATAACCCCATGAAAGGTAGTCGCCTGCCTCTAGAACTGCCCGGTAGGAACCTCAGATGGTTTGTAACTGTTGAGAGGGACGATTCATGGGGCACTTGATCTTTGGCACATGACCAGTGGTGTTCAGAAATAACCCTATCCAAGTGCTATATTGAATAAGAGATCGGGAATTCAAGGCCTGACCTAGTTACCGCTCCTCCATATCCAGTAGATCCCTCGCCAAAGAAGGAACCTATTAGACGTCGTCCCATGTGTCAAGACTAGGTAGAATCTCGTCATACATCTGACCAATAATCGGAAGCCCTACCAATTGGCTGATGTTCCATAAACTCATGTCATCCTCACCATGGGAAAGGTGGAATGTATTAGTGCTTGAACAACAGCGACTGAGCAGGTCAGGCATGATCAATGATGGTGGAAAAATAGCAAACTAAAAGTCCCACACTGTGGAGTACAGACTGACTGCTTCTAGTGACTCATGAGATTCCCAACAATGATGGTGGACCTAGAAGTCCCAGGCCCATTCATTAGAGAAAAGCCCACCAGACCAAAGATCCCACCTAGGAATCCAACCCTCTTCAAGATCCACTTGAGAAAGGTTGATTATGGAGGGGTAATTCTTGAGGACAGCTTCTTGAGATAATTCTTGAGTTCACTGATCACTTTGGTTCCAAACAGAGCCTCTCAAAATGAATATGTCATTCGGATCAGAATCATAGATCATCTCCCCCAATGGGGTAAGTTTCTCATGAATACACTTTAGTGACGCTTCCAAGCAAGGAGACATGCGAACTGAGAATGTAGGGTGGATAGGGATGTCATCTTGTACACCAAAGGCATAAGCATAAGTCGATTTGACAGTGGATAAACCATGAGCTCAGAAGATGGAAAGTCCTTTAAGACACCATCGTTAGGAACGATGGACCGACTAGGGTCCTCTTTGATGCTCTCCGCTCTACGAATCATATCCAGATGACTCTGAGAACCAATCGCAAGAGGCTCGGCTACAGGCCCAGGTGCAGGGCGAGGGGGAACCATATTCTCTACTTGAATTCTAAAAACCAAGAAAATCGTTAGTTCGAAATTATAAAATCTGGACAAAAATACCAAGAATAAGCCAAAGGAGTCCATAAGCCTTCATGATGAGGTCTGCAAGCAGGCCTGAAAATGTGGTTTGCGATGACTGCATCCTGTGAACCAACCCTACGTAGAAGAGGTTCACGGTACTCTGTCTCACGGAGCGTAGGCCAAAAAATCGCAATCCAGGTTGCTCCATGGAATCTTAATCCCAGATTTAAATAGTTAGGTTCATAAGACTTATGAAATTTTCAAAGTATTAATGATATTAGTCCACGGACCATCAAAACCGTTGAGCGATTCCCTACAAGGCCCGTCGTGACATACCTTTTAATTAATTAATTGTGTTAGTTTGTGGTTGGGGGGTGGGTCCGCAAATGAATTCTGGCATGAACGAAGAATGGCTCGTCGAAATGGAGACTGGTTCGTGGAAAAGGTGTTTAACGAAGGAATGAGCTCACAGAGACAAATAGCAAGAGAGATTTGCTTTCACAAAGAATCCGGTAAAAGACAATGGAAGGGACCCCATATTTATAGGTGTGGTTCCCAACTGGGTCCACTCCCCTACCGCAAACCATCCTAGTTTCGGGACCTATCTACATCGGAATGGCCCCCTCTTCGTTCCGATCAGACCCCATTCCGATAGGGGCAATTTGTAGGGTCCTAAAAAATCTGCAATGGAGAATGATAATACCCTTTAATAAAAGGGAGATTATATCCAATTTCCCACAAAGAATTGGAGAAGAGTGTAGAGAATACTCATAGGATGGAAAAAGATGAACTGGTCCATAGACTTGTCCAATGATAACGGTACACGGCCAGTTTCGTGAAGCACCCACCTCCATGGACTGCTGTCATTCATGGAACGGAGGCGGGGATCCTCCGAGGGTGCAAAGAAGGACGGGCACCGAGCTGGCCCACTATCATGAACCACCCCAGCTGCGAACCGCATCTACCAGCCCAGACCGCATCCGCTGTCATTTGGGGAATGGAGGCGGAACCCTACGCGGCTGCAAGTCCCTCCCTGAGCTAGTTTGGTTTTCATAGGAGGTATGTTCAATGACCTCCGCGAGTTGCGGATTGACCAAGTCATCCGAAAACCAGGTTTTCGATCATGGGCCTCCACAAAAGGTGGTACATGACCACAGAAACATCTCATTACCCACTATATAAAAGGAGAGGGGGTAGAGGAGCAATTGGAGATTGATCAGATTTGGGTGGAATGATTTCGAAGGAAGGAGCTTAGGATTTCGCAAATAGAAATGTTCACATTTGCAAATCATAATTGGTGTTAAGATGGATTCGAATTAATATGGAACTGAAAACAAATAACAAATTGGTGAACTGCGAACATAAAATAACAAGAAAAATAAGACTGTGAACCATGGCCCCTCCACAGATGCACTCCCTGCGGACCAGGGTGTTTATTCCCCTTTTCCGATCCATCGCACCGCGTCCACCCTCCTACGCAGGAGAAGCCACGACCGATGAACCTCAGACCGACATCGCCCTCAGTTGTTGTTGCTCGCATGGACCCCTCCACATAAAAACTTGGTACGCGGTCCGAACTCAAAGCCACGAACAACCCTAGTTCTCAGGATGCCCACCCCTCTTCCTACCAACCTGGTACGCGGGATGACCATCATTATAAGGACCATCCTAGTTCGCAGACGTCCTCTACAGCCACATAGCACCTCCCTACGTGAAGGGTGCCACCACTCATACACCTGTGAGGCCCACCAGATCCTTCGGAGTCCCCATTTCTGGATTTAGATAAAATCCTTCCAGTCCGACATGATCCTTCACAACCCCATCATTGGCCTATTCATCAGTCCTGAGCCGAGGAATCCACCAGGGCCACCAGACCCATGTGACGTAACCTTCAGGCGCATCAGTGCGCCGTTTTGAGTTCACATACCCACGGTAAGCGGGGGAGAAGGGGTTTCATTAAGCCTTGAGCAGATTTCTGAAGAAATCCTGGGCTCACATTCCCACAGTAATGCGATGTCCGAGCCTGGGAGTGACCTATCTGCCCCTCCACTTGTTAGGACTGGGTCATTTCTCCCCACCCTGGGGAGTGGCGGACTACCCATCAGAGGGAAGCACCCATGAACCTATGCACATCCCCGGTGCCAAGAACCAAGATGTGATACAGACATGGGGATACCCTTTCCATCTCCCTCTGGGCTTTATCATCAATTTGCTACTCCATGCATTAACCCCAATCCACATCCCATGGATGCACCATTCACGAAGTGATCGTCTAGTCCCTACTGCCTCTTGTTTCTGACACCAAGGATGCCTCACATGGGCTAAGAGTAAGCATCGACCATGACATCTTCTGATGGGCTACCTTAGAGCGTAAGACCCATCTCCATCCAAACTATGTGTACTTTGACTCCCCACCACAAGGATACGTAGGAAGCCTCCCTTAGGATCAAGCCCAACTCTCAGTCGATCCGACCATTCTCACGTCGGTTCACCGCACCAACCCCAGGCAGTCTAGATTACGTCCCAGACCAAACCGAAATATGTGAATTCTGATTCCTCTCATAGGGAATCATAGGAGGCCCATACCACGGGTTTGATCCAAATGGTCAAGTCTTTATCTTTCCCCTGGATAAAAATAAACTCTAGAGTGTGTGGTTACGAGGATTTAAATCAGTTCCATCCTAGTAAGACAAGACTCCTCGGGGTCATTAGTCCAACAAGGGATGGTAAACCTCATGCTTAAATGATTCCAAACCCCTGCATCCAGCTGAGGACTGCTATCTAATATAAATCCACGGATTCTAATCTTGGGTATAAACCAAAGATTCAAAAACATATGAATACATCTTATATCAATAAGAGAGTCCCGTAATAGGCAATAATTCCTCCCAAAAGGGTGTGATGAGCCCGACATCCCATCCTCTAGGCCAATGTTAGTTCATAAGCATCACTAGTCAAACCACCTAGCGAATGCTTGCCCTTGGAAAGCAGGTCCACATATTGCTAGATATGGAACTGTTGGGTATTTCTAGGCGAAAACAGTGAACCCGATATGAGTGATTAAGAAGAACACAATCTTCTATCCTCAACCGTCGGGTGGAGCAAGTTTCTCACCCATGATCCTATAGTGCACCACGAGACAAGAAACAATTGTTTTACTTTGGTAGGTCTATACAAGATACCATGTGGAATATCTAATGCTGCAAATAATACGTCACATTTTTACTATTAAGATGAGGGAGAAGCATCTCTTCTTGATATCCTAATACCTAATTTTAGTACATTGAATCATTCAAATGAGACATTAGAGGCTATATTTATTCCCCATATAACTTTTTTTGAGGGTAGATCCAAGAGATTATTCCCTAGAATCCACATGTAATACTGGTTTAATTCCCTATACCAGTGGCATCAAGACCCTTCGGTATAACAGGTGTTACATGATATTATCGGAATCATCTTGATTTTCTGTATTCAATTGAAAAAATAATTTATTCTTCATTACCATAATGAAGGGGGAGATTTTCTGGCCACATTTTCTATGAAACACCAAATATAACAGAGGTTCTCCAGGACCCTATATAGTTATTTTATATTTTGAGGGGCTGAAATTTGATGGATTTCCATATTATATATTTGATAGATATCAATATGATGGTTAAATACCTCAAACCCACATAATTGTTCTAACATTACTTTGAAACCACACATCATGGGATTCATCCTTAAATTTGGAATCTATTTTTTTTAATTTTAGTGTGAAGATCAGTGTGGGGGTCACGTCACTGTAAATATTTAAAAAATATTTCTTCATCAGAATATTAAATGATTCATCCCATTAATGACTTATGGATATTTTTCATAGAACATTGTGAAGTAGCACTATTTTGTCTTATAAATGGTATACATTGGTAGAAAAATATACCATGAAGATCTCTTAAGAAAGTGGATACTTCATATTTTGGGATCGTCGTTATCGAATAATTTACTGAATAAAAATCCAAAAACGAAATGGATTGCATGTGATGTGTTGAGTCAAACAAAATTTGTGTGATCGTAAATGGGAAATAATCCTTCATGATGTGTCTATTAACATATCTAAAATCAATGAAGACCTAGATATTCCTATTCTTAATCATGATTATGATGATGTTGGAATGATTTTTTGGTTAATTCAAGTCAAAAATAATATTTCATTTGAATTATTTGTTAATTTTTTTTCTACATTTGTAGTAATAAGAATTATAATTTTTCTGTCTATAGGGTTAAAACATCACTGGTCATCAGTCAAGGTTGGGTGATGTGTAGCCACATTAAGGTTAATCCCATGAATGATGGTATAATTCTATTGAAAATTTATTCATGTTGTATTATAAATGAAATATAAATATCCTTCTCCTCAATGGAAACACAAGGACTAATAAACATAGAACTATAGTCTATTTTTAATCACATATTCATTTTATTGAGACCATTATATTTCTTCTAATAATATAAGAAGACTGTTCTTGAGTCCAAACACTTACATCATACAGATATGGGTCCAAGGAGTATTTTATAGTCATTGTGGGTAATTTGGGAGAATGTATTTCAGGATTGAGATAATAGATTACATGATAAGATAAGTCAAAATCTGGAGTTTCTATAGTCATGTAATAGATATTACAGGGATGGTTTTAATCTTTTTCACTACTACTGGGGCTAGGATAGATAGGGACATCGTGATTTGTATATAATTTTATTCTGTAATCCTTGATTTTTTCTATTGTAACAGGATAATTATTTGATTACAATAGGGAATATTTTTGACAACCTTTTTAGGAATGAACTTTAGTTACTTATATCTCTATCACATACAAATTTGGGAGTAAAATTTTTCATCCATGATATCTGGTTTGGATTTAAAATACTACCTTATTTGGGTATATTGGAAATACATTGTCACCATAAAGAATTCTCTATGTATTTCTATACATGGTCCACATGATATTTGGATTGGAAAACAACATATCATCATCCACCATTAGTTTTTTTCCTACCATGTTATGGAGACATGCATCATTGTATATAGATTCAAAATAGAAATATAACCATGTTGTATGTTGGCCATTCCATCCGTGGTGTATTTTAAGAATTTAAGAATGGTATAAGGTATTTAAATAAGGATATAGATCCAAATTATTATGAGAATGGAATTACATGATATGTATTACTAGATAAACAAGATCTCATTATTAAATGTGAGATCCCTAAATTGATCATTGAGCATGAATTTACTAAGAGGGATTTGTTCGATCATGTCGTATCCTTGAATGGTTATCTAAATCTATTATATGTCCCCCTCACAATTTCGATAACATTAAAAGGTATGGTTATAGTTGAGGATATTACCAGAACCATTGTCATCTAGATCACTTTTGTTGTTGAAATTATTAGGGTTTGGTGATTCATGCTGGGGTCTGATATATCCTTCGATTAACACTACTTGATCTATTTCTAGGAATGATATGTTTGTATTAAACTCTAATTATATTATCACCAATCAAGGAACCATGACTAAAGAGACATAAAATTTAAACTATAGTTGTCTTCGTAGGGACTCAATTAATTCCACTCTAATTTCATTTTAATGATTTAGATCATCTATGATTTGGAGTTCAGATTCGAAAACTTCAAATTTTTTACGAATGGAATTTTTTTGTTATATAGATCTTTGCCTTCCATGTTTGGGTGGATCACTATTATTTTATTTATAAGATGTGGTGTTTGAGGTGGATATGCCTACTTCATGAGAAAATGTCATGGTAGAATCTACTAAAATTGGCATAAATTGCACTATTCTTCCCCATTGTCTATGATGATGAAAAAATCACACTCCTACCAGTTGGTCACATGTAATGGTTGGTAATGTATAACCAATAGATGGTACTGAAGAAGTTACATGTTTATTTTGGGCCTATTTGTGTTATATTTGTTAGTTCTTATCAACAAGTATGTCTTCTTTGGGGATGTGACAAAATTATTTGGTTTGGTCATGCTTGGACCACCCATATATCATCAGTTTCTAAATTCATAGCCTATAGCTTTATGGTCAGGTAAATAGAAATAGTACTCATAAGAGTATTATTTATTTGAAAATTTATATTTTATGTGGTTTATTTAAAAATGAAAAGGGGAACTAGACATCAAATATGGGATGTTATTGGTTGGTTGGTGCCCGTTCCTTGAACGTTGAAGCAAAAAATCTACCAGAGTCAGAGTTTTAGTTGTATTCTAATTTGAATCATTCGCATGCACCTTTTTTATGATTTTTATTTATTAAAATGGAATAAATATTAAATAAAACATCCCTTGGTGTTTGGATAAATACTTGTTTATAATTCTCTTCACTTAGCATAGTATGCGATCAGTCAACAATCTCCTGAGGAATCAATTTATTGATCATATTTCCATGTATTGTTGAACCATTTTTCTAGTCCCAATATTTATCTGTTATGGTGACATTTACACAGGTTTCGTGTGTAATTGAATTTACATTTATCACTACTCCAGATTTAACCATTCTTTGGAGGATATATTTGTCGAAAAAACTCTTATATTGTATTCCAATGTGTCATATTGAAAGGGATGTTTCATAAAGGATATTGAGGATGACTGCATGTGGATTCCTATAATCTCATAGATTTAATAATTTATTTTCTATTCCTTCTAGTAAATAATGTAGAATCTTATAATTTTATATGGAATAAGTTTTTTTCATCTATTCCTCATTCACGAGAAACCCTGATCTCTTTTTAAATTCCATTAGAATGAGAATAAATTATTGTTGACACTTTACAGGACATGTCAAATTATTTGGGGCCTATCTGGGTGATTTAAAGGGCACTACAACGTTTTTTTGGGTTAATATTATAGACTATTACATTACAAGGCATTTCTGCTACACCATGTGTGTGGGCCAATATTTCAATTGAGTTTTCTGAATTAAATCTTATCGGAATCATTCTATCTATATGAACTCAGAAAACCTGCCTAGATACTTCATTACGATCAATGGTGTTTACAACTCATTTTTATGATTCTCAACACAATGTTATAAAAATTTCTGTTTTGAAAATGGATACTAAGTGAGTATGTTAAATCATTCATTATGGCGATTAAGTAATAAAACCAATCATTTTGATGATATATGTAATTTTTTCCCTCAAAAATCATCATTCATTTTATCATTGACTGAAAATGGTATAGGAGTTGTTGAAAAAGTTCTTAAACATTGAAATATATCTTTCTAGAAGTATTATGTGCCAAATAAAGTATGACCCTACCAAGGACATTATAATCAATATTAGTTCAGTATTCTTCTACTGATATAAAGGGCCCATGATTGGGCCACATCAAGAGAAGAAGTAAATGAGATTAAATTATGGATCACATGAATTTTTATCATATGAAAAGATATTATATACAATATTTGGATGTGGTAATGTATAATAAAAAATTTCAGGAAATGGATATATTCATGTTGTAAGGTGACTGATAACCCTTTCTTTGTATATATTCAAGAAGCTAGGGTTTCAATGTTATTTTTTTTATTAATGAAGCAATCAATTAATGGGGAACCTCTCATAGACATGGGGTAAGAGAGTCTTACTGAGGTGTCCCATGTTATAGATCCTGATTATTAATTATCCATGATCGAACCAAATAATAACCATTATGTGGGAGAGGATATTGTTGTAATAGAGGATAGCTGCCATCATCCTCAACATCCTCATTTATATAATATATTTTATTGGACCCAGGTCCATCATAATGTTCAATTTCAACTGTTACTATATGATTATATCTATCCTGACACATGGGAGGAGTGACAATAATTTATATATTAAGATATTAATGATTATGAATGTTTCCTCTAAGAAGTTCCTCATTTTGAAGTCTATGATTATGTATTTCATTCTAATATTATGCATGTTATTACTATGAATAGATGATTTTGGATCCTATATGTAGTGATTGGGATTTTTCAAAACCATTCCCATCATATTTGGTATCATTTTTCTGGGGAGGTGTTAATTAGTCCTTTTTAGGCTCTAGGTTGTCTACATCTCTGATTCCATATATATGCTACCTCATTTGGTGCACCTAGATATCATACAGATTGAGTCATACTTTCTATATTTCATCAATAAATATTTATGTCTTGGTACAAATTATTTGATGTGTTAATGAAAATGGTATTCCCTTATGTGTATTAGACAATGGTAGTTACCCCATCACCCTAAAAAAATATTGGGATTCTACACCACAACATCTTCTTAATGGGTTGAATCATGTTCTTTTCTCAAACCCATTGTCATATTGATACATTTTAGATGATAATAATTATGGGTTTTAACCATCATCACCATAATTCTCCCTTATCATCATCATTTAATAGTGGATGTAATTGAATTTCCTCTCATACTTATCGAGCGGTCACCCAATGAATGAGGTGTGTATCCCAATATGATGAAAAATCGAGATGTCATATGTGGATACTTTCCTACTAACTTGGTGTATTCTGAATCCTTTGTAGGTAATGATAAATATAATAATTTACCCGACCCTATTGGATAATCAAGGTCAGGTACTGCTATTTTCAATTAAAGGTAATATTACTGAGGATTTGGGTAATGCATGTGAGGATTTGATGTCACCTTAGTTATAAATGGAGTTAATAATTGCCCCATCTGCATGGGATGTGGTTTTTCTCAAAATAATACTAATATATGTATGTCCCTTTTGATGGTGATGAACCATCTAATGCGGATTAGGATAATAATTATCCCAAATAACTAGATTAGATGTTTTTCAAAACCACTGAATATATTTTTAGGATCCTCTTAGGGTTTTATGGTAATATGGAATGATGCAGTGTTACAAATTCTACCTGCACTATGGGATATGTTCCCACCTGGTTGGATGATATAGTAGCTACTATTGTGATATATTTTATTTGGATAAATTTTAATCATGAATAATATTGGCGAAATGGATTATTATGATGGTATCTACTTGTTATGTGATATTATATGTTATTACAAAACATTGGATTCTATATTTCAGATGTGTTACATATTTTAAGAGTTTCCCAGCATAAGAGTTTATTTGAGATCCTCAGTCTATTTTTTGTGAAATGTTTTCATCCTCAATGTAGAGGACACTCAATTTATTAACTAGCTGGACTCCACGTTAACTGATTCCTTAATTTCATATAAAACTATTACATTTTGGGAATTAATATCTGGGGAACATTTTTGTTCAAGGGAAATAGGGAAGATAAATTACCTATACATTATAAATCCACAAATCAGAACATTTGATTGGGATATGGAAATTTGTTAATTGACTGTTTTTATGATTATAAAATAGACACATCATATTCATTTTTTATTCTTATCTAATATTGGGTTTTAGTTAATGGAAAACACAACCATATCATGCAATAAAATAACTATATTTATGATCTATAGGTTACCCAAATATCCCAGATATTGTTGGTATCTATCCTTAAAATGTTGATAAGTTGACCATAGCATTTACCTTAAGTAAGGCATGCACTCTTTCTATAGCTCATCATTGATATCATTGTTAAACGTGGAAATGGGAAAGAACATCATTTGAATGAATTTTATAGATAACTACCTCTTTATATCCATGTTGGACTCTTCTTCAAAAGGGTTATATTCATCAACTTGGCTCTACCACATACGTTTATTATTAGGGTAACATACTTAATTTAGTAAAAAGTATTCAATAGGTGAGGGGGAACTATAAACAGATTACCAAAATATATCTTGGGCCTCTCAATACAAGGTTATTAGGTTAGGGTGGGATTTACTTATTCAATATATATATAACTGTGAGAATATTTTTTGTAGTAATAATCATGTGTAGAGTCTATGTGATCTATCTCTACACCAAAACAAGGAGAAATATAAAGTTAGTGAACCCCATATGATTTGGATGAATTGTCTAAAGACCCTAGAGTAATTATAGATACGTGTCGTATAGTCTCATGGACACTGACATTGATTTGATTAGGGGGTTGTGTCCAATTCTACATTCACATAGAAATAATAAGGAGTTTCTTTAGTAGTTGATTAATTATATGAACCTTCTTGATAAAGGTCTCCATAAAATGTCGATACATAATAGTGATTGTGGGGGTATTAGTGGGATTCTGAGAGTCTTCTGGGGTATGATGGTGTGTATTTTTACCATCGGTAGAAATATAATCATATATTTTTGTGATTTTCGGAGTATTCAAATCAATTCTAGATGAAGTATGGGTATGAGATCAGATCAAAAATTCATTACTCATTAAAATATTCCATAAAACCTATGGAACCCATAAATAGATATGAGAATAAAACTATAAATCCTATTATGGTTTCTAATATATTTGTTCATTGGTGGTTGTAAGGATATGGTATTGGTAATATAAAAAACTCAAATATTCCTTGTATCTTCATTAATGTGAATATAAGCCTTCCATGAGAAGATTTTTATTTTATACTGAAAAATAAATGTTTTAGAAGGAATATGAGCACAGTAATTTACCTTGCAGTATGTCACTAGATTTCATTGATATGAATGTACTTCTATACTGAGTCATGTTCAAAACAGAGATGTAGAGACAATGTCGGTACAATAATATAATGCAAGTCCTATTTATTATCCTTTACAAAAATGGGTTAGTAATCATCCTATATGGCATGATTCATGTATCCCTTCTCTACAATAGCCACATACTCAAATTGATCATAGAGATATGATACCTCAGATATTGGGATAGGTGTAAGTGTAGGTCCCCATGTTTCTACTAGTCCTGGAATATATTGGTGAGGTTATTATAATATTTCTATAATGTAGTGACATATTTTATTAATGTGTGTGTTAATTTATGATTGAAAATTCACAATCTCTGGTAATATATCGATATTTATTCAATTGATTGGTAGATATAATAAAACTCATGTTCTAATTATTCCATCAAAATATTCTTATGGGGTTCATTTTTAAGGGAAGGGAAATGTACCTCTCCATGCTTGTTATAGGAATATGTGTCCAAACATCTTCTTAGTGAGAAGGGATACAATCCTGGTTGCTAAAATCCACCAAAATATGCATACATGATTTATCAATGGATGATGTGGTATGAGCTAACACTTATTTATCCACATCATTCAATATCTAGAGATACAACCTTAGTACCCATGAATGGATGTACAATATCGAAATTTGTTTGGGTGTTTCCCTCAATAGGTGGTCAAGGGGAACTAGAGGGATGTTATTGGTGATTAATGTTGAATTTATCCATACTATGTAGTTAAAGAATTATGATAGAGCCACAATGAACTCTTTGATACACTATCCCAAGTTGAGGAGTGTGTTAATTATCGAGATCCAACTGTTGGATTCTAATGTGGTTGGTGGCAGTTATAGGTACTATAATTTTCATTAAATCTTTCGCTGAATTGTATGGAGTTATTATCTTTTGAATTATGATTTTGTTACATTTATCCCTTAATTTTATGATTGAACAATGTTGGTGGAATTACTAGACCATCTGGTTCACCACCCAAAGATAATGGTGTCATGTGGATGATATTTTCTTTGAACCCTCGAAAGCTACTACAATAGACGAGGTTCTGGAATATTTTATTGAATAATAAATTATTTAATTACATGTTAGTGATTTTTATATTAAATTATACTGTTAAAATTCCAAAAAGGTAAAAGGTCATAGATCAATTCATTTTATCAAGTGTTAAACATTATTATGTTTCGAGGGACCAATAACATTAATGTTCATTTTTCTAGATTAGTTTTTTCTATCATGGGGAATGTAAATTAAAACAATATACTCTTAAATGAGAACAAAAATATATTATTGAGTTATTTCACATTAATCATACCATTTTTTATGAGATTAATAAACCCAAAGAATGGTCAACTGATCATTTTTATTTATTCATAGATTCATGTCGGGTTCCCAGATTTGTTACTTTATAGGTGGAGTGAAAAAATGGCATGATGAGAAATTAAAATATATACTTTTTAACAAGTCAAATGGATGATTATATTAAAGGATATCACATTGAGATATTACTTCCATATTCACATAGATATCACCATAATTTGTTATTATGATAATTGGAAGCTAATGATTAGTTGGTGGGGTTTTAAATATGGTTTCATAATAATTCACATTGGGTTTAACATTCTCGGATCTAATGGTATCCCCATGTATCTTCCACATACATTATAGGGAACATAACGAATTTCCGATGAATGGTGGTCATTTGGGGATCCAAACCCAACAACACTTAGGATGTCACATTTGATAGTAGGATGGGAGGTCGGGATCATCACATCCATTTTAGGGGAGTTATTTTATACTCTATAAATCTATTATAGATTGGCGATATTATCATGAAACTATTAAAAATCATGATAAATGATTGGTTACACTAATGAACTCATATGGTGTTGAATCCATAAAAATGTTACATTGTTATATTAATATGACCATACATTTGTATCAGAGGTTCTCCAAACATTTCCATTTATTTATAATTAATGGGAAGATACATTTGTTATGGAACAATATAATTCGGAAAATGATTATTTTCTATCATCCCTGAAAGAGGTTAGTTTTTAATAGATGGGATTAATACTCTATTACGTGCATAACATATCTTGTGAGGATATAAATAAAAACCCACATAGTTCATTTATGTCCAAGTCATGCAGTTAAGCATTATGCTGAAGGACATGTATGAGGGTACATAGGAATTGTAAGGGTATTTGCCCCCATATTTACCAATGTGTGATTCAGAGCCTTCATTTTTTTTCCTTCAATCAAACCATTGATGGAAAAGAACAAATAATTAGTACTTATGAGGGTTGTTTCCCCCATGATTTACCAATGTGTGAATTTATTCAGGACTTATACCAAGGTAGATACCCATGTATGTTTCTAATCTCCATCTAATGAGGAATAATTAAGGATAAAAGCAACATTTGAGAGATCGAGTTACATGATCTTGAGTTTTTTGTATAGAGGTGCTTATAAAAAGGTGGATTACCCATAGAAGATATCATCAACATATCCTCTGATTGATAGAGGGTGGGGACCATGTGTGGAATGGGGATCCTATTATGAGTGCATAGACCTAGTCAATTATGGAACCCTCCCATATAAAGTGGTTATTTTCTTTCATAGCCTCATAGTGTGTGTCTCATAAAGTTCATGGGAAATTTGATAAGTATTCATAATTGAATGTATGATATATATTTTTATTGTCAGCTTCAAATTCCTAGGGAATCTTCCAGATATTCCTAGAGGAAATATAATAAAATGTCATGGGGTCGTAGAGTGAAAAAATTTGAAATATCTATGGGCTATCACAAGATCAAACTAACCAACTCGAAGAGATTCAAGAAAACTAACTAACTTATATACAATACATTATGTGATATAACTTATGTGACATGTAGACTTCTCATTATTTTCCAGACATGTTTTGAGTAATTTTCTTGATCTGTTTGACATGTTCGAAGAGAATCTCATGATCTTGTGGAAATTTCTATAATACGTCACATTAACTAGATGACTTCTCATAATGGATTCATATGATCTAGCTGACATTCCAAAGTGACCACACCTGATATGCATGACATGTCTAGAGGGTGTCGCTTGACTATGATGACATATCCAGATGACATCACATGAATCAAATGGCCTTTCCACAAGACATCAGATGATATAGATGACATGTTAACTGAAAATTAAATGATCTAACTGACATGTATATATGTAATCACATGTTCAACTTCTTAAATATAGAAGGAATCACATGATATGTATTACATCTCTAGAGGACTTGGTAAGAGGCATCTGGCATCTAAAAATATCATCACATGACTAGTAAATAGATCATATAGAGCATATGATCCATTCATATAAATATTAGTGTCCTGAGATATATAAGAAGCACCAATAATTTTAGAATTTATAACATAAATTCTAAAATTTTCATCAAGAACTAGCCTAGTGAAGTCGCAAATGGCCAATTTAACACACATAAACTCTTTTGTGATATAAGAGGATAGCCAAAAGTTCTACACATGAATAATGGGGTAAATGAAGGAATTGATTGAACATTCCATTAAATTTATTAATTCATTACATTTTTATCAAAGGTGGAAGGCTCTTATGATCACATGTTTAACTTCCCTGAGATGTCCTCTCTCACCATTTCACTCCCTTTTGTGTGTTTTTTCTATGATGGGGGGATATAGGTTATATTGATAATGTTTTCATCCTTATTCTATATATTTAAATACCCTTTAAATAATCATGAATAAATTTTAAATATTTAAATTCATAGAAAACCATTGTTTACAATATTTAAATTCAAAAGTAATAAAAGTAAATAATTTTTAATGATTATTCAAATTATCAAATGTCACATAAGATATCAATTCGATTTTCAATTTTTCAAAGAAATAATTTGTTTATTTGTTTCATTTTTCCTCTTTTAAAAATGATGAAACTCCTCCCTTAATTATTTCATGCTACTAAATTCATTACTATTAAACAATCAAAATCATGATCTACCACACTTTTGAATTTCTCATCACATATATCTCATGATAAAATTCAAGTTGATATGTGATTATATCATGAATACATTCTATTTATCCATAGGCATATAAATTAAATAAATTCTATAATTTTTTAAGACCAAGTGAACATAAAATCTTGTGGACTTTATATAAATGTTCAAAGGAATTTGAGGCTAATGGTTGGTATTATTTGATGCGTTAAAAATTAAGTCTTAAGGTGTATTTTTCACTCTTAAATACAATTCGTGATATAAAAAATTAATTCTCAATGTATTTATCCCCTTAAAAATTAGAAACTCCCATTTCACAAAATATATCAAATAAACGTTCTTGAATAATGATAACATAATTAATGATGTGATTCTTCTTTATTTTTTTTAATTTCATACATTTTTTTTAATTTTTTCAATTTTTTATTCAAAAGTTATGAATAAAATAAACACCAAATCCACCACCTAACTACATATGATAAAAATAAATGTTCAACTAATGGTGACTTTTTATTATTTTTTTTCACAACCCATTCCATTATTTTCAATCCTTTTTCCAGATGTTAAAAAACTAAGTACATTGAATGAATAAAAATCATTCTTTGTTCTGAATATACCCCCCCACCAATTTACTTCATTCAATTCACTCGATCCCTTCAACCATGGAAACCATCACTCCAATTCATAAATTTTAAAATTTCTTCAAAAAAGTAAGAGGATGGTAGAAATGGATAAAAAAGTCATGAAACAGGGCTCATTCCCATAAAATTCATTCATTATATCTATGGTATAAATATTTATTGATGTAAAAGCACTCATTTAAAATTAATTTTATTATAATAATATACCCTAATAATTTTAAATGAATTTTTCATAGTTATTTCATGGACAAGTTCAAAGTCATGTTCTATTCAATGACATGTTAAAAGATAACCCAAAAATATTCCAATGTAAAATCTGATGTAATTGTTCATGAAACCATATCTGGAAATGGAAATTAATATTTTAAAAATCACTCATGGCTAAATTAATAATAAAAAATAAATTTACATGGATTTCATAAATTAAAAGTATGAAAAATTTTAGTAAAATTTCATTTATAGGAATCAAATAATTCCCTAAAATAATTATTCAACATTTCAATATCCATTATTCAATTTAAAAATTAAATTTTATATTTTAAAAATTCAATATCAGTAACCTTTAAATATAAAACAAGGAATCACAATACTATTAAAAAACATTCCTCATTGATATGTTAATTAGAGAAGGAATTAAAAAATATGAATGAAATTATATTTTAATTATGAATATTTTTCTTCATTCCTATGATAAGGACTAGAAAAAAATTGTTATCTTAATGGTGAAAAATGACTAACCAAGGATGTCTCACTTGATGGGATTTCTCAGTTGTTTAACTACATGTTAAATGTCACCTAAAAATACTTTTTTATTTTAAATATTAAGGAAAAAATGAAGAATAAATAAATCAAATCATAAAATTTATTAACTTATATTAACTTTAATTTCTAACAGAAAAAAGTTACGAAGAAAGTACTTTCACATTGAGGGTTGGATAATGGGTTCCATCCTTTTAATTATTGGTGTTGTGATTATGTTTGATAATTAAATTCTATGATCCCTTTTAAGAACTAAAATTATTTTTTTCATTGTTGTTAAAAATTGAATGCCTATATAAATCTCAATTCAAAATTCTCATATAATCATGTTTTATGGAACAATTCAATCAAGAGTTTGTCCTTTCCTAGAACCCGGCTCCATCCAATTTCATTTTGTCTGCTTAATGTCTCAAGTAAATCTTATTAATAGCTTTTATTTACTATAAGGGTGGGGAAATAATTTCTAAAAAATGAGTTTTAGATTACTTTAATGATGTACGGTCAGAACACATGTGCACATCACTATTTCTCATCAAAAACATAATAAAAAATACGTATTTTAGTTTTGAATTAATTAAACTTCCACATAGCTCCCCTGATCCATGCCTAAGGGTAGACCATAGTTTTTAACATAATTGATCATTATAAAAAGAAATAATTATTGGAATAAAAATTATAGAATAAAATTTACAATATAGAATAAGGGATTAAAGAATAAATGGAAACACCCTAATGAGAATATGAATGCATGTTATATGAGGAATGAAAACTAAAATAAAAAAGTAGAAAGAAATCCTAAATCAGAAGAATGGCCCTTGGCCTTTTGTCGACAGTGATGAATAATTATCCCTCATCATGTGTGAGATACAACTTATATAAGAGATGGGGTTAGATAATTTGGTATTCAAATTTATAGTCCTCCAAATCTCTCTTTAAGATCTCCTTAAAATTATTTCAAATAAAATATTGATCACTGTTGAAAAAAATTAATGAATGAATTTGTGAATGTAGTATTTCTTAATGTTTTTAATAAATATCTAATGAGACATCTTACAGAATTTCAGCTTCATTATAAATTGGGGGAAGATGATATGTCCTATTTTATTAGAAACATTATGTTTTATTGGTAGAATATTTGAATTTAAAAAATATGGTTTTTGAATTTAACTATCCAATGGATGGATTAGTGATGTAATATCTCCATGATAATCAATTTACAATCATAATTTATAATTCACTTTAAAATATAACTATAATATCTTCATTTATAGGTTTATATCTCAATTTATTATTTATTTACTATGGTGGGTCAACTCATTTGTCCAGAACAATTTTTAAAATTGATATACCTTTTGGCCCTTTGGTTGTTCTAGTATGATCCTAGTTTAGAAGTGGATTTTGAATCCCAAAAATCATGTTATACATAATAAATAATCATTCAAACTCAATCATTAAATTAAAGGTCATTCTCTAAATAATCAATTTATAAAGATCACTTATAATTATCTTTTTATGTTATTTTAACATTTTATCCAAAAACATACCACAAATAAAAAATGATTTAAATAATCTAAAATTGATAAATTGAAAGAGATTTAATAATTTAAAAACATATAACATATTATTGAAATATTATCTCTATCAGTTCAACCACACTTAAACTATTATTGTCCTCAAGAAAAAAATCTCATCATTGAGAATTAGAGGGTACCAATGTTACCAATGTTCAAATTCCATAATAATAAAATCTATAAATTTTTAGTGGTTAATAAAAGTATCAAATATCATTTAAAATATAAATTAAATTTCCCATTTGTAAATGAAATAATCAATTCATGTATTTTTCTTTTTATATTGTTGAAAGGATGCAATATATCCATTTATTTTTTCATTCTCCTCAATTAATAATTATTAAACATGCCGAATCATGATATACCAAAATTTTGGTTATTTTCGTCAATAATGTCTCTTGATACAATTCAAGTATAATTATGCTCATATCATGAAAATGTGATTCTCATCCATTGTCTTGTAAATGAAGTAATTTTTAAAATTTTAAATACAAAAGGGACATAAAATCACGAGGACATTATAAAACGGTTCAAATGAGTCTGAGTCATAAGGTTGGTTTGATTTTATTATTTTAAAACACCGGCTCAATGAGGTGGTTCCTCTAATAAATACAATGCATGATATCAAAAATTAATATTCAATGAAATTATTCAATTAAATTTTGGCACTCCCACTTCCCCCGAGCATTAAAAGAAAAGATCATGAATAATAAAAAAAGAATTAATGTTGTACACCATCTTAAATTTTTTTTCGACAGTGATACTTTCTTATTAATGTTTTTCCCTTTTCCAAATTTTATGATTATAATAAGCCTCACATAAACAACCTATCAAAATATAGTAAAAATCATCGGTCTATTAATAGTTATTTTTGATTTTTCTACGTCACAACTCATCCCCGTTTTTATTTTTATTGTTTTCAATAAGGTTAATGACAATGTACATTCAATGAATCAAAAAGAGTTCTTTATTCCCATAATATCACCCCCAAAATTCTTATATAAAATTCATTTCATCCCTTCACCACAAAAGTTTATTTTTTAGATTTCATGAAAATACTAAGAGGAAGGTAGGAATTGATAAAAATGAATTGAATCATGGATCATTCCTATAAAGGTCAATCATGGTCTCTATAAGATAATTAAGGATTGATGAAAATGTGTTATTTTAAGGATAATTGGTTTGTAAAAAGTACTTTCCATCATTTTAATATTTCTTTTGCATACTCATAGCATTGAAAATCTCAAACTCATGTTTTGGTCAGTGATATATCCCATGATCCACCTTGAAATATTCTCACCAAAAATTGGATGTACATGGTCTATAAATCCTCTCGAAAATGTGAATTATTATAATGGAAAATCACACAAGGTATGATAAATAATAAAAAACAAATTGGATGTAATTTAATAAAATCAAAGTATGAATATTTTTGGGGAAATTTTATTTAAATGAATCAAAAAATTCTATCAAATAATGAGTCATTTTATAAATATCCATACATCAAATTAAACATTAAATTATCTATTTTCCTCCCTCAATATCATAAAACATTAAATATAAAACATGGAATCAAAATATTCCTAAAAAACGCATGTATCATAGACAAGTCATGTAAGTAATTAATTCAATAATGGGAATGAAATTATAGTTTTAAGTTCAAAACATAATCACAAAAAAGGCAGGGGGTTTAAAAGATAAAAAATAAAATTGAACTCCCTTTTAAAATAAATCTTAGTCATTTTTTATCCATTTCAATTTTGGGATTCCTTATTCTATTGGGATTATACAAAATTAAATTTCCCAATTTAGCGTAAGAATTATTTTATTTATTCTCAAAAATATAGCATGGAGTGGGATGTATACTAGACTAATTCCAAATATTGAAGTTGATCTCTATATTCATATAATGTATATAAAGATAAATATGTGTATGGTCCACCATGTGGGTCTTGTATTTTTACACCATCTAGAGGGAAGTACCAAATATTATCAATAGTCTGATGGTGGGTGGACCTTCTTGGATTGGATCCACCATATCTAGCTTTTCCAAACTTGTGCATCTTTTTTGGTGATGAGGAATGATCCATGGATAAAATATACTATATCAATATTATTAAAAATTTTGTGTATATTTCATGGAGGGGGTACGATTCATAATTGATCATCCTCTTAATTAGTTGTTAATTGTGAAGAGTCCTCTTTCTTTTCAAGTATTGGCTCAACATGAGTTGCATGAATTGACTTTTTAAAAGGAAAGTACAAAGCTAATTATTCTAGAATAAATTTTAAAATTGAATTTTAAAAATTATTCTCCCTTTAAAAATGATAATCACCTATATTGATTTCTTTAGGCTAAGCTAAGTGGATTTTCTAGATGGATTCTTCATATGAATGTTCACAAAAATCATGATGATCCAACTGTTCACTTATAGGGGAACTATTAGTTTATTCAACATCCCCAAATATGGTTCATGTTTTGACCCACCCATGGAATAGGGTGTGGAAAAAGAAAATTTATTATCCAAATAAATCACATAGCCAGACCAGGGTCATCTCACTTGATGAGATTTCTCAGTTTTTTACCTAATTGTTCTATATCACCAACCTACATCTTTTTGATATTTTATCTATTATGAAAATAAGGTAATTGAAAATAAATGTAATATGAAAATTTACAAACATATATTAACATGAAATGATAACATAATGAAATTATGAAGATAGAACTTGTCCATTGTGGTTTAGTTAATGGGTTATATCATTCTCTTTTTTTGTGTTTATTTTAAATATGATAATTCAATTTTGATAAATAACTCTGGAATTATTGTTAGTTTATTCGGTTTTTAAAAAAATTGAATGCCTATTGGAATCTCAATTCCACCTCCTACTATAATCAATGTTGATCGAAATCCGTAATCAAGAGAATGACATATCCTAGGAAAAAGCTTCATCATATTCCATTTCATATTTTGAATTGATCAACTTAATTGTATTAATATCATGTATCCCAAATAAGGGAGGAAAAATATTAAATAAAATAATATATATGTGTTTCAAATCAGTGAACTCATGTTTGATCGCCACACACATGAACTTAACTCTTTCTCATAAAAAACATAATAAAAAATAAGAAATTAGTGCCGAATAAAAGGAATTTCTACTAATTACTCTCAGAAAAAGGCTTGGGTTTTCCCATTATTTTTTATGGTATGAGGTCCTAGTTGATATAATGAATAACATAATAATAAAATAAAATGATAAAAACAATACAATAGAGGGGATTTTTTAGAATAATAAATGGAAACACATTAATTAAAATATGAATACATGTTATAAGAGAAAGTAAACCTTAAATAAAAACAAAAGGAAAAAATAATTACTAAATCAGAAGCATGGACCATTGCATCCTCTCCATCGAAGAGTCCAGAATATTATTCATTATGCGAGAGATCATATTTATATAGGACAATGGGTTGTATTCTTCATTATTAAAATTTATTATCTTCTAAATATCCCATTATGATATCATCCATATTACATCTACCACAATATTGATCGTGCTAGATCTATTTAATTATCGAATTTTGTAATGGTGTATTCTTCACAGTTCTTCCAAAATATATTGTCTAATTTGATAATAAATTTAGGCATCATTAGACATGTTTATGAAATTATTTATCTTATTTACTAGGAGGTATTAATTATTTCAAAAAATCTATTTTACTCTCACTAATATAATTTCAATATTGAGCATAAAATGTTCGCATTGATGACAAAATATCAAGATGATATTCTATTTCCAAAAGTGAAATTTAATCCTTTTTCAAATAAAACTAGAATCAACTCAATTGGATGTTTGTATGCGGATTTATCCATTATTTAATAAGTTTAGTCCACTCAAGTGTCCAAAAAAAATTCAATTCGATTGATTTTAGGGCATTGTGATATTTTGAATAGCTCATTTCAAACAAGAAGAAGTTGAATCCCACAAATTAAGGATTCCTAAAAATAGAGTCACTCAAATTAGATTGATATTTTAAAATTTAGGATTAAAATAAAAAAAATGAATAAAATTTCATTAAATTCTAAAAAGAATAAATTTTCACATTTTTTCCCAAAACATGGCATAAATCCAAAGTTGATGTGAATAAACACAAATAGATAAATTGTAATGGAATTAACTAATGAAAAGTATATGAAAAATAATGAATACATTTACACAATAAAGAGGAATCACCACCCAAGATATACAACACATTTTAGGATGCCTAAATAAAATATATTGGGTACATTCAGTGGATGTACCACTTCATGATGGCCACAAAAGACCAATGCAGAGTCATATAATGTCTTTATCTTAAGAGAGACACATGAGAGGGTCTCAGAGACAAGACTTGAATCACGTTCATATTGAAATTCACACATCCATGTGTTAAAATACCATGTCTAAAGGTATCATGAAAATGCTCAAGGACAATGTATTGAATGGAAATATGAGTTCAGGGCTATGTTCCTATTACATTACCATACAACCTATGATTTTCATGGAAATATAAGAGAATGTCCATGGAATGACATTTATGATGAGGCCAAATGTGAACGGATGATCACATGATTAGTGTGTATGTAAATGTATGTCCTCATGGGTTTCATTCCTGTCCAAGGTCATGCAGTAATTGTCCATGAATATGCGTTTTGTGACAAAGGTCCAGAGAATATACCATATCATGAAAATGTGGCATTCATCCCAAGTCACATAATCCAAGACCCATGAACGCATCAAATTATAGATGAGGATTTGTGTTAACATGTTATTGGGGGAGTCTATATAAGGTATACACATGGTATTCAATTGATCATGCAATCATGTGTCCCCTATTGGACCATTCATTGGGTTATCATGACATTTATTATATTTACTTGGATAATATCAATGAGGGTATCTATCCTCCCTCGTCACATATATTTTCCATTCATTTTCATACTACTCTCCACTTCCTCAACACTCATCTCATATGTTCCCTTTTCTAAAGGGGAGAAGGGTTTTATATAGGCTGAGGCATCAAAATATATCACCACAATAAATGGTTAATGAATCTCAATCACCATGATATGTTAGTGGAGAGTTCTTCATGATAAAATACAAAGGATTATAATAAAATGAAGTAAAATTATTCTTATGTAAATCCAATTTATATCAGAACAAATTTTCACAAAGACCATCTTTTGATCATTAGGTCCTTTGAACCTCTCATATTGGATTCATGAATTTCATGTGATTGGATTCATTTGATCATGTGAATCGTTGGAAAAGTTTTCAATGGTAGTATCATGCATATCAAAATACCACATAATGTCTCAAGATCTGTCAATGAAAATACCATAAAGGATGGAGGTCAAAGATGAAGACTCAATGTTCATGAAATGGAATGGTTTCTATCTTATAAATAGTAATATTATAACACCCCAAGCTTCTATGGTATGCTTATTTTTGAATAATTCGATAGCGTGTGTTGTACGCAACATCGAGTTCTAACACACCACAACCAATCAAACTAGCCATTATGAATAGTAGTACCTACTTTTTAAAATTTTATAAATTTTATCTCTTAAAATGGACATCATTTTTAGATTCATAAAATTGAATTTAGCCTAGGGTGAAATTTTAAAACTTTTCAGATAACATTTATATTTTGATGAATAGTAAAAATTACTAAATTTTAATTAAAAATAACCTTTTTAATAGAAATAGTTTATATTGATAAATTATGAATTTGAGTGGTTTTAAAGTATATTTAGAAAATTTGTTTATCATTTAATACAATTTTGGTCATTTTACATAATTTTACAATTAAACCATATATAAACAAGTGTCAATCTTTTGATAGTTATTATCTCTTAAAAACATGATTTTTGTTTTAACAACGGGAATTAATTTTAAATTAATTTCTGCCAATTCTGTTTTTTGAATTTGAAAAAATGGATTCCATATTTGGAATCAGGATGTTCATATTGTGTAAATAGGTAACTTTTATTTTTACACATTTTGAATAATTACTTCGGTAAATATTTTATTTACCATGGTTAAGGGTAAATCCGGTAAATAAGGGTTAAAAAATATTATAATAATAACAAATTACCCTAAAACGCATTCTAAACATATTGGTTGATAAATGGCCGACCATGGTCTTCTTTGGGTCGATTTGTGGACCCCATGGAGCCACTTGTAAGTGATAATGACAGTTTATATTAATTAGGTTAAAATAAATACAAAAATGACAAAAGCAAATATCATTTAGCAAATCAATTTTTACATAGGGTTATATTTGTTTGATTTTTTATTATAGACATTCATTAGAAATATAAAACTATTTCCTACATAATTAGATTTTATTTATAATTTTTAGACATTAAATAATTTAATTTATTTATGACACAATGATGATGCATTAATTACCTAATTAATTAAAAATTAGAATAATTGATATTATAAATACCCAAATAAATATAATTTGAGACTTTTTATGAATTACACTAATTTTATAGGTTAATATGACATGTTGGGATTTATTTAATTAAATTTTTTAGAAGTAATAATTTTGTTTTGAGTTTTACAAAAATCAAATATTGAATAGTGTCAAAATTGACATAAAAGAGTTTTTAAAACAAATATTATATTATTAATTGATATTAAATTCCTAAAAATCTATGTTTCGGCCACAAGACATATATCATGATAGTTGTATCTTTATTGGACCAATTTTGGGGTCTCTTGGTTGTATATAGTAAGTTTACTAACCATATAATATAAAAATACAAAGAGACATTGTAAAAGTGAAACTAATTAAATAAGAGATAATACTTAATGATAAGGTTAATATAGTTTCCCAAACGTGTCTAAATTATTTTGGTTGACTGGTTTTCGACCCCTCCCCACCTTAAATTTTACATAATCCACTTTGGATCCATTATAAACTGTATATGAATTTATTATAAACTAATATTTCTAGCTTTTCCAAAGGTGCCCCTCACCGCTCTTATAAAAGGGCACTCTGCCTTCTAATTAAATAAAACCTTCAAATCCATTTTGATCAGCCAACCTCTACCCAAATAATCTCTCAACTTCCCTCAATTAATCCTTGAGGCCTTACTTTAGCCAGAAATACAACTTAAGGACCCCTTTTGATCAAATCAAAAGGAAGAACCAAAAGAAGAGGTAATGATTTCACCACCCTTTTTCAAGTTCCTTTCTTCTTCCAGTACATCTTTCTTTGTTATTACCAATATAAAATAATAAATACAGTATATTATATATACTTTGATGTTATTATAAACATTTTTCAACCATATTTCAGTATTTATTCATCCTTTGAATAACATGTCACCATACATGCGTACGTACGGCTTACCGTCTCCACGTCGTGGTGTAATTGTTATTCAATAAATTATTATTTGGATGGGTATAATAATGATGTGTAATTCATGTAAAAAATAAATATAAAATTATAATTATTCTTTATATATTATATACCATCTAATTATATATTATTTTAATATCAAAAGAATGATATTGTCGATCGTGCGTACGTACGGACTACCGTCTTTAGGAACGCGATGAAATTTATTCTCCATCATATCCATTGAAGTATAATTATCATTTGATGATTAATAATAGTATTTATGTACTTGATATCCTTCTGGATATGAATAAGATACAACCTATCCATAACAAACACGGCTTATGTAACAAAACATATAAAAGAAAACGAGTAAGGTAACACCTGAAACAACTATAATACTAAGATATAATTAACAAATCAATGTTAAAAGATCATATATGATATCATATTAATGTATATGATTCTTTTATAATTTAATAACAATTATTTGACCATTATACAGGAGGTTAACCTACCCCCAACCAAGGAAAAGTACAAGGTAAGGGTTTATTTCGTAATCTCCTCATTATCCAAGGTTGTTTATATGTAATAATCTACTGGGATTTCTTTATCATCAACATCCATGTTTCTTAAAAATGTATTTCAAAACATTTTTTCTCTTTACTAGAATATGGGTTAAATTCATTTATACCCTTGTTGACTTTTATAAGTGGTTTATAAAGTAATCTTTCCGTCGTTTTCCAAACATGGTCCTTTTTAACCATTTCGACAGAATTAAGGTAAGAATGTTTTTTTAACTTATACGGCGGGTGCGGCTATTTTCAGTCGTTATAAAATCATCGAAGCTTCCCTTACAATCTAATAAGAATATTTCCAATGAAAATGTTTTATTTTATAAATATATGACTCTTAAATGATTTCATAATAGAAAGATATATTTCTATAAAAAGAGTTTTTATTTCATCTATGTCAACATCTTTTGATGGATTTTACCCTTATTTGAAGTTGATTTATTATGATACAAAACATCTATATTGTATTGAATGTTTTGTGATATGTTTGACTGTGGATGTGCTATTTTTATACCATTAATGGTTTATTGTGAAGGTATTGAAATTTTTTATGCTAGTTTTAATACAAATGTTTATGTTATGTTTAAACCTTTAATATAGGAATGCAGTGGACTTAATATGTGATGGGTGGAGCCTGGTATAGCTCCTCGATGCATCGGTAGGTCTCATGAGACAAACTAGTGTCTTGGCACAAGGCCTTGACAAAATATTATTTGTAGTCTTAGCACGAGGCCTTGGCTATCTGGTTATGATAGTCTGGAATTATGCATTCCATCATTATGAAAGTGGTTATTGATATTGCATGTGATTATTCAATTAGTAGAATATCCATGTGAATAAGTAATGGAATTATTTCATTTTATTTTTTCCATACTATGATGAAGTTTAAGTTTAAAAGGCTTTTGATTTAGTTATACATTGCTTTAAATGTTTATTCTTATTTATGGATGTTTCTGCTATATTGTTATCCTTACTAGGCATTTGATCTCACCCCTTTTCTATGTTTTATTTTTCCCATGATGTGAAGAACTAAATTATGAATGACCTACAGGGATAGTGTGAGGGGATAAGTGTGTGGACTATGGAGACTATGTTGTTGTAGTTTTCATTTTATGATGTAATGTAAACCTTATGAATATATATAGTGTTTCCATGTATATTAAACCAATACGTCTTTCGAGATTTGATCATTCTTGTGATCATACCAATGTTATGTAATAATGCACTGACTCTGGGTAACTGGGGTCGGGGCATTACAGTTGGTATCAGAGAATGTTTACTAATAACCATGGAAGCTAGATTTAGATAAACTCTGATTAAAGCACATATACCTAAGATGGATTTTGAGGATTATTATAGAATAACTTCCTAGAATTTTGGTATTGTAGAGATTTTGGAAGTTTTAGGAGCAATACATCCCTGTCTAGATAGGAGCAGGTAGAGGCGGCTCAGGAACAGATGTATCTAGGGGTAAAACCCAAAAACATTGCATGGAGCTATACTTGAACGAGAACTGGTGCATGACAACGGGCCTTGCTGTACTCTTGGTTACGACACTCCCGAGGGATATACTTAGTATAACACTCATTTTCATTACAAATAATTATGAACGGTTTATGAGTATATACTTCCTCAATGAAAACATTTTTTATGATTATGGATTATTTCCATAAATACTTCAATTTATGTGAAGTGTTTTATAAGTATGGGATTATGTATTTTTATTCATAAACTGATCTAGTTTATGCCATTGTTTAGAAATAGTGGCTAGTGGAAGAAATGGAAACCGTATCAATGCACGCACTCCATGTAGGTATTGCCCTCCTGATCAAGATAATTATAGTAGAGCTGGGGATGCAACTGGTTCCGATCAGCTAATGACCATACTGGGACAACTCACTCAGGTTATTAATAATAACCTTATCTGTATGGAGCACCCTGATCCGCAATATGGGGGATCAATGTTAGATCGATTCATGAGGGATAAACCACCAACGTACAATGGGAGTAAAAATCCCTTAGTAGCTGAGAAATGGATAAATTACGTAGAGAAAATATTTCAGGCTTTGGGGAGTAGTGAAAGGGAAAAAGTTATCATGGTAGTTTACTGCCTCACTGGATATGCTGATCAATTGTGGTCATTGATTCAAAACACGATGGAAGATGATGAAGTACCAAACATGGAATGGAGGGAGTTCAAATATATATTTTTAGAAAAATACGTTCCTCGTGACCATCGAGCAGATATGGAAAGGCAATTTCGGAGTCTGAGACAAAAGGAGGATGAGAATGTCGCAAAGTATGAGGCTAACATTACATGTTTAGAAAGGTATGATATAGATTATATACGTAACCTAAGAAGTAATATTGATCATTTTTGATAGGTTAAAACCATTTCTCTATCGAGCATTAGTCTCACAATCGTTTTCATCTTACAAATACATTGTCTCATGTGCTATCAAGACTGAAAATTAATTCTCTAAGTCTTATGAATTTAAAGAAAAGCAAGAGAAGAAGAGATCTGCTGATCAATCTAGGAAGGGAAATAAGGGGAATAAGGGAATGGTTGAATATCCATCTTGTGGTAAATTTTTGAAGAAACACCCCGGTACAGCTTAAAGTGAATGGGTGTCTGTTACAAGTGTGGTGAAAATCGCCACCATGCTCGTGATTGAAAACGGAAGAAGGAAGCTGCCAATGTTCAGTGATACAATTGCAGAGAGATGGGACATTATGCAACTAAATTTCCTAAGTGTCAGGGGAACTTACCTCAGAAAAGGCCAAGGGATCAAGGCCAAGCTTATGCTATCACTACTGCTGAGGTAGAAGCTCCGAAAGATGTGGTGACTGGTAATTTAATGGTTTCCTCAAGATTAGAAAATGAAATATTTGATTCTGGATCATCGCATTGTTTCATATCATCCCATTTTTCTATGAAAATTATATATTTCCAATTTGATTTAACAATGGAGTTTTCAGTTAAAACTCCTAAGGGAAGTATCATTGCAACAATGTTTTGTGAATCAGCCCCCATTAGAGAACATTAATGTTCTTTATATACTAATCTCATCATCATACCTATGATTGAGTTTGAAATAATCCTTAATATGGATTGGATTTCATTCTATCAGGCAAAGATTTATTGTAAGAAGAAGGAGATTATGATTTTTGATGATGATGATAAAGAACACCTTATCTTTAGAGAAGAATTTTCACCACCTAATTCTTATCTAGATCCACCCCCAGTAGCTCAACTAAATTCAATTATTGGGAAGGAAGAGAATGAAATGACTGTGGGTGAGGAAATGAATGTACAAATAGAGGATGTACCTGTTGTGAATGAATATGTATATGTATTTCCTAAATATTTACATAGAAATCCTCTAGAACAAGAAGTTGAGTTTTCCATTGATTTAATTCCTAGATCAAGGCCTATATCGAAGACCCCTTATAGAATGGACACTGTGGAAATAGTCAAACTAAAGAAAAACTAGATTAATTGAGTAATAAGGGATTTATTCTCCCTAATATTTCTCCATTGGGAGACCCTGTTCTTTTTGTTAAAAATAAAGATACATCTATGAGGTTATGTATCGACTATAGGGAGATCAATGCTATAACAATAAAGAACAAGTATCCCCTACCTCGCATTGATGATTTATTTTACCAACTGCATGGAGCTCAATACTTTTCAAAGATTGACCTTCGATCAGGATACCATCAGTTGTGTGTGAAGAAGGAAGACATTCTGAAGACAGCATATCGAACCAGGTACGAGCATTATGAGTTTACAGTAATGCCTTTTAGATTTACTAATGCACCCTTGGTATTCATAGATATGATGAATAGAGTTTTCAAGGAATATCTCAATGAATTTGTAGTAGTATTTATTGATGATATCTTCCTATACTCCAAAATCTACGAAGATCATGAAAATCACATGGGCATTATCCTGAAGACTCTGAGAATACATGAATTATATGGGAAGTTTAGCAAGTGTGAATTTTGGCATCAAGAGATTTCTTTTCTTGGTCATATTTTCTCTAAAGATGGAATCTCTATTGATCCTTCTAAGACCAAGGTAGTCCAAGAATGGCCAACACCTACGATTATAACTGAGGTACGCAGTTTTATTGGATTAGCAGGTTATTATCGACGTTTCGTGCAGAATTTTGCCCGGTTGGCTAACCCATTAACAAAGCTCACACGTAAAGGGGTTAAATTTGTTTGGAAAAAAGAGTGTGAAGTGTTTTTCGAAGAACTGAAGAGAATATTATTCAATGCTCTTATATTGACTCTACCATCGGGGAATGATGGTTTCATTATTTATAGTGATGTATCGAAGAAAGGACTTGGTTGTGTCCTTATGCAGAATGATAGGGTTATTGCCTATGCATCACGACAGTTGATGATTGATGAGAAAAACTATCATACTCAAGATATTGAGTTAGCAACTATGATATTTGCTTTGAATATATAGAGGCACTACCTCAATGGTGAAAAATGTTATATTTATACTGATCACAAGAGTTTGAAGTATATTTTTCTCACAAAAAGAACTCAACATGAGGCAAAGGAGATGGATTGAATTACTCAAGGATTATGATTGGACGATACACTACCACCCGGGGAAAGCAAACAAGGTGGAAGATTCTTTGATCAGAAAAGATCATGGAGTTTTGAAGAATATGAGAATTGTAATGGATCCAATTTTCATGGATCTAGTGAAAATGGACATGGGAATAACCGTGGAAGGTGAAACATCAATGCTTTTTCATATGGTTGCCAAACCATCTTTACTAGAAAGGATTAAGTGTTCTCAGGCTGATGATGAAGAATTTCAAAAGAAGATTAATGCTGTGAATGATGGGATATTAGGAGACTTTGTGTATGAAGAAGGAATTTTGAAATTCGGGAAGAGACTTTGTGTTCCCGATATACCTGACATAAAAAGGGAATTGCTGCATGATGCTCATAGTTCCAATTTCTCTTTACATTATGGGAGCACCAAAATGTATAGAGATTTGAAGGAACATTTTTGGTTGAACAACATGAAGAGGGAGATTGCCGATTTTGTGTCAAGATGTATGGTTTTTCAACAAGTGAAAGCTTGAAGGAAACAACCTGGTTAAGTATTGAATCCTCTTCCCATACATGAGTGGAAATGGGATAATATCACAATGGACATTGTCATGGGACTACCAAAGACTCCTAGAAGAAATGATGCAATATGGGTTATTGTTGATCGTCTTACCACGTCAGCGCATTTTCTTGCTATAAGAGACGATCTACCACTGGAACGTCTAGCAAGACTATATATTTATGATGTTTTGAGACTTCATGGAGTACCCCTATCGATTTTTTATGATCATGATCCCCGTTTTACTTCAAGATTTTGGAAAAGTCTTCAGAAATCCCTGGATACAGAGCTTCATTTGAGTACTGCCTACCACCCTCAGACAGATGGACAATCAGAACGAACTATTAAAACCTTAATAGATGTGCTGAGATTTTCTCACTTGACTTTCAGGGTATGTGGGATCAATATTTACCTCTGGTAGAATTTTCCTATAACAATAGCATCCATTCAATTATTCAGATGGAACTATATAAAGAATTATACGGAAAGAGTTGTCACACACCAACCAGTTGGGATGACGTTGGTGAATGAAACCATGTAGGTCCAGAACTGGTGGAGGAAACAATGGAAAAGGTAAAGGTAAACCAAAATCACATCAATGCAGCTCAAAGTAGGCAGAAGATCTATGCCAATAATCGAAGGAACGATTTAGAATTTCAAGTCGGTGATCATGTTTTCCTGAAGGTATCTCCATGGAAGGGAGTCATACATTTTGGTAAGAAAGGTAAAATGAGTCCCAGGTACATCGTACCTTTCGAAATCCTAGAACGAATTGGGGTTGTAGCTTACCAATTGGCAATGCCGCCAAGTCTCTCCAAAGTTCATGATGTGTTCCACGTATCTCTGTTGAGGAAATACATGCCTGACCCAACGCATGTACTCACCTATGAAGAATTAGAACTGGAACCCGATCTATCTTATTGTGATGTGCTCGTCAGGATTCATGATACGAGAGAACAAGTACTGAGAAACCTGACGACTTGTCTGGTAAAAGTCTTGTGGAGAAACCATAATATGGAACATGCAATGTGGGAACCCAAGGAACTTATGATGAAGAACCACCCGAGTCTTTTCATGCGGTAGTATTCTAGAAATTTTGAGGATGAAATAATTTGATGGAGGGGAAAATATAACACCCCAAGCTTCTACGGTACGCTTCTCTTTGAATAATGTGATAGCGTGTGTTGTACGCAACATCGAGTTCTAACACACCACAACCATTCAAACTAGCCGTTATGAATAGTAATACCTACTTTTTAAAATGTTATAAATTTTATCTCTCAGAATGGACATCATTTTTGGATTCGGAATATCGAATTTAGCCTAGGGTGAAATTTTGGAACTTTTTGGATAACATTTATATTTTGATGAATAGTGAAAATTACGAAATTTTAATTAAAAACATCTTTTTCAATCGAAATAATTTATATTGATAATTTATGAATTTGATTTGTTTAAAAGTATATTCAGAATATATTTTTACCATTTAATACAATGTTATTCATTGTACATAATTTTACAATTAAACCGGACATAAACAAGTGTCAGTCTTTTGATAGTTATTATCTCTTAAAAACACACTTTTTGTTTTGACAACAGGAATTAATATTAAATTAATTTATGCCACTTTTGTGTATTGAATTAAGAAAAATGGATTCTATATTTGGAATCAAAATGTTCATATTTCGTAAATAGGTATGTTTTATTATTATACATTTTGAATAATTACTTCAGTAAATATTTTATTTACCATGGTTAAGGGTAAATCCGGTAAATAAGGGTTAAAAAAATATTATAATAATAAACAATTACCCTAAAACTTGTACTAAATTTATTGGTTGATACATGTCCGACCATGAAAATATTTGGGTTGATTTTTGGACCCCATAGAGCCACTTGTAAGTGATAATGACACTTTATATTAATTAAGTTAAAATAAATACAAAAATGACATAAGCATATATCTTTTAGAAAAACAGTTTTTACATAGGGTTATATATGTTGTATTTTTGAATATAAATATTCATTAGAATGATAAAACTATTTCCTACATAATTATATTTTATTTATAATTTTTAGACATTAAATAATTTAATTTATTTATGACACAATGATAATGGAGTAATTAGCTAATTAATAACAAATTAGAATAATTGATATTATAAATATACAAATAAATATAATTTGAGACTTTTTATGAATTAAAATACTTTTATAGGTTAAGATGACATGTTACGATTTATGTTAATAACTTTTTTAGAAGTAATCATTCATTTATGAGTTTTACAAAAATAATTTATTGACTAGTGTCAAAATTGACATAAAAGAGTTTTTAAAACAAATATTATATTATTAATTGATATTAAATTCCAAACAATCTATGGTTCGGCCAAAAGACTTATATAATGATAGGTGTACCATTAATGGACTAATTTTGGGTATCTTGGATGTATATAGTATGTTTATTAACCATATAATATAAAAATACAAAGTGACATTGTAAAAGTGAAACTAATTAACTAAGAGTTAATACTTAATGATAAGGTTAATATAGTAACCCAAACCTATCTAAATTCTATTGGTTGAGTGGTTTTATACCCATACCCACCTTAAAATTTAAATAATTTATTTTGGAGCCATTAGAAACATAATATGATTTTATTATAAAATAATATTTCTAGCTTTTCCAAAGGTTCCCCTCACCCCTCTTATAAAAGGGAACTCTCCCTTCTCATTAACACACACCTTCAAAGCCTTTTGGTTCTACAAACCTCTGCCCATGTAATCTCTAAAAATCCCTCAATTAATCTTAGAGGACTTCCTTTAGTCATAAATCCATCTTAAGGAGCCCTTTTGATCAAATCAAAAGGAGGAACCCGAAGAAGAGGTAATGATTTCACCACCCTTTTTCAAGTTCCTTTCTTCTTCCACTTATTCCTTATTTTTTATTACCATAATAAAATAATAACTCTAGTATATTATATATACTTATATGTTATTATAAACTTTTTACAACTATATTTCTGTATTCTATCCATCCTTTGAATAACATGTCACCATACGTGCGTACGTACGGCATACCGTCTCCACGTCGTGGTGTAATTGATATTCAAAAAATTATTATTTGGATGAGTATAATAATGGTGTGTAATTAATTTAAATAATAAATATAACATGATAATTATTATGTATATATGATATATCAACCAATTATATATTATTTTAATATGAAAAGAATGATATTGTCGCTCGTGCGTACGTACGGATTACCGTCCCCACGAATGCGATCAGATTCATTATCCATCGTATCCATTAAAGTATAATTATCATTTGATGATTAATAATAGTATTTAAGGACTTTATATCATTCTTGATATGATTAGATACAACCTATCCATAACAAACCCAGCTTATGTAACAAAACATATAAAAGAAAACGAGTAAGTTAACAACCGAAACAATTATAATACTAAGATATTATTAACAAATCAATGTTAAAAGGTCATATATGATATCATATTAATGTATATGATTCTTTTATAATTTAATAACAATTATTTCACCATAATACAGGAGGTTAACCAACCCCCAACCAAGGAAAAGTACAAGGTAAGGGTTTATTTCACAATCTCTTCTTTATTTGAGGTTGTTTATACGTAATAATCTACCGAGATTTCTTTATTATCCACATCCATGTTTCATAAAAATGTATTTCAAATTTTTTTTACTATTTACTAGAATATGGGTTAAATTCATTTATACCCTTTTTGACTTTTATATGTGGTTTATAAAGGAATCTTTTCGTCGTTTTCCATACAAGGTCCTTTTTAACCATTTCGACAGAATGATGGTAAGAATGTTTTTTAACTTATACGGTGGGTGAGGCTATTTTCTACCATTATAAAATCGTCGAAGCTTACCCTAAAGGATTATAATAATATTTTCAAAGAAAAAGTTTTATTTTATAAATATATGACTCTTAAATGATTTCAAAATAGAAAGAGATATATCTATAAAAAGAGTTTTGATTTCATCTATGTCAACATCCTTTGATGGATATTATGCCAATTTGAAGTTGATATATTATGATAAATAACTTCAATATATTATTGAAGGTTTTGTGATATGTTTGACTGTGTATGTACTATTTTTATACCATTAATGGTTTATGGTGAAAGTATTGACATTTTGTATGATAGTTTTAATACGAATGTTTATGTTTTGTTTAAATCTTTTCATATAGGAATGCATTGGACTTAATATGTGACGGGTGGAGCCCGCTATAGCTCCTCAGTGCGTTGGTAGGTCTCATGAGACAAGCTAGTGTCTTGGCACAAGGCATTGAAAAAATATTATTTATAGTTTTGGCATGAGGCCTTGGCTATGTGGTTATGATAGTCTGGAATTATGCATTCCATCATTATGAAAGTTGTTATTGATATTGCATGTGATTATTCAATTATTAGAATATCCATGTGAATAAGTAAATGGCATTACTTAATTTTATTTTTTCCATTATATGTTGAAGTTCATGTTTAAAAGGCTTTTGTTTTAGTTATACATTGCCTTAAATGTTTATTCTTATTTATGGAAGTATCCGCTATATTTTTATCCTTACTAGGCATTTGAGCTCACCACTTTTATATGTTTTATTTTCCCCAGGATGTGAAGAAGTAATTTATGAATGACCTATAGGGATAGTGTGAGGGGATAAGAGTTTGGACTATGGATACTTGGTTGCTGTAGATTTCATTTTATGATGTAATGTAAACCTTATGAATATATCTAGTGTTTCCAAGGCTACTAAACCAATCAGTCTTTCGAGATTTGATCTTTTTGTGATCATGCCAATTTTATGTAACAATGCACTGACTATGTGTAACTGGGGTCGAGGCATTACAAATGTGATTATTTTTTCACCTTAGAATGGATTCACATGATCATTTAATTGGATAAATGATCATCCTTCAACTAGTTGTGTGATCAGTTAACTATATCTCAATTATTTCCTGTAGTTCATGTGATACATTATATATTCCATGATAGCTCATATGGATACTTGGTCCTAGAACAACTTCCTACATGAAAACATAGGTTGTATTCATGACTTGTGGATGTCGAGTACATTAAATCACATTAAATTGATCTTTAGATATTTCATACATAAATAAAATTTAGAAACACAGTTGAAGTCGTGTGTATCAGTCTTTAACAAGGGGAATCAGTGTGAGTGGTGGATGTGTAGACGTTGATGATGGTCGTGTGAGGGGATCCAATGAGAGATGTGGGTTTGATCGTTTGGATGAACTTTTTTTTGTATCTCATGTAAAGGGTGAATAGTTTCACCACGATGATTATCCACCTCCATAAAACACTTCATTTAGACATAACATATGAAATGATCAGAGATCCTCTGGTCTCTATAAGAGAGTACCATGGTCTAATGTCGACGATTTATAACATAGAACCATTATGGAACTCTCCATTACACTACAAACACATGACATGGCGCTACTCCTATCACGAATGTGCATGTGCATTCATTGACACATGCCAACATCTAATGGGTGAATGTGTTGTATCTTGGCTTTGGTTGAGGTAACTCCTATTTGTTTCCTTGTTCAGTTTTCCAGCTTTCTATCCATGTCTAAATCATATTTTTTTTGATGAGGGTATCCATAAATATGTGAAAACATTAGCTGAGGAAAATGTATATTAAATGGGCTAATGTATATTTCAAAATAAAATTATCCCCCTAACCCATTACTTCTTTTTCAAAAGCACAACATCTATTACCATGAATTTTATATTAGTATCTATGAATGTGATTCACACATATTGAGTCTTCAATTAAAAAGTGGTTGGATCACAATTATAGGTACAAACCACTATGTTAAAAAAATTAATTTCTTGAATTGAAACATTCCTTCCCTCATGTATAAATTTCATACTCATGTCAATAAAATATTAAAAAATATATATTAATATTTTATACCGACTCATACAAACCATGATTAAATCACCTAATTCCATATTAGATGGTCATAACAATTAGCTCATGATGTTATCAAACTTTAATGGAGTTGATATTCAAACCTTATATACCCATACTATATATACATGGTAATGTTATGTTTAAATTATAGGGCTTAACCAAAATTGTACCATTCAAATGATTCTATATCTTTATTAAAAAAAATTTATCTCTTGTTTGATTTTATTTGATTCTCCTGTAGATCATAACATTCGGAGCTGCTATGAAACATATATAATTTTTATATGTAAAACATAATATAAATTATATTCAACTGTTCTAGAAATAATAAGTTTTTATATATTTATACTAGTTATTTTTTATATCATCTATACTTTTAATACAAAATATATTTAAAAAAAGTCATAATATACCAATTATAATTTTAATAAACCATTTTCCATACCTATGTCCATATAACGTCTTACATTAAAAAATGGGTTAGTAAAAACACAAAATGGGATATGAAATGGAAACATGTGAAATTTAATTATTATGAGTTATAAATACAGAATTATTTATTTTGTGGGATCTAATAATTACATTAGAAAATGGCATAATAGAAGGATATGACATTGTAATATTAAAAACCATGATCCAATCGAGTGAAAAATTGACCCAAAAGGTAAACAAGGGTTGAAAAAATGGAACATGGAAGACAAAAGTAATAATTACCATAATGTGGAATAAAACGAATATTAAAGATCATAATAATATGTCAAGGATTACGAAATAAACCGCAAATCAATGTTGAAAAATATAAATTGACAATGTAAATGTATAAAATAAATGAAATATATAATCTGAAAATATTTTTATCTTGATTTATCTATATTATATTAATTAATTGTAGAACCGTATAATTACAGGCCCACACAACACATAATAATTAACATATAATCCTTAAAAATAAATAGAAAATAAAAGATATAATAGTTTTATATATCTCATAAAAATAAATTGATTACACATTGTGAAAAATATATAGGCTTCATTTAACACCCCAATCTTCCACAGTACGTTTCCCTTTTAATAATGTGGTACCACGCGTTGTATGCAACTTGGAGTTTTAACATACCAAGACCAATAAAAATAGCTGTTATGAATAGTAATACCCACTTTTTATAATTTTATAAATTTTATTATTCAAAATGGACTTCATTTTTAAATTTAAGATATTGAAATTATCTTAATGGTAATTTTTTATATTTTTTTGAAAACATTAAATTTCCAAAGAATAATGAAAAACAGAGAGTTGTTGTTTAGAATAGACATTTAATTTAAGAATTTATTTAAATTATATTACTTTTTTTATGTCAAAATAGATACACAATTACTATATAGGTTCAATTTAATTTAATGAAATCAATTTATAATAAGATTATATATATAAAATTTTATTGAACTTTTTACCGTCTTTTACCAACCTTCTAGGAGAATTTTCAAATTTGCATAAAACATAATTTTTCTACTTCTGTGAGTTGAATTTCAAAAATCCAAGAGACATGGTTGACATCAGATAGTAAAATGTAGCTCAATAAGATGAAAATAATTTTTTTCCGAATAGTAACTTTTGACTTTTATTTACCACGGTTATAAGTAAATAGTGTAATTAACGGTAAAATTGATATTATAATTACACTAAAACATGTCCTAATTCAATTGGATAACTATAATTAGACCAAAAAAAATTTAGGAACAAAATATGATCCAATTTGGTTAACTTGATTTTGGTTAGGACATTTATTATTATTTTATTTAAAGAAGAGTTAAAAGAGTTAAAATCAATGTTTAATAACTAAATTTTTTTTAATATAGGGTTACACAAAAAATAAATTCAACTATAAATATTCATTAGAAAGATAAAAATGTTTCCTACATAATGATATATTATATATTATTTTTAGACATTAAATAATTTAATTAATTTTTGACACAATGATGATGTAGTAATTACCTTCATAATGAAATATTAAAATAATTAATATTTTAAATATCCAAATAAATGTAAATTTAGAATTAGGATGAATTAAACTAATTTTATAGGTAAATATGAAATTTTAGGGTTTATTTAATAAATTTAATTTGAATTGATAAATTTTTTATGGCTTAAAAAATCAAATACTAAATAGTGTCCAATTGACATAATTGATTTTTTAAAACAAATACTATATTATTAATTGATATAATATTCAAAAAAATATATGGTTCAGCCAAATAATGTAGATAAGATTATATATATTAATACTGAACCACATGGGGTTCTCTTGGATTGATATAGTACATTTATTAACCATATAATATAAAAATACCAAGAGACATGCAAAATGTCAAAACTATTTAACTAAGAGTTAAATCTAAAAGATAATGTTAATATGGTGACCTAACCCTGTCTAAAACCTATTGATTGAGAGTTTCTAGACCCATAACTACCTAATCTTCTAAATAAATCATTTTTATACACTAGAAACCTAAAATGAGTTTATTATAAAATAATATTTCAATATTTTTCTAAAGTAACCCTCACCTCTCTTGTAAAAAGGTACTTCCCCTTATCTTTATTTAACACCTTTTAATCTATTTGGATCGGCCAACCTATACCCTAATATTCTTTAAACTATACCCCCTTCAACATAGAGGCCTTAATTTGATCATAACAAAAATTTATGGACTCATTTTGATCAAATCAAACGAAAACACCCGAAGAAGAGGTAATAATTTCACTACCCTCTTTCACGTTTTTTTCTTCTTCCACATCCTCTTTATTTGTTTTTTCCATACCAAAATAATAACTAAATTACATTATACAAAATTTTATGTCATTATAAATATGGTACAATGGTATTTGTTCTTTCAACCATTCTATAAATGACAAAGTGACCATACATGCGTACGTACATATTACCGTCTCCACGTCGTGGTGTTGTTTGTTATTCGAACACTTCATTATTTGTATGTGTGTAATAATGATTATAACTAATGTAAATAATAAATATAACATGTTAATTATTCTTTATATATTATATAACATCAAATTACATACAATTTCACCTTCAATATAATGATATTTTCTCTAGTCCGTACATACGGATTTCCGTCACCACGGACTTGATGAGATTCATTCCCTATCGCAATCACTCAAGAATAACTTCCATTTTTTGATTTAATAAATTTTTTTAAACATAATATCATTCTTTATATTAATCAAATACATCCTATCCATAGCAAACATGGCTTACTTAACCAAGTATATAGATGAAAGTGAATAAATTAACACCCAAAATGATTATAGTACTGAAATATTATTAACAAAGAAATATTATAGGATCATATATGATATCATATTTTTCTATATAGTTATTGTATAATTTAATATCAATTTTTTAACTACTATATAGAAGGTAAACAGGTTGTTGTCTAAGGAAAAGTCCAACGTAGGGGTTAATTCTACAATATCTTTACGTATCTGAAGTCGTTAACACGTAAGTATCTACTGAGACCTCTTTATCATCCACATCTGAGTTTTCATAAAAATGTAAATAATTTTTTTTTAATATTTACTATACTTTGGTTTAAAATCATTTATACACATATTTTACCATATATTTTTTGAAAATAAATTTTCCGTCATTTTCCAAAAAAGGTACTTTATGACCTCGACGAAATTAAGGTAAGAATGTATTTTTAACTTATATGGAGGGTGTGGATATTTTCCACCGTTATAACATCGTCGAAGCTTCCCATTCAATATTATAATAATATTTTAAAAATAATATTTTTCTTTTATAATTATATTACTTTTAAATAATTTCTAAATAGAAAGAGATATTTCTCTACAAAAAATATTGATTTCACCTATGTCAATATCCTTTGATGGATTTTAAGATTCTTTGATGTTGATTTATTATGATTAAAATCTTTCATATTGTATTGAAGGTTTTGTGATATGTTTGACTATGGTTTTGTTATTTTTACACCATTCATGGATTATGTATAATGTATTTACATTTCGTATGCTTGTTTTAATACCAATGTTTTTGTTATTTTTAAAAATATTCATATTAGGAATGCATTGAACTTTGTAAGTAACTGGTGGAGCCTGTTATAGCTCCACAATGCATCGGTTTGTCTCATTAGACAAACTAGTGTCTTGGAACAAGTCATTGACAAAATATTATTTTTAGTCGTGAAACAAGACCTTGACTATGTGGTTATGATGTCTGGAATTATGTATTCCAAAATTATTAAATTGGATATTGATATTACATGTTATTATTCAACTAGTAGAATATCCTTGTGAATATGTAAATAGAATTAATTGATTTATATTTGAAATATTATGTTGAAGTTTATGTTTAAAAGGCTTGGGGTTTAGTCTTATACATTGACTTAAATGTTTCAGAATATTTTGAATGTTTCCATTATATTGTTATCCTTAATGAGAATCTGAACTCAACCCTTTCTTAGTTTTATTTTTTCCACAATGTGAAGAAGTATATTATGAATGACCTGTATGGATAGTCAAATGGATGATTGAGGTAAATGGATACAATTTTTTTGTTGTTTTATATTTTATTATATAATGTAAAACATATGAATTTATCTAGTAATCTATAGGCTACTAAACTGATCGGACATTTGGGATTTTGATCCCTTTTGATCATGCCAATGTTATGTAACAATTCCCCGACTCTTTGTAACTGGGATTTGTGGAGTAACACTTCATCATGATCAAATACATTATAATGTATCGCTAAAATTAAAATAATATGTGAGATGTGATAAAAGTAACAATGATTGTACACCAAATATTATTATGGAATATTTATGATTCACTAAAATTAATTTATAAAAAATATATATTAGAGGTATGGTCAATGAGGTATTGACCACCAAAATTATAAATATGTTAAAATTTAAGGGTTGATATGAATTTAAATGATAGAATAAATAAATAATGGAATGTCCATTGAATAATAATAAATGAATCTGAAATGCCAAAAATATTGAATATATGATTCAAGAAATTCATTAAATGAAATATATAGAAATAATGTTTATTTTAAAGAGATTTTGAAAGGATGTTAACATGAAATATCATAATCAAGATATATATGAGATATTGGAATGAAAAAATGTCCTTAATTAAAGGGGAAATCTATAATATCATATAAATATATAAAAAAATATATGATTAAATATGAATGTTTTGGAAGAAATAAGAAAACAACAAAAAATTGATATTATTTTGGGGATTCCCTCACCTCACATCATTTATTCATTGATTTGACTATACATCCATTCTAATTAATTAATAATGATTAAAAAATATTATATATGGGTTTAATATTATTTAACATCATTTTATATTTTTTATATATTATATGTTATTTATTAAAATTTTATCATATATAAATTTCTGGGTGACATTTCCCTTTTATTTATTTCATTACAATTTAAATATTTTATTTTTCATCATTATTATATTTCAATTTTTATATTACGTCAAGGGTGTAAAAAATAAATGAAAAAAATAAGTATATATGTAAAAATTTAGGTATTTATGTATGAATGCAAGTATTTATATATGTATATATATATATGTCTATATGTTTGTTTGTTGGTCTTCTTATTTGATTGTATATTTTTTTATTATTATTTTCACTTATTTATGTATATATTTATTTATTTTTGGATGAATGGATATATTAATTTATTTGAATTTATATAAACACATATATAATTTTTTTGTATAGAAGAATGTATTTGTTTATTTATGTTTGTTTGAATTCTATGTATGTGAAAATAATTGTTTTACTATAGGTATAGTTGGTAACAAGAAACTACTCAACACACACACACATTCACCCTAGTGGGTTAAACCTTATCCCATCATATAATGAATGAGAGAACCCACCAAAAATATTTAATTACAAATCTTGTCTTGTAGGCCAATTAACTGGATGAAAATTACATTTGACTAAGGTACAATGGCCTGAATTCCTAGAATGTCACCGAATGGACAAGGTATGTAGAAAATATGATGTAATATTACCAGTTGAATAAATTTTATCCCCCTTCTAGTACTCATGAATGATTTTCACAAGTCTGAATTCCACATCACCCCCAACCAAGCATCAATGTAACATACTCATGTCTATTACACCATGGAACAGAACCCCTACAACTACATCAATATGGAGGTAAGATGATTGGATGATAGATGTTATCAAACCAATATATCACTTTAGTAATTAACCCATCAATTATTTGGTTCCCTACTAAATAACATTCCTATTATTCCAAATTATTTGATTGGTCGCACTAAATTTTTGTACTTTTTGGGTTACCCTTCAATCACAAATCAAAAATATGTGAGGACCGATGGATAGTTCATAGTAACCAATGAAACCATATTTCATTATATATTTCCCACTCAATAAATGTTGCTTCTATCTATTCTGAAATACCACAATTTTTTCGACTCATTTTTTGGATCACCCCATGTAATATATTGTACAGAAATTGTGGACTAACGACCATGTTTTTGGAAGACCTTGATATCATAGAGGCACAATGCTTAGTAAGACCAATTTTATGGCCTAAAAACACATTTTGAGTGTATATTTATTCTATTAACACAAAATTGGTGTACCTTTTGCGTAGTGAAATAATGACTACTACAGTACCTCGATAATATCAACACATTATGATTTTGGACCATGTTCCCACGATGTAGGTGGTAACACCAAATATTCATGGGATATGAAATTTGAAATATATATATATATATATATATATTAAATTATACAAAAATATAACTGTAAATTAAAAAATACATATAATATTATTATTAATTTATAAGATATTTATGGCTTAAAATATAATGGGAATGTGATAATATATGAAAAAAATAACTAACTATGGATTTGAGTTTCTGTTTCAATGATGAATTTGAATTTGAAAAGGGTTTAATGAATTTAATCAACATTGTGTGATGAGAATAGAAAATCTTAATATATCTTTATAGAATAAAAAGAATTATATATGAATAGAGTATCCAGTTTGATGCATTTGAATATGATATTTCATGTGTTGAAGGTAAATTATTTATACAGGGATGGGAGATGTATATTGTGCTAAAATATTTTAATAAAATCTACTAAATGTTCTAACCTTGAAATAGTTTTCATCCATTTCGAAATAAATATTATAATGTAATTTTTTATTGAATCAACCCTTTATATTGATATGGAATAACACAAAAAAGTTATGATTCCCTCATTAAATCGTTATTACATATTATTTTCCAGTTTGTTTTTTTTATTACCATGTTATGAAAAATAAAAAATATCATAGTAACGATATTTTGGTACCTGATTATAAATAATTAATTTATTTTATGGATTTAAATGTTTGACTATGGGAAAATTTATTTTTAAAAAATCCATTATTCTCATAATAAATATATTTTTATTTAATAAAATACTTCCTAATCCTATAAATATATATTTTTCCTAAAATAAATCAATTTTTTTTAAAAATTAAAAATAAAATTTTCACTTACATAATTTAACAAAGAAAAAATATTTTAATGTTTATAAAATATTTATTAATATAATTCAATTTTTATATTACAATCCAACAAAAAATTTTATTATTCAAATAAATTCCAAAAACATTATCCATGACCAGTTTGAAAATGTTGATTCAAAATTTGACGTAAATTAAAACAAAAAAATCTATATTTTACAAATTTTATATTTGCGATGATTTTAGAATAATATTTTTTTATAATTAATGATCAACACATTATCAATATAATTATCTACTATAAAATAATGAATTATATAAATTACATTAAATGCACTCGTATGATATTTGGATGCTAACAGATTATTATTTTAATTACATTTCGAATATTAGTTTTGGAATTTTCATGTTGGTATTTTAAATGATTAGTTATATTTATAAAAACCATATTTAAAATAGTTCTATTCCCTTTTACAGCCCTATATATCACCATAAAATACATGCCATTTCATTCACATGGTTTTTCTCTCAAGGCTCTCAATATTATATTTATGATATGCCTACAATAGTTTAATTAATTATAATATTTGTACAATGTTTTACATTGTTATTGTATTTATGTCAGACAATATCCCCATGGGTCTCAAATTGTTTTTCATGTTATTGATTATTTATATTATCCTGTTGTACATGTAATAATTTTTTTGAATATGTTTAACCTTCATATTTAATAACATTAATTAATAGATTAATCTACTGTTAATTTTTTCCATGTAATGACCGAAATTTATGTGTGTTACATTTTAAAAAAAATATAATATTATATATATATATATATATGTGTGTGTGTATTCAGAAAATTCATGTTTAGATGATTTTGTAGATACATTTTTGGTTTATGTGCAGGGAAATGTTTACTCCGTATACGAATAAATTTATTATATATATATATATGTGTGTGTGTGTGTGTGTGCTTGTATTCATTACAAAAAATTATTGTAGGCCATCTGTAATGTTATTTATCTGGTGAACTTACTACTTATAAGACATGTAATCACCATATTAAGTACATATTAATAAATACATACCAGATATATTCCTATAGAGTAAAAAATATAATACATGCATATAAAATCCCCAAAATATATGAGTAGTGTAGTAGATATTAGAAAATGATATATCCCCTAAAATCGTATAGAAAATTTACTAGTCCAAAATATTGGTTCATAATTTATTTTCTCTGAAATTATCCATGAATCCAAGCATGAAATGTAACACCCCAGGTAAATAAAGAATATGACATTTTCATATTTATCCATATTTGTGAATGAAATATTAATATGACTTTAAAGGGGATTCTATGCTCGATGGCGTACCCAACACGCAACAGCGAGTTTCTTGGGAATCTTACGTAGCACTCTAATAATAAAATAATATTATTTTAAATGGTAGTTAATAAGTAGCAATTGTATTGGGGGGAATGGATAGAAATAACTAAAATATGACTATATATGTTCTTAAATGTTTTTACATTTATCCAATAAAGGATAGAGGCTTAAAATACAGAAAGAATTCAATTTTAGGCATATATGCCCTAGTTTTCACAAAAGGTTCACTTATCGCCTTTTGATGGTGAACCGTCATTAAATATAGTTTTGTTCACTCTTAAAAATTCTTTTGTAACAAATAAAACTCTTATTAAGAATCGGGACATCAAAATTTACTTTGTGTAAAGTTTTTCTAACTTTCCGATAAAGTTCATTTTTTTAATGAATAGTGTTAAATGTTGAATTTTAATTCAAAACCTCTTTTTAATCTAATTTATTTATATGATTAGATTATCTTTTTAATTTATATTAAAGTGAAATTAGAATATATTTTTACCATTAAATCGAATAGTGGTCGTTGGAATTATTTTCACATTGAAATCAGACTTAAACTAGTGTCAATCTTTTGATACTTATTGTTTCATAAAAACACGCTATTTGCTCTGACAACGAGAATTAATTATTAAATTAATTAATGTGACTTATATGATTTTAATTTTGTAAAATAGACTTCATTTTTTAATTCAGAATATCAAATATAGATTAGGGTGAATTATTGGGATTTTTCTGAAAAACATCAATTTTTGATGAATAGTGACACCACTAAGTGGTACTTATAAAAACTGATTTTTCCTTTTAAATGAAATTTTGCCATCTTTGTGTTTTGAATTTCAAAAATCAGACATAAATGGTTTTCATTAAGAAATAAAATGTGGTTCAATGGGATGAAAATTATTTTTTGGTGAATAGTAACTTTTTTTCATTAATCGCGATTAGAGGTAATTAGTGTAGTTTAAGTTAAAAATAATGTTTTAATGATATGAAATGAACTTGACACATGTCCTAACCTCAATTTATGTGTGATGGCCGACCAAGAAAAGCCATGGGTCAACTTGGGGTCCCCATGGAGCCACTTTGGTTGGGAAATGACATAAATAACTTTTTATTTAATGTAAAAGTAAAAATGACACAAACATGATATGTTTTACTAAAACAATTTTTATGTGGGGTTATACAAGTCAGATGTTTTATTATAATTAGTAATTTGAAAGCTAAAACGATTTCCTACATCATAGTAATTTTTTTATAATTTTTAAACATTAAATAAATTATATTATTTATGACATCATAATGATGCAGCGATGACATCATTATCTGACGATTTAAATAAAATGAGGAGATAATGTAAACTAAATAACCTAAACATGTCATAATCTTATTGGATGGGTGGATTTCGAATCCTTATCACATTATCGACGAATTATATTAATGTGGTACCTTTGAAAACCGAAACACATTTTCAAATAAAGTAATATTTCTTACTTTCCAAAAGTGCCCCTCCTCTCCTCTTATAAAAGGCCCCCACCTCTACCTCATTTCAGACACTCCTCAAGCCTTTGGCTCGGCAATACCCTACTCATATACTCTCTCCACATCCCTCTCCTCATCCTAGAGTATTCCCTTTGGGAATAATCCTTTTAAAGGAAGCCTTTAGGCTCAAATCAAAAGGAGTTACACTTTTAAAGGTAAATCATTCTCTCATGTTCATTTGTTTAATTTTGCTTCTCCAACCCCATAAACTCTTTTTATTTACTTATTTTGTAACAACAACAGTATCTTAAATATACTAGGATGTTTTTATAAGATTTATTCTAGCTACACTCTCACACAACTACATCAAATGGTTAAAGAACATACGGTTTCCGTGGTTGGCGAAATTATGCCTCCCGAAACGATGATTTTTCAACACTCATATAACACCTTAGATGACACTATATTTATAGATGACACTATATTTACTATATGGTACTATATTTATATATGACACTATATTTATGCCTCCCGAAAAGGTGTACATTTAGATGACACTATATTTATATATGATAAATAATATGTTTATGTTTTACTTAAGCTTCTGTATTTTTATTTGTTTCGTACCTTTATGGTTTCCATTGTGGGTAAACACGATAATTTCATTTTAGGAAGTGCGGACTGCCGCCCCCTCAAAGTGATTTGATTCGTTAATTCCATACGTGGGACGTATAAAGGATTGATTTAAAGTTATTATATATGATGTTATACTGGAATTATAATATACCTCTATATAATTATTGTTTCTTTCCATTGAAGTATGAGATAGAAATGAAAGTAGCGTACATGCGTACGTACGGCTTACCGTCTCCATGAACGGTGCATTTCATTTCTTACCTCTTAATGATTATGTAATATTATAAATACATGTATATTCTGGTTATATATGATATATATGATATCCAAATCACGAATATCATTATGGATATAATGAACCTTTGACCACACAAATAACATGTAATTGCAAGAAGTCCATTTTTCGACTAAAGAACCAAATATTGAAAAAAACAATCATTATTAACTTAAATGATTACATAATGTTTATAACATTGAAATAAGAGATATAAAAGGAATAATTAACTTTAAGAAGATTCATAAGAAATTAGAAATTAACTCAAGTTTATTATTCAGGACGTTAAAGAACGATCAAGTCAAGTCGGACCTGAGGTAAGGGATCCTACACCTCTCTTTCTTTTTAAGTACACTCTTTTATGTCATTCCTTTTAAGCTCATATTTCTTATGATTGGAATGTTATTTTATATTACTCACACTATACTTATTATGTTCATATGATGAGAGACCCTATTTCTTCTCATCAATCCATTTTGGAAGTTTTAAGTTGCGCTGTTAGGCTGCCGAGTTTTCGTAAAGGATTTTTCATCTCACTTTTATTCCTGTGAGATTTATGCTACATTTGCCACAATTTCATTTGAGTGGTTTATGTACATCCCATTATTACACTCCTTTTGTAATATAATTCCATTTATGTGTATTTAAATATCATTTTATGACACTTCTTCAAAGGGGTGTACTTTTCGAAAGTTACCCAAGTCGGTAATCGAACCATTCACCCTCCTCATTTTAAAAGACTTCGTTTGTTATGTCGTTTAATTCACATAATATTATGTTGGGATATGTTCTTCTATATCCTGATTTATGTAAATTTTATGTCCAAGTTATGATATTACCTTTTTATCTCTCATCAACTCATTTTGATGTGACGTCGTTAGGCTGTCAAGGGAACTTCTTAACCCAATTTCGATTTCTTTGGGTTCAACATGTAGTTATTGAATATGTCATCCATTGAATATGTGTGAATGACCTTTTATTGTTTTACACTTAATATACACTTATATTGGGTGTATTTATATTTGTCACACATAATTTGGATATTGATTTATCCTTAATTTAAGGATACCTTCTTTATAAGGGATTTCATCACATTTTACATCCCTATTGAGACATCATTGTTGTTATGCACCAATTCACTCTTATATTGTGTATATACTGTCCTTTGGAATATTATATCATGAATACATTTATTCTCATGATATTATAAAGTTCTTATTAAATGTTATTCCTCAATTATTGTTTTCAAGTGTCTCTAATTTTGGTAAAAACCCTTTGACCAAAATATCGCTTTAAATGTTTTAATAACTTGCTCTTATTAATATCCATGTTTTCAAAATGATTTTAAGGATTTATTTATATGGATATTAATGGTTTAAAATGCTAAAAGCTTCAAGGTGGTATGAGACACTTTTATTCAAAATTCTCCTTATTAAACGTTTTAAATGGTTTTGGAAATGGTTTCTTTTTGTATGGATTATTTATTTCAAAATACTAAAATGTTATATTGTGATTGAAATGTGGAAATGTTTTGTTTCCATTATGCATGTTTTATGTGATACATTTATGTTATGGTTCTTGGGAATTGTTATGAAAATGGGTGGTTCCGTGATAAATTAAGGGCAGGTGAGCCCGATATAGCTCTCCAATGCATTGGGTAACGCGAAGGAGTGAAACGTTAAGGTTTCTCCGAAGAGATTTAGGGAATATACTATGATGGGTATTCCAAACGTAACCAAGAGGGTTACTCCCTACGTAAGAATGTTATGAATGCCTCAAGTTACCTTTATGTCTTATGATTTCTATGATTTATTTATGATTTTATGAGGTAAGTTAAAGTGCTTATGTTTTATGGGTACAGTATGATTTCATCCTTATGTATATATGAACTCATTTTTCCCTTCCATATTTCTATAACCCTTAATGAGTTTTTATGCTCATCCCCTGTTTTTGAAATGTTTTTCATAGGACCTAAAGTTGAATAGGGTCAAGGATGGGATCAAGAAATGTCAAGCTGTCCAAAAACAAGGAACTGGACATGACCCTTTTGTTCAAGAGTTTTTTTTTGTGAAAAAATGGAAGCTGAGTAGATGTGTCTACTTTGTAATCTTTGAGATGTAATAATTATGTCATAATTCTCTAAAAATCTAAACCTGAAAAGATCCTCAACGTGTAATCTTGTGATAACTCAAGATTATGTAAGGTTTAAGGTTGGGGCCTTATAGTTGGTATCAAATGTCGGTTTAGATAACTTTAGAGGTTAGGGTATTCTTTAAGCATAAGTGACATTACCATAATGGTTAGGATTTCAGAAAGAGTCCTAGTTTTTGATAAAGTGAATGAGTAAGTATATCTTAGTTTTTATCTTATTCATTAGTACATGATGGTTTTTCTGATATACTCACACTGACCTTTTTGGTTTAATAAATGGATAGATCTAGCAGGCACCAACGTAATAGTGGATGTGAAGGAAACTGTGACAGTTTTTTGAGCAAGAAACTGAATGATATGGGAGTTGCACTGAGAACTCTTTTGATTATCCTCAACCAACTATCTTGAGTCATGATTGACCACCTAAACCTTGGGGATTTCTCTAAGGAATCATATATGCAAGAAACAAATCACTATGGAAGTACAGGTAATAATCATAATGGTAAGTGTGTTCAAAAACTTATGTGTCAAAGATGTGGAAAGATACACCTAGGAAAATGTTTCAAAGGGACAGAAATATGCTATATATGTGGAAATGAAGGTCATAAAACAAGAATCTGCCATGGAAAAAGGAAGCATCCAGTTGACTCGAGGAAAGGGAAAGAAGTTCTTTCTGAGGGATCAATTGAATGTTTTAAATGTGGTGTGTATGGTCATTATGCAAACACATGTCCTATGAAGACGTTTCGTGAATGGGGTCACCAAGAGCATACAAATGTTCGTTTACCACTACCTAATGCCATTCCGATTGAGGATGAAGAAACTGAAAATGACCAATCAAATCTATGTACTATTTCATGACTATTGTTTTCCTATTTTGGAATCTTAGGATATGATTCATGATTTTGTTTGTAGGAAATAGGTATTTCGGAATAAGTTGGAAAGGAATGGTTAATGGATCATGAAGAATGTTGAATGAGTAAGATGTCAACATATAAGGGCTTCAAGAGTTATGGTTAAATTCTTAAGAGTATTAAGTCTCTTTTGATGATGGGGTTACATTAGAATACTTTTTATATTATGTGTAACCCTGATGTTTAATATAGGAAAATTTTAATCAAGGAATAGTTATCTTTTCTTTTGTTGACATAGTTATAATGAACCATTTGGGTTTATATGATCCTTACTTTTGAGGTAATTATGGGTTACTATATGTTATGATTGAAGTGAAAGGCATGAGATAAAATTGAGGTTAAATTATATTATGGTTATTTTTGATGATTTTATCGCTTTTTGGGGAATGATTTGAGAATTATATAGTTATGGAAAAAGGACAACACGCAGACCGTGTGACAACCCGTCGTGTCGGACAAAGCTGCGGGAATCGAACCCATAACCAATGTGCGGCTTGTATTTATCGCCTACCACTGGACTACATGAAGTCCCTGGTTAGTTTGACTGATTATTTCTAGTTATATGATTTTATGAATTAATAGTAAGTTGATTTTGGGTTATTTATGAAAATGATTAACCTATCATGGTGGATATGTGATTAGGTTAATTGCTTTTCAATACGAGACTTTAGGAGAAACTGATGTTGTTTGGAGATAAATGTTACAATTTAACATGGAAGACTATGTGACTAAATCCTTCAAATATTTTGTTTTCAACCTTATATTGGTTTACTTTGAAGAATTTTATGGAAAAATTGTTTATCGGATGGTCCTCGTTGATGTTTGGGTTTTGTTGGACAAATTTTGGAGATTTAGCATAGATTTTCTTTTTAATGGGTTATCCTTTTCTGGATTATTTGGCCTTGTACTAACCTATTTGATTTTGGTTTTGGTTAAAGCCTAAAGACATGGGATGTATATAGTTCTCTTTTGTGGATTAGGTGATTCTCTTGAAGTTGATTATAGTACTCTTAATGCGAACAAGTCTCCCTAAATACTCATCTTTTGGAAAAAAATATGAGTTTGATTAAGGAATCTAGTAAAAGTTGAAAGTCAACATGATAAGTGATTATGTTTCCTTATGAATAAATTCCTCAATAAAAAGTAACTTAAAACAAAAATGTTGTCTATTAACTTTTCCTACTTGGGAATAGAATACCGTTTAACCCATCACAAGTTTTTGATTTTCTTGTGGCTAACTTTCTCCAAAACATGTTTTCTATCACTCTCCATCAGAACATGACCCTATGTTTTCTCCTCCATGTCAATGTTTTCCTACATGGAGTCCTAGTATGGGTTAACTCGGGTGACCTCTTTGCTTATCTTTCTTTATTTTAAAGTGATTGTTTTACCGACTCTTGTTCCAATGTGGGACTTTCAAGGATGTTTCGAAGCTCAATTTTAAAAATTGTGAGGACGCAATTCCCAAAAGGGGGGAAGGATGTAACACCCTAGGTAAATAAAGAATATTACATTTTCATATATATCCATATTTGTGAATGAAATATTAATATGACTATAAAGGGGACGCTATGCTCGATGGCGTACCAAACACGCAACAACGAGTTTCATGGGAATCTTACGTTGCACTCTAATAATAAAATAATATTATATTAAATGGTAGTTAATATGTAGCCGTTGTATTGGAGGGAATGGATAGAAATAACTAAAATATCATTATATATTTTCTTAAATTTTTTTACATTTATCCAATAAAGGATAGAGGCTTAAAATACAGAAAGAATTCAATTTTAGGCGTATATGCCCTAGTTTTCACTAAAGGTTTACTTATCGCCTTTTGATGGTGGACCGTCATTAAATATATTTTTGTTCACTTTTAAACATTCTTTTCGACCATATGAAACTCTTATTAAGAATCGGTACATCAAAATTTACTTTGTGTAAATTTTTGGTATCTTTCCGATAAAGTTCATTTTTTAATGAATAGTGTAAAATGTTGTATTTTAATTCAAAACCTCTTTTTAATCTAATTTATTTTTATGATTAGATTATCTTTTGAATTGGTTTTAAAGTGAAATTAGAATATATTTTTACCATTAAATCCAACAGTGGTCATTGGAATTAATTTCACTCTGAAATCACACTTAAACCAGTGTCAGTTTTTTGATATTTATTGTTTCATAAAAACACGCTATTTTCTCTGACAGTGGGAATTAATTATTAAATTAATTAATGTGACTTATATGATTTTAATTTTGTAAAATAGACTTCATTTTTGAACTCTGAATATCAAATATATCTTAGGGTGAATTTTTGGGATTTTTTTGAAAAACATCAATTTTTGATGAATAGTGACACCACTAAGTGGTACTTAGAAAAACTGATTTTTCCGTTTAAATGAAATTTTGCCATCATTTTGTTTTGAATTTCAAAAAATCCGTCATACATGATTTTCATTAAGATGTAAAATGTGGTTCAATGGGCTGAAAATTATTTTTTGGTGAATAGTAACTTTTTTTCATTAATCGCGATTAGTGGTAATTAGTGTAGTTTAAGGTAAAAATAATGTTTTAATAATATGAAATGAACATGAAAAATGTCTTCACCTCAATGGATGTGTGATGGACGACCAAGAAAATCCATGGGTCAACTTTGGGACCCGATGGAGCCACTTTGGTTGGGAAATGACATAAATAACTTTTTATTTAATGTAAACGTAAAAATGACACAAACATGATATGTTTTAATAAAACAATTTTTAAGTGGGGTTATACAAGTCAGATGTTTTATTATAAATAGTCATTGGAAAGATAAAACGATTTACTATATCATAGTGAATTTTTATAATTTTTAGACTTTAAATAAATTAAATTATTTATGACATCATAATGATGTAGGGATGACATCATTATCTGACGATTTAAATAAAATGAGAAGATAATGTAAACTCTATGACCTACACATGTCCAAAACGTATAGTATGGGTGGATTTCGAATCCTTATCACCTTATCAACGTATTATATCAATGTGGGACCTTTTAAAACCGATACACATTTTAAATAAAGTAATATTTCTTACTTTCTAAAAGTGCCCCTCCTCTCCTCTTATAAAAGGACCCCACCTCTACCTCATTTCACACACTCCTCAAGCCTTTGGCTTGGCCATACCCTGCCCATTTTCTCTCTCCACATCCCTCTACTCATCCTAGTGGATTCCCTTTGGGCAGAATCCTTTCAAAAGAAAATCTTTATGCTCAAATCAAAAGGAGTTACATTTTTAAAGGTAAATCATTCTCTCATGTTCATTTGTTTTATTTTGCTTCTACAACCCCATAAACTCTTTTTATTTACTTATTTTGTAACAACAACAATATCTTAAATATACTAGGATGTTGTTAGAAGATTTATTTGAGCTACACTCTCACACAACTACATTAAATGGTTAATGAACATACGGTTTCCGTGGATGGCGAAATTCTGCCTCCCGAATCGATGATTGTTCAACACTCATATAACACCTTCATAGGTGTCCATTTAGATGAAACTATATTTATATATGATATATAATATATTTATGTTTTACTTAAGCTTTTGTATTTTCATTTGTTTCATACCTTTATGGTTTCCATTGTGGGTAAACACGATAATTTCATTTTAGGAAGTGCGGACTACAACCCCCTCAAAGTGATATGATTCGTTAATGCCATACGTGGGACGTATAAAGGATGGATTTAAAGTTATTATATATGATGTTATACTTGAATTATAATATACCTCTATATAATTATTGTTTCTTTCCATTAAAGTATGAGATATAAATGAAAGTAGCGTTCATGCGTATGTACGGCTTACCGTCTCCATGAACGGTGCATTTCATTTCTTACCTCTAAATGATTATGTAATATTATAAATACATGTATATTCTGGATATATATGATATATATGATATCCAAATCATGAATATCATTCTGGATATAATGAACCATTGACCACACAAACAACATGTAATTGTAAGAAGTCCATTTTTCAACTAAAGAACCAAATATTGAAAAAAAAACATTATTAACTTAAATGATTACATAATGTTTATAACATTGAAATAAGTGATATAAAAGGAATAACAAACTTTAATAAGGTTCATAACAAAGTATAAATTAACTCAAGTTTATTTTTCAGGAAGTTAATGAACGATCGAGTCAAGTCGGACCTGAGGTAAGGGATCCTACACCTCTCTTTCTTTTTAAGTACACTCTTTTATGTCATTCCTTTTAAGCTCATCTTTCTTATGATTGGAATGTTATTTTATATTACTAACTCTGTACTTATTATTTTCATATGATGAGAGACCCTATTTCCTCTCATCAATCCATTTTGGAAGTCTTAAGTGGTGCCGTTAGGCTGCCGAGTTTTCGTAAGGGATTTTTCATCTCACTTTTATTCCTGTGAGATTTATGCTACATTTGCCACAATTTCATTTGAGTGGTTTATGTACTGCCCATTATTACATTCCTTTTGTAATATAATTCCATTTATGAGTATTTAAATATTCATTTTATGACACTTCTTCTATGGGGTGCACTTTTCGAATGTTACCCAAGTCGGTAATGGAACCTTTCACCCTCCTCATTTTAAAAGACTTCGTTTGTTATGTCTTTTAATTCACATACTATTATGTTGGGATATGTTTTTATATATCCTGATTGATGTAATTTTTTTGTCCAAGTGATGAGATTCCCTTTTTATCTCTCATCAACTCATTTTGATGTGACGTCGTTAGGCTGTCAAGGGAACTTCTTAACCCAATTTCGATTTCTTGGGGTTCAACATGTAGTTATTGAATATGTCATCCTTTGAATATGTGTGAATGACCTTTTATTTTTTTACACTTAATATAAACTTATATTGTGTGTATTTATATTTGTCACACATAATTTTGAGACTTATTTATCCTTAATTTAAGGATACCTTCTTTATAAGGGATTTCATCACATTTTACATCCCTATTGAGACTTCATTGTTGTTATGCACCAATTCACTCTTATATGGTGTATATACTGTCCTTTAGAATATTATACCATGAATAAATTTATTCTCCTGATATTATAAATTTCTGATTAAATTTTATTCCTCAATTATTGTATTCAAGTGTCTCTAATTTTGGTAAAAACCCTTTGACCAAAATATCTCTTTAAATGTTTTAATGACTTGCACTTATTAATATCCATGTTTACAAAATGGTTTTAAGGATTTATTTATATGGATATTAATGGTTTAAAATGTTAAAATCTTCAAGGTGGTATGGGACACTTTGATTCAAAATTATCCTTATTAAATGTTTTAAATGGTTTTGGAAATGGTTTCTTTTTGTATGGATTCATTATTTCAAAATACTAAAATGTTATATTGTGATTGAAATGTGGAAATGTTTTGTTTCCTTTATGAATGTTTTATGTGATACATTTATGTTATGGTTCTTGGGCATTGGTATGAAAACGGGTGGTTCCGTGATAACCTAAGGGTGGGTGAGCCCAATATAGCTCTCCAATGCATTGGGTAACGCGAAGGAGTGAAACATTAAGGATTCTCCGAAGAGATTTATTGAATATACTATGATTTGTATTCCAAACGTAACCAAGAGGGTTACTCCCTACGTAATAATGTTATGAATTCCTCAAGTTACATTTATGTCTTATGATTTCTATGATTTATTCATGATTTTATGAGGTTAGTTAAAGTGCCTATGTTTTATGGGTAAAGTATGATTTAATCCTTATGTATATATGAACTCATGTTTCCCTTCCATATTTCTATAACCCTTACTGAGCTTTTTATGCTCATCCCATGTTTTTGAAATGTTTTTTCACAGGACCTAAAGTTGAATAGGGTCAAGGATGGGATCAAGAAATGTCAAGCTGTCCAAAAACAAGGAACTAGACATGACTCTTTTGTTCAAGAGGTTTTTTTTGTGAATAAATGGAAGCTGAGTAGATGTGTCTACTTTGTAATCTTCAAGATGTAATAATTATGTCCTAATTCTTTAAAACTCTAAACCTGAAAAGATCCTCAACATGTAATCTTGTGATAACTCAAGATTATTTAAGGTTTAAGGTTTGGGCCTTATATGAAAAATCTTAGAAAATAATTATATCATTACCTGTTAGTCCTAGATAGATATTTAGTTCAAATATTTTCATTGATTCATTCCATGACATAACAACATATATCATTTCATTTTAAATGAATATTATAGAAATATATTTTTATAAATACAATATATGTATTTATAGAATTTTTTACAAAGGACTTGTTATCTGAACATGATTATCATGATATAATAACATAATTTGAAGGTTACACCAAGATATATAATATAGTAATATGTAATTGATAAGTATCTTGAAAATTGATTAGTGATATAAATAATATTTTCCATATACTAGTTCTATGAAAATAGTCGGAATGTTTATAATGAATAAGGTATAAAACAAAATACCCCAAATGTTTCTTTATGAGTTAAATAGTTATTTTTTAGTATATCGTATTTATCATCCATGTGTTATTGATATCCATACCTAAAATAAGTTCTTAATAGTTGAAATTAACTATATTGTTGATAAAAAATAATTAATTGTTTAATAATTACTTTTTATTATTTATAAATTTAAACATCTTTCTAAAATTGATATTGGAGGAGAACATAACATGAAAATGCTCAAAAATATTATTAGAATTGACCAGTGTATAGTCCTCAATTGAATAAATCCTTTATTATGTAATTTTCTAAACTGAATATTGAAATATCTCATTTGAGTTATATGCATATGATTTCAACGGGTTAAATTTGAACTTTTCCATGCATTAAAATAAATCAATTTTTTTAACATTCATTTTAATGGACATCTAGAAATGTCTTTTTAAAAATTAATTAATAGGGGATCACTATCTGTGAAAATTTCAACAACATTATTGATTAAATTACTTTGAAAACATTCATTTTTATCCATTAGTATATAATTTTTAAACAATTACTTAAAATTTCAATCTTACATAGTTAATGTTACATTCCCTATTGTATTTATACATTTTCTAATTCAAGAAAAAAATATTTCAATTTTACAATAATATTCAATAAGAGCCTCATATGTAATGATCCAGCCTATTATTATAATGATATAAGAAGACACCATATTGAGGAAAATATGGTTCAATGAACTCATCTTGTTATCAACAATAATAGTGTGTGGTGGGTTCTTTATTTCATGACTACCCTACTCCATTAATAGTTTTTGGAATTGAAACACAAGAAATTACATCTTTACACATAACCCTAACATATCTAATACTCATTTAATAATATAATAATTATTATAACTACAATCAAATAATATATAAATTATAATCAAATTAAAAAATGTACCTTTTTTAAATTATGGGACTTATTCAATATCATTCAAGTTTCTCAGAGTTAAAAATAATAAATCATATTACTTTTGAAGTTTTGATGTACCCTTACTATGTTTGTTCTCACTATCATCCACATTTTATCATTTATTCAAACCTCCTAAAGCATGTATAATATTATTAAATATACTATCAAGGATTAAATTCATGGATATTTTATAACTAAGATATACTGGACAATTAATTATTTGATTCACCAAATGGTTACCTATAATAGGGAATTAGGTAGAACCACTCACCACATTGATAAAAATAAAATTTTTATTCTAGATAAATCCTCTTATAGTGATCCCATATAATATACTAAAAGCATCAATAACACATCGATCAATAAGAGAGGTTTTTTAATTTCTCATCATCGTAAAAAAATTTAGTTTCATGAAACATTTCAACTCACCTATAATTTTTATATCATCTCTAGCCACAACCTCAACATGGTTGACTGAAGATATTTAATAATGATGAATTTTCTCAATGTTCTACTGTGTAACATATTACTAATTCAACAACATTAATAATGATTCTATACAAAACAACCCCATCTAATTTGATTTATTATCTCACCTACCTCATTCAATGACATGTGAATTCTTGTGAAGATATTGAATTAGCTGAGAGATGTGAAATATATCATGTATTGTCTCCAACTATAATGGAAACAGTAACCATTATTTCACCTTGAAAACTATCCCCAACACATCAAAGGTCCTAATAAACCTTGGAGAAATCTTAATCCATCTTCCAAACCTCTACATCCCATGTTAAGGGAAAACCTTAATGAATATGTGGTACCTAATATCAAAATATGAGTGCATCCTTATGTGATTAGCATACAAATTCTACAATTCCTGTGATTCTTTCATCCTCACACAAATAAGCTAAACATTTTCATTTATTCTACACCCCACATCGGCACGAATAAAAAAAGTCACACCAACCAATGTCCATAAAAAAATGAAAACAGTGTGGTCTTCCATACAAAGCCTCAAAAGGGGACATTCCAGTAGATGAGTGATAGCTATTGATATAAGATAACTCCTCCATGGGAATGTGTGATACCAAAGATCCACCAAAGACCCCAAAAACACCTGCAAAATATTTTCCAATTTATGGATAGTTCATTCCATCTTCATATCTGGATGAGGGTGGAAAATGGTGTTAAGTCATAACTGAATGAAAGAAGAATTATTCAATCCCCGCCAAATCCTTGAGGTAAAATATGAATCTCATTCTGAGACAATGGAACTCTAAACACCATGAAACTGCACCAACTCATCCATGTATCTCTAAGACCGGGAATCTACTATTCTTGAATCCTTGTTCACTAAGAAGTGATATGATTCCATCAACTGATCTACGATTACCCAGATAGAATTACAACCTCAATGGGATCTGGGAATACCTATGATTAAATCCATTGATATGTCATCCCATTTCTACGTGGGAATATCCAAGGGATACAAAAAAGAACTAGGGAAATAATTCTCTTCATTTACATCTTGGAAATGAAATCACTTCATCACTGACTTTCGCTTCCCATTTCATCCCAGGCCACTAAAACTGCCAACTCAAGCCATGGTAAATCATAGAAATTATTATTATGCAATTCTAATGTTGAGTTATAAAAATAGTGAAGAACTCTCCCATGAAATTATATTAGAGAAAACACCCTTCCTTTAAACAATATACAATTTTGACCATCCTCTGACCATCCCTCTGAAGCATCACCATTGTTATGACGATCATACATCACCTCTACCTCTGAATTTTACCACTAATACTCTTCCACTTGATACATCTATGAAGACTAAACCATCATCTGAAACAAACATCCTTTACCACCTTCAACTCTATCATCTATGATCAAGGTTTCCAACTACTCTACCACTTTCCAAGAATCCACTAATTCTTGAACAACCTCATTCTATGACTTTCTTCTCAAATCATCATCAATGATATTTAAATTTTTTGAGGTGTATGATATCTGAAAGTCATAGTCTTAAATCATCTCCATCCAACTTCACAATTTTATGTTTAGATCATGTTGAGAAATTATAGACCACAAGCTCTTATGATCGTTGAAGACCCAAAAGAACTCTTCAATGTGGTAATGCCTCCACAACATCAATGAAAACAAAACTATTGATAACACAAGATCATGGGAAGAATAGTTAAGGTCATGAGGTCATAACATCATAGATCTATAAGTGATAAATGATCTCTATTGCATCAACACACATCCCAAGACCAAATGGGATGCATCTTAAAACACCTCAAACATTACCCCTTCCTTAGCAAATCGAATAACCAAAGTACTGACCAACTTCGCCTTTAGAAAACTGAAAGATTCCTACAAATAAATGATCCACACAAAAACATATATCTTCATTGTCAAAGTCTTCAATATCGTTGAAACTATAGATAAATCGGTTAAAACCTCTGATAATATCTTGTGAGATAATTAAAACTATGAACCAATTCCATGTTCTTGGGTTCCTCAAAATAAAAAAACTACTTCAAAAATACACCGGTCCACTAGAAAACACTTCTAACCAACCAAATGGTAATGGAAATTCATCTATCCCATCCAAAACATACACTTGGACAACATTACATATATCTGGTAATGTCAAATAACCTATAAGATAATTCTAAGATTCCCAACATGCTATCCCTTGACTTTGAGTAGATTAATATGTCATCAAAGAATAATATGAAGAAAAATTCTATGAACACTAGGAACATGGAGCTCATTATCATCATGAAAATGGCTAGTGAGTTCGTAAAACCAAATGTAATGACTAAAAACATGAATTTCCCATACCTTTATTTGTTGATATTCATCATGATATCACCCCCTTTCGTGCTCAACAGGTGATATCCAGAGCGAAGATCAATCCAAAAATACTATGATCAAGTACGTACCATCATCCATATTCTTTTTGAACAACACTGGAACACCCAACAATGACACAATGGGACTGATAAGACAATTTACTCATTAGATCATCTATCTAAATCCTTAACTCCCACCACTAATAAGTTTTTATTTGCAATTTATCCATAGAAATCAGAGAAGCTTCATGCTGTAAGTATATCTTGAACTCAATATCATTTCCATGGGGTATCATCCCAACCTCTTCAAAATAATCATCTAGGAACTCCCAAGAAACCATGGGAACCTATACTATCCCAGTTTCCACTGATTCAATTAACAACCCATCCTACAATAAGGTAAAGGGCCCCACTCACTGACTCCCAACCTAAAAAATCAATTCAAGAATGAAAATCACATGCTAGCCATCCAAATATGAAAAAAATACTATCCTCTAGAAGAAGTTAATGATAAAATGTATATAATTTAACTGGTCAATTTTGATAATGAAATAGTATAATTTCATCTGTATCAATATGAGATCCCAATGGGACTAATGTTTTCCCATTAACATACTAGAACCATGGAATAAATAAGACAAGCTAGTTTTGGAATCTAATAGGCATACTAAAAAATAGGGGCATGAGAACCTACCTATGTCTCATCCAAGTGCATGGGATTGTGTGGTTCAAATAAGGGAGTATGAAGATCCTGAATCATAAAAGGAAGAAAAAGGGTTCTAAACCAACTGATCAACCATATGACAATATCTGGCCTTGCTGTAAATACATTCTCTATAACATGCATCTAACCATGCATAGAACCTTTAGATATATGATTATGACCACCTCTATGTGCATGATCAGGTCTCTGTCTCTCAACATTAGAAGCATCATGTGGTCATCCCTTTTCGGCATCATCTCCTCTCGGTAGAGAAAAACCATATTGCCCCTGCTATTGAAATAGCCTCACTGAAAACTACTACAGAAGCTGATGCTGAGCATTTACACCTATACAAAACCGAGCTTGAACAGCTACTAGGAACTGGTTCTGACAATATCCTCAAACACCATATATGAAACACATCTTCCCCTATCCCACAAGAAAGGTATGAGGACTAGATGGCTGAAAGGGAATATGTGGAGGATAGATTCTGGAAGGTCAAAACGTCCATTGTTTTAGTGCCTCATATATTGCACTGACAAATTATTCCACATGAAGAACTCTATTGGATCCCCACTGATGTTATACATCCTGATGAATGCATCTGCTCAATCACTTCTTCCTTCATTTATCAATCCAAATAAGTCCACATTGTAAAAAAGAGTAACAACATACTAGACATAAGAATTAAGCCTCTCCTCAAGATGTCTCACACGAGACTCCTCATCTGGAAGGAGATCAAGGGAAAACAATGAAGATACTTGAACATGACCCCATCCACCACAATGAAAAACTCCCTTACTAATGGGAGAATATGTCCTTACTCTTCTCATATTTCATGGTTGATGAAAGGAACTATTCCAAGAACTCCTTCTGGAGGTTATCCCATAAAACATCATCCTCCTTCTGCCCTCCCAGATATATAATCCTCAACCGACTCACATCACCTTGCATCTAACAGACATCCAAATAAAACTGTTACCCTATTGGGGCCATGATCAAACTAAATTCGAGCTTGACCTCATGCATCCATCTCTATGTCTCCACATATGAAACACTTCCGAAAATCATCCCAATATCATGCCTCTGAAAAGTACAAAAATTCATCTACCACTGATCCTCCTCCTCAACATGATCTTACCTATAGTGATCAACTTTATTAGCCTGTTAAACCTCCACATCCAAAGCCGCACATAGATGTGTCCCAACAGATATAGGTAAAAGGAAAACAAGGTCTTCTTAATAAATCGTAGTATGTAATTTTCATTAAGATTTATTTTAATATATTTTTTTTATTTTAACCATCCCAAAACACTCGAATTCAAAAAATAATAGCAGTCATTATGGTGCATGTACCTCTCCATGTTCTCAATACTTCAAGGAGTTCCATCACACATGGAAGTTCAATAAGGTCAATGAGCATGTAATAGATCACTAGGGGCCCTAAAATCATTTGTCTAAGACAATATCCATGGCCAATATCACACATAATGGTCAACTAGAACCCTTTCAGTGCCACCCCATGTAGTTCTCACTTTTCCTAACTCTGAAATCCATCCAATATCTAAATCATCACCTCTCATACCACTCCAGAAGGACCCCCTCCATCCAAATATACACATTCTAAGCTGAAAAAGAAAATGGAAGATAATGAACCCCCAATTCCCACCTCATGACGGTCCTGGGTTGAAGACTATCACCATGAGTATTAAAATATCACAGTATGAGAGGCCTTACCCTTTATAAGGAAACATTATTGGGAGATAAGATGAATGATCATAATGGTACTACAAGACTTACTATAATGGAATACAAAACCATACCACAATACATGTATAAATACAACTGATATAGAAAAAAGTATCCAAATAAAATAACCAAAAGTTAAGCTATGTACAGACAAATCCATTATCTATAGTTCTGATCTAGTAACACACAACACGATCCATGAAATACTCCTGGAAACGTTAAAACGATTTTATAAACATAGGGTGATCATAAGTGTATACTTAGTAAGAAATTTAAAGTCGCTAATGAACATGTGAATGAAAAATTGTAACACTCCTATGTGAAAATAGTCGTACCAACCAGTACCTAAACAATCACACTAACCATCCCAAATTCATTAAGGCACACTCACCATGTAATGAAAGTCATGTAATATAATATAAACCACATTGATGATAGAGTTACCATCACCATTTTCCCACTAATTAGCTACTCTCACACCCCAATGACAAACATCCCACACTCCCGCATCTTCAGAATATATCACATCACATCCAACCTGCAGACACATGGGTCTCACAACACGTCATTCCCACAAACACATGGACCTGAAAATACATATAACCCGCATACACCTGGGACACATAACATAAAACATCCCACCCTCAAAGACCTGGGCCTAACAACACTACTCATCTCATCACATATCATCCGAAAGGCACTTGGGACACCACATAAAAACTCATCTCGTCACATCTCAGCCTAATGAATCCTAAGACAACACATCACAACTAATACTGAATAAACATGGGACACCACACCACAATTGTAACGACCCGAAATTTTAAATAAATATTGTTTCCTAATTTTATGTGTTATTTTTATACTCAACAAAAATGTTTCATTTGGTAACATGAGTATAATTAAAATGAGACTGTTGGGTTTTGACTGTTATTTGACCATTGGTCAATATGACCGCTGGAAACTAAACATATTGACTATTGTCTCTAAATACAAGAAATCTTGGTTAATTAATAAAGAAAGAAGATTCGATGGCCTCACCCAGTAGTCTTGGACCGATCGAAGCCCATCTAACAGAACTTGAGAAGGAGGTAGCACCATTGGGCTTTGCTCTGGACCAAACCCAAGCTGAACTTCATCGTATAAAGCTAGAAAAGGATCGCCTTCGCGAGAAGTTCAAACAGATAGAAGTTACTACTCGTGCGATGTTGGTCGAGCCTCCCTCGGATTCTCTCACCTTAGCACACCTTACACTTAGGTCCTATGCTGGTGTGATAAGGGGCTATGTAAGGAGACCGTAACTGCCTTGGGTAATCCTTTGTTTTAAATAAAAATTGGGATTTCTTCTTATGATGAAGTTTATGCATTTTCAAATGACCGGATAAATATAGTATGCATATTTTTGATGAATTTTAGAAAAAGGATATTTTAAAAATGGTTGTGTAAACCTTAAATAACTAAAAATGTGTAATGATTTTCGAAAAATGGTCTTCTACAATTATGTTCAGTATGAAATTTAGAGTCTAATAAGATCAACATAATTTTTGATGAAAAGTAAATTATGAATAGTGATTTTATGATTAATATTAGTAATGTGTCCAAATGGATTAGTAATCTCACTTAAAGAAAGTATTAATATAATCTAGGCACCTTGATTAAGTAATGTGATTCAATAAAATGGTTAAATAACGGTTTCATAAATTATTATTCAAGTATTAGTTTTTTCGGGTGAATAGTGTTTTTTATTTAAAAATTCAATTATAAATATTTAGATAATTATTTTTATAAAACGGATTTCATTTTTTGAACTCAGAGCACCGATATTATGCTATGGTAATTTTTGGGGTTTTTTTCAGAAAAAAATGAATTTTCGGTGAATAGTGTTTTTATTTAAAAATTAAATTAAAAATATTTAGAAAATTATTTTTATAAAATGGAGTTCATATTTGTAATCAGAGAGTTGATATTTGGTTAAGGTGAAATTTTGGGATTATTCTGAGAAAGTTGAATTTTCGATGAATAGTGAAAATACAGTTTTTAAGTTACGGGTGTTTAATGACATCATTAAATGATTTATTAAGTTTGTAATAAATATGTTCGAATTATGAATAGTGAGATAAGGTATGAGGTGTCCTAAGTGGCCAATAACATGGGAAAATACCATAGGAAAGCCCATGGTTTTGCCAAAACCACTAATGAGGTGTCCCTTTGCCATTAATGCCTTGTCCCCTCACCTTCCCTATAAATACCAAGCCATCCTCTCATCCATTCGACTCCCCACTCTCCCCCAACGAAGTTATGGTCTCATTACCTCCCAAGGAGTCCTCCCATGGTGCCCCCAAGCCCTCAAGGTCCCAACCTCTGAGTTTTAAGAGTTATGTTTTAAGGTAAGGGATCCGACCTCTCTCTTTTATTTCAAGTAATCTCTTTTATGTCATTCCTTTTATGCTCCATGTTCTTATGTTGGAGGATGTTCTTTTATACTCCTCTTACTTCCCTTTTTATGTCCATATAATGAGATATCCCCTCTTTCTCTCATTATTTAGTTTTATGATGTTTTAAGTGGCGCCGTTAGGCTGCCGAAATTTTTGTAACGGATTCTTTCTCCCTTCTCAATTTTTCAAGATCTTTTTTCATGTAAAGTATTTCAAGTTCCTTTTTATTATGTTGGGGTATGATCTCTAAATTTATCATACTTATATTTTATGATCATATGATGAGAGACCCCATTTTATCGCTACAATTCAGTATTTTGAAGTTTTAAGTGGCGCCGTTAGGCTGCCAAATTTTTAAGTGGTTCTTCACCCTTCTCGTTTTGATGTTCTAATTTCATGTCAATTATTTCAAGATCCTTTTTGTTATGTTGGGGTATGATCTCAATATCTATCATACTGGACTCTTATGTTCATATGATGAGAGACCCCATTTTATCTCTTCAATTTAATATTTTGAGGTTTTAATTGGCGTCGTTAGGCTGTCGAATTTTTAAGTGGTTCTTCACCCTTCTCGTTTTGAAGTTCTACTTTCATGTAAATTATTTCAAGTTACTTTTTGTTATATTGGGGTATGATCTCTATATCTATCATACTGTACTCTTATTTTCATATGATGATAGACCCCATTTGATCTCTTCAATTTAGTATTTTGATGTTTTAAGTGGCGCCGTTAGGCTGCCAAATTTTTAAGTGGTTCTTCACCCTTCTCATTTTGAAATTCTACTTTCATGTCAATTCATTCAAGTTACGTTTTGTTATGTTGGGGAAATATCTCTATATATATCATACGGAACTCTTATTTTCACATGATGAGATACCCTATTTGATCTTTTCAAATAATTTTTGTTGATGTTTAAGTAACACCGTTAGGCTGTCGAACTTTCATAAGAGAAATCTAATTTTTGTCTTCCTTCCATGTTTTTCATTTCAAATGGTATGTCCTTGAAATTTCGTTACCATGATCATGTATCCTTATTATTATGTCCATGTACTGTTTTATGGGTCATTTATTAATGTTTTATCCATTTTACCTCTCTTTTTAATGTCTTCTAAAACCTCGTAACATAGCCGTTATGCTGCAAAATTTCCGTCTCAAAATGTCTCTCTCTTTTTATAAAGTTCTTTTATATTATTAAGTGAATACTCAAAGCTCTTTCTTCTAAAGGGGTTTTCACCAATATACCAAAATTTTCTATTTTAAATTCTGGGATTTACATACATGATACCCACCTTCCTTTTCTGTGGGTTTTAAAGTGATGTAAAGATCATGTCTTTAAAGCAGTTTTTAAAACGTTATGATTATGAAATGAAACCCATTTATTTTATACTATATGGGTTATTTATGAAATGTTTGATGATGATATATGTGTCTCACATGATAATAAAGGAAAATTTTATGGATGCGCCCTGATAGCGCTCCAATGCAGTGGGTAATGATGTAACCACTAGAGATTACAATTTTCACGATACCTTGGTGAATAACCTTTGTAATTTTCAAATGACACCTTGGGGATGGACTTTGGTGATATGTTCATGATTGTATATGTTAAATTATGTAGCCACATTTTCAAGTTATGAAAAATGTTATTCTGATATGCCTCTTTATTTCATTCTCATACCTTAAAGTTCTTTTTCATGACCTTATTGAAGTATCTCAAGTTCACATGTAAAATGTTTGTCTTGTTTTACTTACTGGGCTTTTTTCTCACCCTTTCTTTTGATGTATGATCCCAGGTTATGTGATGCAGTAATGAACCTAGGATGAACATGAGGAGAAGCCTTTCAAGTGTTTTAGAAGAATGTTGTATGTTTTCATGTTTAAAGTTCCTGGTTTCCAAGACACTAAACCTTAAAGATCCTCGGTTTTGTAAAATGTAATGAAAGTTTATGTGATAAAGAGGCGGGATGCTATAGTTGGTATCAAAGGATGGTTTAGTTATTTGTGGAAATTAGGATATGAAAACTCTATGAAGAACCCTATAGAAAATTTAAAATATAGGAAATCTTCCTGGTATTTTGGTGAGTATTGAATAAGGGGTTGCCAAGCAAATACATCCATGTCTGGATACGAGCAGTTAGAGGTGGCTCTGGCACAGATGTACATAGGGGTAAAACCCGAAAACACCGCTTTGAGCTAGACTCGAATAGGAACTGGTACACGACAATGGGCCTTGCTGCACTCTTGGTTACGACACTCCTGGGGGATATTCTTTGGTAAATTCATAAGCTTGGTATGAACCATTGTTAAAGGAACAAAGATAAAATAAAATAAAGATTCACATAAGAATATATGATCATGGATAACATAGATGGGAACCTAGGGGATCACAAGTTACGGTATACTTTTCTTCTACAAGTTATCCTTATATGCTTTAAGTTCCTTTTCATGATTATTGGTTAAGTATTTAAGCCTCTAATTATACTTTATCTTCTTAGTTAATGGTGGGAAATGGAATAACGTGTCCCAAAAACCAATGTTATAGGAAATGCGACAATTTTCGTATTAATATGACAGAGATGATTGGGGGATTAAAAGATGATTATTATTTGGAAAGACGTTCACTATTTTGGGGACCCTATATGATCGAGGTAAATAGATTACTATAGTATTTTCATTGAGGAGTAAGGTTGACTTATATTTTGAAGTATTGATGAATTTAAGGTGGACTTATAGTAATTTAGGATACTTATGGGAATGATTAACCTATCTTGGGTAAAATATGTTTAGGTTAGCTACTTTTGTTATAATATGTTAGGAGTGGTTGATGTTGTATGGAGATGAACAATGAAGTTGTTTTAGAAGACTATGTTATCAAATCCTTCTTGTATTTGGGTTTCAGTCTTAGTTTCGTTTATTTTGAGGAATTTTAAGGATCGTTAATTAAGGAATGGTCTATGATGAAATTTGGGTAGTACCATGGAACTTTGAAGATTTGAAAGTAGTTTCCATTCCTATGGGATTCTTTCTTTTTGAAGAGTTGTTTTACCTTAACCTTTCTGTTTTTGGGATAATGTTTAAAGATATAAGTAATAGATAGTTAATTTTTTGTAGATTATGTGATTCTATAGAAGATGATTCTTGTGCTTTTATGAGACCAAGTGTTTTTGAATTATCATCATTTGGAGAAAAGATTAGTGTTGGTAGGGACTTATTAAAGGATGAAACTCTACTTGAAGGTATGTATATTTTCTTATGTTTTTGTTCTATGTAGTAAATGAATTCCTCAAAATTATGAAAAAAAACGTAAAACAAAAATGTTGTTGGTTTAAGTTTCCTACTAGGTAATCAAAGACCGTTTACACACATCATAAGTTTGGGATTTTATCATGGTTAAATTTCTCCTAATCATGTTCTCTATCACTCTCCATCAGAACTTGACCCTTTGTTTTCTCCTCCATGTCCATGTTTTCCTACATGGAATCCTAGTGTGGGTTAACTCGGGTGACCTTTGTACTTCCCTTTCTTTCTTTTAAAGTAATTGTTTTACTGACTCGTTTTCTGATCTGGGAAATTCAATGAAATTTCAAAACCAAATTTTAAAAATTGTGAGGACGCAATTTCTTAAGGGGGGAAGATTGTAACGACCTGAAATTTTAAATAAATATTGTTTCCTAATTTTATGTGTTATTTTTATACTCAACAAAAATGTTTCATTTGGTAACATGAGTATAATTAAAATGAGACTGTTGGGTTTTGACTGTTATTTGACCATTGGTCAATATGACCGCTGGAAACTAAACATTTTGACTATTGTCTCTAAATACAAGCAATCTTGGTTAATTAATATAGAAAGAAGTTTCGATGGCCTCATCTAGTAGTCTTGGACTGATCGAAGCCCATCTAACAGAACTTGGGAAGGAGGTAGAACCACTGAGCTTTGCTCTGGACCAAACCCAAGTTGAACTTCATCATATAAAGCTAGAACGGGATCTCCTTCGCGAGAATTTCAAACTGATAGAAATTACTACTCATGCGATGTTGGCCGAGCCTCCCTCGGATTCTCTCACATTATCACACCTTACACTTAGGTCCTATGATGGTGTGATAAGGGGCTATGTAAGGAGACCGTAACTGCCTTGTGTAATCCTTTGTTTTAAATAAAAATTGTGATTTCTTCTTATGATGAAGTTTATGAATTTTCAAATGACCGGATAAATATAGTATGCATATTTTTGATGAATTTTAGAAAAAGGATATTTTAAAAATGGTTGTGTAAAACTTAAATAATTAAAAATGTGTAATGATTTTCGTAAAATGGTCTTCTACAATTATGTTCAGTACGAAATTTAGAGTCTAATAAGATCAACTTAATTTCTGAGGAATAGTAAATTATGAATAGTGATTTTATGATTAGGATTAGTAATGTGTCCAAATGGATTAGTAATCTCACTTAAAGAAAGTATTAATATAATCTAGGCACCTTGATTAAGTAATGTGATTCAATAAAATGGTTAAATAACGGTTTCATAAATTATTATTCAAGTATTTGTTTTTTCGGATGAATAGTGTTTTTTATTTAAAAATTTAATTACATATATTTAGATAATTAATTTTATAATACAGATTTCTTTTTTTGAACTCAGAGCACCGATATTATTCTATGGTAATTTTTGGGGTTTTTTTCTGAAAAAAATGAATTTTCGGTGAATAGTGTTTTTATTTAAAAATTAAATTAAAAATATTTAGAAAATTATTTTTATAAAATGGAGTTCATATTTGTAATCAGATCGTTGATATTTGGTTAAGGTGAAATTTTGGGATTATTCTGAGAAAGTTGAATTTTCGATGAATAGTGAAAATACAGTTTTTAAGTTACGGGTGTTTAATGACATCATTAAATGATGTATTAACTTTGTAATCAATATGTTAGAATTATGAATAGTGAGATATGGTATGAGGTGTCCCAAGTGGCCAATACCATGGGCAAATACCTTGGGCAAGCCCATGCTTTTGCCAAAACCACTAATGAGGTGTCCCTTTGCGATTAATGCCTTGTCCCCTCACTTTCCCTATAAATACCAAGCCATACTCTGATCCATTCGACTCCCCACTCTCCCCCAACGAAGTTCTGGTCTCATTACCTCCCAAGGAGTCCTCCCATGGTTCCCCCAAGCCCTCAAGGTCCCAACCTTTGAGTTTTAAGAGTTATGTTTTAAGGTAAGGGATCTGACCTCTCTCTTTTATTTCATGTAATCTCTTTTATGTCATTCCTTTTATGCTCCATGTTCATATATTGGAGGATGTTCTTTTATACTCCTATTACTGCCCTTTTTATGTTCATATAATGAGAGATCCCCTCTTGCTCTCATTATTTCGTTTTATGAAGTTTTAAGTGGTGCCGTTAGGCTGCCGAAATTTTTGTAACGGATTCTTTCTCCCTTCTCATTTTTTCAAGATCTTTTTTCATGTAAATTATTTCACGTTCCTTTTTATTATGTTGGGGTATGATCTCTAAATTTATAATACTGATCTTTTATGATCATATGATGAGAGACCCCATTTGATCGCTTCAATTCAGTATTTTAAAGTTTTAAGTGGCGCCGTTAGGCTGCCAAATTTTTAAGTGGTTCTTCACCTTTCTCGTTTTGAAGTTCTACTTTCATGTCAATTATTTCAAGTTCCTTTTTGTTATGTTGGGGTATGATCTCTATATCTATCATACTGGACTATTATTTTCATATGATTAGAGACCCCATTTGATCTCTTCAATTCAGTATTTTGAAGTTTTAAGTGGCGTCGTTAGGCTGCCGAATTTTTAAGTGGTTCTTCACCCTTCTCGTTTTGAAGTTCTATTTTCATGTAAATTATTTCAAGTTCCTTTTTTATATTGGGGTATGATATATATATCTATCATACTGGAATCGTATTTTCATATGATGAGAGAACCCATTTTATATCTTCAATTCAGTATTTGGAAGTTTTATGTGGCGTCGTTAGGCTGCCGAATTTTTAAGTGGTTCTTCACCCTTCTCGTTTTGAAGATCTACTTTCATGTCAATTCTTTCAAGTTCCTTTTTGTTATGTTGGGAAATTATATCTATATCTATCAAACTTACATCTTATTTTCACATGATGAGAGACCCTATTTGATCTTTTCGAATCATTTTTGTTGATGTTTAAGTAACGCCGTTAGGCTGTCGAACTTTCATAAGAGAAATCTAATTTTTGTCTTCCTTCCATGTTTTTCATTTCAAATGGTATGTCCTTGAAATTTCATTACCATGATCATGTATCCTTCTTATTATGTCCATTTACTATTTTATGGGTCATTTATGAATTTTTGACCCATTTTACCTCTCTTTTTAATGTCTTCGAAAACCTCGTAACATAGACGTTATGCTGCAGAATTTCCGTCTCAAAATGTCTCTCTCTTTTTCCAAAGTTCTTTTATATTATTAAGTGAATACTCAAAGATATTTATTCTAAAGGGGTATTCACCTATATACCAAAATTTTCTATGTTAAAATCTGGTATTTACATACATGAGACCCACCTTCCTTTTCTGTGGGTTTTAAAGTGATGTAAAGATCATGTCTTTAAAGCAGTTTTTAAAACGTTATGATTATGAAATGAAACCCATTTATTTTATGCTATATGGGTTATTTATGAAATGTTTGATGATGATATACGTGGCTCACATGATAATAAAGGCAAATTTAAGGGTGCGCCCTGATAGCGCTCCAATGCATTGGGTAATGATGTAACCACTAGAGATTACAATTTTCACGATACCATAGTGAATAACCTTGGTGATTTTCAAATGACACCTTGGGGATGGACCTTGGTGATATGTTCATGACTGTCTATGTTAAATTATATATCCACATTCTCATGTTATGAAAAATGTTATTCGGATATGCCTCTTTATTTCATTCTCATGCCTTAAAGTTCTTTTTCCTGACCATATTGAAGTATCTCAAGTTCACATGTAAAATGTTTCTCCTGTTTTCCTTACTGGGATTTTTGCTCACCTTTTCTTTTGATGTATGCTCCCAGGTTATGTGATGCATTAATTAACCTAGGATGAACATGAGGAGAAGCCTTTCAAGTCCTTTAGAAGAATGTTTTATGTTTTCATGTTTAAAGTTCAGGGTTTCCAAGACACTAAACCATAAAGATCCTTGGTTTTGTAAAATGTAATCAAATTTTATGTGATAAAGAGGCAGGATGCTATAACAACTCTCCTGAAAAATCTTGGGTCATCATCGTCTGAGAGAAAGATCAGGGAAGATCTGGTGGACAGTCATCTGTCCTCTTGCTAGGATGTTGGGAATGACACCCCTGGAGTGACTATGTGGGTGTTCATACTATAGTTCTCTATATGGGTGGTATGTATATAGAAATGAAGTGGAAAATACAAATATATATATATAATCTCAAAACTCCATCCCGAACTATGGGATCTCATGAAAATATCCAACTCACAACAATTTGACCTTTGGTGCCACCACTAAATAAAATTACTAGGATCTAAAAACATCATTTTGGAATATGAAGATCCTAATAAAAAATTGATGCTTCACATTACCACTAAGTTCAACACCCATTCATTTCATTATCTAATATCAACCATGTTTAATCCCACATCCACCATATTAATATTTCATTAACAACTTACGATTCATCAGTTGAACAAACCCAGTTCCCTCCAAAAATTATCAAACATTATTCATTCCATCACTACCTCGATAACTAAGGAACCCAATAACAGTCATACGTAACTAACTCACTTCACATTAAGGACACATTATACCATGACCTCATGATATGGAGTGATGCTTTCTAAATTTTATTTATAGAGAAGAACCCATTCCAAACACTAAAATACTTCTTCAATGTCATCCCTTACAATCCATAAATCTATCCATACCAATCCCCTACTCAGAACCTCATCTTGCTTCATAATATATAATAATCAACTTTATAGCCCTATGTAAAACCATACCACATACATATCACTATATCAATAGAACCCACCCTTTGTGCAAAACTGTTCCCATAAAAAAACACCAAATGAACCAAGGGAAAAATATTAATGATTTAACAACTCTACCCTTCATTAATTCCACTTATTAATTCATTGGTTATAAAATAAATAGTATGATCATGGGGAATCCATTCATTAGCCGAAAATACATTGTTATCAATTTTCATATATAAATGTTGAACAAAGAAACCTGAATTCCATAAATAATTCAATGTACAAACAAGGAAACCCAATGAAAATAATTTTAAGGGGGTAGTTAACACATAAAAATCATTGTATCAACAAAAAATATATAAAAACACAGGCTCATGCATCAATTCTCCCAACCCCTATATATTAATATTAAACTGATTTTATTATTTCATTAAAATGAATTTAAGAATATTCATAGAGGAAAAAATCTATATAATCATCCCACAAGAGAAAAATTAATAATTATGATAGATAATCCTATCAAGATGAAAAGATGATCAGCACTTTATGGATACACCAAAACAAGGGCATGCTGGCTGTAGGAAAAAATCTAATGAAACATGAACCAAAAGCTTCAACACATCAATCGACTCCTATTGGAAGAATGATTCAAGGGATCCCATAGCATGAGGAAACAATAATAAATGGGAAAGGGGAAGGATACCTTGGATTTCAGAAAAATATAAACAATGTCATGTGAATATATACGGTTTTTATTTCCCAATAAAGGTGAATAAAGTCAAGATCAGACGATTTGACAAATTAAAATACTCCACTACATTAGGGAATTAAATATATAATATAAGTCATTTTAATAGGTCTGAAAACCATTTTAATTTTGGTAATGAACTCACATTAAGTCAAATAAAGACATCCAAATGGAAAAACTGGATAAAATGGAAACACTACACAAGGGGAACTGTTGGACGAGGCACCACCAGATGGGACACCATTAGGAAGAACCGCCCACCAACATCATTGAGACACTATTATGTGAGACATTACTAGATAAGGCACCATTAAACAAGTCATCACATGGTTGTCCTACCACCATACACGAGGCACTTCTAGAAAAGTGACCACCAAGGATACACCATCGGGGTGACACCGCCACTGTGGATCCACGAGGGTGGCACCGGCATAGTTAGCTACTTTTAGAGTCACACAGCTTGGGTGACACTGCCAAGTGGGCTATAGCTAGAGTGACACCATTATGGTGAAACCTCAAAGGTGAAACCTCTAGGTTTACACCATTGCCATGAAGCACCATTAATAAAAATTTAAAAACATGGAATTTTTTCAATGTTTTGACGAGTCACCCTTACTTCCCAAGAAACCTCAAACAACAGATTTTCCATAATGTAATGGGCTCGAATGTCTCGGCTCTTTACACAGTGTCTTAGTGGATCTAAGATAATAAAATTAAAATAATTACACATAAATATTATTTTATGACAACATGGATAACCCTATTGTATTCTACATTGACAATATATATAAATAATGTTTTTATTTTTCTGATTCTAATACATAAAAAGAATTTAATTTGAAGAGAAAACGAAATAGAAACTACATTGAATGGAATCTGTAATGAATGACATCTTAAAATAAAAATGTTGGTATTTTACATATTTCATCCATCTAGTGGGTTATAAATTTATTGTGTGATGATAATGTAAAAATTTTTGTGGGACTCAGGAGATGGAAATGAATGAGAAACTATATAGAGAGTAATTTTATTCCACATTTCATAGAGTAAAATTCCTCATGAAAAGGAATGTGTATCTTAATTGTCAATTATCGTTTTCATATGAGATTTAAGACATGGTTTATTTTTGGATTATAGTATTTTTCCAACATTTATACAATGTATAAATCAAATGGGTTATATGTTTTCAAATTCTAGTACATCGGAGCAGGGTGACCCGATGTCAGCCCTATTGATGGTTCTAAATCTATACACTATATATTACTGATAATATATTGGGAAAACCCTGCTACAATAGTTATATGAAATAGTTTATTACACATGGATACATTATGTATGATACATAATGTTGGTTATAAACCCCCTTTCTCATGGTGAAATGGAGATATTTCATGTACATAAATTCAACATGTTGTTTCCTTAAATTTTCATTACAAAAATTCTTATATGTCTAAAAAATTTAATTTTTCCTCACAACTTCATTAGTATCCTTAGTCATACCTTGATAATAATATATATTAAGTGTAACATTATCTAAAAATATTATGTCTCTGAAAAATTAATGATGAATGGAAAAAATAAATTAAATTAGAGTAGTTCTACAGAGTAATGAAAAACACCTCCATTGTGCAAGTCCATATCCTGAATGTTATGTAATAGGTTGTTAAATTCATATAGAAGTCTTTTGATTTATTATTAGTGATTCATACACCAAAACTGTCCATGTGAAAAAGGGATATTCATAACTCTAATTTTATTAATTTGATTTTTTCTGGATCAATTAACAATGACAAATATAACCTATCGTTTATCATTTAACATCTAAATATCATAAAATATGATTACTTCCATTGATTCCTATATATGAGAATATTTATAAAAATTGAAATTCTTATTCCAATCAATTCATTTTAAAATTATTGAGACTATTTCACAATAATTCCTCCCATTTAATAAAAAAATTACTATAGGGGAACCATTGATCATGGAATGTTAAGGTGTGAAACAAATATAATCATGGATGAACTAGTTATATGATAACACATTTGATAAATCCTCCATATATAATTTTATAATTAATATCCATGGGATTTAGTTTATGATTATAATAAGACATGGTTCACATATAACAATTCCATACACATAGATAAAATTGTGTCCATTAAAGTCCAATACCTCTACAATTGATATAAACAGAGAAACTCATGTGAATTCCAAATACATATCCCCATTAATTCCATTCAATGGTCAGGAATCACATGTTTATTCTATACATATATTCTTCCTAATACAATGTATATTCTATAAATTAGAATGCGTAAAATCCTCTCTATCACCTTTGTTCTTCAAATTCACAATTTAGGAAACGTTCCGCCTAATGTAAACCTGTATGTATTGTTCATACCTCATTATTTCAAAATTTGATCCACAAACTAAATGGGTTATTATTGAAATATAAATAAGATATAAATGATTCCTCATTATTATTTAATCCCAACATCAAAACTCTATTACAATCACCACGATACTGTAAACCACAAATTCTTTCCAACATTTAATTAAACTAGTAGACTAACCTCCATATACAATGAATGTAATAGACATACCATATGTTATTAACAATGGATTATTTCATGAAAACTCTTGAGGATGGACTATTTATTCTTATTTGATGAGAATATTAGACTTATCCACCTCATTTTTTGAAGATTATAAGATACCAAATTTATATAAAAATTGAAAGATACACTTTTTCCCATATACATGAATAGAAAAAATTCAAATATTTCAAAATAATAATTGAATAACCTCTTTCTATATATGATGTGGAATGAAAATACCAATATCTTGTAATCTGATCATTTTTTCTATCATGACGTTGCATTTGAATGACTAAATTTTTTATGAAGTGTATAATATATTAATATTTACCTATGTAATAATAATATGACCCTTATATTCCATTATTTTATGATAATAATATTAACATCTTCCCTTGTATTAGGTTAAAACCAACCTTCCTATGTAACAGGAAAATATGATTAAGTTTTTCCTTAGGTGATGAGTATACAATATCCCAATTCCCATACATGATTATCGAATATTCCACCTCATATTAAATGTATAATATAAAAACCTCAACTTTCTTATGTGATGAAAATATGATACCCTTGGGCCCAGGCCTGAGTAAGATACAACAACACCCATAATTTACAACATACTCTTCCACATCAATTCCATCTTTCCAAACCATGTATAAATAACCATGATAAGAAATAATTTGATGTAATTAAAGAATTCCCACATTATTTTGGTGTTGGGATGTGATCCAAGATCATGTATTAATTCTATATGACATCTAAAACTAGTAAATAACATCATTGGATGGATAACATGAAATCCTATTATCATATTCCAATAAATGGTTTCTACCTCCTATCCCTAGTTGTGAAAGGCCACCCACCAATGGAATTAAGGAAACCGGGACCCATTTCATAACAATCACATTACTTCTGATTGACGTATACCTAGAAAAAAAGTTATGTAAATTGAATTTGTGGACCTAACATTAATTACATCTCCTACAATAATATGAGGATGATTAATTTCAAACATTACTAACGGATGTGATGACATGATGCATCATATTAATTAATGATCAATATATGATCACATTATCATTTAGTAGTAATAGGATCAGTATAATTGTGTGTATGAATTTTTATAATATTTAGACATGGAGGATATAATTTCATCATATATAATGGGTACCAATGACCATTATTGGTGTGGTTACCTCGCCCCTAAAAATTATATCGGGGTCCATAAGAACACGTCTAGTAATGTTGACACTGATTGATGCCTATTTATAGAGGTTACATACAACCATTCCCAAGTTGTGATGATTATATATTATATAGATTTTGGGGACCCCTGATCCATTTAGGAATCATATATGGCTTTCTACAACCCCTTCCCTATTTCCCTAATAGAGGTTATAAAATTTAGGGTTATCAATAGATACATAAATAATTTTCATTTTATTTGAATTACTTTGTTATTATATTTGGATCAGTAGGAACACATGGATGTTGTTCCATTTCATGCTATCGATAAAAAATAACACAATAGTGATATGATCCACTTATATTGGATTGTAATCAAATTGAGTTCCACTTCCCATATAACAATAATTATACCTGAACATGTGTTGATGATTTAGATGAGTTCAAAAATATTTCATAATCAAATACCAAATTATATTTTCTTGGGAGGGATCTATTTGACTAATGTATTCATTATTGTATGACCGCCTCAATGTTAGAAAAATAGGATTATATTTATACTTTATAGGATTCATTACCTCTATATACACAGTCCTCATTTATATGGTAGGTCTTGATCCTACTCCACAATTGGTTTCTTCTATATCCCCCATCAATACAGAAATTTATTTAATGTCTAAAACTACTTTATCAAACAATAAATTCTAAATTAGTATATGTGGATGATGATTCAGAGTCTCTGTTAAATGTCCTTGATCATTACATGAAATAATTGTTCAATTATATAAACTATTGATTCCCCATACTGTCATGATATAGGTCCTATTTGGGATTCCCACAACATTTCTACTGAATAGGCCTCAAATGAAAATAAACATTACATGGTCCAAAACTTATGTATTGGTTTCATAAGAATAAGTGGTTTCATCAACAACATATCACCCTTGATATTTAATAATACTAAACCATAGATGATTTAGAAGTGGTAATCATAACAACCACAACCAAAATGGGTAGAGACATTATATATATTTTTTATTATTATAAATGTATATTATATCATTTTGAATGAATATTCAGAAAATAATTAAATTACATTCCAGAGGAACAAAAAATTTTAGTGTCTTTTGAAATGTGTAAACAAAATCCTCTATGTTTGTGAATGATCCATAACATCTCCCTTATATAACATACCATTTAGTATTCCAACATAAAAAGTTTATTCATAATATAGGGATTGGAAAAATAATAAATGGTGATATTCGATTTTTAGTAAGGTAAAATAAAGGAGTTACGTAAGAATAACATGAACATATGTTTATGAGATCATGATCATAACATTAGATGATCAAACACTTCATATAAAATATCATTAAAATAAATCATGTAAGGAATATTAGTTGTTTATAATACATGAATCATAAGATAATGGAGTTCATAATACTTGAGAGAATAACATTGGTATAATACCTAGAATTATGGGATGCTCATAAGTATATAAAATCATATGTCAAGGAGACCTACAAAGATATTTTTTTCATGATATTCTTGGGTTTATCATGAGAGCACTTTCATAGGTCTTGAGATGCTCTCCCTTGAAACCTCTTATTTTGGGCATCAGATTCCCACCTTTGTACCTTCATGATTGTTTTGGGACTATGTTGGCTGGAAAATGCTTTTAAAATAAATATGATGTTTTTATTAAATTTATTGTCTTTTGTTTCCAAAAATGAAATAAATATCCCATAATCCTAAAAGATGATAGAATATTATTAATAATTTCCATTGTATTGGGACGAATATTTCTATAAAAAAGGATCATAAAACTCACCTTGGGGTCGGAATGAATTAAATATCATAATGGGATTCTATATCAAAACATAAATTACTCCATTGTAAATATGATAATTATTTTCTATTTTTTATTTCAAAAATGTTTTATGTTGTCTATGAACTAGTAATGCATTCCTTCTCAAATAAAGGGGGAGAATAGGTTATGACAATCATATTAAGAATCAAGTTAGAAAGACAGAAGTTGAGGTGAAGTTACAATACATCCCAATGTTAGTTAGATGAATATATACAGATTTCAAATTAAATTCAAATTTATGAGGAATTCATGATTCAAGAATAATTTTTTTCGAAGAGGTGATTTGATGAAGTCAATGATTTTTTTTCTCAGTACATTGGTGTGAGATCAACAGGTGGATATTTTATTGAATTTTTTTAATGAGGAAAAGATTTTAAGAAGACGAAGATTCTAGTTTTCAGTCAGACAAATATTCCAGAATAAAAAAATCTATTGAGAACGAAGAAGATTTGTATCGTAGTAAGAAAATTAAAGATGTTGATGGAACCATACCATCAGAAGTGATCTCACACTAATGATCTGATAAAGAATATTTTCATTTAAAAGTTTTTGGATAAAATGAATAAATAAAGGAAAAAATTGGGAATGAATATGAATATTGATGTTGTTGATAATGCTACAAAATTGATCAGAGATAATTCAACTATGTATTAAACTACGTTCCATGATGATCAATTGCTGGTTGTTTTTCATGTTGTCCATGTGAATGAAAAAAAGTTGATATGTGTTCATTTGAGAAAAGATATAATATATGTTTAGTTTTAATATAAATTGGTTAAAGAATATATTACTGGAGTTGACACTGATTATGATAGTCAAGGATATAATGAACCCTTTTATGCGATCATGCACTGATAACGTCACTGGATTCCAGATCATTAATTAGAGAAAAATAAGAAAACTATAAATGTTTAAATAGAAAAAAATGTTGTCAAATGGGATATTTAAATGTTGTTCAAATATTTATGAAAAAATACGTTTTTGAATAACTTATGTATCATATGCTTGTGTGTATCTTAGATGTGTCTAAATATATAGATGTTGCAACAATATTATTGGAATAGGTTTTTAAATGTGTTATATTTAATATTTGGTATGGATAATCGTAAAGACCTGGTACTTTTTAGTTGATATTGATAATCACAATGAGTTGTAATTTCTTTTCCATATGTTTAAATTGGTGTGGATAGACATATTAAAGAGTCATACATTCTACATCTTAATGAATAAATTAAAATGGCAATACTAATTACATCAATGAATGATTATAAAGTTAGAAGCGATATGAAGTCATGTAGATGTTTGATGGTTTTGAAAAATGGATGAGAAGCATTGAATATTTCAATGATTTATCCACAATTCAACTGTAATTAAATATTCTAGAAATTATACTAAGTGAGAATGGTATTTAGAATCTTTTATAACCCACTTTTTGGGTCACCTATAAATAGCAGAAGTTCATTGTAATTTCTAAAACATTTGTATTGTTGAAGATAAAAGGCGGAGCTGTATGAATTTGTAGATACAAGAGGATTTTGGATTGATATTTCATGATGAAGCTTACAAGATATAAATACTAGAATATGGAAGATCCAAATCAATGTTTTTGGATCTAATTGAGAAATCAAACTAGGTTATATAAACTAAAAAAAGTAGTTTAAAATTGATTTAGTGGTATTCTGGAAGAGGTATATTATCATACTGAGGAATCATACATGAGAATGGTGTTGGGAATCAGACTGACTATCAATATAATATCAATTAATTTATTACATGGTGTTGGGTAGGAAAGTGAAGAATTTTTTGAAGGCATAATTTTTGAGATTTGACAATCAACACCATCACATACTTTAAAGAATCAGTTGAATGTTTCATAACATGTAACATAAAATATATTAAATCATATTATTATACTTTAATAACAATAATTTTGGTATTAAACATAGTTATTATCATGAGTAAGGGAACATAATATTCATTTTATCATCACAAAATTATTGATTTCTAGTAGATGACATCGTAATAGATTGCTTCTATAGCATACAAATGATGTAGAGAGTAATGATTAGAAGATAAAGTTGTAAATTCTTGTGTACCTCTATATGTGTGATTGTTTTTTCAACAACGTATTATATCTAAAATAGGAGTTAGAGGTTGTTTAAAAATATAGAAAACATAAAATAAATATATACCACAGATTTACCCCCACCCACTCTCAATGATATATTGATCTTGAATGTAAAATTGAAATTGGTATCAGAGCTACATGATCTCTTTATTTACTCTTCTTTGATGATTTGAAAGATAATTTTTAATGGAGAATCTTAATTCTAAACAAATTAAAAGTGTTCTATGTATTAAATAATAATAAATATCATATCTAGAAATATATATTGTTTCCTTACCTTTTGTGTCAAGGATATGTTGTTATTGAAAATACAACAAATGGATTTACACAAATTGATTTCAATGTTCCTCTTACAAATGTTTACAACAATAATATTGAAAATAATGGAATATTTAAAAATTCAATACACTCATCACTTTCTAAAAGTTAGTTTCTAAGAGTAAAGGGTGTTTTCACCAACAATTGTATTTTGGATAATAAAAAAATTCTTATGAAGGAAATAAAAAAGTGATGAATGAAATGTTACAAATCTAGTGACCAAATTGTGGAGATCTCAATATGGTTGTGTATAAATCACTTGGTGATATCCTTACCAGGGTGAATGAAATTTTACTCACTATGTGATGTCTTGGTGAAAAAATAGATTATTCTATAGTTAAGGAAAATATCATGATAATTCATTATGAAATGATTGATTACAAGGTCTCTTTACATGAATATAAAGTTCCAGAACCACCATAACTATATGATTTTATATCACTCTTATTATATTTTGAATGATAAAAGATATGGTTATGAAATTAAAAAAGAAACTTTGATAGAGAAACATATTTCAAGGTGGCCAATAAAGTGAACATTAAGAATATTCATGAAGAAGAATTTTCTAATAATGTTTAAAAAAATGAGGTATTTAAAAACCATAATGTCTCTTTTTATCATTGTTTTCTAAAAAAATAAAAAGATGTATATGTAAATAAAAGTGAAAAAAATACATATAAATGTTTATAATTTTGATCCATTAGAATTTTTTCCTATAGTTTTCCTTATAGATATAAATAAGATGATAGTGATGCAGGTATAAGAAGGTCGTAGAGATCCTGAATAAAATATGGTGATATTGCTAAATCTAATTATACAGGTAAGGATATAAAAATATTCAAATATAAAAGAATATGTTTATTATCTAAATATGGGGATGAATTAGTTAGTGAGGATGAATTAAAAAAATTTATTTAAATTACTATTGATAATACATTCATCACAATAGGTAATAACAAAGAGTTTAGAATAATCAGTTCTAAAGAAGATAATATTAAATTTGAATTTCATCTAAAATATAAATTGAAAGCTTGAATGATAATTATTTGGATGATTGGTTAATAACTATAAATATGAAAACTCTTCAATAAATTATCATGAATGTTTTCCAGATGAGAATTATTATTTTCTAGAAGATATTGTTGAAATAAAGAAATCAACTTATAAATAAAATAATCATACTGAAAATATGGAATATAAGATGAAATTTAAAAAATATGATTTGAAACTTATCCAAAAAATACTAAATAAATCTGAATAGTGGAATACATGTTTAAGATATGTTATTTATCATATTGGTGAAAATAATATAATGCGTAAAAAATTAAGGATCCAAAATTTTATGTCAATGGATGAGAAGAAAGTTTTAACTATTTTTGAAGACAATAAAACATAGAATATTGTGAATGTGTACGAAACCAAAAAAATTGGAGATTTTAGAAGTTTCAAAAATTCTATGTCTAAAAAAGTTTATTTTTATTGAATTTATGATAACGGTGAAAAGAAAACTGAGCTGGAAAAGAATATTTTGGTTGATAAAAAAAATTGGTGGTCAATAATGTTCTAATAAGGATGATAATAATGTTGACGGGAATAATTATCACACCTTTGGTTAGAATGGATATTTCAAAGAAAATATTATTTGTATTGTTACTACTGGTATTTTTGGGGATTTGGGCACTTGTTAAATATCTGTTGGTTTAACCAATACAAATATAAATATTCCATGAATTAATGAAGTAAAAAATTTAACGGACAATGAATCATATGAAATAAATAAATCTTAGGAATATATTCTTAAGAAACATAAGAAGGATTTTGTGATTGCTGAAAATAAATAACAACATCTACAATCAATTTTCCAATAATTAAATCAACTGGTATATCTGAAAAAAACAATTTCTTGTTTTGTTAGTTGGAGAAAAAAAATAATCTATCAATTCTTATAAAATGGATATTAAAAATTATAAAGGGAAATAAAAAGCTCTCATTATAGAAACCTCTCTCATTTCTAAAAAAAGGTACAACATTGGATATTGTATAGTGGTTTATATTTTCATATTATAGTATTCATAAAATTATAGAAAAATATAAAAGAATTCAAATAATAAATAGTTACATTGATTAATGATTAATCACTCAGAATCAAAGGTGTTGAATATTAACACATTTGGGAAGAAAATTTAAAATCTTATTAATGTTTTTTTGATGGGTTTAAAAAACATTTTATTTATTTCACAAAATTATAATGAATGAAACATTGTTATTTTTAAAAAAAATGGGTTTTAGTTAAAATTGAGGAAGATATAAATAGTGTTATAAAAGTAAAATACAGCAAAAATAAACATCTTCCAAGATGTTGAGGTTCAAAACTCATGTTACTTGAGTATCATAGAATCAAATTTAGTTATGTAATAAAAGGATGGGCCAAATATGTTAGTGAAACATTATAATGTTATCATAGAGATATAATATCCTTTGAATTCATAATATGTCAAGAAGAAGTGATTGGTGTTGTACGATTTCTCAGAAAGTAAATATTACATAATTAGTGTATAAGTTCGTTAAAATTTGTTCGAAACATCCCCTATAACTTTTTCAATCTGATATTTTTAGTCCAATGAGAAAACATTCAACACATGGAGATAGGTACTTCAATAATTTCATAAATGGAAAAACTCTCATTATGGGAATCAAGTATTTAAAACCTATGATAGATGCTCAAAAATTTGTTATATGTTTTACGAGAAAAGATAATAAGAAATGTGATTATACATAGACTAATATGTTAACAAAAAATAGTGGTGAAAGTAAAATTAATGAATTTGAAATTTATCCTGAGATACATGGAATTCTATAAGATTCCACTACACCTTATAATTCAAGAAATGTTTTTCAAGAAAGGAAAAATAGTATTTTGGTGGAAAGGGGGTGAACTATGATAATTGATCATGGTCTCTCACATTAATTTTTAAGAAATACATGATCTCTATTGTGTATATTCATAACTGAAATTTCTATAGGATATATTTATATTTGACTATATATAAAAAAATTTATGAAAAAAATCCCTTCTGGAAATAATTATGTTTTTTTGAGATTAAATGGATCATAAAGAACATATTTGGAATCCTTTTAAGGTATGATCATATAGGTAATGATATATGTTTTCATGAGAAGGATCTGGAATGAAGAAGATACATATATTTCAATAAAGAGTTTGGATGATCATTTTACAATATTTATGTGAATATTATTGAAAGCAGTGAGTAAGATAAACATATTCATGCAGGTATAGAATATGAACATGATGAAAGAACATATCATAAGGACATAGGTAAGAATGAAGAAAATTTTAATTCATCACAACAAGATTCAGACTCAGATATTTCTAGGGATGAGGAAGAATCTCAAAAATATCATCATAGTCTCAGATAGAAAGTTGAATCTCAAAATTTAATGCCTATCGACCTACAATGGATTAAAATATATGAAAATGAAAAGTTGTTGCACATAATTATTTATGTTCAAAAGTTGAGACGAAATATATGAATGAAGAATTTGAGCATTCAGAATGGGATTAGGATATTAATAATGATCTTGATCATATTGAATGGAAATAAAATTGGGAAATCAAATATAAACCCAATGTGAAGAATATTATCATTACAAAGTTGGTTTTCCAATGAAAAATGAATGAATATGGTGAAGGGATAATAAAAAAATTATTTGTAGAGGTTACTCGCAGATTGATGGAATTTATTTTTATGAGAGCTTTTCTCTGGTTGGGAGTTTAGGAACAATCAAAATAATTTCTTTCATTTCTACATAATAAAGCTTCCAATTTTTTAGATGTTTTTAAAATTATTATTTTTATATTGTGATCTTGATGAGGATGTTTATATGGAACAACCATATTGACTTATTACTGAGAAATATTAATGTTATGTTTGGAAGATGAATAAATCCTTGGACATGCTAAATCAAGCTCTGAGGACATGGAATTCCAAATTAGATACTTGATTGATGAAGATGACTTTTAAGAATATAATATATGATATAATTTATACATCAAACAATGTAAAGATGTTTCAATTGTTGTAATTTTTTATGTTGTTGAAATTATTTTTTTGGGAATGTTGAAAGAAAATGTCAATATTTAGATGATGAAAAGAAAACGTTGTCTGATATGTCCATACTAGTATAGATGAAATACATTGTTGAGTTAAAAATAATAAAAAATAAGAAACATGTTTTTCATTCCCAAGAAAAGTATTCTATGGGACTTCATAAAATGATTGGCATGGAAAATTAGAAACCAGTTTCCATAGTCGATTCAAAGGGAACCATGTTGTCTAAACATGGTGAAGGCCATGAATTTTATTCTATTGACATTAAAAAGATTATTAGATGTGATTCATATTTGAAAACCTCATTACCCATCATTTTTTTGTTTTTACTAAATGTTCATAATTTCAAAGTTCCCTAAAATAAAAATTTCTATTTTCTAGAAAAATAATTTTTAGATATATCAAAGTAACAGCACCGTTCATAACAAATTATGATTGATTAGATAATTTTATGTTGCCTGTGTATTCAGATGTTGATTGTGCATGAAATGTTGATATATAATTTCTGCATCAGGTGGATTTTTCATTATGGGGAATGATAGTTTTAGTTGGAATACAAAGAAATATAATTAAATAACTCTTATCACTACTTAATCGGAGTATGTGTCTTCTACTCATGATGCCAACCCACTTATGTGGATGAATACCCAATTAGAATACTTACATGTTGATGTAAATATTCCCTTTCTCTTTTGTTGTGATAATAAATGTAAAATCAACCTCTCCAAAAATAAGTTACAATATTATTTTTCAAATGATATTGATATAAAATATCATTTCATCAAGGAGAATGTGATGATTAATGAATTGAATATATAGTATTTCCATATATCAGAACAAGCTGCTGACATTGTCACTAAACCATTACTAAAGGATCCTTTTTCACAAAATGATGTTGAATGTGGGTTTGAAAAATCCTTCTCAATGGGGTTTTTATTTTTTATCCCCTCTCTTATTAAGTCATTGAATAGAATTGTTAGGGGAGGTTGTTTCATAAATATATTCATCAATATGTTATAATACATTTTAATGAGCATGTATCCAGTGATTGTTTGGGTTATTCTATGATTTCATCATGTACATATGTAAAATATTTTTATTGTTTGTTAGGGTGGTTGTAAGATATAAAGACCTGGAAATTCCATGGAAATCTTTTTTAATTACATGGGAATATTATGAGTCCGTGAAAACTAACGACGCATGATTCTGAGGCCCTGTATTCCCAGAATAAATTTCTGAAGTTTTGTTTAGGTAGGTTAAGTAAACGTATGAGTGTAATCTTATTAATTTTGAACAGGTGCTTGAAATTGAAATCATAGGGCATCGTTGAGGTCGGAGTGCAGATATTCGATTAAAAAGAATTTCACCTCGATGGCAGATGGTCGGGAATTAATGATATTTTTTGGTTTTTATGTGGAATAATAAAAAAATAAGTTCATGTAATACATTATTTTATTTGTTAAAACCACCATGTGGAGGTTGGAGGTGGGGACCACCACACCTTAACCTCCCATGAGAGATTATGGTTGTGGATCCCAACCAAACATAACCTCCCATGTGAGGATTAATTTTCTGGGGACCACCGGAGTTGGAAGCCTCATGAACTTCCCATTAAGTTGGAAGAGCCTCTTGACATCCCAACTTTTTGGTACAAATCCACAAAAATTAATTAATTGACCATTAAATAACTAATTTGTTTTTTTTTGAATATTTGAGATAACAATTAAATAATGTATTATATTAATCCATTTTTTTTCATTTTTTAATTTGGTGGAGCTTGGAGAAAATGAGAGCTTGGGAGGAAAATAATTCTCCAACAAAGAACACTTCTTCCACCAATGATGAACGATCTTCAACCGAAATAAGGGAAGAAGTGTCATCTATGAAGAACGATGATGACTTCAACCTCAACTTATTCATCTTCTTTTGAGACGTCAACGAATCAATGTCTGCCTTTCCACGATATCACCAATGAACAATGAATCTAAGGTAGGGGTTCAAGCTTGTTAATTGTTGCGTGTTCTTTGTTTTCTGTCGTGGTTTAAAATTCGAAGACACTTGACATCACCCTAATGCGGAGGGCACGGACCAAACAAACACTTCCCGAACCCTATGCCTTTCTTATGGATTTTAAAACCCAGCATATCATGAGTCTGGGTTAAGCGTCTCTTGTCAAAATTATTTGAGGATCAAAGGTTACAACCTGAGGAGTGCATGGTTTTTTCCGAATCGAGAATCGGGACTCCGAAACTCATCCAGTGACCCACAAAATGTTTGTGTTGAATGGTAAGACCATTGAAACCACATGGATGTTGGTGGCTCAACCGTGCTGCTGGAGGAGTAATTTATGGCCGATGGACCGCGGTAGTGCAGTGGAAGCCGGCACAAGGTCAACCACGAAGGAAGCCGGTGGCCCGAGGCACCGTGTTGCAGGAGAAGGAGTGGCGCAACCGTGCCACACAGTGGATTGAAGGAGGGCCGTGGCCCCTTTCCACAGTGATGCAGCGGTGGCCGGCACATGGGCGATCGTGAGGAAGACCGGAGGGATGAGCCACCAGGACACTGGAGGGGGCGTGGCACAACCATTCCGAGCAAGAGGTGCTGGACACTCGGCCAACTGGAAGAAGTGGGACCCCTTTTCTAGATCCCGCATGACTCGTACCAGTGCCACCTGGTGCCGGTTTGGAATCCCCTGAACTACTAAGGCCATTCGAGAATCTAGGAGGTGTGACCTCCCCCCTGGATGCGGCTAGGGCAGATCTCGCGGGCCTCTGGGCCGAGTTGCCTTCACGGTCTATGCGGATTCCACAGACTAAGTCAGACCGACGAACCAGGACAGACCCACGGACCGAGTCGGACCCCAGTCCGGACACGTTTCAAACTGTTTCCACTATTTTTCCCATAACATGAGCTACAAGTGACTGATTGATGAATCGTTTACAAAGACAGAAAGCTTAGAGCAAGGCAGTTCCTTTGGAATACACCAATAGAGGTTGGGACGCAATAGGTTTATGGTCGGGTTGGATTGAACCTGAATTCAACTGGGCCCATGGAACAAAAAATCAAATGACTCACAGACCGAGCGCCCGATTAAAACGTCGTCTCTTGCATTGTGATAGTTATGTCATGGAGGATCATTGAAATACTTATTCTATGAAATTCCTGGAAATTGATATATCGACACTCGACTTGAGGTGAAGACCCTCCCAGAATCAAGCATGCTTCAAGCAAAACCATGTGGCAGGCTATGCACTGACGAATGTTATTGGATCCTGTGTGGGTTCAACATCACTGATGACTATTCTTAGATCCCATACAGATTTGATAGCTTAGACTATTGTTCCTGGATCCTGTGTGGGTCCGATATTTCTAAATTATGTTACTGGATCCTATGTGGGATTGACATAATAGCATGTCTGTGATCTTGTGTGGGTCTGATAGCTCCGACAATTGTTCCAGGATCCTGTGTGGGTTTGATAGTTCTAAATGCGGGTCCTCGATCCTGTGTGTGTCCAATAGATTAGATGATTTAGTATCTATATCTAATCATCTCTCTTTACATAACTTGAATACCTATGTGAGATGAGTCAGTAACTCTTGTATTTTACTCATGATTGAGATGGATTACTAGATACCTAAGGTATATGTATGTGCATATACCTATGTAGGGATATCTATTGATTTCATACCTTGTGGTATATCTTTGTTGGATTTTGTGAGACCCTGAGGGTCTTGCGGTCCTTACTGAGTATCTTTACACTCACCCATGCAAGGGATATTCCTGCACCTCGTTGTGTTGGATGCAGATTACATACAACGCTGACTGAGGCTAAGTGTATGAGGACTGGACGGTACCTAGAGGTCGACCTCACGACGATACCTTACTTGAAGGAGACCGATGAATGAGGAGGGATGAGGAGGCTATCTTCACCTACCCTACATGTAGGATCTGTGATGGAAAATCCAATATCTTCTTTCACTTTTCAGCCATTTTGTCCCTTTTTAGCTATACTTGTACTTTACAGTTGAGATTGTATTTCCATCCCCTTTATTTTATAGCACTCTCTTGATATACAGTTCTACTTAGTGTTTTGTATTCATTTGTGTGCTCTGATGTGTGGGGTTTCAGTTATAAAGGAAATACCTTCCAGGTTTAGGGATTTACACCATTGGTGCTAGTCTCCAACCCCTAGCCTATAAAAGGTGGGCTTGGGGTGGTCCCAAAATAGGCCTTGGGGGACAGGTCATGACAAATTGGTATCATAGAAGTCTGTTCTACCGCAGAAAATAAGAATCTGATCATTTCTGTGAAGCAAAGTGTTAAGGGTACTGATTGTGGTTTTTAGTTTTGTTAGTTTAGTGTTGGTGCAGTGGCCGACATATCCATACACTAGGACCCTGACATCTGATTTCTAACTCAGTGCACGAAAAGACTGATTGCATGTGTGTTTTGAAGAGTCTTCATTGTGATTTATTTTCACTCAGCTTACCCGATATAACTGATTGACCGTGGATCACCTGTTTCATTTAAGGGTGGCCCCACGTAGATATCCAGTGAGGGTTCAAGGCCTTTTATGAGATGACTTCCCAACGAGAAATAAGGCCTCGGTGTAGGGCTGTATTACAGTGGAGGCTCCAGTGGTACCACTACCCATTGAGCCACTGATACCGCCAGCCCCAACAACAGATAGTGCACGTCACATGAGCGCATTGCACGAGTTCTTGCGCCAGAGACCACCCAGTTACATGGGCGAGATGGGCCCACAGGCAGCTGAGGATTGGATGGAGGCTATGGTGAGTGTTTTTAGACTGGTAAGGACACCAACATACCATATAGAGATCCTTAATGTGAGTCTCCTTCAGTTAGTAGCAAGAAGATGGTGGAGCCTGATGCCTCAGGTGCATGACGAGGAAACACATCTCTGGGCATACTTCGAGAGCTTGTTTCTGGAAGCGTTTTTCCCAGCCACCCTACGTGCGGTGCAGATACATTAGATAATACATCAACAGTAGGGTAGGATAATTGTAGCTCAATACTCTGCGAGGTTCCCCGACCTCTCACTCTACTCCATAGATATGGTGAGGGATACATTCTTCAGGGCCAAGAACTTCGAGAAGGGGCTCAAGCAAGAGATCAGATCTTAGATGATCTTCCTAAGAATCCAGACACAGGTTGGGGTGTTGGAGAGAGCCCTCTTAGTAGAGAGTTTCCTTGCTGATCAGTCACCAGTAGTGAGACCCAAAAATTGGAATCACGTCGTGGTGTATTCTACAGCTGGAAGCAGAACGGTGTTGCAGTGGTCTAAGCATACTGGAATATTTGGTGTACAACCTCAGGACTCGGGTTCGGTTGAGTGAGGTGCACGAGATAATGCCAGTCCTGTGAGGAGAAGGCATTGTTTCACATGTGGTGGGGAGGGTCACAGGGCTTGTGACTGTCCGACCCGCCTTTCGAATGATAAGAAGACGGTCGAAGGACCGCCAATGCAATGATAGAGATTCGATCGAGGTGGTCTGTAGTGAGTAGGCGGACATGGCAGAGGAGCTGGTTGAGCAGCTACCGGTGGGAGACATTTTGAGGTGTTACCACCAACACCACCATGAGGTCCACCCCGACTGTAGGGAGAAGGTGGACATGGGAGATCGTAGCTGAAGGAAGCTAAGGCTTACAATCACAGTTCTCTAGAGATGTTTCATGGTATGATCTGGGTTTACTCAAGCTTCGCTATAGTTCTTATAGAGACAGGTTCCATCCACTCTTTCATTTCCACTGCCCTCGTTCAGAGCTCGAAGATTCCGATGGAGTCATTGGCTCGATCATTATGGCCAGAGACTCTTAGGGGAGCAGACTCGACGATTACGTACTGGTTCCGGAAGTGTGAGCCTACTCTTGGAGGTGAGAGCTTCGGCTGATATCTCCTCATAGCAGCATCAAGGCCTTACAATGTCATCATGTGTATGGACTGGTTATCTAAAGTCCATGTTCATATTTTCCTTATTAGGTGCAATGTACGGTGACTTCACACGGATGGGACCTGGTTTAACTTCACCTGCGATAATAGAGCCTTCTAATTGAAGGACGGACATACTCGGAGGATGGAACAACCAATCACTCATCAGTTGGCATGCATTACCCAGGGAGTAGTGGATGTGGAGAGTCCGAGCTATCCTATAGTGGTGGACCGGTATGAGGATTTTACCCTTGACAATGTTCCATGACTACCTCCCCACAAAGAGGTGGACTTCTACATTGACCTGTACCATGGTAAAACACTGATATCTATACATATGTATCATATGGATCCATTGGATTTTCATGAGTTGCGGGTACAACAAGATTATTTTCAAGGGTAGGGATTCATCTTGCCCAGTGTTTCTCCCTGGGTAGCCCCAATTCTGTTTAACCAGAAGGAGGATGGGAGCTTGAGGCTTTGTGTTGACTACTGTCGCCTAAACCAGGTGACCGTGAAGAACAAGTACCCACTCTTGAGGATTGACGAACTCTTTGATCAGATGACGGGAGAACGGTGGTTCTCAATGATATACCTCAGATCAGGATGTCACCAGCATAGAGTTCGAGATGGGGATGTGAAAAAGACATCTTTCAGATGACAGTACGACCACTATGAGTTATTAGTTATGACTTTCGGCATGACCAATGTTCCAAAAGTGTTAATGGGACTCATGAAAATGATCATATAGCCTTACCTCAATCCATTTTTTGTAGTCTTCATCGACGACATTCTGATCTACTCGACTAATAAGGAGGAGCATGCATACCATTTGTGGGTAGTAATGGGCACATTATGGGAGAACCAACTTTATTGAAAGATCTTGAAGTGCGAATTATACTTCCAAGTGGTTCTATTTTTGGTTCATGTCATCTCAGAGGCTAGATTTGCATTTGATCCAGTGAATATTGATGCGGTACTTTCTTGGGAGCCATCCCGGAGTGTGACAGAGGTACGACGTTTCCTTGGTTTGGACGGATACAACTAGAGGTTCATTGCAGACATATTCAGAGATGAAACACCACTATCAGCCTTGATGAAGAAGGGGAACCCTTTCGTGTGGACGTAGAGATGCCATCAGAGCATTCTGGGGAAGAGGCAAAGGAAAACTAGTTTCCACATCATGAGGATTCTAGTGGAAAACGTAGGGTACATAGTTTACTGCGACGCATTATGAACTAGATGTGGGTGTGTCTTGATACAGGAGCGAGTAGTGACCCCTTATGTTTCTTAGCAGCAGATATAGGATAGGCAGAACTATGTTATCCATGAAATTGAGTTAGGAGTAGTGGTATTCGCCTTGATGATGTGGTGAAACTATCAGATGGGCAATCATTTTACCATGTACTCTAATCACAATATTCTCAAGAATATCTTATCACAGATGGACCTGAATCTCAAATATCAGTGATGGATTGTGCTCCTCCATGTATATGACTTCGAGATAGTTTGAACTCCTGGTAAGGGGAATGTTGTAATAGATGCACTCAGTAAGAGATCTTGTATATAGCTGCTTGGAGATCCGACAGAGTAACTGGCTGCTTTTCAGATATCTGTTGTGGACCGAGATGGAGCAGCTTTCCTTCAGTCTCTTACAGTCACTCTTTCACTTCATTTACGATTCAGGGAGGCACATCTTGGAGATGCTGACTGCGAGACACTACATTCTCAGATATCCACATGGAAGGTACATTATGTATTTTCTGAAGGTGGGGAGCACGTCATCCTCTTAGGAGGTTGTACCTTGGTACCAGTAGAACTTCAGGAGGATGTTTTGAAGGAGTTACACACTTCCTCTCTAGGGGTACATCTTTGAGTGGATAAGATATCCAAGACCTTCAGCGACAACACTGGTGTCTAGGTATGAAGAAGGAAGTTGCAGAGTTTGCTTCTCAATGCCTCACTTGTCAGCAAGTGAAGGCGGGGCACCAGGTACCAGAAAGCATGGATCAGCCTTTAGAAGACCCAGAGTTGAAGTGGGACGGAATATCCATGGATTTCGTGATAAGGCTTCCTTGTACATCTAGGGTTCACGACTCAATTTGGGTGATTGTGGACAGACTCACCAAGTCGTCCCACTTCCTACTGATTAGAGAGCATGGATCCGTAGAGGGCTTGGGATGACATTACATGAAAGTGATTGTGTGGATACAAGGAGTAACTTCTTATATTTTCCCCGATCATGACACATATTTTACATCCCGATGGTGGAAGGGGTCGCAGGAGGCTTTCAGGACACATCTTTGTTTACGCTCTGCCTTCCTTCCATAGACGAATGTCCAGACTAACCAGACCATTCAAACTATCTAGGACATGCTACGTGGTTGCGTCCTTAACATTGGTAGTAGCTAGTAAGATAACTTACCATTGGAAGAGTTTTCCTAAAACAACAAATATCACTCCACCATTGGGATGTCACCTTTCGAGAAGTTATATAGGCGACCTTGCAGATCACCCTGGAGTTGGACAGAACCAGGAGAGTCGGAACTTGATGGGCCATATATGGTACGGGCTACCATAGAGAAGGGGTAGATCTTCCAAGAGTATATGAAGGATGTATAGAGAAGGAAGAAGACATTTGTTGATAGGAGACAGTGACCTCTGGAGTTCGAGGATGGAGGCCACATCTTTCTACGGGTCTCACCCAGATGAGGATTACAGAGAATTGTTCATGGCAGCATGTTATCTCTGCATTTCATCAGACCTTTCCAGGTGCTCTGTAGAGTAGGAAAGGTGGCTAACCACCTGGCTCTTCCACCTAAGTTGCACCAGTTTCACAAAATCTTCCATGTATTCTAGCTGAGGAGATACATGCACAACCCTTCCCATATCATTGACCATGGGGAGGTGGATGTAGGCAATGTTGTGATTTTTATGGAGGCTCCAATGGAGATTGAGGATCAACCTTAGATGGTCCTACGTTGACAGTAAATACCTCGGGTGCACGTTGGTTGGTATCATTGGAACCTTTAGGAGAGCTCATGGGAGCGGGAGGCTCAGATGCGTGCTTAGTACCCCCATTTGTTCCCTTAGTTTGAGTTGTAGCTTATAGGGACATAAATCCTAGAGGTGGGGAGAATGTAAAACATGGAAATTTGGTGGATTTTTTTTAAATACATGGGAATGTTACAAGTCTAGAAAAATAGACGGCCTGTGATTCTGAGGCCCGATGTGCCTGGAATCAATTTCTAATGTTTTGTTCAGGTACGTTCAGTAAATGTACGAGTGGGATTTTATAAATTTTGAACTTGTGATCCATATTTAAATCTGAGGGAACCCTTGATCTCGCAGTGCTGGTATTCACTTAAAAATACATTCACCTCAACAACAGATGGTCGGGAATAAAATATAGTGTTCGGGTTTTACGTAGAATAATAAAATAAAATAAGTGCATGTCTTATATTATTTTATTTTTTATAACCTCCATATTGCGGTTGGAGGTGGGGAACTCCACACCTTAACATCCCATGAGAGGTTATGGTGGGTGGGGGGGGTGCACCTGAACTTAAAATCTCATGAGAGGATTAAATTGGTAGGGACCACCTGAATTTGAAGCCTCTTGAACTTCCAATTAAGTAGGGAGAGCCTCTTGAGCTCCCCACATTATGGTTCCAAACCATTCAAAAAAATTGATGGAGAATTAATTAATTAATTTGTTTTTTTTAATATTTGGACCAACAATTAAATAATTGATTCACATAATCCATTATTTTTTGTTGGCATGTTTTCATTTGGTGGAGCTTGGCGAAAAGTAGAGCTTGGGAGGATAATAATTCTCCAATGAAGAACACTTCTTCTGCCAATGAAGAATGATATTAAACTAAAATAAGGGAAGAAGAGTCCTCCTTGAAGAACACTGATGACGTCATCCTCAACTTCGTCATCTTCTTTACCAACGTCAATGAATCGATATCCGCCTTTCTATGACATTTTTAAGGAAATATGAATTAGAGGTATGGTTTAAAGAATGTTAATTCTTGTGTGTTCTTTATTTTCTATTATTATTTAGAATTCGAAGCCGCTTGATATCAACCTAACGCGGAGGGCGTGGGATGAACAAAAAAAGCCCAACCCCACCTCCTTTCATATGGATTTTGATGCCCAATGTGACATGAGTCTGGGTTCAGAGTCTCTCATCAGCATTGTTTGCAAATCGAAGGTGAAGATCCGAGGAGTAAAGGGGTTCTTCCGAATCGAGAATCCGACAACCAAAACTCGTCCGATGCCACTCGGAAAATTCGTGGAGAATGGTAAAAAAATCAACACTTCATGGATGGAGGTGGAAAAACTGCACCACCAGAGGAGTAACCCACAACTGAAGGACCATGGAGGCTAGCGTAAGGGTGTCCGCGACGGAAGCTGGCCACCCAAGCCACCGGGTCGTCGGAGAAGGCGCGGTGCAACCGCGCCGCGCGGTGGACCAAAGGAGGGCCACAATGATGCTGCACTAGCCGGCACAAGGCCGGCTGCGAGGAACACTGGCGGTCCGAGCCAATGGGTCGCCGAAGGCAACACCGCGCAACCAGGATGCGTGGAAGGGGCTGGCCTCTCAACCTGCCAAAAGATCCAGGACTCCTTCTCTGGGTCCTACGTGACTCGGACCACCGCCACCTGCCGCCGGTTTGGACTCCCCTGAATGTTTAAGGCCGTCCGAGAATGCAGGGGGCACGTCCTCCCCCCTGGATGCACCTAGTGCAGACCCCGCATGCCACCAAACCATCCTTGTGGCCCTGGCGGATTCTGCAGACCGAGTCAGACCTGCGGACCTTGTTGGACCTATAGTCCGAGTCGGTCCCGCGGACTGGGTAGGACCCTAGTCTGAACCTGTTTTAGCTAGTTTCCACTCATTTTTCCTTAAAGTGAGCTATGTGTGTTTGATTGATGAACCATCTACGATGACAGAAATCATGGAGCGATACAGTTCTATTGGCATACCACACATGATAATGCGAATGTAGTTGGGGGTATGGTCGGGTTGTATTGAACCTAAATTCAACCGGGACCTCGAAACTTAAATACCAATAACTAACAGACCAGGAGTACGATTGACTCGCCGTCTGTTGCATTGAGGCTCATATTTAATGGAAGATCATTGAGATACTTTTCGTGGGTCTTCGTGGCAGTTGATGTATCGACACTCGGCTTGAGGAGCGGACCCTCCCAGAATCAGGCATGCTTCATGCGGATCCCTATGGCTTGTTGTGCACTGACTATAGATCTTGGAGCCTATGTGGGATCAATAACATCGATGACTATTCATGGATCCTTTGGGGGTTCGAATTTAGTGACGACCAATCCTGTATGCTGTATGGATTCGACAGCTCTGACTACTGTTCCTGGAAACTATGTGGGCCCGACAGTTCTAACTTATGTTTCTGGATCCTCTGTGGGTATAACAGAATAGCTGGTCCTGGATCCTGTGTGGGTCTGACAGCTCCGTCTACTACCCCCGGATGCTCTATGGGTCAGATAGCTCTAGCTTCTTTTCCTAGGTCCTCTGTTGGTCAGATATCTTAGATGTTTTGTTGGATATATATGATCATCTCTCTTTACATATGTTGTATACTATGTGAGTTGAGTCAGTAACTCTTGTGTTTTCCTCATGATTGAGATGGATAACTAGATAACATTGGTATATATATGGGCATATACCTATGTAGGGTAGTCTATTTATTTCATACCTTATGGTATATCCTTGATTGATTTTGTGAGACCTTGAGGGTATCAGGGTCCCTACTGAGTATCGTTATACTCACCCCTGCATGGGCTATGCCCGCAGCTCGTTGTGTTGGATGTAGACAATGGACAACGCTGACCGAGGTTGAGTGTATGAGGATTGGATGGTACTCGGAGGTCGACCTAATGACTAGACGGTACTCGGAGGATACTGACGGACATGGAGTGCTAAGGAAGCTATCTGTACCTACCCTTCAGATAGGATCCGTGGTGGACGATCTAGGAGATTCTTTCACCTTTCAATTGTTTTTTCCCTTTTCAGTTATACTTGTACTATACAGTTGGGATTGTATTTCCAGCCCGTTTTCTTTTAAAACTCTATTGATAAAAATATCTGCATAGTGTTTTGTATTTAGTTGTGTACTCTGTTGTGTGTGTTTTCAGTTATAAATTATATACCTTCCGAGTATAGGGATTTATGCCTTTTGTGCTAGTCTCCAACCCCTGGCCTATAGAAGGTGGGATTGGGGTAGTCACGAAATGATCCCTGGGGGACGGGTCATGACATAAGAAATATTTATTTATAAAAAAATTGAAGGAAGAAGAAAATAAAGAAATGATAAATAGATTAAGATGTTTCATGATTCAATAATTTTTTACAATATGGTTTTGTGGTCAGTGAATCTTGTTTCCAAAAATGAGTTAGATAATGTAATCTTAGATTTGTATAAATTTACTATATATCTTGAGGCTACAATGTTCAGTGATTTTTGAATCTTGGTTGAATAAAAAAATACTTTTGGGTCCAAGTTCACTAAAATATGTTTTTGGTAGAATAAATATGTTTTTATTAAATGGATTTATTGATTGTTATCAAATAAGAAATAAATTTCCTCACATTGTATTTGTTAGGAATCAGAATCACCATCATAATCCCAAAACTTGAATCAAATTTCATAACAAGTTCAATCCTATTTGGGGGAATATTTCAATAATAAAAAAATTATCCAAACTCACCATGGGTCTAGAATGAATGGAAGAGCATAATGGTATGTTGTTTCTATAAAACCTCAAAATTAAAAAGTTAAAACCTTATATTCGAAAATGTTCATGATGCATGACCCCAAAAATGTAATGGGATATAATAACCTGATACATTAAAATATATTGACACCTTAAAATATAAATTATATACTATATATTTGTAAATTAACGCAACACCAATTAATCTTTTATTACATGTTGGAGAAACATTCTTCTAAAGAATAAATTACACGCATGACCGTGTTTTACTAAAAAAATAATATATTATTAATATATATTTATTTAACATTACAATATATAAACAAGATATTATGATTTGTATTAAAAAAAATATTATTTAGACATGTATAAAAATAATTCATTGGTTATAAATAAATTATAAATTAATATTAAAATCTATTGAATATAGAAAAATTATTATTTTTATATTCACAAAGTGGTTTTAACCAAATAGATTTAATTAATAATGATTATCAAGTGATATAAATGTTATATATATATATATATATATAATATTTATAAGTACATCCATTATATTTTATTATCATATTATTAGAAAAAAACAAATATTACACTTAAAATAATATATTTTTATAAAGGTAGTTTTACTATATTTGGATGGTAAACCAATATTAAATCCAATTTTTAACCATTTTTTATTTTTTTAAAAACTAACATTATTTTATGAACCAAAACGTAACAATTATCTATGGGTGAAGTTTCTTTCTTTTTCTATAAATGTAGATTTTTTAATGAGTAGTGAAAAAACTAAAATTTATTTCAAAAATGTTTTTTTATTTCGTTTATTTATAAGGTAAAATAATACATATAATTTGTTTTAAAGGTTAATTAGACCATATTTTTATCAATAATACAATTTATTTCATTGGAATAAATTTCAATTTGAAATTGAATGTAAAAAACAAATCAATATTTTTATTGGTTTTTACTTTAAAACACTGTATCTACACCTTCATATATAATGGATATTAAATTATTTTTGTAAAATTATGTGACCATTATATAAGAAAATTAAATCCATATTTGTAATCAAAATTATTTATAATTTATAATATATAATAATTCTAACAATGTTTATGAAAAAATGATTCATGAAAATAATTAAAATTTATGAAAATTATTAAGCTAATATTATTCTTCATAAAATACTAAACATTTAAATTAAGGACCCAAATTATTTATCCACATTTCCAAAACCAATTATATGGAAACAATTAAACTGATAATCTTCCATTATTTAATTTTTCCTCTTTTCTAAGACATTAGTTAAATAAAAACAAGGTTACAACTTTCTTCTCTTCAAAAATATCAAGTGAGTCATTTCCCTCTCTTACAAAAGGCCACCAACTATCCCCATTATGAAAACCTCAAAAAGCACTTATGTTTGGACAATATATTCTCATATATATTAAAAAAATCCCTCACATAGATCATTAATCCTCCCTTTTTTCAGAATGTCTTTCAAATATTCCTTTTTTTACAAACCAAAAGTAGATACCCAATTAAGAGGTAATGGCGTAGCTCAATATCATTAGTTTTATTACAATTATAAAATCTCTAAAATATCATTATTCCATGATAATGTAATAAAAGAGTATCATTAATACACATATAATTTTTTATTCTAATAATTTGAACTACAATTACACACACTTCTATATAATTGTTGATGAACTTGTGGTATCTCTGTGTGATGAACTACTAACTCATGCAATGATAATTGTTCATTTTTTGACTTTAACACCTATAATTGTAGAAAATTTTATAGAATCACACTTTATATATGATATATATGATATTAATAATCTGTATATTATTATTTATTTTTATTTAGAACAAACCATTATGGTTTCCATCTTGTGTAAATACGATAATTTCATTTGATGGAATTTGGACTACAACCCCCTAAAGCGATATGACTCATTCATGACATACATGGAATGTATAAAGGATGGTTTTAATAAACATATGAAACCTATATAACATATATATGATTCTATAAATATACAGTAATACATGTATATCACTTATTATTCATTCTATTAATAAAACAGTGAAATGAAAGTAGCGTTCATTCATATATATAGCCTATGGTCTCCATGAATGGTGATATTTATTAATAATTTAAAAATATCATAGACTACTAAAAATACATATATATTAAATATATTTTTCACGTAATTCATCGGTTAAATTCTAGTGATGACTTAACCATGATCTAATTAATAAGAATAATAAATCACTGCTTGAAACATACATTATAAAACTAGGTAATTAAAACCAAAAATAGTAAAAATAATGAATGATTGTTAAAAAACAAGTAATAAGATATTATAAGAAGTAATTATCTGGTATTATAAACATAATTATGATTATGATATTTTTTATTAAAATTTTATAATCCTCTATACATGATTATAATGACCACACAAAATATGATGGTTAAGGTAATGGAATTTCATCTCAATTTACATTCATTGATATTGTTTTGTTTCTATGTGCCAACTAACATTTATTTGGACTATATAATACCTTTTTCTTATCATATATTGAATACCATTATTCTAATGGTTTAATTTTTTCCATAATGTTCATACCTATCTTGGGATTATTATTCAAATGCTTCATCGTGGTACGGGACACTTTGGAATGCTTAAAAATCATTCACCTCAGAATTGTTCATAATGATTATATTTTAAATATTACTTACTTTTGTGATATTAATCCTTCTCATGAAAAAATCACATTATTTAAATAATTATTCATTATAAATTTACATGAATATACATATTATCATATAATAGATATTACTATTTCCTAAATTAGAAACTATTTTTTATTGGATGTCAACATTGATAGTTATTTGATTATTTTGGGGAAAATATTGATAATTACTTATACTTTATTCATTTCTAATTTTTTATAAGTAGTATTATTAATTTTAACTATTTTTTTATGAAGAAATATTTTTACAAGTAATTATGGGTTGATCTAAGAGTTTATATATATCCACAATGCATCAAAAGGTTCTCATGAGAAAAAAAAGATGGCCAAAAGAAAAAGGTTTTTATGTATAGCTATAAACCATATTTTGAAAGGTCATTATGGGATAGTTTTACATGTACATCATAGAAGGCATCAATTAACAAATAAAATTCCTTATTTAGTTGTGTTATTATTCATCCATGATATTATTCATGTACATATCTATCGATAAATTTCAATTTCAGTTCATTGATTAAATGATGTATGTTTTAGTTTCATAACTTTCCATATTTATTATTAATTATTCATTATCTAGTTATTAAATGGATTGTGTATTTAGTTAATCACAATTCCATGTCAATTTATTCTAACTTATTCAATATTTCTTCTTCACTACACACCCTAACTCTGAATTTGAGCTCACACTTATTATTTGTCATTCCCCAGGTTATAAGAATAAATCTCTGTATAAGCGTTCATGGATGTAGTTTATTTCAGTTTATTGGTTATCATATTTTATTTTGATTTATCATTTTATTATGTTTATCATGTATGTAATATGGATTTACAATATTTCTAAATTGATTGGTCCAACGAGATTTTATCCATTATAGTAATGATAGTGTAATAAAATAATGCACTAGATTCGGGCATCTAGGGTCGGGGTGATATAGTTGGAATCAATGTATGTTTAGAAACCACATTGGAAACTAGATATAGAAAACATAGATTATATAAAACAACCATAAGATATAAATTAATGATTATTATATAGAAACTTTATAGATTTTTTCGAAATTAGATATTATGTGGGTATTACAATCAATATAAACATGTTTGTATTCTACAAGTAGATGTGGATCTGGAATAGGTGTATCTAGGAGTAAAAAATTCAACAAGTTGGGCCGGACATGGCTTGGTTTATCATGGTATATGACAACAGGCCTTACTGCGCACATAGTCTAAGACTCCCAAGGGATATTATTTCGAAAATTCTCTAATGTAACCCAAGTTTATGATTAAAAGATTCATGATGTATAAATTTATGTTACAGGCTATACAATAATTGGAATTATATATTTTGATCTAATCCAGTGCATGAAATTGATTAGAAATTTCATATGCAAGGAATAATGGAATCAATACTTGTAGAAAATGTAGATATTTACCAACTAAGGAAAAAAATACAGTTTGTATTGGAACTGATCAAGATGTGGATATACTAGGGCTTCAGAGTCAGCTTATGAAAAAGGTAATTTCATAAATTGATCAACCAATTCTAGGGATATAATCTCCTATGTTGGATCACATCATACTGCGGAATCCCCCACTTGTTAGGGTGTGTAATAATAGAATTGTAACTTAAAAATGATTAATTATCTGTTTAAGATATTTTATGCCACGAAATGCAGTGAAAAGGAAAAGGTTACACATGTTTTATATTATCTCCAAGGTTATTCATAATAGTGGTGATCTCTAGTATAGAATAAAATGTAGTAAAACGAAATTGTAATCAATTAATGAGTAAATTTTAAGCCGAACTTATTCGATAAATACATCCCTCGGTATCAACAAACTGAGATAAAGAGGATATTCTATATCATTATATAAAAGGAACAAAATAGTTTTATAAATTATTAATCAACCTTTACATGGTTATATAGGTATGATATATATTATATATGAAACACATAGTGCATGATTTTCCAATTATATTAAGGTATTAATCTAAATCTCTAAAGGGAACAACTTTATCTAAATTTTTCATCGTATGAAGATATTGTTTTATGTTCCACCAAAATATAAATAATATTTTAAATATTATTTAATTTTAATGGAAATCATGGGATTAAATGAACTTATAAGCACCTTGAAAAAAGGAATGAGTCAACGAAGATGAAGGGAATGCATGAATTTCCATCTTATGATAACAGTGGAATTAATTACCAATGTAAAAGATTTAATGGATTGAAAATTTTGTATAAGTGTTAAGAAAAGGGTGATCAAAAAGAATAATGAAAAGGGAAAAAGTAAAACAAATCTATTCAGTGTTACATTTTCCAGGATATGGGGCACTACATGAACAAATGTCCCAAGCATCAAGGTAATATACCTACAATGTAGTTAAGGGGTCAAAGTTAATCATATGTTATTGACACAAATAAAGTGGAATGATTAATGTTATTATGTATATGGATCAAATAAATATGTTAGAAAATTATTTTTATATAATGTTCTCATGATATGAGTTATGAAATATTTAAAGATTTTTTCCAGTACTTTTGTGAAGGATTTATGTTTAAAATTTGAATGGTACTAAGAACAAATTTTCAATAGAAATTAAAACATTTCAGAATAAAATATGATTTAGGGAAAGGTAAACCTTAATATTTTCTGGATGTTGAGATAATGATGAAGAAATGATTGATTTGGAAAATTGATGACTACCATGGAATTGATTAATGATTATAAAAAAAATTTCAATGTTATTACTATTCATGTATATATCACATCTGGATTAATGGAAAATATCCAATAACATGGTTGTTACTTCTGGAATAATTATGAATTCATTTTTCTAATTATTTTTTATGGTGATCCATTTTATTACCATATTTCAAGAGAATACAAGATATTGTTATTTACATTTTTGGAATCTGAAAATTTTGATTTTATTTATATTGAATGAAGGTTAATGATAGGTTAAATTGGGAAATTCAATGGTCATCCTTCTAAAGTGTCATATCATATTCTTTTTGGAAAAGATACCCATTTATGAAATGGTTTCAATAGAACATTGGATGTTTTTTAGAGATTTATATAATATATAATTATATAATGATATTTTTTCTAAGATAAGAAGTTGAAATAGTTCAATACACGACCCAATGATACAATTAATGTTTTATAAATTTAACATATATGTATAATTACTTATATTTTTTTAATGTGAAAAAATTCCTTAATTGTATAAGGAGGGTTTTGAAACAAAAAAAGTCACATAATATCATTATTTCCGAGGAATCAAATGGAATCTTAGACAATCACATATTTAGATATTTCTAATTTTAAAATTTATTTTAACCATATTCTCTATCAATCTTCATCAGAACTAGATTGTTAGGTTTTTTCCTTTTATCCATCTTTTTATTTCCCACCTATATTCCCCTACTTCAAAACATAGCTATGTGACCATTGTATTTAATTTATCTCTTATTATGAATATGTTATATTAACCCTTTTTTGATCTGGGAATTTAAACAATATTTTATTTTCAATCCCTTGATTACTGAGAGCATGTTTAAATTATAAGGATTCATTTTAATTAAGGTTGGTAGAATGTAACACCTCAAAAATCTAGCATAAGAACATTATATTCGATAGCGTGAAAGACACGTGACACCAAGATATTAAGGGGATACAATAACAAAATAAATTTAAATGTAGTAACTATTTTAAATATATGTTATATATTTTAAATATTAAAATTTAGGCAACACCTAGTTATCCTAGGTTACATGCTAGAGCGACTTTAATGAAAATTGTACATTACATGCAAGACAAAGTTTTACATAAAAAATATATTACTATAATGTGATTATTTAATATAATAAGTTGTCAAATAGATTTTATTAAGCGTATTTACAAAATATAATGTTTACATAAATTTAAAATTAATTCCTTAGTTATTAATTAATTATATATTAATATGAAAAATAATTTAATATAAAATAAAATATTATTATTTTTATGTACACAATGATATTTTACCCTAATAGATTTAATTACTAAAATTTAATGGGTGATATTAATATAATATATATATAATATATTAATTATATTAATTTTAATTATATCCAATATATTATATAATTAAAAGATAATATCAAAAAAAATTACACTTAAATTATTATATAATTATAAAAGTAGTTCTGAAGTCTTTCGATGATGAAGACACATAAAATACAATTTATAAAAAATTTATAATTTTATTATGTCAGAATAAACATAATTATTTATTTAAAAACATAAAAAAATTTATGATGAATTTTTTGTATTTTCTATGATGATTACTTTTTTAATGAATTGTGAAAATATTGAAATTTAATTCAAAACGACATTCTATTATAAATTATTTATAAGGTTAAATTATACAATTAATTTTTTTTAACATCTAAATAGATCATATTTTTATTAATTATTCCAATTTATTTTATTGGGATCAATTTCACATTGAAATTAAATTTAAAATGTTATCAATCATTTGATCATTTTTACATTAAAAACCCACATCGTCATCCAGCATGCTGGATGAATTATAAATTAATTTCTACCATTTATGTGATTATAATTATTAAAAATGGAATAAATATTTTTAATACACAAAATTTACAACTACTAATAAGGTAAACATTTTTGACCCAAAATACTAGTTAAAGTAATTGAAATTAATAACAATTATTAAAGTGAAAATTATTTTTAATAGATGATTAAACATTTATATTAATTTTCCAAATGACATATCCACTTGTCCAAAACCAATTGGATAGCCATAAATACACCATAAAATTTAAATTGTTGAGTTTTTATTATTATTGAATTATTTTTTTTGGTAAAAACATGGGTACACCTAACTTATATTCAAAAATACAAATTGAGTCCTTTCAATACAATATAAAAGGATGTCACCTCACCCCATTCCAAAAATATCTAAAACCACTTTGGTTCTGCAAATATTTTCCAATAAAGCTTTTCAAAATCCCTCCCATATACCTTGAAGACTCACTTTGTTCATAAACCCTTAAATGGAAGCCTTTTGCTGCAAACCAAAAGTAGTTACTTTATTAAGAGGTAACATCTTCTCTCAAACTCATTAGTTTTATTTCAATTCTACACTCCCTCAAATATATGGATTCCAATATCTTGTAAAATCATAATATCCTAAAAATAAATAGATATTTTATGATAATTTTTCTACCTTCACTTACACACACCACCATCTAATGGATAATAAACATATTATCTTTATGTTAGGAGAACTACTGCCCCACGAAATTATGACTGTTCACTTTTTTACATTACCACCTATCATGATGGAAGTTATGATTAAAACTATGTTTATATATGATATATATGATATTTAGAATAACTTCTTGATTCTTTAATTCGTATTTAGAACATACCTTAATTTTTTCCATCTTCTTTAAATAAAATAATTTCGTTTGAGGTATTGTGGACTACTACAGCCAAAAAGTGATATGACTCATTCATTCCATATGTGGAACATATAAAGTATGGTTTTAAAAAACCAATATAAACTATATAACATAGATTTGATATTGGAATTATAATATACACAATTATCATTAATTTTTTATTATTTTAATACTATAAAGAAAGGAATGTAGTGTTTATGCATACGTACGACCTACCATCTCCGTGAACAGTAAACTTTATATATAATATAATAATATTATATACTAATAATAATACATATATATTAAATATATAAAATAATTAGTTGATGTTTTACATTCTAGATATTATTAAATAATGATATAATTAATAGGGACAACAAATCACAAGTCAAAACATACTAAAAAATGGGCAATTGACACCCAAAAGAGTAGAAATAATGAATGATTGATTAATAATGAGTAATAATATATTATAAGAAGTTAACATATCTTATTATAAAAAATATTGTGATTATGATATTTTTTATTAACATATTTTAAATCACTATATATTAGAATAGAGTCCAAACAGAAACATAAGGTTAAGGTTTGGTAATTTCATCCCAATTTATATTTCATTGAGACTTATTTGTTATTTTGAAACAATTCAATTTTATTTAGTGTATAAAATTCCGTTTTCATATTATATAATGATTCCAATTATTATCATTATATTTTTTGTATTATTTAATTTCATACCTTTTTGGAGATTTTGATTGAAATGTTTCAAAGTGGCATGTGCCACCTTTGAATGATTAATGATTATTATCCTCAAGATTGTTCTCAATGTATATCATTGAAATATCACTTCATTTTGTAATTTTTATCCTTATGTGGAAAAAAATAATATTATTTTAATAATTTTTCATTTTAAATTTACTTGAATATCTATATTTTTAGACAATGTATGTTAGTGTTTACTAAACAGCATATCATTTTACATACAATGCCTACTTATATAGATTTTTCATTATTTTAAGTAATGATAGATAATTATGTAATATTTATTTAATATCGATATTTGATAAGTCATTTTATTTATATATACCTTTCATTATGAATAATGGTTTGTAATAGAAATTATGGGAGGATACCAATCATTATAATGATCCTCAATGTATCAATAGAATCTCTTGAGACAAATTAGTTTCCAAATTAAACTCGTTTCTAGTCATAATTCTAGTTCATCTTGTGAATGGTATTGACTATATAAATTTTCATGTGACCAAGAATGGAATCCATAATGAAATAATTTACCTCATTGATTTGAATTATTAATCATAAATGATATTTTCCATCGACATATATATGGATACATTTCATTATGATTCCATTGATTAAATGAAATGTGTTTAAATTTTTTACCTTTCCATACAGTTTTTTCCATATCTAGTTATTGAATTTCATTTGTTTTCAATTATTCAACACCCCAAGATGATTTATTATCACTAATTTCTTATTTATTCCACTTTGTGTACATTTAATAAGAATTTGGTCTCACCTTAATTAGGTTTCATTCCCTATTTTATGAAATATAAATATATCAATAAGTGTGATTGGATGGATTTTTTTTTATTGGGGGTTATGTATTATTTTGTTCTACTAATGAATTATAGTTATAACACATGTAAATTTTTTCCAAGACAACTTGACTGGAAATTTATTAGGATTTGGTTCCTTATAATAAGGACAATATTAAAAAATATTACACTAGCTCTTGGATTCTGGGGTTAGGGCATTAGATTATCTGATCACGAATGACTCCATTGTGAATTGGACGAATTATTGTAATTTTGTATTTCACCAAAATAATATGTTTTCATAGAACATTTGATACAAGGCTTATGTTAGATGTTATAGAACATGGGTTTTAAATCAAATTTATATTCAGAATATAGGAATAATATTTCATAGAAGTTACAAGAATTACAAATATTAAGAAGATGTTTATATGTTAATATTTAATAATATTCAATGTAATGATGATGTATTGATACAAGAATATGTTTGGGTAAAATGGGTATTACTGGTGTCAAATCATTGTGTTCCCAGTTTATCAGTGCGATATTACAAAAGGTAGATATGTTTGAATGATGGTAAGGATAATGAGATCAAAAGTAGAAAAATATTCTAGTTTTCAATCTGGCCAATAAGCGCTTAGAATAATAATTTCAAATAAATAAGTTAATCTAAATCAGAATCCAATATGGGGAGAAGTTTATGGAACTAGTCCAAGGGCTGCAATGTACCACCAATTATTGGAATGTTAATTTTTTCTTTTGGGTTTTTTTTTGAACAAATGAATAAAGAGGAATTTTTTTGTGAATGATGAATAACTATGGTGATGTCAATAACATTGATATTTAGATAATATATCAACAAAAAATATAGTCAACCATTTTCCACCAAGATGAATATTTTTTTCAATTTGTTCAAGAGAATGAAGAACTCAGATATGTGATTAATTGAGGAAACTGATAAAAAAACTTTTTTTAATAAAAATTCGATCAATACTATTATACTAGAGTTGATATTGATTATCAGAGTGAAGAAGATAGAAAACCATCAGATACCAGAATGAACCGATGACATCATTATATAATTGATCATTAATCTATGAAAAAGAATAACCAAATAAAGGTTTAAATAGCCACAGAAGTTTTTTTAATGGGGATCTTGAATGGTTTTATAATATTTAATATCATGTTCCTCAATGATGATGTGATAAAGATAATGATAAGGTTCGACTGAGAAGTGTTTAAATCTATAGATTATGGGAAAATTCTTATGGGTGAGGGATTTATATGTGCTATATTTAATACATGGTATTGAGAATCTTAATCAAATAATAGTTATTAGTTGACACGTATCATCGTAATGAGAATTAATTTCCTTTAAATATGTTTCAATTGGTAAAAATAATCATATTGAAGTGTCTTAGATTGTATACATTAATTAAGAAATAATAATGGAAATCAAAATCATACTATAGAATAATTAGTAATTTAGATTAAAGTTGAAGTCGTGAGGATTTTATAAGGTTTGAGAATAATTACGAAGTGTTGAATAAGATAAAAATGTGACTGAAATTCAAGGGTATTTGAACATTTAAGAAATTTGGTAAAAAAGTAAATTTTTTCATTATATGGGCTAAACATTTTTTCGTTCATTTATAGATTGTGAAAGTAATTTGGACTTTCTAAAACGAATGTACTATTTAATAGAGAAGTTGGATCACTGAGAATTTTTATAGTGAATATGTTTTTAGAATAATATTTCTTCTAGAAGTTTACCAGATAGAAGAAGGAGAATATAAAAGATCAAATTCAGTGTTTGTAAATTAGAAAAAGCAGTCAGACTGGGTTTTTGAACTATATAAGAATCATTTCAAAAATATTGTGGTATTTTGGAGAGTTTTATTATTGGATTGATTAATAAAATGCGATTATTATACTAGTAATAAAACCGGGTATCATTACGTTGTACAAAATTATCTTAGATGATATTGGGAAGGAATTATAATATTTTTTAATGAATTAACATTTGAATGTTGACAATATACAACATATCATGATTTGATGAATCTGGTGAATGATTCTAAGTTGTAATAAAAAATTTAATACATAATTTCCTGAAACTTGAAGAACATGAACTGTTATATTGATCATAGTACTACACGAGTTTAAGATAATATCCTCCACATTATATCAACAAAATTGGATTGATTTCTACTGTATTGTGTGGTATTAGACTATTTCAATACCTTACCAAGGAAATATATAATCTTTTTGAGTATATAACTTTGTAAATTATTATGTTCCTATTGATATGAGATTTGTTTTTGTAGTATGGTAATATATCATTAATCATATGTTAAGGTTGTTTCAAATGAAATGAAACATAATTGAAACAATTTTACCCATTCACCCCATACCCCTATCCTTGATACCTTTATCTTGACTAAAAAACTCAATTTTGGGCATGGGAGACCCTAATATATACCATCGTGTTTCAATATTGTGATTCCCTCCCATGTTCCCTCTTGTTTTAGGCAAGGGATTACCCCCCGTAGACCCTATGATCTCATAAAACATGTATCATTACCTAAGGAATGGAAAATGATATAGTTATAAACCATCATGTATTTAAATCATATATTCATGTTCCATAAGATAACAAAACATTTATCACATCATGACACAAAAAAAGTGATGGATTTAATAAACTTGATATCATATCCCATGAAATGATATGGGAATTATAAACATTTCATCATATCCAAACTAGTGAAAAAGGTATTATATTTCAAATTCATTTCATCATAGAATATACCATGAAAGGAATAAGGTTTCATATTAATTTTAAAATTGTATAATGCATGAAATAAAAATGTAATTCATAAACAACTTGTAAACATAACATAAAACATTCAATGAATGATTAATAATGGTGTAATTGTAACATATCTCCAGTAAATAATAAACTATATATAAGGATATGATCATATATGGGTAATGATTATGAAATGTCACATGGAATATTTGTAAAGGAAAATAATATTTATTTTAAAATCACTTTTAAAAAAATTAAATTTGTTTTAAAATACATTTTTTTAAAACCACATTGAAAAACTTATAATGAAGATTTTTAAAAACCTCTGAACAATTCGTGAGAATTACATCGTTTCATCATTGAAAATTTATTTTTAACACATAATTCATTTTGGAAACAATATTCATAGAATATAAAAAGAAATAAATAATGTAACCATAAAAACCCTTTCTTTGAAAATAACTTTTAAAACATATAAAGGATGCATGAAAAGGATTTGAAAAACATTTATTCGAAATGAAAAATAAAAATATAAATGATGATTTCAATATTTTTGAAAACCTATTATTTAATAAAATTATAAAACTTATAATGAAATAATAAAACCATTTTCAAAACCATTTTTAGAAATCATTATTGTTTAAGTACTAATATTTTATACCAAAAATAGGAAAAAATGTTTTATTTTCATAATAACATTTTCTTAATTATATTATGTACCAAAGAGTGGTAAAATTGGTTCATTACATGAATATATCTTGAATAAACATAGTAGCATAAAATTTATTATAATTATAGAGGTATGGATCATAGTATTTAATCAATGTAATCTTAATCATAAACAATCCCTATAAATGATGATATTTAAGCGATATGTTGTTACCAATTTGGTAACAATTGAATTGTAATACCCTTGAAATAATAACATTACAGGAAGATTAAAATATCATGAAATGGTGTATATTATTAACATTACATGTCAAAGTGATGTATATATAGTTCATTAAAAAATATATTTTAATAACATGTCATGTATCTCAAAGAATCAAAAGTTACACAAAAATTACATTAATGATTTGGTAACATTTGACCATAAACCCCATGATTTTGTTTTTCATAAAATCCATATTTAAATAACAATTAATTTATGTATAAATAACGTAGAAAAAATTTTATTGATGTAAATACCCCACACAAAATAAATGACTGGTGAATAAGGTATAAGACTCATATAATTTAAATTGAGATGAGAAAACACCTAGCTTAAGTCTTGAATTAATTCATACCCATTAAAAAATCATTTATAATAATTATATTTTTATTATAAATCCACTAATTAATCATATTAATAAATATTATACAATATATTATTTTATTATTACATTATATTGTCATTTTTAACTATTCAATGTTTATTTTATGTTTTGGGTAATAACAACTCTGTTCTTCGTAAATGTTTCGATATGTTATTATCAATAATATTACATTGATAATTACTTAATTAATTAAATTCTATAAAATATTATATAAATATAATATATAATTAATACATAAGTATTTATAATAATATATTAATTATATAAATATGATATTGAATACACCTCTCAGGTAGATGGTAGGTAGTACATACGAGTGAATGTTTTTCCTATTTTTTATTATATTGAAGGAAATAATGTAAATGAATATGTATATATATATATATATTATCATTCTAATAGAATTATTATCACATGTATTTCATATATATTTGTGAAATCTATCATTAATGGATTCTATATAATGTGTGAACAAAAAACATCACTTTTAGTGGATAATAGTCTATACTTCTCCAAAGGAAGTTATTATATTCTAAAAAAATTGAATCATGATTGTATGTGTTATATCATAATTATAGAAGTTTAAATAAATAATAAATATAATATGAAAATATAAATTACATCATTATTTATAACCACTAATGATGGAAATGGAAGGAGTGACATCAGTCCGTGAGGTGGTAGTTCATCGTACTCAAGAACATTGATTTTCTAACCCACTTGATGGATGTGTGTGTGAGTTTCTGTTGAATCCCTAACATAAAACATAAAATAATATTTTTATTATGTTTTTACTATATAATAATAAAATAATAATACGTTATGGTGTAGATAATGATTTAAAAAATAAATGATCTTATGCAAGTATTTTACTTCATTAGGTAACTCATTTTTGATTTCACTGCATGGCTTCCATGGTTGGATTTTATCACAATGTGTAGCCTCTAGTATGAAGTTAGGTAACTTGGGAGTAAATTTGGATAGGTTTTTTCATAGAAATGTTGATTTATAGGTTTCAATTTGGGGGGGGGGTGTTCACTTTTATATTATAGGTGGAGTGAATTTCTTGTAAATATAAAAATGGAAATAATATTGGGAGATATTTCTTAAATCATGTGTCTCCAATAATTTCATATATTTTATATTTGAGGTTAATTGGTCAAAATATATTTATAAAATCTATTTTGTAAATTCTTATTTTTTATTTTCTCCCTTAAATTATCATTTAACTACTAAATGATCTTATTTTTACCTTAATTGGTGTAATTAATTTTGACTGTTTACACTAATTTTTTTTTTCAAAAACTAAGATGAATACATTGGACATTATAAATTATGTTGACTAAAAATACTGAATAAATTATTCTACATTATAAAAACATAATTCTTGGAAATTAATTTAAAATTAATTCCTCAAATGTGTCGTGACATGAGGTTTTTATGAGAAAATGATTAATATTTTGAAATATTTTTATGTACGCTTTCAGTTTAAGTCGTTAAAATGAGATAAATTAGGTTAATTTATATTAATTTTATTTGATAACAATTTTTTGTAAAAATTAAACAAAATTAAACAATTTAAAACAATTATATGACATGTCATTTTCGAATAATAATGATGTTTTTTAAAAGGTTGGGGCTGAATCCTCAATTTATTATATAAAGAAGAGACCTCTTTAGACTGGGTAGAGGGAGAATTATAATGATGTGTTTTTTCATTATTAATCAAAAAATAAAACGTATTTGGAACAATAAAAAAATTAATCAAAAAATATTTTGATATAATAATTTTAAAAATGAATTTTATTTTTTCAAAATAAAAATTAAAAAAGTTTGAAACATTATTTTTTAAAATCATTTCACCAATACAGGATGATAAAATTACCTTTTTGAAAAATACATCCTTTTATTCATTAAATTTTATTTATTCTTATCCTAATCCTATCAAACCAATGGGATGAGTATCAAAACAATTATTGAACATATAATATAAATATTTTTATAATAAAAGTAATTATTAGTCGATTATTTAATTTATTGAAATAAAATAGTTGTTGTAAATTGAAAAGTAGTTTTCTTGGAAAAGGAATACCATTATTTTTAAAGAGTTCTTAGTTTCATTTTGATATAATTTATAACAAAAGAATTCATTATATATATATTTTTAAAATATTTTTTCTTAATTTACATAATCATATTCATAACAACCATTCCAATTTCTATTTAATAACTATAATAAAATTTTTATAATAATATTTATAGTATGAGGTAGTTTGGTAAAATTAGGTGTCGTGTGTAACACAAGACTTTGAAAAAACAATGAATTGTATGTTACACAAACCAAATGTAGTTTTACATATACAAAAATATAATCTATGAGTTGTCTGTAGAAAAAGATTAACTTTTTTGTGATTAATTAAACCAAAACATAAATTGTTCATATTATATAAACAATATTATGTGTTTCATGTGATACATAATATTGATAATATTATATTAATTCATGAAAAATCACAAAATCTTGAGAAATTTCTTTCTCGCCTACAAAAATTGTATTTTTTTATTGAAACTCATTCAGATTATCAAAATTCTAATACATTATAGTTCCATTCATATATTTCCACATCATAAAAAATTAATACTAAAATTTTATTTCCAAATGGAAATTTGGAAACATAATGGTAGCCTAAATTAATAAATAACTAGGATTCAGTATAAGATATCATATATGATTATTGAAAACATGGACATGTACTAAATGTTTAAATAATAAAAGAAATAGATAATGAACATTTATCTTACGAAAGTGGGTAATATATATAATGTTAACAGTCAGAAACCCTAAACTATGGAATCGTGAAAGTGCTCATTCATATCATAAAAAAATTATAATTGGAAGAATAAAATATTTCAACACCATATTCCAAATGTCAAATAATAGTCATAAGGAGATGTACATAAATTATTTCATTCACTTTAAAATGCTCAATCTCACCCTTTGGTTATTTCTTGATCAATTTCCATATCATCGTTTTCCCCAAAAATAAAGGTTAATTTATTATGATTGATGAAAAAATGGATAATGAGATCCAAAATAAGTCATCCCATGTATCTTCAGTTACCATAAAAATTTGTTATACAAGGATTTATAATATGCATAAATCCTCATTTGGTGAGATAATACTTTAATTTCTGAAAAATCATTCTATGTTTAACCTAAAAATTATATAAATATATATCATTACTATCCTTAAATATATGAAAATATAATAATTATATAAAAGTTCACTAAATTTCCCAAAAAAATATAGAAATTATTCACCTTAAAAATTAGCTGTTTGTTTTCACAGGACAAACGTGTGAATAACTTTATCATGTTTAATATTTTTACAGTGAAATAGCCTAAATTCCAATAAAACCTTATTAAAAACCTAAATTATTTATTATTCCAAAAATAATTGAATATATTCTGTAAATACAAAAAATTATCATAATCGATGATAACATAGAACAATTTTTTAGCAAATAAATATTCAGTTCCATGGTAATAATTACAATAAAATTTACTTTATCCACATAGAAAATAAATTTATCCAATTTATACACAATTTTTTAATCATCAATAACACATTAATGGATACCATACCGTAATAAAAAAAATCACCATTTAATTAAATCACTTTTATAGTAATTCGTCTCTTTTAAATATATTTTCAAAAAGACATAATAGAAAACATAATATTCATGATGTATATATTACCCATTTCCTATAATATGAAATATTAATATTTTTTTAGGATTACTAAACCTAAAAATAATCATGATTCTTACGTTTAATGTGAAAGACATTATTATAATATCCCATACCAATCACATTTAGTTTGAAGTCTCTTTATCTTCCATAGTATAACCAAAATTCATACCACATTCCCAACCCACTTCATGATATTTACAAATAAGAAATCTATTTTAAATAATTCACATATTTCCCATATAGATAAAATTAACATTTAACCCACTTACATCTATTTTATACAATTTAATTGAACTAGATAGCATATTTTGAGGAGAAAACTTATTATATTAAAAAATCATATAGTTATGAAAATTATGTATAGGATATCTAAGTCATGAATACAAATTCATTAATAAATGACACCATAGGTTTATCATAGGTTATTAAAATTAATATACTATTTAAATAATTCATGATTATTCATTAATAGTTTTTGAATTTCCGAAGCACATCCCATGGGAGTGTCAAACGAGGTGCCTAGAAAGGCCAATTGTTGTGAAATATTTTTCAACCCAGTCAACCTCAAAACATTATATTCATCATTGTTACACCTACATATAACTATGTCAGATACAAATCAACTTGTATTATCATGAAATAAATTTTTTATATGAAACTAAACATTCTATCCTTTAGCAAAATTCTAGGACATTTTCCTACACATTAACTCATCCTTATACTAATACTTAGAGTGAAACTATGACCTATCATTGAAAATATCACTAGGGATGTCACTAATGATATCTCATCATACATTCCATGTATTTACTAAACATTACCTTTAATGACAACTTCAATTAACGAGGCTTCATTTATATAGATATGTCCTCCTTTTAGATGAATATTATGCACATAAAAAAATTACAAGCCTACAGACTGTAATATTTTACTGTCTTTCGAATATTGGAAACAAAATATTATTTATTGGTAAAGGATATTAAACATATCCCATAATGATATTATCATTTATTAATCATACTTAAAACCATTCTGCATAACCTAGTGGAAATAAACATATGAAATAGTGATATGAGAAGCTCAATAAGGGTAAATAGAGGATATATGTATGAATAACATGAACATATAGGTATGAGAGATTGTTCATTTAATTATAATATCATAACATGCATAAAAAATATCATAAATATGAATAACAGAATAATGATTAGTATTTCATAAGACAATAATCATAAGATAATAAAGATCATAATCCATTAGAGCATAACATAGGAATAAGACATAGAATTGTGGCATACACATAATTATAGACAATATTATGTCCGTACTACCTACTAAAAAATTCATAACATTTTAATATTGGTTTAATCACCAGTGAAAATTCTTTTCGATTGGGATACCCTAACATGTACACTCTTGTTTTAGGATTGGTATTCCCTATAGGGTACCCTTTTTGTTTCGGGCATGTGATTCTCTCCTATGAATCATCTTATTTTTAGCTTGGGATTTCCACCCATGTACCCTCTTGTTTTGGGACATGGTATAATCTCCCTTATAACCTATTATTTCTTTCATAATATTCCCTTTCATGTACCCTTTGAGTTTAAAATATTTTATCATTACCTAATGCATTGGTGAGAGATATAGGTTCCACATGTCACCAACTGAAATCCTAAATGCACATGCGATTAGATTACAAAACATTCATCATATCATGACCCATAAGAAGATATGAATTTAATAAAAATCATATAATAACACATTAAATGAAACTAAAATCATAAATATTTATTTATATACTAATTTTTTAAAAAGAGACAAGTTTTGTAATCCTTTGATCATAAAATAACCCATGAAAGGAATAGGGTTTCATAATCATTTAATAAAAGTATAACTTATGGAAGAGAATAATTTTTCATAGACAAAATTTCATATTACCATAATCCTTTAAAATAAATAATAATAATAGTTTCCTTAGATAATATCCCAATTAAATAATATACTATATCAGAGTATTTCAACATAGAGTGTGAAGTATTTTGAAATATCACTTGGAAAATTTCTAGTGGAAAATAATAATTCATTGTAAATCAATTTTTAAAGCATGATATATTTTCCAACTCCATTTATTTAAAAAATAAATTGAAAAAATTATAATGAATTATTATTGAATACACTAAAAAAATCCTTGATGGAAAAATCTATTATACTTATGAAAATAAATTTTAAAAAATAAAATTTTTTGAAAATAATTTTCCTTTTCAAATATCCATGAAAAAATATAATTGATGATTGAAAATATTTTAAAAACATTTTCTTTGAAAATATCATTGAAAAATAATAAATAATGCTTTAAAATATATTGTATTTTTTTTATTAAATATTAATTCAAAAAAAAAATATTTGAGAAAAAATTGAAACTATTTTTAGTAAACATGGTTTCGAAAGGACACTGATTTCCCACCAAAAATAGAATTAAGGTGGGATTTTATTAAAATTCTATTATTAAATATCATAAGTAGAAAATGGGGACCAATTTTACTATTCTTGAAAATATAATTAATAAACAATGGAAATGAAAATTAAGGATAATTATTGAGATATGGGTAATAATATTTCATTAACGTAAGAAAAAACAAAAAAAAATCATGATGAAAAATTATTTTATAATAATAAATTGTTAAAAATTTTGTATTGTCTAATAATAATCCCCATGAAAGAATAAAAATTAATTAATCATAAAATATAATGAAAAGAATTATATTCATGGTATAACATTTCAATGGGATGTATATACACTCTATATAAAAATATATGTGTATAACATGGCATGAATCCCAATGAATGAATATTTAGACAAAATTACATTCTTCATTAAACCATAAATCATATGTGATACAAATACCTATTATTTTTTCATTCATATAATCAATTATGGTGCAGGATATAACATTTTGAATGTAATTTTATATGCATCCTAAAATGATATAGGTGTATAAGATTTCATGTATCTCAAAGAAGGGAAATTGAGGCAAAATTACGTTACTGATTTGGTAACTTTTTGAATAATATACCCCCTGAAATATCGATCCTAAAATAAATATTTCTATAACACTAAATTTTAGTATAATAATAATATAATAAATTCATCAGACCAATATACAATGAAGTAAATTAATTTATGTCCAATAAGTTATAAGTCTCACTGAAATAAAATATAGATGAGAATAGTCTTACATTCATCATTAACATTATTTATGCCCATTAAAATATATAGTATATTAAATATTGGATTATTATAAATCTTTAATGAAAACATATTATTTTATATTATACCATGTATTATTTTATTTTCAATTTATATTATGGGTTTATTAAATATTCAATGTTCATGTTTTCTTTTTGGTAATAACCACGATGTTCTTTATATATGTTTTGACTTTTTATTCGCAATCATGATACATAGATCATGATTAAATTTTTTAAATAAAGTAAAAACTTATATAAATATCATATATATTCATCATATAACTATTCATAGTAATCTATAAAATAAATATATATGCAATCAATTACATTTTTCATGAAGCCAGTTGGTCATACGTATGTATGCACATTGTTTCCGTTTTCTTATTGTATTGAATGAATGAAACTAAATGAAATATGTGTGTATATATACATATTATAATTAAATAAGAATTATTTTTCTATAAATATTATATATTTTTACTAAATAAATCCTTAATACTTTTCATGAGTAGTGTGAATTAATCATATAAATTTGTGGAGGCGGTAGTCCATACGTCCAAAAATAAAGATATCGTATTCCCAAAAAGATGAATCACGAATTTGTGTGTTATATAATAATCTAATAAGTATAAATACATATTTAATATCATATATATCATACAAAACATTATTTACATCACTATTACATCCTTTATCATTTTCAATGGATGAATGAGTTACATCGGTCCACAAGGTTGAAGTTCGTCATACACACGAACGATAATTTCATATACCATTTGATGCAAGTTTCTATAAGTGTATGTAGAGACCTTAACAGAAAAAACATAGTATATTGAGGATACTAATTATCTTTTTTAATATTGGAAAAAGAATATTTTTCATATTAGAGAATGAAAATAAAACAAAATAGTTTGTGGAAATATGTTACCTCTTATTTGGGTAACTCTTTTTGGATTGCACCAAAGGGATTCATTGGTTTGATTTACACCAATTGTGAGGCCTATAAAATTTTGGTTGAGAATTTTGAATGAAAATTTTAACTAGTTTTTTATGAGAATAATGTATTGGAAAGTGTCATGAAGTGTGGTTGTTGAGTGGCCTTTTATAGTGGAGGAGGAGTGGTGTTATTGAAAATATTAAAAGGTAAACGATATTTAGAAGTCTCCATCATATCATGCGTCTCAAATATTTTACCATTTTCAATAAAATAGGGTACTTTATTGAAATTATTCAATAAAATGTATTGTGTACTAGTTTCTTGGTCCCCCTAATTACAGATAAACTACTACTTAATCTTGTTGTTAACTTAATCATTATAATTAATTTTAATTAATTTCACTAATAGCTATGGAAAAAAATAATATAAACTGATAACAAATTATAAATTTTTATTATTAAAAACATGGAATATAAATTTCCAAATTCTAAAAAAATAAGTGGTAGAAATTAAGTTAAAATTATTTTCACAGACATGTCGCGACAACGATTTTTTTTAAGTGAAAATGTATAAATGTTTGAAAAAATATTAATTCCAATTTCAATGTGAAATTGGATCAAATTTCCAATATTTTAATAATTTATTTAAAATTTATATTATTAAAAATTAAAAAAATTATAATATAAATCATTAAAATAATAAAATAGCTGAAAAAATGGTTTTGAAAAAAAATTCAATGTTGTTTCACTATTCATAAAAATTAGTATCATCTCTAAAAAATAAAAAAAAAATTCACCCCATGAATATTATTATATCATAAATTCCTAAATGTACATTTATTTTTAAAATAAATATTATAATACTTTTATAATTTAAATGTAATATTTACTATCTAACAAAATTGAATGAAATTTCTTTTTTTATACATTATTTTATTCCTAAAATTTGATATATTCGTATGTTATACCTATAAATTCTATTGGATGAATGTAAAATAATATCATTCAATATATAATAATGAAATTATTAAAAAACTCATTAATTTTTGTTTATTTAATTTAATAAGACAAAATGTGGTTTGAATATACAAAAATATTTTTCTTGGAAAAAAATTCCATTATTTTCAATGAGTTGAGAAATTAATTTATAAAAAATTTAGAACCTAATGATTCGTTATATATAAATTTTTAAATCATTTCATCACATTTTTGATAATATTTGTCATAAATTCCATTCCAAGATTTATGTGAAAACCATAATGATATTTTAATAATATTATTTATATTATGTTGTAGTTTGTCAAAATCGGTCTTATATGTAACACAAGATACTGATGAGTATACTTTTAAATCATTGTGTATCCAATTCTGATATTTTCAATAAGAATTCCATAAACCTTTATAGTATATCAATATAACACATCATGACCCATTCCAGGGTTATTAAAAAGGTAAAAATCACTGATATACAACATGTAGGAAGAATATTAACTCCTGATGATTAAATGATTTCATCATTAAACAAAAGTGTGAAAAAAAATCAAAATCATTCTTAGCCACACATCACTACATCCATGGGTAATGAAGTTCATATGAAATGACACCCTTAAAAAGGTCAAAAACAATATTTATTCTTATCTATCCCTCAAATATAATCTTAAAAACTTTGAATATAATCCCATATTGATAATAAGCAGCATAATTTGTCTAAAAGGATGAGGATTATGATAAAAAAATTCTAAATAGTGTAAACATAACAAAATTCAATCATGTTTTAAATACATAAGTCCCTATGCTTCTCCCTCGTTGAGATTATCACTAAACCCAACATGGAATAAATAGAGAAAAATAAGTTGCGGTTGTTTATCCCCTAAAAAATAAATTTAAAATTAATCTTAGGAGATCTATGAATCATTAATTTCATTAGAAAAGTTGTTAAGAGGTTGAACATCCAACACTCCTATTAAAAATATTGCTATATTTTGATGAATAATAATAAAATTTTTCGAAATTATATAAGAAAATTATATTAGTATACTTTAAAATCATTGAGTATCCATTATATAATGTTTGTGTGAAAATTTTTCGGTTTCATTACTCTATATATACTAATCCATATTAACCTAAAAACAGTTTCCATATTATTTTCTATTGAATTATGGCTTTAATTCAGCACAAATGACCTCTAAAAAAGATAATATTGTTGTATATTTTTCAACATTAAACACGGAACATGACACCAATGATGAACCAAGAGTGGAATATTTTCCCTTCCGTGAACTTCTAGAATATTTCATGTTTTATAGAGGAATATAAAACTATCAATATATTGGGGCCCTAGTTCATTGTTTTCCTCTTTTCATATCACATTCAAACACTAGTTAGAAACTAAGTAATGCCAACAACATAGTCAAGAATTTTTCTTCATTAGAAACTACTATGAAAATTTATAACAATTCCCATGTTTTCATTTTTCTTTATGATAGTTAATATATTTTATTTCACAATGTAGATATCTATAGAAGATACCATCCAAATCCACACAATTTCTTAAATGAAACTGCCACACATCCCAGGAAATTTTATCTAATGACCACACTTGATTGATTATAATAGAGTAAATAAGGATACATCACCAATATATTAAAGTGTCACACATTTTACATCCACTAATCATAAATTATAATTAATTTTCCCCTTCAAAATGTTTATATGACACATCATGTGAAAGCTATATAGAAAGGGGATAAAATTAATTAGAAGTCTCTTTTAATAATTTGATCAATTCCCTTCACACATAGTTGGAGGATATGTATATTCAAATATATTAATTATATAATTGGATGAAGACATACTCTTCATGGGTGTGATGAATCCCCTACGACTATATTTCATCAATAAATTATTTACATCTTTCTTTATTATCTGAGACCAAGTATATAACAATGTACAAATTTCCCATCAGTGTGACAGAATTTTATTAATCCCATATAAAAATAATGTATCCAAGATCTAGTTCATTATTTAGAAATTAAAAATGGAATTTGCGTGTCTAGTACTAAAATCCTGAACTAGGTTCTCTAACATGTTGTTTGGTTATCTGATATAAATTTTTCCTTATAAAATAAATGGGTCACTGAATAGTAATTTTATAAAAAATAGTATATAGAATTTTTCACTGACATAATTTATAAATGGTTGGTTCTCACTACTCCTTCATTATTAAATTACTATCAGAAGATCTATTGTAGATATGAGTTGAGAATGTATGAAATTTTATATTCCCAAATTTTATTTCTCTAAAGCACCACATATGATTCAATGAATTCCTTAAGAGGGTTCAATTACATAAAAAGGTCATGGAGTGGAACTATTATTCACAACATCCACAAAATTTCATGCATTATTGAAATATTATAAAGGAATATACTACTAAGATGATACAGACTCAAACCCATTAAAATATTTAGTTTAGGGATCACCGTTATAAAAACACTCATAGTAAAATCCCATTTAATGAATGATGTAATAGTTTCAAATCATTTAATGAAACTAATACCAATTGGATAATAGAAGAGAATTATCCACTATTTCAGGGATGGGTATGTACATAAAATCATACAATTTTAATTTGAGAAGAACACGATTAAGGATGTAAATATAAGAAGGATATAAGAGGCTAATATTATGAACTACTAGTGTTATATTCCCTACCATAGGATCCTTGGAAACAAAATACAAGGAAAATCCATTTATAGTTAATAAATTGTGAAATTGAATAATATTGAATATTATACATTGATTTTCCTCAAAAAATAGTCAATCCAATTTTTGAGATTCATAATGATTATTGACATTATAGGGTTTGTAATTAGGATTTTAATTGTGCCAATAAATTTTTTTATGATTGTATATCATTAAATTATACTTGTTAATTTTATTGGATAACACATTTGAAGATAAATCAGACAACTCCCTCACCAAACATTCCATCAATTCTAGTTAAACTATTATCTTTTCGACCCTATAAATTTGAATGTATTCAGATTCAATATAATAGGGACATCAATGAACAATTTTTTATTCCAAAAGTGAAATCAATCCTTACTGGATATATTCACATATATTTAATGTGAACTATATATTCTTACATGTTTTAGATTATAATTTTTATGGTTTAAAATATTGATAATTGTCAATCACATCATACTAGAGGATAATGATAAAATATTAGAGATGAGGAACACCTCCAACTCCCCTAAAACCTACCAATAGAATCTCTCATGCCAATATAAATTTATCTGCATGTAATCATTGGTTTTGATGTTTTATTATTTAAAATTACATTTACAGATCTGAGAATGGAAATTAAATTACTGATATGTTCTTAGTAGGATTTTCTCCTAATGGTTACACCATATTGTATATCTGAATAACCCATTTTAGATTGTTTACTATCTGGATGACTATAAATTATCCATCCAACAGTTAAAATAAAAAAATGAACTAGCCAAGAACCTCCACCCCAATATGCAAGACTCTCCACACACCAAATGTGAGAATTCTTCATTTGGAGAAAAAAATTCCCATTGGATGAATAAATAGATTTTTTAAGAACCCAACTAATATACCATTAATAATATCTATTAATTTTTCACTTATCATATTAATGAATCTTAATGGGGACCTCAATGAGGCATTAAATAATACCTTAGTGATTGATAAAATTGTGTCTTATACTCTATCCATACCATATATATGTTACAGATCATAAATAAATATTTAAATTCATTAACTTTTCATGTCCATGTTGAAGAGTTATCCGTATGCATATAAATTGATGCCTTGTTGGGTGTAATGAATAGGATAATTGGCTGAATAACATTCTATTTATCTGTAGTGTGTTGACATATGTAGTGGTCCATAAGAATAAATATTATTTGGATGGGGATCTATATCATCCAATTATGTGTTCTCTAAATCACTAGAATTTTATAAATTGAATTATGTAGATTTGTCCCCAATAAAAACATTCGACCATGAAACCACATGTTCTCATGTATTTGAATTCAGTTTTAAAATTTTAAATTTTTTTGAGGAATCGATGGAGGATTACTCTATTGTATGTGATGAATGATTTAACATCACCATAAATGAGTGATGAAATTTGTCATCATTATAAACTAATAGACGTGGATAGAATATATCAACATATGTATGCCAATGTATATGAATAAGTAATATTTTTCATTCATAATGATACACCATGAAAAATTCATTGAGAGATTAAATAAAATTCCATTTAAAGATAATCATATCATCATCCAACATTTAATTCACTCAGTCATTCAAATTATAAGAATCTTGGGTATCTACATATTTTCATTCAAAGTGGGTTAATATGGTTTCAATAAAATAATGATCATTAAAATCATTTAATTATGTGTTGATATTTACATAAAAATAAAAATAATTAATTATTAAAAGTGTTTTCTTAATAAAAAAACCATGATTCCATTGTTTATTAGTGTATTTTAATATTTCCACTAATTATTCCCTAATTTTAGCTTTTATATACCCATCAATGTTACCCTCTATTAAATCACAATAATTCACCTCTTTGGAATCCATTTCCTGATGCCCCTTAAACCCTCACCACAAAGACACACCCAATCCCTCCCCTCAAAGACAACTTCACTCTCCTAAATACTGTATTTTCTTCTTAACGATTCTCTCAAATCCCTTTGATCAAAAACTATGCACACAGATTTCTATTTTCTATAAATATATTTATACCCACTAGCATGACAATTTTTTTAATTTTAAATTTTACTCCTCATTTATTCTATATCATTGGAATAATATATACCATTTTTAGTAACATTAAACATGGTATCATGTTATTTATATTTCTTAATACACTATACATAAATTTATTTCATGAAGAATAATAATTGAAATAATTAAATTAATATAAGAGGATTGAAAAAAATCTAGTTATATTTATAATAATTAATCTAATTAAATTAATTTATTTCATTATTTAATAATGTACACATATTTTTACAAAATGTAATTTCACAATATGTTCCATGATATATACATTATTAGTTTTTTTAATAACTAACTCAATATAATATTTGAAAATTTCATGTTTGTGACTAATTTAATAATGATTGAATTTTAAATTTTAGTCTCTCATTATACCTTAATGATAAAGACCACATAATAATCATTTTACATTATTTCAATGGATGATGTGTTATTGATATAAAATTTTATATTTTTAGAATTTTAATATATTTATGGGAGTGTAAGACACCTAGAAGAATGGAATATTATCAGAGGAATTATTAGGGTATAAAAAGAAAACTAAAATAATGTTTTTTTTATTTTATTAAATATATTATTTTTTTTTATAAACATGATATTTTTTTCATTAATATTTAATATTGAAGGTTCGACAACATAACACTATTTACATAAACTGTTAGAAATATAATAAAAAAACATTTATAATATAACGTTTATATCAATAGAAACCCCATATTCTACCTATTATCTATATGTAAAAATATAAATAATCTAGAAGAGAACATGAAATTATTCGGGAACATTCAGAATCAAAGTATGAAATAGAAATATTATGACAAAAATGGAAATTAACATAATGGATTACAACTTTCCATCTATATATAGTTCTTTCTTGATAATTAATGGGATAATAAAATTATTATATAATTTTTATATCATGTGGATTGGACTTTAAATAATCCAGAACATGGTGTATAATTTGAAATCCAAATATCAATTTATTATTATACATATATTATATTTGATAATTCTTTCATAATATAAATTTTTAAAAAACATCTTTTTATATGGTATTACTGGTTTTTTATTCGATAATGATTTTTTTGAATATAATAGGATTTTATTTATTTATTTAGATTTATTTGAATAGGTATGTTTTTCAATATAATACATATGCAAATTTTTTTGAAATTTTTCCTAGAAAAATACCCATATATATTAAGAGGTTGAATGTGTTTTTAAATATTAAAATTGATGATTAATCCATGGATAGACGAATAAACCTTTCATGTCATGGTAAAACTTGAATTCAAACTATGTTTGTACAAAATTATTTAAAAAATTGTTATTTTTTTAAAATATTTCAAGTTATGAAGTTTTATATTATTTTTGGATGACGTAATACCATGAAAAGAATTATTTACAAAAACTAAATTACTTTTGATACATTCTATGAATTTAGATGACCCATTTGATTCACACCATAATAGATCATTTATGCTATATAATTTATTAATTCCCCTATTTTTATAATTTAATTTCAAATGATATAAAATAAATTTCTTCATGTACACTCTATACTTATTGTGAATAAACTTCAAATCATGAGAGGTTAAATTGATTAGATGGAGTAGCTGAGGAGTGATCATTAACAGACTATATGTTTCCTAAGTAACGAAAATGGGGGTATTAAAGGGTGACCATATATAGTTTGTAACTGTTCATGTGAAAAAATTATTATATCTATCTACTAATTTGCAAATATATTTATTGAACATATCCAACTAATTAATATAAATAAATACATGAATAAATCATTTTTTTGGATAAAGATATATCATAATGTAGTTGATCTATTTGACATGATTAGGGTTATGAGAGATGATGTCAGAGAAATATATGGATATATCATGGTCTAGTTAGTATATGAGATTAGGTCCTAACTCAGTAGGTATAACCATTTGAGGCATCGTACCATCAATTTAGTGAATGTTATATTCGAAAATAAATTAAAATTTTATCAAAATTAAAATATAATAATTTTTTTTTCAAATTCACAAATAATGTCAGTTTAATATTCTAACCAATATAATATATATGTGATTTTAAATATTTAAATTATTGAAAATTGAAATTCAATAATGGAGTTTGATTATTTTTGTTGAAAATTTTGAGGGACAATATGTATATGATGTGATGTGAGTTTAATAAATCCTTATTGAGTGTCAAACAAATGTTTGATAATATACCTAAATATATACATCTGGATTAGGGGAAATCCATTAACTATATGATTATTCTATATTGCACAATTTATTTTGGTCTACATCAAATAACAGATATTAATTTTTTAAAAATATATATGTTCTTATTAATATTAACATTTTTAGTGATTATCTAAAAAATCACCAATCATGGAGAAACATATCATACCATGAACAAATAGATATAAATTTATTTTAAGGTGATGACTGAATAAATTATTTATATGGATCCTAATAAAATATAGTTATTTTCAATTAAATTACATAATTAAATGTAATTTATTTTTTATGACATTGGTGAAATAATTTTTTCATGAGGTGGCTCAAATAACGTTTTGGTTTAATGTGAAAAGGAATTTTGATGGCATACCATGTTTTAACAATTGGGGTATAAAAACTAAATTATAATTCTTTCTTTAAGAAATATATATTTATCATATATATAGGGAACACATAAAGTAGAATAGGATAAAGGTCCCTCATTTTCATTATCAGTATCCCATAATGAATTTATTTTTCTGTTTTTGGACAAGAACCATGTTTTTCATTTGTTATAAATAGGTTCTAGACCATCATCTTCATCAGTCTTTGAGATGATCACATCTCAATCCACTAAAATGGCTCCTTCTATGGGTTCAAGTAATGATGTTTTTCCCAATCATACAAAATAAAAAAAGATAATCATGATCCTTGGAATTCAAAACAGGATCATAAGATATTATTGATGTCACAAGATGAGTAGATTATATAAATGGATATTGAAAGTAGTTTTTTTTTTCAAAAAAATTACGATTAGGATTCCAACAAACATATCATCATTGATATAAAAAAACTATAGTGGTAATGTTTCTAATATAATTTTTATAACATTTTTATATTATTATGATAATTGAAATATTTTATATTTTTTATATAATATATAACTAAATATCTTTTAGGTTTTATATTCTATGTAATTCTGAGATTAGATGTTTCAGAGGCTTCTTACTGACAGTAAAACGAATATAATGGATCATATTTGGAGCATCCATTTATGTTAAGGGAGTAACATTGATTTTTTAGACCCACTTTTATTTTTTCTATTAGTAATGATTATTTATATATGATTATTTTTCAACATCATATTAAAAACTATTTATGCATAAAAAATATTTATATATAATGTATTTGTATATTAACCTCTTTAATTTTTTTGGTCTCTATACTCTAATTATTTAATTATTTACAAAGTGGATATGTTTGTATTTTATATTCCATGTGATAACATAATCATAATTTTTTTTATAAGCTACTATCAATTTTCTAAAATATCTCTTGTTAATCCTCTATAAATTAAATGAAGAGGACCTACATAAATAAATGTATTTTTAACCATAGGTACTCACTGAAAACACTATTATATGAAATAAAATATTCAAAAATTTATTAGTGTCCGTTTTAGAATGATCTAGTTTAAAAAATAAATAAATAAAAATGAATTTAATCATTATAAATTTATAATTGGTGGTTATACCTACTAAAATATTTCCGGAAACTATCAAAAAAATAATCACCACATTATTTTTATTTGAAATTTTAAAACCACCTCTATACATGGATTTGTTGTCGTATTAATAGGCCACTACAAATAAAAAATTCATTTCTCATTAATGGGGAAATTAAATGTTATTGTTTTTGTAGAACTCCCTTTATTCAATGGGAAAGTATTAAAACAACTACAAATTAAAAAATAACTGTCTCTAATTCCTATTAATTTTATAATGTTGTCATGGATTTATGTCTGATCCTAGGTGAGTTCACTCTTCTATAGTTCCCTAGTTGAGGTTATCATTAATAATAAGATTAATGAAAACATAATCAGTGAAATCTAATACCATACGTGGTATCCAAAAATTATTAGTGTCAACAAAATTAATTTGAAAATCAATAGTTAAACCATCTTTTTGGAAGTATTGCTGCTATCATAATGAATACTTCATCATCAAAATAATTTTTTTTAATCAAACATCCATATTCTAGTAACTCTATTTAATGGATGTAAAATCCATTTAAAATAAAAATACATATATTCTATGAGGTTTAAGAGACCACTAATGTTTGGTAATCCTATTTTATATATGTATATAAGGTTATTCCCATTGTTGGATGTGCAACGAAGAAATGTAAAAATAATGTACACATATAAAAATTATAAACATCCTAGAAGAAATTGTTAAATAGAATTCAGAATATTAATTTTTACTATTATAAAAAAACCATTACCATTGATATTGAAATTATACTTGGCATCCTTCATGCCCAAAATTTGAACATGAACACCTTAAAGAATTATTTTTGGGACACCCCAAGGAAATTTATTGTCTCGTTATCAAATGTAGAGGCATCAATACTAAATTAGATAAAGTATATGATATCTATGAGATGTCTCATCTAAGAAATATGTGATATATATGATTATATTTGGGAATACAGCATACATATTACATTCTTCACCAAACTATAAGGAAAGTATATGTATATCATGGTGAATATGAATAATGATTCTACATACTAGTGTAATGGAGAATATAAAAATCCATTAATATTTTTTAAAAATACATGTATTTAATCCTTTAATTTTGATTACAACTATCTAGGGAAACATATCAACCTTCCTGTGGAAACCCTGGAGGGATACCATAGCACCATCCTATCATTTAAAAATATTTATGGATAAAAAATTATATACTGTATCAATTTAATGTCTGTATACACTGATTATATATTTATTAATTAAGAAAAATAATTTCACATTGGAATTTTATTTTGGGAACATACGTCACTAACTAAATCATAATGGCTTCTTGTTGATCTCCAATATTTATCCACTTACATAAATCCTAAAACATTCCATGATACCATGTAAATTGTGTTGTTGGTATTTTATTCTATTGTAGTTCAAAATTTTAATTTATTACTCATAATGTTGTTAAAGGGAGGGGACTTGAGGATTTACTTATTGTCTAAACTACAATGAAAGATTTTAACATAGATATTAAAATTCCTAATATTTTCTCAATATATTTATGAAGAAGTTTCATTTTGGGAAAAATAAGATGATGGTGTCACTAAAAGTATAAATGCGAAGAAGAGAGATAAACTTAATGATAACATGTCTAACCATGAATTATTTTATTTGATCCATTCAAAGGACCACATATCATAAGCAATCAATCATTTAAAAGGCTGCTCCGAAAATAATGTTGACTTTCAATGAATCATTAACAACCAAGTGGTTTTACACTATAGGCATTTTCTTGATATTCATGTAAACGGGTACACTATGTTGATCACCCTGGAAAAAAAATCGTTTATAATGTATCATCAAATAGGATCATTGAAATAAGATCGAGTTCACCATGATAATGGTGAAAAAATATCAATTTTAATTATAGGATTATCATACACTATGTTTCAAGAATTTTTCCACAGAACCTATAAAACCGTGTATATATCTCTTGTTATGACGGTTCAACATGAAATGGTCATCCATTTCTCTCTTTGGTGAGAGATCTCACACACCATTAATAATGGGAATGAATGAGATGAAAAAAATACTCGATATGGGATCATAACAGGATGGGAAATAAAATTCATTCATGACCAAATGACCATTGAATAAGATGGAACCTCCAATTGAGTACCACTTGTCATGACCTGTCTCCCGGGGCCCATGTCGTAACTACCCCATGCCTGCCTCCCCTAGGACAGGGGCTGACGACTAGCACAAAAGGCATAAATCCCTATAACTGGGAAGGAATTGCCTTTATAAAACCTAAAAACACACACACAACTAGAGTAAAAGTGGAAGAAAACACTAAGTAAAGCAGTATAACAAGTGTGATGAAAGTACAACGGTGCCAAAATACATGCCCAACAGGAAGGTACAACTATAACTGAAAGAAAGTACAACTGGAAGATGGAAGCAGCCCCTAGATCGTCCTCTGGGTTCCTACCTGAAGGGTAGGTACATATGTCATCCTCAGTACTCTGTGTCAATCGGTCCGCTCCATGTGCCGTCACGCCGAGAATCCACATCTGGGTACTGTCCAGTCCTCGTACACTCTTCCTTGGTCAGCGTTGTTCGTTGTCTTCATCCAACGCAACGAGGTGCGGGCATAGCCCGTGTAGGTTGGAGTATAACGATACTCAGTAAGGTCCCCAAGTCCCTCAAGGTCTCACTAAATCAAAAAAGGATAAACCACAAATAAAGAACTCAACCGATAAACTTTACTTAGGTATATGCCCATAAATATACCTAAGCTATCAATTAACTCATCTCAATAATGAGGAAAACACAAAGGTCATTGACTCAGATCAAACCGGGATTTTCATTAAAGATATCGAAACCAAAACTGCCGATGAGATCCTCCTCTGACGAGTACAGTAATCCTATTATAACTCCAAGGCGCTTCTCACTAACCTTAGACTGCTGAGGTACTCCTGCTATTGAGTACCTCGGGTCAGCCACCCAAACACAGTATTGCTCCCCGTCATGGGTCTTCCATCCCAACACAGTTGTGCTCCACCTAATAGCCTATAGAGTTACTCCTTCTATCGAGTACCGCAGGTCTGCCACCCAAACACAGTAGTGCTCCCCGCTGTGGGTTTTCCACCCAATCACAGTAGTGCTCCCCACTGGGATAGTCAAGTTACTCCGACTCGAATTGGACAAGCAGTCATCATGTCTTAGCCAGCTACAAGGTCTCGGTACTCTGTACGCTCATCTCTGGGAGGGTCAACTCCATTAGCTACTGGTCGATACATCCATGTGTCACTTAATCTCATGTGGAAGTATCTCATAGGACCGCCTTGTCATAGGGGTCTCAAAGCAATAGACGACGCGTCAATCGGGCGCATGTTCTGTGAGTTATTAGCATTTCTGTTCCCGGGGCCTGGTTGGATTTCGGGTACAATCCAACCCGGCCATACTCTAACTGCCTCCAAACCTTAGGTGAAGTATGCCAATAGAACCTTCTCATCAAGAGGAATCCAACATAGTCGATGTCATGTCAATCGGATGTCCGGAGATCAAGTTATAAGTGTTTCTCCTTCGAGGGCCCAGTTGGTTTCAGGTTCGAACCAACCCATCCATACTTCAAATGAAACCGGTTAAACAAAACGGTCACACCATTGCGTTCTATACTGAAAAACAAACTACATGGACTACCCATTGGCCCAAAATGGATAATTGGTGAAAAATATTCATTTCACCGCAACACACGCGAAGCGGGCCTCGTGGGAACCACACCTCGACCTCGACTTAAATATAAAAAATTGGTATTGAAACATCCGTCTTAATTACAGGGTCGCAATGTCGCAGACGGTTCGTCATTCCGACACCGAATGAGAGATATATGATAGATACAAGATCTCGTAATAATAATTATATTATTATTATCATTGGGTGTTTCGTGGAACTAAGCCATGATCCAGAATTTAGTATCGAACATTAGACTTGAATCGACCGTCTTAAAGACATGGTCACATCACCACTGACAGAAAGTCAATCGGATGTCGCACGGATGAGTTATAACAGGTCGAAGATTTAATAATATTATTAAATCTATTATTTTCCGAGCGCTTCAGGCACCCAGTCCAAAAAAACCAAAAAAAGAAATCCAATATTGGACTCATAAATTCTGCCTCGGAATCAGGGTCACACTGTCGCTGACTGTTCATGAAACTGAGGTCGCATGAGGAAGATACCATCAAAATAACGTTTTCCCAATGAAAATATTAACAACATTACTATATTATTATTATTCTTAATTTGATTTAATTCCATAAATCTCAGACAACCAAATCCATGCACCACCCAAAAGTAGCGCCTCCCTTTACTCCTTGCCTTCACGCCCCATTAATTCCTATTGATTTCTTATTTATTATTTTAATTTATTTCGCTTATTCCTTATTTCTCTCTCCAATATCCTTTCTCCTCCAGAAATATCACACGGCCTCTACCCTAGCATCCATATCCTACTACCACACACTAGACCTCATGTCGCACCGCCTTCCACCTGCACCAGCAGCCACAGTCGCCTGCTCGCCCAATCGAACCATCACCTTGGACCGCCAAGACCCTCATCGAACCCACACCATGGGATCCTTCTGCGCGTCATATAGGATTCAAATCACCGTTGTGCCCCGTTTCAATGTCGCCCATCAATCCGTTCCCAAAAGAACAACCAACAGAGGGTCTGGGCTTGTTCGTTAACCGTTCCCTCTTCATTAGAAGCTCAATCCAAAATTCATCAATGGAAAGGGTTTAATTTATTCAAAAAAAATCATACAAATAGCCTGCAATTAAAATATCCATGCACTAGGTATAAAAAAATATACACTATATACGAAAACCCCCTACCTCTATCATGACATTTCACGTCATCAAGCTGCAGAAAGAGGAAAGAGTCACGATAGAACGGCGTTGCAGAAGAATGGTATCGATCCCGTCGACATTGGAGGAAGAATTAACATTGTCGTTGGTGTCGTTCCCCCGCGGCGGTGCCTTCTTCCATAACACGGAGGAAGAATAATAAAAGGCATGTCGTCGGTGACTTCGTGTTCGTTGAATCTTATAGAGTTCTTCGTCAGGAGAAAAACACATTTCTTTCCAATCCTCCAGAGGATCCTCATGTTTCTCCAATATATTTTCCAACCCATATTAAAAAGAGGCTTCCCCTATTAATAAACATTTCATGCCTTTTCAAATTAAAAACTCTAAATTAATTAAATTGTTTGAACCATTAAAGAGGGAGAGATATGGTCTCTTTATTAAAGGGATTGTCACATTAAATTGATGTGGTGTTAAAGGGGGTAGGAGAGAGTTAAATAGGATGAGAGGTTGCGGCTCGTGTGGGCACCACCTCCCATTTATCCAAACATGGGTAGTTGTTGGTTATGGGTCTCACCTGTAACTCCCCTTTGTAGGGTATGACTACTGTAGATATAAATAAAATTGTTTACCATTAATTTTATTTATTCAATTCTAAACCCCCTATTTTCGGACCTTCATCAGTTAAACTCCCATATATTGAGCTACGGACCTCTGATTGACGCACCGTCAGTTGCGTAGGGTTACTTGAAAACTTACCTATATGTATGGTAATATACCTATGTAGTGGTTATCCATCGACTTCATATCTGGGTGATACCTCATCGCTGAGATGTGCTACATGATAACTTCGGTATAAGTATGGTCTTATACCTAAGTAAGGGTTATCTGTTGAGAACATTCATTATGATTATCCTTGTTGGATTTACTAAGACCATGAGGTTCTTGGGGTCCCAACTGAGTATCATATACTCACCCCTGCACGGGCTATGCCCGAACCTCGTTGTGTTCGATGCAGATGACAGATAGCGCTGACTGAGATCGAGTGTTCGAAGACAGGACGGTACCCAAAGGTGGACCTCATGATGAGTCAGTACCCGGAGGTGGACATCATGAAATGTGACAACCAGGTCCCAGTGATAGCACAACCACCCCCCTTTAACATGGCCGTCAGGCCCTGGCCCACCATGTTCAACCAGTTGCCCCGCAGACACGTCGGGCCCACCCCAGGGTCCACCCATATGCCAGAATGGGTCATCTGACTAATGATTCTCCCCATAGGACAACACACGTCCTTTATAGTGTGGTTTGTCCTCACTCACACACACCCTGAGAAACATCCCAGGAGGTCTACCATCATGATCACTACTCTAGGCCAAGCACGCTTAACTGTGGAGATCTAATTAGACATGCTCTTGAAATGGAAGGTAGACCTTATTGACATGAGTCATATCAATAAGTTATTTAACCCATTATCATTTTGGGGTGTTACAACCACCCCCTATTTAGAGCACAACGACCTCATTGTGGGCCCTACATCTCAACCCAGTCAGTGCGCTGCACTTAAGTCTGGGTACCACCTTTGATACCAAATGTGACAACCGGGTCCCAGTGACAGCACAATCACCATGCCTTTAACTTGGTCTTCGGGTCCTGGCCCACCAGGTACCACAAGTTTCCTCGCAGACACGTGGGGCCCACCCCAGGGTCCACCCACCTTCCTGAACAAGACATCTGACTAAGGATTGTCCCCACAGGCCAACACATGACCTTTCCGGTGCGTTTTTTCCTCAGTCACACACACACTATGAATATTCCCATGTGGTCACCAATCCTGATCACTCCTCCAGGCCAAGCACGCTGAACTGTGGAGTTCTAGTAAGAAAGGATTCCGAAAAAGAAGGTGCACCTTGTTGACATGAGTCATATCACGAAGTCATTTAACCCATTATCATTCTGGGGTGTTACACCACTATCATGGGATTATTTTATAAATTCTGTTATATATATAATAAATCCATATAATTATAGTAAATTTAATTCAATATGGTGACCATAATTCAAATCAGCTCATTAACCCTTAAATTACAAATTTATTACATATTCATTGTATAACTGTAAATATAATTGATTTTTTATACAAGGAGGTGTATTTTAGGTTGTGTGGTGATCACTATTAAATATATAGGATCACATAATAAATCATGATGTTGGTTTAAATTTATAAAAAATGGATTTCAATTAAACATAAATCACTAATAAATTTCACTTTGACTAGATTTTTATAAGCATCGTACACCATCCTCTATATATACTCCAAGTCATAATATAATTTTGGTTCGTTTTTCTGGGTAGAATTAACATAATTGGTCAATTCCAAACATGGATAGTGTTTCAAATTGAGTTTGTTCTTAAATCCATAATCATTTTCATAACATGGATGAATCCATTCCCTTAAAGGTTGTCAATACATAGTCTATAATTTATATTAACAGATTTGGAACACTCACATCATTTTTTTGATAAATTAAAAATATTTCTAGGGCTATAGGATAAAAATAATCAAGGAGAAGTACAAGATCTAGTCTGGAAACAATTCATGATGTGATGTTCAAGTGTGTTCATAGATTAATCATTATATAAATTTCCTCTAAATCATTTTTTGGAATATGGTGGATCAAAAAAATCAAGATAATATATCTAATTTAGTGTGGTGATATAACATAACGACATAAAATCATACATTGGAAATAAAATTCTTATTTTTTATAAGATAAAAGAAGTTGTTTCCTTTTAGTTTTATCTTCTATATAAATTAAAATTCATCTTTATCTTTTAAATTCATAGTGAGAAATCGCAATTTTTTCTTTTTAATTTTGAATCCCATTAAAAAATTGTGTTCCATGAAGATAAAAATATTATGATTCATCATAATATAGTGGATCAATAGGTAAATAATAGGGTCAACATTTACTAAATCCTCTATGATTAATTTTTCCATGAATTTAGGATTCATATGATATATTGAATAAATACCTCGAATATAGATCTTAGATGGGAAGGAACCATAAATTTTAATAAGGTCTACTCCAATGGTTTTCTAATAGATCACTATGGATAGGTATTTAATAACACCTACAACTAACACAAGTCTTCATAATTATCATTCATTGGTTGAATCATCCCCTATAAGTATTCTTCTTGACAGCGAATGTTATTTCATATCATCCTAAAGTCATGATGTTAAATATCATTCCCTATATCATAGAAGAATGATGATATAATATTTAGCCTTATTCTAAGCTAGATGATATTAAATTAAGTATAATTTATTCAACTTCACTTGAAACTCAAATAAGTTGAATAATTCCTTTTATAATGAACATAAATTGAAAGACATATTGGTCTAATTAAAGTTACTAAAACGAACATCTTGTATTTTGAGCTATATGATATAAAATATTATATTTTTATAGACCATATAATTATTCCCCCCTTTTATTATGATTGAATCATATCATTATTAATCTTATACGATGAGCATTTTAATCTAGTTAGAATTCATATCATCCTCCGGGACATCTATTTGATTAATACATCCCATTTATATGATTAATATATAACGGTGTAAACCCCAATGTGATCAAACATAATGATTGAATCATAATTTCTTAGAAGAAAAAAAATTCAGTCTTCAAATATTGAATTTCCATCGACTATTCATTTCTAAATAGACTTCACTTAGACTGTGGTGATGTCATATTCCCCATTCTTTGACAACGTACCTACCATTATAATAATTCCCAACAATTTCATGAAAACATTGTGGAATGCCAGTTTTATTATAATTACATGGTATTAAAACTCAACTTTTTCATCTTGTTATTGGTAATTTTGTAGTTTATTTCCAACATCAAATAGTTTCAAAATGGTCATAGTCAACATATCTTCGTAGTTTACTCATTGATTCAAACCATATGAATCTAAATTTATGTATAAATTGTTTTTGTGGAATTATAGTTCTAACACCATTTTCATATCCCTTAATTCATAACTATATAGTGGTATGATGAATTGGTCTATATGATAAAAACTAAATTGATTCCTCATCATTATTTTTTTCATCCCTATTGTGGATATTCCATTCTAGACATGACTCATTCATCCATGTTATGTACTCTCATGTAATATGAAAAATATTGTATTTCCAATTCATTCACTTATCAATCATATGTAACATTGAATGAGACGTTCGAGTCTATTGTTTATTAGAAAAAAAAATTAAAAATCTAGTCATAAATGGGGACTCCTCATTACTAGTTCCATTACATTAAATTGTGATTAGTGTAATCCTAGAAAAGGAATGTTACACTATACAACCAAAAATATTCCCAAATAAATGACATAATATTTCTTAAAATATTGTCCTCATTTAATTAAATTATTCTATGAAATGTATTTTCAATTCTCCATTCATTGAATATGTGTAGAATTATTGTTCTTCTTCATAATATTTACATTAAAAATCATCATCATCATTATATTACATTATAATATGTGGTCAATATCATCACTACACTATGTTAAACCAAATGGTCTGCATTATCACTCTATGATAATAAGATGGGATGTCAATGTACTTAAAATGCATGGTTATAACATGGGGAACTGTCTCTATGAAATGAGTTTAAACTATGTAACACCTTCTCCAGGTCCTAAAAGGATACTCTTCTCTGGTGTTGTTGTCCCCCAACCACACCATGCTCTAATTATATTTCACTAACCAAACCACCCCCAAAAGAACAATGTTTGGATGGATAATTTTTTTTAAATGATAAAAAATGACACTATAATACCTTATCAAGTGAATAAATATGACAACAAATATATTTATAAATATAATTCCCCTTTCTAAATGAAGGTATTAAATTATAGAAAATGGATTCATTATATTTTTTATTTCATACAACTATAATGAATATCCCATCGGATCATAAAGATCAATATGAATTATAAAAATTTGATATTATATACAAAATAAAATTATCATATGATTAGTGTATATATATCTATATTTTTATGACAAATATAATTGAAAAGGGAAAATAAAGAGATTTTCTTGAATATTAGGTCCATACCTCCTGTGTCCCTTTTATAAGATCATCTGAATAATCTAATATCACTGGGATTAACCCTTGACCATGCCCCTGTTGTTATTTAATAGAAATTCATAAGTGAAAAAAATATGGCAGATTCTCAAGAACATCGAGATCATAACCCAAACCATGTTCGCCGAACAGCCCCATTAAAATCGCACCAATGCATACCATACCCTTAGATAATTTTCTACTATAATAAAGGGATACATATCTAAAATTGAACATTATAAATTTTAATGTTTTTTAAATTTTATTAGTATATTTATATTTTATTTTTTATTCATTATTATATTTTTTTTTTAAAAATACATTTTAATACTAATGAAACAGAAATTTAATTTCTAGGATATATTTTGTTTAAATTATGACACTATTTTTTATAAATGAAAGTTTTATTGAAATAAATGATATTTTAATTAAATATTATCATTTTATAATATTTATTAAATATAAATTATAATATAATTTTATGATTTCAAATTTTTACAGTGGTATTAATACTGTTATTGTAAAAAATGAATAATTTTTAATAAATGAGGATTTTTGAATTATAATTGTAAATTCTCAAATTTAGGAATTTTTTGTTAAAAAATATTATTCGTGAAATATGATTTATAAAACTATACAATGGTGATTTTATCAAAATTTTCTGACAAATTCAAATGTTTTGTTAAATTTTAAATATTGTTTTATTTTACAATATGTGTTATTACATCATAAAGACTAAAATAGATGTAATAAATACTATACTAAATATCCCGAATAGAAATTATTTTTCCCCATTGAAATAAGTCTTATTTGATATTTTATTAACATTATTAACCCTCAATGAATCCTCTAAAACCAATATTATATTGTATGGTTTAGATATACTTTCTAAAAAACCATGAATCACTTTCATATAATAAATGGTATTATTTAAATGAGTTAGGTTATAACTATTCTAATATAGTTATGTGAACTATTGAATATTAGACACCATGATAAATATATATTATATGTTTTTTAGTTTGGATTTATTTCTAATATAGAGTCTAAAATCAACGCTTAGAATGTAATAAACAATTATCCTCTATTTTCATATAGAAACCCTATATAGATTCAATTCCTCTTCATTCAAAACATTTCACTAATGAATTTAATCTAAAATTACCATTATATAACGCACCCAATAAGTCTCCAAAATATTAATATTGTACATCCATGCTTTGAGATATTCCCTCTAAAGTTAAAAAACCGTCTCATTCCCCCATTTATTAGTAAATTTAATATAAAATGCCTTTTTATTTCCAATTTTTCAAGTTGATATATATATTAGATCATCCTTCACACTACACTTATGATTCCAAAATTATGTGAGACTCTATTCACTCTAATTAATCAGTTACATTAACATTTACATATAATTTTTATGTTGAATAAATTATCTTATTATATTCCATGAGAAACATTTATGTAGAGGATACACAAACCCATTTGTACTCAATAGTATTCCCATAAATGTACATTTATATCATTTATTGTGGACATATATTTAGTTATCCAAAAAATCCTTAATCATTTGATTAAAATTGATAAATTGAATTATTGTGTTTTGTGATTAATGTGGCTCACATATGAATGTACATGTTATCAATGCGATATATGAAAAAAATAATTATACCGAACTCCAATGCAATAAGACATTTTTTTATCTCAATAGATTTCATGTATTGTTGGTGGGATGTTATCCTAGCCACACGATGATATGATGTATTTTAGGTTATAATTATATTATGATTAATATATCATGCCTTCTTGATTCCACATTCCTTCGAGTCCTTCATGTTTTCATTTTATATCATTCACCAATGCTGATAATTATTATTATATTCCCTTTTTCATATCACTAATATACCTTTTGAATCTCGTGATTTAAATTTAGGATATTATGATTTTATTATTTCCTTTAAGGGATTAATAGATCACCCCTTTAATATGTATTTTCATAGTTTATCTCATGTTTTTTTACATGATAAAATGAAATTAAGGGAATGTCATGGAATTTTTGTTTATGTGATTCTATTTTTGTTGAATTTTATTATGAAAATAATTATCCTAACACACTTGGTTTTATTTTATTATCGGGTGGTATTAAGATTATCTTTATTTAATTAATTATGAAATATTTTTTACTAATCATGTGGGTTTTCATAGTTGGTATCAGAGAAAATTCTCATTTTTTGGGGATTAGTATTAAAAAACTCTATTTAAATCAGTATGGATAAGAATTATTATAATATAACATCCATAAAATTTATTAATATATATATTAAGTGGTTTCCAAGAAAATAAATCCATTTATATATAGTATATGTATATGTCATTCTAGAATAAATGTTTGTGGAGAAAATAACCCTAAAAAGGATGCATTGAGATTAATTTGATCTTTAATGTGTGCCTAAAAATAGGATTTACAACACAACTTCATTGAAAGCCCTCTGGGATTTTCATTGGTGATTTAAAATTCTCACTGTGGGCAATTATTAATGGAATAAAAACAAACATTTGATTTTATATAAGAAAATATATCATATATAACATAGACTAAATCATATATATTAACAGGTTAAGGAAAATACGTCCTTTAATATTTATCACATTAATATTAATTATATCGTATTTATGTACATAATAGTTTAACTATTGTATTCCAAATTTTACCATTTATTTTATTTAATGTCAATAAATATGATAATCCTAATCAAAAATTACTTTGAGGGGGTAATTTGATGACTACACAAATGAGATTCCCAACCCAATGAGATTAATATTATATAATAAAATAACAATACATTCTGTTTTAACTAATGTTTTTAATGGAAAAATTAATAATGTTGAATTATCCAATCACATCAATTATGAAAATGTCATATGATTAACCTTCATATTTAAAATTACAATAACATCCAATAGATCTTCAAAACTTCTGAATGTTGAAATGTAGATCAAATCCATTGAAAAGATTATCTCCATAAATCGAAGCTCTAAGAAGAAGAAGGTCATTAAATTTGTTTATTATACATAATTATAAGCTATCCAATTTGATGGATTGATAAAAAATATGATGTTTGATGGTGAGATTAAAGTGATGGATTAAAAAAATCTAACATATTTTAGATAAATATTTGGTTCACTCCATTAGAATAAAATCAATGAGGTAATTCCTTATACATAATACAAAATAAGATGAACCCATATAGGAATATGAGGAAAATATAACAAAACAAGAATGAAACACCTTGGAATTTGATAGATCCACCAAATGTAATGTTAGCCTCCACTTTGGTGAGCTAAATGTGAGTCTGGTAATATCATTAGAAATTAGGGAAACTAATAAAATAATGAAATTACTGAGTGTTACATCAACATTGAAATGGAGATTAGTGATTCTCAATAGTATCTTGAGTCTGTATATAATAAATGATGAATGAATAGTAATTATGGTTTTATTATGGAAAATATTCCTAGGGGAAAGAAATAATGACATCCCACTTTTCATATGTATGCGAACAAGAATTATGTAAATTGAATAAAAGGGAAACAAAAAATCATTAACTATGAGAAGAATGGGAACCTAGATATAGATTGTCAATGGGAGAAACCCATAAATGTTATGGAAAAAGGGAATACTCCAATAAACTATCATTGTATTATCTAATGATTCATCTTCATGGAATAATGACACTATATGAATCCTAGCACTACAAAAATGGTTGTCATTAAGAACTAACAACAACAATCTTTGTGGACTATAGAGAAATAAAAATCTTATACCATAAAAAATTAAGATATATCCGAAAAATTAAGTGGTGGAAAATAATATAGGTATTCAATCAATTATAGAGAAATACGTATTCTATTTTTCTTATTTTAAATTTTTTATATCTTGTTTTTTTGTAACTATTCAAAATCCTCCAAAAAACATTTACATTGAGTTATTGATTAAGATGTAAAGTAGGTAAATTATTTCATCATATCCATATAACTCATACCCTATAAATATTTGAAATATCAATTTCCAACAAAACATTATTTTAGTACCTTTAGATGAATTTGATGAAATTTTAAGTATGTATTATAATTACATTTATATATCCAATATAAATTGTCGAGATAAGGAAATTACTCTATCTAATGTGACTTTTCCTCCAATTTTACAAAAATAAAGGAGGATTATGAATATCTCCTAGTATCATCTACTCAATAATGTATGTTATTTTAATTTTATTAATCATATCATGTTCAAATGATTTAGAATAATTAACCATTCATCCTTGAATATATAGACAATGTGAGGAAATTCAATGTGATTTTTTTGATGGAATTTAATAGATTTCTTATTGTTTGAGTGGTTTTGTTCTTAATTTTTCTCATACTATGATATTTTACAATATTTATGATACCAAAGATAATGAATACTATTTTTATTATGTATTAAAAGAATCAACTATTGGAGAATTTGGATAAGGGGTTAATATTCCCATGTTCTTCACCGTGGGGTTCACCGATCATCTTTAATTGGAATATGGATAGGTGATTTATTCTCTAAATTGATTATCATATGCTCAAAAAGATCATGATAATGAAAAATTATTCACTTTCTTAGATTAATAAATTTTCAAATGATCTATTTATAGACTGATACTTCACTATTTTGGATCATTAATTGAAATATTATATCTTAAAAGAGAAGAATAATGATATATCCAATACTACATTCCATTCAAGGTATGGTAGCGATGAGTTTATAGTAATTCAATTTTGACACACTAATAGCCCATAAATATTCATAGATAAATTGAATAAAGTATTTATTGATTACATTTTTGTAGTAATTAATTAATTTTCTCTAATCTTCTCTAAAATAAAGGAGTATTGAGAAAATCATATTAATTATGTACTTGAGACTTTATAAAAGGACTGTTTATTAGTGAATTATAGTAAATGTGTGATTTTAGTGGATTGGGTATCATTATTGGGGAATTTTATCACCAAAAAGGGATATATAAATATATATATATAACTGGATCATTTAAAATAGTGGAAAATAAATGATGAGCCATACTAATCTCTATATTAAGGATTTCTAATTTCCATTTATTTTCATTGTACATGAATTTATTTTTTAATAAACTTCTCAAAATATTCTATGGTACTATCCAATATTACTCAAAAGGGTGCTGTGCCTACATGGACTAATTAATGAAAATATACCTTTAATGATTTAATGAAGTAAATAATCATTACATTTTTTCCCGCATTACCCAGCAGTGGGAATATATATCTGTGAACAAAAATGATTCATCCAAAAAATGTAAGGGTTTTGTACACAAGTGACAAAAAATGAGATTTTTGGTCCTCCCCCTAATTAATGCTCATATAGAATATTTATTTGTACCAAGATTATGATGAAGGTGTATTGTATTCAAGTGTTGTCTTTTGTTGTTCTTGTATGTTTTTTATAATGTAAATCACATCACATTGTATTGTTGAATAAATTGTTTTTGGATTGTTTTCAAAAGAATCGGACCCATGTTTTCTAACAATTGGAACCATGTATTAAAAATGTGTGTTCTCTTGATGATAATGAGAAAAAAGGAACAAAACATTAGTGAATGAAATGTTAAGAAACAACCCCATGTAATTTTGATGATGACTTGCTGAGTCTTATTGCATATAAATCATGATTTGTATGGAGAATTTGTGATGAAAGCAGGATTGAAGGAAATGTGAGTGTAAGAGATGATGATAATCTTAAAATAATTGTATTCAAATAATTTTTAAAAACCATTATAAAAGATTCATATTCAGATTGTTTTCAAAATAAATCAGAAAATAATTGTATTTAACATTATTGTATTCAGAAGGTAGATTAAAAGAAGTAGTAACGACTGTTTTCCAAAAAATATAGATATGAAGCGTATCCAGATTGTATCAATAATTTTTCAAAACATTATTATCCTTATGTTATCAATTTTCTATAAAAACAATTGGAAACATAGTGGATGAAAAAGATCTCGTGCTGATTTTAATTTAGGTGGTGGCAATGAAAATTGGTGCCTACTGAATAGGTGATACCTATTGAATAGGTGGTGCCAATGGGAAAGGTGCCGCAGATGGAGGAGGTGATTTTGTTGGAAGATGAGACACCAATTATTTTTCAAAATAATTGTATTTATGTATATGAAAAGGAAATAGATTGCGTCGATTGAGAATGAATCACATAGAGTTGTTTTTATATCCTATCTGGCCAGATATTCATTATCAGATTGTTTTGTATGATTACCATGATGATCCTCGTTATCCGATTTTTTATCATGGTGGGGCAGATCATTGTTTTAAAATTTTATTTTATCGTAACAAATGATTGTATCTAGAATTATCATATCTAGAATTATCATACCCAACAATTGTAACTAGTTATCATAATCAGAATTATCATAACATGAAATTATTGTATTCAAGATAATTGTATCCTTACCATTTATATTCAGAAAAGATCATGCTTTTGTTGAGATGAATAGAAAGACGCAGAAATGAACTTAAAGTTACAATACATTGCAATTGAAGTTAGATGATGTTGAAAATGATTATCAATGAATTCAAAGCCATGAGGGTAGTCATGATTCAAGCACTGTATTTTTAATTACGTATTTTTTTAATAGGATCAAGATAAATGAAAATAAAATAATATTATTGAATTATTTTTCAAGGGGGAGCTGAACATTCATATTCAATATGTTTATTCAAATCTCTTCTAAGAATTGTATTCAAAAATCAGAATGATGAATCGGACTGAGTTTATTAGACCTATATATTCCTAACAATTGAAATCATTCTAAGCCATTGAAATGGATGTTTGAAGAAGAATAGCCGAAGATTGTGTATGTTTTGAGAAGAATTGAGAAGAATTGACAAAGTAATAATTGATCATAGATTTCAAGAGAAATTCATATTTGGGTGAATTTATGTTAGTGAGAAAGTGTTTTGGTATTCCCACCTAAACAAGTTTTGGGTCACCTATAAAAGGGATGCAATTACATTGTACATTATAGATGATTTTACAATTCACTATAGAAGAGAGAGAATCACGATGTTTCTAGAGAGAAGAAGAGGTCATACCGTTCGTATTGACAATTGTTTAAGGTGGTGAGGATTCATTCATTTTCTATTTGTGTGGACAATTTTATTTGGGAATTGAAGTGGTTTTTATTCTAATCTATTGAATTATATTACAAAGTCAGACTGGGAATAGTGTTTCGTATAAATCAGACTCGCTGGAATCAAACTCAGAACATATTGGACTCCGTTTTTAATAACAATGTACAAGTAGCTCATAGATTTCTTCTGGGAAAGGAATTGATGGATTATATTTCAATTGAACATAAATTGATAAATTTAAATGAATAATAGGTAACATGAGTTGTTAAAAAACAATGTCATTACTGTATTGTACGAATAGGGTGCACACACAGTAGTGGGATTGTTTTATAGTTCTACATGACTATAAGGGTATATCCTAATCGTTGTAATCCAAGGAATGTTTTAATAGTGTAATGTATGGTATTGATCATTTCTTAACCATACCAAAGACATATATATTCTTATTGAATAGTGATCCTTATAAATCTATGTGTTCCTTTGGATATGTTTTGATCTGATTATCAGTAGGGAATTGAAATCTTTACCAAGAGGCAATGGTTGTATAATTAAAAAAAAACATACAAGAAAAAGATTATAACTGATTCACCATTTCCCCTCTTAGTGATACAATACATCAACTAGGAACTTTCAAGAGGTATTAGATTCAAGGATACCTTGGATATTCATTGTTGATGGAGAATGAAAGCTATGAGAACAACAAAGGTATTCTTGTCTTTGATGGAATGAACTATTATACCGAGAAAGATAAAATGTTTCCATATATTATGTCTGTCAATTATGATGTTCTTCAAGATTAAATAGTTTTGTTTCCTCATATTGATGATAGTTATCCACTTACACCATTATAGAAGAAGTTTCTTGAGAATGATGGAATTGACAAGAATGATATATTATCATATCATTCTGAAATTGAATTCTATAGATTGAGAGGTGTTGTAACAACTAAATGAATAACGAATAAATTTATTAACATATACAAATTCAACACAAAATTGAATAATTAAAAGTTACAAAATTGGAGATTGAAGTATGACCATTTGAAAATGGGTGAGCCAAAATGTTTTTGGAAATTCATTACCAAGGTGAATGAAATTGTGAGTACTATCAGTTGTATTGGGGAAAATATGAAATACTCTATTGTTATTGAAAATATCTTGAGAATTGTACATGAAAAAATCAATGACACCATTTGTTCATTGGAAGAAATATATCCTGAAACATTATCTCTTAATGATTTACATACCACTCTTATCACCTATAAAATTATAAGAGGGAATGCAATGAAGAGAAAAAAAAGGTTGGTATAGAAATTTCATGCAAGGAAATTAAGAAATAAAATACAAAGAATATTTTTATTGAAGATAAATCTAGTGATTGTGACTCTTAAAATGAAATATATAAAAATATAAATGAAATCTTATCCATTTTTTCTAACAATTTGAAAATACGTATAGAGAAATACAAAGGAAAGTATTCCCCTAAATGTTTTTGAACGTGGAAGTGTTGGTCACTTGGTGGTTAATTTTATTCAATGAAAAAAATTAGAGGATTGTGATATTGAAGAAAAAAAGACAGTAGGATTGTGGAAGAAAAATATATAGATGAAAAAATAAAATAAATTATTAAAATCAAAATGAAGAAGTTTCTTATCCGCAGATGATGAAGAATAAGATAGTGATGTCGAGTAAAAAAATCCATTGTGTATATTAATGAAAACACTATCATTGAATTTTTGAATGATTGAGAATTAAGAAGTAGTAGTATAGAAGAAGAATAAACTCATATTGAAATGAATTGGAAAGAAGATTTGAAATAATGTTTTAGAAATATCAGAAGGATTCACAAGAAAAAAATATTAAAGATGAATTCTCAAGAAAGAATTTTTTTAGGTGACAACGAAAATATGGTTAAATATAATGATTGTTTGAAGAAACCATTTGAAGATGAAATGAATATTAATGTTTATTTGGATGTGAAGTTGAAGGAAAAAAACAAGAGTTATAACTTTTCAAACAAAAACTCTCTAATGATGAAATTACAAGTCTATGTTTCAAAAACTATATCTTTGATGTTGGTGGATGTTCTCATAATGAGAAACATGAAAAGGATCAAAAAAATATTCCTTCAAAGGGTGAGAAGAAGAATGGAACTATGTCTGAAAAGAAAAATGTTGGGAAAGTTATGTATCAGGTCAAAGAGAAGAATTTAGAAGATACAAAACATACTGAGTTAGAAAAGGTTTTTTCTAGATCCAAAAATGTTTCAAAGACTTTAGATCCTATCAATGCTGAAAACAAGAATTAAAATTTAATTTAATGTGAAAATGATATGGATGAGAAATTTTTTCACAATTCGGATTACTGTTGACGTTTTAGAGGAAAATAATATTTCTATGGGTATTTCAAGTATTATGGTGTATTTGGGCACACTAAAAGTATGTGTTGGTTCAATAAGAAACTTTATTATTATCCCACATGTTATGAAATGAAGAGATTTAGGGGATTAAATTTCCTTAAAGAAAGAAAAATGATAAGGTTTTCTTGATGAAATATGAAAAGAATTAAGTGAAGAATAAAAATAGGATCCAACCATTGGAAAGTATTTGTGAATGATGTGAACATCCTATACTCCTTAAAAAAGTATGTATTGTTTTGTTACTGGATGAATTTTTTTTATCAATTCTAAAAAGTCAAAAGTGAAGAATGATAAGAATAGAAAAAATTCACTTTTTGTTGAATTTACATTAAAATACATGAAAGCATAATGACCATGGATACTTTATAGTTTGTGATCTTTTCATATAATAGGAGACATGAAATTATTAAAGGATTTGAAAGATTATAAACATGGAAAAGTGACATTTTGAAATGATGAATAGTTTAAAATAAAAGGTTTGGGGTCATCCTATATTGGAAAATAAATTGTGAAATGTAATAAATCATTTTATGTTGAAGGGATAAAACATAAGCTACAAAGTACCTCAAAATTGTGTGATGAGGATAACAAGATTATCTTCAAAAAATATAGATTTGTTGTAAAATGTGAAGAAGATAGAATGATTGATACATGAGGCCAACTTATTAAAGGATATTTGTTTCAAGTTGGTTATTCAAAAAAATATTGTTACATGAGTATTGTGGAAGAGAATAATATATAGAATAAAAGGAATGGGCATATGGGTCAGAGAAACAAGAGAATGTTATCTAAAAATGAAAGTGTCTGACACATTCTAAATTTTCCAAGAACAAGGGTTTGCTGATTCACTATCAGCTTGAAAAGAAAAATTTGAAATGTTGTGCCTATAAAAGATTGTATTTGTTCAAAACAATCTCTGGAGGTGATCAATTCTGATATATATAGACCAATTAGAAAACAATAAACACATTTAGATAAGTACTTCATTACTTTTATTGATGATTTTACTTACATTACTTGTTTTATGTATATGAAATACAAATTAGATGCATTGAAAATGTTTAAATGTTTCGGAATAAAATATGAGAATGAATTCGAGTATTCTTTGATGATTTTGTGAACTAATAATGGTGGTGACTATAGAATTTAATATTTTTAATTCTATCTTGAGAATCATGGAATTCGGAATTAGTATAGCTCTCTATACACTCCCCAACAAAATGTGGTTGTTAAAAGAAATATGATAATCTTAGTAGAAATTGGAAGAACCATGTTTCATGAGTACGACCATTCTCATTATTATTAGAGGCAAGCCATGATTACTTTTATTTATATTCATAACCATTGATTCTATAGGACTCAATTGGGTATGACTCCCTTTTAGTTGTTTTATGAAAAAACTCAATGTTTGAAGAAACTCAGAGATTCCAGGAATCCTTGTATTATATCAAAGAGGGGTGGAAACTATTGTATGTTTAAGAAGAAAGGTGATGATGTAATATTCTTGGATACACTCTGGGAGAAAGAGGATATAGATTCGTCAACAAATAAACATGGAGAATTATTGATTCAATTTATGTAAAGTTATTGAGTGCTTTGAGAGAGATAAACAAGTCCTCAAATAATAAAAAATATAGAAAGTTGATGAAGATAATTCTAATAAGGATACAAATGATTGTAAACCTAATAAAGGTTAATAACTAGACTCACTTATTCCACTTGATGATTAAGACATTAAAAAATCATATCCATGGTTGATGAGTCATGTGAAAGCACATAAAATAATTGGTGATCAATATCATAAGGTTCAAACATGAAGAACAACCAATTTCATTACACATACTTCTCTTTAATCATAAGTGGAACCGAATAAAGTGAATGAATATTTTGAGAATCTGGAATGGGGTCCACCTATGAATGAGGAATTTGGTCAGATTAAAATGAATTATTCATGGGAACTCATACCCAAGACTAAAAGAACATCATTGACACAAAATGGATTTTCTGGAACAAGATAAATTAAAAAGGTGACGTTATGAAAAACATATCATGAATGGTTTTCAAAGGGTATTAATATATTGAGGGTATAGATTTTCATGAAACCGTTTTTACAGTGGAAATACTTGAAACAATTAGAATTGTTCTTTCTATTTCCACACAATGAGACTACAAGATCTTTTAAATGGATGTTAAGTCTAAATTCCTAAATTGTGATCTTAAAGAAGATATTTTTATTGTAAAACCTTTTATATTTTTTATTGGAAAATATGAAGGATGTTTTTAATGATTGAAAAAACCATTATATGGCCTAAAACATGCTCTAAGGGCATGTTATTCTAAATTGCATACATGATTTTAAAAGATGGATTTTGACAAAGGATGAGTGGATAGAAATATTTACATCAGTGAAAGAAATTACTATTACCTTATTATAATTGTTTATGTTGATGATATTATCTATGATAAGAATGTTGAAGGAATATGTGATAGATTTTCTAAAGATATGAAGAATTATTTTGAAATGTCCTTGTGAGGATAAATGAAAGAATATTTTGGATTAAAAATCCAACCAATGAAAGAATATATTTTCCTCTCCTAAGAAATGTATGAAAAAGAGCTTCTCAAGATGTTTTTCATGGAAAATACAAAACTTGTTTCCATAGGAATTTTTGTAGTAACAATGCTAAGTAAATATAGAGATGGAAATGATGTGGTTTATAAAGTGTATCGAAAGTTGGTTAGAAGTCTATTGTATTTGAATTCCTTGAGACCCGCCATTGTTTAAGTTGTTACCATATGTGCAATATATTAAAGTGCTCTAAGAGAATCACATATTATTATGGGAAAAATAATTCACAAAAACATCAGAGTCACAACAAAAAATTGGAGTCATTTATCTATTTATCAGATTGTACTTTTTTATTTGGGTATTATGATATAGATTGGGAAGGAAATGTTGATGGTAAAAAATTCAACATTTGGTGGTGAATTATTTTTGGGAAAAATTATGTTACTTGTAATTTGAAGAAACAATACTTAGTAACTCTTGGTATGGATGAATCTGAGTATGTTTTTGAAACTCAATCCACTACTCAACTAATGTGGATGAAAACGGAATTGGAAGATTTACATGTTGTAATAATGATACCTTATCTCTTGGGTTGTGACAATTAAAGTACAATCAATTTCACAAGAAATATAGTGAATCATTCTTGTTCAAAAATTTCTTTTATCAAATATTATTTCATCAAAGTGAATTATGAGAAGAATTAATTGTATATGGAGTATGTTCCCACATCAGAACAAGTTTCTCTTATTTTCACAAAACCATTACCGAAGGAATCATTCTCAAAAATGAGGATGAACATGGTTGAAAAACATATTTCTCTTCAAGTTTTAGGTATGTGTATATGTTCTCTCTCTCATCTTAAATGTGTTTTATTTTTTAAAAGGTTATAATTGTATATTTTCATAAATCTATTGCACAAAAAATAGAGTCGTGGGTATGCTCTTAATTCAGAATTGTTTAGTGTGTGAAATATTCTAACTGTTTGTTGGAGTGGTTGTAGGAAAATAAATTTAAATTGAATTTTTATCTATAGAGAATTTTTAAAAGAAAGTGAAAATAAATAGTATGGAATGATCACTAATGTTTTCATATCATTTTTTTATATTAACTATTCTTGTTTCCTACAATGAGTTAGCTCACAATGGATTAGAATTATTGATATATAATCCATTTCTTTAGGTTACAATGATCAGTGATTTATGAAACATTGTTGAAAAAAAATCCAATTTGGGAAATTGTTAGGACCGAGATATAGATGAAGTTGTTTTTTAGTCATGTTTCTTCCTTCTACTGTCATGGTATGTTTTGAAGAAAGGGAAACAATTCACATTATTTTGTAGAACTAATTGTTATTTGTTTGTTTTGAAAAAAATTGGACACATGTTATCTAACAATTGGAGTTTTATATTCAGAATATTTGTTAAAAGGGTGATAATGAGAAGAAAAGAAAGAAACATGATTGAATGAAAAGTTATGATACTTTCTAATGTAAATTTGATGATGTATTTTCAATTTTTATTTCATATAAGTCTTGATTTGTATTTAGAATTTTTGATGCAATCTTGGTAGAACGAAATGGGATTGAAATAAATGCTACCAATCTGAAAATAATCATATTCAAATTGTTTTTAAAAAAAATCATTAATGAAAAATATTAAAATTGTTAAAAAAAACAGAAAAGAATTGTATTTATATTTTTTTTCAAAATAATATGAAAATAATTGTATTTAGATTTATTATATCTGGATAGTAGAAAGATATAATTAGTACTAATTTTTTTTCAAAAAAATCAGAAATAAATTTTATCCAGATTGTATCAATTATTTATCAAAACCATCGTATCTAGATTGTATCGATTTCATTTCAAAACAAATGGATTCTGAGTAGAAGTAAATGATCTGGTGCTGATTTGTTTTATGGTGGTGCCGATAGAAATTTGTGCTAATGTAATAGGAGATATCTATTGAATAGGTGGTGATGAAAGGGAATGTGATTATGATGGAAGAGGTGTTTCCAATGAAAGACGATAAATCGATTTTTTTTCAAAACAATCATATTCATGTAGAAGAAAAGGAAATATTAAGTGTTGATTGAGAATGAATCACATTTAGATTGTGTTTTATAGTATCACAGAATATCTTCATTATCTGATTTTTTGTATTGTATCTAGGAAAATCTTTGTTATCAGATTGTTTTGTATTGTATTGGGGTATATCATTGTTTTCATATTGTATTTGATCATAACCAGTGATCGTATCCTGAATGATCGTAACCACGATGATCATACCCAACAATCAAAAGCAGTGGTCGTAAACAGAATGATCATAACCAAAAATTTTTTGTATTTAGGATATTCTAATTTGGACCATTTTTATTATAAAAAGATCATGCATGGGTTTAGATGAAAAGAAAGAAGCCGAAATGAATGGAAGGTTACAATACATTCCAATTGAAGTCAGATGATGCTAAAGATGATTCTTAATGAATTCAAAGTCTTGATGGTAGTCATGAATCAACAACAAGTTTATAATGATGTATTTTATCTTAATACATATAAGTGAGAATAATATAAAATAAGATTTATGAACATTTTTTCAAGGGGATATGAACTATCAAATAAAAGATATTGATTCAAATCAGTTTTGAGAATCATATTCGAAAATCAGCATGACGAATCAGAATCAGTTGATCATACTCAAGTATTACTAACAATTAAAATCAATATCAAGAATTTAATATGGAATTATGAAGAAGAATAAGTGAATATTGTGGATGTTCTGAGAAAAATCGAGAAGTGTTCACGAAGTAATAAATGCTCCGAGATTTCCAGGGAAATTCATATTTGGGTGATTTTTTGTGAGCGGGGAATTGTTTTGGGATTCCCGCCTAAACTTGTTTTTTTGTCACAAATTAAATGGAATAAAATATATTTCAAATTTTAGAGTTATTCACTATTTACCACAATAGAGGGAGAATCTTTGCGTTTCTAGAGAGAATAAGAGATCAATTCTATTTGGATTAAAAAATATTTTGGGTTGTGCTGATTCATTCATATTCTATTTGGATTGATAATTTTATTTGGGAATTGAAGTGGTGCTGATACTACTCTATTGTATTATATAAGAAATTTGAACATGGATTTTTTTTAAGAATCAGACTCAAACAAATCAGACTCAGAAATGATCAGACTCAGTTTTTCATAACAATGTCCTGGTAGTTATGACCTTTCTTCTGGGTAAGGAATTGATGAATTGAACTTCAATTGAATAAATTGGATGAATTGAAAACAAGAATAGGTAACATGAGTTTTAAAAAACCATTTTTATTACTCAATTATTCTTTGAGGTCATACATGCACTAGTGGGATTTTTTCATTGTGTTACAAGAGTGTAAGGGTATTTCTCTCTTGTTGTAATCCAATGATTTTTTTCGTAGTGGATGGTACGGTATTATATCATTTTCAAACAATACCAAGGATGAATCTATTCTAATTTAATAGTGAACATTGTAAATATATTTGTTCCATTAAATGTGTGTTGATTTGTTTCCCGTTATGGAAATGAAATCTATAACAATAGTTTATGTTTTATTCAATTAAAAAGAAACATAAAATAAAAATTGTAGCAAAGATTCACCCCCTCCACCTCTCATTGATACAATAAAATGAATGAGAACTTTAAACATCTACAAAACTAATTATCTATAATTGGATAAAATGATCTTAAAATTGAAGAATTTGGGAAATTATTTATTCTTTGATAATTTTGGAAATTAAAGGGGCCATAAAATCATCACATATATACATATTTTACTGATGGAGTTATAAGTCATCAAAAATGAAATGCTTCCTTAAAAATTCAAATAAATAAGGAACATATGGGTGATGAAAATATATCATCAATATCTACACATCAGGACTCACTAATATGAAAAGGTATGTTAAGAAAAACATCAGCATTAGAAAATTAATGAGAGACATTCTAGGGGTTGTATCTCAATTATTGGTATTCCAAAAAGTCAATGGAGAATGATATATGTCTAATGTGCGATGAAACCATTTCCAATACCTTTAAAGAAATGTTATAACATAACCATGGATTTCATTGAATGACTCCTCATGTCCAATAAAGTCAATCATGCAATTAAGGTGATATTTTATATATTTTCCACGTCATCACATTTTATTTATTTCAATGAATATTTGTCTAATCACCATAATTATAAAATATAAATATGATAAGTAGAATGATTTAATAAAATTACAATATTAATATTATCTGATCATGTTATAATGTTTAACTCTTGAACATATAGAATAATTCATCAAGAGTTCGATATCAAATAGATATATAGAACTGTTTATCAACCTCATATGGATATTTAGTTTGAATGAATCATTAAAGAATATAAAACATATTAAGATCTGGTTTAATGGGTTTCCTAGATTGTTGTTATCAACACCTTCTCTAAAGTGAGTTATCATATAAAACCATTTTCCACTATAGAATTCAAATGGAAACTTACAGGACACTATACATGAAGTTGTATAAAACTCTTAAATTCTTGGATGTATTTGGGGATTAGAAGATGGTGGGACATGATATTATCTAAAATAGGAAAAATAATGATAAATACATCAATCATTATACGGTTTCTATAAAGAAATTTAAATATATAATGATAATTAGAAAAGATTAAAGGATTTTATGGTTAGAGATAATGTGTTCATTTATATATCACCATGGAAGAAATTTATGAGGTTTGGTAACTAGTGAGTTATTAATCATAGATACATTGTCTTCATTGAGATACATGACTCATTGGAGTAGTGGCCTATCGACTAAAAACCTCACATATCATATATCAAGTAATATACATATCCTATATATCCCTCATGATGTTTTACATTCCAGACCCCTCATATATACTTAATCCATGTGTGGTACAACTAGATAATGATAATTCATATATAGAGAAACTGGTGATAGTTATTAATCGTAGAGATTTTGTTCTACAAAAAAACCAACTCACCTAATAAAAGTGTTATGGTGGAACCAAAAGATTACAGAAGAAACATGGGTATTGAAAGTGGTTAGGAAATAAAAGTACTTTTATCTGTTTTAGTATGTCAAATAAAAATATATATGGTGTAATTTATAAAGGGTGGGGGGGGGAATGTAATAACCAAAACATTTATACATGATCTCCAATTTTTAAATGTGTGAATGAAAATATAGTAACAACATGCACTAATTTGGTTATTTTGGTACGTTAAAATATTTATCATATTAAATTGAGTTGAATGTTAATAATCAAAACCTTATATAGTATAACTATTATGTTGTGGTCGTATGCTTGTTATATAGATAAGGTTATGATAAATCAAATTAAAAATGAGAAATGAAGAAATTGTGTCAATCGGTAAGATTATACCCCATGAAGCCCATTTATCAAATATTATGAGTAAAATATCATCACTAGGATTTTATCATAACTAATACCATTATGAAATTCAGAAATAAAATCACTAGAATAAAATGTGTATAATAAATGTTCATGTTCATTGAGACCATGTCCATAACCATGTTCTTTGAACCAACCCATGAATATTTCACCATCTCACACCTTGCACTTAGGGTATTCTATTTTAAAATAAAGTGTTATTTATCTAGACCCTTATAGTATGAATTTAAATATATCCTTTATAAATTAATTATTATAATATTATTCATCAATGAAATGAAATTGAGTAAATATTATGTTTTGTAGTGAAAATTATTGATACGATGAAAAAGTTTTATTTTTGGAATTATATAATTCCAATCAAGACACTTTTATTGATGGTTGTTTTTCTGAAATATTTTACCATTTAATAAAATATTATTATTGAATAATATTATATATATATATATATGATAATAAAATTGTAAAAAATGAAATTTTTTTTTATTGTTAATAAAAATGTTATTATCAAAAAAATGAATATTTTTTTTAAATAAATGTGGAATCTTAATTTAAATGTGTAAATTATCATATTTATAGAAATATGATTGTAAAATAAGTATTATTTTTTAAATAAATAATTAAATATTATCCAATGATGAATTTTTCAAAATTTTATTATATTGTAAATTACTCTCTATAAGTTAAATAGTGTAAAAATATACTAAAGTTTATATAGTATCATAAAATCCTAAAAGTGATGTAATAAAAAATACAAGTTGTATACACAAAAAAATTATGTTTCCCCTTTAAAATAATGTGTTTTTTATATTATTTGACTAATTTTATAAGAACTAATGAATCATCAAAAATCTATATTTTCTTTTATATTTAAAAAATTAATTATTTATAAACATTACTAACATGCAAATCACCAATTATATTTTTATTAATGATTTCAGTTAATTTAATTTTTAAATAATTAAATTTAATCCCTATTAGAAGAATCCAATTAAAACCACGTGGATTGGCCAAAATATTGGATTAATTTAGCATATATAATCAAAAAAATTATTTAAAACATAATAAATAGTTATCGTCTATTTATCTATAAAAAACAACATAACCATCTATTCATATTTAAAAAAACCCATTTGATAACGAATTTAACATTACCTTAACTCTTTATATTCCTCATAATTATTCCCATGCGCTTTCAAAGCTCCACCCAATCTTGAAGAACTACACTTTCAAGGAAAGGTAACATATCCTTATTCTTTTATTGAAGAACCTTCTTTATGATATGCATTTTTATTTTGAATTATTCTATTAGTGATAAATTTTTACACATCCCTTTTATGTGAAAGTGATTAGATACTACTTTAAATCTAATTAAATCCTTCCATTAACCATTATTTATTACTATTTAGCTGTATAAATTATCCTCCATTTTTCCATGATAAATACTATTGTAGTGAATAACTCTTTACAATTCCACTAAAGTGCATTCACCTATATTTACCTATAAATAATTTATTTTAGAATTCCATATATAAAATCCATAGTCCTTTCTAATTGTTTTAAAAGTGATTATGCTAATCCTTTTTTAATTATATTGTGGCATAGTTAGGTATGAACATGTTATGAATGTGATAAGTGGGCCCAGAATTACATATCCCTCTAATGTAATGGGTAATATTTTTATCTAAAAAAATTTCATTTGTAGAGAATAAGTGGTTATCCTAATATAAATTTATTTTATTTACTAGTGGTTACCCTTGAATTATGTTTACGAGGTGATTTTCTGTATTGTGTCCAAATTCACAAGTTTCATTAATGCTATCATCATATTTTATGATTAATTTTAATTTATATGATTCTATCCCTTTTACATATCATTGATATTCCTATTAACTAAAATTTATTACTCTCTATATTTTTCACATTTATTAATACCCGAATAGTATTTATAGATCACTCATTTCTTATCTTCGCCCCTAGGTTATTGCATGAAGTATTAGAACAACTAGAAAAATAAAGGGAATGTTATGGATTTTTATTGTATTTCCTTGTATTTATACTAAATGTAATTATGCTATATAAATAATTAATAATTAAAATTTCCCACAAAATGTTCTAGGGTTGTGTTATGTGTATTCCTTTGAAGAAAATCATGAAATAAAGTGTATTAATTATTTGTTTTTCCATAATAGATATAATTTCATAAATCCCCAAAAATTTTACAGAATCATGAAAACATTTTGTGATAAATAAGGATAATATCTACTTGGTGAATATACCTTGATTAAAGATATTTAGAGTTTAATTTCCAATTTCCTCTCTTGGGTTTCCATGAATTTTTTTTTTGACCAGTAATATAACCAAGTGTATATAAATAGATGTCATTATTCTAAAACATTTGGATTGACTGATATTACACGGGATACATAGTGAATCCAAAATTATATATATCGGGACAAAGATCAGCTTCCAATAATAATACTTCATGATGTTCAAGATATTGTTTCGACTTATGTAAAACAATGGCACTCAAATGATTCCCCTCTTCCAATTTATTTTATTTATGATCCTTATAATTAATGAATTTTATTCCTTATTAAACCTTAATGATGAGATATTTTCCAATTAACATGATTATTGGTCTCCCATTTCTCATTATAGAATCCATATTTTCCTCTTACACACTCTTTTATAGAAGCATGATATATTTTAAATCCCCCATTATCTCAAACTATTTATACCCCGAGTCCTATTTTAATGAATATGTAGTGATTCTAAAATTTTATTCCTTGAGGGAAATAATAAAAAACATTTTTCTATATATCTTCTTAGTGTTTTATTTTTCATTTGTGGTCATTTTTTCCCATCTATTTTTGATCGGATTTTTTTCATTAAGTTAATCGTAAATGTTGTGCAACATTATACTCTATCCTAAAATAATAAATGAATATATTCCTAAAATATTGTAATCAATCTATAAATATAGTTATATTAGCACTAGGGTCCAAATTCATGTTTTTTCCCTTCCCCTCTATCACATAAAAATGGCCATATGAAATAGTAAGAACATTATAATTACAAATGATGTGAGTTGAAAATAAATATTGTTAATATTATCATAGCCCCAAAATTCACATCATGTTTTCATTAACCCTAATACTATATATATTTCATCATTATCACAATAATCTATTTCCATGTAACTAATCTAGGATCATCCTTTTTATGGTCCATGTTGTATGAAATTAAACTCCAATAAAACCACAATCCATTAATCATCAAATTTAATAGTGTATATAATGTTAAAACTATAAAACCTTAAAATTTAGAACCATGTCGGTCCATAAAACATGACCTTAAACTGTGTGCTCTTTTTCCAAGTCGTACGATCTTAATATATCAGATACACATGTTATTTAAATCATGAAATATGTTTTTTACATATTCAATGATATAAAACCATAAACTAAAATAGTATTTACCAATACTTTTATAAATTAAATTACGATAGTTTGACTAAATAAATTCATTTTTATGAAATAATGATAGAGAAAACACATGTGCTAAATTTTTTATATTGTTATTTTATTTCTAGATGGATTTAAATGTCATGTAATAACCATAACCATTTATAATATATCCATCAAATAGTGATCATATAAATAATATATATAATGGTTTTGGAGGGTTTCTATTTTATAAAGACAATTGAAGTGATGGAAATAACTTGTAGTATCATGCCATATGAATCCATTCTATCATATCTTTTGAGGGAGGTAACATCAATAGCCTCTACCCTTGAGCATGTCCATGTTGATATTCAAATACTGAAGTAAGAGTGAAACTGTTTTTGGGAGATGTTCAAACTCATAGATATCATGGGCCATGGCCTACTTGCCGATCCACCACAAGAAAATCTCACAATTGCACACCTTACCACTATGGGAATTTTTTAGTGTAATAGAGTGATATTAATATAAAGTGTAATATATTAAAATTTTAAATTATTATAAAATAGTGACTATATTTGTCCTTTATTTTTATTATTAATTTTTAAATGGTCGGATAATGATTTGGTTAAAATTTATATTTTTATATGATGAAACAAAAATTATATTTTTTAGAATTGTATATTTTCAATCATGATAGACGATTTTAATAAATTAAATAGTTTGTTTTAATAAATTATTTTTAATAAAACATTATAATTTCATAATGTATAATATTTATAAATGATTATATTATTTTATGAAGACAAATATTTTATACGGGTCAGGAAACTCTTATTATAAAGAAAACAAGTGTTATTAAATGAATAAAAAATTTTCATTTTAAAGTTTAAATTATCATAAATGTAGATATTTATATATAAAAAATATAAATTTTAAATCATCATGTTAGACCTAATAAATGGTGATTTTTTCAATACATTCAAAGATAATCCTATTTTTCAGTTAAAATTAAATATGGTATAAATATATAGTGTGTATTATGAAATAATAATGACCCAAAGTGTTATAATATATTTCAGAATTGGTATCCACAACAAATATATATATTTCACAATTAATGTATTGTTTGGTAGGTTATTTGATATATTTTATAAATCCTTATTGTGTTCTACAAAACATATATTAATTTTTGTTGTTTTAAAAATAATTTTTCAATAACATGACCCATATACACTTATCCATGCGTAATTTTTTTTTTTGAATTTGGTTCTTGTAATTATAAAATAATTAAAACCAAACATATTTTGTAGAGAAAATTGGAAAAAAATTGGTAATGCATGCAATTTTTCGTTATAGTATCATATAGTGTAAAAGAAATTTATTTAAATTAATAAATAACTATTTGCAATTTTTCTACATATGTCCTACCAACATCTCATTCTTCTTCCCTAATAACCACTGAAACACTACATTAATATAAAATTATATCTCTTTATCCTTCCCAAGGTGCCCCAATTCTCTCATGAAGAACCTCCCATGCTTTATGAAGCACACTCGAATGATAGGGGATCCTCACATTCCCCCATTTATTTAACAACCTGTATTATTTAATTCCTTCATTCCACTTTTTCATCTGGGAATATTTATTTTATACAAACCATTTAATTTCTTATGATACACATGTAATGAGATACCCATTTATCTATCATTAACCACATTTATAAACCAGTCTATACACCAATTATTCTACTGAAATTATAATTCTATTTTCATGGTCAAACAAATTTATAGATAATACCCATACCCATTTCAACTCACGGATATAGAACTAGTTATAATTTTATCTATAAATAATTAGAAATTGTGGTATATGAGAATATATGCATCCTTATTTTATATGATATACATTAAATACCTTATCATGTACATGATATGATAGTGGCAAGTTTGAAGGGAATTATATATCCGTCTATACCATTGGGTAATGTTTTAATATCATTATTTTCAATTTTATGTTCCTGGGGGGTTATCTTATAGATATAATTTTATGTTTTCTTGGGGGTTAAAGAAGACATATTTTTATGATGCAATGTTTTTTTCTTCATATTCTTATATTATCATTATGTTATGATTTTATATCATGAATCATTATTAAATATTATGATTCATTACCCTCTTATGAGACCTTGATATTCCATATTAATCCCATGTGCTATTTTACATTATTTTATTATTTGATTTCATCTCTGCTCGGTTTTATAGCTCACCCATTTCATATCTACGTCCCTAGGTTGTCTTAGGTTGTTTTAGATGCATGACTGCATTTTTATACAGTTTTAATGACATTTTCAAGAAATTCAATGTATTCTTACTGAAGATTATAATTATATATACCTAATTTACCGAACACAATTGAATTGATGATATAATTTTTTTTATTATATATTCTATTATTTAATAAATTAATAAATAATTTTTATTAGAAAGATGGGTTATTAGAGATGGTATCATAGAAAAAGAAATTTATTTTTGGGATAGAAATTACAAAACTCTAATGGAATTATTAAGGATTAATCAAAACCTAGGAAAACATCCCTAATTTTTAAATATATATATATTAAGTAGTTTATATGACAATAAATTCATTTATATATACTAAAAGTGGATGTGGCCAGAGAATAGATGCACCTAGTGGAAATAACCCCAAAAATGGTTCATTGAGCTGGACTTAATCATTACCTAGTGTTTGATAATTAAAACTGATGCACAAATATATTTATTATCCCATGAGATATGATTTTCGATATTTATAGTATCCTTAAAACCCATTATTGAAGGAGAAAAATGATAAAATTATTTTATTTTTTTAAAATAGATCATGTATAATATAGATTGAATCCTATAAATTCATTTGTTAATTAATATATTTCATTTATAATTTATCCTTATTATTTCTATAGTTTCCATTTTATGTGTTTAATTTTCTGAAAATTGAAATCCCTATATATAATTTTTATGTATTAAATTAGTATATCTGAATAAAAATTCTGAATGCATGAATTATTATTTATGGTTTTACACATTAATTTTTTATCATTAATGTTTATAGTATCAATATAAACACCATCTCTAATTAATGAAGTCGAGTTATTCATGATGATGTCAAATTGTTAAATTATTTCATCACAAAAATATAACTCGTCCCTTGTCTAAATTTTTAAGATTTACAAACAAATGAATATTTTGATAATTCCTTTTGAGTTAATTGATTCAATTCTAGGTATATATTTTCGTTATTTGTATTAATCAACCATAAATTATCTAATGAAGGAAACCACCCCCAAATTATTAATCATCCTATGATTCAATGAATGATATAGGAAAGTGATGAATCTTATATACTTTCATAATCTAAGTGATAGATATTATTTCCCAAAGAGAAAGTGTGTCTTTCTCAGATTATTGAGAAAAATATAAAGATAATCCTTCATTTCATTGCAACTGTGAGGGAATTTTCTAATGTTTTAACCAATGAATTCCATGTTCCCACTCCTAGAATTGAGGTTAATTTAAAAATTTAACAAATACCTAGGTATTTTAAATTATCCATGAATCCCTATATAATGGAAATTTATGAAAATAGTTATATGAAGAAAAGTATTGTAGATCATAGATAAAGGGTTTGTATATCTATGTACATTACCATGGGATACATTGGTCTTATTTTAAAAAAAATTATAATTTAATGCACCTATATATTCAATATAATGAAATAAATTATATCGTGATAAAGAAAAAGTATCCTATAGTGTTGATTGATGAATTTTTCGATCAGCTATAAAGATCCTATAGTTTCCCTATAGTTGATCTTTTATCTAGATATTATTATGTAATGTTAAATAAGGTTTATATCTTCATGATTTTTCATTATAAAATGTATGGGAACTATGATTAAATTGTAATTCTATTTGAACACACCAATTCCCCAGTGGTTTTAAGGGTATTAACTAATATTGTCTTTTGATATTACCTTGAAAAATTTGTTAATGTATTAATGGTTGATTTTTGTATCTACTCCAAATCAAGGAGAAACTTGAGAAGAATTTTATTTTTGTACTGAAGAAATTGGTAAAGGAATAGTTATTTTTGAATTGTAGTAAATTTCAATTTTGTTTCATGAATTTATCATTCATGAGGCATGTTTTTACTAGCACAATGATATATTTTTATCAATCAATAACTTTCGAAATTTATTTATGGACAAAGACAATATCTATGAAAGAAATATGAAACTTATTTTGATTATCTATGTATAATCATTGATTTGTGAGAAACATATCACAATTTTAAAGTTTAATATAATTGATTAATTAGATGGATTAATATTTTTCAAGACTAATGAATGAAAAGAAATATTTAATGTTCTTATGAAGAGTATAATACTTACACTAGTTTATACATTACCCACCAATGGGAAAATAATTGTTATATAGAGTAATGAATCCAAAAAGTTATTTTGTTGTGTACATGTGAAATATAAAAAATTGATAGGATTTGGTTCTTTCTAATTAACGATCCCTAACCAAAACTACCCAACTCATGATATTTATTTTAATGATGTGAAATTCACACATATGATGTAGTGACATTATCACTATGGAGATTATTATGATATATATACAGATCAAAAATAATTCAAGTATATATTCTCAAAAAATGATCACAATATGTTCCAATAAATGTTTTTAGATATGATCAATGGTTATCATTTTAAAATATACTACAATCATGGGAATGTAAAAATGTTTTAGTTTATTTGAGAAGAAAATATATTATAACTACATGTGATGAGGATTAAAATGTATCCAATATTCTAAGATATGAAAACTGATTCATATGGGAATAATAAAATAATTTTCATCCTATTTTTATCAAATTATTCTTAAACCATCTATTATTTTCTGAATCATGGAGTCAAAAAAAGAAGGTGATTTTTTACAAAATAAGAAATAAATATTCTTGTATTCAACTTTTTTTATTATGGTTTGATAATCATATGGACAATGGTATGTGTCCTATCAGAACCAAAACATAAGAGGGAACATTAGGATGATGTTAAATGATCATCCTTCTCTATTCATCTAATAAGTATTGAGATATGTAGATATTTGAATAAAAAATATAGTAGTATAGTATTAAGAGGGATATTGTAGTGCTTTTATCTTAATTCTGGTTATTCGAAAATTTCATTGAACTATGATAGAAATCTAATTGTATGTGGAAACCTTTTCATATACTTTTATAGATATAATAAAACATAACCATGGATTTCATCATAAGACTCCCAAAAAAGCTAAATAAAATTAGACCATATTCTTAGTTTTCGATCTCTATATAATGATCCCAAATTTTATTTCTAATAATAATTATTTATCTCTTTAACAACATTCTGTGATATAAATAAGATATACTATACGATTTAATGGAGTTCCACTCTATAATGTATTTGATCAAGATCTAATGTTTACCTCACGGTCTTGGAGAAGCCTTCAATAATAATTGGGTATATAACATAACTCCATCATTGATTATCAATCATATAAATATGTTGAGTCTAAAATCTCCATTCAAACTCTGGAGGATATGTTGAGATAATTTTTAATTTATTTACATGAATTTTTGGAGAAAAACATTCTCATAGAGGAGTTACTATATAAAAAAATTTCTATTATAGAATAAAAATAAAACACCATGTGAATCTTTATGGGGGGAGGTTTCAAACTACAACATGAATTGATGAAGTTGGGGGAGGAATTGGATGGGAACTGAGCATATCTATGATGTGTCAGAGAAGGATTATATAATTCAATTCCATATGAAATATGAAAAATTTCAGCATAACACAATATGTATAGAATCATTAATGAGATGTAGAGTTTGTGTTTAGGGGTAATGTGTTCCATAATATATGTCTATAAAATAAATTTAGAAGGTTTGGAAAGTATTGAAGTCATAGTACATGATATATAATATCCCTTAATGTCTTCTAGCACATTATAGTATTTTCCTATCATCCATCACTCCCACCTAACATATCTAAAGTATATGACATGTTCCACGTATCAATCAGGAGGATGTAGATAACAAACCACTCACATGTACCGAATGAATAATTGGTACCATTAGTGAATGATATATTATAGTATGAGAAACTGGTGAAGATCATTGATCATATAGACTAGGTTCTGAAAAACGATACTAATCAATCGATCCACATTTATGGAAGAACCACATATTTGAGAAAGTGGAATAAAACCGAAAGAGGTAACAAATATAGAATGAAATTCAACTACTTGTTTATGAAATTAATACTTCAAGCATCAAATTTCTGAATGGGATAAAAATTTAATTACCTGAACTTTTAATAGTCAAATTTCATATTTTTGAATAAATAAGTCAATAATTAATTAATATGGTTATAGAAAACTCATGAACCACTATTGGTATTTTGGAATATTATATCCTATCATATATAAAATAATATTAATTTTCATAAACATTGATAATAAAAATATTTAAAATTGATCTAATGATTAGTATATATGAATAGTATTGATAAATCCCAAATGACACAAATGAAAGAATCAATTCCCTCAACCATTAAGATCATAAAATATAAAGCCCAATTTTCATAGCCTCCGGGGGTGATATTAATAATTTTCATTATCCGTAACCAATTCCATGATGATATTCAACAGATTAATAATGTGATAATACACTTACAATAGAACTTCAAAAATTTTGACATCGTATCCCAATCTACGTTTGACAAACCACCACACAGAAATCTCACAACCACACACCGTACCATTAGAAATGTTACTAGAGTAACAATTATATATGTTCCTAAAACATAATATATTGATTTTTAATATTTTTATTTAATATTTATTATATTAATACATTGTTATTATTATTTATTTATTAAGTATTAGATAATGTGTTTTATAAAATATGATATTGATATAATTAATCATAAATTATATTTTTCAGAAATGTATAGATTTAATATATAAACTACATATAAATTAATTCAATAATTTATTAAATAATAGATATGTCTCTAAAATATTATTATTGAATAATATTAATTATATAAAGATGATAATATAATTTTATAAAGTCACAAATAATTTTTTTAATGGATATAAAATGATTATTTTCAAAAGAGAGGTAATTTTCAATAAATGGTACTTTTTTATTTATAATTTTTAATTCTAATACAAAGATATATTTATGTAATAAATAAATAGTTTTTTTGAAATAAGTTTGTTAAAATTATATAACAATTAATTTTTCATAATTAGAGGATATATACAAATTTTTGGGAAGAAATTAAAGCTAATATAAATACATGGTATGTATTATGATATCAGAATTACATAAAAGTGAAGAAATGTATCTCATAAAGGGTTTAAATGATATATATACATCTTCAATGTAAAATAATGTATATTTAATGATATATTAATAAATTTATTAACACTTAATTATTCCAAAAAAACATATATTAAACATTATTGTATTAAAATCCATTACTTATAACCATGACTCACTTCCACAACACCAATGGTATTAGTTTAAGAATTATAGTTCATAACCATTTATTTTTATTAAAACAAATATTATTTGGTATAAATTCAGAGATAAATATTGGGAAGGATAATTTTTTCCATTACATTATCATATAGAGTGTAATATCCAGGAAATTACATGTATTTTTTTAAATTATATGGAATTATTTCAAGATCAGACACTCTGGGGGAACCTGATTCTCAAGCATGCTGAGCCAAGAATAGAATTTTGATTTTTTGTTGTGTTCACTTTTGAAAAGGTGAGAGTGGGTATTTCAAACATTTAAACCATTTCTTATATGATAAATATGAGGGAACTATTGAACACAGAATTGAAGGATTCATCTAAAATTGACACAACATCGACTGGTAAGGGTCGATTCAAAAATTTTAATTTTATGAATTTTTGTAAGAAAAAATAAATTAACATGAAAAGTTATTTTATTTGTTATTCCAAACTGTTGGGCAGTGCCCCGGCGACACTACATCGTGGTGACAAAGCAGTAAATAGTTTCATTAATTGAAACACATTAATGGCTTGTAATCATGTTGCATAAGGACACAATAATTAAAGCGTGATAGATATGATGTTTCATAAATGAAACAGAGTAATGACGCAAAGACCCAGTGTAATAGAAACACATAAAAGTGTTATATTTTTTTTTAACATGTTGGAGAATGGAGTATTTCATTTGGGGAATTTCTCTTACAAACCCACATCGATAATTATCTCAAATGATGAACAACAATTGTTGGTGAATCGCCAGCGACATCGACACACCTCGAAGAACGAAACCATAATGTGATGAATGCCAATGAAACATGAACCCCTACATACAAACAAATTCAATATCAAACACATTGATGTCGGGTTTGTTTTTATAGGTTTCCTTGTTCTCCATTTTATAACGATGAATGTGGATCAACCCATGAATAGAATGATATGTGGATCAGTCGTTCTTGTAGTAGGGTTCTATTTTATGGGGATTATTATATCAATATTAATTTAATTTTTATTCAACTAAAAATCTATATCCCATATTTCAAAACCTCTAATGTGGAGGGCATGAGCCGACACAAATAAGTTCTGATCCCATAAGTCTCGTTCATTTTGATCATTATTTGTGGGTGCATCATCGAATAGGATGTAATGATGATTTGAGTCTATCACAGGAAAGATGAAATCCCTTAGAGGCGGTAGGCATAAGTGTTGTGAATAATGGACCACCGGAGAAAACTCATATTTCTGCAGAAGAACCCATTGGTTCACTGGCCCTGGGGATCACTGACGGGGGCCCGCAGATGTGGCCATAGATGGGTGGTGGCTTGACACGATGACAATTCGAAAGAAGCATTGTGGCTGACTCGGGTTGTGGTATTGTCGAAGGAGCTGCCAGCATCTGTGTTGAAGCTGGTGGGGGTGCACATGGCCTCTCGGATGTATCTAAGGTACCGAGGATGTGACACCATGCCACATGGCATGTGAAAATGCCATATTCAATCAATCGTATCGTAGTAGGTTCCACAATAGATAACCCACATGGAAAGGGGATTGATGGTGGATTCTAGCCACGTCTCGTCGAGGAAATATACAGTCCTTTAGAGGTTGTATAGAAGAGTGCCTAGTAGGCCAGACACGGCACAACAGTGTGGACCCACCCCATCGGGCTGGTCCAGATGAGACCGGGTTACCAGGAGACCCAAAGGGCTAGGCCCCCGAACGAACCAGGCTAAACATGATGACCCAGACCTAAACCTGGTTAGGTCGGGTCAGTTGAACTAATCTGAGGCATGTCGGCCCACTTTTCGGGTTGTTTGGGCTGCTCTGACCAGGTTAGAGAAGGCCTATATGCAACTGGAACATGCATACTATAACACCAATAACATACAAACTAGGTGTCTTACTGATGAGTCGTTATCGGTGTTGGAACCCTTTCTACGAGGAAAATCATTTGGAATATTATAAAGAGGATTTAATGGAATTTGAAATATGACGAATGGATTGAGGAGTGGTACTCTCGGAATCTAGCACACTACATGCGGAAGCCCTATGGTTGGATGAGACCTAAGAACTGTTGACAAGAGACCTTGTGTAGATCAACATTGATTGCCTAGTGGGAAGCATCTCTGTGTTAAAATGAAGTACCAGGGTGGGGAGCATCTCCAAGTGACCTTGAATACCCATGGTAGTCGATAGGAGGAGTACCTCAATAGGTCTAAGTTGGAATGATGCTCTATGTGACCCAGCATTCCCACGGTGGGGAGTGACACTGTGTGACCCATCATAGACATGGCACTAATTAGGTACGAGTACCACAGTAGTCCAAGGTTAGTGGTAAGCTATTTTGTGTGACTCAGCAGTCCCATTTTACTCATATAGAAGGATTTCTCTAGCTGGACGAGGTGTTCGATGATAGGATAGATTTGTATTAATTTCCGACTCAAGATTATACATAGTTTTAGATTTATTGCTTCATATTCTTCTTTTAGGATTTCATTGTGGTATTTATTTGTTTGTTTTTGGTACCTAATTATTATATTCTTACTCTCCCCTGTACGGGCTCTCCCAACACATGTTGTGTCTCGTGCAAACGATTTTCAATATGATGGAGGACTTGGTGGCCCAGCACCAGGTGGTTCCCAATGAGACAGTCATGTGGGGAATACTTCCATGGATTCGAGTGGCTAATCTACACTTACCCAGTAGGTGTGGTATTCGAAGGATGTCTATGATAATTTCCTTCTACATTCCAGTTTTCAGTTTATCTATTCATAGGTTTGTATTCTGGCTCACTTGGACTATTGGTTGTACTTTCACGTAGTGGTTGTTTAGTTGTATGCATTTGTAACTTTTTAGCATTGGGACATTGTTGCATGCTCTTGCGTACATGTACTAAAGAAAATTCCTCCAACATATAGGTTGAATCCTTCATCGCTAGTCGCCAACCCCTATCCTTTGGGAGGTAGGCTTGGGGGATTCACGAAATGAGTCATGACGGATGGGTTAGAGAAATTGGTATCAGAGGTGGTTGGATATACCATAAAGATCGAGAATCTGTTTTTTTCTATATGGGGAATTTTGTGCAATATTTCGAGTTTGACTTAAATTTTATGTGAGTTTAGTATTGGTGTGGTGGCTGATTTATCCATACACTAGGAAATTAAATTCTGCTTTTCGGTTCGATATAAAAAAAACACTAGTTTCATGCATCATATCGGAATTGTGTGTTTTCTTATGTTCATCTCAAAATAGATTTAGACCAAAAGTTATAATCATTTAAATGTGTTATATCTTGATCTGTATAAAGAAGCCTCCACGTGGACAACCTTCATGGATTTTGATGTGTGACCTGAGGAAATCCAACATAGCGATGAGTTGTTGGTTCAGGGACCAATGATATATAAGGCCACACATGGTGGTGCATTAGTGTTACCACCACCCGTTGATAGGAAGTTACTACCGGCGTTATCGGTAGTGGATGCACAAAGGCTCAGCACCTTTCATGAGTTATAGAGGTAGATACCTCCCCAGTTCAGTGGAGAGACAGATCCTCATGCTGTTGAGGACTGGTAGGCGACAATGATGCGGGTGTTCTGCTTATTGAGGATACCACTCGACCAGATGGAGATCTTAGCCATGATCCTTTTTCTGGGCTCGGCAGGGTGATTGTGGAGTTTGGAGATTAGGACTCATGATGAGGCGACCCTCTCTTGGGCCAACATCAAGCAACTTTTCCAATAGGTGTTCTTCTATATGACCTTACACTCGATGCGCATACAAGATATTCTTCATCTATAATAGGGTAGCATTCCAGTGGCTTAGTACTCTTTGAGGATTAGATACCTCTCCTTCCACTCCACATACATGCTTCGGGACCCTTTATTTAGGTTCCAACCCTTTTATAAGGGACTCAAATGGGTGATATGGGAATCCATGGTGTCTCTCAACATCCACACTCAGGTTGGGGTGCTAGAGAAATCCCTTCTTGTATAGATAATCCTAGAAGAGCAGGCACTGAAAACCAGAGACACCAACAAATATTAGGAACCAGAGCCTTCAGTAGTGAGCAGTAGGTATTATATGTGGGGACCCAAGTGGGTTTGATATTTCAGGGGATTACACCATGATAAATGATTGGTGGGGCATGGACACTGGGATGTTAGGGTTAGCAGAGTTACATGGAATGCTACTCGTGCAGCAGGTAGGGACACATTGATTGTGACTATCCGACCTATCGCACATACAATTTGTTGACAGTCGAAGGACCACCATGGATGATGTAGAGGTTCAACCGAAGAGGTCCGTAGGATAGAAGATGAGGTAGGGGACCAGAAAGAGTAGAATGTAGTGGATGATGATATGAGTTACAACAACCACCACCCCCAGGTGGTCAACTATGGCCTCAAGGAGTAGGTGGACAGGGGTGAAACCAGCTTCAGGCAGTGGAAGTATATGACAATGACACAACATATATTATTAGTGGTAGGATCTATGTGTTCTCCACCTTAGCTGTAGTTCTTATATACCTAGGTTTTAGTCACCCTTTTCTTTTCAGGTACCTCTTTTGAGGCTCAGAGATTCTGGTGGAGTTGTTGGCTAGATCTTTACAATCAAGACTCATATAGGTTGAGATTCGGTGATTACACACTGGTTATGGTGGAGTGATATTACTCTAAGAGTCCAGGGTTTCTGCTGGTATCTTCTAGTAGTGTAATTTAGTCCTTAAGACTTCATCTTGGGAATTTAATTGTTATCTACAGTCCATGATGATATTTACTATATTATGCATAAAGTGTGGTGTGTCTGTGAGGATGGGACTACGTTTTCATTCATTGATTATAAGGGAAAATTTTCATCATAGGATGGAATTTCTCGAAGAAGGATGTAGTCGATCACACACCAATTAGCTATCCTCTCCCTCAGTGTGGTGGATGATAGGAGTCCATGCTCTATTTTAGTGGTTGATAAGTATAAGAATGCCTTTCCTGAGTATATTTCAAGACTACCTCGTCACAAGGAGGTTTTCTTCATCATCGACATATACCATGGGATGACACTGATATCCATGTCGACATATTGGATGGCTCTCATGGAGCTTTGTGAATTGAGGGTACATTTGGAGTACTTTCAGGAGAAGGGATTATTGAGTCCTTGTGTTTCACCATGGTCAACCCTAGTGCTGTTTTCCAAAAATTCAGACAAGAGCTTGAGGCTATGCATGTACTTCCTTCCGCAGAAATAGGTGACCGTGGATAATAAGTATCCACTTCCAAGGATTAATGATCTCTTCAATTTGCTAGAGGGGGTGGTTTTTTAAGATATACCTCGGATTAGGTTATCACTAGATTCGTGTATGATATGAGGTTGTACTGAATACGTGCTTTAGATTTTGGTATGGACACTAAGAGTTCTTATTGATGACCTTTGGAAAGACCAATGGTACAGTAGGGTTCATAGGACTCATGAACTGGTTATTTTAGAATTACCTCGATCGGTTCATCATAGTCTTCATCGATTAGATCATGGTGTACTCTGAGTGGAAGGAGGAGCATGCTAGACACCTTCGTATAGTCTTGGATACACTCAAAGAGCACCAAACTTTAGATAAGATCTTCATGTTCTACTTTTATATTCGGGAAGTTCAATTTCTAGGACATATTTTCTCGAAGGATGGATTTGAAGAGGACCGGGAAAAGATAGAGGCAATGCTGTCTTGAGAGCCAACCAGGAGAATGATTGAGGTGTGGTGTTTCATGGGGTTGCATGGATACATCTAGAGGTTAGTGAACGAATTTTACAGATCAGTAGAACCCTTAACATCTTTTAAATAGAAGGGAAAACCCTTTTTGTAGATGTTTAAGTGCTTCCATTGTTTCCTTGAGTTGAGGTGGAGACTAGAGAGTGCCCCCATCATTAGACTACTATAGGAGGGAGTTGGGTATGTAGTTTTCTACGATGCATCCAGAATAGGATTGGGTTGTGTTTTAATGTAGGAGAGATTAGTGATTTCCTATGGCTCACAGAAGTTGAGGTAGCATCAACATAACTACGCCACACAATATTGAGAGTTAGAAACTGTGGTATTAGCTTTAAATATGTGGTGGCACTACTTGAGTGTTGAACAGTTCACCTTCTACTTTGACCATAAGAGTCGCATGTATATCTTCTCATAGAAGGACCAGAACATGGGGAAATGGTTTTGGATGGAGTTTCTCCATGAATATGAATTTTATATTCTCTATACTCTTGTGAAAGGAAATGTGGTGGAATACATGCTCAACAGAAGGTATGGTTTACAATTGTTGAGTGAGGCAATAGGTCAGCTAGCCGCAATGCAGATATCAATCGTAGAAGATTATAGAGTAGCATAACTTTAGTCAATGACTGTCACACCACCACTCTTAAAAAGATTTATGAAGGTAATGCTTGTGATTATTGACTGCGATGACTGACGTGATCAGTTGTCCACAAGAGAGGCTCCTGATGGATTTTAGATAGGTGGGGAGGACATCTTTTTTTCATAAGATGCAACATAGTTCCAGTAATGTTTTCAGAGGAGTTAAGGGAGTACCATATTCCCCAATTGGTGGAACATCCTTTTGTGTTAAAGATGTATCATGACCTCCAACTTCAATACTGGTGGTGAGGGATAAAGTAATAAGTGGTCGATTTCAATTCACGATGCCTCACTTGTCAGCAATTGAAGATTGATCAATAGTATCATGATGGCTTGGCACAACCAATTGAGGCACCTAATTGGAATTGGGATGTTATATAAATGGACTTCATGGTAGGGTTACCACACATGTCCAAGGGCCACAATTCTATCTAGGTGATCGTTGACTGACTCCCTAAGTCGGATCACTTCAAACACATCCGAGAGAAGGGATCGGTAGAGGAAATGGTACACCTCTACATCCAGGATATAGTGCATCTCCATGGAGTTCCTTTAATGATCATCTCATACTGTTATTCATGCTTTACATTATATTATATTAAGTGGTTTTAGGAAGCATTAAGGACTCATTTGAGATTGAGCACATCCTTTCACCCTCAAACTAATTATTAAATAGTGCAGACCATACAAACCTTATCGGACTTGCTTCGTGATTTCCTCCTTGAGTTTGGTCACAATTGGAAGAAAAATCTTCCACTTGTGGAGTTATCATACAACAAAAACATTCAATCCACCATTTTCATTAAACCATTTTCGGAATTGTGCGAGTGGCCTAGCAGATCACCTTTATTCTAAATAGACCTAGGGGAGTTAGCACTCATGTGTCCAGAGTTGGTATGGACGACCACTGAGAATGTTTAGATCTCCATAAGCAGATGAGGACTACATAGAGCATGCAGAAATCAAAACGATCATTGGAGATGGAGACCCTTAGTGTTTGAGGAGGGATACCATATGTTCCTTTAGGTCACACCCCAATGGGGATCGCAGAGATTTGGTCGAGGCGATAAGGTGTCTCAAAGGTTCATTGAACCATTCTAGGTTCTTAGCAGATTTGGAAAGGTGGAATACCACATATATCATATCTCATAGATTCAGCAAGTGCAATATGTTTTTCACATGTCATGAATGAGGAGGTATATGCATGATTCATCACACGTCATCAACTAAGTTGAGCTGGTCATTGATTAGGGGGCATCTTTTGTGGAGTTCCTAGTGGAGATAGTTGATCAAAAGGAGTGAGGCCTTCATGGTTGTTTGATTCCTTTAGTTCATGTTTGGTGGAATTATGTGAATCTCTATAAGAGAAAATGGGATCCAGAGGCTCAGATTCATGCTCAATACCCCCATTGAATTGCTTAGCCTTATTTTAGCTTATGAGGACATGATGCATAAAAATGGGGGGAGTAATTTAATGTCCGAAATATTTTGTGTAAATTTAATTTTTAAATTATATAGAATTATTTCGAGATAAGATGCTCAAATGGTACCTGATTCTGAGCCACAGTGAGCCCTGAATATAATTTAGATCTTTTTTAAGTTCATTTATGTAAATGTGTTTGTGGGGTTTTCTATATTTTTAACAGTTTCTTGGATCAAATATATGAGGGCATCATTTTATTAAGAATAGAGTTATTCACCTAGAATTGACCTAACTATGATGAGTATGGGTCATCTGTAAAAGTTATTTTTCAAACATTTCCGGAAAAAATAAAATAATTTAAAAAGTTATTTTATTTTATTTTTCCAACTGTTAGGTGGTGGCATGGCAGCACTACGGTGCGACGACAAAGAAAAAACACATCACCTTAAAGGAATCTCATTAATGGATAATAAATGTACAGCATAACAACACATTAAATTAAGCATAAAAGATGAATTGTTTCATAATTGAAATAGTGTAATGATGCGATGAGACAACAATGTTGAAATGATGAGACCTATTTTCAATTAATTGATTAACACAATGTATAATGATGGATCAATAAGTGTAATTACTCTAACTATCCTATGGTGAGAATTCTCTCTAATGATGAATAGAGAACACTGGGGCATCACAAAAATCATTCAAGAACCCTGAAAAATGAATCCAAAAAGCGATGAATGCCAATTGAACATTAACCATCGCGGATGTAATGCTTCAATGATGAACGCATTTGAATTTGGGGATTGATTGTTTTTTATGTTTCTCTATTAATAATTATAAATTGATGAACGTGGATCAACCAAAAAACAACATGATCTAAATGTCATTTGTTCTTGATGGTGCTTTACTTTATCTGAGGATTTTTTATCGGGATATATTTAATTATGATAGAACATCAGGTCTATATCCAAGGATTGTAACCCTAAAATGTGGAGAGTACAGGACGACAAGAACTAAGCCCTATCCCCTCTGACTTTTGTGTTTTTTTAATTATTCATGGACTCTCTTTGAAGCAGAGGAATGAAGGATTTGAGGCCATCACAAGGAAGGTGGCATCCCAAGAAGGCCATAGGCTCAATTGGAACAAAGAACAAACCCCCATAGCGGACCCAGGGGTCCACAGAAGAACCCACCGGCTTGTCGGCACTGACAATTGCCAGAGGTGGCCCGTGGTGGTGGTCGCATGACGGTGCCAATGTGTTTGGAGAAGCACCATTACTGGCTCGGGCCATGACGGTGTAGTAGTAGCCACTAGCCTCTTTTCTGGCAGCGAGTGCACAGACGCAACCACCCATCCACATCGGAGGTACCACGGGGGGCGAGCACAACCGCCTGACCATGTCAGAGGTACCACAGACATGGAACCACACCGCGTCGCATGTGGCAAGGTCGTGCTCCACCGACCATGGAGGAGGAGGTAGCCTCACAGACGACCAGTGGTGAAAGGGGAGAGGATATGGAATCCAGCTGCATCCTATCCATGTAAGATTAAATCATCTAGAGGTAGATCCAGTATGGCGCGATCCCTACACAATAGTCCAAACCCACCCCCAATGGGCCAGATGAGTCTGGGTCTCCTAGTGATGAGGTGTGCTAGACCCCCTACTGAATCAGGCTAGGTCCAGCAAGGCCAGGCTAGAATATGACATTCTAGACATGAAATGGGTCGTTTTGGGTCATTTGAACTAAATCTGGGTTTGTCAGGCCCTCGGGCCAGGTTAGTTGGGTCGGTCGGACTGGGTCAGACCAGGCCTAGACGTGACTGGCCCCTATTTACTAAAACGTCATTAACATACAAACCAGGTGTCTAATTGTTGAGATGTTTGTGAAATTGTAATCCTTGTGAAGAGGTAGATATTTTGGAATAATCTTAAGAGGATTTTGTGGAATTTGAAATTTGATGAATGGATTGAGTAACAGTTCTCCTTGAATCAATCACAATAAGTTCGGAAGCCCTTCAGGAGGCTGAGGCTAGAAGACTACTGACAAGAAATCCTATGTGGATCAGCTATGGTGGCCCAATGGGAAGTGTCTCTGTGTGACATGATAGGCCCATGGTGGGGAGTGGCTCTATGTGACCGGAAACACAAAGAAAACTCAACAGGAGGAGTACCTCAATATGACCAAGGTGGGAAGCGGCTCTATGTCACCCGACATTCCCATGGTGTGAAGTGACTCTTTGTGACCCAACATCCCCACGGTATTCATCAAGGATGTGTACCACAATAGTCCAAGGTTATTGGGAAGAGTTTTTGTGTGACCCAGCAGTCCCACTGTACACATAGAGGATGAGTTCCCTGATAAAACAAGGTGTTCGATGAAATGACTGATTGGTCTTACTTTCCTACTCTAGATTATAACTACTGTGAGTTGTCTTGTTTCATGTTTTTAGTTGTGGATTACTTTTTGATTATTCCTTGTTGGTTTGGTGTCCCTACTTAGTACATTTTTACTCACCCTTGCACGGTCTCCACCCACACGTGTAATGTCTGGGGAAAATGATTGTCACCTTGATGAAGGATTTGGTAGCCCCGGACCCCATGGTTCCCAGTGAGACCCGGCCGGTGGGGAATACTTCTATGGCATCCATAGGCTACATTACACTTACGCATCATGTGGGGTTTTCAGCGGATGACATTCAATGTTTCCTTGTACATTCCAGTTTTCAGTTCATCTTTATTTGGGTTTGAATTCATTCCCATTTGACCTAAATTTTTTATTTTTACTCAGTGGATGTTTAGTGGCATGCATTTTTATATTTCAATCTTTGGTACGTGGTTTCATGTGTGAGCATACACGTACTCATTAAAATGCCTCATAGATGCATGTTGATGCATTCAGTTCTAGTCTCTATCCTCTATCATTCAAGAGCAGGCATAGGGATGTCACGGCAAGGGCCCTGGGGGACAGGTCGTTATATAGAGTCTAAAACACATGTTTTGTAAGTAATAAAAAACACACCTGTATTTTCATATATAAATCCAACCAATATAATGAAATATCCATTCTTATAATTATTTCATGTAGTATAAGTCACACAAAACCACATAAAAACACAATAAAGTCATTATTAATGTAGAATAAATTAAATTATTGTCATATATAGATTTTTAGAAACATATACCGATAGAATAAAAACATGAACTCTATAATAGTAATATGACCCTTATGAATAGTAATATGAAGAATAAAATAGTAACCTCACCTATTAAAGTATAAATTATATTTTTATATCCTATAAAGGTAAATATGATGTATTGATATCATTGAATATGTAATTAATAGTTTTATAAGTGATAAATAAAGTGTTAGTGTTTTTGTAATTTATAAGAAATAAATTTCAATATTATAATAAATATAATTATTCAAAATAAAATTTATTTTCATAAAATGTATTCATTAATTAATATTTTTATGTCTTATATTTATAATTTAATTTAATGTCAACTTAATTAATTTTGTAATGTGTTATTAAATAAGTTATAATTTTAGAATATTTATTTCTTGAGTAATTGATGGTTTTATTTACAAAACAAATTAATAAAATTTTGAAATTTATTATCAAAAAATTTAGTTTATTTTTTAATTATAAAAATCATGAAAAGGATAGAGTGAATTTTTATTATTTTTATAATATTTTTTATTTTTGTGTGAATAATGAAATACTGTAATTTACGGCATATAAACATAATATTTTAAATAAAATATTACACGAGTCATGGATGATTTAATCACCATTGGTAACAATTAAAATGACCTATTTGATATATTTAGTATTAATAATCATTATTATTTCTTTAATTTAGACAAAAAATAAAATATAGAGTAGAATAATTAGAAAACCACCCCTCCACCATGATAAATACCATGTCTCACCACCTCTTCTCCTAACACCTATCAAGCCTTTATAATTGAAAAAATTCTACTAAAATGTACTCCCAATACCCTACCTCGTTTTTAAGAGAATTGTTTATTAAAAAAATACCAAATCCAATCACCTAAAGAAGTTATCAAGATGAAGGGATAAAGTGGTAAAACCCACATCCATTTTATTTGAGATTGTTTTGATATTCTTTTTTGTTTTTATCTTCTACTCACTAAAAATTGTCTTAGTTGAATGGAAACTATATTATATAATATATATAATATAATTTTATCATTTTAATTGAATAATTCTTCATCAACTCCCTTCTCCTGTCTTTTGTATTTTAAGAATGAAAACATCATCCGTAAGGTGTCGATTTACACCCTTCATGGATGACATTCATTCATTTGTTAATTCCCATTTCAAGGATGGTCATAAAACAATTTTTATGGTAGAATAAGATTATATTATATGTATTAAAACTTATTTTATTTTATTTAACCTATATATATACATGATATATATTAGTATAAAAAAACTAATTTTTGATCATCAAAAATGATAACTTTATCTAAATGATTGTTAATAATGATTTATATAGTAACTCATCCTCTTTTAAAAAATCGTATTTTGATATTATATAAGTTTCAAAATAACATATATGTTCATTTCTAGATAGATATCCTCATTATACATGATTTTACATAAACATATAAAAGTAAACCAATCACAAAAAACAAGGAAACTAATTCTCATAAATGATGAAATTGAATATCATAACCCATAAAAAGGAAAAAAATGAACATAGAAAATTTTTATTAAATATAATACATGTGTAATATTTTTTAGATTAATTAATTAGTGGATTTAACATTTTTATTCAGGATATTATGATCATGTGTAGTATCGTTTCAGACATAAGTTAAGGGATTATACCCAAACCCCCAATTTTTCTTTGGGTTACTCTTTCTCTCTCTCAGTCTCAATGTAATGATTCATTAATTATATGTAAATATTATAAATTTTTAGTCTATGTTTCAAAATAATATATCCATATAATGTCATCCATCTTTGACAGGTCAATACATGTTTTGGAAAGCTTCACTTTCTAATTATTCATTGTAAGCAATCATAATTCAATGGAACTTCCTTAATTCTTACACATTTTCAAGTTCACTCTATAATATATTTTAACCCACCTATATTTTTATAAATTAACTAATTATATACTAAATAAACAGTCTTCATTCTATTATACTTTTATACAAACAATTTTTTTCCATTTTATATAAATTAGAATGATTTCCCTTAAACTGAACTAAAATGTTTTATCAATAAAGTATCTTAAACACTCTTTTCAATTATATCTGAAATTTAATATCATGATTTTGATATATATTAATCTATTATTTTACATTTATTATTTAAATACATCCTTTCATGGAAACCATTATGATATTCCCAATGGATGTTTCTTTTAACATGATTATGATACCCAATTATTTCCATGGGTAATCCTTATATTTTACTTTGATTGATTATATATGATTAATTATGAGGAAAAAATATTCATTAACACATTATTATGGGTGAACCTATATAGTTCTCTAATGAATTGGGTAATGTTTAGTCTCATGAGACTGCATGTGCAACTATCTTGGTGGTTATCCTTGACTCATGCTCCATGTGAAATGGTCATGGTGGTTAGCCTTGACTCGTGCCCCTCCATGTGAAATGTGAAATGACTCTTGATAAAATCATGTTTTATTTTTCCACCACATTACTATGATTCCATTGTTATATGATCCCATATTATACATTTTATTCATTATTATGTTTATTCATGTTTCATGCCTTTCATATAATCATGTTATTCTTTCTAACACATGTTCTATGTTTTATTAATTTGTTTATTTTTTATTGGGATCCTAATCTCATGCAATTTGTTCATTTTTTTCAATGTCATCATATTTAGTTATATGAACTCAATGGATTTTAGGATATAATTATGAATACTAATTAAATGATGCTCTTATTTTGGAATCATGATATTTTTTATGTACCTAATCTCCAATCCACTAGACTTTAAGATCCTTGTCTTATAATTGTATGTTTAATTATGCTTAAAATCATGTAATGATATGTGTAAAGGATAGGGTCACTATTTTTTTATTACACGATGGTCTAGTTATTTTTTCAATACTAGAAATATATCACTTTAGTAAGAACCCTATGGATTATACTATGTAATAGGATACATCTCTATGTTTCGGTAGGTATAGCATGAGTGCATTATCAAGAAAATAAATCCATGTCTGGATAATACTTGTGGAAATGGTTTTAGAATAGTTGTACATAGGATTAACAAATCTGAAAAGGTGTTTTGGGACTAAATCAAGGTCACCTAGTACATCAAAGTGGGTCTTATTATTCACATAGTTTAAAACTCCTAGGGTAAATGATTTTCTAAATTCATATACTCAATACAAAACACTATTAATGGAATTAAATTTCTCCTAATAAAATATAGTAGGAAATAGATCATGGATAATATAAATTGAAACCTAGGGAATCACAAGTTATGATATACTTTTCCTTTCAATGTTTATCCTTTATGTTCAATTTTTCATTTTATTATGCTTATTAGTTAAGTATTAAAGCCCCCAAATTATGCATTCTGTTTCTTAGTTAATTAATTAGAATAGAATAATTCTTTAAAAAAATTTATTTGATATGATATTTGTGACACGCCATGCTTCCATGTTACATTTCCCTTTGAATAATGCACAATCGTGCATTGTACACAACATCGAGATTCAAACACATCGTGACAAATCAATGTAGTCGTTATGAATAGTAATACCAATTTTTTTTAATATTATAAATTTTATCATTCAATATAGACTTAATTTTAGGATTCGTAATATCGAAATTAGCTTAGGGTTAAATTTTTGCACTTTTCTGATAACTTTCATATTTTTATGAATAGTGAAAATACTAAATTTTAATTAAAAACTATTTTTTTAAATCAAAATAATTTACATTGTTAAATTATACTATTGACTGGTTTTAAAGTATAATAAGATTAAATTTTTACCATTTAATATAATGTTGGTAATTGGATGTAATTTCATATTTTAACTATACATAAACAGGTGTCAATATTTTTATAGTTATTATTTTTTTAAACACGCTTTTTTGTTTTGACAGTGGGAAATAATTTTAAATTAATCTATTCCACTTATATGTTTTGAATTATAAAAATGGATTCCATATTTATAATCATTAGGTCCAAATAACTTAAATAGATAACTTTTATTTTTATACATTTTGAATAATAATTTCGGTAAATATTTTATTTACCATGGATAAAGGGTAAATCCGGTAAGTAAGGGTAAAAATAGTGTTATAATAATATTGAATTAACCTAACACATGTACTAACCCTATTGGATGTTAAATGTCCGACAATGGGCATCTTGGGGTCGATTTTTGGACCACATGGAGCCACTTGTATGTTAAAATGATACATTATATTTATTAAGTTAAAGTAAATAAAAAAAATGACATAAGCATATATCTTTTAATAAAAAAATTTTACATTGAGTTAGACATTTTATCTCTTTGACTATAAATATTAATTATAATGTTAAATGACATCCAACATAATGTTTTTTTATTTATAATTTATAGACATTGAATAATTAAATTTATTTATGACATAATGATGATGTAGTATTTTCATTATTAATGAATGAATCAAATAAATGGAAATATAAATGTTCAAAAATTATAATTTGAATGTTTTTATGCCATTCACGAATTTAATAGGTAAATACTACCTGTTATCATTGATTAAATTAATTTATTTCGAATTAATATTGTTGTTAGGACTTTATGAAATGTAAATTATTAAATTGTGTGAAAATTGACATAAATTAGTTTTTAAAATAAATATTATATTATTAATTGATATAATATTCCTAAAAAATTTATGGTTCGGCCAAAAAACATATATATTTATTGGTGTATCATTAATGAACCACATGAGTTTCTCTTGGACATTTATAATAAGTTTATTGACAATATAATATAAAAATACAAAGAGACGTGGTAAATGTCAAACTATTTAACTTAGAGTTAAATCTAAAAGATAAAGTTAATATAGTGACGATAACCTGTCTAAAACATATTGATTGAGTATTTTTCGACCCATACCCACCATAGACATTAAGTAATCATTTTTGAGCCATTATAAAACAAAAATTATTTTATTATAAAATAATATTTCTAGCTTTTCCTAAGGTGCCCCTCACCCCTCTTATAAAAGGGAACTCCCCCTTACCTCATATTCAAAACATAAAGGACTTTTTCATGGCCAAACCCTTCCCCAATACCCTCTAAACTGTCCTCCATTAATCCTAGAGGAATTCCTTTATTTATAAATCCAACCTAACGAGCCCTCTTGATTAAATCATAAGGAATAACCCGAAGAAGAGGTAAATCTTTAATTACCTCTTTCAAGTTCCGTTCTTCTTCAACATCCTCATACTTTGTTATTTCAATTAAAAAATAATAACTCCCATATATTCTATATACTGTGATTTTATTAAAAATATGTTACAACAATTTTCATTATTCTATCAATCCTTTGAATGACATGTCACCATAAGTGTGTATGTACGACATACCGTCTCCACGTCGTGGTGTAATTTCTATTCAATACATTATTATTTGGATGGGTATAATAATGATGTGTAATTTAGGTAAATAATAAATATAACTTTATAATTATTCTAGATATATTATATACCATATATTTACATTCATTTTTAAAACAAAATAATGATTTTGTCACTCGTGCGTATGTACGGATTACCGTCTCCACGGACGTGATAAGATCCATTCACCTTCATAACCATTCAATATTAGATATCATTTGGTTATTAAAAATAATGATTAATATAATAATATCATTATGTATATGAGTCAAAAACATCCTATAGATAACAAACACATCTTATGTATCAAAACATATAACGGAAAACGAATAAGTTAACACCAGAAATGACGATACTACTAAAATATCATTATCAATGAAATATTAGAAGTTAATATATGATATAATATTAATTTATATGTTTATTTAGTAATTTAAAAACATTTATTCCACCATTATACAAGAGGATAACCTACCCTTGACACAAGGAAAAGAATAAGGTAAGGGTTAATTTCACAAACTCTTTATTATTTGAGGTTATTTTATACGTTAGTATCTACTACGACCCCTTTATCATCCATATCAGTGTCATAAAAAAAAATTTCATAGCATTTTTACTATTTACTAGACTATTGGTTAATGTCATTTATACCCTTATTTGATCTTATTTTTTTAAAGGAATCTTTATGTTTTTTTCCAAAAATGGTACTTTATGACCGTTTACAAAAAATTAAGGTAATAATGTTTTTTAACTTATACGGTGGGTAGGGTTCTTCTCCACCATTTAAATATCATCGAACCTTCACTTAAAATCGTATAAGAGTATTTTTAAAATTAATTTTTTTTATAATTATGTTATTCTTAAATTGATTTAAAAATAGAAAGAGATATTTCTCTCAAATATTTTTAATTTCATCTATGTCAACATCTTTTGATAAATTTTACACTTGTTTGATGTTGATTTATTAATTATAAAAATATTCCATATTGTATTTATGGTATTCTGATATGTTTGACTATGTATTATTTTTTATAACATTCATGGTTTATGGTTAATGTATTGACATTTCGTATTCTAGTTTTAATATGAGTGTTTATGTTATATTTCAACCTATTCATAAGATGAATGTATTGGAGTAGTATGTTCCGGGTTGGGGACCGGTAAATGTGAGACCTCCAGGATCGGGTCCAGTTACAGTTGACCCTCTGGGTTGGAGTTCGGTTACAGAGGCTCTTTCGTTTGGAGTCCGTTTAAAGAGGCTCTCTGGGTTAGAGTCTGGTTAAAGAGGTTCTCTGGGTTGGAGTCCAGTTATAGTGGCTCTCTGGGTTGGAGTCCGGTTACAGAGGCTCTCTCGGTTTGGGTCTGGTTACAGTTATCCCCTAGGTCCCAGGACGAGGCCATGAAACAAGAATTATACTTCGGTACTAACATTCCCCCATTATGAAAATAATATTAATGTTTCATGTGGTCATTCAACTAATAGAATATTCATGACTATGTTTTATTATGGTAATATTAACTTAGCTCATATTCCTACCATAAAAGTATTCATGTTTATTATTTTTAAAGGAATGTGTTTTCAATTATTCACCACACCTAATATTTATGTTATCTTCCACTATATTGCTTACCCATACTTGGAGTTTATTTCACCCCTACTTCTGTTTCATTTTCCCAGGATATGAAGAAGTTAGTTACCAGTGACTTGAAGACATAATATAGGAGTCTTGGATGTTTCTAATGGAATACATTAGTTATGTATATGAAATCATGTTGTAAATTTTAACTTATGTAAGAATATTGCTTCTAAGGATACTAAACTGATCGGTCATTCAGGACATGATTTTCTATGTATCATGCCAATATTATATAATAATAAACCAACTCTACGAAACTAGGGTTGTGGCATTACAGTTGGTATCAAAGAATGTTTAGTAGAAACCTTGGAATCTAGTTTTAGATAAACTCTGATTAAAGAATATTAACTTAAGAAATACATTGAAGATTAGTATAGAATAACTTCGTCGAATTTTGGTTAATGTAGATATTTTCTGAGGTTTCCATGCAATACATCCATGTATGGATACGAGCAGTTAGAGGAAACTCTGGCACACATGTACCTAGGGGTAAAACCCGAAACAACTGCTTTGAGATAGACTCTAACGGACACTAGTGCATGACCACGAGCCTTGATGCACTCTTGGTTACGACACTCCATGGGGATATTCTTAATACAATTCTCATTTTCATTAAAAATCATTATGAATGATTTATTTGTTTATACTTCCTCAATGAAAACATTTTTTTGATTATGGATTATATCTATAAACTGTTCAATTTATGTTAAGTATTTTACAAGTTTGGAATTAAGTATTTTGATTCATAAAAAACTATAGTTTATTCCATTTTTTAGAAATGGAGAATAGTGGAATGAATGGAAATTGTACCAATCCACGTATTCCATGTAATGATTTCCCACATACTCGATATAATTATAGGAGAGCTAGTGATGCAACTGGTGTTGATCAGATTTTCTCTATACTGGGATAACACACTCAAGTTATGAATAATAAACTCACTCGTATGGAGATCCTTGATCGACAATGCGGGGGATCAATGTTCGATCTCTTCATGAGGCAACAACCACAAACATTCAATGGGAGTAAAAATCCATTATTAGTTGACAAATGGATAAATTCCTTAGAGAAAATATTTCACACTTTGGGGAGTAGCGATAGGGAAAAAGTTGTCATGGTAGTTTATCATCTCACTGAAGATTCTGATCAATAGGGGTCATTGATTCAAAACAAAAAGGAAGATGATGAGGTATCAAATATGGAATGGAGGGACATTAAATATATTTTCATAGAAAAATACTTTCGTCATGACCATCTAGCAGATATGGAAAGACAATTTTAGATTTTGAGACAAAAAGGCGAGAAGAATGTCACGAAGTATGAAGCTATCTTTACATGGTTAGCAAGGCATGCAGCAGATTATATATGAAACCCAAGGAGTAAGATTTATTGATTGTTTGATGGGTTAAAACCATTTATCCATCAACCATTATTCTCAAAATCCTTCTCGTCGTATGAAGATATTTTCTCGTGTTCTATGATGATAGAAAAAGAATTATTTAAATCTTATGACAATAAAGTAATGCCAGAGAATAAGAGAACGATGGAGAAATGATAGATAAAGGGAAAAAGGGAAAGAAATATTTTACATTATGTGATGATTGTGGGATGAAACACCCTAGTACTTGTCTAAATGAAATGGGAATCTGTTACAAGTGTGGTGAAAAAGGACACCAAGCTCGTGATTACAAAGGAATGAAAGTTGTTGTCAATGTTGAATCCTAGAATTGTAGAGAAATGGGTCATTAGGAAAATGAATGTCTTATGAACCAAGAGATCTTACCTAATAAAATTTCAAGGGAGGAAGGCCAAGCTTATGTTTTTCCTACAGTTGAAGTGGAATAATTAATGTATTTGTGTTTTTTTGTACTCCAAAATTATATTCTAATTATAAGAATAATGTGATATATATAACGATTATAATACAATACTAAATGTTTTCATTATGGATTTAATTTGATTGATGTAATCAAATTTTCATTTTGTAACAATAAGAGAAACATTACTTTGTTTGGGTAATCCGATTTTACCATTGATTTTGGAATTTAAGGAGCTTTTAGAGAGAGTCTAGACAGAGGTATTTTGAACAACTATAATGGTTTGAATGGATTAAGTTTTACATTGGATAATATAGTTTAAGGTTAAAATTTTTCATATAATTATTTTTTTTAATATTATAATACTATAGTTTTAGGAAAATGATAACTTGCATGCTGAGCGATAACCCATCACATCGGACAAAGCTGCAGGAATCGAACACACGACCAATGTGCAACATGGATTTATTACTTACCACTAGCCTACAAGAAGTCCCTAGTTATTACAAAATATTTTTCTCATTTAAATGTTATATTTTAATATTTAGAACTCTATATGATAATGATAAATAGCATATTTTTTATGTTCTATTATCTTTTAGAGTGAAATATTAGTTTGCGTTAGAAATTTGTTAAACGATGGAACATTACTTGTCAGGTATATTTATTTTTCACTTTTTCTATTAAGAAATTTATTATTAAACATTAATTATGGGATCTTAATACCAAAAATGTATAATCCAGATACCTTATTTTTGTTGAAATGATGATATTTAAAATCATCATAGATTGATGGTTTTGAGGCCCTCAATTTTACACGTGTTTGGGAGTGATGTCCTCAATCAGTCCATAGAAATATTTACAATTTTCCTCCAATTATGTGTCTGTATTTTTCACCAATTTTCTCATAATAGTTATCCTAATTTTGTGGGGTCTTTTCATTTCCCTTTCCCTCTTATAAAGACTAAATTTTATTAACCCAATTTCTGATGTGGGACTTCCGCAAAGGTAATTTCTATTATAAACCGTAGAACAATTTAAAATTGTTAGGACACAATTTATTGAAGGATGGTAAAATTTAACACTCCGAGCTTCCACGTTTCATTTCCATTTGAATAATTCAATACCTTTAATTGTACTCAACTTTGAGATTCTAACACACCGGGACCAATCAAAGTAGCATTTATGAATAGTAATACCCGATTTTTAAAATTTTAAAAATTTTATCTTTCAAAATGGACTTCATTTTTGGATTCGGTATATTAGAATTATCTTTGGATGAATTTTTGGAACTTTTCTGATAACTTTCTTATTATTATGAATAGTGTAAAATACTAAATTTGAATAAAAAACAACTTTTTTAATCAAAATAATTAATTGTGTTAAATTTTAATTTTGAGTGGTTTTAAAGAATTATTAGATTATATTTTTACCATTTAATATAATTTTGATCATTTGATATAATTTATTTTTTAAACTGTACATAAACAAGTGTCAATCTTTTGATAGTTATTATTTCATAAAAACACGATTTTTTGCTTTGACAGCGGGAATTAATTTTAAATTAATCCCTGCCACATCTTTGATTATAATTTAGAAAAATGGATTCCATTTTTAGATCTAGGATGTTCAAATTGTGTGAATGGGTAAATTTTATTATTAGAAATTTTGAATAATTACTTTGATAAATATTTTATTTACCATTATTAAAGGGTAAATTCGGTAAATAAGGGTAAAAAATAATATTATAATAATATTAAATTATAATAACACGTGTGCTAAACCTATTGGATGATAAATGTTCGAACATGGGCATCTTTGGGTCGATTTTGTCACTCCATGGAGCCACTTATAAGTTATAATGACACTTTATATTAATTAAGTTAAAGTAAATACAAAAATCACAAAAGCATATATCGTTTAATAAAAAAAAATTACATATGGATATAAATGTTATATATTTGACTATAAATATTAATTAGAAATAAAATAATATTTCCTACATAAAGGTATTTTATTTATAATTTTTAAACATTGAATAATTAATTTTTTTTATGACACAATGATGATGCGGTATTTTCTTTATTAATGAATAAATAAAAAATGGTATTATAAATGTTAAAATAAACATAATTTGAACATTTTTATGCCATAAAATAATTTTATTGGACAATATAACATGTTAGGATTGATTAAATTATTATAGTTTTAATTAATTAAGTTGTTATGACTTTAACAAAAATCAATTATTAAATAGTGTCAAAATTGACATAAAAGAGTTTTTTAGAAATTATTATATTATTAATTGATATAATATTATAAAAAATATAAGGTTCAACCAAATTTCTTATATAATGATATTTGTATCATTAATTTACCACTTTGGGTTCTCTTAGATGTTTACTGTATGTTTATGAAACATATTATATAAAAATACAACGAGACATGGTAAATGTCAAACAATTTAACTAAGAGTTCAATCTAAAAGATAAAGAAAATTTAGTAATTCAAACTAGTCTAAACCCTATTTGTGGAGTGTTTTTGGACCCATATAAACCTTATAATTTAAATAATTTATTTTTGAGCCATTTTAAATAGAAAATTATTTTATTATAAAATAATATTTCCAGCTTTTCTATAGGTTCCCCTCACCCCTCTTATAAAAGGGCACTCCACCATACCACAAATTCACATCTTCAATTCCTTTTAGATAGGCCATACCTTGACCAAATACCCTATAAATTGTCCTAACTTTATCTTAGAGGCCTTCCTTTAGTCATAAATCTAACCTATAGAGTCTTTTTGATCTAATCAAAAAGAAGAACCCGAAGAAGAGGTAAATATTTCATTACCTCCTTCAAGCTCCTTTCTTCTTCCACTTCCTCATTCATTGTTATTTCCATTATAAAATAATAACTCCTGTATATAATATATAAATATAGTTTATAAATTTATTTTACAACCATGTTCATTATTCTATCAATTCTTTGAATGACATGTCACCATATGTGGGTACGTACGACTTACCGTCTTCACGTCATGGTGTAATTGTAATTCAATACATTATTATTTGGATGTGTATAATAATGATGTGTAATTGATTTAAATAAGAAATAAATCATGATAATTATTATTTATATATTATATGACATCAATTTACATACTTTTTTATATCAAAAGAATGATATTGTTTCTCGTGCATACGTACGGATTACAGTCTCCATAAACGAAATAAGATCCATTCCCCATCATAAACATTCATGAATAGTTTGCATTTGGTTATTAAATATAATGTTTATGAAAATAAATAATTATGTATATGAGTTATGTATATCCTATCCATAACAAAAATGTCTTATATATCAAAACAAATAAAGGAAGATTAATCAGTCATCACCCGAAATGATGATACTACTAAAATATCATTAAAAAAGAAATATTAGAAGATCATTTATGATATCCTATTAATTTATATGCTTATTTAATAATTTAATGACAACAATTTTACCATTATGAAAGAGGTTATCCTACTCTTGACCTAAGAAAAAAACAAGGTAAGGGTTAATTTCACAATCTATTTATTATCTGAGGTTGTTTTATACGTGTGTATCTTCTGGGACCTCATTATCATCCACATCCGTGTTTTCATAAAAATTTATTTCAAAACATTTTTATATTTATTAGAATATAGGATAAATTAATTTATATTCTTATTTTATATTTTATGTTTTTAGAGGAATATTTCTGTCGTTTTCCAAACAAGGTTCTCTATGACTTTTTTGACAAAATTATTGTAAGAATGTTTTTTTAACTTATACGACATGTATGATTATACCCTAACGTTATAACATCCTCGAAGATTCCCTTACAAGATTATTAGAAAATTTCAAAAATAAATGTTTTCATTATAATTATTTGACTCTTAAATGATTTCAAAATATAAGGTGATATTTCTCTCAAATAGTTTTGATTTCATCTATGTCCACATCCTTTGATAAATTTTAGACTTCTTTGAAGTGGATTTTTTTATGATAAAAATTTTCCATATTGTATTTAAGGTTTTGAAATATGTTTTAATGTGGATGTTCTATTTTTATACTATTCATAGTTTATGGTAAAATTATTGACATTTCATATGATAGTTTTAATACTAATGTTTATGTTTATTATAAACTCTTCTTAAGATGAATGTGATGACCTAGAATGTTCATGTTTAGGGACTGGTAAAAGTAATACCTCCGGGTAGGGTTACAGTTACAACAGACCTTTCGGGTTGGAGTCTAGTTAGAGAGGATCTCTGGGTTGGAGTCTGTTTATAGAGGCTCTCCGGGTTGGAGTCCGGTTACAGAGGCTCTCCGGGTTTGAGTTCAGTTACAGAGGCTCTCCGGGATGGAGTTTGTTTACAAAGGCTCTCTGGGTTGGAGTCTAGTTGCAGTCAGACTCTATGACCTAGCTTGAGGCCATGACACATGAATTAAACTTCGGTACTATACATTCCCTCATTATAAAAATAATATTGATGGTTCATGTGTTTATTTGACTTGTAGAATATTCATGAGTATGTTTTATTATGGAATTATTTACTCAGATCATATGTCTTCCATAAATGTATTCATGTTTATTATTTGTGAAGGTATGTGTTTTCAATTATTCACCATGCCTTATATTTTTGTTATCTTATGATGTATTTCTTACCATTACTGAATGTTTGAACTCACCCCTTTTTTATGTATCATTTTCTCAGGGTATGTAGATGTTAGTGATGAGTGACTTGCAGGCATAATCTTGGAGTCTTGGATGTTTCTAATGGAATAAACTAATGTTGTATTTCTTTCCATGTTGTATAGTTGAAATTATGTATGAATCTTGCATCCACGACTACTAAACTGATCGGTCATTCTAGATATGATTTCCTTGTATCATGAAAATGTTATGTAATAATGCACCGACTCTGGGAAACTAGGGTCGAGCCATTACAAAATGTGACCTTCTCCAAAATGATATGCCATGTATGATGGAAACAGGTGCTTAAAATGTCGTTAAAATACTTTCTCAACTAACACATGTTATGAATTATATCTTAAATCATGTGGAACTACCTACTATCCATAAGATAGAGAATGTTTCCATCAAATCCTTTATATGGAAAGGTCCACCCATGTTTACTAGATCTTTTATCCCCATCTACATAGAATATTAAATTATAACCATTTGAAATATATTCTTTTTCTTAATTTTCTTAGATGAAGAGAAAGTTGTGCTTGAAATCATTTTTTTTGATGGGGTTGTTGATTGATGGTGTACAATGATAAAAAACATAATGTCCATGGAGGAAATTTACTTCATGGAATGTTAATTTTCAAGAAATTATTTTTCAATAAATATTTTCCCCGAACCCTCCATTTAATGATTCAAAGGGTATTCCTAGGTATATAGATAAACGAAGATGAGTATATTAGGGTATATGAATAAATCATTAGATTTATTACAAGATATGCCTCATACATTGTCATGAACATCGAAGGAAATGTTTATTTCTTCTTTATATTGATAAAGTAATGTCTATGAAATTCATAAAAATATAAAACTTCAATAGTTATGAATAGATTGTTTGTTGGGCCCTCATGGATGAAATGGAGATCAAAGACTCTCAGTGGTTCATTGTCCTTTTGAAAATAAGAGAAAACAGAGTCTAATATTGGTGGATCAGGAAATAAATTCTATTATAGAAAGATAAAGTAATATCCATCATTTCATAATTCTGGGATAAATCATCCTAGGAACATTCTTATTGGAACATATAAATTCTAAAAATGTGGAAGAATGGGGAATATAGACAATAAATGTGGAAGGGGTATGAATAATTCCACTAATGTGGATGATTAATGGAAGGTTCAGATCATCACTCAACTTGTAGTGATGTGCCTCAACTACAAGGAAAATGGAAATTAGGAAAACCAATTCTCTAATCCCAAGTTTGTTAGAGGAAATCATCAATAACCTAAATTGAAACAAGTAAGGTCATAGGATATCACTTCTACTGAGGTGAAGCCAGAAAAAAATGTGGTGAAATGTATGTGGGTTATTCATTCAATAATAGAGTATGTACTATTTGATTCATGTTCTATGAATTATTTTATATCCTATAAGGTTTATAAAACTATTAAAACACACCTTCAAAATATAGAGGTTGAGTTATCTATAAGAATAGAGAAATAAAAATTATTAAATCCAAAGTATATAACTCATCCCCTATAATTTTTTTATTGAACCATTCATCAAGTCGTCTCTAAATTTGGTGCATTTTGATGGTGTACAGGGAGTGGAATGGCTATATCCAAATAGATCCAAATCAACTATCTATAATGTGAGTTCACTATTTACATCCGGAATCATCCTCCAATTCTTTAAAAGTGTATTGAGGAAAATCAATATTGTTAATAATAATCATCTCAAGTGTATATATTACTACCGTATGATAATACATATCCTTCTCAGATGGTATTGAAAAATGAGATAATCATTAATGAAAATATTACCATTATGGTGGAACTACACATATGGGTTCCCTATAGAATTACCTAGACTTCGTCCGGACCTAGAAGTTAATTTCTCAATTGAACTTATTCCTAGATCTCTGCCTAAATCAAATAAAACTTATACAATGGCCATTGTTGTGCTGAAAGAACTAAAGAAACAATTACAATTGAATTTTTACAAGGGTTTTATATACTTGTGTGCTTTACTATGGGGTGTACTAGTACTCTTATTCAAGAATAAGGATGGGTCAATTCTCCTATTCATAAATTAAAATTAGCATAAAAAATCATAATAATGAAGAATATTACCAAACATGGAAAGAAGACATGTTTGATCAGCTATGTGTGGCCATTTTTTCCCTATGGTGCACCTCTGGTTAAGACATCACCAATTAAATGTGAAAGATGAATATATTACAAATAATAACATTCAAACTAGGTATGGAAGCTATGAGTTCATAGTGATTCCCTTCAGACCCACTAATGCTCCAGAAATATTCATGGTCTTAATTAATATGGTCATTAAATATTACCTAAAATATTTTGTGGTAGTATTTACTAATGATATTTTGATATTCTCCAAGAGTGAGGAGGAATTTTGGGATAATTTGAATTCTTTTTTGAAGAATTTTTTAAGGGGTAAACTACATAAAATGTACAATAAATGTGAGTTATATATAAAAGAAGAATAATTCTTGGGGCATGTAATCACCAGAAATGTGATATCTGTGGACCCCTCTAATACAATGACAATAAAAGAGGGGCCTTAGACAATATCTGTATCAGATATCCATAGATTCCTTGGTCTATCTGGGTATTACAGATGATGTGTGTACAATATACCACAATTTCCAATCCCAATAACCATGATTAAATGGAAATGAGTGATGTTTTTCTAGACTCAATAATGAGATCAAGTCATTGAGGATCTCAACAATAGTCATATCACTACTACAGTTCTCACACTCTCGGAATTTGGTGAACTATTTTTGGTGTATAGATATCATTCAAAAATGGATTAGGATGTTTACTAATGTAAAATTATAATTTCATGGCATACACCTCTAGTAATTTGAAAATACAAGAGAAAAATTATCCAATGAATGATCTAGAGTTTGCAGTTGTGATCTTTACATTGAAAATGTGACACCTTTATCTCTATGGGGAGAAGTGTGAGATATATATTTAGCACTAATTTATCATATATATATTCATACAAAAGGAGATTAATATTTTCCATTGAATATGTTTAGATCCTATCAGTCATTATGACCTCTTAATCAACTTCCATCATGGTAAATAAAATGAAGTAGTTGATGCTCCAAGTAGAATGAATAATACCTCTTTGTCAATGATGATAATTGAGAAATATAAAATCCTCTAAGACCTACAAAGGACAGACATATGAATCATTAAGTATAGAAAATCAACAATCCTTTCTCAAATGATTTCCCAACCATACCTTGTGGAGAAAATAAATGATGCTCAAAAAAATGTTGTGGAAATCCAAAAGAAAGAGGAAATTTTGATAAAGGTGAAATAAAAAGATATTAAAATTAATGATGAAGGGGTTTTATTATTTGGTATATGTCTATGTATTTCATCCAATACATATGTAAATAAAGATCTTCTGAATGACACACATATATCATCCTTCTCTATTCACCTAGGGAGAACAATTAAGTATCATGATTTCTGAGAAAAATATTGGTTGGATAATATAAAAAATGAGATCAATGAATATATATCAAGGTTTCTGGTATTTCAATAGGTGATGGTAAAAATAAAAAACTCTATGGGAATGATGAAACCATTACCCATAATAAAATGGAAATTGGAAAAGATAACATTGGACTTTTTCATTGGACATACTAAGACATACAGTGGGAACAATGTCATATGGGTTGTTGAGGATCTCCCTAAAAATATGGCTCACATTATATCAATTCAAGATTAAATATCGTTGGATCAACATGAATTATTATAAATCAAATAAGTGTTAATACTCGATGGAGTAACATGATCAATTTTATCTGATCGAGATTCGAGTTTCACCTCAATGTTCTCAAAAAGTCTCCAACTTTCTCAAAATGTGGAGATTAAAATAAGTATGAACTATCATCCTCAAATTAATATCTAGCTAGAAAGGAATATTTAAAGACTCAAAGAAATGTTGAGTGGCCATTCTATAGACTTCAAAGGTGGATAGGATCAGCATCTTCCACTGGGTTAATTCTCTTACAACAATAGTTTCCACATAAGCATCCAAATGGCCCCATATAAATCCCTTTATGGTAAATGATGAAGAACACTAGACTGCTGTGATAAATTCATTAAAAGTAAACTTCTAGGACATAAAATTGTTTAAAAATGAAGGATAAGTTAAAACTAATTTATGAGAACATTAAGGTAGCCCAATGTAGATAAATGTGTTATAAAAACAATCATCAATGATGCCTTGAAATTATTGATAGTGACATTGTATTTCATTGCATATCTCTACAGGATATGATCATGAGATTTGGGAAGAATGGGAAGCTAACTCCTAGGTACATTGGACCCCATGGGAATCTGGATCATTTTGGTGTTTTCGACTATCAACTAGAACTTCCATAAACAATGTCTCATGTACATTATTTATTTCATGTATCCCTCTTGAGTTAGTACATACAAGACCCCCATGCATGTACTGAATTCAGAGGTTGTATAGTTTCAAAATGATCTCTCCTTTGAGGAGAAATCAGTGATGTTCTTGGAATATAGAGATAATGTTCTATACAACAAGACCACTCACCTGATCCAAGTAAAATAGAAGAACCGTCTGTAAAAAGAGGAAAAATGAGTTCCTGAAGAAGTGACGAAGGAGACGTATCGTCACCTTATTCACATTAGAATGTAAAAAAAATATTCTGGGAGAAATTTCATAAGGGAGGAAGAATGTAATAACCAACAATTATACTAATGAAATGTTCCATCTTATAATTTTTTTACGTAGTATGAATCACATAAAGCCTTATAGAAAATAAAATAAAATATTTATAAAGGAAGAATAAATGAAATAAGTTTCATTTCTAGAAATTATAGAACCTATAGCAATGGAATAGTATCATGACCTATTTAATAGTAATATTTCTCTTATGGGTTGTTTTATGACCAATATAATAGTAACCACACATGTGAAATTATAAATAAAATTTGGGTGTCCAATAGATATAAATATGATATTTTGATATCTTGGAAGAAGTAAATAATAATTTTACAAATGATAAATTAACTGTTAGTATTTTAAAAAGATATAAAAAATTAATTAAAATTTTATAATAAATATAATGATTTAAATGAAATTAATTTTAAAAAAATGTATTAATGAATTAATACATTAATTTTTTTGTAATTATAATATAATTTTTTTAAACCTTAATTGATTATAAAAAGTGGTATAAAATTAGTTATAATTTTCAGATACTTATTCTTCGAATAAATGGTGGTTTTATTTATAAATTGAATTTCTACTATTTAGATAAATAAAACATCCTATAATTTACATCATTTTTAAACACAACATGCTGAAAATTCGGAAGGGTAAATTGTTTGGATTTGTCTAAAATAGCTAAATTTTTATTGAATAAGGAAATATGTTAATTTATAGTATATTTACACTATATGTTAAATATACTATTCCTAGATTCATAGATTATGTAAGAATGATTGGTTCAAATTAAAATGACCTATTTAGTATATTTTGACACACAAGTCATCAATATTTATTCTGTTGATGAAAATAATAAAATATTGAGTAAATTACTGAGAGAACACCCCTTCTACCACTATAAATATCACCGCTCGCCACATCGTCCCCTCACAACTCTCACGGCATGATTCTTTTACAAAATAAACTAAAATATCATCACAAGACCCACACAAATATCCAAGATCAATATTTCCTAACAAAACACCAAAACTAATCCCCTAAAGACGTTCTCAAGGAGATGAAATCAAGAGGTAAACACCTCTTCTGTTTTCTTTTAATTTATTTTGATGTTCTTTTATTTTATTTTCTTCTATTATATTACCATTTTACATGTGGAATAAAAACTAAATTATCTTATATGTAATTTAATTCTATCATGTTGATGGAATAATTCTTCATTAAATATTTTCTAATCATTATTTTATTTTAATAATGAAATCATTATCTGTGAGATACTAATTTACTACCTTCATGGATGATGTTCTTTCATCATTCAATTACTCCTTCAAGAATGGTAATGAAACCCTTTTTATGGTTTAACATAATTATATTATATGTTTTCAATCATATTTATTGTTCAGTAACCATTATTTATACATGATATTTTAAATATAAAAATCTAGTTTTTAATGATAAAAACAAAAACAAATTAATCTAAACGATTATCATTAATGATTTCTGTAATGAATTATCATCACTTCTGGAAGAATCATATTTTAATATTATATAAGTTAATTAGATATATATAATTTAAATTCATGAAAACTATATTCATTATACATGATTTTTTGTTCACATATTCAAGTAAACCAATCATGAAAACCATGGAAACTAATTCTCTCAAATGATGAAATTGAATATCATAAACCCTAAAAATGGAAAAAATATAACTTAATAAAAATATAATAAATAAGCTAATGGTTTAAAATGATCACAAGTAATTAATTAAATTATTCAATTTGGTTATTCATAACACAATGATCAAGTGAAGAATTGTTTCAAACATAAGTTAGGGGATTCTACCTGAACCTCTATTTTTTTCCTTTGGGTTAATCTTCCTCTCTCACTCTCTAAATCAATGTAATTTTTATTTATATTTATTTAATTATTATAAATTCTACATATATTTTAAAAATTATATATCCAGATCATTTCATTCCTCTTTGATGGGGTAATAAATGTTTATAATGGATCCCTTTTCAATTCTTCCTGATAAGCAATCCTGATTCAATGGAATATATTGATTTCGTACCCATTTTAATGTGCACAACATAAATTATTTTAATCTACTATTATTTTCATAAATTAACTCATTTAATCATGAAAAATAACATGGTTATATTCTAGTTCTATTAAAACGATTATGTCATTTCCAATTTAAAGAATCTAGAAATTTTTCCCTTAAACTATATATAATGATTTATTTATAATGTTTTAAACACTATTTTAACTTAAATTTAAAATAAATTATCATTATATATAACTATATTCCCTTATGAATGTCTGTTTATGATTTATATACATTCTTTCATTAACACCATTATCATATTCCCTATTGATATGCCTTTTGAAATGATTAGGATACCCAATTCAGTCAATGGGTAACCCTTATGTTTGTGTTTGATTGTTTATGTATGATTAGTTATGTGGAAGATATATTCAAGAAAATGTTATGAGAGGTTCTACCAAATACCACTCTATTGAATTAGGTAATTATTATTCATTGAAAATGTCATGTGAAATTGTCATGATAGATATCCTTGTTTGTGATCCATGTGCAACAATCTTAGTGGTTAGCATTGACTCGTACCCCACCATGTGAAATGATCCTTGACTCATTCTAAAGTCATGATTTATATTTTATACACATCAATATAATTCTATTATTATATTATCCAATGTTATACATGTTATTCCTCATTTTTTATTCATGTTTCATTCCTTTTATGTCATCAAGTTATTATTTCTAACCCATGAGCTATGTTTTATTCCTATATTTATTTATTTATTAGGAATTGAGATCATGCCTTAGTTACATGTATTCCCGAAGTTATAATATTCAGTTATATGAGTTCAATTGAAGTTTGGAACTCATTATTAAGTATAAATAAAATATGTTCATATTTTATAATGATGAAGTTTAATATTGTACCTAACCTCCAAGACACTGGACTTTACCATCCATATATTGTAATTTGATGTTTAATAATGATTAAAATCATGTAAGGACATGTCTAAAATTCTAGGTTCTCTATACCCAACCTCCAATTACCCATCACTAAAAAGCATTTTATCATTAAATTACCCTGATATTCTTTCTATGCCACCATCCAAGATAACCCATATTCTTAAGATGCTCACTCTGGGGTTTTATAAGAAACCTCTCGGGGTATGGGATCCACTCCCTCTCCCCATTCAAGAACATCCTATATATTTTTCTTAGAGTTTTACACTATGTAATTAATGGATTCATTTTTTTACATTGATATTACTATTCATATGATTTTAAAGTAATTTTATTACACTTTTTATCTCACTCATCGCTTTTATAAAACACTATTTACACTTGTTATGTAGCTAAAATATCATGTGGTTTCCCATGTTAATGATTTTTATAGTGAATACTCGTCTCCATTCCCACCGATGGTTATTAAACTAGTTGTATATATCATTCAATTAATTTGAATTTCTATTAATAAAACATGCATTAATTATAAAATGGGTTTGAATTTTCTAAAAAAACATATGTTTTAGGATCTAGGTTGAAGACATAAACATGCTCCTAATATGAAAACTATGAGCATTTTAGAAATTATTTAACCTCCAAATTCATTGGGTATAATTTTATTCTAATGAGATTCTATATATAGTTCATGAAATGTTTTTCTAATACCATAATTTAATTTTTGTCGTCACATTTATATGTCGCATAAGCTTCTGATACCATGTTTCAATTTGTTTATACATTACAATGTTTCCTTAAAGTTATTATGTTATATCATGCCTCAAATTTTCGTATTATTATTTATACCCCTATTATATGGCTTTGATATGAACCTTGGATAACATTAAATGCTTCTCTTTATTCTATGATATTTTATTCCCTTACTAAGAACTATAGTTCACCCATTTCTTATATATATCCTTGGGTTATCTCATTAAGATTTAAAATATTGGTGGAATTTTAGGAGAATGTTATGAAAGAATCTAATAATTTTACTGTATTCTAATAGAAATTTGTTATACTATATACCTAATTTCCAAATTACAATAGTCTTCATGATCATTTGGGATTTCATTATGAGTACCTTTATTTAATAAATCCAGATATATAGTTTATTAAAGAAATGGGTGGTCATAATACTAATCCCATGGATCCTTCATTATAAACATAAACATTATACATAGTTTCCACATTGTATAACATTAAATTATAGTACCCCCATTGTCTAAACATCTTGGACCTACACTGTTTGGACTTCGTAAATGATGTTTGATAATAAACCCTCGTATCCAACTCTATATCCTGAGTTCGATGAACATAAACTAGAAAAATATACTACTGTTCTAATGAGTGTTACTATAAACTAAAAACCCTGATGTCATTAGATATATGACCATAAACTACACATACATAGTAATTATAATATTTTTCTCCTTAGATCAGGAATAAGCCTCATTCTTCTATATCTTTATAGATCCACATTTTAATTTTTCTACAATTTATATTGTCATACATACCCACTAATTTTATCATTCATCTTGTTGTTATTCATAATTTTAAATAGTGAAACCTAAGAGTTATAAAACATTGTTCCATCATCTCAATTATCCAGAAAACCATTTTTCCCATAATTTTTTTTCACCTATAAGTATTCATTTCCTAATATAATCAACTTGATAAATAGGGATATAAATATTCCATTGTGTCAACCCTTCTCACATATCCAGTGTACTCTTCCAATAGGAAACAAATAGCATGATAGAATCCTATAATATTAAAAAAATCCATGTGGTCCCCCATATAGTATTTACACAAATTTATGGAGAATTTTTAGTGCCTCTTACCTTTCAAACAGTCACCCATTGATCAAACTCATCCTATATTCCACTTCATTTTCAATTCAAAATAATATAGTAGAAACATATCTTTTACTCTAAATTCATATTTTTATCCATTAAAAATCAAAAAATCATAGTGTTTCACCCCCTTGTTTCTTTACATATTTATAAGGTGAGTAAATATTTCTTTGAATCATAATCACCTATAATCCAAATATCTATAGGTTACCTAATATTAGTTAATGAGACATTATAAACAAGGCCCCTCCACCCCAATCATGAAATCTATAGTTACATGAATTTCATAAGTTATCTATTTTTTGCAGAAAAATAATGTAACTAGTTGGCTTAATGGATTTATTTGGTTTTTCATTAACTTTATTGGGGGATGAAGAAATAAAAAATAATGAGTATAACTATGTGATACATTCATTTCATGGAATGAAATAATAAATAGGGTTATAAAATTGTTTGGTCCTCTCCTATAATACAATTTTTTACTATAATAGTGCTCAATACATTGATTCCACATGCTCGACAAAAAAAATCGGGTGGATTAATTGCATTTGAAAATATTGGTATAATCATTCATTTTAAGCTCCACATATAGGCACATCATGGTCACGTACACAAATATATTAATTTTTTCACCCAACACCCCTATGTTAATGTAATCAAATAGTCTAGATCGACTTTAGTTTCTTCCATATATCTCATCAGGTGATAATTCAAAAATAACCCAAACAAATGAATGGACATACAACTAGAGCACCTCTTTCCATTATCGAGTGATATTCATAATTATCAACTAAAATAACTTCATGGATATGTTCCTTGTGTCATCCCTTCTAGAGGCATCCATCTTACTCATCTAACTCTAACTTTACCAGGAAATAAAAATTCTTTACACAGAGTTACTAATAGTTAATCCATTCTACCCCAAGATCATATGATATTGGAGATTATTTACCATTTGTATTCCCATCTGTCATAGTGGTGAGTTGTTGATTTGGTGTTGAATTTTTATTAACACCCTTAATTCAGTCACCAGTTAATACTTGGATACAAATGACTATAAATAAGTTTCATCTTCTAGGGAATAGTCATACTCTAAAAATTTATAATTTAATAGATAAATATTTAGAAATTGATGTCAATCTATATAGGCTCTAATTTTTAAGGGGTTATCCTTCTAAAAATTATGTTGTGTGAGACCAAGGGGAAATTTTTACAAACTTCATTATCATTCTTATAATTCAATGATAATATTCCTCACAAAACATTACTATATGAGTCCATTTATTTTTGCTATTAATTTATTTAAAAAATAGATTGAGGATAAAAATCATATGTGATAAAAACTAATGATTTATTTTTAATCTCCCAATAATATTTGTTTATATAATTCCATTTTTGTATTATTTTTCCAAGGGAATTTTTTCATGTTAAAAATAATGTTTAATGAGAATGAGTATTATATGGGATCCAGTTTTTATGAGCAATACATCTATGAATAACAATAAAATCATTACCTTATGTTCTTTTGGATAATTTTGAGAAGACAAAACACTTTCATTGCGAATCCTCAAACATTTTTGCCTCCAAAAACATATGAACTTTTATGGAATCCTATATGTGGGAAATTAAATATAATTTACATCATGTGATCCATTCAATGAAAAAGAAAATTCATGAAATTATTCTACAAAAATTATTATATATGAGGTACACAATTCACTATCAAAAAACATTACTCTCACAATATCAAGGTCTCATGTCATACCATTATTGTATAAATGAGTGTCCATATAAACCATTTTGTTACTCCTTCATGAAGAAATTTCCTACAATATCTCATTCCATGTGGGACCAAAATTCACCAAGTGTTTTCCCAGTAATTAAAAATCAATACACATGACTATGATTTATTACATTGAACATTAATTTAACTAAAATAGTCATAGAAAATTATGTTCATACATAATACCCACAAATACAAGTTTTGTTTCCAATAATTGGTCAATAAGAACATGTGAAATTCTAAAAGATATGCTTATTACCGACATATAGAATATTCATTAAAAAATCATAAATCATACATAATCTCTTATCACGTAATGTTAAATCGAAAGTTTAATATTCTGTAAAAACCTTAATTTGTGATCCTTGAAATATTACAATTACAATTATATTCCTCCTATCATACATAAGATTCTTCTTTGTGGTTCAATATGAAAAACCTCATAACATTATCATCCCCATAATGATATGAATAATAAATTAAATTGAACCTTGATTAAAACCCATTGAAAAACCTCCCCACATGGATTTAAAAAACAAATTTATCATCAAAAGATACCATTATTCACATTCCATAGTATTTTATATTTTATTATATGTTATGAGCACAAAAAAATAACCAACCTCCCTTTGTTTGAAGAACTAGAGACCTTCCTTATAGAATATTTACAATATTCCCATATATTTTATATTCAGGATAACCCACTTATCCAAATTTTATGATAATAATAGAAACCAAAACTACTCCATTTGTGATGATCATAGTAATTCATGTATTCTTTTTATATGAGTACATTAATATAATATTTTTTAATTTCATGTGTATGTACTAAATTATATTATGTAATGATCATAATATAGATTCAATTCCTCATATTATGAGTATAGATGACCAAATATTCTTTATGTTATGTGCATTATATGTACTAAAATGAATTCTTGAAGTTTTTGGAGTTGAATATTAATCATTTCCGTCAAAAATGGGCATATGATTTCCAACTTACCTTCCTTGTGATACATCGGTTATATCATTTATGTTGATGATAAGATATCAACCGCTAAATCATTATGTGATAAGAATAAAATTACCTCTCTGCATATTACAATGTACTTTTAGTGACACCCAAAATGTCTAATAAACTCATACATGACCAACACAACATCTATAGCAACAATGTCATCACAATTATTAAGTTTGAGTATATGGAACTAAATAATGTATACATTTTGATTAAATTATCATTGAATTCACAAAAAATTATTAAATAAAAAATGGATTATATAATTATAAAAAATTACTTATCGATATGATCTCATCTATCATCCTTCAATTATAATCAAAGATGCAGAAATGAGGAACCAAGCAGTAAAAAGGTATCCACCTTTGAAAATTAGAAAATCAATACATATATCCTGATCATCTATATGAATATAGAATATAAAACCATTATGGAATGTTTTCATAGAATTATCAAATATATTCAATAATTAAGATATGCATGATGTACAATCATGTGACTCTCCTCACAATTCCCCATGATCACTAATCGATCTATCCTCATCAAACACTATATCTTACATCATTTTATTCTTAATTTTGTTAACATAATTATCTAGTTAATTTTTCATTTCCATCATCAAGACTATCATATCTCTCATCACTATGTTTTGTGATGGTTAATGAAGATTCATTAATTCACATTACTATGGGATAAATAAAAAGAGATGATAGAAAAAGAATCTGTAGAATGTCATTAGTAAGCTAACTTGAAAATCACCACCACCAACTATGCCTGTGAATTCCCACCATGAAATCATGTTGAATAATCTATGTAGGAGTAACAGAAGGATGGTGGTCAATAAATATTTGGATGACTGTTCCATATTTATCAACATTTATAAATGATAAACCCATAATGTTCAGAATATAAGGAGGTAAAATTATTTAACATAACAATCACTATAATTAAAATAATCTGTGGAAGTAATAAAAAATAAAGTATCTTGATGATTGAGGTAGTGAACATAAATAAAATAATATTTCAATTGAATATCGCCAATGCATCAATGTATCCTTGTTCTTTATAATGAAATAGTGTTAAAATTACAAATATAAAAAATATTATATGAATGTTATCCTCTTAAATAATCAAAAAATATTCCATTCTAGTGTTACATCCTCATGGTCTGTGAATTTCCCTATATAAAGGAACTAAAAATGAATATATTTTTATATAAATATAAATATATAGTAATAATAATTGTGTATAGAAACTAATAATCATAAAAGATGATAATTAATTAATCTAAGACCTAACACATGGATTCAATAATAGTAACTCTCTTATGTAAAAGTTGTTGTTTTAGAAATATCCATTATTTCAAATAGTTTCTCAAAGGATCTATTAGTGGGATATCAATATTTACATATGGAAGATAAATGATTATTTTGTTAATAAATATAATATATCCCCAAAAAATCAATATACTCAAAATCACTCTGAAACCTAACTGAATGGTAGAAACCATGAATCTATATCAATGGAATATTAATATAGTTGTGATGATATTGTTCACTATGATTAAATAGGGGTTTCACCATTAATTATGGTTGTCGACTATGAAACTCTTGAATCAACTAAGTGTTTATATAATATCCTAGCTTTGTTTACTCAATTTTTAGAGAACCGTGATAACTCAGAATGACCTCTACGTATTTCATATTTGTGGGATTATGGACATTATTAAATATTGATAATATGGGTGATATTATACCCCTAGAAAAGACAACCAATAATTACATTGTAATTAATATTGAATCCATCATCATAAAAACTAATATAATAAGAAACATCCCTCAATGTTATGTATCAATCATTAATAAATATGAAAAACATTATATACTAAAATAACCTTTTAAAATAAGGAAAATTTGGAAGACCCTGATAAAATATATTATGGGAAAATTATTTACAAAAAATAAAAAATTATATAAGTATAATAATACCAACAACTAGGTATGAATTCATAACCTAAAACCATATCAAAACTAAAACTAATCTATATATATTGGTATCCATCTTATTTCTTCTAAAAACTATACCTACAATAAATATGCCTTCTTGGGAACCAAAAATTTTATTGCATAGAAATAGGGTGTGGTTATAGTGTAGTAGGCCACTAGCAATGGTGTCCCTCACATATCCAAAATCATAATTTCATGTACAATGTGATATATAAATGTTATGTAAAATAAATTTATGAACATAATAACTGTCATGTGTATGAGTGATGCTCATGGTACTCAAGAGTGAAAACACCTACCTTAGTTAGTGTTATTGTGTCTCAATACATGTTTTAAATATACAAATTGATATTTTTTTCTCAAAAAATTTCACAAATCATATCGTACTTGATCAGAACCAACAATAATAATTTTGTGTTACTACATCTGTAATTGGGCAAAAAGTGCATGCAAGGCATCACATGCATTCCATAACATCGCAAAACCAATAATATTTATCACATCTAATATATTTAAAATGTTCTTCCATGTATCCCATAATTGGTGAATGTCCAAAACCAAACCCCTGTCAAATAACAATCAACCATCACTAAGGGTTTCCATGATAACTATAATCATATCCCAACATTCAATCACTATTAATTCATAAATCGATGGTTTGAATGTCATCCAAACCAATATCAAAATAAAATATTCCATATGATCAAACATGTTCATAGATGATAAGAAAACCCACCCCACATCAAAATCATAGCACATTTATCTATAATTCACACCCATAACTTAGTTAATATCATTAAAAAATTCATGCACGTGGTCAAAATTCTCCCCCAACCTACTACACATATCTCATCCCATAACGTCTCATTTAACTACTAAGAATGGATGGCATTGGAAGACAATATGTTTCACTAATCCATAACCACATAACAAGCCAATCATGAGAAATCACATAATATAATTAATCTATTAAATATATATTTCATCATTAATATCATAAAAAACATATATGTCATGAGTATCACATGGTTTAGAAAATATCCAAACATGGAAATAAACATTACTTATAAATTAGTCTCTAAAGTATGAAATCCATTATCAAATAAATTTATGAAGTGAATCCCCCATTTAATCATTAATTCTTGTATTTCTCAATTTACTATATTATTAAATGAGAATATATCATGGGGCACCTAGTTGATTAATGATCTGAACACCCTTCACAAGTTCCCATAATCAATTTCCAAATGATATAGCCAAGTCCCAATATTCAATTGGAATAGTGTCTCTAAAATTTTCCCATACTATCATCATTATTAAAAAATATTTTTGGAAAACATAATCTATAAAATAACATTAAGGGTGGAATAAAGTATATCTCACTCTCTTGTTCCCACTATGTTAGTCCACTTGTTCCCCTTAATAATATAAGCCCACTCCAAATTTATAAACACTATTATTTGATATGAATGTGATAGAGCTGAATTTAAATGACATACATCTCAAATCAACTAAGGGATAAAAGGTAATTCATACTTTTCACCCAACAAATACTCAAATTGACCACCCATTATCAGAAAATTACAGTTTTTAGTAAAGCTAGTAGGAACCTAAGAAATGCATATAATGATTTAGAAATACAGAGTAAATGAACCTATTATTTATTCCCACCATTTTTTCATTGTTTAAATTAATACCACAACCATATTCCGTGGGGGAATTGATTTTTAATAATAAAAGAGTCCATTATGGCCCTATGTTTCACCATATAATACATAGGGTAAATGAAAAGTAATTAAATAAATTTTGGAAAATGAAACATAGTTTGAGAGAAAAATTAACACATGTCAATGTGTGTAATCTATTGGGAACATAGTTTGGGACCACCAAAATCAGTCTTGGAGTTATATTATCAAGATATCATGATCTATCCTAAATAGATCAATCATCAAATTCCATCACTAACCATGACCCTAAAACATATCCATGAAGATTAGAAATCAATTGTAATGGTTTCTAATTTTTTTTACATAACTAATACTATATCATTAATGTTGGAATAAAAACTAAATTCCCAAGATGGAATATATCTTCACAAATTTTTTAAATATAATGTTTTAATCCATTTCGAGCAATAACCAACACATATTCCATTATAAATAAATAATATAAAATTATCATTAATTGATAAAATTTCATCTGAATTCAGTAATCCTTAAAATAGATCAAAGAAATGGATTAATCTTATTGAATTTATGTGGAATAATATGTGATCATACTACCTTTTCATCCTCTATACTTTTTAATAAATATGACCTTAAATATAGAATAATTCATATATTCCTTGTTTAATTGGTACCAAATTCCTATATTATATTATCTTTAATAAGAATAGGGATATTGAAAGTGAAAGAATATAGGTGTAGAGAAGATAACATCATTATTGTAAGATTCATCACTATAAGGCATGTACAAGGCATTCAGGGTTATAACAACCAATTATGGCCACCAACTGTGTCGTAGTTAGGTTTATAAAAAATTTACCTCTATCACTTCATCAAGATATAACATCACAACTATCTCCAACAATGGAGTCAAAAATCATTGAGATCCCATTAATTTTTTTTAAATTAGATAATTATATGAGAAAAATACAATTATTGAGTAACTAGTAAATAACTATAAATGTTTTTATTCATTCATATACCCCTCCCCCACATCTTAAAAGATCTTAATATATTGTTACCATATTCCTATAAAAATTACCCACATGATCCATGGATATATACTCATAATAAACATGCCTCTAGACTCTTAAATGTCCTTAAATGTTTTAATCTTATAAAAAAACAACATGTGAAGAAATTACATTGTATCGCACTTCAGCATATATGTTGTGTTAAACCATCCACACCATATCACTTTCCATCCATGATATGTGTTTGTATGCTTCTCTTGTAACTAAATTATTCAATTAAATTAGATATTAATTCCAATTATTATTTACTCAATAATATTATCATTTCATGACCGCACTTGATCTAGTGAAACAATAAAAACATGTTACACATCCTCCTTTGACCTAAAATAATATATCCACTCAATGTGGTGCCCGCAAACATCACTGAATCCTTGATTATTATCCTCACTTAGGGTAATTAATGAGTTTATAATTTCCTAATATCACACACCAAAAGTTGAAATCACTTGTTTACATTATATCATTATCAATTTTGCCCTATTCCCATGAATTTCAAAATAGTTTCTTTTAGAACACATACACTCATCATAATAGTAACAACATAACAAATATAATTACTCTATTATGATAATAATTTTAATCTTCAACGTAAACATTTAAATTATAGACCTATTCATATTATTTATTCATTTCACAAATACATCTTCTAACCTAGTTGAAAATTAAATCAAAAAACATCATGATACCAATTCTGTTAACATGATCAGATCATCACTTGTTAATTACCTCATATGAGTATTTTTAATTTCTATTAGAGCATATAAAATTCACACCATGAGATGGTGAACAACCATAACTAATACTGGTTCTATTTCAATAAATGTTTTAAAATTGATGATCGACATATCTTCAAGAAATTACGTGTTAGGGGCAAATCATCCAATTATAGTTCTTCGTGGGATAAATTTCATTTAAACTCAATATTTTACCGTGATCATTTTTGGAAATTTCTTCCACTCACTTGTTTATAATCAAGATCCCTAAAAAAATATAAAAATATTTCCATCCCACAATCCTCAAAACAAGGTCATTATATTACAATTGTTCTTCATGAAACAGTTTTTCATGTTACTTATGTTCAATCACTACAACATTTCTTCTAGACTGGAATAACTCCTGGTTCATAACCACAAACATTATCTCAAAACTCTTATGTTTCAAACTACATAAGATCCTACACGCCCTAACTAAAAGATAACAAAATTAATTGGTTCTAAATTTATATTGCTAAGGCACAATAAAAAGTCCTTAGTCATCGCATTGAACTATATTCCTCAACGACAGCTCATCAGACTCAATGACTTCAATAACACATATCATATTTCACAAAATTGGAAATTACTTATTTCACATAAGAAAATCAGATTAATATAACTTTATTCTCATGAACTATTAATTGATTTACCATCTCATCATAGAGATAATGTGTAACAACATTAGATTATTGGATTTTACTCTTTCCAAATACAATTAATTACTTCGAGATTCTATGAAACACACAACCTCATGTATAAAAACTATAATATAAAATACTATTATAAAATTGAATTTATGTTGATGAGATGAATATGAAAAACCTATTTTTTAATAAAAATAAAAATAATGGTTTTAAATGAGAAATGTATATTGACAAATAAGTCATATATTTTGGGTAAAGTAATTACATGCTTCAAAAAAATTAACAGAATATTATTTTTATGTCATTTTATGAAAAAATGATATAAATAATTTCATAAATTTTTTGAGAAACAATTTAAAAAGGAAAATAATTTTTTAAACATCGTATCATAATAATCTTATACTGTGTTTTTCAACATTTTTTGAAATGATTAATCTTTCAATGAATAGTGTAAATTAATAAGTTTTTTTGAAAACAATTAACTTTATAGAATCATTTAAAATGTTATAGTTCATATAAAATTGGTCTATAATTATATTTAGTCAATTTTATTATTAATACTATATTTTATATCATTGTAATAAATTTTATTTTGAATTCTCAGATAAAATCATTTTATACATTAAAATATAATTTTTTAACACAATTTCCATAGATTTTTTGTGTTCAATTTTAAATTTAATTATTCAATTCAACTAAAGTAATTTCATAAAATTGATTCAATATTTTCAATATAACATTGTAAAATTGTTAATGAGGTTGCCTACATTTTTGTTCATTAGGACAATTTATCACTGTTGTTAATGATAAAAGGGGCTTATTATGGGTTATATCAAGATATAAGTATATTTTTACCAAAAACCCTTGGATAAATTCTACTTTATAGGAAAATTTAAACTCTAATAATCCAATAAATATCCAAAATTTATTTCATCAGATGCGATGTGAATGTATCGTTCATGCCAAAATATGGACAACTACCTTCGGAAGCAGATTCAATCCATTTTCCCTCACCGTATTTCATTGAAGGGTATAATTAAAGGATAAATTTTTATAAAAGATATTTATTAAATAAATATTCCTATGTAATTTTAATTTAATATATACCCTCTTACCTTCTAATATATTGGAAAATTATAACATTTCTCATGGAAACATGTGGACTATAGCCTCTATGAAGAGATGTAATTTATTTTCCATTCCACTTGATCTAGTTTCTAATAAGTATACTTTTTTAATTTATATGGTATAAGTTATTAAAAATTATAAAAATTTAAATTTTTATTTACTTTTTATTTATTTTATCCATTGAAAAGTTAATATTGTATTCAAGGTTATGTATTTTCTATCATCTCTCTAAACAATGTAATTCATTTATATATCTATGTAATATATGTATGATATTAAATATATATAGGTTATATTTAATATATTTATATAATTATAAACATTCATGAAATTATATAACCATGTTAAATGTACATCTACTCGAAGCACCAAACCAAAATTCTTATGATAAACGAAACAATTGACACACTGAAATGATGATTTTAAAAAGGGATTATTAATAAAATTTCCAATAAATATTATATGATGATCATATATGATATTATTAAAATATAATAACATTATAAAAAATATATAATATATTTAAATTTAATATAAATGATATTATAGTTTTTTTAATGAAAATTGATCTTGGGGTAATAGATTCCATCTCACATTTATTTCGATGAAACACATTAAATATTGGAAACTTTTTTATTTTACATGTCGTATATACTACCGATTATTATCATGTCTGATTCTACTATTTGTTATTTTGATTTTTTTTAATATCCATCTAAAAATATCTCTTTCATGTTGTTTTGATTCGAATGTTACCATGGTATGGTATTTATGTAACAATATCATTCTATATGGGGATTGATTACGATATAGATTTGGATGATAAAAGTTTATAACATATATATATTAATTATCCCATTAGTTTTCATCTCCTATGGTTATTTTTCTATATTACATGCATTCCATTTATTTTACACTCTTTATGATCAAATGAGACTGAATGGATACTCTTCATGACAACAGACATTATTTATCTCATTATCCAGAGGTCTTGTTTCTTCTCTATTTTTAAAAAAAAAAGGTTTTCATGATTGTTTTTAATTTTATCATATTGCATATTAAATAAATTTATAACCATTTTTTTATTTTACAGAATTTTTTAAATATAACATTTTTTTGTCTTTTAAAATAGTTAATATTGACTATTTACCGAATATACAAAAGAGATATTTGTTTTTATATACTCGATATAATATAGATTTCATTCAATCACTACCGATCAACAATTTGATTATTTCATTACAAGTGTCCATGGGTTTAAAAAGAAACATTGATTCCTTATTATTTAGTAAATATTTATATTTCAAGTATTTTATTTCAATGGGAAAAGTGTTTTTTCATCATGAAATGTTTTAGTAATGTATTAAAGTCATCTTTAATCCAAGATAACATCATTAGATGTTACTAATGTTTCATTAGGTATATGATCCAATGATACAATCAAATTATAATAATTTTATTGCTTATGGTGTTTATAATTTACAGTTTAGTCAAGGATATAAATTTCATTCCCATTGTTAAATTGTGTTATAATTAACACATTATAAACCCTATTTATTTTCCAATCGTTATGTGATAAAATGATGAAACTTCTATCGAAAAAATTTCATTTCCTTTATTTATTCTATGATAAATGTTTTGTGATCATGTTAACTAGTCTATATGATTTTGTTTATATGATGGATTCACCTTTAATTATATTTCACTCCATTTCATTGGGATAAAATGGATATCTCATGATACATTAATGATAGTATTGGGGATTGGACATAGTTTTTTATTGGATTTTGTCCACTATGAATATTTTTTGAGTGAACCATACACAAGATATTATTGAATTTTGGGAGATCCCAATATAATATGATAGTCTTGGAAGAGAGCCTTCACTAATGATATGATTTTCCATGCATATATGTATGCAAAAATATTATGCCTTATTGAAATTTTTTCTACTAATGGATCATCTTCTTTTATTATTTTATGATACATGTCCTATGAAATTAAGAGTCTTATTCTAGGACTCATGATTATGATATATGATATTCAGGGTATGGTTCTCAAATCATATTCTCATAAACATATTCTTTTATTCTCATTATATATTTATGTGGTCATTGATATCTCTTATGAAAATGTTGTTTATGTATGCAATTTTCAAAATTCAAAAACCCAATATGATTTTAGAATAGATCATAAGGATATGTGTTGAATATTACTCTAATACGATAAGGTATTTATGTATGAAAGTATGGTTCACTATATATGGATTCAGATAAATATTTAGACACCATTATAATGTATGATGATAAAACATTAGTGGGAAATGTAACGCCCCGACCCCAGTTTCCCAGAGTCGGTGCATTATTGCGTAACATTGGCATGATCACAAAATATCAAGTCTCAAAAGACCGAGTAGTTTAGTATCCTTGGAAACACTAGATACATTCATAAATGTTACATTACATCATAAAGTGAAAAAATACAATAACAAAGTCTCCATATTCCACACTCATATTCTCTTCTGACTATCCCAGCATGTCATTTATACAATACTTCTTCACATCCTGGAAAATATTAAAACATGGAAAGGGGTGAGCTCAGATGCTCAGTAAGGATAACAATATTGCTGAAGCTTTCGTAAATAAACATTAACATATAATGAAATCTATAACTAAAACAAAAGCCTTTTTAAACTATAATTTCAGCATAATATGGCAAAAATAAAATTAAATAATTCCATTTACATTCTCACATGGATATTCTACTAGTCGAATAATCACATGCAATATCAATAACCACTTTCATAATAATGGAATGCCTAATGCCAGACTATCATAACCACGTAGCCAAGGCCTCGTGCCAAGACTACAAATAAGATTCTTTCAAGGCCTCATGCCAAGACACTAGTTTGTCTAATGAGACCTACCGATGCATCGAGGAGCTATAGCGGGCTCCACCTGTCACTTATAAAGTCTAATACATTCCTCATATGAACAAGTTTAAACATATCATAAACCATAACATAATCCTATTAAATAAAACATGCATAAAGGAAACATAAAATGTCCACATTTCAATCACAAGATATCAATACAACACATTGATATAATAAAAACACTTTCAAAACCATTTTCAAAAACAAAATAAAATAAAAGTAAAACATGGTATTTATTTTTCTTTTAAAAAAAGTTATGGCTTGTAGAGGAAGCCGAAACTCAAATAGTGCTCATGGAGGCGTATAAGTCGTTGTCGCTGCATATGTATGACAAGAAAAACATTCCTTTTTGTCATTTAGTAAAATTCTTCGTATAAAAAACATTCTTTTTGAATAAACGTAAATGTTAAAGGGGTTTATACACCGTATAAAAGAAAGTTGTGTGTAAAAAAAATGCCTCAATGAAAGGAGATTGAGACGAAGTACTTACCAAGATAATTTTTTAAAATAAAATAGATCTATTATGTGTATTCAATATAAGTACACATAAAGAAAGTACAAATAATAGATAAGACAAAATAACATAATTTGAAAGTAGGAGATTAACCCAATGAATGGAAATTGGGTTAAGAAATTCCCTTACCCCGTGTCCGAATTCACTCGACCATTCTTTGATCTCTTGAATAATAAACTAGAGTTAATCTCTATCATCTTAAGAACCTTTTTCAAGTTCATTGTTCCTTTTATATCACTTATTACCATGTAATGAACATTATGTAATTATTTAAGTTTATAACGGTCGTTTTGTCGATCATAGGTATTTGAGTCAAAAATAAACATCTTAAAATTACACTTTGTTCATGTGGTAAAATATCCATTATATACATAAATATATTCATGATTTATATATCATATACATCATATATATCCAGTATATACATTCATTTATAATATTACATAACTTTTAGAGGTAATAATTGAAATGCACCGTTCATGGAGAGGGTAAGCCGTGCGTACGCATGAACGCTACTTTCATTTCTATTTCATATTTAATGGAATGAAGTTATAATTATATATAGGTAAAATATAATTCCAGTATAATATAATTTATAATACAATTTACTCCATCCTTTATACATCCCACATATGGCATTAACGATTCAAATCACTTTGAGGGGGCGGTAGTCCGCACTTCCTAAAATAAAATTATCGCATTTACCCATAATGGAAATAATAAAGTATTCCATAAATGTGAAATAAATAAGCATAAGGAAAAAATAAACATAATATATATATCATATATGAAAATAGTGTCATCGAAATGGCCACCATTAGAGGTGTTAAAAGAATATTGAACAATCATCGTTTTGTGATGCAATATTTCGCCACCCACAAAAACAGTATGTTATTTAACCATTAGACGAAGTTGTGTGTAAGTGTAAAAAAATAATTATAATAACAACATCCTAGTATATTGTAGATACTGGTGTTGTTACAAAATAAAGGAATAAAAAGATTTTAAGGGGTTGAAGAAGAAAAATAAAACAAGAAAACATTAGAGAAGACATTACCTTAAAACCGGGTAACTCTTTTTGATTTGAGCCTAAGGCTTGCTTGGAAAGACTTATGCCCAAAGTTAGGCTTCTAAGAGTAAGGGAGGGAAGTTGAGAGAGTATTTTGGCAGAGGTTGGCCGAGACAAATTGCTTTGAAGGTGTGATTAAGGTGGTAGTGGTGGGGGCCTTTAATAAGAGGAGAGAAGGGGTACTCTTGGAAAGATTGAAATGTTACTTCTTTATGAAATGCATTTTCGGATTCTAAAGGTCCCACAGTTATATATTTTGAGTATAAGGGTATAAGGGTTCGTAATATACTCATACAATAGGATTTTTACATGTGTAAGTCTTAGATTTTACATTATAGTTTCATTTTATTTAAATCGTTAATTAATGAGGTAATCGCTGCATCATCATGGTGTAATAAATAATTTAATTTATATAATGTCTAAAAATTATAAGAAAAATATCATGATGTAGGAAATCATTTTAGAATTCTAATTAATATTTATAGTCAAAAATATGACTTGTATAAACCCATTTAAAAGTTGTTTCAGTAAAACAACTCTTGTTTGTGACATTTCTATTTTAACATTAAATAAAAAGTTATTTATGTCATATTCCTACGAAATGGCTCTATGGGGTCCCCAAGATGACCCATGGATTTTCTTGGTCGGACATGACACATAAAATAGGGGTAGGACAAGTGTAAAGGTAATTTCATATTTTTATAATACCATTTTAACCTTAAATTTCACTAATTACCCTTAATCGTGATTAAATAAACTTAAAAGTTATTGTTCACCAAAAAATTATTTTAATCCCATTGAACCAAATTTTACTTCCTAATGAGAACCATGTATGTCAGATTTTTGAAAATCAAATCACAAAAGTGGTAATGATTCATTTAAACGAAAAATCAGTTTTTTAACTACCACTTAGTAGTTTCACTATTCATCAAAAATTGAAGTTTTTCAGAACAATGCCAAAATTTCACCCTAAGATATAATTGATTTTACAAATCCAAAAATGATGTCTATTTTAAATAATTACAAAAATATAAATTTCATTAATTAATTTTATAATTAATTCATACTGTCACAACAAATAGCGTGTTTTTAAGAAACAATATATATCAAAAGATTGACAATTGTTTGTGTCCAATTTCAAAGAGAAATTAATTCTAATGGACACCATTGGATAAAATAGTAAAAATATATTCTAATTACACTTTAAAACCACTCAATATTATAATTTATCACTATAAAATATGTTGATTAAAGAAGTTGTTTTTAAGTATTTTTCACTATTCATAAAAAATTGGAAGTTCTCAGAAAATTACAAAAAAAATCAACATTGGATGATTTCAATATTCCAAATACAAAAATGAAGTCCATTTTGAAATATAAAATTTATATTATTTCAAAAAGTGGGTATTACTATTAATAACTGCTACTTTGATTGGTCGCGGCATGTTAGAATCTCGAACTTGCGTACTATGCAAGCTATTGCATTATTGAAAGAGAAGTGTATCATGAAAGCTCGGGATGTTACATTCTCCCCTCCTTCAATAAATTGCGTCCTCGCAATTTGAAATTTTTTCTTTGGAAATAAAAGGTTGAAAATAGAAAATACCTTTGTGGAAATACCACATCAGAAATAAGGTTAATAAAAATATAACATTAAAAGAAAGAAAGAGAAGTACAAAGATCAACTGAGATAGCCCATACTAGGATTCTATGAAAATATGTATATGGAAGAAAAACAATCCAACAAGGTCTGATGGAGAGTTGTATAAAAAAGTATTAGGAGAAAGTTAACAATAAGAAAATCAAAAACTTGTGACTGGTTAAACGAACATTGAATCCCCAGTTGGAAAAGTTAACCAACAATGTTTTTGTTTTAAGTTAACTTTCATAAAGTTGAGGAATTTATTTAAGAGATTTACTAAGAATATAATGAAATATACTTACTTGTCGTGTAGAATTTCATTCTTTAATAAATTTTTACCACAAACCCATCTTTCACTCCAAATGGTAAGAGAACTCAAAAATATTCTATTTATCCTAATTGTCTATAGTTCTAAATATTATGACATACCATTTAGATTAGGAAAACTATTTTGTAATAACCAGGGACTTCCTGTATGCAAGTGGTAGGTAATAAAGGCCTATCGCACTATGGTTGTGGGTTCGATTCCTGCAGCTTTGTCCGAAGTGACGGGTTATTCCCCACCCTGCAGGTTGTCCTTTTCCTAAAACTATAGTATTATAATATTTCAAAAATAATCTTCACAAATGTTTTAACCTTAAACAATACTATCCAAATTTCATCTTAATTCATTCCAACCTTTATAATTTTCCAAAATACCTCTATCCAGACTTTCTCTAAAAGGTTCCTATATTCCAAAATCAATTGTAACATCTGATTCCCTAAACAAAGTAAAGTTTCTCTTATTGTCAGATACTAAAAATATGATTTCATTCATCATATTAAAACCTTAATGATAACAACAAGTACTACTGTAAAATCCTTATATATATCACCTTATTTTTATAACCATAATATAATCTTTGAGTCCAAAAGCACCAATACATTAATTATTCCGCTTAAACTGTAGTAACAATATAAGATTTTCCTTGATCCCTTGTCCTTTTCTGAGATATGTTTCCCTGATTCTTAGGACATTAATTTTAATAATGCCCATTTCCCTACAATTGTATCATTCAACATTGATAGAAACTTTCGTTCCCTTGAAATCATGATCTTGGTGGCCTTTTTCACCACACTTGTAACAGACTCTCATTCCCTTCAAACAGGTACCGGGGTGTTTCTTTCCACATTTACTAAAAGACTGATATTCAACTCTTCACTTATTCCCCTTATTTCCATTTCAATATTTATCATAAGATCTCTTATTTTCTTTCTTTTCTTTAAAGTTATAAGACTTAGAGAATTCTTTTTCCGTCTTGATAGCACACGAGACGATATCTTCGTATGGAGAGAAGTTTTGTGAGACTAATGCTCAACGGAGAAATGGTTTTAACCCATCAAAGAAATGATCAATCTTACTTGTTGGGTTACGTATATAATCTGTAGCATTCCTCGCTATCCTTGTAATGTTAGACTCATACTTTGCGACATTCTCATCCACTATCTGCCTCAGACTCAGAAATTGCCTTTCCATATCTGCTCGATGGTCATTTGGAATGTATTTTTCTATGAAATGATCATTGAACTCTCTCAATTCCATATTTGATACTTCTTCATCTTCCTTTTTTTTTTGAATCAGCGACCACCATTGATTGGGATCTCCAGTGAGGTGGTAGACTTCCATGACAACCTTCTCCCTTTCACTACTCCACAAGGCATGGAATATGTTTTCTAAGGATTTTATCCATTTCTCAACTACTAATGGATTTGTACCCACATTAAATGTTGGTGGTTGTTTCCTCATGAAACGGTCTAGCATTGATCCACCACATTGCGGATCAGGGTGATCCATATGAGTAAGGTTATTATTCATAACCTAAGTGAGTTTTCCTAGTATGGTAATAATTTGATCAGCACCAGTTGTATCTCCAGATCCACAATAATTATCTTGAGTAGGTGGGAAATACCTACACGGAGTGCATACATTGATACGGTTTCCATTCCATCCACTAGGCGCCATTTCTAAATAATGGCATAAAATAGATTAGTTTATGAATCAAAATACATAATTCCATACTTGTAAAATACTTAACATGAATTGAACTATTTATGGATATAATCCATAAAATAAATTTCTTTGAGGAAGTATATACTCATAACCCTTCAGAGTGGTTTGTAAAGAAAATGAGAATTATCCTAAGAATATACCCTGAGAGTGTCATAACCAAGAGTGCAGGAATGCCCATTGTCGTGCACCAGTTCCTGTTCGAGTCTAGCTCAAAGCGGTGATTTCGGGTTTTACCCCTAGGTACATCTGTCCCAGAGCCTCCTCTACCTGCTCGTATCCAGATAGGGATTTATTTCTCGGAAAACTCACAACATCTCTATAATACCAAAATTCTAGGAAGTTCTTCTATGCTGATCCTCAAAGTCTATCTTGGGGCTATGTGATCTAATCAAGGTTTATCTAAATCTAGATTCCAAGGTTAGTACTAAACTGCCTTTGATACCAACTGTAACGACACGACCCAAATTACCCAGAGTCGGTGCATTATTACGTAACATTGGCATGATCACAAAAGATCAAGTCTCGAAAGACCGATTAGTTTAGTAGGCTTGGAAACACCAGATACATTCATAAATGTTACATTACATCATAAAGTGAAAAACTACAATAACAAAGTCTCCATAGTCCACACTCATATCCTCTTCTGACTATCCCTGCAGGTCATTCATACAATACTTCTTCACATATGGAAAATATTAAAACATTGAAAAGGGTGAGCTCGGATGCTCAGTAAGGATAACAAAATTGCGGAAGCCTTCGTAAATAAACATTAACATTTAAGGCAATGTATAACTAAAACAAAAGCCTTTTTAATCATTATCTTTAGCATAATATGGAAAAAATAAAATTAAATAATGCCATTTACTTTCTCACATGGATATTCTACTAGTCTAATAATCACATAAAATATCAATAACCACTTTCATAATGATGTAATGCATAATTCCAGACTATCATAACCACGTAGCCAAGTCCTCGTGCCGAGACTACAAAAATGATTTTGTCAAGGCCTCGTGCAAAGACACTCGTTTTTCTCATAAGACCAACCGATGCATCGAGGAGCTATAGCGGGCTCCACCCGTCACATATTATTTCCAATGCCTTCCTCATATGAACAGGTTTAAACATATCATAAACCATAACATAATTGTATCAAATAAAACATGCATAAAGGAAACATAAAATGTCCACATTTCAATCACAAGATATCAATACAACACATTGATATAATTAAAACACTTTCAAAACCATTTTAAATACCAAAATAAAAGAAAAGTAAAACATGGTATTTATTTTTATTTTAAAAAAAAGTTATGGCTTGTAGAGGAAGCCGAAACTAAAATAGTTCTCACGGAGGCGGAGAAGTCGTTGTCGCCGCATACGTACGAAAAGAAAAACCTTCCTATTTGTCGTTTAGTAATATGATTCGTATAAAAAAGATTTATTTTGAATAAACGTAAAAGTCAAAGGGGTTTATACACCGTATAAAAGAAAGTTGTGTATAAAAAAATATGCCTCAATGAAAGAAGATTGAGACGATGTCCTTGCCAATATAATTTTTTTAAATAAAATAGATCTATTATGTGTATTAAATATAATTACACATGAATAAACTACAAATACAAGATAGGACATAATAACATAATTTGAAAGTAGGAGATTAACCCAAAGAATGGAAATTGGGTTAAGAAATTCCCTTACCTCGTGTCCGAATTCACTCGACCATTCTTTGATCTCCTGAATAATAAACTAGAGTTAATATATACCTTCTTATGGTCCTTTTTCAAGTTCATTATTCCTTTTATATCATTTATTACCATGTCATGAACATTATGTAATTATTTATGTTCATAATGGTCGTTTTGTCGATCTTAGGTACTTGAGTCAAAAATAAACTTCCTATAATTACACTTTGTTCATGTGGTAAAATATCCATTATATCCATAATTATATTCATGATGTATATATCATATACATCATATATATCCTTTATATACATTCATTTATAATATTACATAACATTTAGAGGTAATAAATGAAATGCACCGTTCATGGAGATGGTAAGCCGTGCGTACGCATGAACGCTACTTTCATTTCTATTTCATATTTAATGGAATGAAGTTATAATTATATAAAGGTATAATATAATTCAACAATAATATAATTTATAATACCATTTACTCCATACTTTATAAATCCCACATATGTCATTAACGATTCAAATCACTTTGAGGGGGCGGTAGTCTGTACTTCGTAAAATGAAATTATCGCGTTTACCCATAATGGAAATCATAATGTATGAGATAAATGAGAAATAAATAAGAATAGAGAAAACATAAACATAATATATATATCATATATGAAAATAGTGTCATCAAAATGGCCACCATTAGAGGTGTTAAAAGAATATTGAACAATCATCGTTTCGTGAGGCAGTATTTCTCCACCCAGAGAAACAGTATGTTCTTTAACCATTAGATGAAGGTGTGTGTATGTGTAAACCGAATACATATCATAACAACATCCTAGTATATTTTATATACTGTTGTTGTTACAAAATAAAGTAATAAAAAGAGTTTAAGGGGTTGGAAAAGCAAAATAAAACAAAACAACATTAGAGAATACATTACCTTAAAATCAGGTAACTTTTTTGGATTTGAGCCAAAGTCTCCCTTGGGAAGACTTCTGCCCAAATATAGGATTCTAAGATTAAGTGATGGATGTTTATAGAGTATTTGGGAAGAGGTTGGCTGAGCCAAATGGCTTTTATGGTGTGAGTAAGGTGGTAGTGGTGGGGGCCTTTTGTAAAAGGAGGGAAGGGGAACTCTTGGAAATATTGAAATGTTACTTCATTATGAAATGATTTTTCGGATTCTAAATGTCCCAAACATATATCATTCGAGGATAAGGTGATAAGGGTTCTAAATATACTCATACAATAGGTTTTTGACAAGTATAAGTCTTATATGATACATTATCTTTTCATTTTATTTAAATCGTTAATTAATGAGGTAATCGATGTATCATCATGGTGTCATAAATAATTTACTTTATATAATGTCTAAAAATTAGAAAACAAATATCATGATGTAGGAAATTATTTTATCTTTCTAATTAATATTTATATTCAAAAAAATGTCTTTTTTACCCCCATTTAAAAATTGTTTTAGTAAAACAACTCTTGTTTGTGACATTTTTATTTTAACATTAAATAAAAAGTTATTTATGCCATTTTCCTACCAATGTGGCTCCATGGGGTCCCCATGTTGACACATGGATTTTCTTGTTCGGCCATGACACATACAATAGGGGTAGGACAAGTTTAAAGGTCATTTCATATTTTTATAATATCATTTGTACCTTAAATTTCAACAATTACCTTTATTCTCGATTAATTAAACTTAAATTTTACTATTTAGAAAAAATTTATTTTAATCCCCTTAAACCAAATTTTACTTCCTAATTAAAACCATGTATATTGGATTTTTGAAAAATCAAATCACAAAAGTGGTAATGTTTCATTTAAACGAAAAATCAGTGTTTTAACTACCACTTAGTGGTTTCACTATTCATCAAAAATTGAAGTTTTTCAGAACAATGACAAAATTTCACCCTAATCTATAATTGATTTTCTGAATCCAAAAATGATGTCTATTTTAAAAAATTCCAAACATATATGTTTCATTAATTAATTTTATAATTATTTGTCGCTGTCACAACAAATAGCGTGTTTTTAAGAAACAATATATATCAAAAGATTGACAATTGTTTATTTCCAATTTCAAAGTGAAATTAATTCTAATGGCCACCATTCGATAAAATAGTAAAAATATATTATAATTACACTTTAAAACCACTCAATAGTATAATTTATCACTATAAAGTATTTCTATAAAAAAAAATTTAAGTATTTTTTACTATTCATAAAAAATTGGAAGTTCTCAGAAAATTACAAGAAATTCAACTTTGGATAATTTTGATATTCCAAATAGAAAAATGAAGTCCATTTTGAAATATAAAATTAATATAATTTCAAAAAGTGGGTATAATTATTCATAACTGCTACTTTTATTGGTCGCAGCGTGTTAGAATCTCGAACTTGGGTACAATGCAAGCTATTGCATTATTGAAAGAGAAGTGTATCATGAAAGCTCGGGGTATGACAGGAAACCTTAGGATAATACTATGTATAAGGGAATTGTATATTTCATGATAATGAAATTAGTGTGGGTTTATAAGAAAAACATCCCTATCAAGATATTACATGTTGACATGGTTTTCGAACTGATATATATAAGTGTTTCAACCTCAAAATGATTTGTTCGAGTATATCTCGACCATCATTTTTGTGCACAATGAGAGTGCCCATTTTGAAAAGAAAATTGTTGAATATATTGTGTTATATGATACAGTTAAATCACATTCCCATTATGAAACCTTATAAATTATTTTAAAAGATAATGGAAAAGAATGAACTAGGTTAAAGATAAGTTTTCATAGGATGAAATGAAGGTGCTCTCATTTAGAAATCCAATAATAGTTTGTTAATTTTTATGTAGTTTCCCACTATGATTATTGTTTTTGAAACTATAGATTTTAGTTTTAATACATATTTGGAAACCAAAGGATGATTTTTAATGATTAATTCGATAGAAAATTAAATGATTATATTTTTATAAAAAAATGTAATGGGGTTCAAATATATACTATTTTTGTTATGCTTCTATGACTTTTTATAATGTGATTCACAATAATATTCCAACTGAGAAAAGAAGAGTAAAATATTTGTTCAGTCCTTCATGAGTTAACATCCACCATATTTTAGTGGGTATTCTAGTCCCCATGTTTCTAACAAACAAATCATTACCATTTAAATGATATTTTTTATTTCCATGTTTTTTGAAATTTAAAATGTAATTTTTGTAATTAATCAATATAAATGTGAAACAGATCAATGGTGGACACATATCATGAACACAATGCTATGTGAAGAAATTGAATCCATATATTGTGTTGAGTTTATATGATTAATTTTTCATAAGATGATTCCTCACATTAATTATATAAAAATAGAGAAATAATTTGTTAATCTAAAGATGATCGATGATTAATTTTATAAAACATATGAGGAAATTATTATAAAACTACCATTATATGATTATTGTATTATAATTCAACTAGAATGAAGGATTTATTGATTCTTATGTAGCATAATGAAAAAAATTATTTGACATTATAAATAAAGGACATTAATAGCTATGAAAATAATATTTGTTGTTTTATCATGGAGGAAATGGAGACTAGTGTTACCCATAAATCCTAAGTAATTAATGAGAAATGAAATATGGAATTCAAAAGAAATTTTAAAAAAATAGAGATAAAAATATTATTATTCATTTATACTCTATATGTTGATGGAAACATAGAATAATTGACATATGGGAACTATAAAATTTATTACGTCTAGAAATGATGAGAATTTAGAAATTGAATTCAAAATTAATGGAAGAAGGATTTAGAAAATTATATGTAACATTATATGAAAAATAACCACCCACACCCCATTGTGTCAAATGAATGTAGTATGGGATGTATTCTATTTAGTTAAAAAATACACAGGTTAATGATAATGATTATACGTAGAAACCTCTTAAACCTAGAGATAAAGAGAAGTTTCATGTGAACCCTTTTGTCTATAAGAGATACAATAATGAAGTGGTAAATGGTATACTTTCCATCTAACCTATAAATAATATTGTATTATTTTATTTTGGATGTACCCACTGTTTTGTATTAGAATCATTTGAAGATGGTATCACATTACCACTCCAATGACTGGATACTAAATTACCGTTGAATCCCCTAATGGTATAATGATTAAATATTAATTTTCTAATTATTATAAAATTAATATTTATGGGTATTTTAATCCAATATTTATTTTTTATCTATCTAGTTGAATTTGATATTATCCATCAAATGGATTGAATTTTATTACATAAATACCATATTAATTACTAACGAAGATAAAAAACATATGATATTTTGAAATAACTGATGATTTTATATCCACAAGATAATAAATATCAATATCTAATGGAAATTACATCTATTATATTGATCCAAAATATTATTTAAAATTGATGTTTATCTTAGTTTGAGGGGACAAACACAACATTAAAATTAAGAATATTTTCCAATATAGTTTTGATTTCGATTGAGTTTCCATGTCTTTCCACTGAATAATGATGTTGTGTTTTCAATAGTACACATAACTGGTCGTACAACTATTTCAAAGGAAGCTTATGTAATGGAAACTATTTACTTGCAATATTTGAAGCAAAAACTCCAAGAAAATATCAATAAGTTGTTAATTGGTCCATGTGAATCATCATGGTGATCGCCTATTCATTTATTAATAAAAAATTTAAATCCATAAGAATCATTATTGATTATCTAGAATATAAGAATATCAAATTCAATAATAAGTATAATATTTCCCATATATATTATTTTTAAATAAATTGTGATTTAATATATATGTTTTTAAAATTGATCTTCAATATGGATACTATCATTTTGGGGTCAAAAGTGATTTGATACACATGATATCTTTCTATATATGGGTTAGAAGCACTGTATTTATAGTAATTTTATTTGTTATTACTAATTTCCTAGTTATATTCAATGATTTGATGAACAATGTCTTTACACAATACCTACATAATTTTGGCTAACACTTTATAGATGAGATTACATTATATTCCTTGTTAAAGAAAGAGAATGTTGATTACTTTAATATTTTAATAAAGACACATTGATAGGATAAATTTTCTATAAAATTATGATGTGGGATCTTTTTCCATAAAAATTGTAATTTTCGATCATATAATAGCATGTGATTGTGTATTGGTGGATACATCCATTATAGGATTTATTGAATATTGGAGCCAATAAAAAATTATGAAATATAAATAAAGGTTCCTCAGTTTCTTACTATTTTGAACTCTTTTTGGATAACATCTCAAAGATATCTAATTTACTCAATAATTTAACTCATAAAGAAGAATATATCCCTTTAATTAAAGAATGTGAGAAACTTTTCTCTGAATAGAATACATTATTAAAATGAAAACATGTTCTTATAATACCATATAGCGGATATGGTATTCATTTATTTATTAATTCATTGAAAAAGTGCATGGATACAACCTTATATAGAATTATATTGTTATATCATAGTCTTTATGAAAATTAATGGATTATGTGGAAAATTACCATAATCCTGATTTTGATTTAACTAATGTAATTTTTTATTCGATGATGAGGAGGGACTATCTTTATAGAGAAATGAGAGATAAATATATAAATCATAAAAATTTTATACATACATTCACTCATAGATACCTAAATATGTCCCATATAAGGTGGATATAGTTTATTAAATATTTTAACTCACGAATACATTGTCCCCCATGGGAAATGGAAATGGTGAAAAAATACTTGTGTTTAAGGATAATCCTAGCATATATTTGATGTGGAAAACAAAATTTAACATATTTATCTATTTTTTATTTTTTTCGAAATAATTATAGAAGGTGGAAAATATTATCTTAAAAAAATTAGTTTTCAACTATCTTTCATTGAAATGATTAAAGTGGTGTAAAAGAAAGATGTATAACATAAAAAACATTGAGAAATGTTCATAGATTCATCAATGATTGTGATTTAATGATAAGGTTTGGGAATCGAGTATGTGTCCCACAAATAACATTCAAGAATATGAAACTATTGACTGAAGCTCATAGTTCTTCAATCTCTATTCATCTTAGATGTACGAAAATAAATAGATATCAAAAATAATATTTCTAGAGGGCATCATAATGAGTGCTGTTAAAGATAATATATATTATGAAATGTAATTTCATAATTATAGGGCTAAGAGATAGAATAGAAATGGGATTTTATGACCCCCAAACATATTAATAAATAAATTTAAAAACATAAATATTCATTTTGTTTTTGGAAACCAGAAAAAATAGATAATAATTATTACTATTTGTGTTTAAGTTTATCATTATAAGATAGTGGGAAAACTAATGGATATGTGTTAAGATTTATATCTTGGTTATCTTTTAAAAATACATGTAATAGATGTTTTATAGTTTTCTAGAGAACCACATTCTATTGTACTGGACAAGGATCTATGATTTACCTTGATGTTGTAGAAAAGTCATAAAAAAATATCAAATTCGTGTTTTATTTTAGTACTAATTATCATCCTAAAATAGATGGTACGTATCAATGAACTATTGAAAACATATAGGATAATTTTAGGTCTTTTTCTTTTGATCTGAAAGGAAATTACGATTAACACCTTCATCTATATTACTTATCCTCAAAAATTGTTTTACCTCTACTATTTAGATGGATACATATGATGATATATATGAATTTAGTTAATAATTTTAACTTTTGGGTATGAATATAAAGAAAGAGATGTATCCGGACCTTATGTAAAAATGAAATTATAGATATATTCTAATCCATTTAGTATCACATTAAGGTATTTTTGATAAGACATAAACGTTATTCTAAAAATCATTTTTGAAATCCAAAATTAAAAGTTTGTGAAAAGTTATTCCTATGAATAGTTCAATATATGAATGATATAAAATTCATTACGAAGAGAATGATGATCACTATGTAAATTTACAACTTTGACACCATGGATTAAATTGGGGCGATATCCTATCACATAGTTCTTCCCCCAAACACTTACCATGTCAACGATGTGTTCCACGTATCTATCTAGAAGAAGTTCATACCTGATCTATAAAATGAACCAAAAATAGGGGTTTTTCCCACAAATACTGATAGATTATATATTGGGAACCCATTATAAATCATTTATTGTATATATAATGTGTTACAGAACAACACTAATTACATTTTTTATGTTCTTAGTATGAATCCCAAATTTCAAGAATCTATATAGAAGCCTAAGGATATAATGAACTAATTATTTCCTCATTTTATTATATCTTGGTGATATAATATTTTTAGTGAAATTACTTTTATTGGGATTTTAATGAAATATCTTGATATTTTTAGATTAATTACTTATTAAATAAATTTTATTTCCGTCGATGTTTGAGATACATGCTTCCCTAATTCTAAATGAACCAAAATATAGAATACCTTTATATTCCATTAGTTAATTTTTAAATGTTAATTTAAATAGTTGTTTTGAAAAAATATATGTATAACCATTTTAGATAAACTTCATATATTGATAAATAAGTTCTCTATTTTTATTAAAACAATTATATTCTTCAAAAATTAAATTCTCTTTAACAATTGTATTTGTTAATTTGTTGATAAAAATAATGAAATTAATTTTCACCATCATTCAAAAGTTTATATTTATAAAACTAAATATATTTCTGAGTATTCAATAATATATTATCTATAGATAATGTTCAATAATTTTATGAAAAATTTTGAAATTTCAATGAATACAAAAAAAATCTTCTTCTAATTAAAAACAAAATATTCTTTTAATGAATGTTAATATATTAATTTTCTAATAAAATGGGTTCAAGAGTATAATTACTATAATTATATTCTTTATAATCAACTTTAGGTTATTTAAATAAATTGTATACTGAGTTTTGATATAATGACTTTCTATACTTAAGAAAATATTTTTTTAGAAAAGTGATTTTCAACATGTGGTGTGGGTATAATTTGAAATTAAATATTGATAATTATAAAAATTTAATTTAATAAATAATCCCAGATTTTGAATCAAACATTTCAAATTATATAATGACAAAACATTCACTTTTGGTCATAATGAATTAAATATCGAAAAAAATGTGTGACTACAGTTTTGATTATAATGCGTTCACCAAGGGTTTTAACCAAGACTAAATAGAATCATTTCCAAATAAAAATCAATACATAATTTTTTAGAACCATATATTGACCTCATTTTATCCCACCATTAAATATATTGATATTTTGATTCATTTTTTCCAGATGATGTATTTACAATATTTATTTCTTTTTTAAAATTTCAAGTGTTTCCTCTCCAAAAATTATCAAATTACACCCCAATTTTTATTTAATAAATCACATTGATCCATTTATATTGACCAAAACCAGCCCAATTATCCACATAAGACCTATATTAATTAAATAGAGGTATTTTCATCCAATAAAACCTATTTATGTTTTCCTTAATAAATGATTTAAAAGAGGTATACCGAAGAGGCAACGATTGTTTTACTTGAACTCTTTCAATTTATTTCAACATAAACCTCATTAAAATATATTGTTGAAATAGAAAATTATAAATTTATTTATCTAAATATAATGAAATATTATTATTATTACAAGACCACAAATTCCATAATCTATTCCATAAAATTGGAAGTAAAAAGGTAGCTTGTTTGCACATGTGGGCTACTACCTCTATGTAGAGATTCAGTTCATTTGCAATCTCCATCATTTAATGATTTTAATTTTAAGGATTTTAATTTTTATACATGTCAATTAATAAATTTTAATCATTATATAATTATAATATCATATATTCCTACTAAACTTCCAATCCATTTGAAACGATGACATTGCTTGGGCATACATGAGGACAACAACCTCCACAAAGTTATTTTATTTTTTTTCAATTATTCATTACATAGATGGTAATAAGGATATATGTAATGAATTGATATGATATATATGGTATTATAATTATGAAATAGTGAACATTTATTTATCTTTCTTTTATTTTATTTGACAAAAAGTGAAAACATTGTTCATTCATACATATGGTCCACCATCTTTATAAACTACATAATTTATTTTCATGTATCTATACATTATATATATATATATATATTGAATATATATATATTATTTATATCGTGACTAAAATTTAAAATATGATGGATCATTGATCAAATTAAAATTTTCGAATGAAAAATCGCCAAAAAAACAAAACCGTTAACCCCTAAAAACAACAATTGTATTAAATGATTATTAATATTCATCTGCTAAAATGTTATAAGTGGATAATAAATGATATTATGAGTTGATAAATTATTATTTTATATAATAATATATATATTTATTTTTATTACACTATAGTTTAGTTTTCTTTTTAATCTTGTAAACATGAGTTATTATATTTTTGTCTCAATATTATTTTTATGAGACAAATATCATATTCACCACTAGTTTCTTTTATACTATGTAAAAATTTACATGAATTTATTTTATTGTGATTATAATTAATTTTTTTTTGGATATTTATGTCTATATTATTTTTTATCTTTCAATAGGATATTATTGAAAAGATAAACTGTGTTATAAAATTTATTTTATAGACTCATTGTTTATCGGGATTATTTATGAGGAAGCATATTATGGTGAAATGATAAAACATATATCAAATTAATCCATTGTATTATATTGTACTATGGATGTTTATAAAAAATAATTTCATTTTATTCTATTTAAAATATTTATATATCAAAATAACATTTCCAATGAAAACTAACTTTTTCCTAAGGCTGAAAATTAATTTTCGTCCATGTCCATGTTCTCTAAAAATGTTTTAAATAATTTTTTAATGTTCCCATATTGTTGGGAGAATTAATTTTTACCCTAATTGAGTTTATAATAATTTATTAAAAATATTATTTTTTTTTATTTGAATATGGTACTTTTTATTTTTTTTACTACAAACACGAAAAGACTAAATATTTTAATGTAAATTAAAAGATTAAAATTTCCTACTTTTACGACCACATAATGATTTTTAGTATAACATAAAATAATCCAAGGTTCATTATTATTTAAATAATTTCCTTAATATTTGAAAAATATTCGTTATTAAATAATTGATTTCAATGTTATAATGTTATTTTCCTAATTAAATTTTTGGCTTATATTTTAAAGGAAATGTGCATCTATGATAAAATCCATTGACATAACTTTTGATTTAATAGGGTATGATCCAATGATACTATCAACATCCATAACGTAGATTTATTATTATTATTATAGATGGTTAATCTTATGAATCCTTTTTCTTGGACTAGGGTTATATATGGTATGATGAAACAATTATGAATCATGTTTCCATTCCATAGGTTATGAAAATATGAAATGACGAAATATAAATGATAACGATTTCGTTTCCATGATTTATAATATGAAAAATTATTTATGGTACTTTGAATCACATATGTAATATTTTCATTATGTGATGGGTGTGGATGTTATCATTTATAACACTATGTAATTGGATATATATGAATATATCATGAGATGATAAGGAAAGGAATGTGGAGTGAACCCACTTATGTACGGGACATAGTCCGCATAGAAAGTCATAGGAGCGATCCTTCACTATATAAAAAATGAATTTGGGATTAAAATATACCACTATGATAGCCTTGATAGTGATCATTTACTATATATATATGATTTTCCATGATTATGTGTATTCAACAAAATTATGAATTTTTCTAATTTTATGTACTCATGGATCAATTTTTTTGATTACATTTTAATTAATTACATATTAATTTCAACAATTTCTTCAATGAATCTATATTTAGGACATTGATATAAAATTTATGGTTTTCAATAATTATTATAATGTTCTCATACCCTTAAACACATTTTATGTTTAAGTGATCATTAATAACTCTCATATTAACACTTACTGAGAAAATATGCTCACATTTAAATATGATTATATTTCCTAGTCTATGATGAAATGTTTTAGGTATTATATGTCAATCAAGGGTCCTAGTTATAAAAAACAAAGTTGGAGGAAGTTTAAATATCAAATGATTATATTTTTTATGTATCCATGTTTACAAAAACTATATAACAACAAGGTTCTAGAATGTACCACATTTTTCTTTTTTTAATATTCACTTAAAATTTAAAGATATCTATGTATGAATGTAAGTTTAACTATGAAATGTATCATTTATTTTCAATATCACAATCTACTAGTTCTCAATGTATCACACATTCCCACCATTGTATCACACCTGATCATAAAATGAGTGCAATTGTTCACAAAATTTCTATTGATACACCAAATACATTTAAGCACATATTGAGATATTTTTACCAAAAAAGGATCTCAATCGAACAAAAACATATATCCGAATACAGTATGACTCAAAATAGTGAATTTATTCCTATAAAATCATATTGAATGAACAATTTCACAAATGAACAATCATAGTTAATAATGATATTTACAAACACCATTATCATATCCTAAATACCTTCCAGTATACACAGAGGGGATTGCATTGCTTAGGACAATAGGCTAAGCTTTCTAGGAAACACATCTATCAAAACTCTACTATAAAAATAATAAAACATACTACCCACATACCATGTCTACCAAGAAAAATACTATCTTCTGGAAAATGGAAGAAAATATACGAAATCCACATTTTAAAATACCAATCGTTAACTATTATAAAACAACATGAATTTATATCAGGATACATTATATTATTACCCTACTACAATTATCAACTGACACATCCACTAACTCTATACAATCTATCCTAGGCTTAGAAAAATAATTATTTAGTTGGCCAAACATCACATATATGTCCATCTCATCCCATACATGAAGAATAATTTATTTTTGAACTCCCAAAAATTTAAAAAGGAATCACACAAATTTTAGTTCTACATAATCGTTAGAGACTCAAATGAATAGTTATTATACACCATGCATATAACCATGGTTCCCATCAATATGGAATCCAAATTCAAATTATGTTCCCTCTCACATTGATTGGACACATATTTCACAACCCATTATGGAAAATAATAAGACTTAACTGATTCTATGTAATTATAGTACATAACTTAATAATTTCATAATTTGTAGAAAAAAAATATAGGATCTCCAATTATTCAAATAACCCTTTCCCTTATAGATCATTTAAAATTGAGAAATATCCTTGAATGAATCTCATATACAATGAGGTCAGTCATGTAAAAAACAACTATAGGTCTCTCCATATAGATCAGGTTTACCCTTACCTAGTCTATCTTCACTCTATAACGTTTAAATCCTCTTCTGATACCCACATAATAGACTACCCCCTTGGGAATAGAAATTACATAAATGTTTATATAGATAACATCGCCCATTGAGGACCAAATCAGGAAATTGTTTCCACCAATTTTGATAAATTAAAATTATACTATTATGTAATCTTTGTAAATAGTAAATATGTTATGGCAGAAATGTTAAATAAATAAATTATAAATTTATTAAGAAAGATAACATCACAATAGTATACAAGTTTACACAATAATTGTATCCTATGTGACTAATATATCTGTGATAAACAATTTTATTCCCTCACTGATTTGGGTGAAAATCAAAAAATAATAAATAAAATAATCATAATTAGTAATAATCAACCTAATAGTAACATTGAAATGATTAAAATATCACTATTTACATAAAAACAGAGAATTGAGATGATTCATATACATGTAATGAACAAACATTATATCTATCCCATGTTCCATCTAGTCATACATCATTTTGATTATTTTGAATAGAAGTTAAGCTATAGAGGGATATAGTGCCGAAATTATACACACCAATATAGACATCCATATATTATTATAGAATTAAAAAAACCCAATAATCACAATAACATAATAAATTAAAAATAACCACTGAATTAGGTATCCAGAAATTAATAATAACATATATGTGTTATTATAATAAATAGTCAAAAACACATGAGATGGAATGAAAAAAAAAATTATCTCTCATTGGATGATCATAGATAATCTAAATCAATTTATATAAAATAGAACATAAACACTACCTATCTGTGATTCATTTCCCAATCCCAAATTCTAACACCAACCACGATATCAATATCGAAATATATCCTTATCATGTACCCCAACTTGTTCATTACATCATGAACTTTTCATGGGAACTAATTCGATAAGTTTTCATGAGAATGATTTTAATGTAACTCATTTAGAAACCACTAATAGTATTCATAACATTTATAGCACAAATTATTCATTAATAATGTGATATGATCTGAATAAATAAACAATAACTATAATAAAAATTCAAATTACATCTAATAGTGCTTCTCCGTCTAGACAAAAATGACCATACTTACTTTTCTAGTTTGGGGTATCACAGAAAGCATTACTAGTCTACCTTGGGAATTATATCCTTGGAAATATAATATAAAATAATACAATTAGAATACATATAATATAAACTCAATTTAATAATACATAAACTTTACCTCTTGGTTAGTCACTTAAACATGTAACATATTTCACACTCCACATAAGTTGAAGGTTACATATTTATTACATTTATATCATCTATATCAAAATATATAAGAATATAACAGAGATACCAATCATTGTTAGTGAATATATATCTTGACTGGGAAACCTCTCTTAGGTTCCCTTAATCTATTTTAACATCTTATAACCAAGGAATATCTCTCAATACGATAGTGTCCCTTAAAAAAATCCATAATCACATAATGATTTAATAATATTCTTAAAAAATAAAATCAAGGAAAGTCACAAAAGTAATAGTATAATGACTGTATAGACCCCAATATCCCAATTTTTTGGATATGTCATACTCAAACAATACATGAATCTACAATAATGGTAGGAAGACACATATATTATCTGCTAAAGACATAACAATGCTCACATAACATGTAGGTCAAGTAATCTATGAGATGTTAATGTAACATTAAGATTCTACACATCGACAACTCAATCCAACAACACCTAATCAATAACATCCATAACTAGGGGAATTATAAGTTCAACTGACCGAGGACCATTATATTTTTATCCACCAATATAAAATACTCAATGGTCCAAATTTTATTTTCAATCATATTAAATATATCATACATCATTCTAGGGATATTTAATTGATGTTAAATTATAAATTGGTCAATAATAAAACTTTATTTTATATCCCAACTAATACATGTAATATTAATGTAATTGGATAATTTTTATCTTTTAAAATTATTTTCAAGAGAACATATTACTAGTTATAAGGAAAAATATATAACAAATATGATAAATAATTATGAAACACCTACCACAAACATAGATTTATCTCTTAAGGAATCCTCACGCCATTATAGGTAAGGAAATTGAAAAAACACTATCTTCCATGAGCGGTAAATCATCCATGTGTCCCTAAAATTAATTATGACTAATTAAAATTTATTTTATATAAATGTTCAATAAATACAAATGTTAGGGTATGTGATGGATGTCTTGAAATGATGCATAATGCCACTATTTCATCCTAAAAAATAGTGGGATTAGCTTCTTACACCCACTCATTCCTTTTCTATTTCAAATCCATAAAATCTAACACTTATTAATTTATTCACTTTCAACCAAATGGATGAAAACCTAAAATAATAAATAATATAACTCAGCCAGAGTGAAATGAATTGAATACGTATTTGATCATCCAACTTCTCACTCATTAAAAAATATAAATAAATATTTCCTTCTATCCTAATATATTACTCCTTGATATGGAAAAATCATCATAAAATTGCACTGTCATGGTAGTAGGAATTAGAAGGAGAAGATGAATAAAAATGAGGAGACGATGAAGGAATATATCACCCTTTATAATGAATACACAACACCAAACCAACATGGATTAAGGGAGATTAATTATTATTGATAGGAGGATAAAATATATGGACCCCCTCTCTATTCGATCGATTAACCATTGAAACATGAGGGGTTTAAATATAAAAAAAATTATATAAAAACAGCATATGAACATTACATTGGGACTAAATCCTTCCTATATCTTCAACATTATTAATGTCCTGTAACATCTCTAGAAGTTTGTGTTTTTTAATGACCACATATTTCAAAGATATATTACCAACCACTAGGAAACCTGATAAACACACGAAAAACATTGTGGACCCTTTCCCAAGTATAAAATAGGGTACCATAATCTATTAAAACAAGAGGGTACCACTCCAATTTCATCATGGATCCATTTCCTTATTCATATAGATCCACCACTCGAAATACATCAAGGACCCACTACAAAACTATGCAAGAGCGTACTGCTCAGAAGTGGAGGACCCATGACATAGTATAATATGGGTTACCACTCTGATGTAATTGAGGAAAAACATTATTGATCAAATATAGTGTAACATTCAGAATACATCAAGGAATTGTTTCCTAGTTCTACCAGAGGGTACCAATCGAAAGCTCTCTAATGATCCTATGCAATCTCTATTGTTTTCAGGAATTAACTTAGTATGAATCATTTCTAGTACATTATACGACATATATAAATAGACACATCCAATATTAAAATAATGTTTTAAGTTTAATAACACTTCATATAGGGTACTGAAGGCCTAAAATATGATTTTAAATTAAGGAGATATGGAGGGTTGAATTTTCCTCAAAATGGAATTGGGGTTACACGTTGTGTGAGGGGACCCACAAAACGTGTGGTCCCACTACACCACATGTACGTGTCCATAGACTGCACATGAAGCTTCACTGAGTAGAATACCATTCTGTGCTGGTGGACTACATGGTGTGTCCAAGATACCTGGGAACTAGGCTGTGTACAGGTGTCCATGTCCATGTACCAGACCCCATGTTCATGTACTCGAGTACACCATCATGTAACTTTGCATGTACATCAATATGCCTTCCCTCAAATGTGATCTATCCCATGGTTTGATCATGTAAGATGGGGGTACATGAAATTTGAGAGATCTTACATGCCTTTAAATCCATATGTTTTCTAAAACCCTAGACACTACCACTTAGGGGGATATACACCATGTGTTCATCCGATTACATGTCATGTAGTTAGTTTTTTTACAAAAATTATAGATTCTATTTCATTTCATTTAATATGTCTAAAATGATTCATATATGGTTCTATATCTACCTACAAATAGTTGATCCTCTTGGTAATCATGTTTTTGAGCCACCACTATCTTGAAAATAGCCGCTGGTGCCCTTTGGGATATTTTCGTTTATTCTACATGCACCGAATATTTATACCATTGACAATCTAGCCTCAATCCCTAACATAGATCACAATTGAAACATGATGATCAATGATCTATCCATATATCATTAAAATATTCTTTATGTCATAATTTATCTTAGTTTTGGGGGTCATCTCGGGCTCGATGCCACCCGACTGGGTAGATCTGAGACCGTAGGGTCCATTCGGTGATGAATGAAATGAAATGGGGGAGAAAATAACCATAAAAAGATCTAAATTATTTTTATCCCAGATTTATCATCCAATGATCAATAATGGTAGACTAAGGATTAGAAAACAATTCAATAACCAATTAAAAACTGGTATATAGGCTCATTCTCAATCAATATTTACCACAAACCTAAGAATAAGGATGGATCTAATAAATCATTTAATAAAAAGGCAAAAAATTACCAATTGAATAGTTCTGCCTCAATTATGTATTGCTACTTGAAGTATAATGAATCCACCATCAATATTAGATGACTTTTTTCATTTCATTTTGATCTGCTCTGATATGGAGTTACATCATCATCTAACAGGATCTACCAATAGACGAGGGAGGATGATATATGGATTTATCCATGTTTTTTTGTAGTTAAACATAGAGAAATTTTCATGTAATAATACTTATATAGTTATTAATTTATCCTAATTAAATTAATAAACTAACTTAGTAATTAATTATTTCACATAACAAACCTCTAATGAGTGATAAGTCCAAACACCCAATGTCAACTTATTTTATGTCCCGCTCATAGTAGAAAACCATATTTATTCTTGGATTTTTTATTTAAGCTACCATTTAAAATTAATTATGTTTTATTTAATAAGATACATGTGTGTGACATAAAATATATTTAATTGTTTTATAAAATTTTATTCTTGGCACTCAGAGCCTCTGAATCAAATGTCATCTCAGTTCCTATGTATGAAAATATTTATAAAAATATTTTAAATAATTAAAAGGAAAAAAGGTTCTCTACATATTTTCTTCAATTCATTTCATCCATGAGAAAAAAAATTGGGCAAAAAATCAGGGTACTGAGCCCTCACTCATCTCTCTCGCTCCTATGTAGTCACCTGATTGTTCTCATGCTACCACTACATGTGAAACGATGGGATGATCCTTCAATACAGGGCCCAATTCAACTAATTCTCAATCACCAAATAGTGCTATGTAAAGGTTTCTCCATCATCGATGACCATGTTTCACTAGTTGATGAAATTTTTTGGGTAACACACGTATCACATCATGTAGGAAAACTAGAATTCATTGTTCACCCATTCTAATTTTGGGATTAGGTAATGGTTGTTGGTGACCTCGCCAACCCTCTTCATGATCTTGATCATCATAATGAACCTTGGGGAAATAATTCCTCCCTTAATGAATATCCTAAGTCCAATTCATGGGTATAATATTAGGAAAATGTGGTCTACCATATCAATCTTCAAGTACATATGATTGTGATCTATCTTATATTTATATCTACTCTTGGTCATCCTCATCATCTCATAGATGTCCTAGACATTATTAGTCATCAACTACACCATGTTTGGGGCCTGAAGATATCACATTTCAATTTATTTCTTGAAAACTTATTACCTAAAGGGTCTCAAAACGTCACACCCATATGGTGGAGTGGTAATTTTTGTTTTTCCAAACTATACCAATGTTAGGTGATCCTCCCATCTCTGACTAAAGTCTAATATGCATGAACTCATCATATCCAAAAACACCTAGATAGTTTGCTCGGTCATCCCATTTTCTATGGGTTAATGGTTGTACTCATCCGTATTTGTGTCCCAAATTCTTCCTATACACCTCTCCACAATTGTGATGTTATCCATGAGTCATGATCAAAAATAATTGTTGAGGGAACCCCATGAAGCAAAATGATCTTCTACTTGAACAGTTTCCCCAAAATCTCTAATGAACACTTCTCCCTAATCATAAAAGAGTGTAATATCATCATGAGTTAGAGAACTATAACCTATATGGTGTCATTTCCATTCAATTATTAAATATCCCTATGAAAATGTTCATATATATTCCATCCTAATTCCATTATGCAATCTCAAGGGGTCACAACAAACATGATAGAATGTGCTGATTATCCATCAAATGCTGACCAGTGAGGCCCTAAGACACAAACTCATATACATTTCACATCTTTAAGGACAACATAAACATCCACTGAATATATCATTACATCATTTCTGCACTAATTTGTATAGCTTCTAGTGAAGTTTTGCATTTTTGCATCACCATCTCTCATATCATGACTGTAAATGTTGTTCTTCCCATAAACAAGATGATGTGATTTCATACTTCAAAATATCCATCTTGTGAGTCCCCTATTGATATCTAATCACTTTAGACCTTTCATTATATTCTTCATGCTAGTAAACTTTCACATTCTCAATAACAGAAGGATTAAACACCATAATCTACAGAAATATTGTACCATCCTTCTCCATTAGGGTTAGTTGTAGGGATTCTAACTAATTTAAAGCCTCAAAAATAAAGTGATCATAATACATAATACTAAGGGAATATGATATAATATTTCTATTAAAATATTATATTATATTTTGATGTCATATTCCTACATGATCTACAACCAGTTTCATCGTCTCAGGTCCTTGTCTCTCTGTGTTAATACATACATGAGGCAATGGTGGTCTAAGTAAACCACAACATGATCCTCTGGAATTATTCACCTCCACAACCTCAAGAAGAATAACACAGTTTCAATATCCATGTGTGGATTCTTGTATTCCTACTCAGGGGGTATCAAATCCCTTAACCTATATGGGATAACTACATGTAAGCGAATCAATATGAATTTGAGCTCAGCTCCTGAGGCATAAAAATACACTCTTAACTTCATTCCTAACTCTATGAGTCTTACAAATGTATATTTCATGAGCCTCAGCTTGAACTACCCATAGGACCTCTAGAATTAATAATAGGTGGTCATCAACTTAACTTTCCACATTAAGGATATCAAAGGGGAAGAGATTATAAAGAATTTTTTTTCACAATCATCATTTAGTATCCTTCCATGAAAATAATGATTTGAACCTATAGAATGTTATTTGGTGGATCCCAAGTGTGTACTTTTTATCATCATTGGATCCATAGATTAAACATTCTCATAACATGTATTCTCTATAACTAAAACCTCATTAAGCTAGAACTGTCACAATAAGTGAATTCTATAAAACCATTACTCTTGAACCATATATAGGACCATCCAAAAAGGCTCTTAATGCTCCTATTTTATTGTAAAGTATATTTTTTTTATGGTTGGGGCCGAAGATTTGGTTCATCAAATCAATAAACATGGAGGCAACATTAATCAAACCAAAGGGAATCACTTGGGATTCATAGTGTATGTCTAGAAATAATAAGTCTGGATTTGTAATATAAACCTTATGAACCCTAAACTGGTTATATAAGTACCTATGATAAATCTTCGACAACCATATCGCTCTTTGAAACTAGTTAAAAAGATTATCCATCCATTGAAAGGGTACTTTTTCATTATTGTGGCTTGGTTTAAGTATTAATAATCTATTTAAATTTTTAATCTCTCATCCAACTTTTTGATAAACAACAATAAAGCTTCCTAGGAGGTCTCACATGGTCTATTGAAACACTTATCTATAATGTATTCCAACTAAATTTTAATCTCCTAGAGCATGGTAGGTTCAACTTATTATGAAATAGAATATATTGGAGTGGTGTTGAGATTCAAGTCAATGTAAAACTCTATTACCAACCTCAAAGGTAGTAAAATAATGCCTTCAAGGAATAGATCCATGTAAGAATATAAAAATGAAGGAACTTAAATTCCTAAATACCCTACTTAAATAAGGGATATACTCTCAAACTTATTGGTGATGGGATACAACCTCCTGATCATAAAACCCAATTTCGCTTTTAGGATATCTCTTTTTCTATGAAATTAGAATCACATCCCATAAAAGCATATGAATTATACATGCCCATACTAGTATTGAACAACGGATAGATAATAAATACCCAATAATACATCATTCAATTCAATGGTGTTGACCAAAAGGTCCTTTGTGAACCTCTATCCAATTTGAATTATCTTAGAATATTTGAAGATTGAAGATGCGAAAGAATTGTTCCCTATGTGAACCACTATAAGAAGCTGTTGAAAAAACGCCTCTAATGGGGGGTCCATATCTCACACCAGGAGTATAAACATAAGGGGATTAATAGAAATTGTGTCTTCTAAAAATTATGAATGATTATTAAATCCCATATATTTTACGACATATCATCTTTTTCACTACGGGATCATAGAAATCCAAATCCTATAGCTATTCACGACCCAAATATTTAACTACATGAGACTAAAGGGGGAGGGGTGGTTATATTTGTGTAAGGATTTCATAATGGAATCGACCACCCATGTAATGCCATGACACCAGTTACACAGAGTCGGTGCATTATTACATAACATTGGCATGATCACAAGAAAGATCAAATCTCTAAAAACTGATTGGTTTAGTAGCCTTGGAAACACTATATATATTCATAAGGTTTACATTAAATCATAAAAAAACTACAGCAACATAGTCGCCATAGTCCACAATTTTATCCACTCACACTATCCCTACAGGTCATTCATAATTTACTTCTTCACATCCTAGAAAAAATAAAACATAGAAAAGGGGTGAGCTCAAATGTCCAGTAAGGATAACAATATAGCGAAAACATCCATAAATAAGAAGAAAAATTTAAGGAAATGTATAAATAAAAAAAGAATTTTAAACATGAAAGTCAACATAGTATGGAAAAATGAAAATGAAATAATTCCATTTACTTAATCACATGGATATTCGACTAATCGAATAATCACATGAAATATCAATAACCACTTTCATAATGATGGAATGCATAATTCCAGACTATCATAACCACATAGCCAAGGCCTCGTGCCAAGACTAAAAATAATATTTTTTCAAGGCCTTGTTCTAATACACTAGTTTGTCTCATTAGACCTACTGATGCATCGAGGAGCTATAGTGGGCTCCACCCATCACATATTAAGTCCAATGCATTCCCATATGAAAATGTTTAAACATAACATAAACATTCGTAATAAAACTAGCAAATGAAATGTCAATACGTTCACCATAAACCATGAATGGTATAAAAATAGCACATCCACGATCAAAAATATCAGACAACCTTCAATACAATATAGAAGTTTTGTATCATAATAAATCAACTTCAAATTAGCGTAAAATCCATCAAATGATGTTGACATAGAGGAAATCAAAACTCTTTTTAGAGAAATATCTCTTTCTATTTTGAAATAATTTAAGAGTCATATATTTATAAAAGAAAAAATTTTCATTGAAAATATTCTTATAAGCTTTTAAGTGAAGCTTCGATGATTTTATAACGGCGTAAAATAGCAGCACCCGCCGTATAAGTTAAAAATAAATTCTTACCTTAATTCTGTCAAAATGGTTAAAAAGGACCTTGTTTGGGAAAAGAAGGAATGATTCCTTTATAAACCAATTATAAATGTCAAAAAGGGTATAAATTAGTTTAACCCACATACTATTAAATAGTAAAAAATGTTTTGAACGAAACTTATAAGAAACATGGATGTGGATGATAATGAAATCCCAGTAGATTATTACGTATAAACACCCTCGATTAATGAAGAGATTGTGAAAGAAACCCTTACCTTGTAATTTTCCTTGGTTGGAGGTAGGTTAACCTCATGTATAATGGTGAAATAATTGTTATTAAATTATTCAAGAATAATATACATTAATATGATATCATATACGATCTTTTAACATTGATTTGTTAATAATATCTTAGTATTATCGTTGTTTCAGGTGTTAACTTACTCATTTTCTTTTATATGTTTTGTAACATAAGACATGTTTGTTATGGATAGGTTGTATCTTATTCATATCCATAATGATATCAAGTCCTTAAATACTATTATAAATTATCAAATGATAATTATACTTTAATGGTGATGATGGAGAATAAATCTCATCACGTTCGTGGAGACGGTAGTCCGTACGTACGCACGAGCGACAATATCATTCTTTTGATATTAGAATAATATATAATTGGATGGTATATCATATATAAAGAATCATTATCATGTTATATTTATTATTTACATGAATTACACATCATTATTATACCCATCCAAATAAAAATTTATTGAATAACAATTACACCACGACGTGGAGACATTAAGCCTTACGTACACACGTATGGTGACATGTTATTCAAAGGATGGATAGAATACAGAAATATGGTTGTAAAATTCTTATAATAACATCAATGTATTTATAATATACTTGAGTTATTTTTTTATAATGGTAATAACAATGGAAGAAGAAGTGGAAGAAGAAAGGAACTTGAAAAGGGGTTGTGAAATCATTACCTCTTCTTCGGGTTCTTCCTTTTGATTTGATCAAAAGGGCTCCTTAAGTTGGATTTATGACTAATGGAAGGCCTCTAGGATGAATTTTGGGATGTTTAGAGAGTATTTGGGCAGATTTTGGCCGAACCAAAACGATTTGAAGGTGTTAAATAATGATAAGGAAGAGTTCCCTTTTATAAGATGGGTGAGGGGAACCTTTGGAAAAGCCAGAAATATTATTTTATAATAAATTAATATTTGGTTTCTAATGGCTCCAAAGTGGATTATTTAAATTTTATGGTGGGGATGGGTCGAAAACCTCTCATCAAATTTAATTTATATAGGTTAAGGTTACTATATTAACCTTATCTTTAAGTATTAACTCTTAGTTAATTAGTTTCGCTTTGACAATGTCTCTTTGTATTTTTATATTATATGGTTCATAAACATACTATATACATCCAAGAGACCCCCAATTGGACTGTTAATGATACACATATCATGATATAAGTCTCTGGGGCGAACATTAGATTTTTAGGAATTTAATATCAATTAATAATATAATATTTGTTTTAAAAACTCTTTTATGTCAATTTTGACACTATTCAATAATTAATTTTTTTAAAAATCATTTCAGAATTATTACTTCAAAAAAAGTTATTTAAATCAATCCTAACATGACATAGTAAACTATAAAATTAGTTTAATTCATAAAAAGTCTCAAATTATATTTATTTGGGTATTTATAATATCAATTATTCTAATTTTTCATTAATTAGGTAATTACTGCATCATAATTGTGTCATAAATAAATTAAATTATTTAATTTCAAAAAATTATAAATAAAATATAATTATGTAGTAAATATTTTTAGAATAATAATTAATTTTTATAGTTTAAACTCCAACATATATAACCCTATGTAATTTTTTTTGCTAAAAGATATATGCTTATGTCATTTTTTGTATTTATTTTAACTTAATTAATATAAAGTATCATTATCACTTAAAAGTGGCTCCATGGGGTCAAAAAATAGACCCAAAGATTCCAAAGGTCGGACATGTATCAACCAATAAGGTTAGGACAAGTTTTAGGGTAATTGTTTATTATTATAATTTTTTTAAAACCTTATTGACCGTATTTACCCTTAACCATGGAAAATAAAATATTTACCGAAGTAATTATTCAAAATGTCAAAAAATAAATGTTACCTATTTACACAATATGAACGTCCTGATTCCAAATATGGAATAAATTTTTCCAAATTCAAAATAAAGAAGTGACAGAAATTAATTTAAAATTAATTCCCATTTTTAAAACAAAAAATGTTATTTTAAGAGATAATAAATATCAAAAGACTTACACTTGTTTATGTACGATTTAATTGTAAAATTAAGTACAATGTCCAACATTGTATTAAATGGTAAAAATATATTCTAAATATACTTTAAAACCACTCAAATTAATAATTTATCAATATAAATTATTTCGATTGAAAAAGTTGTTTTTAATTAAAATTTAGTAATTTTCACTATTCATCAAAATATAAATTTGATCCGAAAAGTTCCAAAATTTCACCTTAGGCTAAATTAGATATTCTGAATCCAAAAATAAATTCCATTTTGAGAGATAAAATTTATAAAATTTTAAAATGTAGGTATTACAATTCATAACGGCTAGTTTGATTGGTTGTGGTGTGTTAGAACACGATGTTGCGTACAACACACGCTATCACATTATTCAAAGAGAAGCGTACCGTAGAAGATTGGGGTTTTATATTCTCCCCTACTTCAAATAATTTTGTCCTCGAAATTTCTAGAATACTACCGCATGAAAAGACTTGGGTGTTTCTTCATCATAAGTTCCTCGGGTTCCCATGTAGCCTCTTCCATCTTATGGTTTCTCCACAAGAATTTTACCAGACAAGTCATCCGGTTTCTCAGTACATGTTCTCTCGTATAAAGAATCCGGAAGGGCTCTTCACAATAAGACAGATCGGGTTCCAGTTATAATTAATCATAGGTGAGTACATGCATTGGGTCAGGCATGTATTTCCTCAACAGAGATACATGGAACACATCGTGAACTTTGGAGAGACTTGGAGGAATTTCCAATCAGTATGCTACAGCCCCAATTCGTACTAGAATTTTGAAAGGTCCGATGTACCTGGGACTCAATTTACCTTTCTTACCAAAACGTTTGACTCCCTTAAATGGAGATACCTTCAGGAAAATGTATGGCTCCCTTCCAAATCCTTCCTTCGATTATCGGTATAGCTCTTCTACCTACTTCGAGATGCATTGTTGTGATTTTGGATTACCTTCACCTTTTCCAATGTTTCCTCCACCAGTTCTGGACCTACAAGTTTTCTTTAACCAACGTCGTCCCAACAGGTTGGTGTGCAACATCTCTTTCTGTGTAACGCTTCATATGGTGTCATATTAATACTCGAATGGAAGCTATTGTTATAAGAAAATTCTAGAAAAGGTAATTATTGATCACACATACCCTGAAAGTCAAGTGAGAAAGATCTCAACATGTATTCTAAGGTTTGAATAGTTCATTATGATTGTCCATCTATCTGAGGGTGGTAGGCATTGCTCAAATGAAGTTCAGTATCTAGGGATTTCTGAAGACTTTTCTAGAATCATAAAGTAAAATGGGGATCACGTTCAGAAACAATCGATATGGGTACTCCATAAAGTCTCACAACATCATCAATATATAGTCTTGCTAGACGTTCCACTGGTAGATATTCTCTTATAGCAAGAAAATGTGCTGACTTGGTAAGACAATCAACAATAACCAATATTGCATCATTCCTTCTAGGAGTATTTGGTAGTCCCATGACAAAGTCCATTGTGATATTATCTCATTTCCGCTCAGGTATGGGAAGAGGTTTCAATACTCCACCAGGCTGTTGCCTTCCAGATTTCACTTGTTGACAAACCATACATCTTGACACAAAATCGGCAATCTCCCTCTTCATGTTGTCCCACCAAAAATGTTTCTTCAAATCTATAAAAATTTTGGTGCTCCTAGGATGTATAGAGAAATTGGAACTATGAGCATCATCTAGTAATTCCCTTGTTAGGTCATGTATATTGGGAACACAAAGTCTCCTCCCAAATTTCAAAATTCCTTCTCCATACACAAAGTCTCCCAATTTACCATCATTCACAGATTTAATATTCTTTTGAAATCCATCATCATCAGTCTGATAACTCTTAATCCTTTCGAGTAAAGATGGTTTGGAAACCATTTTAAAAGGAATTGATGTTTCACCTTCCCTGGTTATTCTCATGTCTATCTCCACTAGATCCATGAAAATTTGATCCCTTTCAATTCTCATATTATTCAAAACTCCATGATCTTTTCTGGTCGAATCATCTGCCACCTTGTTTTCTTTCCTCAGGTGGTAGTGTATCATACAATCATAATCCTTGAGTAATTCAAGACATCTCCTTTGCCTCATGTTGAGTTCTTTTTGTGAGAAAATATACTTCAAACTCTTGTGATCAGTATAAATCTCACATTTTTTCACCATAGGGGTAGTTCCTTCATATCTTCAAAGAAAATATCACAGCTACTAACTCAATATCATGAGTAGGATAGTTTTTCTCATGAATTTTCAACTGTCGTGATGCATAGGCAATAACCCTATCATTCTGCATAAGGACACAACCAAGTCCTTTCTTCGATGCATTACTATAAATAATGAACCCATCATTCCCCGATTGTAGATTCAATACATGAGCATTGACTAATCTTCTCTTCAGTTCTTCAAATCATTCTTCAAACTCTTTTATCCAAACAAATTTAACCCCTTTACGTGTGACCTTTATTAATTGGTTAGCCAACAAGTAAAAATTTTGTACAAAACGTTGATAATAACCTACTAAACCAATAAAACTGTGTACCTAAGTTATACTCGTAGGTGTTGGATATTCTTGGATTTCCATGGTCATAGATAGATCAATAGAGATTCCATCTTTAGAGACAATATGGCCCAGAAAAGAAATCTCCTAAAGCCAAAATTCACACATGCTAAACTTCCCATATAATTAATGTCTTCTCAGAGTCTTCAGGATAATGCGCAAGTGATTTTCATGATCTTCGTAGATTTTGGAGTATACCAAGATATCATCAATAAATACCACCACAAATTCATTGAGATATTCCTTGAAAACTCCATCATCAGATCCATTAATACATAGGGTTCATTAGTCAATGCAAAAGGAATTACTGTAAACTCGTAGTGCTCGTACCTGGTTCGAAATGCTGTCTTCGGAATGTCTTCCTTCTTCACACACAACTGATGGTATCCAGATAGAAGGTCAATATTTGAAAAGTATTGAGCTCCATGAAGTTGGTCAAATAAATCATCAATTCAAGGTAGGGGATACATGTTCTTTATTGTTATAGAATTGATCTCCCTCTAGTCGATACATAACCTCATAGATCTATATTTCTTTTTAACAAAAAGAACAGGGGCTCCCCATGGAGAAACACTACGGCTAATAAATCCCATATTACTCAATTTCTATAGTTGTTTCTTTAGTTCGACTAATTCTACAGTGTCAATTATAGAAGGGGTCTTCGATATAGGCCTTGATACCAGAATTAAATCAATGGAAAACTCAACTTCTCGTTCTGGAGGATGTCCGGGTAAATCTTTCGGAAATAGATCTACATATTCTTTCACAACAGGTACATCCTCTATTTAAACATTCCTTTCCTCACCCACAGTCATTTCATTCTCTTCCATCCGAATAATTGAATTTAGTTGAGCTACTAGGGGTGAATCTAGATAAGAATTAGGTGGTGACAATTCTACTCTAAAGATAATGTGTTCCTTATCATAATCATCAAAAACTGTAACCTCCTTCTTCTTACAATAAATATTTGCATCATAGTCCGAAATCCAATCCATACCAAGGATTATATCAAACTCAATCATAGGTATGATGATGAGATCAGCAGATAAAGAACATTTATGTTCTGTAATGGGGAATGATTCACAAAACATTGTGGCAATGATACATACCTTATGAGTATTAACTGACAACTCCTTTGTTAAATCAATTTAGAAATATCTAATTTTCTTAGAAAACTGGGAAGATATGAAATAATGCGATGATCCATAATCAAATAATGCATTTGCTAATCTTGAGGAAACCATTAAATTACCTACCACCACGTCTTTTGGAGATTCTACCTCAGCAGTAGTGATAGCATAAGCTTGTCCTTGATCCCTTGGACATTTCTGAGTTAAGTTCCCCGGATGCTTAGTAAATTTATTTTCATAATGTCCCATATCCCTGCAATTGTAGCATTGAACATTGGCAGCTTCCTTCTTCCCTTTGCAATAACGAGCTTGGTGGCCTTTTTCACCACACTTGTAACAGACACCCATTCCATTTAAGAAAGTACTGGGGTGTTTCTTCCCACATTTACCACAGGATGGATATTCAACCTTTCCCTTCTTCCCCTTATTTCCATTACTAGATTGATCAGCAGATCTCTTCTTCTCTTTCTTTGCTTTAAAGTCATAAGACTTAGAGAATCCTTTTCAGTCTTGATATCACATGATACAATGTCTTTGTACGATGAAAAGGATTGTGAGACTAATGCTCAACAATGAAATGGTTTTAACCCATCAAAGAAACTATCAATATTACTTCTTGGGATATGTATATAATCTCCAGAATACCTTTATAACTTGTAAAGTTAGCCGCATACTTTGCAACATTCTCATCCTGCTTTTGTCTCAGACTTAGAAATTGCCTTTCCATATCTGCTCGATGGTCGCGAGGAAAGTACTTTTCTAAAAATAGATCTTTGAACTCCCTCCATTACATATTTGATACTTCATAATCTTCCTTCGTGTTTTGAATCAATGACCTCCATTGATAAACATCTCCAATGAGGAAGTAAACTTCCATGATAACTTTTTCCTTTTCACCACTCCACAATGCCTGAAATATTTTCTCTATGGAATTTATCCATTGCTCAGCTACTACAGGATTTGTACTCCCATTGAACGTTGGTGGTTTTTTCCTCATGAATCGATCTAACATTGATCCTCCATACTGCGGATCAGGGTTCTCCATACGGGTAAGGTTATTATTCATAATCTGAGTGATTTTTCCCAGTATGGTGATTTGCTGATCAGCATCAGTTACATCACCAGCTCCACTATAATTATCTTGAACAGGAGGGAAATCCTTACATGGAGTGCATGCATTGATATAGTTTCAATTTCTTCCACTAGGTGCCATTTTTAATCAATTTCATAAACTAGATCAGTTTATGAATCAAAATACATAATCCCATACTAATAAAACACTTAACGTATATTTAAGTATTTATAGACAAAATACATAATCATAAATAATATTTTCTTTGAGGAATTATATACTCATAAACACTTCATAATTATTTGTAAATAAAATGAGAGTTATCCTAAGAATATCCCCCAGGAGTGTCGTAACCAAGAGTGCAGCAAGGCTCGTTGTCATTCACAAGTTCTCGTTCAAGTATATCTCAAAGCGGTGTTTTCAGGTTTTACCCCTATGTACATCTATGCTAGAGCCGCCTCTACCTGCTCGTATCCAGATAGTGATGTATTGCTCGGAAAACTTACAAAATCTCTACAATACCAAAATCCTAGGATGTTCTTATATACTAATCCTCAATGTCCATCCTAGGTCTATGTTCTCTAATCAGAGTTTATCTAAATATAGCTTCCAATGTTTGTACTAAACATTATCTGATACCAACTGTAACGTCCGGACCCTAGTTACCCAGAGTTGGTTCATTATTACATAACATTGGAATGATCACAAGAGAGATCAAATCTCGAAATACCGATTAGTTTAGTAGCCTTGGAAGCACTAGATATATTCCTAATGTTTACATTACATCATAGAATGAATACTACAACAACATAGTCTCTATATTCCACACTCTTATCCCCTCACACTATCCATGTAGGTCATTCATAATTTACTTCTTCACATCCTAGGAAAAACAAATCATAGAAAAGGGGTGAGCTCAAATGCCCATTAAGGATAACAATATAGCGGAAACATCCATAAATAAGAATAAACATTTAAGGCAATGTATAACTAAAACAAAATCCTTTTAAACTAGAACATCAACATAGTATGGAAAAAATAAAATGAAAAAATTCCATTTACTGATTCACATGGATATTCTACTAATCGAATAATCACATGCAATATCAACAACCACTTTCATAATGATGGAATGCGAAACGTCAGACTATCATAACCACATAGCCAAGGCCTCAGGCCAAGACTCCAAATAAGATTTTGTCAAGGCCTTGTGCCGAGATACTATTTTGTCTCATGAGACCTACCGATGCATCAAGGAGCTATAGCGGGCTCCACCCGTCACATATTAAGTCTAATGCATTCCCATATGAAAAGTTTTAAACATAACATAAACATTCGTATTAAAACTAGCATACGAAATGTCAATACATTCCCCATAAACCATGAATGTTATAAAAATAGCACATCCACAGTAAAACGTATCACAAAACCTATAATACAATATAGATGATTTGTATCATAATAAATCAACTTCAAATATGTGTAAAATCTATCAAAGGATGTTGACATAGATGAAATCAAAACTCTTTTTAGAGAAATATCTCTTTCTATTTTGAAATCATTTAACAGTCATATATTTATAAAATAAAACAAATTCTTTGAAAATATTCTTATAATCTTGTAATCGGTTATTTGATGATTTTATATTGGCTGAAAATAGCCACACCCGCCATATAAGTTAAAAAACATTCTTACCTTATTTTTTTCGAAATGGTTCAAAGGGACCTTGTTTGGAAAATGAAGGAAACATTATTTTATAAACCACTTATCAAAGTCAAAAGGGTATAAATTAATTTAACCCATATTCTATTAAATATTAAAAACAGTTTTGAAATACATTTTTAAGAAACATGGATGTGGATGATAATGAAATCCTAGTAGATTATTACATATAAACAACCTCAGATAATGAAGAGATTGCGAAATAAACCCTTAACTTGTACATTTACTTGGTTGGGGGTTGGTTAAACTCCTTTATAATGGTGAAATAATTGTTATTAAATTATACCAGAATCATATACATTTATATGATATCATATATGATCTTTTAACATTGATTTGTTAATATTATCTTAGTATTATCGTTATTTCGGGTGTTAACTTACTTATTTTCTTTTATATGTTTTGTTTCATAAGCCGTGTTTGTTATGAATAGGTTGTATCTTATTCATATGCAGAATTATATCTAGTCCTTAAATACTATTATTAATCATCAAATGATAACTAAACTTTAATGGATACGATGGAGAATGAATCTCATCGCGTTCGTGGAGACGGTAGTCCGTACGTACGCACGAGCGACAATATCATTATTTTGATATTAAAATAATATATAATTGTATGGTATATCATATATGCAGAATCATTATAAAGTTATATTTATTATTTACATGAATTACACATTAGTATTATACCCATCCAAATAATAATTTATTGAATAACAATTACACCATGACGGGGAGACGGTAAGCCGTACGTACACACGTATGGTGACAGGTTATTCAAAGGATGGATAGAATACTGAAATATGGTTGAAAAATGTTTATAATAACATCAATGTATATATAATATACTGGAGTTATTATTTTATGATGGTAATAACAAAGAAATACGATGTGGAAGATGAAAGAATCTTGAAAAAGGCTGGTGAAATCATTACCTCTTCTTCGTGTTCTTCCTTTTGATTTGATCAAAAGGTATCCTTAAGTTATCTTTATGACTAATGTAATACCTCTAGGATGAATTTAGGGAATTTTAGAGAGTATTTGGAAAGAGTTTTGCAGAACCAAAAGGCTTTGATGGTGTGAGTTAATGAGAAGGGAGAGTGCCCTTTTATAAGAGGGGTGAGGGGCACCTTTGAAAAAGCTAGAAATATTATTTTATAATAAATTTGTATTCGGTTTCTAATGTCTCCAAAGTGGATTATGTAAATTTTAAGGTTGGGATAGGTCGAAAACCACTCAACCAATAGAATTTCGATAGGTTTGGGTTACTATATTAACCTTATCTTTAAGTATTAACTCTTAGATAATTAGTTTCACTTTTACAATGTCTCATTGTATTTTTATATTATATGGTTAATAAGCATACTATATACATCCAAGAGACCCCCAATTGGTCAATTTATGATACACATATCATGAAATAAGTCTCCTGGCTGATCCTTAGATTTTTAAGAATTTAATATTATTTTATAATATAATATTTGTTTTAAAAACTATTTTATGTCAACTTTAACACTATTCAATAATTGATTTTTGTAAAAATCATAACAGGATGATTACTTCTAAAAAAGATAATTAAATCAATAATAACATGGAATATTAACCTAGAAAATTATATTAATTCATAAAAAGTCTCAAATTATATTTATTGGTTATTTATAATATCAATTATTCTAATTTTTCATTAATTAGGTAATTACTACATCATTATTGTGTCATAAATAAATTAAATTATATAATGTCTAAAAATTATAAATAAAATATAATTATGTATTAAATATTTTTATGTTTCTAATGAATATTTATAGTCAAATATCCAACATATATAACCCTATGTAAAAATTGTTTTTCTAAAAGATATATGCTTATGTCATTTGTGTATTTATTTTAACTTAATTAATATAAAGTGTCATTATCACTTACAAGTGGCTCCATGGGGTCCAAAAATCGACCCAAAGATTACCATTGTCTGAAATGTATCATCCAATAAGGTTAGGACATGTTTTAGGGTAATGTTTTATTATTATAATATTTTTTAACCCTTATTTACCGGATTAACCCTTAACCATGGTAAATAAAATATTTACCGAAGTAATTATTCAAATTGTATAAAAATAAAAGTTACCTATTTAAATAATATGAATATCCTGATTCCAAATACGGAATCCATTTTTCCAAATTCAAAACACAGAAGTGGCATAAAATAATTTAAAATTAATTCTCGTTGTTAATACAAAATGCGTGTTTTTAAGAGATAATAACAATCAAAAGATTGACACTTGTTTATGTCCGGTTTAATTGTAAAAATATGTACAATGACCAAAATTATATTAAATGGTAAAAATATATTCTAAATATACTTTAAAACCACTCAAATGCATAATTTATCAATATAAATTATTTCGATTGAAAATGTTGTTTTTAATTAAAATTTAGTAATTTCACTATTCATAAAAATATAATTGTTATCCAAAAAGTTCCAAAATTTCACCCAAGGATTAATTCGATATTCCGAATCCAAAAATAAAGTCTATTTTGAGAGATAAAATTTATAAAATTTCAAAAAGTAGGTATTACTATTCATAACGGCTAGTTTGATTGGTTGTGGTGTGTTAGAAGTCGAGGTTGCGTACAACACACGCTATCACAATATTCAAAGAGAAGCGTACTGTAGAAACTTGGAGTGTTATAACCCATATATCCTTACACACCAATTATAGCTTAGGCTCGCTAGGTACCACAATAATCAAGGGTATTCCTCAACATTGGTGGTCCATCTGTTATCTACCTGGGCTACTCTGTACATCTAGATAGGTATTATCGTGCCATGCGACCAAATAAATCATAAGTAAATCACCACCCCATATTGGTATTTCCTATATATCAACACTAACTATGACCAAATACCTGAGTATGATCATGGATACTTTTCATATTCGGAGAAACTCATGCCTGGAGTATTCTAGCTACTCCTGATGACTCAGATCTATAGTACCCACTACTATCTCTAACTGTTTAGCATCACACTGATAGAAATATCTATGTAAATAGTTCTTGATCCAACACCCTAACATATATGGAGATTTATATGGGTACTATATTGGAATAGTTCTCTCTTCAGTATCCCTGCTCAAACTTCCACCCCTTCATGTTGTCATCCCAAATCTTGTTTGGAGAATACTGAATAAGTTCGGTGAACCACAATACATACTCATCCAACATCATACCTCCATACTTCTCCTCGAAAATCTCATGGATATAGACTGAGAACAAGTATAAGGGTTGGTACTCCTCATGAAATATAATATAATGTCAGGACATGAGACTGTCAACTCATCATCCATCTACATAACAATTATTCTCCAATGCCCAACTACCCTGTGAAAAATCCTCTCTGCTAGCATAACCACCTAACCCGTATGTGTATAAAAAACCATTATAATATGGAACACCTACTCTATCAAATTATATGTAACTTGAGGATCATTCTCATCATAGAACCTCAACAGTCAATGAAACTGGAACTCATGGACCACAATAAGAATACATTTATCCTCAGTCTACTAGGTTGGAATGATCTTATTCTTATCATGTAGAGGTGATACTACCATCCCCCCTAGAAGAAGGGGATCATAGTATGAACCTGAACTGATGTCTCTCGCAAACTGGATCATTTTCATCAATCAATGTTATTATCTAGGTTGACTATAATTATAGGGGCATCTTGAAATTTATCAAGGAGTACCACCGTTAGATGAGGATATATATAAATATATATATATATATATATATCCAAAAATAGGGACATTACTCATGAAGGGAAGTAAAATACTTAGTCCTATATGATTCACGTACCATTAAACCCTACATCAATGTCTTGGCATGCCGAGTATACAACTATGTAGTTAGGGTACTGATGAATGTATATATCAGCTGCCGCATGATCACCATATTCTCTATCATAAGAGATACACTTGAGACACATTGACCCTATTGACCAAAACTCAACCTATCCTCTTAAACAGATATGTACTAACATTATCCTTATGAATGAACTTTATTTGATACTAATAATTCATTATCTGACCCAATACATGGCTAGAGTCACGACTACCCATGCCTAGCTCCATACTCTAGTGGGTAGTGACAAGAACCTAAGGAATAAATAACTTAGGGAGGTCTTCAGATAATTACATGTATGCGCACACACACATACACACACAGCCAACTCGATCAAATTTTTTTTGAGGGAAATAATAAAAAATGAAACACAACTATAAATTAAACCATGAATTCCTAAACCTCTAGAAAATACAAAATTATGGTAGTGTAAAATGAAAATAAAAGAGGAATAATAGATTATCATAAAGAAATATGTCCCCTAATAACATAAAATTATTTATTTAAATATATTAGTGATACCATCTATTGAATCCCATGATACGACCACAGTAAGAAGTTCAAGAATCCAGTTTCCTTATTCACCTCTATAGTCACGGTTAACCTGTCTTTCATCTACATAAGGTACAATATTTTTGGGAAAGAAAAATATGGAATGATAATAAACATTCCCTACAGAACTCCCCTATATCTATAGGGGGATTATAAGGTATACAGTTAAAGGGAATGATAATAGATAGAACAAGGTACAATGAAATAGTATAACTCAACACAAAAAAGAGTGAATGCAATCTTATTCAATCCAAAGGGGATAAACACAGTGAGTAGGTGAACTTCCCCATCAAATATTTTCCACCAATAGTAGGAGATAATACTCATCCAACCTTGAGATGATAAATAATGAAATTTGGTGGAATGCCCCATGAATATCCACATCTCCTAGAATGAGAGTATCAGAATCCATATTTAGGATACAGTATATATATATATTCTTTGTCGATGAGTTGAAAATGAGAGGGTAATGGGATCTCCATATTATAGCTTAGTCTAAGAATAATAGAACACTGTAGTTTCAAAGTTCCATAAAATATGAACATAAGTAATCGTCCAATTGTATCCTTGCATTGTTAAAGTGATTTACAGTATATGTGTACAATATCAAAGTAGAGGACACACACCGTAGTGTGGCATCCGAGTTCCACTCTGGTGGTCGCGGGACCACACACTGGTACAATATGTAAGCATCCAAGGCATAATATTCATGGATTTCACATCATTAATATGTATATTCGGTAAAATACAATAACACATGACTAAGGACTATAATTTTCTAGTGTCCTCAGAAATGTGGATAAAAAATCTTCTATCCTGGTGAAAGATCTTCAACATCTCCCATAATGATCTCCACCTTCAGTACTTCTGCCTAAATCAGGTCATCATAACCTAGGAAAATGAAACATAAGAAATGGGTGACCTAATATTCACAATAAGGGTAAACAAGGGAGATATGTAAGTATAATCATTATCATCAGGGTATGCGTACATGATAATGAAATTATTAGATCATAACCTGTATATCAAATATCATATATATTAATCATGCAATAAATAATGGTAGATAATAAGACGTGAGTCATAATGAAGTAAAGAACATGTGCCATGAATGAATAACATAGGAATAAAACATTTAATTGTGGAAGACACAGAAACATATAATATGATATCCACAGTATCCAGGGCATCACTTCCAAGACCATCTTAGTAGTATGGGTTCACTCACCATACCATCATGGTAATCATGGTTTAATTCGATGGACATATGAATATGATATTTTCATTCCTCATACCATCTTGGTAGTCATGGTTCACTCCCATGACCATCTTAATAGCATGAATATACACCGCATACCATCTAGGTAGTAATTATTCACTCCCATGGCCATCCTAGTAGTCAAGGATCATCCCAAATAAAATATTTTTCTATCTTAGAAAATATAAATCATTACTCTATGCATTGGAGAGAGATACAGGTCTGACCGGTATCATAGTTAAATTATACAAACATGTTCCATAGGATCCAAAAAAATCATAACATAACAAATGAAATAAAATGGGTATTATAAACATGTAAAATTATCATAACCTATGGAAAAAGATATATTTGATAATAATTTCATCATAAACATAACATATGAAAAGATGTGGGTTTCAAAACAATATAACCTGTGAATGAGAAACATGTTTCATAAAGATAATGGAATTAATCATAACTCATTCATAAAATGAAAATCAATGGATCCTTTATACCATTTACAAAAGGGGAATTAGTAACATCAAGGTATTTTATATTATATGGAATGTTGTTATGAAATATATTTTAAAAACATTATCTTAAGGAAAATATCTTTTATTCTTTGAAAAATTCATTTCAATACATAAAACCATTTGAAAGTTATTTTCATAGAAAATCACTTTAAAACATATAAGGAAGACTTGAAATCATTTTAAAACATTTTTCCAAAAAAAATCATCAAAACATTCTAGAAACCTTTTTCTTTGAAATATATTGAAAACATATAAAGGAATATTGAAAATGTTTTTAAACTTGTTCCTCTAAAGATTCCTTGAAACTTATAAATAAATCTTGGCAATTTTTTGAGAACTAATGTCATTAAAAACTAATAATATAATATGGAAAACGTTTAAAAACACCTTTTTATTTGAAACATATAAAAGAATATTGTACATGTTTTGAAAAGAATTTTTATTGAAAATATATAAAAGAAAAATGAATCATTTTGAAAACCATTTTTATTGAAAATACTTTTTTAAAAAACACTTTATAAAATATTACCCATTTTAACATTCCAAGGAATCCTCATAGAAATGATGGTGAATAATCCATACATTTTATGTGAGGTAAAATGAATATTCCATTTGCACCGTAAAAAGGTTAGAAAAACTCCTTGATCGAAAAGATAGAATATGATTCCATTAAAAATTTGTAAAATAAATATGGGTAAAAATTTTATTTGATGATCATAGTATATTAGAAGAATATTCTGGGAAACCATTTTTAGAAAACATTGTTTTGAAAGAACACATATTTCTGACTCAAGGGAGTGTAAAGTTGAGATTTCCTGAAAACACTATCTTAAATATATTATGTACCAAATAGTATCAAGAATGGGAACATTACATGATTATATTTTAAATATCCATAGGATAAAAAAATCACAAATTTACAAGGGTGATTTATCAAAACATTTCACCAAATAAATAATAAATATAACAAATCTGGAAAAGCGATGAGCATGTTTTAATAAACTCTTTCAACTTGGTAACGTTGTATCACACTCTCCATGAATGAAAATTGAAATGAAATTAATAATAACATATCATTAAGAGTATGATATTAATTATATAACCAGAAAAATGGATTTATATACACCTTGAAAAAAATTAGGTTCATATCAAAACGTAAGTCTCAAAGAAGCCAAATTGAGACAAAACTATTTTACCGATTTGGTAACTTTTGAAACAAAGACCCCAAGAAATAAATTTCATAAAATGGATATGTTAATAACCATAATTTTATTTAAAATAAAAATATAATAAAATAATTGGTAATAAATACAACATAAAAAATTCAATAGTGGTGAACATAGCATATATCTCACGAAAAAAAAGTGATATTAAATCCATTTACCTGGTGTCTTGACTCCCATCGCACTCATTAAAAACACATATATAATAAATATAAATTTATTATATATCATTTAAAGAATAATATTATTATATATAATACAATATATGGTTTTTTAAGTCCTTATATCACCTAATTGTAATCCATCTAATGTTAAGGATTCACTTCAGGTATTATTTGATTTGTTTTTCACATGTGTATTAATTTGTTATATTGATTGTCCTTATACTTATATAATTATTCAAAAATTTAATAAAACTTATAAATATAATTTATATACATTATTATTTTGTTATAATAATCTATAGAATATATAAGTATGAAATTGTATACCCCTTTCATGGAGACCTTAGGTTATATGTATGCATTAACATTATTTCCATTAAATTATCTTATTGTGAGAAAGATAGTAAAATTAAGACAAATATGTATATAATTATTAATCTATATTTATGATATCATATATATAATATATATTAACTAAAACAATATTTAATACAATCTATGTAATGTATGAATGAATCAAATCGCTTTGAGGGGGTTGTAGTCCACACTCTCTCAAATAAAATTATCATATTTACATAAGATGGAAAGCATAATGTTATGTTCCGAATAAAAATTAAATAATAATAAAGGCATTATAAATATAATATATATCCTTTATAAACAAATTTTCTTTTATAATTGATACCATGATAGGTGTTACTGAAAAAATGAACAATAATTGTTTTGTAAGGCAATAGTTTACCGTACACAGAAACGGTGTGTTCATTACCCATTTGATGACGGTGTGTTTTAGTGTAGGTAGAATCCTTTACATAAAAATTATAGTATATTTATTATACTAGTTTTTTATATGAAAATATAATAATGTGATTTTTATGTGTGGGATTAGGAAAAAAAGTCCTTGAGAGAAGATGTCACCTCTTAATTGGGTAACTCATTTTGGATTATACCAAAAACTCATCCTTGGATATCCTTCTACACAAGATAAGGCTTCTAAGAGAAAGGTATTATTTCTATTAAGGTTATTGGGTAGGTAGTTTCCAAACATAAGAGGTTTTATACGTGTGATAAAGTGGGCGTGGTGGTAGCTTTTTATAGGGAAGTAAAAGGACATACTATGAATTTTTATGAAAAAGGTAGGTGTACACATGTTGTTACCTAAAAAAGTCATAAAAAACTCAATAATTTAATTTTTATTGACAGAAAATTATAGGTACTTGGTGTTGTAAAAGTTTCTAGATCATTTGGGTCATTGATTTTAAGGTTTAGACACTCATTAAGATTAATTTGTCATTAATCAATGTGATTAATTTTAATCACATTTTCTAATCAATTTGGTCACAAATTAACATGGTATTATTAAAATATAAATATTATAATTAATATAATGGTTTATGTACATTTTTTGAAAATTAAATCATATATGTGGATGTATTCATATTAACACTATTCCCACAGATGGGACGAAATAACATGTTTTTTAAGATGACAATTGGTCAAAAGTTTGTTAAAATATTGTAAACATTTCCAAATAAAATTGGTTATAAGGAATTAAATTGTATTAATATATGTAATATTTATCTAATTTTACCTGAAAAAAATTATAATATCATTTATCATTAATAATTAACTAAACAAACATGCGGGTTTTAACTAAAAACCAGAAGTTTTCACTATTCATAAAAAAATAGTGTTTCCTTGCAAAATCCGAAAAATTTAAACTAGGATATTTTCAATATTTTGAATTAAAAATTGTTGAAAATTTTAAAAATTTAAATTTCTAATTTATTATGAAATTAATATTATAATTAAATTTAGTCCATTTAAGATATTTATATTTTTAATATAAAAGGAATTTTCCAAAAAGAAACATATCTTATATTATTAATATGTTTGTTTTATATAAAATAGTTGAAAAATATTTTAAAATAAGTTATTCCTATTACTATAACCATGTTTAATTTCAATTTTAAAATCATCTCATTTAAATAATTATATTAAAAAAATATGTTTCGTAGAAACTCCGTGGTGTGTCCATGATGTGCCAAGTTAGTGTCGCATTGAAGATACACCATGTCTTACAAAAAGTCGATGGTTCATGTAATTTATTCCTAGATATTTCCATGTGAAAGTATTTTTTAAATTATTTAATTCTTATAAACAAATTAAAATATGATTTATTAAGGTGAAATAGCTTTGTGATCAAAATTATATTTCCTTTTACATGCAATCGGTTTTCATATGCTTTTATAATTAATTTGTAACCTATGAATTTGTATTATATTTTCTAAAACATATATTTTCATTTATTATTTAATAATATTAATAACCACTAATTTAACATCACTGTTTTATATTATTATGTTAATAATAATATTTTGATAATTTATTATTGTGAGGTAAACCTTAGTCTTGCGTATTAAGAGTGTCATCAAGGAAAGTCATTATTGCATATAACACAAGCTAATCATGGTGTTCCATGTAGATCAATCCAATGTTTATGTTGAGTGTAAATCATGAATAAAATTTTGTTTTTTATATGGAAAGAAAAACAGAGTGATTTAATAAAATAAATTATCTTTATAGTTTCATGAAATGAAAAATATCAAAAGGCCTAAGTTAATTCATAAAAAAATTATTCACAGAATCTCGGGGTATTAAAATCTTCCCCCTAAAAAATAATATCTCCCCCTAAATTCTTATACAGTATTAACAATTTAATTCTTGATGGTTTCATTCATAGAAACCCACATTGTAAAAATAAATATTATGTCTTCCTTCAAAATTGGACATTTGGAACCATAATGATTACCCAAAGTATCATTAAACTAGTTTTTTGACATAGTAAAACATAGGTTGGGAGTGAAGATTGGACATGTAGGAAGAGAGTTAATATTTATAGGGAGTGATTGAGGTCATCAATAAAAAAATTGAATGATCAATGAAATTTTATGGGCATCAATTTCATAAAACTATGATGTTTTAAAGGCCATCAGTTCAATAAAATTAATGTTTTAGGAAAAAACTTATTTTGACCAAGATCCTAATGTTGAGTACTTATTTTATTGAAAAATAATATAATGATATATATATAATTTATATATCCCTATAAACACAATTTAAATATTTATTTGTTCTTTTCTCAATATCAAATTCATCCACTACTTCATGTAATGGAAATCCAAAAATTAAATTTGATGCCTGAATTTCTAAAATTCACTTTTGGCAGATTGTAAGGTCCATAAAAGATTGAAAAGTATAAATTTTTTTAAATATTATTAAAAAACTAATTTGGTAAATACATTAATCTCTATCCAGAAATGTAACAATAACATTTCATCATAAAATTTAATTCATCAAAAATGATTATATGTTAACCAGGGCATCTAATGGGCTAATGGTAGGCATAAAACCCTTATCATTCTTTGATCATGGGATGAAGGCCCTGATCCTTGCTGGACATGATCAGTTTTCACCAAACATACCTAATTTAATTTTTTAAAACGACCATAATATAAATTAAAATATATAATGGGCATCATTGAAATACTTTTAATCACAAACTAGCCTTTTAACAAAGGTTTTCAATAAAAACTCAATGCATAAATACTTCCTCCGAGGTTTATCAAAAAATTTCATCAATGGAAAACATTATAACCCTTATGATAGATTAAAATACAAAAGAATATAAATCAAATCATGATGCGATATTAATATAGATTCCCTATAAATCACAAATTATGTAGTTGTTTTCACATTCCAAACATTTGAATACCCTTGTGGTAAATTCCCTTAGAAAATGGTAACGAACATAATTTTCAAAAATCTTTTTGTAAAATATGTTTTCATTATTATTCCAAAGTTTACTGGATATATTCCTTTAATCCATTAATTTCTAAATATAATCTATAGTGACACATATCACTTTTCTAACCAAACAATAATGAAATCCATGGTAATCAATGCTATACAATTTAATTTATTCAAATCAATCATCTCTTTATCTGAGTGAATAATATTTTTCTATACATCATTTCTACATTAAGGGATACATTACCTTGAATAAAATATCACTTTTATATGTATTCATCCCCATTAAACATATCCCTTTAAATACTAAATGAAATAATATAATTAAAATATTTATATATTACATTTTTCATATATAATAATCATTGAATTCAAAAACATATGTACTGATTTCATCCAATTTGTATTCTTAAACATCTACTAATTATTCATAAACTTATAACATAATAATTATTTCATATAATCAGAAATATTAATCATGTCTTATATTTTATCAACCTCAATATAATAATGATTCATTATAGTAAATGTAAACAATACATGGAAGAACAGAACATACCTTTCACATGTCATTTTAATTCTCTTTATCATCATAAGTATAACCAATAATCATACTACCTACATTATTCCCTTTATGAGATTTCATCTTGGGAAATAGATTTTCATAATTCCCAAACATACCACTTCTGAAATATTCAATGTTATCGATATTACTTATAGTTCACTCTATTGAATAAAACCATAAAACACATGGTGAGAACAACATATCATAGATGAAAAACACATAATCATGAATAATTACATATAGGTTTTCTCCATTATGGAACATAAAATTAATAGTTTAAACCATAGGATTATCAAATGTTTTTCATAAAAAATATATGTTTAAATACTTTATGATGGTTCATGACGAGTTTATGAATTCCCAAAGAATTTCCCCTAGGAGTGTCAAACCAGGTGTGTAGTATTTCCTATTGTCATGTACCAGATTACCCCGACTCAAGCCTGCAACATATTTTCAAGGTTTTAACCCCTAGGTAAATTTGTGATAGAGCCACATAAAATTTTAATATCTAGAAAAATATGTATTTCTTAGAAACCACTCACTGTGTACTTTACCAAAATTCCATGACTTTTCCCTAAACTTTAACTTATCATTATAATTATACTTAGAGACATTCGTAGACATATCATTAGAAATATAAATATGGATATCAATAATGTTTTATCATCATGGTTTCCAATATTTGATGAAACCATTCTTTTTATACCAACTATAGTCACACAGTCTTAACATACATGGATATTACATCATTTTATATATGTTTTTAGTACATTAAAAAAATTCCTGAGGACAAAAATAGTTTAGGTTCTGTGGAAACATGGATAAAAATTATTTTATCCAAGTGAAATATATTATAAATCTCCGATAAATAACTCTACCTTTAGTACTTATACCTAAAACCTTTATTAATAACATGTTGAATTGAAAAATAATACAGGGGTGAGATCATATGCTCAGTTAGGGTAAACAAGGGAGACATGTAAGCATAATCATGAGCATATGGTTATGAGAACGTCATCATGAAATTATAATATCAATACTTGCATATAAAAGATCATGTAATTAATAATGGAATAAATAATAGAAGATCATAACATGTGATTCATAATAATAAAATAACATAAAACATGAAGGTATAACATAGGAATAAAACATGGAATTCTGGAAAACACATAAGCATATAATTTGATTTACATCACAGTCAACTCATTGCATCCTAGAATATATTTGTAGTATGGGTTCACTGCCCATACAATATTGGTATTCATGAATCACCCCCATAGTAATCTTAGTAGCATGAGTTCACTCCTCGTTCCATCTTGGTTGTCATAGTTCACTACAATGGCCATATTAGTAGAATATGTTCACTCCTCACACAATATTCATAGTCAATTTTAACTAACATAGCCATCTTAGTAGTCAAGTATCTTTCTAAAGTCCATCATAGTTTATCCCATGATATATAAATCTTTACATGGTACATTATAGAGAGATATAGGTCTCACACATCATATAATGAAATCATAAATATATTTTTCAGAAGATCATAAATAATCATATCATAACCCATGAAATGAAATGGGTATTATAAACCTTTAAACATATCATAGCCTATGGAAAAATATGATTCATAACCATTTCATTATAAAATAACATGAGAAAAGAAGTAGGTTTCTAAATAATATAACCCATGAAAGGAAAACTAATTTCATAAGGATCATGACATTAATCCTAACCCGTTCCTATAAATAATATGAATGGAAGCATTCTATCATTTATGAAAATGGAATTAGTAACATCAGTAGTTTTCATCTTAGAGGAACAATAATTTTGAAATATCATTGAAAAAAATTATGTAAAATATCCTTTATTATTTCAAAAATAATTTTTAATACATAAAACCGTTGGAAAAAAAATTTCATAGAAAATAATTTCAAAACATATAAATAAGACATAAAATGATTTTTAAACCTTTTTCATTGAAATATTATAAATGAAGCTCCAAAACATTTTAAAACCAGGTTTATTTGGAAAAACCTTGAAAACATATAAATAATACTTGAAAACTTTTTGAAAACTTTTTTACTGAAAATGACTTCAAAACATATAAATACATATTGAAAACATATATAAAACCATTTTTCAATAATAATTTATAAAATAAGCATGAAATTTTTTTAAAAAAATTTTTCCTTCAAAAAATTAAAATAAACATGAATAATTTTTGAAAAACAATTTCTTGAAAATTATTTAAAAATAATTTATTTTAAATTATCACTTTAAACATGCATAGAATTCTTAATAGAAATGACAGAGGGGAAATCCATTTATACCATATGAGGTTAGACTAAAATTCATTTTTCACGGTAAAAAGGATAGAAAATGCATTGATTGGAAATAAATTAGAAGATTCCATTGAAAAAAGGAAAAATGAAAAATGTTATGAATTTATTTTAATGATCATATGTTATTAGAATAATATTCTTGGAAACCATTTTTAGAAAACATGGTTTTAAAAGGACACATATTTTTTACCAAAGAGAGGGTAATGTCAGGATTGCCTAAAACACATTCCTAACTATATTATATACCAAATAGTATAAAAATTTCACCAATAAATTATTATATTTTTAATATAAATAAGATAATAAAAAAGAATTAATTATCATGTTTTTAAAAAAAATATTTCATTAGAGAAATCATAAACATAAATAATCTCGAACAACGATGACATTGTTTCAATATTCACTTATAGCACGGTAAAATTGAATCAGACTCTCAATGTAAGAAAATTGATATTAATTTAATATTAAAATATCATTCAAGGAAGGATATACATGATATAAAAAATAAAATGTATGTATATACACCTCAGAAAAGAGTTTAGGATGATAAAAAACATGAGTCTGAAAGAAGGAAAATTGAGACCAAACTATTTTACTGACATGGAAACTCTTGAAACTAAAAACCAATGAATTAAAGTTAATAAAATGGATATTTGAATACGCAAAAAATTATATAAAATATTCAAATAATATATTGATTGGTAGAACATACACCTCACAAAAAAGAAAGAGTGGAGAACCTATCATGTATCTCACAGAAATAAAAAGTGAGACGAAATCTCATTACCTTGTGTCTTGACTCTCATCATACTCATTAAAACCACCATTATAATAAATATAATTTATTAATAATACATTAAATAACCATTTTATTATATCTAATACCATATATGTTTTTATTATGACCTTATATTACCTTTGTGTTCACCATCATATGTTAATGATTCACTAAAGGTAATATTCACTTTTTTTCACATGGGTCTTAATTTGTAATATATTTCTTCCATATACTTATATCCTTATTATAGAATGTAATACATGATATAAAAATCATTTAAATACATTATATTTTTATTATAATAATCTATAAAATATATAAGTATTAAATGAAATAAACTATTCTTGGAGACGATATGTTGTACCTACACATGAATTCTATTTTAATTTAATTTTACATTTGAGATAATGAAATTCAAATAAATATGTATAAATATATATCATTTTTAATTTAGATTTATGCTATCATAAATATCATACATCATAGCTGAAAATATTATTAATTTAATCAATGTAGTGCATTAATGAATCATATCGCTTTGAGGGGGCGGTAGTCCACACTTCTTCAACAGAAATTATCATATTAACATAAGATAGAAAGCATAATGGTATGTTAAAAATAAAAAAAATGGAAGAATAAAAAAAATTAAATATAATATATATCATATATAGATATATTTTCCTTCATAATTTCCACTATGATATGTGTTAATGAAAAAAATAAACAATCATTATTTCAAGAGAAATTATTTCGTTGTAAAAATAAATAATATGTTCATTACCCATTAGATAGAGGTTTGAGTAAGTGTAGGCTGAACAATATACATAAAAAATATGAATATATTTATTATATTAGTTTTTTATATATGAATATAATAATGATATTTTTAGGGGTGGATAGGGAAAATAAAATAAAGGAGTTGAGAGAATATGTTACCTCTTAATCAAGAAACTCATTTTGGTTTGTTCCAAACAGATTCATTGGAATTTTTTTCCAAATGAAAGGATTATAGGAGGAAGGGATGATTTCTGTAATTTTTATTTGGTGGGGATTGTATGAAAATAAGAGGTCGTATATGTGTGAAGAAGTGGAATTGGGGGTGGCTTTTTAAAAGGGGAGAAAAGGACTCACATGGTATTTTAAAAAACGTGTTAGGTGTACACATGTTCATACATAACAAAAGCCATAACAAACCAAAATAAATTAATAATGTATGTTTTATGTCCAAAATATCTATTTATAATTGGTGTTGGTAGATTTGGTAAATCATTTGGGCCCTTAATTTTATGGTTTAGTCCCTAATTAAGCTTAAGGTTGCCTTAATCGATGTGATTTATTTTAATCACTTTTTCTAATAATTTTGGTAAAAAATTCAATTGTTATTATAAGAATCTAAAAACTATAATAAATAAAATTGTTTATGTAGGATTTTATGTAATCAAATCAAAGTATCAAAAATATTTAAATTAATGTTAATCCTGTAGATGGGACGAAGTAATAGGGTTTTAATGTAGAAAAATGCTTAATCATTTGTAAAGATTGTGACTCAATTTCAAATTGAAACTGATTCTTATGAACTAAATTATACTAATATATGTAATATTTATCTATTGTTGACTTATATGTTTTTATAATATCATTTATCATTAACAAATATTTAAAAAATAAGTTTTAACTAAAAAGGTTTATATTTTCACTATTCATCAAAAATTTATGTCTCTCAGAAAAATCTATAATATTTACCCTATTATAATATCAAAATTCTGAGTTCAATTTTTTTTCAAATTAAATTTATTAATTTTTATAAATTAAATTTTATTATTAAAAGTGTTTCATTCAGGAAAATAATTATTAATATAAAAGAACATTACCAAAAATCACATCTTTCCTTACTGATATATTTTATTTACATAAAATAATTATGAAAATATTTGAAAATTAATTATTCCAATTCCTAGAGATATGTTTAATGGGTATTTTATAATTATATCATTTAAATAATTATATAAAAAATATGTTTCATATAAATTTAGTGTTGCATGCATCGTACGCCAAGCCAGTGTTGTGTTTAACGTTCAACAAGTCTTACTCCAAGACAGTGTTTCATTTAATGAATTTCAAATTGGTTATATGTGAATATAATTTTTGACTTAGTCCATTTCTATTATGAAATAAAATTTTAATTTATTAATGTAAAACATCTTTGTGACAATAATAATATTTCCTTCTATATTTAATCATATTTCATATTCATTTATAATTAATTGGTACGTTGTGAAATCATATTATAATTTTTAGACCATATATATTCATATATTAGTCAGTGCTATTAATATACTATAATTTTACATGAAGGTTTTATATTTTTATATTAAATAATAATATTTTAATAATGTATTATAATTTTGTAAACCTCGGTCTTGCATGCTACACAAGTCATTGATGAAAGTCAATATTCCATATTACACAAGCTAACCTCCGTGTTCCGTGAAGAGAATGCCAAAATTTGTGTTTGGTGTAAAAAAATTATTAACTTGGTGTTTCATATAATGTAATCCAAACATAGTACTTTAATACAATAAACTATTATTATTGTTACATGAAATGAAAAATATCAAAAAAGATATATTAATTTGAAAAAAATAGAAAATATTGGGGACTTAAAATAGGGGGTATGACTATTACTAAATCATGGATCCCCTACCTAGCACAACTAGAGGGTGAAATCGGATGATGTTGAGGAACCACTGCCCAGATCTGTTGGAGGGTACAACTCAGATGTTGAGGGACCCAAACCTAGTATTATTTGGGGTACCACTATAATGGCGTAGAAGACCTACTACCCGGGATAACTGGAGGGTACTAATTAGAAGATGTCGAGGACCCACTATCAAGCTCTATTAGAAGGAACTACTCATATTTTTTTGGAGATCATTTGTGATCACTTCCATCACTGCATGTTTATTTAGTAACCATCATGCCTAGTACTTTTCACATCATATCTTGAAATCCCTAACCGAGGCCACCATCAAGTTCTATGACAAAAAACACTCAAAATAGGCTACATTCTATCCAAATATGGTTTCAAATGAAGGAGAAATGAAGGGATGAAATTTCATCAAAAAGAAACTAGGGGTACTAGACGTGGGAGTGGAGCCACATAGCATGTGGTATCCCTCCACCTTTTAGCTAGGTCATGGGATGCAAATGACTCCCAACCATATAGGAGTACAATCCATGCAGGAGGACTACATGGATTGTTCATTCTACACAAGTATTGGGTGGTGTTCTACCAGATGTGTTTATGTACCAGACCATGTGTCCATGTACTTGAGTATAGAGCTATGGACCTGGCCATTTACATCCACACTGCTTCCCACCTATGTGATCCATCACATGATTTGATCACCTAGTAGGGGGGTACTTGACATGTGTGAGATCAAATATTATATTTCATACTTATGTCTGTTGAAACCCTAGCTATCTCCAATGTGGGGGATACTTCTCTTGTGTTCATCCTACTACACGACATGTAGTCATGTATTTCACGATAATTACTAATCTTCTAGGGGAATATTAATCTATCCAAATAACTTTATATACATTGGTATCTATTGTTTAAAATGGATTATATTCTTGGAAATAATTGTTCTAGGCCACCGCTCAATGTAAAATTGCAACTAGTGCTTTTTAGGGATTCACCATTTATTCCAAACACACCTAAGAATTACACCACTGAATATATGGACTCAAAACATTAAATTGATCATCCACAAACTATTATGATCCAAGATCTACCCATATTTCATTGATCCATTTTTTATTGCACGATTCGTGAGGGTTATGAGGATCCAATCCATCATTGTAATACCCAAAAATGTTGAATTGGGAGTACGGGGTCCATTCAGTGAAGAATGTGAATAAACGTGGGAGAAAAGCAACATAAAAAGGTTTAAACAGTCATTAGCATTGATTTCTTAGTCATAAATCAATAATGATGATCAAGGTATTAGAAACAAAAATAATTACCAATTAATAACTATTGAACATGCTCGTTAAAAATCCATAATTGGAGAAGTCCTATGAAAAAGGTTGATATGATCAATCACTTAATCAAAAGAAGAAAAATAAAAAATTAATGTTTCCTAACATGATTATGGATCGATCTTGGATGAAGAACATGTTCTCGAAAAATGTGATATGATTCATTGCATCTATTGTAGCCTAATATTCTCTGATCTAGTGTTCTATTTTAATCTAATGAGATTCATCAACAAAGGAGGGAGGATTATATATGGATTTTACCCAGGGATTATGCAGCTAATCCTAGAGAAATTGTCTACTTTTAACTCTTATATAGTTATTCAATATGATAAAATAAGTTAATTAACTAATTGAATAATTAATTAATTCACTTAACGTACTTCCAACTAGCTATAGGTTTGAACACCCCGCTCAGACTCATTTTATGTAATGCATATGGATAACATGTAATTATTGACTTAAGCATGGTTTTGATGTTATGATACGAGATAATATTTAAGAGTAATCATGTTTTCTTTAAAAATATACACATGAGAAATATAAAATATTTTTAATATTTTTAAAAAACTAATTCTAGGAACACTGGGACTCAGAATCACATGTCGTCTCGGTACCATTCTCAATAAATATATATAAAAATATTTCAATGTATTACGAGGAAATAAAATTAGTCTATACATATCAATTATAACAAGTGTTTATGAATAAGAATTATTTATTGAAAAACATAATGAAAATAGATTAATGGGATGTATTTGTTTACTGTGGCTTGGAATATCAAACCATAAAATAAAATATTTATGATTGTTTTATCAAAATGATAAATCTAACAACACGGGTTAAAAATATAACATATGGAATGAGGGAGGATATAAAGATCAAAAAATGAATTTTTATTATGTTGTAACATTAATTCCCGCCATAGCCATGTAGATGAAGTGTGAAAAAATAACGAGGGAATGGCTACCCTAGTACTAATATTTTCCAGTGAATAACTTGACATAAAGACAAAATCATTGTAGGGTATTAAATATTCTTCCAAGGGAAAACAATACCCCCACAATCACTTTGTAGAAGAAATAATGTATTCTTACAAGTCTAGCAACATGAATGGACTCAAATTGAGTTGAAAATTTCAGGAGAAACATGATTTAATTAATATTTTCAGATAATTTCATGTGGCCTATGTACCATCACTGGGGAAGGTTTGCAGACTACATGGATCATGAACCAACAGGTATGTGGAATGATCTGAGAGGCACTAGCCCACGGAGTGATGACCTGCGAACAGAAAACTGCATCGTCAAAGGACTCATGCACATCAATTCTATCCTTGCACCCTTCCTTGAACTGATGAGTTCACGGAAAAATCGAACTGGCATGTTTCTATGAACCCATATCGCGAACTGTAACCTATGAAAACCCTAGATTTACAGAGACTTCTGCGGGTCATTATATATCTACATGGGCCTCTGCAAATGGTGCCATGTTTCAAATACATACGATTACTGTAATGCATTATAAAAGGAGAACAAAATAATTTGAAGGGGAGGATGATGAGACAAATGAAGAAATCTTCAAGGGGAAATAGATATTGGAAGAAAGAGTTCAGAGAATATTTTGGTTGCAGTCTTGAATCATCGACGAAGCCCAAATCACAAACCATGTTTTCCATTGTTACAGTTTTCTACAAACAATAAAATAAGGGAAGTAAATAATAATAACAGAATGCAAAACCTATTTGGTGAACCGTGATCCACATAATTCTATAGTATGAATTCCCCATGAATGATAATCCCACAGACATTCCTTAAATATAGTTCTTCATGTATTTTACCACTATGTGGACTAAACTGGGCGTCACGTACTGCATCAGTACGCGGATGGAACACAAACCGGTATGATGATCCATGTACCACTATGGAACATACTGGTTTATACCCATAGTCATGTACCACATCAGTACGCGAATGACCCCTCTACCCACATACCATTACAGTGTGCACTGCCTCCCCCATCCCGCATAATAAATCAAAACACTGAATGGGGTGTTTGTGGGTAATATTTTTTCTGGTTCCCACCTCACCCCTCTACTACTATCCAGTTCTCCATAATCACTCTATGAACTAGTCCTCTAGCATCAGACCAATGCCTAACCCAAATCAACCAGACCCGTATGATCACACCATTGGGTGCTTCAGCATGCCCCTTTGATTCTGCATACACTTGGTAAGCAGAGTCATGAAGGCTCTCCCGATAATGGTGCGGGCTTCGGAAATTTTCATGGGTCTACATACCCAAGGTTATTCGGTGTCCTACATTGGCATTCTGAAGTAAATCTTTCCATTCTAGGGATTAAGTGTGATCACTTTATTTTACATTCAATGAGAAATAGTTATCAGTCAATGAAGTTATGTTTTATTCTCCTACGATGAGGAAAAAACTCATCATCTTTCCATGAACATATTCCAGGGCCCTCCCACAAAGCTATGTCCCCAATATTTTGATTTTTTTACTCATGAAATTTTTGAAATTTCCAATTGAATGGTATATAGATCCACAACCTTGCCTATAGTCTCCCTATCACCATCTATCATATAAACTCCCTCTCCCACCAATAGGAGAGGAAGCATGTGGTTGGATGGATCATTCGCATCCTCTTGTTTATCACACTGAGCATGATTCATGTGGGCTTAGAGGTTTCTGATGATTATAACATCCACACAATTATGAACTATGAGAACTCTAATTCAGGATCAAATAAGGATATGTAGGATGCCTACCAGAAGGCCTGATATCAAAAGGGTTCTCTCCCATAATGGGTCTACCCATACATGTCTCCTAAAATGGGAAGCTTCTATGCGTAAGCACTAACAATTATGAACTACGAGAACTCTGATTCTTGATAAAATTACGATACGTAGGATGCCTACCCGAAGGCCTAAGATCAAACGGTGCCCTCTGACAAGGGGTCCACCCAATCATGTCTCCTTAAATGGGAATATTCTATGCATAAGCCCCAATAATTTTGAACTAAAAGAACACTGATTCCAAATCAAATAATTATATGTAGGATGCATACTCGATGTCCTAATCTCAAAAGGGTGCCCATCCAAAACGGTTCACCCAACCATGCCCCTACAAATGGGTATCTTCCATGTGTAATCCCCCGTCAATCCAAACTATGTGAGTTTTGATTCATCTCATAACGATACGTAGGAAACCAATATTATGGGTCTAATCCCAATATCAAATCACCTTCTATCCCCCCTAGATGATGATAAACTTTGGAGCACCTTATTTTATGTCTCTAGTCAGTTGTACCTTCGTATCATCAAATATATGTATGCCTACACTAATCTTGGAAACCAAGGGTATCCTGTGTACACACTCCTTGGGAATGAACCAAGGATTCATGAACATATTAAAATTACTTAAATCTATAAGAGAGTGCTAGAACAGTAAATAATCCTCTCCTGAAAGGGTGCGTTGAGCTTGACCTCACATCCTCTCCACAAATGGAGTCCTTGGGTGTTAATGGTTGAGTCCTCAATCAAAGATTTTATTCCACTGGAATGAAGGTCCATTAATCATGGATACTAGGGTAATTGGGTGTTTTTTCATTCACCAATAAACCTTTTGGAGACTATCTATGAATGTTATATATGAGGAGGACCGATCACACATGCACTTGACACTTTGTATCACCCACTAGGACTTACTGATTTTGGAATCTCCTTTGCAATGTGAAATGGTTGAATTTCCTTGTCCATGAATGGGTTAATATAATCAACTTTTAAAGGATAATGATTTATAATGGTTCAAAACAAATGAAATGGTTAATTTTCTTGGAAAATGTCTCTGAAGAATGGGTAGGTGATGATCCTCATCTGACCATTTCACCATCACCTGAAATGCACCACCAAAGAGGCGGAAAAAAAATGGTGAACCAAATGTTTATTCTTAACCAAGGTGGAGGTTCTACCCCAATGATAAAAGGAAATTTTTAATTTCACATCGGGAAATTTTGTTTACCCCAGTACGCGTGAAACGTGCCACCTCAAAGGTGGAGAAAAAATGGGGAATCCGACATGAATCCTTAACCAGAGTGAAGGTTCTACACCAATGATATATAAAAAAGGGCATTGAAAATCACAAATTTATTTTCTCTCCATTACGTGTGAAACTCAACACCACATAGGTGAAAACAATTATGAACCTGACGTGAATCCTTAACCATGGTGGTAGTTCTACACCAATAATAAAATATAAAAGGACATTTCATGTCGGCCATTTTTGTTCAACCCAAAACTCATGAAGCATGACACCTCATAGGTAGAAAAAAATTGATTAATTTGACATGAATCATTAACCAATGTGGCGGCCATACCAAATCAAGCCCCTTCTCACCACAATAAAAAAATGGGTGAAGGGTGCCAAGCCGAATCACCAAATATGAATATATTTTCAATAATACTACTTTGATATGTATTTTTGGTATGTATGTCATATATTTATGTTGAAGGACTATACAGAGCAACATTGGATCCAAATGAAATCCAAAATATTGATGCAGATACACACATCAGCAATCCCGTAGACAGTCGGGGCTCCAAAGAAGAGTAGGATCCTCTTTCCAACCCAGCATCGTCAAAGCTAGGAATCCAACACGGTGATCAAATAGTACTAATGAAATGTTATTATCCTCGCAATAGAGGTTGTGAGGCAAGCCCTCTAATATGAAAAGGTCTACCAGCCACCTCCTCTTCTGCAATAGGAACCCTAGCTCAAGGCAGCTCAGGTGGTCATCCCAAACCATTTCAAGATAATTTCCCCAGAACGTGACAATGACTACGTCCCTTACCTTACTGAGGAATATTATGTTGATTTTGACAACAATATCTCAACTATATAGGTGTCTTACAAAGAGGCCCCCACAAGAGAACATCTTCACTGACACTGGACGACCAGACCTCCTCTCGCTGAAGAAGACCATATACCGAGGGGGCATGCTAAATTCGGTGAGACCCATGCACCACGAGATGCCCACCAAGGGTTGTGAATACATATCCATGAACATTATATCACCCTAGTTCTTGAAGATCCACTCTTCTATGTTGATGTGCTAGAACTGAATGGGATGACAAACAAATTTGAAAGTTCCACTAAATCCCACCACAGAAATATGGTGGCACAATACGGGAACAAGAAAATTATTTACTAGTTCTCACTGATCCCACTTGGAAGATAGAGAGGAAAAATACAGGCAGATGTAGATATCGTCTAAGGGAAAAAAACCCCTACATCTATGTAGGGAAGCTACCAGTAACATGCAGTAATAAGGACCTACTGATGCATCCCATGCCTTCCATCAAAATAGGGTAGAAACTTGCCACACGTAGGCACAAATACATGGTGATGTGTATCAAGTCCTCCATCCAAATAGAGCGTCAAGAAATTACAAGCATAGTAAAACTCTTAAGGATTCATACAAATATCGTGAGAAAAATTCTGTAGAATGAAAGTAGATTAAAATCCCCACTCGTGAATATAATGACCACAAGTAAAATTATGTGGCAACCATAGAAGACAACCAGTGGGAAAATCATTCCTCTATCTTAGAAAAGGAGAACTACATGTATCTATTGGAAACTGAGGGAGTATAGAAGTAGGCACAAACTCCAGCTCTTACAGTGGAATGGGCCTTCATACTCATTCTAGCGAAACATGTATCTAATAAAATCCAATCAATGATGGATGATCAGACATTGATGATAGAAAATATCATCCAAACATGTCAAAAAATTATTGCATCAGCAGAAAAAGAGAGAAATGGGTCACACGAACTAGTTTCCACGAATGGAATGACTCAATGGAAAAATGAGTTCATCAAACTACAGTAGTTATGTATCCCTTCCCTATTAAAAAATTTTCGACAACAATATCCCATGAAAAATGAACAATTGTATCGGGAAAAATACTTGTTCAAACAAGGGGATGTGGGACCAATGTGGTTGTCGCTCCAGGGCAGGCATGTATCCCTGCCAAAAATCCGTATTTTTGTTGGCATATCCCGATGAAATCACGAGACCCACGATGATAGATACTAATATTTGAAGGCCATTACCAATAGAAGATGTCCTCAGTTACCATCAAGAGAGAACTCAAAAATGAAATGCACCAAAGGAAACTAGAAAATAAAGAGATCATACATGATCATGAATTTATGGATGATGGAGTGCTTAAATCCCTTAAACATATATCAATAATGGCTCAAGACATTTTAGTCCATTACCAAATAATGTATGTGGCAGTAGCAGTTGCAAAGGCCCTCCCTTCAATGTCTCAACAAACTGCTCTGATGGTCCTCCACAGTGCACCCATGGGGTTTACTTTGTGGGTTAGGAATGATCAATCACGAGAGCATATCTCAGGATGCGTATCAGAGCATCCCTCCGCTAGACTTGAATATCATACAGCAAGAAGGTCATCCCCTTACTGTCAACTTCCATAAGGGTCCTCCCTAGGGTATACGCTTCAGATATGTTTCTCCATATAGTCTAATGTCAAGTCATGATGGTAGTCTTATCTATTATGTCATTGACTGAAATGACCCTACTGACACTGGATGTTGTGATGAAGGTCTTCCCCATATTAATGTCAAGAAACAAGAATATCCTCCTCTCATTGCACTACATATTACAGGCCCTCCACAAGATGTGAACTGAAGAAATTATCCATGATTCCAGGTACCAATCTGTGATAGCAGTCATTGACATAACAACAGTCATCAAGATAAACCTCCCCTCAGTGGAATCTAGTATCAATAAGGTCCTCTCGTCATTGTATCCAACCTTGAATGTCCTCCCCAAGATATAAATCATATGGATATTTCCCATGGTCAGGCATCAAGTTTAAATAGCATCCCTTGCCATTGGAGCACTAATTTTAATGGTCTTCCCCACAACCAAACTTTATACTAGTAGGAATGTACTCCCCTTGCAAAAACAAATATTATGAATCCTTAATATGTGGAGGTTCTCAGAAATATGGAGTCTTACACATCTAGATCTCTTTTTATAATCAGTGATATTCTTTCTCATCTGGAGGATGGCCCAGGACCATGCATATCTTCTGAGCCACCCCTGTGTGATAAAGATATCAATGAGGTTCCAACCATCTTAGTTTTAGCGAATGAATTTATTATGAAGTATTCAATCTATGAATATCATGTAAAGGAGCCTCCAGAAGAACAAAAAGGACACATTATGGCTTTTTAGAAGACAACTAGATAAGGATAATATACCAGTGATATATTGGCCTATGACCACATCTCATTTTGACATACCTTGACTGTTATATGAGAATTCATGAATGACATTCGCCTCAATATATAAACAAATCTTAATTATATTAATGTGAAAAGAATCCCAATGGAGGGTATGAGGACCACATCAACACAATAGGAAGCTTCGCTGTCTAATTGACATGGATACCCTTCTGTCTGCATAGTATCCAGAATCAGAAAGGAGAAAAAAAAACCTTGATCTGGCTTTCTTTCATGTTCTGCATAAGTTGTGTCACCTCATTGGTGATGCGAAGACTAGAGTTCACATTCTAGGATGGGTAGAACATTTAGTTCAACACTTCAACTGATGTCTCATCTAGAAAAACCAATTAGAAACGACATCAGGCAGCATCATCGCCTAAAGGAATCATTCAAGTGAAACCCCTACTCTGGAAATATGGTATACTCAACAAAAAAAGTCTAGGAGTAAGTCTCAAAAACATCATGACCGAAGAGATTAATCCATCGAAAATATTCTGATTTAGGAAACCAAGAACATATACCAGGATTCCCACCTTAGGGGATCCAACTAGTAAGCAATGATCATGTCTCCAAATGAAATTGAACACCTTGAAGTCCCAATTCCATATTTGTGTCACACCCATGAAAGAGAATGGGAAGTAGAAAATGAGGCAATAGCAGTGTCTTCTACTGCAATGTAGGAACAACCCCATCCCATGGGGCCAGTGGAATTTTTACATCATAGTTCACCCATAAGACCAACAAATCCAGACCATAGTACATCAATAGAATAATATGAAAAATCCCAGTCTATTGGGATGGTCGCATTTTTACCTCATGTCCCTACACAGAAAACATCTTTAGTCCACCATTAGAGGAGAACGATGGAAAGAGGAGTCACCCGTTCAACCCCTTCTCATGGTTCACAACCTCAAAGAAGAGGTCTCTTTCATGATCAGACCCGGGATCCTTTATGGTAAATCTTCTCCAAGAAACCCAACAAATACCACATAATAGAAGGAGAGAGACTAAAAAAGGATGCAAAAAATCCTCCTACCATTTGGCACTAGGTAAACCACCACCGATGTGGTATACCTCAGTGAATGAGGTAAACTCCAGCTTCACAGTTCTCATAGGAAATGACATAGAGGGGGAGGATGTGAATGAATATTGTTCCCTCCTAGAGGAATCCCACACTCAGTCTGATGGTGTTAATACGTGGAACCAGAGAGCTGTCCTAAATATGGTCACCCCCTCCATCAATCTGACATTACCTCTCGCGTGAAACCCCAACCAGGAGAAGAATAAATACAAGGTCGTCCATGACCTAACAACTCCTCCCCTGGAAATGTGTCCCTCACTCTCGAGGAATGGTTCGCAAATAATGAGGGTGAAATGAATGTGCTGAGATGAATTTATTATCTCCTATGTCGAGGTAGCTAGCTCATTGGATGTGTTTCCCCTATGGAATGATAGTATGTGCTCCCATAAGAGGTGCCTTTTCCATAGTCCCTCATCCATGTAAATGATTCTATGCTCAATGCCTGGTCCAATCCGGCATCGGGAGTGGAAAACTACTTATACCCACACCCTATAAGGATATCATGACTTCACCCCACTAATATGGTAGCAAGAATGTATTCAGGTAAACCGACAAATGATATCCCATGCATGATATCCACCCCAACTCTCACCAGTGCCAGCATGGCCAGTCTTGGCCACTGCAAGACCAGCCTAAGCTCATACTCAAAAGGATATGCATCACGGTATCTTTAACACAGTTTAGCAATTAAAAACTCAACTAGAAGCCTTCGAGGGTTGGTGTGCTCCAATACATCCAGATCCCAAACCCAACTCTGAATTGGTGAGCAATGTTCTTCCATAATAAAACCTAGGAAACGACGTATTACCAGTATTCAATGGATCGGGGGGACCCCGAACAAAATTTAATGCACTACTCCTCTTATTTTGACCCTATTATAGGTAATTCAGAGAAGAAATATGCAGTAAAACACATGTTATTCATATGAACCCTATAGGGTTTTTCATTTGTCTGGTATACTACTTTTCCAGCTAAATCAATCATAGGCTAGGAGGACCTTTGAAACAATTTCTCTTTCAGTTCATTTTGATGTTGCCTAAGATTAAGTTCAATGATCTCATGAACAACAATTAGTGAAATAAAGAATGAGTATTAGAGTGTATTTTCATATGGATAGTCCTGACTTATTTTCTAAACTCTCCTCTTACCCCGGATGAAATGTTACCCATGTGTATCTATAACATTCATGATGAATTGTGAACACCGCTCATCCCAGGGAATTACACAAGTGGGTTTAGATGATTCTCTGTTATTTCCCAAATAATAGAATAATCCTTGAAAATGAGTAATATTATGTCCCATGTGTCCCCATTAGCCCTTGGGAAGAGAATGGGAAAAGTAGATGTGGCTTCTGTCATGCTTGAACCACCCCCAGCAGTAGCTCCATTTTCGAGGCACCCACCAAACCGTGCAGGACCCCCTAGACGCCAATAGTCACCCCCACCTAGGAAATAGGAGAGACGGGGTGATAAAAAAATCAGTTCGAAGAATGAATAAATAATGTATACTCATTATAAGATGACCAGGTTCGTGGCTACTTCATAGCCGCTATGAATTGCAATTTTCTCCTACTATCGGATCCAAAACGACCCGATTATGTGGGTCTCAATGACTATCCCAATTATTGTACGTAATAGTAAGTACTGGGAAATACCTCCTATAAATGCTTTATTTTCTATGATCTCCTAAAAAAAAGGTAGATTCAGTGAAATTCATGTTGGGCCTGACACCAACACAAGTGGTGTATGATTCCACCTCATACATAAGATAGGAATAGTAAAGGAAAACATACACTAGTAAGAAAGACAAAAAGTTTGAAAATTGAATGACCCAGAAGACCATCAACCAATTTCATGGAATCCTCTAAGCGTAGTTGAAACAACCAAATGTTCCCCCCAAAAAACCTAATACAACACAGTCATCCTACTCGGCCTCAAAAACTTCTAATAGTCAAAATGTGAGAATGAAGGAGGATGAAGATGGGATGAAACCAAACATGAATTCAGTGTCGACACTATCAAGCTTCATTCCAGTAGACTTTGCACAACATGAACCACCATTCCAAACGGCACATTTGGCACCAACCTTACAAATGACATCAAAAGAAGGAGACAGTTAGACAGAAACAGTGTTGGATCAAGAAATGATATTTATCTACCTTAACGTCATTCAATTGAAGGACCCCTTCTTGGATGGAGAGTATGGCCATGATCCAAAATTCCTTGTTCCCAACTAGAGTGATGGAGGAAGAGGCCTCAGAGTCTGGAGGTTTCCTAAAAGGCCTGATTGTGACAGGAGTAAGATTCATGACCATGCCATACTTCAAACTATTTGCATCATGGAATCTCATGAAAGGACCCTTCAGAAGACACAACAAGAACCAGAATGCTCCTCCTCCCCATCAGAAGAAATTAATTCCCAATTATCTTTGAATATCCACCAGGGGAAGAAAAAATATCAAATCCCCAAAGGCATGAATGTGGAATGTTTCACCCATACCAAGAAAAGATCCCAACACCACCGGCCCTAGCTATAGAGGCCGAACCATCCACATCGAAATATAAAACCCTAATGTGCCTATGAAAAAGCAACCCCAATCTAGGAACCACCAGCCTTTATAGAATAAATATGAAATTATAATGCAGTTAGCATTAGTAATAGAAAATCTCTTGATCTTGGATGTGTTAAGACAGTCTATAGATCTTAGAAGGGTACTCATCTATGCCTTACTATGATTAATGGAGATTGTGGCTGAAGTAGCAGAAGCCTAACTCTATCTGAAAGAGACTAGTCTCGAAGAATGTCATGTCTTAATCTTCTTCATAGATAGTGATGAAGACCCCATCATGCAATGAGACATAGTATCTTTATATGTGTCTGGAAAGATAAATGGAATTGAGGCTCAGAGAATATTCATCGAAAATGGATACGGAGTTAACCTCCCACCGATATGAATGCTTTTTCAGTTGGGCTATGAAAAATACATCTTGACACCCAAAACTACATGTCTACTGGGATATGAAAAAAGAGAGGAGAAACTGTTGGGATGAATCAAGCGTAAAACTAGTCTCGAAAGCCACATCTCTTACTCTATGTTCCAGGTAGTATAGAAAAGTATGGCCTTCATCATCCTTTAAGGGAGGACTTGGCTACATCAATAGGCTTCAATTACTTCTTATTACCATCAGTGTGTTAGATATTTAACTAATGAGAAAAACTGGACATTTCAGGCTAATAAATTCCCATTTGAGTCATGTGAGAAGCATTATAATGATGTAGGGTTCTATGAATCGGAAGAAAAACGCCTTTTGGACAATAAAATTGACTGGATTACAAGACTAAATGCATTTTAAACAGCTTCAACTGACCCCCTTCTGTAGCATGGGGATAGTATGTATTACCCATCAACCAAGTTAAATGCACAAGTCAATGACCATATGCAGGATCAATTATCTGCATGATATCCACCACGGTCACTATGTCCAATGACATGTAAGAGTGGGTTGACTCCAATGATTTCATGAAAATACCTATCATTAATTCTCATGTACCAACCATCAGACCTCAAACTACACCCACCTCACTCACTAATGAAAAAATATGTTTTCTCCACCATAATTAGAGATTTTGTCTCAGAAATCCAATTTCAATCAGAAGAGGATGTAGATGAAGAATATGAGGATGATTAAGAAGAAGATGAGGAGTATGACCTCAGATATTCCTCTCTTTTATTCGAAGAAGGTGACTCCAACATAATCAATGAACATAAGGAGATAAACCTAGGCCCCAAAAATGACCTACGGCCCAATCTGATTTGTGTGGTTATGCCTGTCGAGGAGCAGGAGGCATATACCTCCTTCATAAAGAATAATCGAGATGTGTATACCTATAACTATAATGAAATTCTATGCCTTGATCTTGATATTCCCACTCAACATCTATGTTTACTAGACGATAACCTCGTCTATAAGCAGATAACCCGAAGAACCCTCCCGACGCATGCTGCCAAAATAGAGGATGAAGATGAGAAGCTGGTAAAACCCAAATTCATATGAGAAGTCCACTAACTGATCTTGCTGGTGGACATAGTCCCTGTCAAATAGAAGAATGGACAAATTATAATCAGCATGGACTTTAGGGCCCTTAATCGGCATTTCCCAAAAGGCGATTTCTCGATCCCAGTTACAAAATTGTTGATCAATGTGACAGCCTGAAATAAAGCACTCTCTTTCATGGATGGGTATTCTTGATACAACAAGATCCATATGGCACCAGGAGATGAAGATTCTACTACTTTATAGCCCCTCAGAGTGTGTTCTGATATAATGTGATTAACTTTGGTCTAATGAATGTCGACGATACATACCATCACACCATGAACTACATCTTCAAGACCTTTTTGGGAAAAGGTGTCGAGTGTTATGTTGAAGATATAGTGGTTAAATCTCAATTCTCTCAAACAACCTAGACGATCATTAAAATGTCTTCAACAAAATGATCCAACAAAGTTTATAGGTGAATCCTCTAAATTGTGTCTTTGGAGTTACATCTGGAAAATTCCTCATCTTCATCATATGTCGTCGTTCCATTGAATTATACCCCAAGATAAAAAAATATATCCTTCGCATGTCCCCACCTCACAACCTAACAAAGTTGAGAGGTCTCCAGGGGAACCATTCTTACATTCAGTGCTTCATGGCCAACATGGGTGGTAAATTCATACCTTTCACCTGGCTCATGAAGATATGAGTTACGTATGAGTGGGATAATTATTTGCAAGAAGGTGTCAACAACATCAATAGATATCACCTTATCACACCTTATTCGATGTAACCATTTGAGGTGACACAACTCATTTTGTACGTATCCTCCCTGGAATGGTCATTAAGAACTTTCCTCATGTAGATGTATGATGTTGGAAGTGATAATGTCCTCTATTACCTCAATTGAACAATGATTGATATGGAAGCTTGGTAATCAAAAATTGAAAAGAACTTCCTAGACCTAATCATCGTAGTTTAGAAACTTAGGAATTACCTACAGCACTATGATATCCATCTGGTCTGCCAATAAAACCCACTAAAATATATCTTCAATCATCCCATGTTAAATGAATTCCTATCATGGTGGGCTTTCATCCTATAATAGTTAGACATACGATATGTGACCTAGACTGCCATCAAAATATAGGCATTAGTAGACATCCTAGAAGATCATCTGTAAATGGAAAAAACACCATTGGATGCCAAAATTATGGACTAAGATGTGTGTTCTGTCTATAAGTACACCCATACATGGTAAATGTACATAGATGGTGCTTCCTAATGCCCGATTGGGAAAAGGATGGAGGATCTCAAGCTCAACAATGTGGTGTTATGAATTAAAATCATATCCCCTAAAAAGTCTATCATGACACACTCTTTCCTACTTTATGAAGTGTTTATAATTAATGAAGAAAAATATCAGGCCCCCATTGTAGGTTTAGAATTGGCACTTCTTGTGCAAGCTAAACAAATGAAAATAAAGGGCAATTCATGGGAAGTCATCAAATAGGTCAGCAGTGACTATGCCATTAACAAATAATTATTGGTTCCCTTGATGAACCCTGTCTGAGAAAAGATGGCAGAATTGAATCAGAACCAACATTAACATATGTCCCCTGGTCAAAAATTCCCTTGCCGACACTTTGGAAAATGCGACCAAATCCTTGGATAATCCAAACCTGGATGAATCAATCATTAGAATTTCCCATCACCGGATGGTCTTTCGATTTTTCGAGACAAATATAGAAGAAATTGTTGAAATTTGACCTATATTTTAGATTTATGTTCACACCATTGGCTGGATGAATCCAATTGAAAATTAACATTGGTGGGGGAACTCCCACCTGATAGGGCTAGAAGGGAGGAGGTCCAAAGATGATTAGTCCAATTATTCTTGTATGATGTGGTAATCTAATAAACATTTCTCAACAGAAAAAGCCTTGAAAGAGTATTTCCCAGGTGAATTGATGGGAAGGGAATGATGTCATCATGAAAGAAGTCCACATCAAATCTTGTGGAGTCCATCATTCAGCAATCATGAACTCTCAACAAATCTGAAGGTTTTGGTATTACTGGCCCACTATGATATAGGATTGTGCCATATTCGATATGATGTGCCATTCAATCCATATTAATAATAATTTCATAGGCTGACCCCTTGAGTTTATTCATACAGCTATGTACTCCGGGCCATTCGCCACCAGGAAAATGGATGTTGTGGGACCATACCCTCCCCATACAGCTAGACAATTCAGGTTTATACTCATAGAGACTGACTTCTTTCCCAAATAGTCCAAATCCATACCCTTTAATGATGTCGGGGAAAAACATCATTATCTTTGTGAAGGACAACTTAATTTCCAGATTTTGTGTCCCTCATAAAATATGACAAACAACGGCACCAAATTCTACCTTATTGAGTTGGACAAGCTATACAATCAGTGTGGAATAAAATACAACCATTCATCCCACTACCACACAGTGGCCAACAGGAAGATAGTGGCTTTAAAAAAACTCTATCTAATATACTCCAAAATAATGTTGATAAGGATAAGAAATCATGCGCTGAAAATCCCCTTTATGCTCTGTGGGCTTACCAGACCATGACATGCACTGCCACCAAGGCAAACCCGTACTCACCAATATATGGGGAAAAGGAAGTTTTTCTGATCGAAATCCATGTTCCATCACTTTTTGTGTCCATTTTTTATCAACATTCCATGGAAGAGCAATCCTATAGGTGGTTTGATTAGTTGGAGCATCTGAACAAAAATACTCTGCACACATTACACCATTTGGAAATCTACCAAAACAGGATTGCATGAGCCTTCAACAAAAAGGTTCTCCTTTGATCATTCCTTGAAGAAAAAATTGTGTTATTTCTTATAACCCTGATGAAACTCTGGAAGAATCCACCAAAGCTTGATCCAATGTCGGAAAGACCATATGTGACACATTGGGTCTATTCCAATAGAGAATACACCCTAATAATAATGGATGAACAACTCATCACAGAACCCACAAATGAAAAGTTATTAAAGAAGTAATTCATGTAATTGCAACACCCATTCCATAGTCCAAACTCTATGACTCTAAAAAATGAGTTATAATACCCTCATACTATGTTCCAAACTATATGACCATAAACTATGAGTCATAGCCCTTTTCATCTGACCTTAAACAAAAAGAAACATGTCCCTAAAACATGACATTAAAATCCAATTCATGTCCTCACTATAAGATGGTTATCTACATGGAACAAATCATTATGATTTCATGAAAATAAAACACATGATCACTCACAAAACTACGTATGGATTGATTCCATCCCTCGGAGGATATGTAGCGACGCCTCAATCCTCAATCATTGCCCACCCCCAACCAAAATAATACCCCCCTCATATCCTCAACATCCCAAAACTTGAAATGGAAACCATATGTCCACTCCATATTTCTCACATCTATTATAACTCATGTGATCCTACAAAGTGGGGTAACTATTTTCTTATAAAAACATGTTATATATAAGTATGGTAGACCTAAAAACCATGATGGATAGAATGAAAATTACCCTACCCCTATGACCAAGCCAAATCAGTATATGGAATGTACAGAACTATATGCATCTTGGTTCATTCCCTAACATGATACATAGTGATTCCCGAATTTGGCATCTCGACCCAGCCACCACAAAAAAATTACCATTTCCCTTTGTGTATATCAGAATTGTACGGGGAGTCTATGAATGGTCCTAATTTCATGATGATAAAATGTGAAATTCTTCAACAGTTATGTGTGGCCTAGTCCTTGATGTTACGTGATCCCACAAATTCCCCCACCCCTGAGAAATCAAAAGACCATGCTTCTCCCAATACATATGAGTCAAAACTATGTGGAAGATCTATTAGTTCAACGTTATTCATGGTCTAGGTATTCTTAATGTTCCTATGAACATCATTCTTATTTTTCTAACTCCATACCCTAGGAAAACATGGATCCCCATAATCCATCAAGTCCATCTGAGTCGAAAGGCTAGTGTCCTACAAAAACCTTTTCTTGAATATTCACATCATGCCCCTGTGGCTCTGAATATGTTTTCCACAAAAACTGGCATCATTCAATGGAAAATTATCCCCCAGTAGGGTCCTCTCCTATATCAGTATTCCTAATGGATTCTATGCCCTATGTAATTCCTCCTAATTCATGTTCCACCCATGACTATGGTTTACAACTGCTATCATCAACCACATCTAAGCAACTTCAGAATACCCTTATTATTATTAACTCAAAACTATTACAGATCATTATGATAGCATAATCGTCCTAACTATGTGACTCTAAACTACACATCATCATGTCCACACCCCACGACATTAAAGTGCAGGGACAAAATCATCCTTGTTGTACAACGTAAAATTTCAAAGTAATCGTTTAATCCTAAAGAACCCTATAATGTTGATTTCTCTATTCCTAAGTAATGACAATTAATCTTCGTAATCCCTTGTTTCTCACACAGATCACAACTCATGTGGGCATAGGGATCATAGTGAGAGTTCCACTAGGACATTAAGGAAAAATATATTAGGAATTTGGTCCTAACAGTACGGCCCTAGAAGTCTTTTCACCATTCCCTCCCCCATAAGGAACCATAAGTTCACTCCATATGAAATTATATGACAGGATACCCTAACGATGGGATGTATTCCTCACCCTAAGTTTGAGTAAGATCCACATAAGGGATAGATAATTCCATGAGTAAATCCTATCCCAAATGTTTTCAATATGTCTAAATACACTTCTATCATACCTTAAACCATATCCTCTGACTGATCATAAATCCCCATAATCATTCAAGGCCATCTAAGATTGAAGTCCAGTTTCTTACAAACACCTTTACTTGACTATGCACATCATACCCTGGTGTCTCTACTTATATTTCCCACAAAAACATCTGTCAATCAAATGAAAATTCATCTGAAGGAGATTCATCACCTATCTCAGTATGCCCAAGGGATTCCAAGTCTTGTTCAATCCATATTGATTCTTGGTATCTCAATGTCATGGTTTATATTTTCCTCCATACACTAATCCTAGATATATCAAAACATGCAGGCCCGATTCATCTCTGGTCCTTTTTCAGGTTTCGAATGAAACACCATCCATATGCCTGAAGATGATATGTATACAAAACAAGAGTTATCCCACTCTTTTTTGGTTTCCCCCCAATGAAGTTTAGTTAAAATTACCCTTTCCATTTTAAGAATCACCCTTTTTCAAATGTCACATACCGTATAAAAATTTCCCAATCTCCATAATATGCCATATCCATCGGAGATGGAAGGGCAATGTCCTATAGAAAAATCTATTTGACAATACACATCTTTCCCCAGTGTCTCTACATATGTTTCATATAAAAATGGCCATCAATCAATGGAAAAATCATTCATAAGAGAGTCATTTCCAGTTTCCATATGCTTAAATGAAAATAATTTCCTGTTACCCCCCTCGAATATGCAAAACATCTGGATAACGGCTAACATACCTTCCCCATTCTAAATTACCCTGAAATAAAAAAAACATCTAACTCAACTGACCATTCACCAGCTCTCCCTCAAGAAAGTAAGAGCTGTACATAACCATTTTCCTTCTCAAAGATGATAGGAATGTCCCTAATATGTTCAGACACCACAAGTTTGGCCAGCCAAACACTATGCATACCAACATAAAAAATAATATAAAATGTTTCATAACCCCACTGTGCCACCATAGATGGATGGAATGTGTCCCACAGACACCTGTAATTGACTATGAAAATCATTCCCCGGTGGCTCTGCATGTGTTTCCCCTAAAAATGGTCATCAATAAAAGTAAAATTTTTCCCCAGGAGAGTCCGTTACTACCTTTTTATGCCTTAAACGGCTCCTAATCCTCATGCATGTCTAGATACACATTATTAGGGTCAGGAAAAATCAATATTCTATTTCTAAAATATATTAGAACATTCTCAACAAATGATCCCGAATTGGGGACCATGCCTTGTTATGTTTGGTCAATGTTGTTCGAACTAAAACATCATTAAAGTGTTTTATTGGTAGAACAATAGATTTCATATTAAATGAAATATAAGACGTAATTTACACATGGAAAACCAGCCGAAAAAAACTCTAGGTAAAATTCAAGTATCTTTTTGTTAAAAACATTGATCCATCAAAAGTCCTAAATCATGTTAGGTCAAAAACCTAATATGCGCGACCTAAAAAATGTAATGTTATTCCTTCCAAGCCCAATCCAAGATGGATTATTTAAAAAATTTTGTAATGATAAAAAATATATAAAATCATTGGAGGTTTTACATAAAACCATAGCAATGGTTTAACTATGCTCTCAATGTCTAGTGACTTTGTTAAAAATTAGAGTCTGGATTGATTATTTTAGTTTACTGTTCATGGTTTAAAATTAATACCTAACTAAAATGAATTTTATAAGTTTGATCAATTGACATAATATGAAAAGGAAAATATAAAGTGTTCAAATGAAAATCTGTTCCATCATATTTCATAAAATTATATAGAGGGAATCCATAGCCTGGAGCATATCACTGTTAGAAAGACAATATCTTTACAAGAGACATTCGATAGAGTCATAGAGTTGCATCAATGATTGGTATGACTCGTCAAATTCCTTGATAATCTTCAATAGATTCATAGTCTCATCCACTACACTCACCTGTTGTGCCTCTACGTCCCTCATGGCTTCGAGGACGGTCTTTTCTACATTGTGCATTTTCCATCGCCCCTCCTCAATGTTCACTATGGATGGGGACCTCTCTTGTTTAAGCTGATCGAGTTTATGGAATTGTTTCTCCACATCCACTTCATTTTTTTCTATCAAATTATTTTCTTCTGTGAGTTATTTTTTCAACATTGTAACTATTCTGGCATGAGTGGAAAATTCAACAATGAGAATTTTTTAGGTAGCAGAAAGATATGTCGTCGACTCTGCTGTGGAAAGTTGAGATTCAAGGACACTAGTTGCTTTCCGAGCGGCAACCACCGACATTACTATACCAGAAATACAATTATAGGTAAATCCACTGAAACCCAGGACCACAAATTGGTTTGGTAACATTGTAATTTTCAATGTTAACTGAGCCAATGTAGTCTTGGAAATTAATCTCTAATTGTTTCTGCATTCCCTTTTTCCGAGAGGGTCAAAGATAGACCTGGTATTCTTTATCGGTCTTTGAATCAATCCTCGATGATGAAATGTAGTCAGCAATGAATGTTACCAATGAGGTACTTGATTGAGCAGCTATAGCGCAGCATGGCCCCTACAATAACATCATCTCAGGTAATTGTAATGGATGAAAAAATGGGGGTGCCAACTTCAATTTACAAGGAATGTGGTCGTGATTATGATGATGGGGGAGACATATTCAATACTTCCTACCTCAAAATCTATACTGCTATCTAGAAAAGGTGATACAACATCTTGAATCATCACTTGTGCTTCATGGTAACTCAAGAATACTAAATACCCAGGGCCATGCTCTGCCAATATAATAGCCCTCAAGGTGGTCCTCCAAAGGTTTATTGTTAATATGAGTATTTTAGGGATATTCATTCCAAATAAGAATACTGGTCTCAAAATACATGGGGAAGGAAACACAACCCCTCTCAAAACTGGAATAAATGGCATGATATCCCACTCAAATTTTTAGGGGATGTAACATCAGCATTCCTGATTATGACATCCCTAGAGCCACCAGGAGTAGACATAATATCAATTTCTGACGTGACTCCCTCTATAGGGGAAAAATATGCTCTGTGAAGATTGATTGGCTACTTGATATTTAATGCTCCTCCAAGATCTAGCATGTCATTAGTCTCGCAACTCGACTTATCCACTTTTATAAATACCACCATGTCTCTCTCCATGAGAGTTAGATCATCACGGTCAAGTGAGCCCTTGAATTATGGATGTTCTACCATTATTGATGCAGATATTGTTTTAGTGGGAGCATGCACAGTTGGGATGGGGTCAACAACACCCCCAGTCTCTTAAAATGACAATGTTTCCCTGTTTTGGTCAGCCTCAACCGATGGAGCCCTTCCTCTTCTCTAAAAGGGATAGGAGTGTAGATTCCTGAGTAGTCAATATCATGTAACTAATAGGACATGCATAAAATATAATATATATACTAATGATTCAACATGATAAGGGTACTGGTTTCAATCAATAGGTGGACAATCAATTAATTTTGATCCCCCTTTGAATATTCTTTGATAGCCGGGATCGTTGCTTTTGCTTAGATGATTTTAGGGGAGATGGATCTTGAATAAGATCACTGAGAGCAGCTAGAGATGGAAATTCCTTAGAAGGGTCTGTATGTAATATTTCAATGTGTTCCTGTTCTCCTAAGTATCCTTCTGCATTACCCCCAAACGTGAATGGTCCACAATCCATAGCCACAGTATCCCAAGGAGAATAAATTGGTGAAAAAGTTGTTTCTTGAGATTTTGAAGGCCCATGAAAAATAATAAAGAATGTTTTTGAAATAATGGAATTTAAGGGTATAGGTTGCACCCAGAACAACCTCACCTGTCAACTGCAGGAATACTGTCATCAACTCCACATGGTCTGACCAATAATTTCATTCTACTAGAGCGTGAAGACACTTATCCATTTCAATCAAGAACGAATCCACATCATCTGGATCTTCATCGGCAGAAATACCGGAAGGAGAAATGGAACCCCCAAAACCTGGATGATTGAAGAATTCCCTCTGAAGGATCTTCCATATATCATTTTTTAATAGCATAGCCAAATTCATCCCAGACACTCGCGGCATCAAAAATGTAGTCGTAATTTGGATGGCTAGTGTTGGAGGATTTGTGTAAGGATTCCGAGTGGGTTTTGAAAACCACAAATGTTTCTTGGATGTCCCAGCTAACTCAGGACCTCAAGGAGAGGAACATTTATGAGGTGATGGGATCTAGTAGGTATCATTTTCTATGGATTCTGTAATAGGTAATCCAACAAAATCATCATCCTCATTAATGGTTATTGGTCACATAAAGGTATGTACCTGATGAGAGTACTTACGGAGACCACTTCAAGATTGGAAGAAGGTCTTGAGGTCCTTTAGGTAGAAACTCACCCTATCAGAATCCTCATCAAAATAAACATTAGTCACTGAAAACACGTAGTCAATTCCGTTAAGGGAAACATCCATAGTCTAGAAGAGCTACCATAAATCATGAGGTGACCAGTCACGGGTAGTTGAATGATCTTTCCCAAGGTTTCATTTCCTCCATGCCACTTGAAAATCGGCCTCAGAAGGAATAGATTATGGACTCTCGACAGCAGCTCTAGTGGCTTGTTCATCCACCCATGAGATCACCACCCCATCATTCACAACATTACTAGGGGATCCAAGTGTAATTTAGAGGTCTTTTTTGGTTATAGTGTTCAGTAACTCCCTTTTGTTTCTCCTTTCCCATTTCCATGGATTCCTTGAATGTAGATACGAAATGCACAAGGATGGATAACTGGGCATAAACATATGTTTAAACCTAGGCCTCATCATAATTCTTGGTATGGAATGTCATAGAATATCTAGGATCCAATTGTTTGTCCTAGCACTGGGAGTCCTACAATGTAATCATCATCCATATTTGACAGGATATCATAATATGTTTATCTTGATGAGCACTATTGAGAGATGGAGGGCATAACTTATGGATCCAATTGAATTCTTAACTAAATATACATGGAGCATATCCCTTGAAAATAATATCCCACATGATATGGACAACTAGGATTCCTTCTCCCAAGGAAAATATATAACCTCAATTGAAAATATCTTCAAATGTACTATTTACAATAGTACCAGTATGGGAATTAGAAGGGTGATAAGAGAAACATTCGTAAACATTGATATAAGCCATTATGTTTTGCTTGTTCTTTTTTGGATTGCTCCTCTTTCTTATCCTGTGAATCCCATCCCACCATCATGACCTCACTGGTGCTATTGAGGTATATCTAGAGGGTGGAATGCAGTATTGGTAAATAATTTATGAGAGTATAACCTCCTATGTGGGCTCCCATCCATCCCCAATGAATTTGGAAGGGCTGAGTCATCCGATAAGGTTCCCCACTCACTGATTCGACCCTGTAGGAGGTAAATCTTAGACCACAATGAATTAGAAAAATTGATGTATTTTCCAGTGGCCAATTGTTTAGCCATTATAAATGTTTAGAATCATACACTTCTAGATTTCCAAAGTAGTTGGAGCCCCCTACACCGAAACATGGCCATTAATGCCACCAGTTGATATATTTGATTGAGGTCTGGGGTGATCCCCCATAACATTGCTAAAAATTTACCTCTTCTAGGGTGGGATAGTAAGTACCTTCTCAAATCAGAGTGGATTTAGAAGTAAAATCCCTAGGTATCCCAAGATCAAGCTCTAGACCAGTATGATTAACAAAATCGCCAAACCAGTAATTAAAAGAAACATCCATCTTTAGACAAGGATCACATTCCTTCAAAAGGGTCTTCACTTGGACAATGGGTTTCCAGGATAGGGGGTTCTTTCCTCATCATCCAAAGAAGAGGATGGAGGAAGAAACTCATCATACATGTCCCCAGTAATAGTGACTCCCAAAATTAGCTGGATTTCCCAAAGACTGATGCTGACATCCTTGTGGTTCAAATGGATGGTATTGGAATCTAGACTCCACCTGCATAAGAGCTGTGAAAATTTGGAAAGTTGGGTGATGGGTGTACGTATAAGAAACACAAGAATCCTTGTACAATACCACAATCTTTAGATCTGTTCAGAATTATTCGTAGCTCTAGTAGACCTAAGAATGCCACCCCAAGTCGAAGTCGAACAAGACTCTAGAGAGAATATCCCACTGGGATGAATGACCATGAAGATCCATTATTGTAGGCTTCCTCACAATGCTTTGGTAATAGTGGGACTTCTGGTCAGGCTTCCACTGTACTCCCTTCAATGTTTGAGGAGCATCATTTAGTAATGAACTAGAGGAAGTATTTATTTAATGGTACGACCCCTTGAATGAAATCAATGCCTTCAGAATAGAGATATTAATTATCAAAGAATTAGGATGATCAGTCGGACATGGCACCAGGATCGTTGTGATGGGCAGTTGACCAAACTCGTAAGAAGGAAGCTTGTCTAAATCCAGGGACTCCCATTGGCCCACTGAAAGTAGATTCTCTAGATATTTGTAAAATGGAATGACCCAATTTTTTTTCCCAAACTAAGACACCTTATTATTCAATCATTAATCTACATCAAAAAGAGGGGCAGTAATAGTAGCCTTAGAAGAAGAAGAGATGTTAGCAGCAACCTATGAATTAGCCATTGTAACCAATATAAGAAGATCCATAAGACGATAAAAATTCAATCCAATACAAATTGTTGGATAACGACTATAATGGAATGACTATAGGACTTAAAATATTTCTGTATAAGGCTCCACGTACTATTTCTAGAAACGATATAGGGTAGTAACCTTCCATTTACTAAATTATGTGTTAAAGGAACCCCACCTATAGATAGGGTGAGGGGATACATTTCCCCATGTTAAACCATGATACGCGAACCATCCATGATGAGTTTTCATACAAACCATTTTCCATTGTATAGAAAAGTTAGCAAGGGTGGATACTACAAACTTAGGACTCATTATGTTCTTGTTTAGATGGTTCGAATTAAATTTCATGTTCAGATTATTAGTTCATAATGTTTGGTTCACTAGATCCATCTCGATATACGAACACACAAGCCGTATAGAATCATCCTACGAAGAATCCAAATAATAATTTAAAAGTTCTACAATGACATTATCAAAATCCAAAATGTGGTTTTTTGATGGATAAATGGTGAAGATTTTGGTTTTCATTTCATACAAAGATGTTCACAAATGTGATTTTTGAAATAATCAATGTACGCATACGTAGAGGAATATGGAATATTATATAGAACTTTTCGTCATGAGTAACGGTAAAAGAAAATCTACATGAGCCCCAATATAAAGGTGTAGTCCCCTTATAATAGGCCCATATATTCTACCACGAACTAGTTATTTTCAAAGTCGCTTCTACATTGGAATAGTCCCATTTTCATCCTGAGCAGACCCCATTCTGATGGAGGAAATTTATAGGGTCCTGAATATTTCACTAAGGGTAGAATATAAAATAGAAATCACTTTTTGATGGAAGAAATTAATCATTTAATTCTATAATTGCGAATACACTCAAATTGAGTTGAATTTTTTAGGAGAAACTAGAAGGAATTCAGGTTTTCAATGAATTTAATGTGGCCCATGTACCATCACTGAAAAAGGTTCACAGACCACCTGGATCAGAAACCAACAGGTATGCAGAATGATCCTCAAGGCACTTTCCCATAGAGTGATGACTAGGGAACCCAACAGACCTCAAATTGTGTCGTTGAATGACTCATGCATATGACGGCCATCAGTGCTCCATTCCTCAAACTCATCAACTCACGGAAAAAGAAAATGGGAATGGTTCTGTGAACCATTAACGTAAGATGTAGCCTCTCCAAATCCTGGATTGACTGAGTCTTCCACAGGTTATAATATCTATGCATGGTCCTCCACAAATGGTGTCACATGCCCAAGAGATATGATTTCCCTGATGATCTATAAATGAAACATAGAATGAATTGAGGGGGATAATGATGAGACGAATGAAAAATTATTGAAGGGGACTCAGAGGTTGGAGGAAAGAGTTCTAAGAAGATTACAGATTTAGTATTGAATCATCAATGAATACCGAATCATGAACCACATTCTTCGTAAGTACAGGTGTCCACGAACCAAAAAACAAAGGGACTAAAAAATAATAATTGAACTAAAACCCTAATTTTTGAACCAAGAACCACATAATTCTCATGGATGAATTCCCTGTGAACGATAATCCCCTGGAGCATCCTTCAATATAGTGCTTTGTGTAGTGTACTACTACACTGACTAAACCTGCCACCGCGTACTACATCAGTACATGGATTAAACCCTTAGTGTCGTGATGACCCAGGTACCACAATGTTATCTGGTGGTTTATACCCATTCCTACCTACCACGACGGTAACCGGAAGACCCATATTCCTACATAACACTATGTTATGTAGAGCCTCCCCCATCCTGCATAAGAAATTAGTACCCAGAATGGAGTATTTTCATGTATTATTTCCTCTGATTCCAACATCACCCATCTACGACTATCTAGTCCTCCATAATCCCTCCAGGAATCCGTCCTCTACAATCAGGCCAAAGCCTCCTCCCAAGACAACATACCTATATGATCTGTCCATCGAGTGCATCAGTGTACACCATTAAGTATATATTCACATTGTATGGGGATTCATGAAGGGTCTCCCCACAACAGTTCGGGATTTGTAAATATCCATGTTTCTATATTAACATGGTAACCTGGAGTCCATCCTTGGGATGCCTATGTAAACCTCCTCGTTCATTGGATTAAAGGTGATCACTTTCATTTCCACTAAATGAGAAATAGTGATCAGTCAAAGGAGTTATGATCACTTCTCATTTGACAAGGATGAAACTCTTCCTCTTTCACATAACATATTTTGGGGCCCTTTCATTAAGGTAAGTCCCCAATCATCTGAGGCTAAGCCTCATGACTTTTAATGTCAATTCACATTGAATGGTTCATCTCTCCTCACCCTCACCCATGGTCACCTCGGCCTTGTCCTCTATAGGATCTCCCTCTATCAGCAGTAGTAGAGGAAGCACATGTTTGGTTGGATCGCTCGCATCCTCTTTTCTCTCACACTGAGCATGACTCATGCAAGATTAGATGTTTGTGATTATTATAACATCCTCAAAATTTTGAACTATGGGAACTATGATTCGAGATCAAATAATGATATTTTGGATGCCTACCCAAAGGCCATATCTCACAAGATTTTTCTCCCATAAAGGGTCTACCAAAACATGTCTCCTCAAATGGGAAGCTTCTATGAATATGCCTGAAAAATTCTGAAGAATTATCAGTCTTATTTCTAATCAAATATATATATGTAGGGTGTCTACCTGAAGACGTGATCCTAAAAGGGTGGCCTGCCAAAAGTATTCCACCCAATAATGTCTCCTCAACTAGGAAGCTTCTTTGCATAATCCACAAAAATTATTAACTACATGGACTAGGATATGTAGGATTTCTATTCAAAGGACCATGATCAAAACAGTTCCCATCCAAAATGGTTCACCCAACCATGCTCCCTCAAATGGGTAGCTACGATGAGTAAGCTCTAGTGAATCTAAACTACATGGGTTCTAATTTCTCTCCCAAGGATATATAGGAAACCCCTATTATGGTTCCAACACAAACATCATGTCACATTTCATCCCCTGGATGATGATAAATACCATAGCACCTATTTACGTGGATCAATCCAGGAGTACCCCCATAGCATCAAATATATTCAGGCATGTGACAGTCTAGAAAACCATGGGTACCACATGGAAAAACTCATAATAAATGAAAAAAAGATTCACAAACTTATGAAAATGACATAAATCTATTAGAGAGTCCCAAAACAGGCAATAATCCTCCCCTGGAAGAGTATAGTGTGTGTGGATTCCTATCCTCTTGACCAATGGAGTCCTTAAGTGTTGTTGGATGAATCATCAATCAATGAGCACTTGCATTTGGAAATAAGGTCCATGATTCACTGATACTATGTTTGTGGGATGATTCTGGATCCATAATTAAACAGGTAGGAGACCATCTGAGGAAGTTATATCCAAGGAGCACCGATCACACATGATCATGAACGCATGAAATCACTCGTTGGGACCGACTAACAGTGGAATCTCTTTCATAATGTGAATGGGGTGAATTTCATAGTCCCCACAACGTTAATCCAAACATATTTAAATGATAATGATGTAGAATGGTTCGAATCAATAGAAATGGTTGAATTGATAGGAAACCTTCTCTGGAAAGTGGTACAACTGATGATCCTCATCAGGCCATTTCACCATCACCCCAAACATGCCACCATAGAGTTTGAACAATCGTAAAATATATTTTGTTGATTTGTAGTTGATAATATATAGATTTCATCACATATATTAACATATTACATGACACAATAAAACATCAAGGGATTATGAATTGTATTATAGAGATAAATGAAGAGGTGATCTTGTTATTCAATGATTTATAAGAAATTTCTAGTTGAATAAAAAGGATAGGGTAAAATTCATAAAATAATTGCATGGATGGTTGTGGAAAAAAAATTTAAGGGATGTAATATAATAATAAATTAACATGTTATGAAGAATTATCAATGGGTCAGTTCATTATGGATTTAGAGGATTTTTATAAGGTGAAAAAGTGTTGTTATTCTCTTTAAATATTGAAGATATCATTATCATTTTATTTTTAGTTTTTAGTTGCCTAACATATTTCCCTAAATGGAAATTATATTAGAGAAACAGTTCCATTATCTATATTGTGGAAAAAATGTTTTTAAATCTGGACTTTTTTAAAATATGTTAATGATAACTTCTTATATAACATGTGACTTTTGATATGTTTATATTTATAGTTATTTCTAGACTAAAATGTTATTTTATATGTTAAAAATATGTTATTTTTACCTATAATTTTAGTTGTTTTATCTAAAATGGATATTCCTCCACTAATGTTTTAATATGATTATTATAAGTTATCACTTCTACAAGAATACCATAAGAGGGAAAATGTGCAAAATTTCATGCAGGACAATCATGCAAGGTGTATGATTTAGATACAAGTAGATATTAGTTAATGGAAGTATATTTTGTAAAAATATATCTTTAATTGAGACTGTGTAATAATAATGATTTATTGAAACCTATCACCCACCAAGAGAGAGAAAAATCACATCGAACAAAATTTCATCATCAGTGTGAAATAATGGACTATAAAATTAATATAACAACATGAATATATGATAATCTATAATAAAAATATAAATTATGCATAAACATTTCTCTATTCATATGGTGATATATAAATCAAACCATATGAATTTATAAGATATCAAGTGGTTTAAAAAAATTTGTGCAATACTTTTTCTTTGAATATATGTAAATGAAACATATAAATTTATAGTATCAAATTTTTTCCTCCATTGATTTTTTTAATGATATTTATTCATTTAAAAAAATTAAAATATAATTAGTAATATAGATCTAAGGGAATGATTGAGAGAGTTGATAATCGAGTCCTAAAGGACAATTTACAGTTGTATACATATAATAGTTAAATTACATAGAAATATAGTTTTAAATGACATTCAAATTATATTTTTTATTTCATGTAACCTGGGAGAGTTAAAACAAGAAAACTCCATGATATAGGGATAATAAATTCTAATACCATCTCTGATAGATTTCATTCTAGATACCATTACTAATATACTGAATCATTATTGAAAATTTCATGAACTCATAATTTTTTATATTATTTCTAAATAAATTCATAGTACATGTATCATCACATTATAAATAGAAAAACAATTCCATGAAATTACTATTCTATTATTCATCAAAATTTGATGTGTGTGAAACCACGTAGACTACCAAATTATATTATCAGGGTTTATTATTAGCAACACCAATTTTCATTAAATGAATATGTGTCATTTATGAAGACCAGTGAATGAATAATTTTTCTGAAAAATATATTAAAAAATCATTAGTTGATATGTGTTTAATTAAAAGGGCTAAATTCATTTTTAATATATAGTATATCAACATCCAAAATTCATAATTATCATTCACAAATAGTACATTTTGTTGATAATTGTTATCTTCCAAATGGTAATGTTTATTTTCATTTATTGAAATAGAAATAAAACAAGAAAATAGTTTCTTAATAATCATCGTGATTATTAAAGGGATGAATTCTTAAGAGATTGTATTTCTATGAGTTTAATACCATGAAACATCTCTCTACATCAACATTAAAATAACAATTCTATAAAGGTCATGTGATGATAATATACCATGACTATGAAATTAAAATCAAGTGAGTAAATTTCATAATGAAGTAATAAAAATATACACCATATGGAGGTTTGTTGAATATTTATATGTAATTTAAAATGAACATAACATGGATGATTCTATTATAACCTATTAAATTTTACATATCTAGGTTATATATGGACTATATATGTAATTTTTTAACATTGAGGTTAGGGATTATGGTGGATGGTTGGAAATCATATGTCTTAATTAAGCATAAAATATATTCCAAAGTAATCTATAATTCACGAGATGTGTCCTTTGAATTTAAAATATTATGGGGTCCTGATTTTTTATTTTCCATTGAGATGAAAATATAATTTGGATTCTTGCCTTTTTCTTCTTCATTTTCACCAGACAGACCTTTACCAGGTGACGAAAAATATACGGACATATCAAATTGTGGTATTCAAGATGAACACTCAGTGTCATGGGATGAAATGTATTTTAATTTTTTTAGCATAGAAATATAAGATAAAATATTAACAAATAGGAGTCATTATAGTTATAAATAATTTCATATAGAAGGATTTTAATAGGATATGGTTCATGTTGTATTTAATTCTTATTAAAAGTGAATTTACAAAGACAAATTAATGTCACCTAGGAATGGATGTAGGTTCTTACACTGAGGTTGAACCTTATATATCATTCTATTTTTATTTATATTCTTATAATTATATTATTGTGAGGTTTTTATATTTTTTTTATATGTAAATAGTCCCTAACTTGTTTCATAGGTTAATTTTTATAGTAATGAAATTGTAAAAGGTAAAAAATAAGACAACCCCCATTCTCTATGGTTCTCTTGATCCTAAGGAACATATATTTGTGTTAGAGGTTTGGTTCTCATGTCAAATCCTTATTATAGAAAAATTCACCTTGGAGTAAAATAGTTTTATTTTGACCATCGATAGAAATTATTATCATATTTACATAACTTAATGATACCTAATCTTTTATTACTTGAACTAAAACTAGTTGATGCATTATGAGATGTGTTTCCAGTCATTGATAAAAGCAATGTAGTGATTATTACTATGTAATAAATTATTAAGGTAGATGTGAGAGGTAAAAATAATATTATAATGTCTATGTTAGAAAATGTTCTCATGAAGGTGGTGAGTCTCAATACATCTATAGAATCTTGATGAACTATTTGTTTATTTTTTATGTAAATAGTAATGTAATGAATTAAATGATAAAAATAGGATATAGAATCTTTTCAGATATTAGAATGGATGATGATGAAACTATTTATGATTATATGATTATATTTATTGATTTTTTTAAAACATCAATGGATTTGATGATTTATTGGTTGATTCTATCATTTTTAGGAAACCGATCAAAAAATTCTTGAAATGTTTAAATCTATAATTTCTTCTTTAAAACATAATTTTTTTTCTCTTCATGTATTAAAAAAATCTTATTGTGTATGTATTAATAATGATCGATAATTTAATAAATACATAAAGATATAATTTTTTTATGAATCTATGAAATTGTATAAAATCGAAGATTCAATGATTTTGTACCGTTGTGATTCAAATGATATATATGATATTAAAATTCATGAATCAATCATGCATCATATATCAAAATAATAATGGATGGATTGAAAGAATTATGCATGAAAAATATGACAAAATTTTTTTGAGTGTAGAATAATTTGGAATTTTTCTATGAATATACCTATGAAAAATCATGGATAATATAAAGAAAAATTTGAAGAAAATATTATATGGAAGAAGTAGTGAAAAACATCCAGGTAAGTGAAAATGGCATACAGACATATGAAAATGATCTATAGAAAATGACTAATTATGTTTAGTATGAATAATGAATCTAACACTACCATAAAAAGTTAATTAATATATGAATATAGAAAAAAGGTCAAAACAAACATTAAATTTCTATGAAAAAATTAAGGATTAAAAAATGAAGAAAATTTTTGTTAATACACTTTTAATGAATATAAGTTGTTATATGAACTAATGGAATTTTATGAGAAAAACAAATACTCAAGAAAAAAATAAGAATGAAAAATAATGAATGTGTTAAAAATAATGTAATAAGTAATTATATTTTTAAAATGAATGATGATTAAATTTAGGAAATTAAGAACCTCATATTGACTGATTAAAAAACGAAATTTTCATGTAATATATGATGAAGAAATAGACTACAGATGAATATGTGGATATTAAAACATATACCTTGTTTTTTAGGATTTAAATTCATTAATTAATATTAATAAAAATATCAAAAATCATGAGGTGGAAAAATATAAAATATCTTGTGTAGATGAGAATTTTATTCATATGAATAATTTTACAACATTATTAAATAAACATAAAAGGCCATCTGAGTTATCTATCCATGTTGTTATCATAAACCTCTTGGGGAAATAAAAGATTGAGAAAGGATGTGGAAAAAATAAAAAATAGAAAAAATAAATTTAAAATATAATTTGTAAGAATGATTTCACAAGTCTAGATGAAAAGGAACAAGATGTTACAAAATTTATAAAACTTTATATATATAAATATCCTTCTTCTAGGAATGACTGATAATTAATTTTATTTTACTCTTCTATAATTCATGAAAATAAATATTATAATTTTTGGCAAAAAAATTATCTACATGGAAATAGACATGAACATAATTGGATACATTGGAAGGAAATAAAGTAAATTTACTAAGATACAAGAACAATGAATGGAAATGTCATCATATTCTATAATGATTTCAATTGAAAACCAATTTTGTTTACAAGAGGATGCTTTTTGAAGATATTAATAACAATGTCACGTTTCTGAATAAAATTTCCAACTTTTATAGGAAAATATTCATTTGGTATTAAATAAAATTGATGTAGAATGGATAATTTATAAGAAAGATGATTTTTTGTGGAGAAAAATATAATATATAGGAAAAATAGAAATCATTGTATTATTTATAGTTATTTTTTCTCACACATTATAGGTGTTATGAATGACATGAAGATCTCAAATTGTTTTAATGTAATATTTGTGTTGTAATTTTTTTTCAAAATAAATAATTTATATAAATTCAAGGTGATATTAAATATAGATTGGAGTTTTAGAATTTTATTGTTAATGAAAAATGTTTATAAGTTGGAATTTATTTTTTGATAGGGAGAGTTTCCTATAAGGAAAAAAATATTTAAAATTATGATTGTATGAAGTGATTTTAATAGAAATCACATGTCTCATAACACATTTTTTACAACATTTTTTTGGAAGATTCGTGGTTTCAATCCAAAATGAATTTCTTATTACCTGGATAGTTTTGATGGTTCTAGATCTATTATTATTATCCCAAACATATGAAAATATTTATTCACATTTTTTAAAACAAATATTTTACAAAGAAGAATAATATCAAGGAAAAACATTTTTTATGTTTTGTTTAGTTAGAATTTATTATTGAATTCCAAATAAGAAGAGGGATTTATGGTGTATTTTTGAGTTGGTTGGTTCTTTATTTCAGGGGAATGTGGGAAAGAGTTTTTAATGTATTTTCATACAATATTATCCTACTCATTACCATCTATACTTGGGGGACGATGACCACTACTGGGGTGGGTAGTGGAATCCCGATCTAGATGGTGTGGTGACATAGGTGTTTAAAGAGAAAATACATGAATTTTCAGGGGAGTGGTGGAGCCACCATCAGGTAGGGTGTCATTGTAGTAGATTATAATTATGTCATGGGGTGGTTAAAATGATTTATTTGTTTTTGTATCCAAATAAAAAGGGTCGAAGGTTATCCTTGTATTATAAGGGGCACTCAAACAAAGAGAACATCGATATAGGATAATGATCGTGTAGCACTGAATGTACCAAAACAATGTGATGTTATCAACTTATCATTATGATATTATGGTCTATCAGATACATTTTTTTTCACCAAGAATATATGAGAGCTGATATTCACTAGGATCTTCATGCAACCATGTCTTCCATGAATCGAACATGCCCTATCATCATTTGTTTCTTTCTGAAAAAATTTGAAATAAACTATATGACATGAAACAATGTTTTTATATTAAAAATGAACATTAATCATAATTGAAATTAAATTAGATCCATTAAAAAGTTTTTTTTTCAGGATCTCTGTAGAAAAAGTTTAATAAATGATCTACCAAAAGCAACTATGATCCACTTAAGAGTTATAATAATTCCAATAAGATCCAAAAAAAATTAACTATTATTTTATGTGTAAATAAAGAATAACTTGATGAAACTCATCATGTAGTGAATAATTTATTTATATTAATGATGTTATTCTTATTTCCTAAAATAGAGGCGGCCTATGTGGGTTATTCTGTGATGATTTACAATAGAAATTGAATGAACTGAGGCCGATGCGAAGCTTCCGAGAGTGATATAATATCATTTTCAAAAAAAACAATAGTCACCATAAATCTCTCAGATTCATCAAATATAGAGAGATCTACATACCTAGATTTTCATGAAGAAGGGCTGGTGTACACTAGCACTCAACTTGTGCACTTCACAATGAAGATGTTTCATGAGGAACAAAGTTCCATGAATCTACTTGGGGGAACAGTATTCTTACATGTAATCCCTAGGTTTGATGAATTACCATGAAATCATCTAATATATTCTTGCACAAAGAAGGTTCTAGTGAATGAAATATGTAATATAATGTGCACAGAAACATTCACACACTTAAACATTGATTATTGCGCACAAAGGAAGCACCCACACTGTAAGTGTTTATTCTGTGAAAGTGTAATGTGATCAAGGGTGTGTATAATGTAGTGAGTTCTGAATTTCATATATACATAGATTAATAACCATTTGATAGTACATTTATAAGCTCATGAATATGAAATAGTGTGAATTTGATTACTAAATTAAGTGAATAATGTTGTATGCAATACTCATGGATGAAGAATATGTTTATATTTTGTGTGAATGAGAAATGAAAAAAATTTGTGTGTGTTTTTTGGTTTGTATGCAATATTTATTGATAGTGTGCATGTTCATACAAATATTACATGTGGTAAATCATGTGTTTTGTGTGTATGTTTACATCATTAAATAGTGAAGAGTTAGTATTGAGGGTAATGAGAATATCATGTATTAAAGGCAATAGGAATGTGTATGTTTATATGGTTGAGTTCATACATTATTAATAATTTCAATCAGTGCTATGCTACATGATGTAATAGTGAAGATTCATTATGGGATACGCATGCATGAAGACAATGTAGTTTTATTTTCATATGTAATATAAAAATAATTTATGCACTAACGAATTAAATGATTTTGTGCAATTTTCAAGAATTAATCAATGCATACATGCACATGAAATAATGGGTGAATAAAATAAAGAAGATTATTAATTAAATTTTATATACATGAAGAACATGAAATACAAATTTCATGTTAAGTGAGAGATGTAATATTGTTACCAAATATTCAACATTGTATTAGAAGAAAACTTGTAGTTTTTTGATAAATATTCAGTTTTTCATTCTGATATCATAGTGATCACTAGTGGAAGCGATCACATCTATTACTTCTGAATACTATCAAAAGAGGAATAGAATTCAGTGTTTTTTATTACATTAAATTTTTGTTTAATTTTTTCAATTGTAATGGGATAGTATATAATCAGTTAATTCTCAGTGACATGAAGAGGAAAATCATTTTGGTTTTGTATGTACAACATGAAGTTATTGTGATCTTTCTCAAGGTGTTAAGTATTGTATTTTTTAAATAATTGATGGATTAAAATATATAGAACACTAGTTTGATTCCATTATAACTTGGGAAAATGTTCATATATAAAAATAGTGGTTTTATGGTGATACCTAAGAAACCCAATTATAATTGGTGGTTCATTCATAGTGGATAATATGTCTCTTAGATCAGACTGAACATAATACGGACATAGTCACCCATATCTAGGAAAAAATAAAAAAAATGTATCTTGTGGTTCATTTAATTTTTTATAGCATGTTTTATAATTTAGTTTGTTAATAGATATGATCCATTCACTATAACTGTTCAGATGGTATTTGTGTATGATATACTCTATAATACCAAATATAGGATCGAATTAAAATGAGATACTGAGTAAATTATCAAATGATGCTTAAATGACTAGAGGGGGTGGGGTGAATTTTAAACATTAAAAAATTCATTTGGAAATTTTAAATATGGTTATGTTTAACAAGGTTAACCATGGTAATTCACAAAACCTCTTGTTCTACACACTTTCTTGATTCCAGAAAAATGACTCTGAAAAGTGATTCCGGAAAAGATGATTCCGGAAATGAAACATAATGAAAGTTTACAATGATGAAGATTCTACCTTAAAGCATATAAAATCTAACTGGATCAGAGTATAAGTATATGGAATTATAAGATAGATATAATTTCCTCAACAATACAAATATAGTAGACAACTTGTAACAAAACACGTAACCAATAGTAAATCTTTTAACATAAAGAGAAGGGTATCTAACAACCTTGGATAAAGGTCCCATGATTTATACTTTCAAGAATATTTGTCTTACCCACACCATGGTATGACCTTGATATAAGATCATAGTCTGTCTTGCTATCCCCAGAATCCCTCTACATTAAGATATCCGGGACCTCTGTCTTCCTCAGTAAGGAAGACCTCAAATTCAATGTGGATGGAACCTCTGACTTCCTATCCTCGGAATACCTTGATTGTACACAGCTACAATCGGAGTCGCACTAAGAAAATTGGAACAAGAAGTTCTGTATGCACAAAGCAATGATAGTCTCTCTCTAGAAATCACTTCAACAGTATGTAATCTCTAGTGTCATAGAACAGTTTCTCAAAATTTGTGTGCTCGATCAAATGAGATCCTATTTATAGGAATGGCTTCAACGGTCGGCTCACTCTTCCAACGGTCACATTTTTCCTTCAATTTCGGAGGGACCTGTACATGTTTCACTCAAATAATGGTTAGTGTGTAACTAAAAGCCTGAAATAGTTTTATAAAAAACCATGTGCGAGAAAAAATATGGTTACATAACTAAAATCCAATATTCATAATGTGAGAAAATGAATGTTCGAAGTCTAACAATAGATGAATTTGGTGTCTATAATCCAAGGCTATTCAGATTCTGTTTTCTAGGAATTCAGAACCTAAACTCTATAGAATTCCGGAGTCTAAATTTCAGGGAAATTCAGAATCTAGATTTACAAGAATTCGAAACCATAACTAACAAAGATCAGAGTTAGTGTTCATGAGAATTTGGAGTCAGAACTCATAATATTTTGGAGTCTGTATTCAGAGAACTCAGAGTCAGATCTTGGAAAAGTTCGTAACCAAAATTGGTATTCCGAAACATAGTAAGAACTCAAAAGAGTTCATAACCAGAATTCATAATCAGAATTTGGAGTCAGAAATCAGAAGAGTTCATAACAAGAATTCATAATCAGAATTCGGTGCCAGAAGACAGAAGTGTTCGCAACTAGAATTCTGAGAATTCAGTTCCTAAATTATAATGCTCCGTATATTGGTAATTATTGGATTTTTAGGTTTTGGTTACTAACCAAATTTTACACTTTGGAAAATTATGATATGAACAACGAAAACATGGTAAGGATAAATTTCTTGGGGGAAGCAAATTTTTCCTTATATAATTAAAACACAATGTAAAAAAGAAATTTTCCTTGAGATAAGGTGTTAGTGATTTTAAATCCAAGAAGTAATTTTGAAGTCATAAAGAAACCTTATTGACTTAACAATATCCCACAAGTCTGAAGGAATGGAAATGTCATATGGAAAACCTTGTTGACTCAACAATCTCCCCCTTCTTGGAAATAACAAACATCCATATGGAAAAGAATATAAGTATTTAGGAAAAAAATTCTAGATTTTGAAATAAAACATATCCCCCTTTTCACATTGGAAAAGATGAATATGACTAAATCCCCCTTAGGCTTTGGAACACTAAGGAAGGTATTCTAGATTTCCAGAATGAGAATTTGCATTATCTTGAGAACGAAAATCTTTTTAATGAAAAATACCCCTTATATAAACTCCCCCTTAGGGATATTTTTTCCTTTCTTAGATTTCTTTTTCCTTCTCCCACTTTGTGATTTTTAAAAAGAGTTTGAGGTAATGGAAAAAATATATGGTACTTGAAATATTAGTAAAAACATCCAAACAAAAATGAGCAACCACTGTTTCATTAATATTAAAAGAACTTGTACAAGGAATGAAAATACAACAAAATATGAGATTTATTTTCCTTCTTTTTCTGTGGGTATCAATTTCTTGACAATGGTTTTTAGCTTATTTATCTCCTTGTGATGTTCCTCTACTTTCTTCTCTAAGGCTTTGATCCTATCATCCTGAGCCTTTAGAGCCTCTGCCTGAGCCTTTAACAAGTCATCATTCTTTTCTATCATTTCTTCAATCTCGATCTCGAGATCCCTTTCACTCTTACTGCTTTGAGAAACAGAGTTCAGCTTTTCATTCAGATCCTTGACCTCCTGAATACGAGTATTCTGCTCAAGATTTAGCTTTTCCTCAAAGATATTTTTGGGATCATTGATTTTATATCTTCAGTATCATAAGATTCCATAGAATCACCTTTAATATCATCATGATCACTCAAATATTCAACTATATTATTTGACCAGCTGGCCACCTTTTTGAAAGATTTTCTGTGGGCATCATAGTTGATAGAAAAGTTCTTGTAATCAGCCTCAATCTTTATACACCTATCCATAACCATTGATACAGAATCCGATTTTTGATTCAAGATATTTTAGAGCATTTGACATCTGGATTCAATGGTTATAATGATAAAAATGGTGTCAAAAATATTCTTCAGAGATGAATGAAAAAATCATGTCCCAGAGCTGATGATTGCGAATATCACACATTTCTTGGTGATGGTTCTTCCTCTAGCTCGACCATCTTCCTCTTAGAAGATCCACCAGCTTTTATCTTATTTAAAATTTCTTTTTTGGGGGTATCAACAACCAAATGTTTTACCTTATTGTTTCTTGGAACAACTCCTTCATCTGGGGACTCATGCTCACTTCTAGACAACTGAACAATCTTATCTTCCTCAATTTTTTCCTTCTCAACTACAGCCTCAACATCTTCAGGATTAATGAAGTCAGTATTATAAGTATCTTCCTCAGATAATTTTTTCACTTCATATTCTACCTTCCCATCAATTCCAGATGTAGCATGTTACAATGATCCGACATGAGAAGTCCGGATTGACAATTTTTCGGATGGACATTCCTTCTCAAGAAATTCTTTAACTTGATTTATCAGATTAGCTATATCATCACTGCTTTCAGATTCTTGTACATCTTCTACAGCTTCCTTTTTCTGAACAACCTTTTCAAGTACTTTTACCGACGTGAGAAATTTCTTACGTGGAGTCTCAGGTAAAGCCTTAACTAAGAAATATTTCATTACAGAAATATTATTGTATGATATTTTAGTATCCCTTAGTAGGGATAGGACAATTTCGGCCTCTGACAATTTATTCTTAAGCTTCTTCTCTTTGGATTTCTTCTCAATCTCATCGGCTTATTTCTCTTTCAATGCTTTAGCCTCTGTAGGATCCAAGCCAAACTGTGGCTCTCTTCCATTCTATTATTTTTTCTTCTCTCCATTTAGATACAACCTCATCCATACAGGCTTTCTGCATCTTGGGATTTGGAGGTGTGAACTAGGTTTCTTTTTCCTTTTTGGTTTTCTATATTTCTTCTACTTCCTTCAGTTTCCTCTTTTTTCCTGCCTTCTTCAACGGTTCAGCATTATCTGCATTCATCGCAACAGATTCTACTTTTTCTAGTGGTAGATAATAAAAATCTCTGCAATCTTTAGAAAATATGACCTTAATTATTTTCAATGTATCATCACTTACTAACATGACTTTACAATTCCTCGGCTTGGAACTGCAAATAATCATGAAGGAATCAAGACATCGAACAATCAACTTGGAGAGTAGGGCATGATACATGATTATCTGTGCTCTCAAATTCCCATTCTTGATATTCTCTATCGTAATGAGAATATGAGCCATCTGATTGATCTTCCCTAGATTTACAAAAAAATCCAAGATATACATATCTCTTTTCTTCAGTGTGTCCTTGTCACCCTTTCTCGGTATGATAAAACCTTGAACCCATAACTCAAGGATATCATTATTTGTAGACAAATGAGAAATCATTGCGGTCTTGACATCTATAATTCCAAGACACTCCATAGCCATCAACTTTAAAAGACATCCTTGAATATCTGGCAACTTGTGGGAACAAAACATGGCTTCCCCTTCATAAGATAGCCCCACCAAGCTAGCAACCTTGGTGTATGAAAGGGCATATGTTTTTACAGAACTCTTGAATGAAAACTTATCTCTATCTTTTTCCTTAAAGAAACAAACCAACTCATAAAACTCAATGAGTAGATCCTGATATACTACATCCTGAGCTCCAGTCTTTGATATCGATACACTCTCCCATCCATTAATCTTGATATTCATTGAAATAATGGAGTCATACTTGTTGAAAAATTCATATGCACCAGCCATTCTCTGTAAACATTCCACATTGCAGTCGGATTGACAAAATAAATCTCTTGAGAAGTAACATCACTAGAAATTTAGACTTGAGAAAACTCTTAGAAGTTCGGAACTGAATTTTGAAAGGGGGCAGAGCTTCAACACAAAAATAATTGAATATGATGTGGGAAAACCCTTCATCGGGCCTTTATATAGGCGTTGATGTGATGGTTAATCCTCCCATCTCAATCTAATGGTTGAGAAATATTCCGATTAGATCTGACAGTTGAAAAGAAATCCGCAAGGAAATTTTGGTAGGATCAGATTTCTTGAGGTTTTTAAAGGAAAACATTTGGATTTAAGGAAACTAGAATTCGAAAATTTAAAAACATGTAATGAAAAAATACCAAAAAGTAAATAATGATTACGAAATATTAGAAAAGGAAACACACCTTTTTGATTTCCTAGAAGATTATTCATAATAGTAAAATCTTCTTTCAAGAACATTTGATTCCGAAAATGTAATTACGAAAAATTTAAAAATGAAAAACATCATTACAAAAAAAATTTGAAAACATTATTACATAATGTTTTGATAACTTCATTACGAATTTTTTTGAAAACATCATTACGAAAAATATGAAACACTACATTACATAAAATATGAAACACTTCCTTACAAAAAAATATGAAACACTTCATTATGAAAAATATGAAACACTTCATTATGAAAAATATGAAACACTTCATTACCAAAAATATGAAATAAAACATTTTGAAAAATATGAAACACTTAATTACGAAAAATATGAAACACATCATTATGAAAAAAATGAAAATATTCATTATGAAAAATATTAAAAACATCATTACAAAACATATTAAAAACATTATTACACAAAATATGAAATACTTCATTAAAAATAGTTTGAAAAAAAACTGTCAAACAAATTTAATCCCCCTATGAAAAGGAGTTAATTACTATAAGATGATTGATTCAACAAGAATTTAACAAGGAACATTACATTATGGTTATCATTCTTAACTTCTGTTTAATTTATTAAAAACAATTGGAGGGTAATGATTTTGTGAAAATATCATCAAGTTGATCTTGTGTTCCAATAAATTAAAGAATTATATCTCATTTTGGGGTGTAATACCTAAGAAAGTGATGCCTAATGTATATGTATTTTTCACGAGAGTGATATGAAAGGTTTTTACTAAGGGAAATGGAACTTGTATTATCACACAAAATTTGTGTTTTGGTAAAACATATACCATAGACTGTGAGTGTGTGTTGAATCCATAAAACTTTGAGCACAACAACTTCTAGGAGCTACATATTTAGCATCAATAGTGAACGTTCTATTGAGTGTTGCTTCTTGAATGTCCATAAAACTAATGAATATCATAAAAAATGATAAGTTATGGAATTACTCTTTCTATCCATTCTACATCCACAAATGTCATCATCTAAAAGACTTTTTAAAACAAAATCATTTCCAGAATTATTAAAGGGTCATAAATCCTGGGTTCCCTTTAAGTAGCGAAAAATTATTTTCACTGCCTTTAAATGACATTCCATAGGATTGGATTGAATCTTTCACACAAGCATACTGAAAACATTTTGTCTAGATGACTAGCTGTTAAGTAAAGTAAACTTCATATCATACCTCTAAAAGATGTTTGATCTACTAGTTTCCCAGCTTCATCAAGATCATGTGTGTTTGAGGTACCAATAAGAGTACATATACTCTTATTGTTGTCATATACAAACTTTTAAGGAGATATTTAATATACTTATGTTGGGATATTTAGATTCCATCCGGTTTTTGGGAAATTTGAAAACTAATAAGAAATGTTAACTCACCCATCATAGTCATTTAAAACTCATATTTCATTAGATCCTCAAAGGAATCAGTTAAAGATTGCTGATTTGAATCAGATACTATGTCATCAACATAAATTTGAACAATCAAAAAAATTATTATCTTACATTATAAAAAGGTTTGTGTCTATGTTTCCCTTAACATTTTTATTTTGAAGAAAAAATCTTGTAAGTATATCATACTAATCTCTAGGGGATTGCTTATGTTCATACAAAGATTTGGAAAGTCTAAAAACATGATCAATATATTTTTTATCTTCAAAACCAGGAGGATGTTCAACAAAGACTTCCACTTGAACATAAAAATTAAGGAAAGCACATTTCACAACCATTTGAAAAATTTTGAAATTTATGAATTCTACAAAGTAATATAGAATACGAATAGATTAATGTCCACCTTCAAGAGCATTGGTTTATTCATAGTCTTTCCTTTCCTTGTGATTATAGAATTTAGCAACTAATATATCTCTATTTCTTACAATGATTCCATTTTCATCACACTTATTTCTAAAGAACCATTTTAATCCAATAAAAGAAGATTCATTAGTTCATTCAACCATGGTCCATACATTATTTCTTTCGAAAAAATTTAGTTCATCCTGCATGGATTTATCCGAATCATCATCACCTAAAGCTACATCACTGATTTTGGTTCTAATTGGGAAAAGAATTATATATGTTCTAATTCATTTCTTATGAAACTTCTAGTCCTTACAAGTTGATTCACATCACTAAGGATGCTATCACTAGGATGATTCTTTAGAAATGAATGATTTGGGTTTTGTAAGACATGTTCATCAACATAGGGTATGAAATCTTCTAGGGTAAATATATCAAACATATCATCTTGGACATTATCCTTATTAGAAGGATATTCTATCAAAGGTTGATGATATGTTTTTTAAAAAACATCTGAATATGTAGGTTGGATTTGTATAAAAAAGGGATCAGTTTCGTCAAATTTCACATTTTCTCTCTCTTCAAGAGTACAAGTATTTTCGTTGAAAAATCTATAAGCCATAGAAGTTTTGGAGTTGCCTAAGAAAATTCCTTCATCAGATTTTGGTGCGAATTTATGTAGAGTATCTTTAGTATTCAGAATGAATAACTTGCATCCAAAAAACATAAAGTAGGAAAGTCTCTGTTGTCTACCCTCCCATAACTCATAAGGTGTTTTATTAAGATATGGTATAATCAAAACACGATTTATAGTATAAAAAGAAGTACTTACTGCTTCAGCCCAAAAAAATTTGGCAACAGAATACTCACTCAACATTGTTTTTGTTAACTCGTGAATAATTCTAATTCTTCTTTAAACAACACCGTTTTGTTAAATTGTTCTGGGTGCTGAGAATTTATGAGTAATGCCTTTTTTACTTCAAAAAGTTTAAAAATCTGAATTTTTAAATTCTCCACCATGATAAATATGAATAGTTTTAAATGGAATATTTTTCTCATTTTTAACGTGGGATCTAAAACTTTTTAAAAAAGAAAAATCATCAGACTAAATTTCTAGAAAATAGACCCACGTAAATATAGTGTAATCATCAACCAAGAAAAATACATAATAGTTTCCCCCAAATATTCTAGTTTGTGATGGAACAAAGGGATTCATATGCACTAAATGTAATGCATGAGTAGTTGAGACTTAAAAAACTGATTGAAAACATGATTAATATTTTTTCCATATTCACAAGGGTCACAAACTATTGAATAATCAAATCTAAGCTACAATAGATCCTTAACTAATCTTTTATTAGAATGTTTTCATAAGTTCCTAAGGTTAAAGTGTTCTATCCTTCTATGACACAACCAAAAATGATCTTCCATTACACTATGGCGAGGTTGATCTTGGCTCCTATGGTCTTATATGTTTAGTGTATAAACATTCTATTACCTATGGGTAGAAAGAATAAACACTTCCTTGGAATTGTGTACTAATCACTTGTCATTCCTAAAATTCAGAAGGTAAACTTCATCATATAATTGGATTATGCTAATGAAGATGTGTTTTATACCTTTAATAAATAAAACATTTTAAATCAAAGTTTTTCCAAGAAGAGAAATGTTACCTATACTATTAATTTCTCTCTAAGAATTATCTCCAAAAGTTATTTTTTCTCTTTTTGTCTTGATAATATTTTCAAAATAGTTTTTTTACCAGTCATAAACCAGGAACATCCACTATCCATGTACCAAGTATAACTATTAGTACCTTATCTATTTTCTGGAAAATAAGAAAATGTTAGGTTTTCATAATCCAAACTTGATTGGATCCAGAATTCTCAGAAAGAATGATTTTTGGCACCCACATATTTTTAGAAAAATAGGCTTTATGAAATCCTAAAGACTGGGTTTGGTTTAAGTAACAACTTTTTGCCCAGTTTCCACCAAACTGACACTTAGTACAGAATGGATAACTTTGAGGAATAATGTAACTGGCACTAAAAATTGGTTTAGAACCAGTTTAAGCAAAACCATAACTATTCCTTAGAGGCCGGATTTGGGAATACATTTTATCAAAAATTTCCTTACCTAAGGTAAAGTTTGACAAACACATCCTCCAGGAAAAAATCTTGGATTTTAGTTTGATAACCAAGTTCATGTCTTCTAAAACATTTCATTTGGAACTAGAGTTATGCTCGAAATCATCTTTCTTATATATATTACATTTTCTAGATCATTAGAATGTTTATTCTTCTTAGGATCCACTTCCTCAATATTTTTTAAAATAATTTCGAAATCAACATTTTTTTTATCAAGATATTTAGAAAGATCCGATATTTCCTTTGTAATAATAGTATTCCTAGATTTTTCCTTATCACATTTTTTCATGAGTTTTGAGTTCTCAATCTCATGATGTTTGGAAAACCTAGAATCTTTTTCATAGGATGGTAATGTATTATCATCATCAGAATAAGATTCTTCATATGAAGAGTAATAATATTAATCATTAATATAATTAGAATTTAACGAAACATTGGTCATTGATTCAACATTGTGTACCTTATCCATTAAACAATGATTTTCAATAGGTAGTCTGGCTATTAGACCAAGATTCTTATGTCCAGAAGGTGTCATTAGATTTTATGACATTCTTAGCTTTATACTTGTAATACTTCTTTCTGTTTTTCTCTAAATGCCATTCCTTTCCTTCTTATCTCTTAATCATAGGATAAATAGGTCTTATGTGTCCATCTCTCATGCATTCATAATAGGTAACTTCTGAATATTTTTTATCTTTTATTTCATTCTTCTTGTATCTAGATTGAAGGATCTTATGTCCAGCTATCTTATTCATCCTTCAATTAATATTTTCTAACTAATTCTTTGAGGATTAACTTCAACTAGATTTGGATCAGAAAACAACCTTCTTATACTTAGATCTAGTAACTCTTTCATGAGTCTTGGCTTTAATATGGTTTGAAGTAGTATTCAAAGAAACAAAGCCATTCCCATTCTTCTTCTTCACATTATCAACATATCTCTTCATTCTAGTCTCATGTTGAAGAATACTTCCAAACTGTTCCTTAAGAGAAATCTGAGAAACCTTTCTGTTCTCATCAATAGTAGTTCTCTTGGATTCCCATTAATTGGGCATGATTTATATGATCTTATCCACAATAGCATCATCATCTAATTCTTTCTCACAAATAGATTGTAACCTATTCACAATAGTCATGATTTTTTGTTGCACCTTACATATGGGTTCTCCATAAGGAAAGAAGAAACAATGATATTCATCTTTGAGCATGGATCTTCTAGTTTCAATAACATTGGAAGTTTCAAAGTGTGTATCCTCATGTTTCATCCCTATATAATTTTCTTCTTCACAAGATGAAATTTGGATATATATATTTCTTGTCATGAAGCAATGATAAGTATTCCATACCTTATAATAAATTTGATATTCCTTGCTTTTTTGACTAGTAAAGGTACTAAATTCTTTTTACTTGAATTTATATCCTCTACTAAGTATAAAAAAATTATCAACACCAATATTGATAATGAATGTCTCCATGAAATCTCTCCAATATTCGTAATCATTAATATCAGAAATAGGTGGTCTATTTAGATTGTGATTTTATATGGAACCAACATTTTTTTCCGGCCATCTTATAGAAAAATCATTCCACACTAACATTTTAGAAATAAAGGTTTGTAAACAAGGAAAATATTCCTAAGCAAGGTATATATAGACCAAGAGTGTCTCTAAGAAAAAATGATTCTGAACATTATGATTCTGTAAAACTGATTCTGAGAAATGAATAAGATGAATTCTCTTCTGAAACTAATCGTGAGATTAATTCAGATTGAACCAATCCTCTAATACCAATTTTTAGATTGGTTCTGGATTCATGGTAAATTTCCTCTGATACCAATTGTTGAGATGGTATGTTATTATGATATACTCTATAATACCAAAATTTGGATTGAAATAAAAGATTTACAGAGTAAAGTATGTAATGATTCTTAAAATACAAGAGGGGTAAGAATTGTAGATTTTAATAAAATATTTTAGATCTTTTAAATATGGTTATGTTTTACAAGGATAAACAAGGTAATTCAAAAAACCTCTAGTTCTACACAGATGTTGGATTCCATAAATATGATTCTGAGAAAGTGATTCCAGAAAAGATGATTCCAAAAATGAAACTTAATGAAAGTTTACAATGATGAAGATTTTACCTTAAAACGTATAAAATCTAACTAGATCAGAGTACAAGAATAAGGAAGTATAAGATAGTTATACTTTCCTCAATAATAAAAATGTAGTGGAAACCATGTAAAAAAACATAACAAGGAGTAAATTAATTAACCCAAAGATAAGGGTATCCAACAACCTTGGATAAAGGTCCCTTGATTTATACTTCCAAGAAATTCTGTCTTACCCACACCAGGGTAAGCCCTCGATACTATGATCAGAGTCTATCTTGTTATCCCCACATGCCAAAAACATCAAGGTAGTTGCAACCTCTATCTTCCTCAGAAAGGAAGCCCTCAAATTCTAGGTAGTCAGCACCTCTGTCTTCCTACCCCCAGACGCCCTCGATTGTATACAAAAATATCAGAGTCACACTTTGAAAATTTGAACCAGAAGTTCAGTACAGACAATACAATGAGAATATATCTCTAGAAATCACTTCAATAGCATGTAATCTCTAGAGTCATAGATCAGTTTCACAAATAGTTATGAGCTCGTTCAAATGAGATCTTATTTATAAGAACGACTTCAATGGTCGGCTCCCCCATCCAACTGTCGCATTTTTCTTTGAATTTCGGAGGGACCTGTTCACGTGTCACTTAAACAATGGTTAGTGAGTAACTGAAAGAATGCCATCATTTTATAACAAAACAATTGTAAGAAAAAATATGGTTACATAACTAAAATCCAATATTTGGAATGTAAGAGAATGAAAGTTCAGAGTCTAACCAAAAATGAATTTAGAGTCTATAACACAAAGATATTCAGATTATGTTTTCTGGGAATTTGGTAACTAATCTCTATAGAATTCTGAAGTCTGAATTTCAAGGAAATTCAGAATCTGGATTTACAAGAATTCGGAACCAAAACTTACAATGTTCAGAGTTCACGAGACTTTGATGTCAAAACTCATATGATTTCGGAGTCTGTATTTAGAGAACTCAGAGTCCGAACTAGGAAAAGTTCGTAACCAGAATTCATATTTAGAATTCAATGTCATAACTCAGAAGAGATCGTAACCAGAATTCGTAATCAGAATTCGGAGTCAGAAATTAGAATATTTCGTAACCAGAATTCGTAATCAGAATTCAGAGTCAGAATTGAGAAGAGTTTGTAACTAGAATTCTTAGAATTCTGATCCTAAAACAAAATTATTCGTATCTAGGAAATTATGGTATTCCGAGGTTTTAGATTCAAAATGATGTTTACACATATAAAAATTATGATATGAAGAATGAAATCATGGTAAGGATAAATTTCCATGGGGAAGGAAATATTTCCTTATATATGTAAATAATAGGGTAAAAATAGATTTTCCTTAAGATAAGGTGTTTGTGATTATCAAAACAAGAAGGAATTGTGAAGTCAATAGAAAACCATATTAACATAACAATCTCCCCCAAGTATGATGGATTGGAAAATTCATAAGGATAACCGGATTTACTCAACAATAACATGTTCATAGGTTCAAATTAAAAAGTGGTAAGTGAAAAAAATATATTGATAATATTTTGGTACACTGATTCATCCCCTTATAAATGTACATGTCCACTACGAACATAAATTTTTATCAAGGCATAGTTAACACCTCTTTTTGTTTCTATCGTATGGTCCTAGTTGTTTTTATCTGACTTATATGAAGTGAATGTTTGAATTTGAACAAGTGATTGAGTTGTATTAGATGGAATGATAAGTTCATATCTCCATAAGTGTAAAAAAGAGGATTCTATAAAACCATGATGAATAAATAAATTATAGAGGCATAAACAATGGTGAATAATTTAAGAAGAAAGAGGATACATTACAAACTAGATGTAGTTATAATGGTAGTCTATTATCAGTATTGGTTAAATCAATTAACAATGATCCTTTTGATGGGTCGGGTACAAACATTGATGAACATGAATTAATTGAATCATTCTATGTTTTTTATTTATAAATAAACAATTACCTAGATAAACTTCATAATGAGGTTTTTACATAAATATTTTCTTTTATAATGTTACTATTTAATGTAAAGTTGCAACATGAAAAGGAAACTGAGGATATGTGGAAATGCTTGAATAATAAGTTGTATATATGTAATATTCTCTCGTAAATTTTTTATTCCATATAAGAATATTTATCACATTTCACAAAAAAGGTATCATATGTTGAATAATTTTATAAATTAATTTTGTGTCAAAATGAAATAATTGATAAGGATTTTATTCATATGATTCATTCACTTGAATATTCTCATAACTATACATTGAGTATTATGAAATCTCTGTTAGAAACCAAATAAAATTATGAAAAATTATTTCTAACTAAAGAATCAAAATAATAGTCAGTATATCATTGAAATGAGAGAATCACATTGGTTGAATATGAATTACAATGGACTGCATGGGATAAGGATGTGACTGACAATGTTCATACAAAAGTGATCCATGAATTTGAGATATTATATTGAACTATCATGAATGTTAAACATTCCATGACAGTGGATTAAAAAAAGGGATTAAATTGTTGTATAGTTTTTTCTAAATTAAAATTAAATACTTGATGATAATGTTTAGATAATGAAGAGGAAAATTGAATAAAAGATAAAAATCGTCTGAGATGAGAAATTTTTTCTTAATATTAAGTGTTTTGAAATGGATGTTAATTTGAAAAACATGAAGTAAACACAGTTAAATACTTCCCATAATGAATGTGAATATATGGTGAAATCAATTAAAGACTATAAGATTTCTCTAAATATAAAATATCTTAGTTAGAGGTCATGTATAGTCATCTGGAGAATATTAAATATGAATATTCAAAAAATAATGATATTACAAAGGCTACAAAGTGTAATTCTGAAAACAGGATTATTTTTTAAAATATTTCTTCATGTTATAAGAAGAACTTGAGATTATCTAAAGATAATTCTTTTACAAGATCACTAAAATATGTAACCCTTGTTCCAAAAGTCAATATTTTTACTAATATTGTTTATTCTGCATGTATAGTTTCCAAAAATTAATATTGGTCAAATATTGGTGAAGAATACTAACGAATAATTCTCTATATCATCAAAGATGGATATGAAGATGAGTGTGAATTATTTTTCCCTACTATGATCTCATATAAAGAATCAAATTATCCAAAAGAAACATGATGTCAAAAACAAGCCATGTTATAGCATGAAGAATATATCACGATTTTTTTGTTATTGTTGTTATTTTTGGAAATTTGGGCATCAAGCCATTTATTTTTTGAATAAAATTTTAATTTGTTATAATTTCAACAAATCGATATTTTGGGGGAGTAGATCATATGTGGAAAAAAATCCTCTAATGTTGAATGAAATTTCATAGATAAATATGATTATATCTATGAAGAATATATTTGTGTGTCTTATTGAATTAAATGATTATTATAACAAAATTGGTCACATTTATGATGAGTTATGGTATGTTCCAACTATTCACCATTCATATAATGATATCAAAAAACTAAAAAAATATAAAGGAAAATAAAAATATATAAAAGTGTTCCTCGAGGTATAAAAAGAAGAAGAATGATATAAAACAATGTAGTTACACTAAAGAAAAATTTGTAGGTATCAGACATGTAGTAGAAGCCCTAAAATATGGGATTTTAAAATTTGTTACCAACAATAAACATGAACTCATTAATGTGGGAAACTAATTTACCAGTATAAAATGAGGATCTTTCAAGAATACTTTTAAATACAAAAAATTGAACAATAAATATATGGTTTGATCTAAAGCAGTGATCGAATTATACTCATCGTTGGTGATCACTACTTAATGAATCCGAATATGGATTCTTCTATATCAGTTAAAAAAACTTCAAGAAACTATTTAGGGCATTTATATTTTAAATTTGGGTTCTAGAATTGAGATCTGACGAAGAATTTGATGCTCTAATGATCATTGTGTCTTCTTGCTTATGATGCATGAGAGATAGCCCGATTTGACATTATAGACCCAAATCCTCTCGCTCAAGAATGTGGGAGAGTGATGAAGAGATAGAGGTTGTGAATTATTCATGGAAATCACCTCTCTTCCTCTATTTATATCTTTTTTAGATGTTACCCATACATTATTACCTGACCCCCGAATAATTAACACAATATATATAGAATATTTTTACTACTAGATCAAGTCATAAATATCATTATTTATTATTTTGACCTTCATGTAATATAATAAATATATTACATGATAATACCCCAACTATTTAATATACTCATCTTTCTCATCAATATTAAATGGACTATGAATATTAAAACTAATATTCATTCAATTTAATTTCTATATATTTATTTGGAACATCTAAATATATTTAATAAATAAAATGAGTTCCAATTATTCATAACTTGAATAATATGGATTTATTTTTTACTTTTTTATCATATCTCCTTAGACAATACACAATCCTTAGTGGTGGGGTCCACCATGTCTTATGTACCTTTTCAACTAAATATTGAAGATTTTTTAATATGCTATTGAGTGTAACCATCTAGGTCCTTATCTAGATAGTAGTGACTACTATTCACATTGTATTTATTAACAATGATTATTGTGGCACAAATGGGTAAATGAATCATAGATTATTTATTAATTAGAAATTTTATATTATTCATGTATTACTGACCTATTGTTTGAGTATTTAAAATCCAAGAAAATGTCATTCTGGTACCTAGACTATTGTCTAATTGTGTAAAATGGTCAAGTCAAAAAAAATTTATTGATTATACTCAATAATAAATTTACACTAATCATTAACGTGAAAATATTGAATGTGTGTACTTCTAAAATCTAACTTAGGAATCACCCTTTCTTAGATTTGTGGAGAATACAACATACTTATAGTAACATTTATATACTTTCTTGGTCAACACATATAATTATATAGATATTAATGGCATATTATTCTTAATACCAATGAATTTTAACTGAAACATCACATTTTATATTGATGAATATATCTGAAGAAGTCGTGACTTTCTTTATTAATTTAGTTATGTTCTTTTAATCTCCCATCATTTTACTTCATGATATTCTATGAAGAAAACCTCATGTTAATACCACATTAATTGATGTACATTACAAATGTGGCTATAGAATTACAAGTCATTGGAATTTTCATCATTTAATTCAAATATTTTCCATGAGAAGAAAAGATTAATATGTCTCTTATATTCTTATATATATAGATAACCATACCTTTATAGGTAATGTAGTCTTTACTCAATATTTTCTATTTTGTAACCCAAAAAGAAATTGGAATAAATTGGTGAAAATGATATGAGAAACTGATCCATTGAAATATCAAAAGATATATCTCAATTTACACATTCTGTTGTAATCATCACCTTATTCATATATTTCTTCACGTCATCCTTACAAAAATGTCAGATATGAGACTACTTGTTATATCATAGATATCCTAATGTAGTGTTTGGAAATAGCATCATACATTGATGACAGCATAAGGACATAACCATCATTTAATTTACACATGAGTATCCTATAATAGATTTTACCACATCGCTTACTGATGTAGTTTAATAATAATTAGGGATACTAGATCCTTGAATATTCTATATAATGTTATTTTGTGAAAGAGCCTATATTGCACATGGAATCATGTGCCAGTGAGGATATTTACATTGTCTATTATTTATCAGATTTTTTGTTATGGTATAATTCACATTTTCTACAAAAACACTCCTTGATGATTATTACTTTCATCTTGATTACAAATTTAGATATTATTTATTAATTAATTAAATCATTAAATGTCTCCCACTATTTTATCAAATTATATGAACCCTCTATTATTGATTCAGAATACTATATCTCTTGAGTATTATAGTGAAAGGGACCCCAAATCCTCCCCTAACACTCTATAAGATATGGCTATGCCACCACTTTGAGGGTTTAGGGTAGGCATTTGATTGTCCAACTGAATTAACTCATGGTTCCTTGATCTTTTGAGTGAAGTCTCAACTACTAAAATAATAGATTGATTTACCCAATATTTTCCAATTAAATTATTTCATGTTAGATTTGGATAATCCTTAATATTACATTAGTTAATTCATCCCACCACTCTCGTAATAACTCCTTGGTTGTACGGGACACCATCAACTATGGCAGGACAAGCTCCCCAAACACCCAGTTTTTTCCAAATAAATATGATGGAAGTTGATTACGATTTAATATTTTATTGAGGTTATAATTGTTATTATGTAAGGAAATAAATAATTTTTTATCTTCTATGAATGTTCTATGTAACAATATTCAAAACTTTCTATGAAATATAAAAAAAATATCAATCATTTCACATGTTAATATTATCTATGCGTACTTGTTTATTATTTTATGTGATGGAATGTTGACTAAATATACACATAATAATAAACCAAGGAAAAATAAAATTATGATATTATCATGAGATTATTATAATGGTTGATCCATTGAGTGAATACTGGATCAACCTAGACCATAGGGGTAAACCCTGAAGAAGGTCGTATGCGATTCATGTTTCTCTACATAACAATCCAATACATCAATCTAATGTATGGTGTGTCACTAAGACATGGAAAGTAGTGCACCACTACACATATCATTATTATAAAATAATAATTGAACATAGGATATGGGAACATGGGAATATAAAAAATATCTATTAAATGGATGCACCAGACATTATACCTTTAATGACATAGATTCATCACATATTCCTATTTGTATAAACTACATATTATAAATAATAAAGCAAATAAATAATTAAATAAATTTAATAATCACAAAAAAATATTTTAAGGTATATGTGTCATGAACCAACCCAGGTCTACCCTAAACCAGTCACCCGATCCAGTCCATGGTATAAAACAAAGGATGTTACCATTCCCCACTAGATTTCAATTAGTGTCTGGCATGAAAACATATAAGTGGTAAATATTTAAGCTCAAAAGAATCAATCATTACAATATAAATAAATTTAATATACTAAAAATTTAGCAAAACTCTCTTGTGGATCCTAGAAAAAAGAAGAAAATGTTTTAATGGCAAGATATATTTAATCTTATTTAAAACTAAAACATATAAAACTAAACCACTATCACATGATCTCCTCCAAAAACAAGACCAAACATTATCCATCACTGATCTGCTAAATCAGGTACCTAAAATAAAATAGAACCTGCAACTGGAAAGATAAGGAATGTGTGAGCACTAAAATGCTCAGTAGGAATATAAAAAATAAACCATTAAATCCATGTGTTACCTTAACAAAAATATTTCATTAACACTGGATTGAAATAAAATTATAAGGAAAATGTTTTATAATTTTACTAAACAAAAACATTTTTCTAATTTCTAATCCCAGACATGCCTCAAATCAATTATAAAAACAAATTCCATTTCATAACCAAATTGTAAAATAATGAGTACCAAGGTTATGCTAAAATAAATATAAACAATACAGGTCAAAAATTAGTATAGTATAAAAATAAACAAGTAAAATAAAAAAATCATGGGCGATGGTAAACATCTCTTGAAGACACATGTACATACTTGGTTCGGAACCACTTACCAGTGTATGGTGAATCCCATTATTCAATAACCAACTGGTTGCTCTATCCAAGCCTCACCAATGTCACACACCTCATGGAATATCTAAAAATCTAGGGGGACACCAAAATCATTAATTATTGAAAGTATGAAACTATCAGTGCATTATATAAATTTATCCCTAGAACAAATGGTGGTAATAATGATATTCTTTATGTGGGAGTCCAATGCATGCATGACTCAACTTACATGATGCCACTGCACATTCCTACACCAAATACAGACACCAATATAGGATATGTGGACCCATATGAGACTATTGGTCATCCATTCTAAGTTTATTAGATTTAATTATCACAAATCTTTTCAATTATTATTAACCATGTCAACCCATATTATTCATGTATAAACATTTTGATCATAATTATTTAAGTTTCGACATGTGCAATCATGTCTATCAATAATCACACCTAAATTTACTACATTCTATTTACATTTATATTCTAATATAATCCAAAAAGAACTTATATTCCATGTATAATAGACTAACACTAATAGAAGAGATGAGATACTGGCAGTTCAGATGATCTACTATTTAAAATTACTCACCGATGCAAACGACCTACTAATGAAAATGACACACCGATGCAGATGACCTACCGATGCAAATGACTCATCAATGCAGATGACCTACCAATGAAAATGAACTACCATCAGAAAAAATTATCTACTGATGCATGGTTCTACCAACCTAAGGATTTACTGATAGTTAAAATGATTCCCTAAAGTATGGAAAGACTGAAATAATGACACAGCGATGGTATGAGTCACTGAAAGAATGAGATACCGACTCAGGACTCGCCGATATACTACTTAAAATTTATTTCATTTAAAAATTATTTCTAATGGTCATATTTTGAGTGTTTTAAAGAAACTAAATAATTTATTTCTTTTTTTAGACATCGTAAATGAGGATTTCATAAATACGAGGTACTGTGTCTACATCAAATATACACATTTTTTGGATGCAATAATATATATTCAAAAGAGAGTGAATGAATGAATTTACATAGATACACTCATAAAAATACTTATATAGAAAAAGATACATGAAGACTTACTTTGAGAACCATACTAAAGAGGAAGAAAGACTGAGGAATTATTCATTATTGGTTTCTATGAACCAGATTTCCTACAATCATCATATTTCAATCATATCAGTAGCATCCAACAAAACCAAAGGAGAATAACATATTACATTTTATAAAGATATAACACATTGCTCTAAGATACTCTATTTTAGTTTCTATTTCCACAAGAAGACTCAAGCATCAAATCTGATACATCATATATTCTAGAGCTGAAATAAATCACACATAGAGCATCGTTAGTCCTTTGTAAATATATTTTGCTCTGTTGTATAGAATTTAATTAAACTTTAGAGTTTTGTGTGTTTCTGTTCTAAAATACACATTGTCTCCCACTCTAAACGTGAAGATACTAGATATCCCTACACACCTATCTTCTAACACTCATTTTTCCCATGTTGAATTGTTTGAAGAGTTTAGGTGTGACCTGGTTGTTTATTTTCCCACGTAGAACACTGGAAGAGGTCGTGTGACCTGTACAGTTTGGTTTAAAACTGTTATACCCGATTAACTGTGTTTATGAAATCCTAGTATATATATTTATTGGTGACAGGTGATCACCATGTGGATTGGATTAGGTCTCACCTTAATACTGAACCACCTGTTTTATCTGATATGTCTTTCAATTTCGTTTTTCTCTATTTTAAATTATATTTTAGAAAACTAAATTTTATTTTGATACTTAGTCTTGGATAGTAGTAATAACTATTTTTCATTATTGTATTACTTTCAAAAGTCATATAAATGTCTAATATTGTTCTAAATGATAATTAATAAATCTTATGAGATACTATTTCAATAGTCAAAAAAATATAATTTTATTACCTCGATTAACAAGCATGTTTTGATTCAATAGGGGGAATATTTTTATAAAAAAAATATAACAGAATATTTTATCGGAACACAATTCAACCCCTTATAGAGTTTCTTACTCCAAGAAACATTTTTAATCAAAGGAGTTTTTAAAATCACTAGTATGAAAATTTTTTAACAATTTTTCAATAGTGATTTTAGTTGTGTTCTAATTATCTTAAAATTATTATTAGTTCTAAATTTTTTTTTCTTTAAAAATTATACACTATATTATTTATTATTTATAATATATTGGATTTTGTTTCTACAAACATAACTCTATTCATTAATGGAATATTTTTTTCTCAATAGAAAATTAAAATAATAATTCACTTAGAAAGTATTGGTATTGAGATTGGGTATTCAATTATAGATGAATATATGATTCCTAATATTGATAGGCAGACTTGGGATTACCTAACTAGGATTCTTATAATAATAATTTAATATACATGAATGCCTTATAGTGTTCTTTAGGAGAGGAATATTTTAACAGAATTCATGAATGTAAAACATCCCATGAAATTTGAGATAAATTATCTAATTCACATGAATAAACCACTAGTGTAAAAAACGATTGTTAAAAAATATAATATTAAATATTGTAACTTTAAAATAATTCCTGATGAGCATATTTCTAACGTGTATCTTGATTTTAATGAAATTTTAAACTCGATGATCTAATTTGGAAGAGATGTTTTAACCAAGGAACAAATCATGAGAATACTCAGATGCTTAAAATATAGACGGAGAGGGACCTCTCTCTAAATTAGAGAATCATGTGATATTAGGAGGCTACCAGTCATGGAGCTGGTAGTAAAGGAGTGGTATTTCATGCTAGTTGAACTGCCTTAATGATGATATACAAAGCTAGATGGTGAATTGGAATGTGGACAATTATGGAGTGTAAAGTCTTCAAGATGATATTAAAATTTTTGAGGAGGTTTTTCTAGATGTTTTGGTTGATAATTATTTCATCCTTCTTTCTGATAAGCATGTACTCCTGTTAGAGAAGAAAATAGAGGTTGAGAGAGACAATAAACAGTAGTCTCCGGTTAAGTGGCTCAAGAAGGGGGCCAAAATATTTTATTCATACATGAATGTTTGAAAGACCATAGTTGCATGAAAATAAACATAAATATGGGTATTGGTGTATTAAAAATGGATTTGGAGGTTTCTGGTCATTTTTCATTGGAGTATTTTAAATTTCGATTGGTGAAGGAGGTGCATGTGAGGAGCACGTGAAACCAGGGATCATACAATTAGGAGGAATTTATTGGTTTCCTATCTCAACTGATTAATGACGTGGAAAATATGAATTTGTAATCATTATTTATATAGGAGGTTGTAAAAAAGTATGTTTTGAGAATCTCTTGGGATATTGCAACTGGTCTGGATAGCTTCTTGGGGATTTCTATGTTGTAGGATGGGAGGTAGTCAGTCCTTAGGTTGTGGAAGGAGTTCAGGATTATATTATTGGGGGTCTATTAACTAGAGATGTTTCCGCCTCTCGCATTGTTCTTATTCCAATGGTCAAGGAACCAACCAATATTAGACAATATAGACCCATTTGTCTCTTCAATGTTTCTTATATGATTTTTTCCTCTATGATTTCACCTAGGCTGAGCAGATTTCTTCCACGGCTGGTATCAAGGGAGCAGCGTGTCTTTATTAGAGGATGTAGTATACATGTGGTGGTTGGGATTGAAAGTGAATTGGTGAATGATATCAACATGAGGTCTTTGGAGTCAAATTTTATACTATAGGTTTATATATACAAAGCGTATGATTGATTGGAGTGGAGCTTTATTATTTGCTTGATGAAGAGGTGTGGTTTTCACGTGTGGTTTTGCGATATTTACTTCAGATGTTTCACATATGTATTGATTTCTATTTCGATCATGGGGAAATGATTTGGATTCTTTAAACTGGTTCGTGGTGATCGACATGGGGATCCACTTTCCCCAAGCCTATTCGTTTTCCATCAAGAACATCATTCATAAAATATCTACAATGTCATGGAGGAGGGAAAGATTGCTATATATCACAGTAGAGGTGGAATAATAAGAATATCACACTCAATGTTTGCTGACACCTTTTTAATTTTCACTAATAGGAGACGACAATCAATATTGAATCTCATGACTTTTTTAGCACATATGGATGGTTGAGGGGGCATGAAATCAATGCTTTGAAAATTTTGCATACATCTTGAACAAGTGTACGTAGTGGCTCTATAGATGCATTCTGAATATTGTAGGCTTCCTGCAATGATTGATGTTGATTCTCTACTTGGGGGGTTCTTATTTCCTTTTGACGCATCAGAAAGTACCATTTTGAGGATATCATTTCATAGTAGCTGGGAAGGATCCATAACTAGAACAATAATTTTCTTTCCTTTGGTGAGAGAGAGGCGTTAGTATATAGTGTGATGTCATCTATACCTATTAAAGTGTTTTTGATGCTTCATCCACCTAATGTGGTTGTTAAGTGAACCAAGATCATTTTGAATTCATTTTTTTTTGGATGAAAATCAGTTGGGATGAGCTCACTGGGCCTTCTGGGATTGCATGGATAGAATGGTGGAAAAGGGGGGTAGTGGGTCTATGTGATGTTAAAGGAGTCATGAAAGGAATGCAAGGTAGGTTTTCTTAGGATATTATCACAGGTGAGTCGTTGTGGGATATGTTTTTAGGGAATGATATGGAGATCAATGGAGGTGTTAGAAAATGGGTCTCAGTTCACATGGCTGGATTGGTGCATGGTGTCACATATTGAAGCTCTTTCGAACTCAGCTAGGTGGATTCATGACAAAGGGGATTTATGTTTCTAGAACGTCAATTGGGTGGGGGAGAAAATATATTTTCATGGTTGTCCTCATCCTTACATTTCGCACAAGGAGGCATGCCTTCAACCTGATATGTTGCTTAATTTTATCAATAATGAATAGAGGAGGATGCAAGAAGGCATCATCTTGAATGAGGACCCAGATAAAAGTTTCTTCACATGGTCATCTATGGGAAGGTTATTTTATAATGACTATATGAGAACGGTGAACTCGGAAGGTATTATAGAGTCAGAATCTATCAAGGTGTGGTGCAAGGACATCCCTTCCAAAAAAAATTCTTACATGGAGGATTAGTAATAAAGGACTGACTATGGATGAAAAAATACAATTGAGAGGGACTGGTTTAGTGTCTTGATGTTTTTTATGTGAGTAGCTGCAAGATGAATCAATTCTATACCTTTTCTTTTGAGGCAGCTGGGCATATTACTTGTGGTATCTCTTCTATCCCCAACAATAACTTGTGGTTGAACAGTTTTCTGTTCATGGGTTCATCGATACATGGTATCATAGTGTTGAATGATGGGTTGGATATTGCATGGTTCGGGCAGTCATTCACGCATCAGTCTTCTAGGTCATCTTGGAAGCTTGTAATCAGGCTAGAGGATGTAACATGTGGTCTCCATTACTCTAGAATGTTTAGATGAGGTCACTAATATAGGATATGTGTTTTTTGTTCCCAGGGAATCTATTTATGGCTCTGTTGTGTGGTCTTACGCATTGGGTATGCACCCTCATGAGGAAGTAGGGTATGCAGATTAGGTGGATACCTCCTTTACGGGGCTAGAAGTTGAATGTTGATGGGTCTTATATGGGGGGATTAATGAGAGGATGAGGGTGATTTGGGAACAGAGTGTTTCAGTTCTATTTGGGTTTATTTCATTCTATGGCATGGGGTCTTCTTTGGGGGTGGAGGTGTGGGACTTTTTTACTGGCACAGAGATTTGTCAGGACAATGATATCCAGGTGGAGGTGATTTAGTAAAATTCGTATATTATGGATTCTTAAATCCAGAAATGGTGAAAAGATCCTTGGAAATTTATTTATCTACTTCACAGGTGAATCAATGAGTTCAAACATGGACAAAAACTTTTCCATACTTAGAGGTAAGTTTATATTTCAGTTGACTCTATTGCTCGTTTGTGGAATCCTACTGATACTTATGTAATTTATGATAGCTTATGTTACCTTCCTATGGAGTGTATGACGGAGATCCAAGGGGATGAATATGGCCTACACCACTTTCTTCCTCCTTGATGAGATTTTTAGATGTACTTTAGTACAGTTTTAAAAAAAATTTAATGTTAAGTAAAAGTGTCCTTCAAAACCACTACCTCCAAAACTAAAGATAAGGAAAAGTAGAAATTAAAGGCCCCTGCAGAATATTCCAGTAGTGAACAATCATCACCAGATTGTGATGAAGAAATGGTTCTATTAGATAGATGATTTATGAAGTTTTATAAAATAATAATTTTTTTGAAATCCTAAATTCAAAAGAAGATATGATCAGAAGGGGAACTGGAATAATGATAGGAAAACAAGTGACAAATCTAATGAAATAGTCAATTAAGAATGTAAGAGAAATGGACATGTAAAGGATAATTGTATTAAGATAAAATATAAGATGAAATTTGAGGGCAAGGATATAATGAATAAAAATTCCATGAAGGAAACACATATTTCTTCTGAGGACAGTTCATGCGACTCAATGTCTTTGTATGATAAAAATTATGACAAGTCCAATATGGGTTTTATGACAAACACGTCTGCAATAACACTAAATTCTCATGAAAATAATTCCAAATACACTATAGATGAATATAACAATGAGGAAAATATGACTAGTGAAGGATGATTGGAGTACTATAATATGATTTAAGGCTTTTATAATGAATTAAAAGGCAAAAATAAATCTATAATGAAACAAATTATCTTATTTTAATTGTTAAATATGAGTTTACTATAGAGATGGAGAAAAATGTGATATTACAAAAGGATAAAAATGAAATAATATTATGTAATGAACAATTGAAATGGGACCAAGATAAATCTACCAATGGAAAAAATAATCTTACACAGAATCATGGAAAACAAATTTCCCCTAGATACACCACAGTTTAAGGTTACCAAACTGGGAAAAGAAATCTCACCAAAAACAAGTTTGTAACCAAATTTGGAAAATTTGTCTTTCTACCAAAAAATAAAAATTCTCCTAATAGATCTATTTCAGGAAAATATTTTATTACCTCTAGTTTTTCTAGCCCAAATAAATTCTATTTTTCAATATATGTTAAATAATTCTTACACGAACCCTTGAAGCAGATGTGGGTTCCCAAATCACTGATATCTAATTTTATTTGACCCAAATAAATTTGGGTACCAAAATATGTTTTTTTTATTTTTTTTGGAAATTTGTTTCAAGGGCTCCTATAAAAGCTTATGGTACTTGAAAAATGGACTTTCATGACACATGACATAATATTACTCATCATTCAAGGATTTAATAAATATTGATTGTGGGAATGTCACTTTTTGTGACAATACGAAAGAATAAATAACTGGCCATGTCCATATTGGTTACTATAACTCAGTTTTAATTGCTAAAGTACTTTTTTATGAATTAAAATATCATCTTATTGGTATATCTCAGCTATGTGGTGATATATTTAATGTAAATTTTGAAAATGATGCATGTAATGTTTTTATCTCTAAAAATGAATTAATATTTTCTGCTTCTAGAAATGGAAATTTTTACGTTGTGTACATAGATTCCATAGCTTCTCAAATAGTTTCATTCTTAAGTCTATTTCACAAAGAGTCTTGGCATTGGAATAGAATACTAGGACATTGTAATATACAGTCACTTATAATTAATACTATAAAAGTTTTATTTAAGGACCTACATAATCAGGATTTAAAAATTTATAAAGTCTTTAATCCTACTCAAATGGGTAAACAACAAAAATCACTTTCAATCCAATGAAAGAAATTTTATCTTTTAAACCTCTCATGTTGGTTCACATGGATTTTTATGGACCATCTAGTGTCTCATGTCATAATGGGAATCACTATGTTTATTTTCTTGTAGATGACTATTCTAGATATACTTAAACCTTATTATTAGCTCACAAGAGTAAATCCATCTCTCATTTCCCCATGTATTCTAGGACTGTAGAAAATTGTAGTGGACTTACGATAAAACCGATAAGAAGTGACATTGACTTTGAGTTTGACATCAAGAGTTTGAATCCTTTTTCCCACTAAACGGATAAAGTTAGAACTTCTCTGCCCATAAAACAACTCAGTAAAATGGAGTTGTAGAAAGAATAAATAGGACCCTGAATGAAATTTATAGAACCATGTGCAGTGAGTATGATCTATCTATATATTTTTGGGAAGAATTTATGAATACAACATGAAATATGGTTAATAGAGTCTTAATCAGACCTATTCTTAAAATAACTTTTTATGAGTTATGGAACAATATAAAAAACATGGTTAAATACTTCAAAGTTTTTAGTTTCAATGTTTATATTCCTAACACTATGGATAATCTTGGAAAATATCTCTCTAAGAGTGATGAAGGAATTTTTTAAGTTATTAAATTTTCAGTAAAGCATATACAGTATTCAATAAGAGAACCACATACATGGATGAATCTGTACATGAAAAATTAGATGAAAAAGATCCACAAGAACATAATACCTCCCTAGATAATCACGAGTACGATAAGTCAAATATGAATATCAATGAAAATTCTTATAACCATCTTATGATGGAATCTATTAAATCTATCAGTTCAAAAAATTCTCATGATTCAAGGAATAATGATCCCAAACCTATTGAAGAACCTGAAGTGGTTGGTCCTTCTTTTTAGAGACCAGTTGGAACCCTTAAGAACCATAATTCAGAGGAAATAGTTATAGATTTGATAAAAGGACCATATACTAGAGCTTCTCTTAGAAATCAGGTAGAATATCATGCTTTCATGTCACAACATGAACCTACAAACATCAATTATGCTATCAATGATGAATTTTTTGAAATATAAATTCAAGAGGAATTAAATCAATTTGAAAGGAACAAATTTTGGAAACATGTGTATAGACATGAAGACAACATCACCATAAAAACTAAATAGGTGTTCAGGAACAATGTATATAAAGCTGTTAACATAGTTAGAAACAATTCCTGATTTGTTGCACAAGGTTATAGTCAAGAAGGAATTGACTATGATGAACTTTTTTCACTATTATCTAGACTGGAATCCATTAGAATCTTTATTCCATGTTTGGAACATCTAAATTTCAATCTATATCTAATGTATGTCAAGAGTAAAATCCTAAATTGGTATACAGTTGAGGATGTTTTTGTTGAATAAACTCTGGTTTTTCAAATGCTCATTTTCAAAATATTTTTTTTAAATTGACAAAAGTGTTATATGGTCTAAAGATTTCTCCATGATATTGGAATGATAGGATCATCACTTTTCTTATTTCTAAAAGTTTTACCATTTATATCTAATCATAATATATTTATAGAATTAATTTCCAAGGATTTTTTTATCGTACAAATTTATGTAGATGATATTATCTTCATATCTTCAAATGATTCTTTATGTATTAATTTTCCAAAGATGATGCAAAATTACTTTGAAACGAAATTAATACGGGAACTAAAATTATTTCATGGATTTCAAAATTTTTAAAATAAGGAATGTATTATTTTAAATCAATTAAAATATACTAAATATCTTCTAATACTTTTTGGAAAGGATAGAACTAAAAGTACTAACATTCTAATGAGTACTACATGTATGTTGGGTCTTGATGAAAATGGTAAATCTATTGATCAAAACACTTATAGAGGGTTGGTAGTATGTTTACTCTACTTAAATTCTAGTCATCTAATATTTTATTTAGTGTTTTAATGTGTTTTTATTTTATAGAAAACCCAAAGAGTCTACTTTAAATACTATTACAAGGATTTTCAAATACCTCCAATATTTAACAAATTTAAGACTATTTTATCCTATAGGAAAATTATTTGACTTAGTTATATAATAAGATGTTGATTTTGGTGGTTTTATGTTAGATAGAAAATGAACCTCTCAAACAAGTCACTTTTTGGGCAAGTCATTAGTTTCATGGTGTAGTAAGAAACAAAATTTTGTTGCACTATCAAATGCTGAAGCTTAATACATTTCTACTGGCGGTTTTTGTGCACAAATCTAGTGAATGATACACACATTACTAGATTATGGATATCAATTCAGACATTTCCCAATAAATTGTGATAATACAAGTGCTATTAATATTTCGACGAACCTTGTCTCACATTCTAGGATAAAAAACATTGATGTAAGGCATCAATTTATGAGTGACCATTATCAAAAAGGTTATATAACTTTATAGTTTATTGGCATTAACCTCAGCTTGTTGATATTTTCACTAATCCATTGAACATTGAAATAATTAACTACATCAAACATGAGTAGTGAATGATCAGTCAATAGGACCATGTGTTGTTTTTCCATTGACTATTATAAATGATGTTGTCATGCTGACACGGATGCTATGTCTTGCTGACATAGTTTTCATGTCGACACAGATGACTTTTCATGCTGACACCGCTTCTGTTATGAAAAACATGTCATGTCGACACTGATGAATCACTGTTTTTATAAGTTTTATGTTTTCATCTAAACTACATTGTTTCATTGATTTGGTTGAACCTGGTTCATGATTTCACAATTTTTGTGATTTCAAAAGCCCTAAAAGATATAAATATCAATTGAACAATTGTTCTCACATTCCCATACACTCTCTTGGTAGTTTATCTCTTTGTACCCTCGACCATTCACCTTATGATCTCCAGATTCAGAAGGTTATAATGGAGTATGTGAAGTGATCTCTTGATGGCGGTGAGTGTTGTGCTTCTAAGAAACTGAAAGGTGAAAAAAAATCTTCTTCACATATAAACCTTCTCTAGATAACCTTTTTATAACACCAGAAAAAAAAGTTATTATGGAATGGTGGTTATAAATAATGTATCTACAACTAATGGTACTATAATATCTAGGATGTCTTGAGTGGTTCTCAGATAATGAATGGCCCATTTACCTGAATTTAGTGCATAATTTTTACATGAATATTGTGTTTATTTTGGTAGGAAGTAATGTCACCAGAATCAAGTCCATCGTAAAAGGAAATAGAATCTATTTCTCTTCAATACAATGGTAGGAATGACTTAAAACTCATCATGAAGGGGTATTTTATGATTATCAAGGAACCTCTCCACCTAAGAGTGATAGGAATTTCTTTAATACAACTCTAAAGGATCTTACTAATAATGAAGATCACAAAAGACCCATTACTATAGATTTAAGGGGAGAATGTTAAATATAATTTATGTTTTTCCAGCCTCAAATCTATTAATGTAAATGGGAATTTAATTCCCTAAAATATCAATAAGTATACTTGGATCATCTTCTAATAAAAGGGATCAACAATATTTTGTGAAGATACCATGTTTTTCATATGAATGAGTTGATCAAAACTTCCTAAAAACTAATTCCATTTTATATCCATGTATGATCTCAGGTATAATAAAATATAAAAGTTTTGGAACTCAAGGAGAATCAGGTGTTTTTTATTATAGTGGGATCTTCCTTAGTAAATATATTTATAAGAGGTTGAAAATCAACTGGATCTCATGGAATAGAGAATGGGTTGGAGATGAAGATAAGATCCATGATAATTTCAATCAAGTGGACTATCCAACTAGCCCAAATAATATAGTTGATCTGGGTATTGGACCAAATGAGGAATATGATTAACCTTTAGAAGAAGAGGAAGAGCTTCTCACTCCAGTTAGAGATTAAGAATCACTGAACAATGATAGGAGTGATCCTGACACCACTGAACCTCAATTTTTTTTTTCATTTGGACCTCCTAGTGCTCCACTTTCCTAACCCTCTAATGGTACCACTATGGAAGATAATGATAATGATATTAATGAAGTCTCAAGAAATGTGTAATATGTAAGTATACCTAGTAGCTCTGATGAATAATAAGAAATTGAAGATGATGAATGTGGCAGTGGTAGTAAAGAGGAAGCAGGTGAATAATATGGAGAATAAAATGAAAATGAAGAACATGTCCTTAGATATGTTAATAATTAAATGAGTGGAAATGATAATGACCATAATAAGTATTATCAAGTTGAAGATATTGAAATGATTGAATCTGTGGAACATACTCGGTTGTAAGAACCTCCAGAAGTAGTTGTTGACGAAAAAGAAAATTCAGAAGTTGTTTTTGAAGATGAAGTTCAGTAAATTCTTGTTCCTCATTTAGTTTATTATAGAATAAGACCATATGTTGATCATGAGAAACCATTAAGGAAATCTTAGATTGAGGGGGAGCCTCATGGAAAAGAAAATCAAGTTGGTTAAGAGCTTCAACTTGGAAGACTAATACTTAATACTATCAATCCATTGGACGATGATGTATAGATTTAATGTGAAATGAGTCATGGGTATATATCACTGGGATTAGATTATGACGATTTAGATGATGAATTTTTTTTACTTGTTTCAATGGAATCAGTGGATGATACCCTTCCTATTGACTATGTAACTGAAGCATTTTTTAAAAGGTTTAAAGATGATTTTTTTCAAACATTATGTATATCTATTCAATCTTATATGGTAAAGGAAATCTAGACAACTATATGACAAAACACTATGTTGAGTGTTGAATTACACTCTATCAGATCATAAATAGCATATATAATTATTTCAGGACAAGTAGTGTCTATTCAATGTCTGACAGTAGGTATAAGTTTGGTTTATGAATCTAATATTTCAAATAAGTTGATAGAAGAAAATTGACCCAACCATATTACAACAGCTGAGATAATAGTTGTAACCACTTCCAAGATGAGGAATGAAATGAAAAGAATTGCTTCTGCGATAAATAGATAAAGAATACAATATAAATGTTGTGTGGAGACTATTCTTAAGAATTTTAAAACTCATTCATAAACTCATACTAATACTCTTTATACTTTTGGTTAGATCTCTCAAACACCGGATATTGATCTAGTTAGAACGATTGGAAAAGAGGATCTTAGAAATCTATTATGATACCTCTAGTTTAATTAATCTAAATAAGATTGACAAGAACAATGATCATGTCCATGATATGGTTAGATTCTATACCATGTAATCACATTTCACTCCGGAAGAGATAACAATGTGTATAAATTCATATATTTAAAATAATTACACCAAGCACCAGTTGATAAGTACCTTTGTATTTAGCAGAAAATTTGACATTACCCCTAGTTACTAAAGCATTAAAATAAAAAGTCATGACATTGAGGGACTTTAGTTCTAACAACCCAAGCATGATGTACATGGAAATTATATTTCATTTGAAAAAAACATAATACATTACACAAAAATTCTCTCAAAGAACGTATTAGTTTAGTGTCTTGGGAAACATGAAACATCACATTCTAACATGGTGAAAGATCTTCAACATATCCCATAATGATCTTCCCATTTTTTTCCTAACTAAAAAATATATGTATATCCTGGGGAAAAGAAAACCTAAAAAGGGAGATATGAAATGCTCGGTAAGGGTAAACATGGAGAATATAAATCAAACTATTACATAAGATTGTAAAAAACATGATCTTAAAGTTTAAATATCAAAATCAAGAGTCATGAAATAAATCATGGGGGTTTATAAGGAATATATCAGAATATAAAATTAAACATGATATAATAAAGTTAGCACAAATCATGTAATTGTGGAAAATATTTAGTCACATAATATGATTTCCATGGTAGCCAAGGCATTGCTGTAAAGACCGTAATAGTGGAAGAAGTCCACTACAAAACTTGGTTTAATTGTCATTCCAGCATAGTATTACTAAACTGAATTTACATGTCATTCCATCCATGTCTATCTCATGAGAAATAAATATTTTCCCAATTTATTGGGGAGAGACATCATTCCCAGCCATCTCATAATGAAACTATTCATACATGTTCTACAAAAACATAAATCATTCATCGTAGCATAACCCATGAAATAAAATTGGACTCTTAAACATAAGGTAATCATGAAATAATTCATTTAATATAAATATACATCAAAAAAATAATTACTTCGTAAAAAATGAAATAAAAGTAATAAATGGTATATAAACATAAACCTATGTCATCTTATATGGGTAATACATTTGATAAAACACTTGAACATTATTCTTGAGGAAAATAACCTTTCGTCTTCAAAAATGTTTTCATTTTACAAAATGATATACAATATTATAAGAAAAGAATTTATTTGAAAATAAAATTGAATGATTATAATGTAATATTCATTGAAATAAGGCACTATGAGGATGTAAAAAATCCTTTCATACCATATAAATTAAAAAAACAATATACTCGTACTTTTTCCAGAAAAGTAAAAATGTGTCTCGTATGGCAAAAAAAATTATTCCTTCCATACCATGTAGTAAAATTCAAATGGGGTAAAAATAAATTTAAACATACATAGAATAATAGTAAAAATATTATGAAATCATTTTTAGAAAAAATGGATATAAATGATAAATATAACCATAGTAAATAATTGTGTATAAACAATCTTGGATAACAATGAGATTGTAAAATTATCCCTTACCTTAGGTCCATTTTTTTTATATGTGTGTCTGAATCTACTATATAGTAGTTTTAAACATATTATTAACTTTTAATAGAACCATAATAATATTTATCAAATCATATATGATTTACTTATGACTTTATAACACCCGTTCATCTGTCAATTCCATGTTAAAGCAATGTTTTTGGTAATAATCGTTTTATTTATCAAACGTGTTTGGACTTTCTATTCATGATATTATTACTTATATCATGATTTACATACTTCCAGAATGTAAAACCTGATTTACATATCATATATATTCATTATATAAATAGATAGATAAATGAAATTCAATATATTTTTCATGGAGACGATAGGTCGTACGTACGCATGAATGCGGCTTTCATTTCCTTATTCAATTGAATGAAAGTAAGTAAATAACATATATATATAATGTGGAATTATTATGTGATATATTTCATGATTATTTATTATATATACTTTATAATCATTATTGAATGATTAATGTGGATAATGAATATCATCACATCGTGGAGACAGTAAGTCGTACATACGCACAATCGACAATATCATTACCATAATTATTGAATGGAATTGAATTTTATTGTGTATAATATTTCATAATTAGTATCATGTTATAATACTAATATATAGTTTTTATTTCCACCATTGTACTCATTATATTAAGGATTTAGTGAAAAACAGAATACACCACAGCTCGAAGATGGTAAGTCATACGCACACAAGCGTAGTGATTTAATTTTACTAAGGATGGATAAATGGTGAAATAGTTTTGTATAATATTTATAATAATATATATGTATATGATTGATACTGATGTTATTAATATATAATTAAACAAATAATTTAGAGGCAGTATAAGAATAAATAAATTTTAACGAATCAGAAGAAGATATTACCTCTTCCTCGATGTGCCTCCTTTAAATTTCATCTTAGGGCACTAGAGATGGTATTTTGAGAATACCAAAACCTCTATAATGATACTAGGAATGATTATAAGAGAAATGGTCAGGGTTCTTTTGACCATGAAGTATCACAATACAGTGATAATGAGATTGATGAGTTCCCATTTAATAAGAGAGGATAGGGGAACATTAGAAAACTCTCAAAATATTAATTTATTAAAAAAATATTTTCAATTTAAAATGGTCCATAAATAATTTATTTTGAATTCAATAAGAGTATTTTTCTAAATACTCTCAACCAATAGGTTTTAGAAAAGTTTAGTTCTAAAATTTAACCTTATCTTTTACCTTTATCCCACAGTTAACTAATTTAACTCTTACCGTGACTTCTTGTATATTCATACTATGTGGTTAATATAGTTACTATAAAATTCCAATTAAACAAATAATGTCTCATTAATGAAATTATAGACATTATATAAGTCATTTTTTCAAATAATATATTTTTATGAAAATTATATCATTTAATAAAATGTTATTTTTTTAAAAACTCAATTATGTTAATTTTTATACTATTCATATCATGACTTTTTAAAATTCCATTAATAATTGATTCATTCTAAAAAAATTAATTAATTCAAATATAAAAGGTCATTATAATCCATAAAATTGTTTTAAGCAATACAAAAGTTCAAAAAAAATTATTTTAATAAGTATAATCTCATTTATTTAAATAATTCATTAATAAGGAAATCACTACATCATCTTTATTTCATAAATAAATTTATTTATTTGGTGTTTAAAAATTAAAAATAAAATACCATGTTGTGGGATATATTATTAGTGTAATTATTAATATTACAGACATAGATATTAGTTATATAACCCTATTTACAAACCAATTTAGTAAAAGATATATGCTTATGTTATAATTATCCTTACATTAAATTAATTCTTAAAAAAATGCATTTTTCACATCCAAATGAATCCATGGGGTCCAAAAATATACCCAAGGATTTCGATGGTCATAAATATCTCATCCAATAGTATAAAAAATGTTTTAGTGTAGTTTAATATTATTATAATATTATTTTTACCCTTATGTTCCAAATTTACCTTTTAACCATGGTAAATAAAATAATTATTGAAGTTACTATTCATAATTTCTAAAAATAAAAGGTACCTATTTACACAATTTGAACATTCTGATTCCAAATATGGAATCAATTTTTTAAAATTAAAACCAATGATGTTGCTGTAATTGATTTAATATTAATTCCCATTGTCAATCCTAAAAAGTGGGTTTTTAAAAAGCAATAACTATCAAATGATTAACATGTGTTTATGTCCAATTTATTTGTAAAATTACTTCCTATTACCAAAAATTGAATTTAATGATAAAAATAAACTCCAATTACACTTTAAAACAAATAAAAAAGTTAATCTAACTATATAAATAAATTTGATGAACAGTTAGTTTCGAATTAAATTTCAATATTTTCCCTAATTTATTAGAATAAAATTTTATCAGAAAATTACCTCAAAATAATAAACTAAATGTAAATTGTTATGTCCCATATACATATAAAATGTTTATTTTTTTTAATATAAATTTTAATATTCATAAAAAATATATTTATAATGGTTACGCCATCAAATGGAAGTAAAACTGCAGTTTTTTAAAAAATCTTCTTTTATCTGAATAATTGATTTTTTTTCTAATATAATGTTCTAAAAAATGTTTAAGATTAATATTAATTTTATATAAAATTATAAATTTGGTTAATAATATTCATAAAATATAGATCATATCCCATCAAAAAATAATATTTTAAAAATATATAGTTTTTTATTAAAACTCTATATCGCGTAAAACATAGCTATCGAGGAAGGTCTTTCTTGCATATAACGCAAGACAAGTAATTTTTATGTGACAGAAAAGCTTCCTTTTTTGTTGTGTATATCATATTCCAAACATATTTCATTTTTATATTGAACAAAATCTATACTCATTGTTTCCTAAATTGAATTCTATAACAAAAAAAAAAGAAATTGTGTGCAACAGAAGACAATAATAGTGTTTCATATACTACAAGATAATATGGTGTTGTGTATAGCACAAGATAGTCATGGTGTATCGTACAATACAATAAATCAAAGAAATTAAAATGATTATATCTCATAAATTCTCAGGGTGATACATTCTACCCCCCTTAAAATAAATTTCTCCCTTTAAATTCAACAGGGTTATAAATCAATTAAAACATGAAAGATTATATAATAGAAAACCACATAGTAAAAAAGAACACAAAAAAATAATTCTTAAAAGTAATTTTATAACCATAATGGTTTCCCAATGTAACTCATCACTAGTTTTTGACATCGAAAACATTGGTGGGAAGTGAGAACATAGATATAGAAAAGACATCTAACCATCATGTTATGATGGATATTGATCGAGAATATAGTTGGAAGAAAGTTAATTACCTAAAATCCATAAATATATGATGACTTAAGGGAACATCTGATTCATCAAATAAGATGGTATTAGGATAACAATTTTTTTAGGATCCTTTCGATATAGTTGATGAACATGAGAATAAATACATACATGATTTCGGTATGATATCATCATTGTTCGTTCATTGATGATTTTATACATCATATATTATTTAATGAAATGATGTTTAATTTTTCATTATTGACGTTTTAGAAGATCATGTGATATAATGATAGGTCATTCCATCTGTCTCAACAAAAAGAATAGCATAATTAATAAAATAGGTGTACATCCAACTATAGTGAGATAATATATTAATCTAACAAACAACAACTCGAATATAAATTATAATATCCATAAATGGAAAATATTATAATCCTTCCAAAAAATGAAATTGTAAAACTTTATTGGAAGGTAAACTAAATCGGCATAACAATATTCTCCCATATCTCATTAGGATGTTCTTGGCTGTCACATTCCAAACATGTGAATACATCAATCATGTATTCTCATTAAACATGATAATAACATGAATTTCCATAAAACCATAGTGAAATCATTATTTCTGTCAAAAGTTAACTATTTTCACATACCAAAATCTCAAAAATTCAAAATAATCAAATCATGATATCACATTCCTCTTATATCAGTCATGAGGTCATTAATTCTATAAAAAATTTCATTATCTCATTGTCCCTTCATTATGCGCATATCAGGTGCTTTCCAAAACTGCCTAAATAACCTTTCTGGGTTACCGGTACAATTCAATATAAACATTCAAATACTTAAAAAAAAATAGTGTAACAATCCATAGATGTTTCTTTTTCTATAGTAACATTAATTTATTTATATAACATTATTCTTGATAAACATCTAATCATTAAACTACCTTATTAAACAATTTAATGAACTACATCATTTAATTCTTTAACACTTATTTGATCTCACATATCATTTGTAGTCTCTTCATCGTCAGAAAAATTAATACTACCCATATGACCATTTCGATTCTCTTCATGAGATTTTCCCTTAGTGAATTGATTTTCATAATTCACATACATTCCAAATTTGAAGCATATAATCATCATTGATGCCTTAGCAATACCATTACCCTTTTCCGTTATGTTAACTGAAACTTTTCCTTTTTTGATTACTTTATTTGTGAGCTTATTTTCTATAACCAAATAATCTTCTAGATCTTTCTAAACAAATATCCTTGATGCCACATCCCACATGATTTACATGAGGATAATATCTTTCTTCCTCTCTAATCATCATGAATCTCCATCTTTCTCTTATTAGCTGGGTTAGAAATATTACCAAAGATGAGTTATTGATCATAATATGAGAATGATGATTAGGCATAATAATGATGTTTTTCCTTCCAAAACTTGTTTCCATTGGTTCCACATGAATAATATCATTACATTGTCCATCATATTCCCCATTAACAAGAATCCCCTTTTTCTGGCCATTTTCTAAAACCCAAAAAGAATAGTGTGAGAGGAGAAAATAATACTAGGAAATCAACATAATCAAGGGGGGGTACTTTCAATATTTGACATCTTAGGTTTAATCCTAGTTTATTAATTATCATTACCATAATTATAGGACTATATCATATAGTTATAATAATCCTTAGGTACATCCCTAAACATACCTTAGAAATATCTATAGGGTTCTCTCTAATTCTTTTGCATCTTAGTTTCCAAAGGTTTACTAAACATTTGATCGGATACGTACTGTAACGACCCAATATTGAATTGCATGGACATGAAATTTCATTTTTGGAACACATAATACATTACAAAAATAGACACCCAACTACCATGTTATTGTAGTGTCTTTTGAAACTCTGAATATCATATTCTATCATGGGGAAAGGACTTTAACATATCCCATAATGATCTTCCCCTTTTTTTCCAACCTAAAACCATTATTTATATTCGAGAAAAAAACAATAAAAGGGTGGGCTCAAATTCTTAGTAAGGTTAAACATGGAGAACTTAAAACAAACCACAACATAAGAGTGTAAAAACAATATCATAATGTTTAAATATCAAAATCATGAGTCATGAAATAAATCTTTGTAGTTCAAAAGGAATATAGAAGAAATGAACTATAACCCTGATACAATAGAATTGGCCTAAAACATAGAATTATGGAAGACAATTAATCACATAATATTATTTCCATAATAGTTCAGGAAATGATACCGTGATCATCATTGTGTACTTTGTCCATTATTGAACCATGTTTTCTTGTCATTTTATACCTATATTGTTGAACTAGATTTACATGTCATTCCATCCACAAAGATCTCATGATATATAAATCATTAAACAATTAATTGGTGAGAGATATTTGTCCCATCCATATCATAGTAAAATAATTCTTACATGTGACACAAAAACATATATCATTGATGTCACAACCTGTCCTAATGGGGATTGAGCTGTGACTCCCTAATCCCACCTTCAATAGTCCAGGGGCTGGCGACTAGCACCGAGTAGGATATCCACCCTTGGGAGGCATTAGCCTAAATTAATTATACACAAGAACCCACATACACTACAATTCAATAGTGTAGATATATATATATATATACTGAAAATAAATTCCATCATATATCTAACCCACAACCAACGTATAGAAAAATTAAAGGAAGGGAAAATATTGGACACACCAAAAGAAAACTGCAAAAGCATCCAACCTGCTCAGAATAAGGAGATCATTGTAAAATGCACATTCTGGAAGGCTCCTGAGATCAGCTCTGATAAACACTCGGTTTTGTCAATCTCACTAAGCTCCGCCTACTCCGGGTCCTCCTAGGACTCCGTCAAATGGCATGTGGTCTACACAAGACACAAAATATTTTTGGGAAAAGATCATTCCAAAGCTCATGGATTTTCTCTCACCATAGTGTCACTAGCTACAACTCTTCCATAATGATCCACACAAACTTTTTCCAAGTGATTAACTCCTCGTCTTGGGACTATGTCACCAGACCCCACCATCTATGAGAAAAACAATGTTGAAGGCTTGCCGCTTGGACCAACATCTGATATAGTGGTTTCCTCATCAAGATTAAAATATAGGAAACTTCTTTGAACAATTCATCAGCTTCCTGGGGGTCTGTAACACCCGAATACCTCAAGGGTGTTCACCTCTGGAACCCGTGTAGTGCACTCAGAATAAAAACATCCTCATCCTACACTGATGACACAACCATCTACTCAACAGGTGGTGGCCCAACAGTGGGACCACCTGGAGTTCTATCCTCATAACCAATTCCCTACTATAAAGCCTCATCTTATGATGTATGGTCACCACAATATCACTATGTAACCCACACTAGCAGGCATTGTAGAGGAATCCTAAAATATAATCAAGACACACCATGGTCAAAGAGTATATCTGGGGAACTGACTGAAGAAGGATAAAAAAACCCAAAACTCAATTATATATGATGGAGGTACCATTATTTCCTTGTGACTAGTTTCTTAGTGTACTAAGTCTAAATTAAGGTTATCAATGTCCTAGTGAATTGTCACGTCGGCTTTCAAACCAACACTGGAATCCCTGGCCAGAAATTCAAACTCGAAACATCCTAACATTGTAGTTATTTTACCCAAACCAATCTCACAGCTAGTCCAACTACGCTCAGATATCCCAAAGTTAGAACATCTCTTGATACCACTCTGCCACAACCCATACCTATGGGGCTCGATCCACGACTCCCCATGCCCCCCTCCAACAGGCCAGGGGATGGTGATTCGCGCCAAGTAGGATATTGTCTCCCATGTGTTTGATAGCCTACTCGGAACTAGTCGGTATCCCCTGGCCTATTGGAGGTGGTCTTGGGGAGTCTCATCTCAAGCCCCATTGGGCAAGGTCAAGACAATTCATCATAGAATAATCCATGAAATAAAATGGGATTCTAAAACATCATGCCATAATAACAAAATCCATATAATATAAATGGACTTCATAAAAATAATTCGATCATAAAAACAATAAAATCAAAGTAATAACAGGGATAGAAACAGAACCCTATGTCATCATATATAGAAAATAATTTTGATAAAACAGTTGAACATAATTCATGAGGAAACTATCCTTCCTTCATCAAAAATGTATTATTTTTACGAAATCCTGTGTAATTTCGAAATAAAATAATTGAGTTGATAATGACCATTAAATAATGTAAAATAATATATGTGGAAATATTTCATCATGAATATGTAAAAACTCATTCCTTCCATATAAGTAAAAAAATAATTATACTTGTACTTTTGTGAGAAAAGTCAAAAAGTGCCTCGTATGGTAAACAACATAAATATTCCTTCCACACCACAAAGTAAAATTCAATATGGGGTAAAAATGACTTTAAACATACATGCACTAATATTAATCATTTTATGAAATATTATTTAGAAAAAATGGACATTGATGATAAATATAACCCTAGTAAATAATTACGTATAAACAATCTCAGAAAAAAATGAGATTGCACAATTATCCCATAACATAGGTCTAATTTCATTCTTATATTTCAGAATCTCATGTATAGTAGTTCTAAATATATTATTAACTTTTATTAAAAAATAATAATATTTATGATATCATAAATGATTTTATTATGACATTATATTACCTGTTCATTTGTCAATTCTATGTTAAAGCAATGTTTTGGGTAATAATCATTTTATGTATCATACATGTTTGGAAATGTTATTCATGATAATATTACATGAATCAAGATTTAATTACTTAAAAAATGTAAAACATGGAATATATATCATATATATTCATTATATAAATAGATAGATAAATGAAATTGAATACACCATTCATGGAGACGGTAGACCATATGTACGCATAAATGTTATTTTGATTTCCTTATTGAATTGAATGGAGTTATTAAATAATATATATATACATAAATCCTTTAGAATTATTATGTCATATATTTCATGATTATTTATTATATATACTTTTTAATTATTCTTGAATGGTTAATATGGAGAATGAATCTCATCGTGTCGTGGAGATGGTAAGACTTACTAACTCACGAGCGACGATATAATTCCCATAACTTTTGAATGGTATCGAATTGGATGGTGTATAATATCTCATAATTAGTATAATATTATAATAATAATATATAGTTATTATTTCCACCATTATACCCATCCAAGTAAGGTGGTGGTGAAAAACAAATTACACCACAGCATGGATACGGTATGTCGTACATACAAACACGCGGTGATTTAATTTTTCATTGGATTGATAAGAGGTTAAATAGTGTAGTTTCATATTTATAATAAAATATCAGTATATAATTTATACTGATTTTATTACAATATAAAGAAAAATCTAATGAAGGTATGTATAAGTATAAATAAATTTGAAAAAATCCGTTGAAGATATTACATCTTCCCCGATGTGCCTCCATTAGATTTAATCTTATGGCACTAGAGATAGTCTTTTGAGAAGACAAAAACCTCTATAATGTTACAAGAGAAGTTGTAAAGGTAAATGGGTAGGGTTTGGTCGATCGTGAATGATCAAAATGTAGGGAATATGACAGGGAGGAGGATCTCTTTTGTCAGTGAAGAGAGAGGCACTTAAGGAAACTCTCCAAATATTAATATATTAGAAAATTATTTTCGGTTTCAAAAGGACCAAAACACATTTAATATAAGGTAATATTCGTATTGTTCTAAATCCTTTCGACAAATAGGTTTTAGTACAGTATATGTCTCAAATATAACCTTATCTTTGGGCACACCATTGCAGCCAAACATGAAGCACATCACACTCTTTGGGAACCCATGGTTGCGGAAGCCACCGCCATCCTCCCCGGGATGATGTTCTCTACAGATCGTGGATGGGACTCAATCCACATGGAATCAAACTATCATACTATTTTCATTTCTATCAACCTCAATAATGGCAATTTTCAGTGTTTTGGTTCACTCATCAGGAAAATCCGATCTCTCCGTCAAAGCTTCACATTTTACACCTTCTCCTTTATCAAAAGGGAAGGAAACAAGGCGGCACATCAGGTGGTGGCCTTTGGCCCTCTTGAAAATGACCTTCTCTAGCTAGAACACATTCCTTCATGGTTATTTTATTGTACTTCCACTGATCTTCGTTATTAATGATTACGTCTTTTGTCAAAAAAATATCACTTTTATCGTGTCTTCTTTATATTCATACTATATGGTTTATATAGTCACTATAAAATGACAATGGGACCTGTAATGGTTCATTAATAAAATTTTCTATATTGCATAAGTAATTTTTCTGAATAATTGATTTTTAGGACTATTATATCATTTAATACAATAATATTTTTTTAAAACTCATTTATGTCAATTATTATACTGTTTATATCATGACTTCGTAATAATCCAGAACAACATTTTTATTTCAGAAAAACATCATTAATACGAATAATAAAATCTTATTCACCCAAATATTTATTGGAGGGCATAAAAAGGCTCAATATAAGATTATTTTAATATTTATTATCACATTTATTGAAATCATTCATTAATAATGTAATTATTACATCATCATTGTGTAGTAAAACAATTTATTTATTTGTTTTCTAAAAATGATAAAAAAAATACCATGATATAGGAAATATTTTTATATTTTTAATTAATATTTATATACATAGAGATCAATTACATAACCTAATATTAAAATCAAATTAGTAAAATATATATTATTAGGTAATACTTATCTTTACTTTAAATTAGTTCTCATAAAATGTCATTTTCACATCCATGTGAATCACTGGGGTCCCAAAATTTACACATGTATGACCAGGGTTGGAAATACCTTATATAATGGGATTAGAACATTATTTACTGTAGGTTAATATTATTATAATATTATTTTTTTACCCTTATTTACCAAATTTACACTTTAACCATGGTAAAAAAAAATAATTACTGAAGTTACTATTCATAATGTCTAAAAATATATGGTTCCTATTTACACAATTTGAACCTTCATATTCCAAATAAGGAATCCATATTTCAAAATTCAAAACACAGAAGTTGAATAAATTAATTTAAAATCTATTCTCATTTTCAAAAACAACATCATGGTTTTTAAAAAGTTATAACAATCAAAATATTAACATGTATTTATGCCCAATTTTAAAGGGATATTACTTCCAATGACCACAATTGGAATAAATGATAAAAATTTAATCACAATTACACTTTAAAAAAAATGAAAATTTTAATCTATCTATGTAAATAAATATGATGAAAATGATGTTTCAAATTAAAATGTGGTATTTTTCCCTATTCATTACAATTTGAATTTTATCATAATTTTATCAAAAATTTAACAATAGTAATTTTTTATGTCCTAATTATAAATAAGACATTTATATTGTGAAATTTAACTTATAAGAGTGTCAAAAACTATATTTAAAATATTTGCGCTATCAAAAGGTGGTAAAAATGTTTTTTAATACTTCTTTTATATGAAAAAAATGATTTTGTTCTCATATCAGGTTTTAAAAAATGAATATGTGAAATGATAGTGTAATATAAAATAAAAAATGTTTTTAATAACATTCATAATAGCTAGTTAATATCCCATTAAATAATTATATTTTAATGATATATCATTGTTTAGTGGGACTCAATATCACATACAATGCAAGCTATAGAGGATGGTCATTCTAGTGTGTAACGCAAGACAATTCAGTGTTCCATGTAGTGTATAATTCCATTTGTGTTTCATATAACATAAAAAATATATAGTCTATTTATAAATTGAAAAATATATATATACATAGTGTTTCGTGAAATGAATTATATCACAAGAACATGAAATTTTGTGCAACACAAGCTATGAATAGTGTTGAGTATACTGCAAGATAATACGTTGTTGTGTATATTTCATCCTAATATTGGAGTAGCGTACAACATAAAACATCAAAGAATGTAAATAGAATATATCTCATAAAATCTCAGGGGGATACATCACTCCTATTTTGAACTAATTTTTGAGAATAAGGATGATTTTTTGAATGAAATGAAGTTTGATGGTGAGATTATTGATGATTTCGTCAAACTGTTAAATCCACACATTCATGTAAAAAGTGAAGATATTATAGTACCTTCTAATACACCTATTGAACCTCTTGGTGAATTTCTTACGCCTCGAATGTCATTTTATCACACTTTTCTCAGATTTTCCTAGTGATCCATGAACAGTTTAAACCTCCTATGTTGTAACAATACAATCCCAGTTTTGTACCTAATGATCCAAAAGATATGATCCTACCTCCTCTACAAATTTATTTAGACCCTCTAGTTTCTCCAACACCACCTACTATACCATCTATTGATTCCTTTGGGAAAGGTATGTAACCTTTTAATCCATAGACCTAATGTGGATCATTCATTGATAGGGATTATTTCTTGATTTTATGTTATTTTTTCTTTAATGTCTTGTAATTCGTTGATCTTTTTTGATTCATTAAATTTTGTGTCATTTCCATTCCTCTCATTCAAATTTATCTATTAATTTATTATACTTTTTATTTATATTATACCTTTTTTTATAATACCAGAAGGGGGATAAAGAGCATGGAATTATCTTTCTTTCCATTACCTTTGATATCACTCTTATATATGTTATTTTTCACTTTGATACAATTACTCATTACATTGACAATAAAGCTTATTTACCTATTATAAACAACTATACATAATGGGAAATGATATGTTTGTTGATTTAATTCAACATCTAAAAATTGTACTTCATAATTCCATAATTGGTGATCATCAAAAAGGGGGACATTATTGGCCCATTAGAGATTATTGATCATCCTCTATACTATTTGTAGTGTTAATAATCCCAAATCATGTCAATTCATATTGGTCATGTCAACCCATATTAATCATGACTAATGATTTAAATCATAATTATTTATGTTTCAATGTATGAAATTATTTCTTTCTATGATCTCATATAAATTTGGCACATTTTGTTTACATTTATATTGTAAGACAGTCTGGACATAAATTATATTCCAAGTAAAACAGATTGGCACTGACAGAAAATATGGGATACTAATAGTTCAGATAACCTACTGATACAAATGACTCCCTGATACAAATGACCTTCTAATACAAAGTACCTGCCAATGCAAGAATCCTACCGATGAAAATGACTCATCAACACAAACGACCTACCGATGAAAATGACTCACCAACACATACAACCTACTGATGAATATGACTCACTGAAACAAATGACCAACCAATGAAAATGACATAACATTATTAAAAATGAACTACTAATGCATGGTGCTACTTACTTAAGGACTCATCGATAGTTAAAATGAATCACCGACATATGGAATGACTAATAGAATGACATACCAATGGGATGATTAATTGAAATTAGGAGATCCCAAATGAGGACTCTTATATAAATCGCTTCAAATTTCATTTATTTTAAAATTATTTTTAATGGTCATATTTTTAGTGTTTTAATGTGACTGATTAATTTAATGCCTATTTGAAAACATTGTAAATTAGGATTATAGAAATATGAGGTATTTTGTATACATCTAATATGGACATTTTTGGGTTGCAATAATATATATTCAGAAGAGAGATCATGAAATAATATACATATAAATACTCATGAAAACACATATACAGAAGAGGATACACAAATACGTAATATGAGCACCATACCAAAGAATATGAACACATGAGGAATTCCTCATTCCCAGTAATTGTGAACCAGAGAGATGATAATCATCAAATTTTTATCACCTCAGCAGCATCCAACAAAACTAATGGAGAAGAATCTGTCACCTTCCAAGATGAAAAAAAATGTGATCCATGATACTATATTTTTACCTATATCCATAAGTGGACTCAAGATTAAACATTCATACATCAGAGAGTCATAGCTCAATCGAATCACACTCAGACCATCTATAATACTTTCTTAATATATTCTACTCTGTTGTGTTCCATATAATTAAAATTTTAATCTGTGTGTGTCTGTACTAAAACACACATTGTATCCTAAACTAAACTACAAGATACTATATATCATCAAAAATCCATCTTCTTACACTTTTTTGGCCCATGTAGAACTATGGAAGAGGCCCATTGTGACATGGTTGTTTTTTTCCCACCTAGAACACTGGAAGAGGTGTTGTGACCAGGATAGTCTTGTGTACTCCTGTTAAACACAATCCAGGGTCTGTATCAAAGCATTATATATATATATATATAGTTTTATGTTATTTGATCACCATGTAGATTGTATTAGGTCTTTACATGATACTGATCCACATGTTTTATCCACTATTTCATTCAATTTAGTTTTACTCAATTTTTACTTATATTTCAGAAAACTAAATTTTACTTTTATAGTTAGTCTTGTATTGTTGGTATAACTTTTTTCCTTGTGATATTTGTTTCAAAAGTAGTATTAATATCTAATATTATTATAATGAAGAATTAATCAATCTTTTGAGAAAATATTTGAACAATCAAAATATTATAATTTTATTTCCTTGATAAACTGGCATGTTGTATTTTAATTGGTGGAATCATTTTCAATAAAAAAATTTGACATAATTTTTTATAGGAAATCAATTCAACACACTCTTGAGTATCCTACACCGACCAACATTTGGTATCAAAATAGTTTTAAGAATCACTAGTTTCAAATTTTTTTAATAGGTTTTCAACTGTGATTTTAGTTTTGTTTTAATGATCATAATTTTTTTAGTTATAAATTTTTACTTATTTAAAATTTATACACATTATTCTTCATTAGGGATAATGGATTGGAAGTTGATGCTACAAACATAACTCTATTTATTAATGGTAAAATTTATTCTCAATGGAAAATTAAAATAAAAATGCAATTAGAAATTATGGGTTATGAGATTTTGTCTTCAATTATATATGAATATATGATTCCTTATACTTATAGGAAAACTTTTGATGACCCAACTAAGGATTCTTATAATAGTAATTTCAAATCCATTAATTCAATGTAATATTATTTAAGATATGAAAAGTTTAACATTATTTCAGAATGTAAAACATCCTATGAAATTTGGGATACTTTATTTATTTCACATGAAGGTACCTATAGTGTTAATGAAATTTGAATTAACACATATAATATTAAATATGATAACATTAAAATGAATCAAGAAGGTAATAATTCTAACCTGTATCTCAGGTTCAATGAAATTGTGAACACTAAGATCTCACTGGGAAGAGATGCTACAGCCAAGGAGAAAGTCGTGAGAATACCATGATGCTTATCATATAAATGGAGAGGGACCTCTGTCTTAATTATAGAATGTAACCTCACAAATAAATAAAGAATATGAAATTTTTAGATTTATGAATATTTGATAAGTAAAAAGTACTTTTACTTTTAAAAATAATTCTTTGTTCGATGTCGTACCCATCAAAAAACAATAGGTTTCTTCCAAAATCTTATGTTTTACAAAATGCTAACTTATAAAGAAAAAATAATAATATTGTATTATTATTTTAAATGGTAGTTAATGCCTAAATGTTTTATTAGATGAAATGAACTTATCTAGATATAATATTTGTCACGGCCCGCCTTCACCAAGATGAGGGAAGGGACATCAGATTTCTAGACCCTTACTTCTTCATGTTGAGGGAGAGATAACGTCCCTCGAGACCCTCCTTCAATTGGTTACGGAGTGGTTACAGGCACCAAGGGTATATAATCACACACAAGATGGAAGGAATTGCCCTTTTTCATTAACACGATCGTGAGATAAGATAGTGAATCCTACAACACCAAAACTAAAGTACAATTAAAGGCCAAACAAACCATTCCTAGATGAATGTTCAAAAAGTAAATAGTACAAAAGTACATGGAGACTATAAAGGTAAAGTACTAAAGAAATAAAAACAACAACTACAACTGTCCCAACGTCCGAGCTAGTACGGCCCCACATGATTCCTGAAGTCCTCCTGGAAACCTGAAAGAAGTTTTATATATGTAGGGTGAGCATACAAGTATATTCAATACAGAAAACCAAAGACTCTCATGCACAAGTGGAGAGGCACTCAAATGCCCGGTGAGAAAGAGAGACAACCAAAACATCTAGCAAGGTAAACTATCCACCCAAGCCTCACCAAGGCACACTCCCCGAATAATGAAAGTCAATTAATGTATAGTAATATCTCATCGAGATTTGGGCACCCCACGCCACTTTCCCACTGGTTATTGAAGATATCCTATGCATCGTACCAATCCCGCCATTCTCACCGCAGTCCCACTGCCACACCCTCCGACACACACCTGGGCCACAACGCCATCCCACCCACTGACACCTAGGCCACAACGCCATCCTACACGCAGACACCTGGGTTACAACCACCAAGCATAACCACACCCGCAAACACCTGGGTTAGAACTACTACTGCCACGCCCAAAGGCACCTGGGCCTCATCCTGAATACTCTTGGGAAACAACCTGCCTACAAACACCTGGGCCAACCACCACAACTACGCTGCCTGAAGATTCTTTTGCTAATAATGGACTTCAGGCCATCACAACCTACCCGAAGAGTCATGGGTATTCGGTAAATGGATCAGAAAATGAGCTAATAACCGGCCACTCGTAGGATTGATAGGAAAAACACCCTCCCCCATGAAATGGGGGTGTACGGCACTAAAGTTCTCAACTTTGGTGGGGCGTGAATAAGAAACATAAAATCTACAGATATATGTATAGGTAAAAAACACTCATCCCAACCTAGGGGTTCCAAAACCTAAGCCCAAACACCCTTGTTACTATTCATTCATAAAACAGGCCACGACACTCACAGCCATGTCAAAACTCATCATCAAACTAATTCCCCCATTCAACCATTCTAGTTTTCAATGTTCAAGTGATCCCATTTAAGTGAATTCTACACTACCAGGAAATTAACAGGAATAAACACAAGCCAGGAAATGAGAAAACACCAAACAACAATTTAAGCGCTCACACCCGGCTCTCTTGTAAAGTTACAACAAAATAGGGGGATTAGTGAGATCTCTCAAAGTACTGTAAACAATGAAATCCCCGAGTAATAGCCCCATGTCTCCAAAACCAAGAACCAATGATTTATCAACAATAGAGGATCCCACATGAGTTCGGCCAAATCAGTGAAACCACACAGCTTCATATTCACAACCAACATCCATACCACAATGGAGGATCCCATCCTCACACACATCACCCCATATGAAAAATCAATCATAACAACATGCATACTACCAAAACAGAGTAAGTAAGCATCCAGGTTCAATCGCATCATTCATTATTTCCTTCTTTCTGTTGGTTAGCTAGGGTGACCGCACATGGCTTATATTTACTGGGCATCCACTTAATCAACTGAGTTATCGTATTTAAGTAATTTTCATGTTACCGTAATTTAATCATCACAGAGGACAAGGGTTCATTAGTGCGCAAGGAACGACCACCAACCTCCATGATTTTGAGTGATCATAGGCCCACACAATTCACAACACATATCAACATAAAATATTACACAAGAATATTGATCACACCCCCTTGATTCTTTAAAGTCCGTTAATTATCTTCATTACATTTGGTTTCATCAACTCCCATAGAAACAAAAGCATAGCCACCCCACATGATACAATGTAAGGAGAGACGAAGGAAAAAATCCCTACTTTCTTGATCAAGGATCGAAGTTCTTCTCCACGTTTCAAGATCATGGGAATGCATGACTTGCAGGGGAGGAATTTCGTAGACTCGAAGAGGTGTAGAAAGATCAAGCAGAGGCGCACTACAAGCCATAGGAAGAGAGGAACACCAAACGCACATGAAGAATAAGGAAATCCATCCGAGAATAATATAAAGTGAAACTCTAGCGGGAGATGAAAAAAGAATATCCTACTATTAGGGGACATGGAATTTTGAACACCTGGAAGGTTGGATCGTGGTTTCCCACATGGTTTGGGTGGTTAATCATGACGATATTATGTTTTTATTTAATATCCCCCATTAAGGAGGTTTCTTGGAATTTTTATGTATTAATTATGGGCTATAAATGGATTTAAAAGGGTAAAAGAGTTAATTTACGTAAAAAATAAAGATGTAGGAGCGGGACTGGAAAAAGAAAACGGAGGGCTGGGTGAGGACATGGTTCCACCGTGACGATGCCAAAGTATTGGTTGAGCCTTATTTTGGAAAATTAATGGCCAATGGGGGGGGGGGGGCGTCTGAGCCATTACATCTGATACCTCGCAAACTATTCTCTCCCTCAAGAATTAATACCATACGTAAAGAAAGGAGAGGGGTCCAAAATTACCCCTCGAAATATAATTATCATGAGTAAACCAGAACAATTACAATCATACCACTCCTCTCCCCCGTACAACCACACAATGAAAAAGATTAAATTGTACAGTCATGTGGTGAGGGGTTTTCCGTCCTCCATGTTACAATATTATCCCCATTGGGTGGCACTGACTCGCTCGCATGGGTTTAGGAGCATCCACTCTAATGCATCTTAACAAGGGATTAGTTCCTCCCCTCTCCACATTTTAGGACACCTCATACACATCCACAAAAAAGGAAAACCACACATGTCACAGCTAACAAGGTAAAGCATTCCATCAAAAACAAGTACAAACACAACAACAAAAAACTCAAATTAACTCTGGGTACTGGGCATGCATATGTGACTCATGTTCCTAGGTACTCTCTTCAAGACCACCATGCCTCTACATCACACGAACAAAAGGAATGGTTCGTCCACGATGAACCTTCTCTTCACGACCTTTGATCATCACTAGACGCTCTACGAATGTTTAATCATCCCCGATATCTAGCACTCCCAAGTCGAGGACGTGTGAATCGTCATGTAGATATCGTAGGAGCTAGGACAAATGGAAGACATCTTTCACACATTGTAGCTGTGGTGGTAACGCAAGCTGGTATGACACCTCACCAACCCGCTACAACACCTCAAAGGGTCCGAGGAAACTGGGAGAAAGCTTACTTCCCCTACCGTACCTCCACTGCCCCCGCCGAGAGGAGACCTTCAAGAACATGTTGTCCCCGACCTCGAACTCCAAGGGTCTCCTCCTATCCTCAGCATATGACTATTGCTGGTCTTAAGCCGCCTTCATCCTCTCGCGTGTAAGCTGCACCTTCATCGTCGTGCTCTACACCACCTCCGGGCCAAGGACACCTACCTCTCCAACATCTGTCCAGTACACGGGTGAGCGACATGGCCTCATGTACAAGGCATTGAATAGAGCCATACCAATGGAAGAGTGGTAGCTATTATTTTATGCGAACTCTACCCGAGTTAAGTATCGCACCCACAATCCCCCAAGGTCCATAACGCATACTCGCAGCATATCGTCCATGGTCTGGATGGTGTGCTCTGTCTGTCTATCTGTCTGGGGGTGGAAAGCAGTTCTAAGACGTAGTTGGGTGACAAAAGCATGTTGCAATCCTCTTCAGACATGTGAGGTTAACCATACATCCCTATCTAAGACTATGGATCTCAAAGCCCCATGTAACCTAACCACCTCATCCACATACCTCTGTGCTAAAGCATCCACTGTCCCTGATTCCTTGATTGCCAAAATGTGAGATGATTTTTTCAACCGGTCCACCACTACCCAGATAGCGTCGCAGCCACCTTGAACCCTGGATAGCCCAATGCCGAAATCCATCGAGATTTCATCCCACTTTGACTCATGAACGTATAATAGTTGCAACAAGCCACCTGGAACATGGTGTTCAACATTCACCTTCTGACACACAAGGCGCTTTGCTACAAACTCTACTACTGCCTATTTCACCCCGAGCCACCAAAACTGTCTCCTTAGACCCTGGTACATCTTGGAAATTCCAGGGTGCACCACTAGGGGTATGTTTTGGAACTCATTAATAATTTTATCTTGCATTGCATCTGGAACAAACATATTTCCTTAGAAAAGCACCTGATTCAGACCATCCTCTGTCCACCCTTATGGTGAATCACCTTGGTTAACCCGGTCACGCACCGCATTACTTTATGTGTCTCCCCACTAAGACTACTCCACCTGCCACAGTAGAGAGGACTGCACTGTCATCTGATACAAGAAACCTCTTCCACCTTCCATCCTTGCATCTTGGTGAAGGGAAGCGAACTCCTCTGCTGCCTTCCAGGAATCTGCAGACTCTCAAACTGTATCCCTCTATGACTTCCTTCTTAAGGAATCAGCCACCAGATTCCCCTTTCCTACGGTGTAGGAAATCTCGAAGTCGTAGTCTTGAAGGGACTCCATCCACCTCCGCTGCCATAAATTCTGGTCCTGTTGGGAGAAGACATACATCAAACTCTTGTGATCGGTGAAGAGCATGAAGCGCTCCCCAATGAGGGTAGTGCCACCAAAAATTTACGGTGAATAATACTACTACAAGCTCCAGATAATGGGTAGCATAGTTACACTTATGGGGACGTAATAGCCTAGACACATAGGAAAATCACCCCTTTCCATTGTATCAACACACATCTGAGGCCTTGCACTGAAACATCATAGAGCACCTCATACACTGCCCCTTCATCTGGGAACCTTAGCAATGGGGCTCTAACCAACTTCTCCATCAGATAACTGATGTCTACCTCACACTACTCATCCCACATGAAGGCCTGGTCCTTTTTGGTCAATGCTATAAAAGGTTCCACAACTTGAGAGAATTTGGGCACAAACCTCCGATAGTAACCTTCCAGTCCAAGGAAACTACGAACCTCTACCACGTTATTGGGTACCGCCCAAGAAACAACTACCTCGACCATCGATGGGTCCACTTCTATCCCCTGCTCGGACACCACATTCCCAAGGAAATGCATTTCTCATGTCTAGAACTGGCACTTGGACAACTTACCTTAGAGGTGGTGCTGTCATAGGAACTCTAAATTTGTTCTCATATGCTGTGTGTGTGATCCTCCTTTGATCTTGAGTACATAAGGATGTCTTGAATTAAAACAACTAAGAACCGGTCCAGATATTCCTAGAATATGGAGTTCATTAGCCCCATGAACACAACTGGTGCGTTCGTAATGCTGAACGACATGTCTAAAAACTAAAAGAGCTTATATATGCACCTGAAGGGAGTCATAGAGATGTCACCCTCTCTCACCCTCAGTTGGTGGTATCTTGACCGCTGGTCAATCTTAGGGAACCAACTTGCTCCCTTCAGCTGGTCAATGAGATCGTCTATCCTTATGAGGGGGTAAAATTTCTTAAATGTTACCTGGTTCAGTCTCCGATAGTCTATGCACAGCCTTAGACCACCATCCTCCTTCTTGGTGAATAATACTGGATAACCCCATGGAAATGTACTTGGTCGAGCAAAGCCCTTCTTCATCAGATCGTCAATCTGAATCCATAACTCCGGCAACTCAGAAGGTGTCATCCGGTTGGGAGCCATCGAAATTGGAGGGACCGCCAGGTTGTAGGTCTATCCCAAACATGATATCACATTGAGGGGTAGAGTTTTCACCTCTTCAGGGAAGACGTCCATGAACTCACTGACGACCCTAGGAACTTCCACCATCTCTGTGTCCACCGACTCCACTAACAGCTCAGCTAACAAAAAAAAGGAGGGGGTTCCTCTCACCTGCTGCTCCTCTGGTAACCCTGCTCGGAAATAAAATTTACACGATGACGACCCAAATCTGAAAACACGATCTATCCTCAGAAGAAGTCAATGAAGGAACATACATATAATGTCCATTCTATCCCTAGGATGACATCTTATGGTTGTATCTAAAACAGTAGGAGATCCATGACAGACAGATGAGGCCCTACCATCTATCAGTATCTTCGACAAACATACAACAAGTCGGTGTGACCTCCGACCGGTGTGATCAGTACAAGGGGCACTAGAAGTCTCTCAACATCTAAACCCAGAGCATGGGACAAAATGGGTGCAGGAAAGGAGTGCGAAGCTCCTGTATCGAGAAAGGAATAAGCAAGGGTACTAAACAAATTGATCGTACCTTGAACGACTTCTGTCCCTGCTGGAACTACTGACACTGAGGTGTACAACTGTCCACGTGCAACTCCTCTGGCTCTCAGCTATCAGCCACCTCCACGACCACGCCCTGGTCGGGGTCCCTAGAGGAGCACCCTAATGTTGGCCTCCTCCTGCAACGTCTGCCCTTGGAGGAGTGGGAGATCACTGCCCCTACTGCAGCTGAAAGTGCCCTGCTGGAAACTGCAGCTATTGAGGTGGGCACTGAACCTGCCCACCGCCACTATATGATAATCTATCTGGGAACTGGTATTGAGGTTCCCATGGTTTCCACGGATGAAGCACCTCAGTCCTGAGACCAAAGGGAAAGGGAGAGGATAGGGAGATCAGAATTGGAAATGTTGTGGCCTGCTCCCTACTGGTAGGAACCTAGAGGGCCCTGATACTGGAGGCTTGCTGCTAAAATCCTTCCCCTTTGATGATCCCGACTAGATTCACACTTGTGAAACACCTCCCAGTGTATGCATCCTATCCACTAGTTCATCCTTCTTCTTCACCTCTATGTATGTCGGTAGGTTGATGGGAGTAATAGCATAGTGAAGAGAAGGTCAGAGTGCCTCCTCTAAACGTCTAGCCTGAGACTCCTCGTCCAGAAAAAGGTCTGACGAGAACTGAAGGAGATCCTTGAAATTGATCCCCAACACTCTCCATGGAATTCTCCCCTGCTGGAGGGAGAGCAGCTCATGCCTCCTCTCAACCTTCATCGTGGAAGAGAGGGATTCTTCCAGGAACCCCTTCTCAAAGTCAATCTACATCACCTCAGCCTCCCTATTCTTCCCAAGATAAAGTGTCCACTACAGACGTGCTGCTCCACACATCTGGTTGATAGTCAGAAGAACCCAGTAATCCATCGGAGCCCGAATCAGGCGGAAATCTATCACCAGATCCTCGAGCTAGTTCTTTGTCTCCATACCGGAGGTGTTGCCCCCGTACTTCCTGAGGGTTTGCCGCTGAAAGACATGAAGTGTCTTCTTCTACTGATCATCCTCCTCTTCTCATTCATCCTTCTGCCGATTGGCCATGTCATCCTTTTAGTCCTTAATTGATTGTACCACCCGTGGTCGTCTCTCAGGCACCATAGCTACAAGGTAAACAAGGAATGCCTAAGCCCAAGTAGTTTATAATAGTGTTCTTAAATTTTGTAAGAATTAGTTATTTATTTTGAAACCCCAAGACACCAATGAAACACGATAAAAAAATTCATTATGATGCATGAACCTTCCCTAAGGTTCCTACCCTGCAATCAGTGTAACCTCACATGGTCGTTCAGTAGGTCCAATGTCCGTGCATCGGATCAAGGTGGGCCCTAAATTCTCGTGTCCTAGCCGGTCTTCCCGGACCTAATTCACGCACCATGATCACCCAACATTGTTTCCCTAACATCCCATGCAATCCGCATTGTGCCTAACTCTATACTCCATGCTACCTCTCAGCCTCTACATCTGATACCATTGTGTCATGACCCGCCTTCACCAAGATGAGGGAAGGGACATCAGATTTCCAGACCCTTCCTTCATCATGTTGAAGGGGAGATGAAGTCCCCCAGGACCCGCCTTCAATAGGTCCCGGAGTGGTGACTAGCACCAAGGTTATATAATTACACACAAGATAAAAGGAATTTCCCTTTTTCATTAACAGGATCTAAAGATAAGATAGTGAATCTCACAACACTAAAACTGAAGTACAATTAAAGAAAAAAAACCATTCCCAGATGCATGTTCCAAAAGTAAATGGTACAAAAGTACAAGGAGACTACAAAGGTAATGTACCAATGAAATAAAAACAGAAACTATAACTACCCCAACGTTCAAGCTAGTACGGCCCCACACGATCCCTTAAGTCCTCCTGGAGACCTGAAAGATGTTTTATATATGTAGTGTGAGCATACAAGTATACTCACTAGGGAAAACAAAATGCTCTCATGCACAAGTGGAGAGGCATTCTAATGCACTGTGAGAAAGAGAGATAACCAAAACATCTAGCAAGGTAAACTATCCACCGAAGCCTCACCAAGGCACAATCCCCAAATAATGCCAGTCAAGTAATGTATAGTAATAGCACGTCGAGATTTGGGTACCCCGCACCACATTCCCACTGGTAATTTTAGACATCCTATGAATAGTACCAATCCCGCCATTCTCACCGTTGTCCACTACCACACCAGACCACACACACCTAGGCCACAATTCCATCCCACCCGCAGCCACATGGGCCATAACACCATCCCAGCCGCAGACACCTGGGCCACAACCCCCAAGCATAACCACACCCACAAACACATGGGTCAGAACAACTGCTGCCACGACCGAAGACACCTGGGCCTTATCCAAAAGACACATTGGAAACAACCATCCCACTAACACCAGGGCCAACAACCACAACTAAACTGCCTGAATATTCTTGGGCTAATAATAGACTTCAGGCCATCACATCATGCCCGAAGAGTTTGGGATTTTCGGGAAAGGGAGTAGAAAAGGAGCTAATAATTGGCCACTCATAGGAGTGTTTGGAAAATAACCCTCCCCCATGAAATGGGGGTGTTCGGCACTAAATTGCTCAATATAGGTGGGGCACGAATAAGAAACATAAAAGCTACAAATATATGTATAGGTAACAAACACTCATCCCAAACAAGGGGTTCCAAAACATAAGCACAAACACCCTTGTTAATATTCATTCTTATAAGAAGACATGAAACTCAAGTCCATGTCACAACTCATCCCCAAACTAATTCCCCCATTCAACCATTCTTGTTTTCAATATTCAAGTGATCCCATTTAGGTGAATTCTACAATACCAGGCAACTAACAGGCATTATCACAAGCCAGAAAAAGAGAAACAGCCAAACAACAATTTAACCACTCACACCCGGCTCTATTATAAAGTTACAACAACAAAAAAGGAATTACTAAGATCCCTCAAAGTGATGGAAACAATGAAAACCTCGAGAAACATCCCCATGTATCCAAAACCAGGAACCAACTATTTCTTAACAATAGTTGATCCCACCCGAGTTCATGTCATAGCAGATCCACCACACATCTTTATATTCACAACCAACATCTTTACTACAATGGAGTATCCCATCCTAACCCATATCAACCCATATGAATAATCAAACAGAACAACACCCCTAATACCAAAACAGATCAGGGAAACATCCAGGTTCATGAACATCATTCATTATTTTTTTTTCATTTTGTTGGTTAGCTGGGGTGACCACACAGGGCTTATATTTATTGGTTATCCACTTAATCCTCCAAGTTTATGTAATCAACCAATTTCAATGTTACAGTCATTTAATCATCACAGAATGTAACACCCCAAGATTTCAGAGTGTGTTATTTCTTAAAAATAATTCAATAACTTGCACTACACGCAACACCGAGTTCAATCACACCATTAAAAGAGGTCATGAATAGTATTAACTACATTTTGAACTTTATATAATCCTTATAATTTTAGAATCCCTATTATGAGTTTCTTAGTCATAATGCAAGAACAGATTCATTTTCAGTATTTCACTTTTATCAACTTCTAATAGTGAAACCTTTTTAAATACAATATTTTAAACTTTTTGACTAAATGGGGACATCAAAAATTTAAAATGAAACACCCCAAGCTTCCACGGTACGTTTCCCTTTGAATAATGTGATAGCGTGTGTTGTACGCAACACTGAGTTCTAACACACCATAACTAATCAAACTAGCCGTTATAAATAGTAATACCTACTTTTTGAAAATATATATATTTTATATTTCAAAATGGACTTCATTTTTGGATTCGGAATATCGAATTTAGCCTAAGGTGAAATTTTGGTACATTTCGGATAACTTTCATATTTTGATGAATAGTGAAAATTACTAAATTTTAATTAAAAACAACTTTTGTAATCAAAATAATTAATAGTAATAAGTTATGAATTTTAGTGGTTTTAAAGTATATTTAGAATATATTTTTACCATTTAATATAATGTTGTTCATTGGACATAATTTTACAATTAAACCGAACATAAACAAGTGTCAATCTTTTGATAGTTATTATCTCTTAAAAACACGCTTTTTGTTTTGACAGCGGGAATTAATTTTAAATTAATTTATGCCACTTCTGTGTTTTGAATTCAGAAAAATGGATTCTATATTTGGAATCAGGATGTTCAAATTGTGTAAATAGGTAACTTTTATTTTTAGACATTTTGAATAATTACTGCGGTAAATATTTTATTTACCATGGTTAAGGGTAAATCCGGTAAATAAGGGTTAAAAAATAATATTATAATAATACTAAATTACCCTAAAAAGTGTCTTAACCCTATTGGTTGATACATGGTCTACCATGGGCATCTTTGGGTCAATTTTGGGACCCCATATATCCACTTGTAAGTGATAATGACACTTTATTTTAATTAAGTCAAAATGAATACAAAAATGACACAAGCATATATCTTTTAGAAAAACAATTGTTACATATAGTTATATAAGTTGGATTTTAGATTATAAATATTCATTAGAAAGATAATAAGATTTCCTACATAATGATATTTTATTTATAATTTTTAGACATTAAATAATTTATTTTATTTATGACACAATGATGATGCAGTAATTACTATAATAGTGAAAAATTAAAATAAATGATATTATAAATACCCAAATAAATATAATATGAAACTTTTAATGAATTAAACTAATTTTCTAGGATAATATGATATATTAGGATTGATATAATTGAATTTTTTCGAAGTAATCAATCTGTTATGCGTTTCAAAAAAATCAACTATTGAATAGTGTCAAAATTGACATAAAAGAGTTCTAAAAACAAATATTATATTATTAATTGATATTAAATTCCTAAAAATCTAAGGTTCGGCCAAGAGACTTATATTATGATAGGTTAATCATTAATGGACCACTTGGGGGTCGCTTGGATGTATATAGTAAGTTTATTAACCATAATATATAAAAATACAAAGAGACATTGTAAAAGTGAAACTAATTAACTTAGAGGTAATACTTAAAGATAAGGTTAATATAAGTACCCAAACCTGTCTAAATTCTATTGGATGAGTTGTTTTCGACTTATCCCCACCTCATCCTATGAATAGTCAACTTTGGAGCCTTTAGAAACCGAATATGAATTTATTATAAATTAATATTTCTAGCTTTTCCAAAGGTGCCCCTCACCCCTCTTATAAAAGGGCACTCCTCCTTCTCATTTCTTCACACCTTCAAACCTTTTGGTTCGGCCAAACTCTGCCCAAATAATCTCCCAACATCCCTCACTACAACCTAGAGGCCTTAGTTTGATCATAAAGCCAACCTAAGGAGCCCTTTTGATCAAATCAAAAGGAAGAACCCGAAGAAGAGGTAATGATTTCACCACCCTTTTCTAAGTTCATTTTTTCTTCCACTTCTTCTTCCTTTGTTCTTACCATTCTGAAATAATAACTCCAGTATCTCACATATACTGTGATGTTATTATAAATATGGTACAATCATATTCAGTATTCTATCCACCCTTTGAATAACATGTCACCATACGTGCGTACGTACGGCTTACCGTCTCCACGTCGTGGTGTAATTGTTATTCAATATAATATTATTTGGATGGGTATAATAATGATGTGTAACTCATGTAAATAATAAATATAACATGTTAATGATTCTGTATATATGATATACCATCCATTTATATATTATTTTAATATCAAAAGAATGATATTGTCGCTCGTGCGTACGTACGGACTACCGTCTCCACGAACGCGATGAGATTCATTCTCCATCGTATCCATTCAAGTATAATTATCATTTGATGATTTAAAAATGATGTTTAAGGACTTGATATCATTCTGGGTATGAATAATATACAACCTATCATTTACAAAAAGGTCTTACGTAACAAAACATATAAAAGAAAACAAGTAAGTTAACACCCGAAACAATGATAATACTAAGATATTATTATAAATCGATATTAAAAGATCATATATGATATCATATTAATGTATATGATTCTTGTATAATTTAGTAACAATTATATCACCATTATACAGGAGGTTAACCTACCCCAACCAAGGAAAAAGTACAAGGTAAGGGTTATTTCACAATCTCTTCATTATCCGAGTTTGTTTATATGTAATAATCTACTGGGATCTCTTTATCACCCACATCCATGTTTCTTAAAAATGTATTTCAAAACATTATTACTATTTACAAGAATATGGGTTAAAGTCATTTATACCCTTTTTTGACTTTTTATAAGAGGTTTATAAAGGAATCTTTCCGTCGTTTTCAAAACAAGGTCCTTTTTAACCTTTTCGACAGAATTGAGGTAAGAATGTTTTTTTAACTTATACGGCGGGTGCGGTTATTTTACGCCGTTATAAAATCTTAAAAGCTTTCCTTACAAGCTTATAAGAATATTTTCAAAGAAAATGTTTTATTTTATATGGATCTTAAATGATTTCAAAATAAAAGGAGATACTTCTTTAAAAAGAATTTTGATTTCATCTATGTCAACATCCTTTGATGGATTTTAAGATTATTTGAAGTTGATTTATTATGATACAAAACTTCTATATTGTATTGAAGGTTTTGTGATATGTTTGACTGTGGATGTGCTATTTTTATACCATTCATAGTTTATGGTGAAATTATTGACATTTCGTATGCTAGTTTTAATACGAATGGTTATGTTATGTTTAAACCTTTTCATATGGGAATGCATTGGACTTAATAAGTGACGGGTGGAGCCCGCTATAGCTCCTCGATGCATCGGTAGGTCTCATGAGACAAACTAGTGTCTTGGCACAAGGCCTTGACAAAATCTTATTTGTAGTCTTGGCACGAGGCCTTGGCTATGTGGTTATGATAGTCTGGCATTATGTATTCCAACATTATGAAAGTGGTTATTGATTTTTGCATGTGATTATTTGATTAGTAGAATATCCATGTGAATAAGTTAATGGCATTATTTCATTTTATTTATGCCATACTATGTTAAATGTTCAAGTTTAAAAGGCTTTTGTTTTAGTTATACATTGCCTTAAATGTTTATTTTTATTTATGAAAGTTTCCTCTATATTGTTATCCTTAATGGGCATTTGAGCTCACCCCTTTTCTATGTTTTATTTTTCCCAGGTAGTGAAGAGGAAAATTATGAATGACTTGCAGGGATATTATGAGGGGTTAATAGTGTGGATATGAAGACTTTGTTGTTGTAGTAGTTTTTCACTTTGGAATGTAATGTAAAACTTTATGATTATATCTAGTGTTTCCAAGACTACTAAACCAATCGGTCTTTCGGGATTTGATCTTTCTTGTGATCATGACAATGTTACGAAGTAATGCACCGACTCTGGGTAGCTAGGGTCGGGGCGTTACAGTTGGTATCAGAGGAAGTTTAGTACAAACCTTGGAAGCTAGATTTAGATAAACTCTGATTAGAGAACGTAGACCTAAGATGAACTTTGAGGATTAGTATAGAAGAACTTCCTAGAATTTTGGTATTGTAGAGATTTTGTGAGTTTTCCGAGCAATACATCCCTGTCTGGATACGAGCAGGTAGAGGCGGCTCTGGCACAGATGTACCTAGGGGTAAAACCCGAAAACACCGCTTTGAGCTAGACTCGAACGGGAACTGGTGCACGACAACGGGCCTTGATGCACTCTTGGTTACGACACTCCCGGGGGATATGCTTAGGATAACTCTCATTTTCTTTACAAATCATTTTGAAGGGATTATGAGTATATACATCCTCAAAGAAAAAAAAATGATTATGGATTATATCCATAAATAGTTCAATTTATGTTAAGTGTTTTATAAGTATGGGATTTTGTATTTTGATTCATAAACTGATCTAGTTTATGCCATTGTTTAGAAATGGCGCCCAGTAGAAGGAATGAGAACTCCGGAAATGCACATGATCCAAAGAGAAGGAAGGATCATATCTTTCATGGTCTTAAGCTAGAATTTATAAGAGAAATAGTCTCCCATGTATTATCATCATATGAAGAAATAATATCATGTATTGATAAGATAAGTAAAGAGATTACTGAGTCCTATGGCTTTGAAGGGAAGCAAGAGAAGAAAAGGATAGAAGAGAGAAAGATGGATAAAGGGAAGAGGGAAAAGAATAATTTTCCCATATGTGGTAACTGTGGAAAGAAACACCCTGGAACTTTCCTGAAAGGAATGGGAGTTTGTTATAAATGTGGAGGAAAAGGGCACAAAGTACGTGACTGCAAGGGTAAGAAAATGGTTTCAAATGTACAATGCTTCATTTGCAAGGAGTTTGGACACTACGCAAACCTATGTCCCAGTCATCAGACTATGATGCAAATGATGCTATTGGATAATAATCAAGTTATGATACTACCACAGATGAAGAGGAATGATTAGAGTTCTTATGTTGATTATGTCAATTGAGTGTTGTATCAACAATGTACTTGTTATAATAATTATGGAGTATATAAGGATTGTACTGCAGTACTATTTCATTAAGGACTTGAGATTGTGTGGAACAATGAAAAGTGACTCAATAACAGGATAAATTTTTGGAAAATATATGGTTGAGAGAATGATAAACCATAATATAGTTCTGATACCGAGGTAGTGATTTTCGAATAATACATGATTATTTTGGAAAAAATATATTGGATATTCTTGACTACCTTGGAACTGATTAATGATTTGTATATTCCATCATTGATGGGGTTTAAAACATTTTTGGATTGATGAAGTATATCCAGCATTCTATATGGAATAAGGGAGCATGAATGTAATCAATAAGGAATATGGTAATACATGATGAAGGTATTCATATGATATTACGGGGTAAAAAGGATCTATATTATGTTTACCTTCCTTATAAATGTTAGACTGTGAGTTTGGACAGAAGTATTTTGGATAGTTCTAGTTTGGATTATTTTGGATTGCCATAAAAGGACAACCCGGAGGTCGGGCGGCAACCCGTCGCGTCCGGCAAGGCTGCGAGACTTGAACCCGCAACCGAAGGGCGACAAGGGTGTATCACCTACCACTGGACCATGAGATTTCCTGGATTAAATAATGTAGTTTTTATTAAAAGATCATGTATATGAACTATAATTTCGTTTATTTTAGAACCCTATACGAATAGTGTAAATAGAATTTTTTTTACATTCTATTATCTTTTAGAGTGAAAGATGAGTTTGTGGTAGAAATTTATTAATGGATAAAACTCTAATTATAAAGTAAGTATATCTCCTTATGAACTTAGCCAATCTCATAAATAAATTCCTCAATATTAAGAAAAGCAACTTTGAACAAATTTTTTTTCCTAGATGGTACCTTAAATCATCACTAATTTTTGGCTTTGGGATTGTTGGCCTTTTTATATCCATGTTCTCTACCACTCTCCATCAGATAATTGATGGTTAGATTTTTCTTCCATATCCATATTTTCCTACATGGAACCCTAGTATGTGTTATTTTCGGTAATCTTCATACTTTCGACTCTTTATTTTAAATAGAGTCCTCATTAATTCATTTTTCGATGTGGGATTTCAACTAAGATATTTTGAAATGTCAAAAAAGTGTTGTCCCAATACCATATATTTTGTTGAACCGATGGTACTTAAAATCATCATGGATTGATGAGTTTAAGGACCTCAATTTTATACTTGTTTTTGATTGATGACCTCAATCACTACCTATAAATATTTACGTTTTCCTCCAATTATATGTCTCTAATTGCCACCAATGTTCTCCTAATCGAGATCATAATTTGGTGGTGACCCTTTAATTTCTCTTTTCCTCATATTAAGACTAAATTTTAGTAACCCAATTTCCAATGTGGGTTTTCCCACAAATATATTTTCTAATTTCAACCTTTTATTTTCGAAGAACAATTTCAAATTGCGAGGACGCAATTTATTGAAGGAGGGGAGAATGTAACACCCCAAGATTTCAGAGTGTGTTATTTCTTAAAAATAATTCAATAACTTGCACTACACGCAACACCGAGTTCAATCACACCATTAAAAGAGGTCATGAATAGTATTAACTACATTTTGAACTTTATATAATCCTTATAATTTTAGAATCCCTATTATGAGTTTCTTAGTCATAATGCAAGAACAGATTCATTTTCAGTATTTCACTTTTATCAACTTCTAATAGTGAAACCTTTTTAAATACAATATTTTAAACTTTTTGACTAAATGGGGACATCAAACATTTAAAATGAAACACCCCAAGATTCCACGGTACGTTTCCCTTTGAATAATGTGATAGCGTGTGTTGTACGCAACACTGAGTTCTAACACACCATAACCAATCAAACTAGCCGTTATAAATAGTAATAACTAATTTTTGAATATATATATATTTTATATTTCAAAATGGACTTCATTTTTGGATTTGGAATATCGAATTTAGCCTAAGGTGAAATTTTGGTACATTTCGGATAACTTTCATATTTTGATGAATAGTGAAAATTACTAAATTTTAATTAAAAACAACTTTTTTAATAAAAATAATTAATAGTGATAAGTTATGAATTTTAGTGGTTTTAAAGTATATTTAGAATATATTTTTACCATTTAATATAATGTTGTTCATTGGACATAATTTTACAATTAAACCGAACATAAACAAGTGTCAATCTTTTGATAGTTATTATCTCTTAAAAACACGCTTTTTGTTTTGACAGCGGGAATTAATTTTAAATTAATTTCTGCCACTTCTGTGTTTTTAATTTAGAAAAATGGATTCCATATTTGGAATCAGGATTTTCAAATTGTGTAAATAGGTAACTTTTACTTTTAGACATTTTGAATAATTACTGCGGTAAATATTTTATTTACCATGGTTAAGGGTAAATCCGGTAAATAAGGGTTAAAAAATAATATTATAATAATACTAAATTACCCTAAAAAGTGTCTTAACCCTATTGGTTGATACATGGTCTACCATGGGCATCTTTGGGTCAATTTTGGGACCCCATATATCCACTTGTAAGTGATAATGACACTTTATTTTAATTATGTCAAAATGAATACAAAAATGACACAAGCATATATCTTCTAGAAAAACAATTGTTACATAGAGTTATATAAGTTGGATTTTAGATTATAAATATTCATTAGAAAGATAAAAAGATTTCCTACATAATGATATTTTATTTATAATTTTTAGACATTAAATAATTTATTTTATTTATGACACAATGATGATGCAGTAATTACTATAATAGTGAAAAATTAAAATAAATGATATTATAAATACCCAAATAAATATAATATGAAACTTTTAATGAATTAAACTAATTTTCTAGGATAATATGATATATTAGTATTGACATAATATACTTTTTTCGAAGTAATCAATCTGTTATGAGTTTCAAAAAAATCAACTATTGAATAGTGTCAAAATTGACATAAAAGAGTTCTTAAAACAAATATTATATTATTAATTGATATTAAATTCCTAAAAATCTAAGGTTCGGCCAAGAGACTTATATTATGATAGGTTAATCATTAATGGACCACTTGGGGGTCGATTGGATGTATATAGTATGTTTATTAACCATAATATATAAAAATACAAAGAGACATTGTAAAAGTGAAACTAATTAACTTAGAGTTAATAATTAAAGATAAGGTTAATATAAGTACCCAAACCTGTCTAAATTCTATTGGATGAGTTGTTTTCGACTTATACCCACCTCATACTTTTAATAGTCAACTTTGGAGCCTTTAGAAACCGAATATGAATTTATTATAAATTAATATTTCTAGCTTTTCCAAAGGTTCCCCTCACCCCTCTTATAAAAGGGAACTCCTCCTTCTCATTTCTTCACACCTTCAAACCTTTTGGTTCGGCCAAACTCTGCCCAAATAATCTCCCAACATCCCTCACTACAACCTAGAGGCCTTAGTTTGATCATAAAGCCAACCTAAGGAGCCCTTTTGATCAAATCAAAAGGAAGAACCCGAAGAAGAGGTAATGATTTCACCACCCTTTTCTAAGTTCATTTTTTCTTCCACTTCTTCTTCCTTTGTTCTTACCATTCTGAAATAATAACTCCAGTATCTCACATATACTGTGATGTTATTATAAATATGGTACAATCATATTCAGTATTCTATCCACCCTTTGAATAACATGTCACCATACGTGCGTACGTACGGCTTACCGTCTCCACGTCGTGGTGTAATTGTTATTCAATATAATATTATTTGGATGGGTATAATAATGATGTGTAACTCATGTAAATAATAAATATAACATGTTAATGATTCTGTATATATGATATACCATCCATTTATATATTATTTTAATATCAAAAGAATGATATTGTCGCTCGTGCGTACGTACGGACTACCGTCTCCACGAACGCGATGAGATTCATTCTCCATCGTATCCATTCAAGTATAATTATCATTTGATGATTTAAAAATGATGTTTAAGGACTTGATATCATTCTGGATATGAATAATATACAACCTATCATTTACAAAAAGGTCTTACGTAACAAAACATATAAAAGAAAACAAGTAAGTTAACACCCGAAACAATGATAATACTAAGATATTATTATAAATCGATATTAAAAGATCATATATGATATCATATTAATGTATATGATTCTTGTATAATTTAGTAACAATTATTTCACCATTATACAGGAGGTTAACCTACCCCAACCAAGGAAAAAGTACAAGGTAAGGGTTATTTCACAATCTCTTCATTATCCGAGGTTGTTTATATGTAATAATCTACTGGGATCTCTTTATCACCCACATCCATGTTTCTTAAAAATGTATTTCAAAACATTATTACTATTTACAAGAATATGGGTTAAAGTCATTTATACCCTTTTTTGACTTTTTATAAGAGGTTTATAAAGGAATCTTTCCGTCGTTTTCAAAACAAGGTCCCTTTTAACCTTTTCGACAGAATTGAGGTAAGAATGTTTTTTTAACTTATACGGCGGGTGCGGTTATTTTACGCCGTTATAAAATCTTCAAAGCTTTCCTTACATGCTTATAAGAATATTTTCAAAGAAAATGTTTTATTTTATATGGATCTTAAATGATTTCAAAATAAATGGAGATACTTCTTTAAAAAGAATTTTGATTTCATCTATGTCAACATCCTTTGATGGATTTTAAGATTATTTGAAGTTGATTTATTATGATACAAAACTTCTATATTGTATTGAAGGTTTTGTGATATGTTTGACTGTGGATGTGCTATTTTTATACCATTCATAGTTTATGGTGAAATTATTGACATTTCGTATGCTAGTTTTAATACGAATGGTTATGTTATGTTTAAACCTTTTCATATGGGAATGCATTGGACTTAATAAGTGACGGGTGGAGCCCGCTATAGCTCCTCGATGCATCAGTAGGTCTCATGAGACAAACTAGTGTCTTGGCACAAGGCCTTGACAAAATCTTATTTGTAGTCTTGGCACGAGGCCTTGGCTATGTGGTTATGATAGTCTGGCATTATGTATTCCAACATTATGAAAGTGGTTATTGATTTTTGCATGTGATTATTTGATTAGTAGAATATCCATGTGAATAAGTTAATGGCATTATTTCATTTTATTTATGCCATACTATGTTAAATGTTCAAGTTTAAAAGGCTTTTGTTTTAGTTATACATTGCCTTAAATGTTTATTTTTATTTATGAAAGTTTCCTCTATATTGTTATCCTTACTGGGCATTTGAGCTCACCCCTTTTCTATGTTTTATTTTTCCCAGGTAGTGAAGAGGAAAATTATGAATGACTTGCAGGGATATTATGAGGGGTTAATAGTGTGGATATGAAGACTTTGTTGTTGTAGTAGTTTTTCACTTTGGAATGTAATGTAAAACTTTATGATTATATCTAGTGTTTCCAAGACTACTAAACCAATCGGTCTTTCGGGATTTGATCTTTCTTGTGATCATGACAATGTTACGAAGTAATGCACCGACTCTGGGTAGCTAGGGTCGGGGCGTTACAGTTGGTATCAGAGGAAGTTTAGTACAAACCTTGGAAGCTAGATTTAGATAAACTCTGATTAGAGAACGTAGACCTAAGATGAACTTTGAGGATTAGTATAGAAGAACTTCCTAGAATTTTGGTATTGTAGAGATTTTGTGAGTTTTCCGAGCAATACATCCCTGTCTGGATACGAGCAGGTAGAGGCGGCTCTGGCACAGATGTACCTAGGGGTAAAACCCGAAAACACCGCTTTGAGCTAGACTCGAACGGGAACTGGTGCACGACAACGGGCCTTGATGCACTCTTGGTTACGACACTCCCGGGGGATATGCTTAGGATAACTCTCATTTTCTTTACAAATCATTTTGAAGGGATTATGAGTATATACATCCTCAAAGAAAAAAAAATGATTATGGATTATATCCATAAATAGTTCAATTTATGTTAAGTGTTTTATAAGTATGGGATTTTGTATTTTGATTCATAAACTGATCTAGTTTATGCCATTGTTTAGAAATGGCGCCCAGTAGAAGGAATGAGAACTCCGGAAATGCACATGATCCAAATAGAAGGAAGGATCATATCTTTCATGGTCTTAAGCTAGAATTTATAAGAGAAATAGTCTCCCATGTATTATCATCATATGAAGAAATAATATCATGTATTGATAAGATAAGTAAAGAGATTACTGAGTCCTATGGCTTTGAAGGGAAGCAAGAGAAGAAAAGGATAGAAGAGAGAAAGATGGATAAAGGGAAGAGGGAAAAGAATAATTTTCCCATATGTGGTAACTGTGGAAAGAAACACCCTGGAACTTGCCTGAAAGGAATGGGAGTTTGTTATAAATGTGGAGGAAAAGGGCACAAAGTACGTGACTGCAAGGGTAAGAAAATGGTTTCAAATGTACAATGCTTCATTTGCAAGGAGTTTGGACACTACGCAAACCTATGTCCCAGTCATCAGACTATGATGTAAATGATGCTATTGGATAATAATCAAGTTATGATACTACCACAGATGAAGAGGAATGATTAGAGTTCTTATGTTGATTATGTCAATTGAGTGTTGTATCAACAATGTACTTGTTATAATAATTATGGAGTATATAAGGATTGTACTGCAGTACTATTTCATTAAGGACTTGAGATTGTGTGGAACAATGAAAAGTGACTCAATAACAGGATAAATTTTTGGAAAATATATGGTTGAGAGAATGATAAACCATAATATAGTTCTGATACCGAGGTAGTGATTTTCGAATAATACATGATTATTTTGGAAAAAATATATTGGATATTCTTGACTACCTTGGAACTGATTAATGATTTGTATATTCCATCATTGATGGGGTTTAAAACATTTTTGGATTGATGAAGTATATCCAGCATTCTATATGGAATAAGGGAGCATGAATGTAATCAATAAGGAATATGGTAATACATGATGAAGGTATTCATATGATATTACTGGGTAAAAAGGATCTATATTATGTTTACCTTCCTTATAAATGTTAGACTGTGAGTTTGGACAGAAGTATTTTGGATAGTTCTAGTTTGGATTATTTTGGATTGCCATAAAAGGACAACCCGGAGGTCGGGCGGCAACCCGTCGCGTCCGGCAAGGCTGCGAGACTTGAACCCGCAACCGAAGGGCGACAAGGCTGTATCACCTACCACTGGACCATGAGATGTCCTGGATTAAATAATGTAGTTTTTATTAAAAGATCATGTAGATGAACTATAATTTCGTTTATTTTAGAACCCTATACGAATAGTGTAAATAGAATTTTTTTTACATTCTATTATCTTTTAGAGTGAAAGATGAGTTTGTGGTAGAAATTTATTAATGGATAAAACTATAATTATAAAGTAAGTATATCTCCTTATGATCTTAGCCAATCTCATAAATAAATTCCTCAATATTAAGAAAAGCAACTTTGAACAAAATTTTTTTCCTAGATGGTACCTTAAATCATCACTAATTTTTGGCTTTGGGATTGTTGGCCTTTTTATATCCATGTTCTCTACCACTCTCCATCAGATAATTGATGGTTAGATTTTTCTTCCATATCCATATTTTCCTACATGGAACCCTAGTATGTGTTATTTTCGGTAATCTTCATACTTTCGACTCTTTATTTTAAATAGAGTCCTCATTAATTCATTTTTCGATGTGGGATTTCAACTAAGATATTTTGAAATGTCAAAAAAGTGTTGTCCCAATACCATATATTTTGTTGAACCGATGGTACTTAAAATCATCATGGATTGATGAGTTTAAGGACCTCAATTTTATACTTGTTTTTGATTGATGACCTCAATCACTACCTATAAATATTTACGTTTTCCTCCAATTATATGTCTCTAATTGCCACCAATGTTCTCCTAATCGAGATCATAATTTGGTGGTGACCCTTTAATTTCTCTTTTCCTCATATTAAGACTAAATTTTAGTAACCCAATTTCCAATGTGGGTTTTCCCACAAATATATTTTCTAATTTCAACCTTTTATTTTCGAAGAACAATTTCAAATTGCGAGGACGCAATTTATTGAAGGAGGGGAGAATGTAACACCCCAAGATTTCAGAGTGTGTTATTTCTTAAAAATAATTCAATAACTTGCACTACACGCAACACCGAGTTCAATCACACCATTAAAAGAGGTCATGAATAGTATTAACTACATTTTGAACTTTATATAATCCTTATAATTTTAGAATCCCTATTATGAGTTTCTTAGTCATAATGCAAGAACAGATTCATTTTCAGTATTTCACTTTTATCAACTTCTAATAGTGAAACCTTTTTAAATACAATATTTTAAACTTTTTGACTAAATGGGGACATCAAACATTTAAAATGAAACACCCCAAGCTTCCACGGTACGTTTCCCTTTGAATAATGTGATAGCGTGTGTTGTACGCAACACTGAGTTCTAACACACCATAACCAATCAAACTAGCCGTTATAAATAGTAATACCTAATTTTTGAATATATATATATTTTATATTTCAAAATGGACTTCATTTTTGGATTCGGAATATCGAATTTAGCCTAAGGTGAAATTTTGGTACATTTCGGATAACTTTCATATTTTGATGAATAGTGAAAATTACTAAATTTTAATTAAAAACAACTTTTTTAATAAAAATAATTAATAGTGATAAGTTATGAATTTTAGTGGTTTTAAAGTATATTTAGAATATATTTTTACCATTTAATATAATGTTGTTCATTGGACATAATTTTACAATTAAACCGAACATAAACAAGTGTCAATTTTTGATAGTTATTATCTCTTAAAAACACGCTTTTTGTTTTGACAGCGGGAATTAATTTTAAATTAATTTCTGCCACTTCTGTGTTTTGAATTTAGAAAAATGGATTCCATATTTGGAATCAGGATTTTAAAATTGTGTAAATAGGTAACTTTTACTTTTAGACATTTTGAATAATTACTGCGGTAAATATTTTATTTACCATGGTTAAGGGTAAATCCGGTAAATAAGGGTTAAAAAATAATATTATAATAATACTAAATTACCCTAAAAAGTGTCTTAACCCGATTGGTTGATACATGGTCTACCATGGGCATCTTTGGGTCAATTTTGGGACCCCATATATCCACTTGTAAGTGATAATGACACTTTATTTTAATTAAGTCAAAATGAATACAAAAATGACACAAGCATATATCTTCTAGAAAAACAATTGTTACATAGAGTTATATAAGTTGGATTTTAGATTATAAATATTCATTAGAAAGATAAAAAGATTTCCTACATAATGATATTTTATTTATAATTTTTAGACATTAAATAATTTATTTTATTTATGACACAATGATGATGCAGTAATTACTATAATAGTGAAAAATTAAAATAAATGATATTATAAATACCCAAATAAATATAATATGAAACTTTTAATGAATTAAACTAATTTTCTAGGATAATATGATATATTAGGATTGACATAATTGACTTTTTTCGAAGTAATCAATCTGTTATGAGTTTCAAAAAAATCAACTATTGAATAGTGTCAAAATTGACATAAAAGAGTTCTTAAAACAAATATTATATTATTAATTGATATTAAATTCCTAAAAATCTAAGGTTCGGCCAAGAGACTTATATTATGATAGGTTAATCATTAATGGACCACTTGGGGGTCGCTTGGATGTATATAGTATGTTTATTAACCATAATATATAAAAATACAAAGAGACATTGTAAAAGTGAAACTAATTAACTTAGAGTTAATAATTAAAGATAAGGTTAATATAAGTACCCAAACCTGTCTAAATTCTATTGGATGAGTTGTTTTCGACTTATACCCACCTCATACTTTTAATAGTCAACTTTGGAGCCTTTAGAAACCGAATATGAATTTATTATAAATTAATATTTCTAGCTTTTCCAAAGGTGCCCCTCACCCCTCTTATAAAAGGGCACTCCTCCTTCTCATTTCTTCACACCTTCAAACCTTTTGGTTCGGCCAAACTCTGCCCAAATAATCTCCCAACATACCTCACTACAACCTAGAGGCCTTAGTTTGATCATAAAGCCAACCTAAGGAGCCCTTTTGATCAAATCAAAAGGAAGAACCCGAAGAAGAGGTAATGATTTCACCACCCTTTTCTAAGTTCATTTTTTCTTCCACTTCTTCTTCCTTTGTTCTTACCATTCTGAAATAATAACTCCAGTATCTCACATATACTGTGATGTTATTATAAATATGGTACAATCATATTCAGTATTCTATCCACCCTTTGAATAACATGTCACCATACGTGCGTACGTACGGCTTACCGTCTCCACGTCGTGGTGTAATTGTTATTCAATATAATATTATTTGGATGGGTATAATAATGATGTGTAACTCATGTAAATAATAAATATAACATGTTAATGATTCTGTATATATGATATACCATCCATTTATATATTATTTTAATATCAAAAGAATGATATTGTCGCTCGTGCGTACGTACGGACTACCGTCTCCACGAACGCGATGAGATTCATTCTCCATCGTATCCATTCAAGTATAATTATCATTTGATGATTTAAAAATGATGTTTAAGGACTTGATATCATTCTGGATATGAATAATATACAACCTATCATTTACAAAAAGGTCTTACGTAACAAAACATATAAAAGAAAACAAGTAAGTTAACACCCGAAACAATGATAATACTAAGATATTATTATAAATCGATATTAAAAGATCATATATGATATCATATTAATGTATATGATTCTTGTATAATTTAGTAACAATTATTTCACCATTATACAGGAGGTTAAACTACCCCAACCAAGGAAAAAGTACAAGGTAAGGGTTATTTCACAATCTCTTCATTATCCGAGGTTGTTTATATGTAATAATCTACTGGGATCTCTTTATCACCCACATCCATGTTTCTTAAAAATGTATTTCAAAACATTTTTACTATTTACAAGAATATGGGTTAAAGTCATTTATACCCTTTTTTGACTTTTTATAAGAGGTTTATAAAGGAATCTTTCCGTCGTTTTCAAAACAAGGTCCTTTTTAACCTTTTCGACAGAATTGAGGTAAGAATGTTTTTTTAACTTATACGGCGGGTGCGGTTATTTTACGCCGTTATAAAATCTTCAAAGCTTTCCTTACAAGCTTATAAGAATATTTTCAAAGAAAATGTTTTATTTTATATGGATCTTAAATGATTTCAAAATAAAAGGAGATACTTCTTTAAAAAGAATTTTGATTTCATCTATGTCAACATCCTTTGATGGATTTTAAGATTATTTGAAGTTGATTTATTATGATACAATACTTCTATATTGTATTGAAGGTTTTGTGATATGTTTGACTGTGGATGTGCTATTTTTATACCATTCATAGTTTATGGTGAAATTATTGACATTTCGTATGCTAGTTTTAATACGAATGTTTATGTTATGTTTAAACCTTTTCATATGGGAATGCATTGGACTTAATAAGTGACGGGTGGAGCCCGCTATAGCTCCTCGATGCATCGGTAGGTCTCATGAGACAAACTAGTGTCTTGGCACAAGGCCTTGACAAAATCTTATTTGTAGTCTTGGCACGAGGCCTTGGCTATGTGGTTATGATAGTCTGGCATTATGTATTCCAACATTATGAAAGTGGTTATTGATTTTTTCATGTGATTATTCGATTAGTAGAATATCCATGTGAATAAGTTAATGGCATTATTTCATTTTATTTATGCCATACTATGTTAAATGTTCAAGTTTAAAAGGCTTTTGTTTTAGTTATACATTGCCTTAAATGTTTATTTTTATTTATGAAAGTTTCCTCTATATTGTTATCCTTACTGGGCATTTGAGCTCACCCCTTTTCTATGTTTTATTTTTCCCAGGTAGTGAAGAGGTAAATTATGAATGACTTGCAGGGATATTATGAGGGGTTAATAGTGTGGATATGAAGACTTTGTTGTTGTAGTAGTTTTTCACTTTGGAATGTAATGTAAAACTTTATGATTATATCTAGTGTTTCCAAGACTACTAAACCAATCGGTCTTTCGGGATTTGATCTTTCTTGTGATCATGACAATGTTACGAAGTAATGCACCGACTCTGGGTAGCTAGGGTCGGGGCGTTACACAGAAGCCAAGGGTTCATTAGTGCGCAAGGAAAGACCGACAACGAGCATGATTTTTAGTGAGCATATGCCCGCCCAATTCACTAAACATATCAACATAAAAGAGTACAATAGAATATTGATCACACCCCCTTCATTCTTTAATGTCCGTCCATTATCTTCATTAATTTTGGTTTCATCAACTCCCCCAGAAACAAAAGCATAACCACCCCGCATGATACACAGTAAGGAGAGACGAAGAAAAGAATCCCTACATTATTGATCAAGGATTCAATATCTTCTCCACGTGAAAAGAACAGGAGAAAGGATGACTTTTAGGGGATGAATTCTGTGGACTCCCAGAGGTGCAGAAAGCTCCAACAGAGGTGCACCTCAAGCCACAGGAAGAGAGGAACTCCAGGTGCATAGGAAGAAGAATGAAATCCTTACGGGAAGAAAAAAAAGAGAAACTCTAGTGGGAGATATAAATAGAAGATCCTACTATTACGAGCCATGGAATTTTGAACTCTGTTAAGGTCGGATCGTGGTTTCCCACGTGGTTTGGGCAGTTAAGTATTATGATATTAAGTTGTCATTTAATATCCCCCATCAGGGAGGTTTCTCAGAATTTTTAGTTATTAATTATGGGATTTAAATGGCTTTAAAAAGGGTAAAAGAGTTAATTTATGTCAAAAAATATGTTGAGGGAGCGGGAATTGAAAAATAAAATGGAGGGCTGGGTGAGGACAAGGTGCCACCGTCCCGGTGCCACTGTTAAGGTGACATAGATTTGGTGGACCCTCATTTTGGAAAAGTAATGGCCAGGGGGGTCTGGGTCATTAAAATATTATTATTAAATGTCTTCACATTTATCCAATAGTTTTTAGAGTCTTAAAATAAGAATGAATCTGTCTTTATGCATGAAATACTTAAATATTTCCAAAAGGTCGTTTTACCTTATTTTGAGGGAGAAACCGTTTAAAATCATGTTTTTATCACTTTTATATGTAACATTTGAAAAAAATAAACTTCTTATATAAAAGGGGGTCCTAAAAATATACATTTGGTAAATTTTTGGTATTTTAATGATAAATTTTATTTTTAATGAATATTGAAAAATACTGCATTTTAATCAAAAATTGTATTTTAATATAAATTATTTATATTGTTATATTGTACATTTAATTGGTTTTAAAGTTTAATTGGATTATATTTTTATCATTTAATAAATATTTTGTCATTGGAAATAATTTTTCATTGATATTGGACATAAACGCATGTCAATCCTTTGGTTGTTTTTACCTCTTAAAAACATGTTTTTTGGTTTTGAAAATTAGAATTAATTTTAAATTAATTTCTACAACTTCTATATTTTGAATTTAGAAAAATAGATTCCATATTTGAAATTAGAGGTCCAAATTGTCTAAATAGGTAAATTTTATTCTTAGACATTATGAATAGTAACTTTAGTAAATATTTTATTAGTCGTTGTTAAAATATGTATCCGGAAAATAAGGGTCCAAAATAACTTTATAAAATTATTAAATTACCCTAACACATGTTTTAATCCTATTGGATGAGATATTTTTTACCACGGACATCCTTTGGTAGATTTTAGGTCCCCATAGATCCACTTGTGTGTGAAAATGGCATTCGATTAATTTTAATTTAATGTGAAGGAAAATATAACATAAACATATACCTTTTACTAAAAAAATTATATTGGGTTATATAAATGATATCTTTGACTATAATAAGTCATTATAAATCTAATTTTTTTTTTCAACATTATGGTATTTAATTCATAATTTTTATACATCAAAAAAATAAATTTATTTCTGACACAATGATAATGTAGTGATTAACTTATTATTGAATGTTTTAAATAAATTACATTATAAAAATTAAAATAAATTTATTCTGAAACTGTTAATGTCTTACAAAAATTTTATGGATAAATATATCTTTTTATGTTTGAATTAATTATTTTTTTCTAAAGAATCGTGCTTTTATAGATTTTGTAAAATTATTTATATTAATAGTATATAACTAGACATAAATTAGTTTTTTAAACAATTACTATTTTATTTAATGATATAATAGTCTTAAAAGTCTAGTATTTTGATAAATTACTTATATAAGTTTGAAAATGTCATAAATAAACCACTTGTGGTTCTATTGTCATTTTATAGTAAATATATTAACCATATATAATGAATACAGAACAAGACTTGGTAAGAGTTAAATTAGTTAACTAGGGGTTAAATTCTAAAGATAAAGTAAAATTTGAAACCAAAACATGTCTAAAAAATATTGGATTATTGTATATTGAAAAATACCCATATTATCTTGAAATTAATTGAGTTTTGGACCTTTTGAATATTGCAATTCAGTTTATAATATAATAATCCTTCAATCTTTTCTAAAGTGAGCCTCCTCCTTGTAAAAGGTCATCACATCTAGCTCATACTCACATGTCTCAAGCCCGCTTGGCTCATCCAACCATTGACCAAATATGCCCCCAACAACACTATATTCTTTTTAGAATATTTACCTTGAGAAAAATAAAATTATAGTAATTATTTTAGTTTAAATCAAAAGGTGTTTCCCAATTTGAGGTAATGTCTTATCTCAAGGTTCTTTCATTTATCATCCTTCTCCAACCCCCGAAAATATCTTTATTAGATTATTTTAAAACAAAATCATTATAATAAATATACTAGATTGTTTTTATGATAATTATTTTAAATACACTTGAACACACTTCCATATAAGGGATACGAACATACTGTTTCTATGTATGGTGATCTAGTTCATCATGAAACAACAATTACTTGATTTTTCCCAACCACCGATCATGGAGGAAATTATTATGGAACTGTATTTATATGTGATATATATTAAATTTATATTGTATATCTGCTTTTGTATTTTTCATTTATATCATACCTTTATGGTTTCCATAATAGGTAAAAATGATAATTACTTTTGATGAAGTGCGGAATACTACCCCCATAAAGTGATATAACTCGTTCAAATGTGCTACTATTGGCGCTTTCAAATGATATGTTATTGTTTGGTATTTAGGTGCAGTAGTGTGGCTGGACAACATCATCTCTCAATGGATGAAGTAAATTTCACAACATATTAAATGCATTTTGAAAATAAAATTAAAATAAATAAGAACGCTAATTAATAGTATGTGGTTTTTTTATCATTTATAATTCTAGAAGAAGTTTGATGGAGGAATATTTTTTTTAAAATGACGTTCGATTAAAATGACATGACAAAAAAGATTTCTTTTTTAAATATTTTAAAAGGAGTAATTGATCTAACTCTCCCACATCACTCAATTATTTATCATTATCATTTAAATTAACATCCACTTAATTATAATCTTCTAATTTGTTAAAGATCAAACCCTATGAGAGTAAACTTATCCATAAGGATTCAATTTCTTAAAACCTAGGCTAGATTCATATCAGGAAATTGTAGTACCCTGATTTGATTGATGTTCTTAAGTTAGCTTCAGATCGGTGGTTTATTATAGCACATAGCCACATTATAAATGAGGATTAATTTAGTTTAGGGATTATATTTGAACTTTTCAATTTATCATGTGTGGTCTTTTATTACCGATTAAGATCACGCACTCACAATTCACATGATTCCCAAACTCGCATGTTTTGTGTTAATTGTTTATTTTCATTCTTAGATTCATTTTAGTTAAAAACACAATTAATAGATCATAATAATTGAATTAAAATAGTCCATTTATTAAGAATAAATGATTGGATAAGATTATATGTAGATCTATTACTAAAAAGTACTATGCTTCCATGGGTGATGTAGTCATCGTAGAAATGTATTGCATGTGTAATGGTTTAGAAAGGGTATAACCCAATATCATTTCTACTCTTGAATTCCAACCCAATTAGTAAGAATAATGAAGAATATAAAGTAACAAAATTGTGTAAAATAGAATAAATTAAATAATAAAAAATCTGTTTATTACGTAACCAAAAGTGTTACTACATGAGGAATAATAATAATAATAATAATAATAAGCCTTCATCGAAGGGATCATTACATCAAGAGATACCCATATTTAAATGGTTAGATTATTGGAGTGTATCCACTTATTTTATCCCCTAAACATCCCAATGCATTTCTAAACCCATCCAAATGAAAAAAACACTAATTTGTTGAGTGGATGGGATTCTAGGTTTAAAGAGGTTTAAAGTGTGAATGGGGAATCTTGGCTAAATATTTTATGCCGAATTTCACAGCCAATTTGACCTCAAAAAAGAAAGAACCAGCTATTCTAAATGTAGAATTATTTTTAATAAATTGGTTTGGAGATCTCCTCTCAAAATGTGGTCCCAATCCAATCTCGAATGAAGATGTTATGGCCCAAATACAGAACCAATGTCCAATATGATGGGTCCATCCCACCTTTGACTTCATGGTTTATTTAGTCTGACCAAATGTATGAATTAGCAGTAATGTCTTGAACACTATTTTTAGACCATTAATTGATGAACACATTTCCAAAATTTCATGTTCAAATAAAAAATATAGAAATATTTATTATCGAAATACTATAGTTTACTATAAAGGGTAAAACTGGAATTTCCATAAAATTTTCAATTGAATGATCTAATCCAAAATATTTTGTAAATAAACATATTTAACACAATGTGGGGAAAATTTATTAATTATTATTAATAAAATATTAAATAAAATTGGGTTTTATCAACTCCCCCACACTTAACCATTTTCCCTTCTAAGAAAACCCTCATATCATGTATTCAAAACAAATTGTGACATGATATGAATATTCATATTTCTCAGTCCATGATGCAAATATAGGTAATTTAAGAATCCCATAAAAAGTCAATATCAATAAATTTTAAATTCATTGTCTCATAAATTATGTCCAAAAAATCTAGTTTGAATCATAACACTAATCATATAGAAACAAGTCATGGGTCTACTATACAACTAATTACCCACATGTGTGTGTGTGTTTCAACAATTACAAGATCATAAACCCAACATTTATTCAGTATATTCAGGAAAAGTAAACAAATTTATATTACCTAATTGAATTTACTAAACCTATTCAACATTACTTTTCAATTGAATTTCAAGACCCAATTACTTAATCATTCCCAAAATTCAATCCTTAACATCACAACCTATATATCCCCATAGGGTGTAAATTTCATCACCCAACTCAATTATTTTTTTTTGTTTTTTTTTATTTTTCACTTAGAAAAAATCTCACACTCAACAATCAATCCATTTTTTATCTCCTAATTACACAAACTGTAATAGTTATAATAATATCAATGGTCAATGGAGAGTGGTTTTTGACCTATCCATGACACCACCCAAATATTTTTTAGGGCATGTAATATTTGGATAATAGGTACAATCTCATAGGTCAATTCGGTACAATAATGAAACTGATCGGTTGAGAAACAAATTTATGGATCAACCAATAATTTTATACCTAACTTGACTATACCATCAATTGAGTAGGGAAATTTTCATAATTCATGTTTGAGTGATAATTTTTGTGGAGTAATCAATGACACAATTTACCATGAAAAAGCATCACCAATAATGATGTCAAAATTTTAAAGATTTTAAAATGACACAACCATTTATATCATCGATGACTTAAATTTTTATTAAAATCAACCCATGATGATGAGATCATACTCGTTATTATAATTATGCTAATGAATTTTGAAATCATGAATTTTGCATCTAGTTCACTATTGATTGTTACATGATATATATATATATATATATATAATTTTATCCAAAAACATAATAGAAAAGACACACAAATAATATTCCTAAATATCTACCAAAAAAGGATGTCCCCCCCACACTTAAAATATTTCATTATCCTCAATGTGAACAAATAAGATGATATATGAACATTGAATGTATAATTTTATATAGGGTAATAAATATAAACGTGAAAGGGTTAGGAAACACATGATTTGATCAAGTGAGTTAGGGTTTATGTAGTGTCATGAAATCCACTCCACCAGTTGGAAGTCCCTCAATGTATTTCATATAACATTTCCATTTTAATTTAAATCTCTTTTTAGTGTCTTCTTGTGTGATCTCCACTGCATAGTAAGGAAAAAAATTAGTTACAATATAAGGACCTAACCATCTGGAACACAACTTATCAGGAATCAACTTCAGTTGTGAAAAGTATATATGGAGTTTCTCTCCAATATGAAATTCCCTTTTCTAGATAATTTTTTCATGAGATACTTTGGATCATTACTTGTAGAGACATGAGTTTTCATAAAAAGATAGTCGAATGTCCTCATGATCTTGATTTTGAAGCATCAGTTGATTTCCATCTTGGGACAAATCCATGTTGGAGTTCATTATTTTCCAACAATCCCAATGATCAACCTCCACGGGATGATGAGAGGCTTTAAAAAAAACAATACAAAATGAATACATACTGATGGGAGTTTTGTACGTTGTCCTATAATCCCATAAATCATCCTCCAAGTGAATTCTCCAATCCTTCATATTCATCTACATAGTTTTCTCCAACATTTGTTTCAACTCACGGTTTAAAAGCTCAGCTTGACCATCTGTTTGGGGGTGGTATGGTGTTGATTTTTTATGTGTCACCCCATACATATGAAAGAGGGAAGTGAAATTCCAAATCTAAAATTGTGTCTCCTGATCATTGATTATATCCTTTGAAACTACCAAACTACAATAAAAATGTGTTTTGAGAAAGTCATCAACAATATGAATGTCATTAGTCCTGGTGGCCTTAGTCTCCACACATTTTCTCACATAATAAATAGATAATCAAATATGAAAAAACCCAAATAACCTATGAAAAGGACCCATAAAATTGATACCCCATATATCAAAAATATTATAGAATAGTATGGGTTGTTGTGGCATCTCATGAATCCTAGAAATGTTCCCAGTGTGTTGGAAATGAGATCACGACTTAAAAATCACATGAGCGTCATCTAATAAGCTAGTAAAATATAATCTAGAGTATAATAATTTCTTAGATATCTATTGGGGTCCAATGTGTCTACCAAAACCATGTGTATGACCAAAATGTAAAACAGATTCAAACTCATTATCAGGAATGCACATCCTAATAACTATATCACTACACCTGCACCTAAGGTATGGAGAATACCAAACATAAAATCTTGACTCACTCTTTAATTTTTTCACATGATGTTTCTTTAATTTTTTTTGGGATTTGAGATGCAATAGGTTAGGTCACTAAATCAGCACACCAAGGATGCGTACCTGATATAGAATAAATATTTTCATTAGGGAAAGGTTCCCGAATTGGTATATGGTCCAAGTTGTCAACCTATAGTGTGTGTGCATGACTACTCATGTGGTCTGCAACATTGTTTTCATTTCACTTGTTTTCTTTTAAGTCAATATTAAATTCGTGAAGAAGGCGCCTCCATCAGATAAGTCTAAGATTTGAATATGTCTTCTTTAAGAGGTACCAAATAGTTGTTAGGTTAGAAAAAACAACTAATTTATAGCCTATTAAATATGAACAGAATTTATATGAAGTGAAAATGATAGCAAGAAACTACTTTTCAGTGTTTGTGTAGTTATATTGGGCTGAATTTAGTGTCCTCAATTCATAGGAAATCCCATTTGAACGTCCCTCCAACTTTTGAGATAGGACAACTCCAACTGCGAAGTTGGAGTCATCACACATATGCTCAAAATGAATCTCCCATCGTTGGGGCTGTATGATAGGTGGAGTAGTAAGACTCTTAATTAGATCATCTATGTAAGTCATTCAATAATCATCTAACACAAAATCAGAATCCTTTTGAAGTAATCGTTACATAGGAAGAGCAATCATACTAAAATATTTGTTGAAGCGCCAATAAAATCCTACATGTCCAAGGAAAGATCTAACATCATGCACACATGAATTATATGGTAAGGAAGAAATAAAATCTACCTTAGATATATCAACCTCACACTACATTCCCTATTATAATTTCATGATTTATAATAAAATGACAGTTTTCAATGATCAAGACCAAATTCTCCTCAATAAAAAGATTACACCATTTCCCAAACAAGATATAAAATCATCAAATGAGGACCCATAAACTATAAAATAAACCATGATTAAATCCATGATGGTGTGAATAAAATTGAAAAAATACACACCATGAATCTATGGAAGGTACCTGGGACATTACAAAGTACAAATTGCATCCTCTTGTAGGAAAATGTGCCAAAGGGGCAGGTGAATGTAGTCTTCTCCTCATACTTTGGAGCTGTAGTAAGCTAAAAATATCCCAAAAATCCACCCAAGAAACAATAATGTGTCTTCTCAGCTAGTCTCTCAGGAATTTGATCAATTAATGGGATGGGGAAATGGTTCTTGTGAGTATATTGATTTAGTTTCCTATAATAAATACACACAAACCAACTTTTTTTCACCCTCGTTGGATGTAACTAATCTGTCTCATTTTTAACAACAGTAACACCACTTATCTTTAGGCACAACCTAAATAGGACTTACCCACTAGAAATCTAAAATGGGATAAATTATACATTCCTAGAGCAATCTTTGAACTTTTTTTTTCTACAGCTTATAGAAGAGTTAAATTAAGTCACCTTTGTGGCTGCCTAATTAGTTTATCACCATCCTCCAAAATAATCCTATGCTGGAAAATGGGGGGGCTAATATCTGATATATCGTCCAAGGTCTACCTAATTTCCCTGATTTTCTCCCTAAAAAGATTTAAAATCTATTCTTTATATTCAAATAGATGATTATAAGAAATTATAACATGTAATATCTTTCCATATAACAAGTATGAGTATTAGATATTTGGTGGAAATAGATTGAGTTCCAATATAGGGGTGATGTATGGATGGATAAATTGAAGGAATTGAAATATGTGCACAATGAACATTAGTATCAGAATATAAATCCTCAAAATAATAGAATAACGCATCAAATTCACTAGAATACTAAACAACCATGTCATAAACAGAGTTCACATGATCAAAATCATAATATGAATCCATTTAAAAAGAAAATCTAAGTGATTTTTGTACATTGTAAATAGGTGTGGAAGTACTCTTAGACATCAAAATACAACCAATATTCATAATCTCACTAAGCCTAGGACAATCAAATTCTTTGGGGTTTTTATTTGTTGTTTTAAAATGGGGATAACAAAACCATAATGGTCCTCTGTTGGGTACTTAATGGATTCCATAAATTTAAATATTACATCTTCATCTCCAAAATCCATGGAAAGTGTATTCTCATGGAAATTTATTAATTTTTTAACAGTTTTGAGTAAGGGACCACCTATGATAATTGGAACACGTGAACTTAACCGATCATCCTATATTTTAAGAATGTATAAATCTACTAGAAAGATCATGATTCGTGCCCAAAAAAGTAAATCCTCAAGGACTATCCATGGATATGTTATAGTTATATTTTCCAACATCACCACTACTCTCATCAGCTTCAACTCACCATCCTATAAAGAAGAAAATACAGACTGAAGAATTACATTTAAAAAAGCTTCTAAATCATAATGATAATTAGAAAAGTGAAACTTTCCTATAATTCATGGGATGATGAATGTCTGGAGATCCTTGATCATTGTTTGAATTGCCAGTGTTGGTGTAATTGGTGCCAATATATTCCTTCCAAGATTGATCCTCTAATTTCCCTTGATCCCACATTGATTGGTACATAGTTATTTTAAGAATTTTGAATACCATTATATTTTCTTCACGGATTGAAGTAGACTGATGTGGATCTCGATACACATGAATGTGTCCAAGACTTATTTTTTGTATCACCTCTTCAACAATGTTCTTGTTTTGAACAACTCTTTTTGGAAAAAAATTGGTTTGGAGGATTATAATCATTCTTTTTCTTACCTTTATCATTCACCATTGATTTCTCATCTGTAGGTATGGAATGTTGCTTTGAGTTGGAGTGAATCCTAGTGGAATAATAGGTGTACATATATTAGTTGTTTTCTTCCCACCTCTCAATGTGATGGAACTAAAATTCAACATTCGATTTTGAGTAGGTGCGATGGTAGATTTCCAAAAAATTTACTTACCAATTAATGGATATTAGTTTAAATATGGAACATTTGAGTCTTCAACTCCCTCAGCTCCGAACATTTACTCTTCATCTCATTCTTTTGATTATGAGAAATTTGTTTCAAAAGGTCATAGATGATAGATCTACCATTGGTTTGGGATTCCCATGTTTTTGGTTTGTTGATTCATTGGCTTCAAATCTCCTCTAGGGTTGTTGAAAACCATACTTGTCAGGCATAAGCTGCTAGATGTTTTGTTGAAAGGGTGGGGGGGGATTTGTTGATGTTCAGAGTCATACATAATGTCAAATTGATCCTTCCATACTTGGTTGTATATTGGAGAAAAGGAATCAAACTACTTTTGGGTATGTGGTTATTCCTACTGCTGATATGGTGTCCCCAGAAATAAGGTAGTTCAATCCTATATCTCTTGTAATTGGGAGAAAAAGTCAATTGGGTGGTTTTTAAGTGAAAATTACCCAAGTCCTAGAAGGAGTGGGTTGGGATGTCATTTGAGCCATATGTGTCACCATAATGCTCAATTATTATAACTTGGTATCATTTGAATGGCTCTCAAGAGAAGAATGATTTACGTGACGTATTTCCATGACATGTGGTGTACCTGGATCGCCAAATTATTGGGAGTTTTGGGACATTTTGTCAATCAATGAATGTGAAGCGACTTTTTTTCTTCTCCACCAATGCTCCTCCATTTTCAACATGCCACATGTTCTTCTCCATAGGTGTGGGTCCTTCATAGGAATATTGTATGAGAATTTTCTCAATAATTTGGTGATGTGAGAAACTTGTGCACAACTTCTTGAATCGATCCCAGTACTAATACATTGACTATAATTGGTCTTTATTGATCCCATATATATCTTTTAAAATGGAAGTGGTCCTTGATTCCAGAAAAAATATTTAAAAGAAATGAAATACAAATCGTTCCAACATAATCCATATTCAGGTTTTAAATAATATATTCAATCCATTGCAACTCCATCAAGTTCAAATGGGAATAACCTTAATTTGATTTTATTGTCAAACACATTTATTAGATTTAAGGTTCTGAAAACCACATTAAATTATTTATATATTTTTTGATTCCTCACTATTTAATCCATGAAATTTTAGAATATTGGGAATTAACCTAGATTTCAGTTGAAATTTCGATTCAGTATCTTGCTTTGCAATGCAATTTGGTTGATATTTAATATCAGATAAAACCAATTATTGAATGGTTCAATTATGTTTATTATATTTTTTTATTAATAAGATGTTATTTTATGTTATATTTATATGTTTTTCCAATTTTTTGTTCTTGGAGTAGAGGAATTCTCCAACTTGTTGAATGTTAAAGCATACTGTAGACTAAGAATGTCTGATTTGACGCCTAAGGCTATGTTCAATCTCACTGTCATGATCTAGGAGATATTTGTGATTACTTCATGTCATATATAAAATAAAAAATAAATGAAGGAAATTTATCCATGGTTAAATAATAATGATATGTTTTAGTTGATGGTTTGAAAGAAGAAGAATAATATAAAAGAAAAATAATAAAATCAGATTTGGAAAAGAAGGAAGAAAGAAGAGAAGAAGAGAATAACTTGTAAAATAAAATATATACCACTAATTGGTTTAAATAATTATTTTCCCCCTTTCAATGGTTCCTATTTGAAATGTGCAATTGTGGGTGATTTCAAATGATATGTAATTTTTGGGTATTTAGGTGTAGCAGAGTGGCTAACAATGGTCGTCTCTCAAAGGGAGAAGTAAATTTAACAACAAATTAAAAAAATTATAACAAAATAAAAGGAAATAAGAACAGTAATTTAAATTATAGTGTTCTTTTATCGTTTATATATCTAGAAGAAGTTTTCTGGAAGACGATTGTATTTTTTTTATAATTAAGTTCAATTAAAATTACACAACAAGATGATGTTTTTTAAAAAATATTTTAAAATGCATAATATATCTAACTCTACCTCTTCACTTAATTATTTTTCATTATCATTTAAATTATCATCCACATAATTATAATCCATTAATTATTTAACCGTTAAACCCTATGGGTGATAAATTAACCACAAATATTAAATTAATTAAACCCTAGGCTGGCTTCATAACATGCAATTACAACACCCTTCTTTGATTGATGTTCTTATTTTATCTTAGGGTCAGTGTTTAATTAGACCACATATCCACTCTGGAAAAGAAGATTAATTTAGTTTAGGGATTATATTTGATCATTACATGTTATCTCGTGGTCTTGTATTACCGATTAAGATCACACTCTCACAATTCACACAATTCCCAACCTCGTGTGTTTTGTGTTAATTGTTCAATTGCTTTGTCAGTTTCATATAAATTAAAAAGCCAATTCATAGATCAAATTAAGTGAATTAAAGTAGCTCATTAATTTAAAATAAATGATGTAATATGGTTATTGTTAGATCGATTTCTAAAAATAACTACACATCCATGTGTGGTGTAGTCATCGTAGAAACATTTTGCATGTGCAATGGTTTAGAAAGTGTATAAAACAATATCGTTTATACTATTCAATTCCTTCCCAAACAGGATGAATAATAAGGAATAGAAATGAAACAATATAGAGGAAAATAGAAGAAATTAAAGAAGAACTATGGATGTTTTTATAAAAACAAAAGTATTACAACATGAGGAAGAAGAAGAAGAAGAAGGCTTCATCAAAGGAATCCCAGCATCAAGAGCTACACTTATTAAAATGGTTGGAGAATTGGAGTGTATCCACTTATCCTCTGCGGTAAACATCCCAATTCACATATCAACACCTACAAATGAGGAAAACATTAATTTATAGAGTGGACAAGATACTGGGTTTATAGAGGTTTGAAGTGTGAATGGGGAATCTCGGCCAAATATTTTATCCCAACTTACGCCACCAACTGGACCTCCAAAATGCATTAACCAGCTATTCTTATAGATGAATTATTTTTGAACAATTGGGTCGGATCAATCCTCTCAAAATGTGGTCCCAATCCAATCTTGTATGAAGATGTTATGGCCCCAATATAGAACCAATGTTCAATATGGTGGGTACATCCATCCTTTGACTTCATGGTCTATTTAGTTTGACCAAAACCAAGATTTAGCTCCAATGTCCTGTGCAAGAGTTGTATACAATTATGTCAGAAACACATTTACAAAATTTTATTTTCAAATAATAAATAGAAATATATTTGTTTTCAAAATACAATGGTGCACAATAAAGGGTGAAAGTGGAATTTCCATAAAATTATCAAAAGAATAATCTAATAAAAAAATTATAAATTAACATATTTAATACAATGTGGGGAAATTTTATCATTTATTATCCCTAAAATATTCAATAATTTTTTTTATCAGTCATTGATGCCATACATGGAATTTCTAAAGGACAGTCTTAATGAACATATGTAACATATATAAAATATGATATTATACTATAATTATAATATATGTATGTATCATTTAGTTTACATTCCATTAAATATGTTAAATAAATGAAAGTATCATTCATGTCTACGTACGACTTACTGTCTCTATGAATGCTGAATTTCATTTATTATCTCCAAATTTTAGTAACTATTATAAATAAATATATATACTAGATTTATATGATATTTAAATCATAAATATCATTATATATATAATTTTATTTTGACCACATGTAATTTTTTTTTATTATAACAAGTTCATTTTTTGACTGAAGTACCAAGTATCGACAAAATGACTGATATTAACTTATATAATTATGTATTGTTTATAACCTGGTAATAAGTAATATAAATGGAATTATAATATTGAAAAAGGTTCCGATGCTAGTAGAAATTATCTTATTTTTATTATTCAGGAAAACAAGTAACACACTTGGGGAGTTGCATTCAAGGTAAGGGACTTTGTCTCAATCTCCATTCATCGAGGAATTTTTTTAATTTACACATGACTTTATTTTATACGGTGTATAAACCCATTTAAATTTTAATTTATTTCAAATAGAATATTTTTTCTATGATGCGTACTATTAAACGACAAAAAATGTATTTTTTAACATACGCGGTGGCAACGACCTTTCCACCGCCGTAAGCATTATTTGATATTTGGATTCCTTAAAAAGTTTAAATGTTATTCAATGGAAAATAAAAACCATATACCCTTTTTATGTATTTTGTTATTGAAATGGTTTTGAGAAAGAATTGATTTTTTCAATATCATGAAATGATATATTGTGATTGAAATTTGGAAATGTTATTATTCCTTTATATTTGTTTTAAGAGTTATGAATATGTTATGGATCGTGGGAATTGTTTACATATACAGGTGGTTCTATGATAAGTTAGGGAAGGTGAGCCCAAGATAGATCACCATTTTATTTGGTAACATGATGGAGGTATATTTTTATGTTTCTCCTAAAAGATTTAGTAAATATATTGTGATAGGTATTCCATAGGTAACACCCTATGTAGTTGCCAAAGCTACAATGTATGTATGTTATGGATTCAACAAGTAACCATTGTGAATTATTATTTATATGTGTTACTCATTATCCTAATGATTTCAAGAAGTATGTTTATTAGCAACTAAATGAGGCTAATATTCATTGATAATATATATAATATTAATGTGGTTTATTTTTCATAAACACCTTTTAGTTCATTTTACACTTCGAACATCATTTCATATTATGATTGTAATTCCTTCTTAAAATTCACTGTTATGTGGTACATTTTTTAGAATCATTTAATATACCCAAGGATATTGATATTTTAAATATTTAATTTACAGGTTTCTAATTATATTGGTAACAATTCATACATGTGGAGTGTTAGAAGATACACATTGGAAGACCACCAAAATGGGATTTTATGCAAACAATTCTGGAGAAGGCAGATTGGACACTAGCCCACTAATGAGAATGTGGGGGCCATCATACAGCCCCAATGATTCCCAACATTTTTGGGATGATAGAAGATATATATAGGAAAAAATAATAATTCAGGATCCAATGATAATTTGGATTCCATGGTGGTTATTATGGCGACCCAATTTGGAGATAAATTTTTGGGCCAGATTTTGAATCCCTTAAAATCATCCAACAAATATAGTCATATTTCGGAAACAACATATTACATTGGGATGAAAATTTCCAGAGAGCTAGGGGAATCCGGATCTTCATTTTTGTCATCTATAGAAAACACCAATTTGGCTATATAAAAGACCATATAGGAGCCTCCGTTCGATGGAAGCAAGTGGGCGGCCACCTCCCGTCAATGCTGGAAAAGTCAACTCTCTCTTAACCTTCCACTCACCTAGGCCCACGACCATTAACTGAGGTGACTTCCACTATTGTAGTCTCTTACCAAGGCTTTGAAATGACTTATTTAATGCAGTTATGGTGGAGTATTTGGGGATCCTTGTAGAATTGTTTTCATTGTAATGTTATTATGTTGTTTTGGATTTGTAACGTTATTCTTTCTCATCTAAGTTGATTGAATCCCATTAGTTATTAATAAAATTTATTCCCTTCCTCTTATTCGGTTTTCTTTATATTACTTTGATATTGTTGCCTTAAGGTGTGAATTTATTCACACTATACCTTGTGATATTCTTCACACAACGGTGGAGTGATTGCAATCTTTTTATTTTTTTCATTCTCCAATTCCTCCCTCATGAGTCTACATTCCCCTTCCACTGAAAAAATAGAATCAATGGAGGGATAACTATTTTATGAGATATTTCAAGGGAGTATCAAGGGTCTGGTTTGGATGTTATTTCTCACTCCATTAATTTATAATCACTTATTTTAATTCATAATTTTTTTTGATGATCGTTAATCTCTTTCATCCTTGTTGAATTTAAGGCCACGCATTTCAAGTGCAAATACGAACCTTTTCCTTGAAATGCTCAAAACATTGATCCTTAAAGATTATAGATGATTCGTATTAATGGGAGTAGGTAGTAAACTAGTAAGTGATGATGTTGTTTGATCTTCTTACATAAACCCATCTAAAATATAAGAAATTAAAATCATTAAAAATGGATTTATCCAATCCACCCCAAGAGATAACCTAGGATCAAATCATTATCTTAATATGAATTAACTTAAATATACTAGTGATACCTTAAAGCAATCTAAAATCAAACAAATTTGGCCACATCATAACCAAAAACAATCCATTGAATGTACGAGTCTGTAGTTTATTTCGTAGGTCTCTGAGGATTCAACAACCCAAGCTAAACTACATGGACCGTTCTACCATTATCTCTAGGGTAAAATTGAGCAGGAATCAAATTTTTGCATCATTTCCAGGGCCCCATGTAAGTCATCTCAACACTCATTCCATTCTCCCACATTTCTTCTCTTCTCACCCATGATCTCTTATCTTTTCCCTTTCTAGTTTTATTTATTTTGACGCATGTCCGCCTACACACATGATCAATCAAACCGTCTAGTTAGGGTGGATATTCCTGGTGTTGGGGAGTCAAGAACACAAAGGGAAATCATTCCATTAGACCGTAATTTTCCTAATACTCTAGAGTTAGAGATTTAGCCCTTTTAAATTAAAGGAATTCAATGAAACCAACTCATAAACATGGGTGGGAACCAAAATGGAAACCCAAATGAGCCATCCCCAAACATGGGGAATGCAATCGATCAAACCATGAATGACTACCTCACATTTTCCTGGAACAATGCCCCTAATGGATTAGACACAACTCCCTAGGCGATTCCAAAAACATCCTTAATTCCCATGTCCTAAACCATCTTCCCACATTCCATGGAATGGAGTCCTAGATCCCTACCTTCACATTATAGAGTTCAATGGAATTGTAAAAACCATGTGACCCCCAAATCAACTAGAATTAGCTAATATGAGGATATTTCCTTTTTCTTTAAAGGATCAAGCTAAAAATTGGCTAAAATATTTGACACCATCATCCATCAGCTCTTGGGAATAACTACAAAGATAATTCTACAAAAAATACTTTCCCAATAACAAAACATTTTCACTTCAAAAGATCATCCAAAGCCATTTTGAAAATGAGGGATAATCATTCTAAAAAACATGAGAGAGGTTCAAAGACATTATAAACATGATTACACACAGTGGTTTTTCTATTCCTGAACAATTGGGAACTTCCTATGAAGGTTTTTGTCCTGATAACAAACAATTCATTGAAATGATGTGTAATTGAACCCTTAAAAACAAATCCCCAAATGATGCTTATGAGTATCTGGAAAGCCTTTCTAAACAAAACCAAACTTGTGAACTTAACATTTTTCTGAAAAGCCACAATGAACTACTAGAATTTATACACCTAGATAAGAGGAAAACCATTGGGATAAACACGCCACACTCTCTTGGGAGGAAGAATATATATACCTTAGTAATGTCCATGATATCCAAACTATTGACCCTATTTTCACAATTTCTGACAAACATGACCATAAGATAAACAACTGAACAACCATTCCATCCATCAAGGATGTTCATTTAGGAGGACCGCCAGCAAAATTAAATTCTTTGAACATTAAAAAGACTCAATTCCAGGATAACTTCGTCCTAAGGTATAATGACCACCCAGGCTTCTACTAGAAAGATAACCAACAACCTAGCCAAACACAGAGACAAAATAATTACCCCCATTAGAACCACCAAACCCATAACCAGTTCCAAACCCAACCTATCTAATACCAACAACCATTAGTCCATTTTTAACAAAAAATCCCTCCTCCCAAATATCCCCCTAAGATAAACAAATCTTCTCAAGTACAAACCCAAACTGTTCCACAAAGCCTACTAGAAAAACTACGAAAAAAATGGAAAGGATGAACTCGGAAGTATCTTCCCCAAAACAAGAAATTCAAACCCTCAAAACATAAAAGACACTTGTGCCTATTTATATGGTACCTTCCTCAACATAAAGGGGTGATTCATGTTGTACTCAAAAAACTCATGAACAACTAATGGTTTCGACTGTTTTAAGAAGTGGGAAATCAATTGAGAAATTTGAACAATTAATTCAGAACCCATCTGAAGATTCAAACTTGGATGAAAATTCAAATGAACCAAATGAACAAACTGAAAAACATGATAACATTTTCAATGAAATAACTCTTCAAAAAAGAACCCCTCAACCTGCACCATTTCCTCAATGCATAATGGGAAAAAGCAACCCTGAATTAAGTGAAACATTGATGGAAATATTCTCACAAGTCATGTTGAACATTCCTATTCTCGATACAAACTGAACAATACCTGTCTACCTAATGTTCATTAAGGAATATTGAACTTTTAAAAGAAAATTTTAACATAAAACCCAAGTCCATTTGGATTCTAAAGTGAGTAATACGATTCAAGGGACCATTCCTCCTATGTTGAAAGGCCATGGTTTCCCTTAAATCAATGTTGAACTAGGAGAGAGAAAAGTTGTCATGGCCTTGTGTGACCTAGGTTCTAGTTTCAATCTCATACCATATGTTGTGTACAACCTATTATTCCTAGAGTAGCTCCCACTCACATCTATCACACTTCAACTTACTAATCGTAGATTTAGGTTTCCAAATGGGATTTTAAAGGAAATTCAGGTAAAGGTTGAAAACTCCATCTACCATGCTGACTTCATTTTCCTGACAACCATCCAAACGTATGAAATAATTAACAAACCCCAATCATCCCTGGTAGTCCCTTCCCTAAAACAATCAACTCGGTTATCTGAGTCCGAAATGGGAACATGACCATCACCTTTGGAAACATGAGTCTATATTTGATCATCAATAATGAAAGATCACAAATAGAGGATGATGATGAAATTCATGAAGTAAACTTGATATGAAGCATTGATTATTAATACACAGAAAATCAAGGAATATTTGATGGATATTTGAGCTAGGATGATATTGACATCCTTTGTTCACATGAAGGATGTTTATCTCCTTGGCTTGAATAATTTTCAAATTTCTCCTATGATGATGTCCTAGGTCTAAAAATCAGTGAAACCTTTCAGGAAACCAATTTCATGGAGTCCACTCCAAAATCCATCCCTAAATCTGATCATGCCAATCTAGTAGATGAGACTTCTACAAGTGGGGAATCAATCATGTCTAAAACTCTAGGAAAAAAAATCATCTTGATCGAATGTCCCAATATTCTTCTGAAATCATGAACCTACTTGATCTGGATTTGAAGGAACATCCTGCTGCACTCGTGTATTCCTTCCTAGGGGACAATCAAACCCATACTATTGTCAATTCTTCTTATCTCGAATCCAAACACGAGAGGATGCTACTAGATATAATTTAGAAACATAAGAAAGAAATAGTTTTGACACTATCTGATATTCCAGGGACTAGACCACAAATCGGGACTCATAGGACTATTATAGAATATGATTCAAAGCCATGTCGTCAACCTCAATGGTGGCTTAAGACTAATCTCATATAAGTATTTAGGAAAGTACTTCTGAAATTGTTAAAAGCGAGTTTCATATATCCCATAGCTCAGAGTGAGTGGGTCAACTTAATCCATGTAGTTCCCAAGAAGGTAGGAATCACAGTGATAACCAATATGTATGGATAGATTCTTCCCACTACGGTGATTAGTGTCTAGAGAGTATGCATCGACTATAGGAAGCTAAACTCATTTTCTATAAAGGACCATTCTCCCATTCCATTCATTGACCAAGTCCGTGAGAGAGTGGATTGTAATTCCTTCTACTCTTTCTTAGATGGGTACTCGGGGGTACAATTAGATTGAGGTATCCCTAGAGGATAAATGGAACAATACATTCACCTATCCATTCAACACCTTTTCCTTCAAACTCATGCCCTTCGGGTTATGCATTTCCACTAGATCCTTCCAGAGGTGTATGATGGGAATCCTCTCAGACATGGTAGTGGATTTTCTTGAGGTCGTCATGGATGACTTCTCTATGTTCAGGGATACATTTGAGGGATGTATAAGGAATGCGGACGAAATCTTGTTAATATGTGAAGAAAACAATATGGTCCTAAACTGGGAAAAATTCCATTTCATGATTAAAGAGGGACTAGTTCTAGGCCATCTGGTCTCAGGAGGGGGGGGGTGATGAGGATAATGCTAAGGTTGACATCATTCATCCCCTTAAATTACCAAAAACTATCAAGGAAGTGAGGTATTTCTTAGGACATGATGGTTTTATAGAAGATTTATGACGGGCATTAGTTCAATCTCATGTCCCCTTTGTTCTCTACTAGAAAAGGATGTTCCATTTGTTTAGATAGAAATCTATGTGGGTTCAATCTCAACCATCAAATCCTCTCTCACATTTCCTCCCATTATGAAATCTCCAAATTGGAACCTTCCTTTTGAACTTATGTGTGTTGCTAGGTACCTTACTATTGGAGCTGTGTTAGGAAAAAATTGCAATAAAAATTATTATGTCATTTCTTGTGAATTAAAATCCTTAAATGATTCACAAATCAACTACACAAAAACCAAAAAAGAGTTTCTTGTTTTTTTCAATGCCTTCATTGAGCATTCAGCCCTAAAATACCTTTTCCAAAAACAGGATTTCAAAGCTAGAAAAATTAGTTGGGTCGTTCTCTTACAATAATTTGACCTAACAATCAAGGAAAACAGGGTGTTGAAAATGTTGTAGTTGATCACCTCTCTAGGATAGAATTAAATATCAACTCAAATCACCTTTCTGTGTATGATTCATTTCTTAAAGAAAACATATACTCAGTGAGTGTCTACCCTTGGTTTGCTAACATAGCCAACTTCTTAGTTACGAGAATAATTCCAAATTTCATTGGGACTCAAGCTCGAATGAAATACCTTTCTGATGTTATGAACTATCTGTTTGATTATCCATACCTCTATAAGTTCTTCCCTGACCAAGTCATTAGGAGTTGTGTCCCCGAATTTGAACTAGAGTCCATCTTTAAATTCTATCATAGTGAGTAATGTGGAGGTAACTTTCCCTCTATGAAAACTTTTTCTAAGGTTCTTCAGTGTGGCCTCTTTTGCCGCACAATTTCAAGGGACTCCTATATGTTTTATAAAAGTTTCCTTAAGTGTCAAGAAGTATTATCAATCACAAAATGAAATCAAATTCCACTCACTCCCATATCAGTGATTGAAATCATTGACTATTGGGGAATCGATTTCATCGGTCCCTTCCCAAACTATAGGGGATAACTATACATCCTCTTAGTTGTTTATTATTTTGCAAAATGGGTTGAAGGCATTCCCACCAAGTCTACTGACCATAATGTTGTGATCCGATTTCTAAAAGAGAACATGTTATCTTGATTTGAAATTCCTAGGGAAATAATCAGTGATCAGGGAACCCAATTTTTCAAATGTCCATTTTCTTGATTCATTTCTATGTATCGGATTTCTCAAATGGTTTCCACTACGTACCATCCTCAAACCAATGGTCAAGCTAAGTTAGAAAATTGGTAGATTTAGAATATTATGGAAACAATTTCAATCCTCCTAGGAAATATTGTTTCGAGAAACTCTCAGATTCTCCTTGGGAATATCATACTACAAACAAAATCATCCTAGGATTGTCACCATATAGGTTGGTTTATAGAACATCATGCCATTTGTCTGTTGAAATTGTGCAAAATGGTTTTTTTTTTGGGAAATTAGGAAAATAAATTATGACCTCTCATTGGCTAGAACGAAATGGAAATTTGATCTCAATGGACTTGAGGAATTAAGGATGGAGGCCTATGAGAATTCATGAATCAACAATTATAGAGTTAAATCATACCCATCTAAGAATATCAATGTCAAACATTTTGATCCAGGAAAATTCGTGCTCTTGTATAGTTCAAAACTTCATTTACACCTGAAAATGTTGAGGTCCAGATGGTTAGGTCCTTTCATAGTGCATCGTGTGTACCCCCATGGGGTAGTAGAGGTTCATGATCCCACAAGTGGTTAAATTTTCAAGGTCAATGGTCAATGGTTAAAACCATTCTTTGAACCATTCAATAATCATGAAACATAGGTTTAGTTAATTGAGCCAACCTAAGAACTAAGAAAAAAATTGATAGATTTAGGATCCATATTGGTTAAATGACATTAAACAAAGCACTGCATGGGAGGAAACCCATGGTTTTAATGACTCAAATCATTTTGTTGTTTTAATCAACATTATGTTTTAAATAGGATTAATGAGTCATTTTAATATTTAAAAATAAAAAAATATAGATTGTTGACATGATATACCCTTATGACTATATATGGGTATGAAAGAGGAGCACCATACTCATCCTCGTCACATGGTGTGATCTTTGAGTAATACCTTAACCAGAAATTTAAAATGAAGACAATGAATCATCATTTCATTTTATTTTTATGTGTTCTTAGGTTAAAAAAAATTACAAAAAATTTAAAATGAAACATCGTAGGTCATGGGGAAAACCCTGTCACAACCAGCGAATCCATGGGGACTCGAACTCAGGACCGAAGGGAGACATGGGTGTATGCTTACCACTGACCTATGACTTATTGTTCTTCCTTATTCTATAATTTATATATTATAATTTATTTTTTATATAAATAAATAAATTTATAATTTTTTTGTTTGTTTTATTCACTAGGTAATTCTCATAATGATATCGAGATCAAGGGATTAAAAGGGAGAAACATGAATTTCAACTTCAACCACTAAGTGACTTCATTCCATGATCCTCCTTTTAAATTTATTTTTTGAACTCTCATTCTCTGCCTCTTCCCACTTCTAAATTTTATTTTCATTAGACACTAGGGTCAATGTTATTTTATGTTTTTGGGGACATAAAATAAAATTTATTTTGTGTAAAAAATGAATCATTTGAAAAAAAATAGCGTTCCTTAATGGAAGGATAAATTTATTTAACCTTAAACCTGATAATAGACATTGTACACATTGAAACTGAATATCAAATAATTTACCATGACATGATTTTTATTTTAATCCATTTATTATTTAATGAGAGTATATTTTAGACAGTGTGTCTATTTAATGTTATATTTCATGGTTTATATTTTGATCCAAATAAAGAAATCCCAACACACACCCTTTTGATAGTGGGGAATTAGATTGACTTCATGGGTTCCCCAAAATAAATAGGATAGTTTTAGTGATCATTTTATTTTTAATATGAGTATTCAATATTTTTTTAAAAAAAAACAATAAATTTTAACATAGAGCATTGAAATGTCCAAATTCTTGGCTTTCAGCACATGGGGATCATAACTCCAGAGTTGTCTGGCCCAGAGTTCGAAATTTTATATCTATTTTTGGTAATTTTAATTTTATCTTGACTGAGTTAACTCAAGATTATTCTCAATTATGTGGGCTTCCCTTGGTGCCCTATGGTCTTTAAGCCTGGGAGTAATCGACAAAGTCTCACTACAGGGGTTGTCTCAATTGAGTGCAATTTTAATTACCATGGAAAAAACTGAAAAAACCTAAAAAACAAAAAATATAATAAAAAAATTTGAATACTCATCTTAATATTGAAATGTGATTCTACATAGCACTTCCATCATTTCTTTATTGAATAAATATTAACCCCTATGTCTAATGTGATACACAACACATCATCAGTCTTAATTGATATTGGATGAAATATGGTGATAAATTTGAACAAAGGAATGAGATTTTGATTGGGATATGCTTGTGATGCTATCATTTATTAAAATATTCTGATGGGTTTCTTGATTTCTTGGTATATGGGTTTTTGGTGATCATTGTGTATTAAAATTTTTTTTGGAAAAGGGAATTAGAATTTCATATTGTTGAGATATATTTTGCTCAGGACTAGCAAAACTCAAGTTGAGGGTGCGATTAGCCACTAAATTAGGAAAATATTCATTGTAAATATATATAATATTCATGTTAATTATTATTAATAAACACCATTTTTTGGCATTTTACACTTTGAACATCATTTAAAATTATGATTGTAATTCATTCTGAAAATGCACTATTATGTGGTACATTATTGAACATAATTTAATATACCAAATGATATTGATTTTATTTTCATATTTAATTTTTAGTTTTATAATTATATTGGTAATAATTCATAATTGTGGAGAGTTAGAAGATTCACATTGTAAGACCACCAAAATGGGATTTCAAGCAAACAATTATGGAGAAGGCAGATTGGACACCATCCCACTGATGAGAATGTGGGGCCCAACATATAGACCCAATGATGCCCTGATTATGTGGGATGATAGTGGAAATATATAGGAACAAATAATTCTCTCAGATCTAGTTCTAATTCGGCCTTCATGGTGTTTATTGAGTCATCCTAATATGGAGATTAAATTCTGGGCTAGATCTTGAGGCCCATAAAAGCATCCCACCAATTTAGTCACATCTCAAAAACCACATATTATTTTGGGATAAACATTTACATAGATATAGGGGACATCCAGAGATTCATTTTAGTATTATTTTTCAAACTTTAATTAGGGAATCTAGAAGGTCTTCGAGGCGCCTCTATTCAGTGGAAGCATGTTGGATGCCACCTTGGGTCATGGGTGGAAAAATATCTCTTAACCTTTCACCCACTAGGCCCACCACCATTAATTGAGGTGACTACCACCATCGTAGGATCGACCCAAGTCATCAGAATTTACTATTTAAGGTAGTGTTGGTAGAGGATTTTGTGATCCTAGGAGCTTTGTTTTAGTTGTAATGTTTTTATGTTGATTTTTCTTTGTAACATTATTCTTTCTTATGTAAGTTGTTCAAATCAAATTAGTTATTAATAACATTTCTTCCTTTACTCTTATTCTGTTTTTCATCTTATCATGTTATTATCATTTCCTTAAGTTTTGAATTTATTCAAACCATACCTTGTGATATTCTTTACCCAACGGTGGACTGATTGCTTTTTTTATTGTTTTTCTACTTCTCTTATTCCTCCCTTCTGAGTCTACTTTCCGATTCCCTTGAGAAGATACAATAAAAGGAGGGATAAATATTTTATGGGTTGATCCCAGGGATCTAAAAGGGTTTATTTTGACATTTATTTCTCACTCTATTAATCTCTTATCCCTTCTTCTAATTTAGAATGTTGTTTTAAGATCTTCAAACTCCTTCATCCTTGTTGAATTTAAGGCCACACACTTCATGTTCTAATACGAACCTTTACCTTGAAGAGGTCAAGACATTGATCCTTCATGTTTATATGAGATTAGTATTAAATTATTTAGGTATTAAACAATTAAGTGATGATGTTGTTTGATCTTCTTAGATGAACCTATCTCAAATATAATAAATTGAAATCATTAAAAAAGGTACTCATCTTATCCACCCCAAGTACAAACCTTGGATAAACTCATTATATTAATTTAAATTAACTTAAATATGTTATTGATACCTTATACCCATATAAAATCATCCCAAGATAGACACTTCATAGAAAGAAATCCAAAAAATGTTCGTGTGTATAGGTTACTTCTTAGGTCTCTGAGGATTCGACAACCCAAGCTAAACTACAAAGACCATTCTACCATCATCTCTAGGGTAAATTTGAGCGTGAATAATCTATTAAAGAGCTTATGAATATGATTGAAATGTATTACTTCTTTGATTTTTATGTTTTCATGATTTAATGTTTTCTTTCTTTATTTTATTTCCCTTACTATGTTTTTTATGCTCATTCCATGTTTTATTCAAATTTATTTTATAGGGTATAGGGAAGGGTAAACGAAAGAATGAATTAAAGGAGATTTATATAATGAAAATAATTATTATTTTTTTAAGGATTTTTATTTTTATGAAAAAATGGATATAGTATAAGTGTCTACATTTTAATTGTTGAGATGTAATGTAATAGTTAAGGCCTATTTCTCTAAAACAATAAAACTGAAAAGATTCTGAATATCGAATTCATGGATTAACTCAATATTTTTTAATGTTTATGGTTGGGTCCTTATAGTTGGTATCAAAAGTTTTTTTTACAAATTTAGGAGTTAGGATATTGGTAAATTAATATCCATAAATTAATTTACGGTAAGTGTTAAATAATATAGTAGCTAAAGATTATCAGGATTCTTTACCTAAGAATTTTTTGTATTTAGAGTGGTTTTCCATAGGGGAAACTTGGAAACTATGATGGGACAACATTAAGAGTAAAAAAACCTACCAAATCAACAACTAGATATGGTTGGAATCTGAACTAAATAGTTTGTTGAAGTTATGTCTTAGTTTACATAGGCTACAAATAGTGGTGTAATCCATGCACAAGATCTTTCAGATCAACTACTAAGGAACATATCAATAGTGGATCATTTCATGAGGTAACATTCCTTGTCATTCAGAGGATCATCTGACAGTGTGCTAGTTGAAGGGTGGATTAATGCACTAGAAAAGTTTTTCGATGTCATGTGGTATTCAGAACATCAATAGGATAGTCTTATAGTTTATCATTTGGATGGTGAAGTCCATCAGTGGTGATAGATTGTTAAAAATTTCAGGGATAGTTAAGATATTGATGCTATTTATTGGGATTAATTAAAAGGTGCGTCTGTTGAGAAATATGATCCTAAGGCTGTTTGACATAGAATGGAAATAAATTCATGGAATTGATGTAGAAGGATGACTCAGTGGATTCTTATGAATAAAGTCCACTCGACTGGAAAGGTAAGGTGTAAATTTAATACAAAAACTTGTTAGTAAAAACTGTTGTTTTTAATCTGGTTTAATTCCAATGTATCGAAGGTCATTAGCTTCTCACGACTTCAAAATTTATGAAAAACCTGTTCTATGTGTACAAAAGGTGTAAATGGAGTTTTTCAATGATCATGTATTCTTGGAAAAACAACATAATATGAGGTCAAGGTTGCAGGTGAAAGGGAAGAAATCATCAAAAATTTCTAATGGTAACAAACTGAAGTTTACATTTTGAAAAAACTGTGTTAAAAAGAACAATATGGAATGCCTTTTTAATTTTGGAAAGTGCATATAATTATGTAAAATAGGACATAAGGCTCATAATTTTGTTGAAAAAAATCGGGATAATGGTACGAAGAAATATGATTTACAGTCATTCACATGTTTTATGTGCAATTAAATGGGTCATTATAAAAATGAGTGTTCGAAAAAGAACTCAAATATTAGAAAATAGCTGGAATACAAGATGAATGGGGCAGTGAACCCAATTTTAACTACATCAAATGATGTTGTCACATCAAATGAAGTAGTATCATGTACTCTGTTTGTTGATTCAGATTATGTTAATGTGTTGTTTGATTCAGGGTCTACACATTGTTTCATTTCGGAGAAATTTCCTACTAAATTGGGAATTCTATCTCAATATATGAATCCTGAACTTATGGTAAAAATACCAAGAGGAAATGATGAAGAAAAAAGAAATTATAATAACCTTTATGTCTTTATTTGCAGAAGAGTCTACCATCAAACCTTATTATTTTACCCCTAGTAGAGTTTGATGTCATTTTGGGTATGGATTTCCTTCACATTTATCATGATAATATTGACTATAGAGTGAAAGAGTTTTCTTTTCATAAAGAATTTTTTTACTATAATTAACTCATAATTTTGATAAAATATCATGAATCCATGAAACTGGTAAAAGATGAAAATGAATGCTACCTTGTACATATTATAGAAATGAAAGGAACTATTAAGATTAATGATGTACCTATGGCCAATGAGTATCTTTATGTTTTTCATAATGAGTTTCCTGGTATAATACATTATCGGGATGTTGTATTAATAGTTAATTTAGTTATTGATTCTAAGACAATTTATAAAACCCCTAATTGAATATATAATATTAAACTGATATAGTTAAATAATTTTTTTACATGTTGTTATATATAGGCCTCATTTAACCTAGCACATCACCCTGGGGTGCTCTAGTCTTGTTTTTTAAAAATAAAGATGATTCAATGAATTTTTTCATTGATTATAGTGCCATGAATAAAATAACTGTTATGAAAAAGTCTCTTTTTCCTCATATAAATGAATAGTTTGATCAGCTCTAGAGAGATCAGTATTTTTCAAAAATTGACTTGAGGTCAGGGTACCATTAGTTGAATTTAAATGAAGGAAACAATCTCAAGACCACATTTCATACTAGATATGGACATTATGAATTTTTACTTATGCCGTTTGGGATAACCAATGAACCTACTATATTCATGGTTCTTATGAATAGATTTATTTATTTCAGTTATTGGAATACTTTTTGGCTGTGTCTATTGATGATATTATCATATTTTATAAATTTAAATAGGATAGTGAATGTCATTTAAGGGTTTTCTTGATATCCTTAAATGAAAATAAACCTAATGGGAAATTCCGAAAGTGCAAGTTTTGGTTACAAAAAATTTCATTACATGGTCACATTGTTTCTAACGATGGAATAACTCTTGATCCTGTAAGAGAAAAAGTTGTTAAAGAATGGAGAATACCATCAAATATATCTGAGATTTGTAGGTTTCATTGTTTAACAGGTTATTAACATGTTATTTTAAAAATTTATGCATGGTTATCTAGAGCACTGTCAAAGTTAACTCGAAAAGGTGATATGTTCTTCGAGACAATGAAAATTGATGACTGTTTTGAGGAATTGAAAATAATATTGGTGAATGATACAGTTTTGGAACTACCATATAGAAATAGTGAATTTTTTTTTCTATAGTGATGCTTTATTTAATGGAAATGGTTGTGTCTTTAAGTAGAATGATATGATAATTTCTTATTCTTCATGTTAGTTGAAACTACATTAGTTAAATTACACTACACATGATTTGAAATTATCTTTTTACGTTTTTGATCTAAAAGTATAGATACATCATCTGTATGTAGTATAATGTGAAATTTATACTGAAAAAAAGTTGAGATATATATATTGACTCAAAAATAATTAAACATGAGATAGAGGAGATGGCTATAAATAATCAAGGATTATTATTTCACAATTAATTAACATACAAGAAAATTAAATAAAGTGGTTGATGAGTTGAGTCAAAATAGTAATGAAACATTAACAATGATACATATGGAACAATATCCTTTGGTTTATTATCTAATAAATTTTGTATTGTTAGTTATTGGTGCACAGAATTCATCTATTTTGTATCAGGTGGCAGTTAAATAATCACTATTAGACAAAATTACGAAATTGTAGAATGATGACAGTGAGTTGAAGAATAAGATATAGATGGTTCAGAATGGTATGTTACCTAATTTTAATATTTATAGAAACTATGTTTTGAGTTTTGGAAAGATAATATGTGTGCCTTGTGATTCACAGTGTAAAAAAGAGTTATTATGTGATGCTCATAGTTCTTCGTTTTCAATTCATCCAAGTAGTACTATGATATATAGAGTTCTTATGGAGTATTACTAGTGGGGTGGAATGAAAATAGATATTTCTGACTTTATTGTGAAGGGATTAATTAGTGAATAAATTAAAGTAAATCAAAAGTTACCAAAAGAGATACTTCAACCTTTTCCAGTGCCAGAGTTAAAATGGTAAAATGTGTCCATGGATTTCCTAGTTAGATTACTAGACTTCTCGAGGGAATAATGCAATATTGGTTATTGTAGATCTATTGACTAAATATTATCATTTTCTTTGTATTTGAGATACATTGCATCTATATCAACTTTTTAGATTTTATATTAAAGTTGAAGTAAAGTTACATTGATTTCCACTCTTCATTTTATCCAATCGGGATCCAAGGCTCACTTCTAAATTTTCGAAGGGCCTTAAAAATTCATTTGGTACTAAATTTAATTTCAGTACATCTCATCATCCTCAATCAGATAGACAGTCTGAACAAATAATTCATACATTAGAAGATATTCTACATGATAATTTGATGGATTACTTTGGGACCAATATCTTTCTTTAGTTGAGTTTTATTATAATAGCAGTTTTATTTTAGTATATAGATGGTTCCATTTAAAGTATTATATTGAAAGTGGTATCAAAATCTAGATTATTGGGATGAAGTTGGTGAAGTGAAGTTGATGATACCTAAATTGGTAGAAGAGATGGAAAAAAATTCTCGTTGATTTAGAAGCACAAGATAATAGCTCAGTGTATGTATAAAAGATATATGGATAACTAGAGGAAGGATATTTATTTTAAGGTAAGTGATCATGTCTTTCTTAATTCTTATCTATGGAACAATGTGATTAATTTTAGTAAAATGGACAATCTATGTTAGGGGTTCATTGGACCCTTTGAAATTATATAGAAAGATGGTTATCTAGCATACAAAGTGTCTTATCCACAAGTTTATCTCATGTAATCAATTTTTATAATGTTTCAATGTCGAGAAATTATATTCCGGATCTATCTCATGTTTTGAATCCAGAGGTAGTTCAGATTGAAGAGAATCCATCTTATGAGGAACAACCAATCCAGATTGTTTACCTAAGATAGATAGTTTTGTGGAATAAGGTAATTCACCAGGTAAACATTTTTAGAATAAAATCATATAGTTAAAGTGGAAACATTGTAATCTGAAAATTCTATGAGGAATAAATACCCTCACTTTTTTTTATAAGTGAATAAAATTTCAATGGACACAATTTTCAAAATGGGGGAAAGATGTAATATCCTTGGACAATAAAGAATATGATATTTTCAAATTAATTATATTTTTTTATTAAATATTTATTTTACATTAATATTGATTCTATGTTCAATGGCATACCCAACACTCATCAATGTATTTCTCTAAAATCTTTTGCTGCACACAATGCTGAGTCATACTGAGAAAATAAAAATATTATTTTATTCTATTAAATTCTAGTTAACGTTAAGCCATTTTATTGGCAGGAATGAACATAAATATCTACAATATGATTAATAAATGTATTTATATTTATCCAATAAATTTTAGATGCTTAAAATAAGAATGAATTCGATTTTAAGTATAAAATATTTAAATGTTTCTAAAAGGACATTTTGTCGATTTTTTTTGGATAAATATTTTTAAATATTGTTTTTTTTTCACTTTTATATGTTTCATTTGACAAAATAATCTTCTTATTTATAATTGATACATTAAACTTCACTTTGGGATAATTTTTGGTATTTATCTAATAAAGTTCATTTTTTAATGAACAGAGAAAAATACAGCACTTTAATTCAAACTGTATATTCATATAAATGATTTATATAGTTATATAGTCCTTTTAATTGGTTTTAAAGTGTAACTAGATTATATTTTTATCATTTAATCCAATTTTGGTCATTTTATGTAATTTCGTGTTGAAATTGGACATAAATTCATGTCAATAATTTGGAAGGTTTTTCTTCTTAAAAACAATCATTTTAGTGTTGACCACAAAGATAACTTTTTAATTAATTTCTGCAACTTCTATGTATTGAATTTGGGAATACGGATTGAATATTTCGAATCAGTATTTCAAAATTTTTAAATTAGTTTTCTATTATTTTTAGGCATTATGAATTGTTACTTTAGTAAATATAGATTTACCATGGTTAAAATGTAAATCTTTTAAGTAGAAGTAAAAAATAATATAATAATAATTTTAAATTACCCTAACACATGTTTTAATATTATTGGATGATATATTTCCAACCTTGGGCATCTTTAGGTCTATTTTTGGACTCCATGGAGCCACTTGTGTATGAAAATGACATTTAATTACATTTAATTTAATGTTCAATAAAATATAACAAAAACATATATCTTTTACTAACAATTTTTTATATGGGATTATATGAGTGATATATTAGACAATAAATTTTCATTATAAAAATAAATAAATTTTCCAAATCATTTTATTTTATTTATAATTTTTATTCTTCACATTACTAAATTAATTTTTTCATAATTATGATTTGGTGATTACCTTATTCATGAATGTTTTTAATAAATGACATTAAAAAAATTTATTATAAACCATTTTTATTTCATCCATGAATTTTGGTATAATTATGACTTGTTTTATTTTAATTATTGAATATTTTTGTAATGAATCATGCTGTTATGGATTTTCTTAAAGTCATGGTTTCAATAGTATATAAATTGAGATAAATGAGTTTTTAAAACAGATACAATTTTATTAAATAATATAATAGTCTTAAAAATATTATATTCATCCAAATGACTTATATAAGGTTTAAAATGTCAATAATTTACCTCTTGAGGTTCTATGGTCATTTTATAGTTATTATATTAACCATATAGTATGATTACATAAAAGGACAAAGTTAGAGTTGAACTAGTTATTTAAAAGATAGAGCTAAAAGATATGGTTACAAATGAAACCAAAACTTCTCTAAAAACATTTTTTGAGATTATTTCGAACAATAATCATAATATATTTGAATTAAATGTGTTTTGGAGATTTTGAAAATTTAAATACAGTTTATAATAAAATAATCTTTCAATATTTCATAATGTACCCCTCCTCCCACTTATAAATGGCCACCATTTCTAACCCTAAATCACAACACTCAAGACCCCTTGGATAGTCCAAACTCTATAAAATAATCTCCCAACATCCTTATCTTCCTACTAGAATCCTTTACATTAGAATAAGGCAATTCAAGAATTCCATTTAGTTTAAATCAAAAGGAGTTACCCAATTTGAGGCAATGTCTTCTCTCAACCTTCTTCCATTTCTTTTCCTTATCCAACCCTGTAAACTCTATTTATTCCATTATTTTATAACATCACATTAATCCTAATTATAATAGGATGTTTTTATGAGAATATTTTGAATGGAACTTCAACACTCATCCATCTAATGGATACGAACATACTGTTTCTGTGTATGGTGAACTACGACCTCACGAAATAATGATTGTTCGATTTTCCCTTACTACCCCTCGTGGTGCCCATTAGGATGGAATTGTATGTATATGTGATATATATTATATTTATATAGTCTCTATGCTTCTGTATTTTTCATTTATAGCATACCTTTATTTTTTCCATTAATTGGTAAATAGGATAACTTCATTTGAGAAAATGAAGACTACCACCCCCTTAAAGTGATATGACTCATTCATGTCATTTATAGAATTTATAAAAGATGGAATTAATGACATTAAGTAACATATATAAAATACTATATTATACAATAATTATAATTTACCTTTATATCATTTTGGTTTTATTCCATTAAATATGATAAATAAATGAAAGTAGCGTTTATGCGTATGTAGAGATTACTGTATCCATGAATGGTGCATTTCATTTCATATCTCAAAATGTTATTAAATATTATAAATAAATATAAATACTATATTTTTGTGATAATTAAATATTGAATATAATTATGAAGATAAATAAATCTTGACCACATGAAAAAAAAATTAATTACAATTAGTTCATAATTGACTCAAGTACCAAATATAGACAAAATTACTGATATTAACTTAAATAATTATGTAATATTTATAACCTGGTAATAAGTTATATAAAAGGAGTAATAAACATGAAAAATTCTCCAAATAAAGTAGAATTTAACTTATGTTTATTATTCAGGAAGGATAAGGAACATACGAGATGAGACAGATTCAAGGTAAGGGACATCGTTCCAATCACCATTCATTGAGGCATATTTTGATTTATACTTGATTTTATTTAATATAGTGTATGAACCCCTTTTTATTTTAATTTAATTCAAATGGAATATTTTTTCTATGATGTTTTTTACTAAACAACAAAAAAATTATTCTTTTAAAGTATGTAGTGACAATGAAATTGTTGTTACCATGAGCATTATCTGATATTTGGATTCCTAAACAATCCGTAATATTTTAAAAATGAAAAAAATATGATATATCATTTTTAGGTATTTTGGTTTTGAAAATGGATTTGATAAAACAATTATTTTTTCAATATCTTTAGTTGATATTTTTTGATTGAAATATGAAAATGTTATCTTACAATTATTCTTGTTTTATTTATTATGAATATGATATGGTTCTTGGGAATTGATTACGTATAAAGGTTGTTCCATGATAAATATAGTGTTGTTGATCCCAAGATTGCACTCTAATGTATTTGGTTAAGTGACAGAGTTAAATGTTAATGTTTTTCCTAAGAGATTTATAGAATATACAGTGATACGTTTTCCAAACGTAACTACCAATATAGATGTGAAAGATACTATGTATGAATGTTTTGTATATCACAAGTTACCATTATTATTTATTATTTCTATTTTTCATTCTAAAGTCTTATGAATTCATGAGGTATGTTAAAGAGGATATGTTTAAAATTGGAAAGTGTTAATTCTTTGATTTGTAGGTATTTTTGTACTACTATTTTCATTCATTATTTTATATCCAATATTGATATTTTTATGCTCATCCCATGTTTTATGATATTTTTTTCATGGGGTATAAATAAGGGTATGAGAAAGGAAGAATTTAAGAAAATTTATATCAAGATAAAATATCTTTTTTATTTAAGGTTTTTTATTTTTAAGAAAAAATTGGATAGAATATAAGTGTCTACATTGTAATTTTTTAGATGTAATGTAATAATTATGGATTAATTATCTAAAATTATAAACCTAAAAAGATCCTCAATTTTTAATTCTTGAATAAACTAAAGACCATGTGACGTTTAAGGCTGGGACCTTATAGACAATCTTGTGATATTAGCAAGCTACCAATGATGGAAATAATAGGAAAGTTCATGATGTATGAAGAATAATTAAAAGTTATTATGGGACATAAATATGAACTAAATAGCAAGTTAGGGTCCTTCAAAACCACTACCTCCAAAATTAAAGAAAAGGAAAAAGAGAAATTACAATCCCCTATAAGAAGTTACAGTGGTGAACAATCATAACCAGACACTGATTATGAAATGAATCAATTAACTATACAATTCAGGAATATTAATAGAGGGAACAAAATTTCATAAATACTAACATCAAAAGAAGATATGATCATAAGGGAATCTAGATGAAGGACTAGAAAAAAAGTGAATGATCTTATAAAATAGTATCTAATTAATTTTAGTGAAATGGACATTTAAAGTCTTATTGTCCTAAGCTAAAATATAAGGATAAATTTTAAGACAAGGATAGAAAGTATAAAAAACCCACAATGGAAACCTCGAGTGAATCTGAGGACAGTTCAAGAGACTTAGAGTATTTATATGATAAAAAGTCTGACAAGGGAAATTTTTTGTTTGATGAAAAACACATCTTAGGTAACACTAAATTATCATGAACATAATTACTATTATTCTATAGTTGAATATAAAATTTATGAAAATATGATTAGTGAATAATTTTTTGAATAATGTAATATGCTTGAATACACTTGTAATGTATTAAAAGATGTATATAAATCATTAAAGAAACAATATGATCTTAATTATTTTTTTAAATTTGATTTTATAGTAGAGAATGAGAAAAAATATATAAGTACTCAAGTAGAATAATGAACTATAGTTATCTAATGATCAATTGAAAAAGTACCTAGAGATATTTACCAACAGAAAAATGCTCTCACACAAATTCAAGGTACAAATTTTTCCCATAGACAGACTACTGGTATAAGATACTAAAATGGAAAAATAAATATCACAAACACAATGGTTGTAACCAAATTTTGAAAATATCGTTGTCTACCTAAAAATGAATAGTATTATGTTATTTCAAGTTCTGGAAAATATTTTATTACTTCTGATATTTCTTTACCAATTAATGTTTTTTTCATATATGTTACATAATTCTTATAGGAAACCTGTGAAGCAGATGTGGGTTCTTAAATTACTAATTACTAATGTAACTGGACCCAAACAAATTTGGGTAACAAAATATATTTTTGTTTTATTATTTTGTAGGAATGATTTTTGAATATATCCTATAAATACTTATTGTACTTGGATTGATTATGTTCAAGACACATGACCGGAGATTACTCATGTTTCAAGAATTTAATATTGATTTATGGTGGTCATGCCACTTTTGGTGACAATGTGAAAGGAAAAATAATTGGCCTCAGGCTGATTGGTAACCCTAACTAAATTTTAATTTCTAAAGTACTTTTTCCTGAAGGATTACAAAAAAAATTTCTTATTATCTCTTAACTTTACGATGATGTATTTAATGTTAAATTTGAAAATGATTCTTGTAATGTTTTTAACATTAAAATTGAACACATATTTTCTGCTTTTAGAAATGAAATTTTTAACTTGTTAACATATATTCCTTAGTTACTCAAAATGTTTCATTCTTAAGGGAATTTCACAAAGAGTCTTGGATTTGGTATAAAATACTAGGATATTGTAATATACACTCCCATATGAATATTACTATCATCTATTTAGTCATGGACCTACCAAAACTTGAGTTTCTAAATGACAATGTTTGTACTCATTGTTAAAAGGGTAAATAACATATAATATATTTAAAACAAAAGAAAGAAGTTCCATCATCTCATCCCTTTTATTTGTATCACATGGATTTTTTTTGGAAATTCTACAGTCTCAAGTCTTAATGGTAATCATTATGCTTATGTTCTTATATATGACAATTCTAGATATACATAGACCTTCGTCATGGCTCACAAGTGTGAAGCATTATTTTATATCACCATGTATTTTAGGACTATAGAAAATCATATATGACTAAGGATAAAATTTCTAATAAGTGACCATGTCCATGATTGTGGAAACCATGAGTTTGAAACTTTTTTCTCACAAAATGGATATATTCAAAAGTTCTATCCCTCTTAGACACCTCAACAAAACGGAGTCTTAAAAACATAAAAACAAAACCCTAGAAGAATTTTCCAGAACCAAGCATAGTGAGTATGCCATACATATTTATTTTTGGGTAAAAGATATCAACAAAAATTGATTCATTTTAACAAAGTCTTAATTAGAAATTTTCATTAAAGAAATCCTTTTGAGTTTTGGGAAAATAGAAAACTGAAGGTTCAATACTTCTGCCTTTTTTGTTGCAATGTCTATGTTCTTAACACTAAGGATAATATGGATACATTTTCCTCCAATATTGATGAATGATTTTTCCTAGGTTATTTAGTTTCTAGTAAATCCTAAAGAGTCTTCGATTAGAGAAATAGATTCATGGAAGAATCTGTACATGTCATATTTGATGGAAAAAATCCACATGATCCTAATAAATTCCTATTGAATCATAAGGATGAAATGTAAAATCAGAACACCAATGAAAAATATTCTCACCATCTTATGATTGAATTTATTAAAACTTCTAGTTTTGGGCTTGTTCTATATTCAAGCCATAATGAACCCAAACAATTTGACGAACCTAAAGTGAGTAGTCCTTCTTTTTCTAGTCCGATTAGAACCCTTTAAAACCATGAATTAGATTCAATAGTTGCAGATTTAGATACTGGAATGCAGAATAAATATTTTCATAGAAATCAGGTTGTAAATCTATATTTCTTATCATTGCTTGAACCAAAAAACATCAATGATTCTGTCAATAATGATATCAATGATGACTTTTCGGTGATGTCTTTGAAAAAAGAATTAAATCCGTTTGGATAGAATAAATTTTTGAAACTTGTGGATATACTTAACGACACCATGAAAATTGGAACTAAATAGGTATTTTGGAACAATGCAGATAAATTTTGTTACATAGTTAGAAACAAAGCTAGATTGGTTGCACAAGGTTATAGTCCAGAAGATGGAAATGAATATGAAGAAACTTTTTCCCAAATAACATTACTTGAATCCATTAGAATCTTGCAAGCATATACAACACATCTAAATATCAAACCATATCAAATTTATGTTGAGAGTTCATTTATAAAAGGGTATATAGTTAAGGATTATTTTGTTGGACAACCCATTCTTCTAACAAACCCTTATTTTCCAAATATTTTTTTAAATTGACAAAACATTTATATGGTTCAAAGCATGCTCCAAGATCGTGGTATGATAGGCATCACACATTTCTTATTTATAATGGTTTTGAAAAAGGTATATATTATCCTACTCATTTTATAATATTAATTTTCACTGATGTTTTAGTTATGAAAATTTATGTAGATGATATTATCATTGGATCTTCAAAAAAATCATTATATATTAATTTTTCAATTCTGATAAAAAATAAATTTGAAATGTGGTTAATGGGTGAACTAAAATTCTTTCATGGATTTCAAATAATTAAAAATAAGGAAGGTATTATTTTAAATCAATGAAAATATTTTAATGATATTCTAAAAAGTATTTTCTTAGGTATAACTAAATGTACTGATACTCGATTTTTCACTACCTGTAAGATGGATCTTGATAAAAATGGTAAATCTGTTGATCAAACCACTTATAAGGGGATCACTGGAGGTTTACTCTACATAACTTCTACTTAGTCTGATATTATATATAGTTTTTTCATTTGTGTGCATTTTCAATAAAAACACAAAGTGTCTCATTTAAATTATGTTAAAAGGATTTTCCAAATCCTCAAAAATACAACCAAAATAAGATGATTTTATCCTATATAGAATAATCATTTGACTTAGTTAACTATCCATATGCTAATTTTGGTGGTTATAAGTGTGATATAAAAAGAACCTGTAGAGATTGTCAATTTTTGTATAAGTCTCTAGTTTCATGGTGTAGTAATATACAAAATTATATTTCACTATATACGGCTGAAGCTGAATACCTAGCTACATGTAGTTGTTGTGAACAAATATTTCTAAAGAAACACACACTATTGAATTATGGATATCAATTTAGACATGTACCTATAAATATTGATAACAAAAGTGATATTAATATATCCTAGAATCCTAGTTCACATTCAAGAAAAAACATGTTGATTTATGGAATCACTTATTCAGAGACCATTATCAATAAGGTGATATAACATTAGAGTTCATTGGAACTGAACATCATCTTATTGAAATATTAACTAATCCATTGAACACAAAAAGAATTAAATAAAATAAACATTATTTAGGAATGATCAATCTATAGGGCCTTGTGTTTCTATTCTTTTGACTATTATATTTGAAGTTGTCATGTAGACACTGATTCTATGTCATGAAAATGTTGTTTTCATGTCGACACTAACCCCTTTTCATGGAGACATCATTAGTGTTATGAAAAATCTATTAGGATGATAGTGATGACTCAATATTTTTATGTTTTTATGTTTTTATTAAAATGAAACTGTTTCATTGATTTTGTTGAACCAGTTTCACAATTATAAGATATTTTTATTTTAAAATCACTAAATGATATACACTTGAATCGATCCACACTACGCCTTTTCCCTAATACTCTCGTGGACATTTCTCTATCTCTACCCCCCAACCATTCGCCTTTGTATCTCCATAATGAACTGATTGGAATGGAAAGGATGAAGAGAGCTCTTGATGGTGTAAAATCTCGTGCTTCTATGAAATATAATGGTGAATCGAGAAAATATCTAACACCTATAAATCATGCTCTATAAAACCATATTGTAACTCCAAAAAAATTATGGAATAGATGTTAGAAAAAAATATCTGACTCTTATGATATTTAAATATCATGTGTGGCTTGAGTGGTTCTTAAATAAAGAACAACTATTTTACCAAAAGTTATTCCATAAATTTTACATGAATATTGAGTTTTTGTTGGAAGGATGTGAAGTCACCTAGATTAAGTCTATAATAAAACGGTAGAGAATATATCTCTCTTCAAGACATTGGGCTTATTTTCTTAATGCTCATCATTAAGGTGTATTTGATGATTATCAAGGAACCTCTACAATTGAGAGTGATATGTTCTGATTTTAGACAATGTTAAATGATCTTATTAATAATTATGAGAATAGAAGTCCCATTGTTACAGAGTTATGTGAAGAATGTTTAATCATGTTTATGTTTATCCAATATCGAATATTTCTCAATTATACTTTTCATCACTAAAATATCAATATGTCTTCTTGGTTTATCTTCTAAGAAAATGGATCAATGTATTTGTGTGTAGATACCTTTTTGTGAACATGAATGAGATGATCAAACCTTCCTACAAAAATAATTCCCTATTATATCCAAGGATGATCACAGCTACGTTAAAAGAGAAACATATTGTAAATTATGTAGATGAATTTATTTCTAAGTGTAGTGGGATTTTCCCCAGTAAAGAGATTTTTAAGAGGATGAAAATCATTTAGAACCCATGGAAGAATGAATGGGTTGGAGATGAAGATAAGATCTATGATAAGTTCAATCCATTGAACTATCCAACTTGGACCAAGAATATGTCTAATCCTAGTCTGGGACCAAATGAGGAAGCTATTTATTATTCAGTAGAAGAAAAGGAATATCTTGTCACTCCAATTAGAGATCAAGGATCACCTATCGATGATAGGAGTGACCCTGATGCCACTGAACCTTGAAATGGTTATTCCTTTGGACCTTTTGGACCTCCATGCCATACCCTATGAGGTTACAACTCTTTAAGATAATGAGGATGAAGTTATAAAATTCTCAGGATGTGTGGAATATGTATGTAGATCCAGTGGCTCTAAAGAAAAAGATGAAACTGAAGATGATGAATGTGGAAGTGGTAGTGAAGAGGAAGAATGTGAAGATGAAGGTAATAGAAATGAAAATAAAGAACTTGTCTCCTGACATGATAATGATGAATGTATTGGAAATGATAATGACCAACATAAATATGATCAAGGTGATGATTTAGAAATGATTGAAGTTGTGGATCAAGTTTAGTTGGAAGAACATCCTAAAATTATTGTTGATGCAAGGGAAAATATTGATGTTTCTTTTGAAGTGGATGCTCAAAAAATTTCTTGTACCTCATTTAGTTTATGAAAGAAGAATACCTCATTATGAAGATGATAAATGAGTAAGAATAGATTCGATTGAGGGGGATCCTCAAAGAATATAAAATCAAGCTGGTGAAGATAATCAACTTGGAAGAGTAAAACATGATATTATCACACTTTTTGATGTTGACACAATGATTTAATTTGTAAGGAATCTGGGGTTTGTAGCACAGGGATTATATTATGATGATTCAAATGATGTATTTTTATACCTGTTTCATGGAAATCAGTGGATGAGACCCTTCCCAGTGACTCTTTCACTAAACAATATTTTAGAAGGTTTAAATTATTATTCTTTTCTGCTGTAATTATATATGTTCTATCATAGATGGTAAATGAAATTTATATCTCTAGAAGAGAATATAATGAGATGATTGATTAATTACACTCTCTTAGATATTCAATAGCATAAATATGGTAGTCTGGAAAAGTGGTGTATATTCCAAGTCAGACAATAGTTATAAGTGAGGATGAATCCACTAATGTCGCAAATAAGGTGATAGAGGAGATTCAATTAAACATTATTACAACTACTGATCAATTGTTGCAAGAACTTCCAAGCTGAAGAACGAAATGATTGGACTTACTTATATAATAAATACTTTTCCCACATAGTATAATTGTTGTGTGGATACTCATAATAGGATATTGAAGGCTCATACCTCAACTCATAAAGATATTCCTTTTATATCTGGTTTGACCTCTGAGACTCTGGACATTGAGGAAGTCATGACTATTGTAAAAGAGGAGGATAATGCTCTATTTGATACATCTGCTTTGGGAAAACTCTAAATGAATGAGAATAACTATGATTGTGTGAATGATTTGGTATTATTCTATATCAAGGAAGCATCTTCCACTCAAGAATACCAAACAAAGAGGATAAATTCATATTTCACCATGATTTATACCAAGAACCAGTTTTCATGAAACATTATGTATTTACCAAAAAATATAACATTACCCCCAGTTTCAAAACCACTCAAAGAAAAAGTTATGTAATTGAGGTACTTCACTCCCCTTTTGGACAAATACATGGAGAATAAGGATGAACTTGAGAATGGAATGATTTATGGGGGTGATATTATTACAGATTTCATCAAACAGATAATGATATACCTTCATGTACAGTGTGAATCAAATGTAGTACCTGTTGTTGCACCTCTGGGACATCATAGATCAGTTCCTACACCTCTAATGTCTGTTTCTCATTTTTGACTCAGATTATCCCAGTGATCCTAGAATAGGTTAAACATCCTATGCTGTCACAATAAAAATCCCTTTCTTTTACCTAATGTTCCAAAAATAGTGATCCTACCTCCTCTGAGAATTTCATCAGACCCTCCTGTTTCTTAACCACCACCTAGTGGACCCTATATTGATCCCTCTGTGAAAAGGAATAATCCTCTTAATCCTCAACCATAATTTTGATCATTCTCTGATAGTTCTACTTGGTTGATTTTTTTTTAGTTTTTTTAATGTCTAGTAACACATTTTACTATATTGATTGATGGAATTTTGTGTCCTCTCCTTTCCTTTCGTTATCTTTTCTATGTTACTTTATGATATTATTTATTTTTGTACTACCTTTTTTTATAATCACAAAAGGGGGATAAATATCATGGAATTATACTTCTTTACCTTACCATTGATATCACTCTTATATATGTTTTTTTCTCTTTGATGCCATTACTATTTAATTTAACTCTAAAACTTATAGAGAGATTATAAATATTATTTATTAATGTGAAATGATTGTGATGTTTATTTCATTCCACATCTAAGGATTGTACTGCATAATTCCATGTTTTTTTATCATAAAAAACGGGGAGATTGTTGGCCCATAGGAGACTGTTGGTCATCATCCCTAGTATTAGTAGTTTTAACAGTCACGAATCATGTCAATTCATATTAATCATGTCAACTCATATTAATCATGTACAAATATTTCAATAATAATTATTTGAGTTCAAATATGTGAAATTATGCCTATATATGTTCTCACATAAATTTTGTACATTATGTTTAAATTTATATTCTATGATAGTCCGGACAGAACTTATATACCAAGTATAATAGACTAACACCAACAAAAGTGATGAGATACTGACAATTTAGACAACCTACTATCATTATAAATGACCTACTAATGCATGTTTCTACAAATTCAAGGATTCACTAATAGTTAAAATGATTCACCAACTTATGGAAAGACTGACTGAATAACATAGCATGGGTATGAGTCAACGACATATGGAGAAACCAACTAATGAATCATCTAGAAACTACTTCAAATTTATTCCATTTTAAAATTATTTCTAACGGTCATATTTTGAGTGTTTTAATTTAACTGATTACTTTAATTCCTTTTTGTAGACATCGTAAATGAAGATGTCAAATATACGAGGTATTGTGTCTATATCAAATATGTACATTTTTGGGATGCACTAATATATATTCAAAGGAGTGTGCACGTAAGAATATACATGGAGAGACTCACAAAAATACATATACCAAAAAAGATACAAGAATACTTAATACAAACACCATACCAAAGAAGAAGAACGCATGAGGAATTCTTCATGCATAGTTGTTGTGAATCTGAGAGCATCCAATAATAAAATTTCTATCATCTCAGCAACATCCAAAAAAACCAAAGGAGAGGAAACTCTCACCATCCTAGAAGACTGAACATAGTTCTCCATGATACTATATTTTTAATGTTTATTTCTAGATGAGGACTCAGACATCAACACTGATACATCAAATAGTTAAGAGATGAATTGAATCACACTCAGAGCATATCTAATCCCATATTAAAATATTCTACTCAATTTTGTATCATTTAATTAAACTTTCAAGATGAGTGGGTGTCTGTACTAAAACACATATTATCTCCTAAACTAAACAGGGGGATACTAGAAATTCTTTAAAACCTATCTTATTACACTAGTTTGTCCCGCAAAAAATTATGGAAGAGTTCTTATGTGACATACTTGTTTTTTTCCAACATAGTACACTAGAATAGGTCTTGGGACATGGGCAGTCATGTGAAGAGTTGTTAACCCCAATCCAGGATGTGGATCAAGGCCTTATATATATATATATATATATATATATCTTTGTGGAAAGTTATCACAACGTGGAGTGTATTAGGTCTCATTATGATACTAAACCACTTGTTTTATCTAATGTTCCTTTAAATTTTATATTTCTATGTTTTAAATTATATTTTAGAAAACTAAATTTTACTTTGATTTTTAGTCATTGATAATAGTTATAACTATTTTTAATTATTAAAGTTGTTTCATAATTTGTATCAATATCTACTATTGTTATAAATGAGAATTAATCAATCATAGGAGAAACTAATTGAATAGTAAAACTATTAAAATTTTATTATATTGATTAACTGGAATATTTTATTTAAATTGGCGGAATATTTGTAAATATATTTTTTGACCTAATATTCTATTGGAAAACCATTCACCCCACTCTTGTGTGTCCTACTCTGACCAAAAAGATAACCCATGATGGTAAATCCAACATATAAGGTCACCCCATATAGATACATATACATATCACATCACACAAGGATCCAATTGGGCTTCCATACAATATAACCAATTCAGTCATACCATAATACATATTAGGTTTCCAACCAGAAACACACATTTTCCAAAACAAAATCCTTTCAAAATAATTAACACAAATATCACCATAGAGTTGGAAGTGCCAAACGTGACTTTTCCTTTTTGAATCTCATACCAATGAATTTCCAGGAAAGACTCTCATATCTATAGAGTAAAACATAATTTTATAAAATAAACCAAATAACCCTTTAAGAGACACAATCAACAAACACACACACAAAGATCCCAGCAAGAAACCCCTCCAATATTCCATTTTAAATCATTATTAAATAATAATATAAGGGAAAAAACATTTAGAAAACATGAACCCTTTATGAAACTATGGTTTTCATGAAAACACCAATTTAAACTAACATCTTCATTTGAGGGAATATCCATGTGTCCGCCAATTGCAACCATGGAAATCACCACATTTAATGGCACACCTAGAATCCAAGAGGACACTTAAAGACCATGTCCACAAAATCCACAATTTCGTGAAAAACACATCCAACCATACATATTATTTAGAAAATACAATGATTCCCCAATTAAACCATAATACAATATACAAAACAATTTAATACGATTGGAAAAGATATAATATGCCCAAACCATACACCCCAGACCATGTTCACAAACAAGAAATTACAATAAAAACATAATTAACAACAAAAACATTCATAAAAACACCCTAATTTCACTTTAAAATAACAAAGGCATCTCAAAAAAATAGTATAGGTGTCATAAACCTAGACATTGCAGAGAAATTACTTTGAAAAACAATATTTAACAATTTAATCACTTTCCAAAATTCTATAAGAAGTAAAATAAGGGTGAAATATAGGTAAGAATCATATTTCTAAATTTATTTTAAAAAACAAGAATCAATGGAAAAGCCCTAGGAATGAAAAACATGGAAACACGTAATGAAACCATGTGAAGATGGGATAAAACTCCATGGAGAGAAAGAATCGAACATTACTTATGATCTGCATGCCCAAGACACATGATACTCGAACCAAAGTAGCCTTCCCTAGCCCTAGGGTTCAACTAAGGGAGAAAAAAACAATAGGAAACCAAGGGATAGAGTTATGAGAGGAGAAATAGATGGAAAAATACAAAAAACTAAAATATTAACTTGGAATCAATGATTAAGAAGCATGGAGGTAGGATAAACAAGGGAGAAGGGGTTTTGGGTCCCCTTGGTGAACCAAAAATGAAGGGAAAGAGAGGGGATTGATTTAGGGTTAAAGGGTGGAGAGATGAAAAAATGGAAAACAAGTTTTTAATCACCTAGAACGACCACATGGTTTGACAAACCATGAAGTAACCATGAGAAACTGTCTTGCTACGGATGAATTAGTTCTTTTTTACTTGGGACATAATGCATAGCCATGAATATGCTATGTGGTTTGTTCTGTACAACATGCACCAGTGGCATGATCGGTCCACTCTATCTCTACTAACCATGTGGTAACTGGGATCCACTTGGAAAACCTCCCAAAAACTCTAAATACGAAAAGATTTAACTGGGGATAACACATGAACCTCAACTAAAAGATCCAAAACTATTTCAAGGATAAATATAGTAGTATCTGAGGTCGAGGTATGACAATTTTCACCACCACAAACACTTTCTGCCCCCAGAATGTCACCAAGTCAAAAGATGATCAGAATTTGATTCCATGCACAAACCAAATAGTGGAGAACCATGGCTCATGGGATGAACATACTGTCCAAAAGTCACACTGATTGATTCAATAAGAAACTGAAGCCCAATATTGATGAGAGAACATGATAGGGTTTTCCCCACCATAGAAATTAGACTATATTAACAACATAAAAACCCCAACACACCACCCCAAGGTGGGTGAAACATGGGAACTCTCAACTCTAAATTACCCAACATTTACCAACAACCAAATAGTTGCCTTACCACAACTAGAACTATAGAACTCTTAACCCGAACTTGACAAACATTCTTATCATGAGAAAAACAACTCCGCTCAAGGACAGACAACATCACCACCATAACTACGAATTTGTCACCCTAATCAAACACTCAAAACACTAGGGAAAACCATGAGAACAAATAAAACTAAAACCATAATTTGGACCACAACAACTACCCATCCTCATCACAAAAAACCAAATATCTCCCAAAGGATTACAATTATATCTAAAACAAAAAAATGCATTCATCCATGGGACAATCATCCCTAGAGGTAAACATACTATTCCAAAATCAACATATATAATAAAAAACAATCTTAGATTGCAGAATAACATGTAAATCACACTATTACTAAAATATGTGAACAATAAAAAATAGGAGGGAACTAATTAGGAAATAGAAAACAATGTCATACTTCTCGTACCCTAGGAAACTTCAAACTGTGTGTGAGATTCTCCCAGAGACCTGTGGTTGGGTATATGATGGATAAAACATCTCTTGTCTCACAATCAGGTAACCCATCTACTGATTAAAACCTCTTTTCGGAAAACAATTCTTGTAAAACATCCCAAAATGAAAAAAAAATCCACAATAGCAGCAGAACGTTGGGGGAATGCAACAAGACGACTTCCAATTCTAAAACCCACTACACTAGTGGAAGACCTAGAAGATTTTTGAAAAACCCAATGTCAAAACCAATATATATAACTTCTTATGGACCTGTTCCTATGTAATGAACCTCTATCCAGATGTGGAATCCTCATGAATGGAAACCACGGTTAACTACATCCCAAGAACTGAACCCACTAAAAATGCCTCATACACCAACCTCTCAAAATATGTTTCACTGGATGGGAGAACCTTTCCCCTAATCCATGGGTGAGAACTCTAAAGAAATGGTAACCGTAACTTTAATGTGGTTATCATAAATGTTTACTGACCATTGGCTTAACCAAATATCCCCAAACTCAACCACCTCCCTTAAATTCACCTCTTTAGGTTTAAACCATAGAGAAATGTGGCCTCCAACATTTACCATGTCACCAAAATTCCAACAATGATGGGACATAAAACCTCCAGTTGTCCAAAATGGGACCCTCAACAAAACCGAAACAGAAAAAACTTTAATAACTTTGATAGTTACCAACAATATGAAAGCACTATATTCTTCTTCCAAACCACTTCATTGTCTTTAACAATCCTTTATCACATCAAAGGACAAGAGAAACCCAAAAAGAACCAGAAACTGGGCATGGATCATTGATAAAAAAGGGAAATTTATTGGAAGCATAATCTGAACAGCATAGGGAACACACAACCAATACTAGAATAAAGCTAAAACACAATCTAAAAAATACCTTGAGAATGAGAGAACCATCCCGTGAGCCAAAAAAATACCAACATAACCAAAAGATCCATTTTAAAAAACGTCCATTTTAGTTTAAATTTTAAAACATCCTTCTAAAAATTCCAATTTCAAAATTCCAAAGTCTACTTTTCACAAATCCAAAACAACATTGTAAAAAAACCAATTTCCAAATACATTTTTCAAATAAAAATTTAATTTCAAATTCACTTTGGAAAAATACGGTCAAGCCTTTCATTATAATCGCCCACCCAGGGCATCCCATGAACCTTCACATGTGCATCCAAAAAATTCATATTAAAAAATACATGAACATTTTCCCCCATACATATTCCTTACATACCCATGCACATGTGTCATTTCATAAAGTGTACCAAGGGCGAGACCTCTCTTTTTCTTATCAAACCCAAACATCTACTAAATCATCCAAACCAAAACACTGTCTATTTTAATCCAACATTAACAAATCCAAAAACATATGACAGAAAACCATTTCCCTTTCAAAACCTCATTCATTTTTATAAATCATGCTTACACCATCATGAACCAAAACGTGACACAACCAGCAATGAAATATTGTAATCAGGAACTAGTGTATTTTACTAACCCGACAACATGGTAGTGGTCCATGACGTAAGTAATGAATAATACTAGGAGGACCTTAAACCAGGATCTTGGGATCCAAATGAGACACTACTCTATGTGAGGCCCCAATATGACAGTAGTTCACCTATATTATCATTCCTTAATCCAAAACCTCCCATGACAAAAGAAACAAATATCGTACTACCCCTAGTAATTTGATGATTGATACAAGTAATAGTTTGTGATTCTTTTCCAACTCCAACCTCTTGAGTCTTCGTAGTACTAATATAAATCTACGTGAAACCCCAAATATCTAGGGTCATCTCTGATACCATTTTGTCCGATACCAGCCTAGGTCAATCCTGAACCGGTCACCTGAGGCGGTCGACAACATGGACTAAAAGGCATTCCAGATCCCCACTGGCTGGAAACTTGTGTCGATAATCAAAATAAACAAGAAGGGACGATTTAATCCAAAAAAAGTAACCAGGACTATATAGATAAATAGAAAAACTGAAAATTAAGAAAAACTAACAACTAGTTATAAAAAAAATATTTTCTTTTCAATATACAGCTAATTAGGCTGAAAACTAAAACAAGGAAAATTAAACCACTACCATGATATGTCCATGTGACCTTTTGGTCACCACCATCCACATGAACAATCCTAATCTATCACCGAGCAACTAAATCAAGGACCTGAATATGAAAAAAAACCTATAACCAGTAAGATAATATTAGCGTGGGAACTGAAATACATAGTAGAAATGCTAAAGATAATCCAGTTAATATAAGTGTTTTATTTTCCCAAAATAGTTCATTGAATCTAGTTAGAAATAAAATTATAAATATATGTTTTTCATATTCTATTAAACAAATACAATTTTTTAGTTTAAAATACAACATAATGCTCTAATCATTTCCAAAACCAAATAGTATTTTATAACCAAATTCCAAAATTAGGGGTACCAAGGTTGTGAAAAAAATAAAAAGATAAAAAGTGGATGATAAAAATTAGCATAGAATATAAAAAAAATATAAAAATAACCATGGGAGATCCTAAACATTCCTAGAAGTCCAATAGACATACTCAGTTCAGAACCACCTGTCGGCGTATGGTGGAGCCCCTGAGTCAATAATGAACTAGAAGCTCTATCATAGTCTCACTAGTGGATCACCCCTCATGGTCTGTCTACTAGTACAGGAGGGTACAAACACATCTAATCAGGGCTGGTAAGCAACCATCACTCAACCATCTAAAATATTCCCAGGAACCCATAGTGCTAAAAATGATATTGTTGAAGGCCAACTCACATGTGACTCACAGTACATGTCACCACCGCACTTGCCTACCCCAAAATTGAAACCAATATACGATAAAACATGAAGGGAAATACCTCCTATAAAGTGTCCCCATATTCATAAATATACATTTCACACAAAATAAGGTGCCAACTAGGTCGTCATACCATATAAACATTTTAGTCATTTTATAAAACGTTTTAGGTTTCCAACCTGGAACACACATTTTCCAAAACACAATACTTTTCAAAATTAACACAAACACCACCATTTAGTTGGATGTTCCAAACAAGCCTTTACCCTTTTAAAAATCAAACAAAAAAATTTCAGTGAATGTCTCTCATAACTCTACAGTACCACATGATTTTATAAAAGAAACCAAACAGACCATTAAGCCAAACATTCAACAGACACACACACACACACATATCCAAAAGGGAAACCAGTCCATGATTCCTATTCAAATCATTTTTAAAATCCATAATAAGGGTCTAAAAATATTTAGAAAATAATAACCATTTATGAAACTATGTTCTTCATGAAAACTCGAATTTATTGTACCATCTTTATTTTAGTTTACATCAATGTGTGGACCTAGTGTATGCATGGACGTGCCAATATCCAATTGCACACCAAATACCCAAGAGGACACTGAAAACCCATTTACTCAAAAAATATTTTTCCTTAAACCCACATTTAACCGTCCACATTATTTACTAAACACACCCCCCCCCCCCCTTAAATCATAAAACCCTTTCCAAAACATTTTAATACAATTGGTCAAGCTATAAGATTTCCTTACCATAAAACCAAACCTACTTCACAAAAAATTAATTACAATCACAACATAATTAAAACGAATTCATTTCATAATAAACCAAATTTCCCTTTTAAATGAACTATGTAATCTCATACAGACACTCTAGTTGTCCTAAGCCTAGACATTTTCCACAAATCACAACTATTTTTATCAAGTCAAACCAATTCCAAAATACTATAAGATGTTAATCAAGGGATCCATAGTGGTGAGAATAATATTTTTAAATTTATATAAAACACCAAGAATCATAGGAAAAACCTTTGGAAATAAAAACATGGGAACCCCTACTGAAACCATGTGCAGATGGGATACAACTCAATGGAAAGGAAGAACTGATCCTGCAGATGATCTGCACAGCATAACCCCAAGAAAATCAAACCGAATTAGTCATACCTAACCCTATAGTTCGACTATTAGAGAAAAACCAAAAGGAAAATCGATGGATACAAGTATGAGAGAAGAAAGTGGATAAAAGTACAAAAAACCTAAAATCTTACCATGAAATAAAAGTGGAATCACCCTAGGGGGAGGAGTACCAAGGGAGAAGGGTTATTGATACCCCTTGGTGTGCCAAAAGTGAATGGAATGATAGGGATTTTATTTAGTGTTTATGAAGGGGTATATGGGAAAGGGGAAATAATGTTTTTAATAGCCTGAAACAACCCCACGGTTTGGCCACATGGTTTGACAAACTGTGAGGAGCTCTCAGTATACAGATGGATTAGCACACAATTACCATGGACATACCGCATGTCCATGCCTAGGCTATGAATTTGGTTCTATCCAACATTTACCAGTGGCATAACCAGACTGCAAAGTCTCTGCTAACCGTGTTCCACGTGGAAAACCTCCTGAAAACTCAAGACCAATTTTTTTTCCATGGCTCAAACATGAACCTCAACCAAATGATCAAAGACTAATATGATGATAAAATTAAAGAGTAAAGGAGGTTAGGTTATGACACTATGGCTCATTATTAGTGTAATATTCTTTATTCTTGAATATTAAAATTTACTTTATAAATTAAATGTAAACTTTCATTAAAAATATTTTTTTGATGATATTTTTATTTAATTAAAATTCACGCTTATTTTAATTCAATAATTTTGGTTCTTCAGTCAAAATATTTTATTTAATTTTAATACCAAAAAATAAATTAATTAAGTAATTTAAATTAATCACAAAATTAAATTAATTTCATATAAAATTACAAAATTAAATATTTTAAACCAAAAAATTATATTTATTAAATTTAATTTAAAATCAAAAGTAAATTAATTATTTTAAATAATTTTTTATTATTTAAAAAATTAAATCAGAATGGAAAACCCTTTACAAGCCCTTGGCGGGGTGAGCCAAACTTGGATAGACCCATTCCCAGTGCTTCCGAACCTTTGTAATTATATTCTGGGCCACCCACGGGTCTCTGTAGTGGATCAGGAGGAGTTACCTCACAAATAGGTCACTGGTGGGTTAACTGTCTAGTTGGGAAGTGAAGGAAGAGATCAATAGAGTAGTGGATTGGATTTATAAAGGATTCGGGTAGGCTTGGAAGGATTAGAAGATGCATCATCCTTGATTTGGGATGACTGGTGCATGGTGGCAGGCCACAACAATGAGGTCCAACCAAGGTGGAGGAAACTTGATGTAGGAGCAGAGAGGTTGGTTTGGCCTACATAGTGGAGTTGTCCTACTTGAGAGTAGTAATGGTGTGGTATGGAACACTTACCAGAGTTGGTAGGGTGTTAGTTTTCAGTGGCTAATCGAGGATCCTAACAGCCATTGTGGAGATGGACGATCCAATCGTGGTGGTAGAGGGATGTTCTATCTAGGTATTACGGGTTCCGTGGGAATTCAGACCAGCTTCTCTGAATTATGATATCTGTTTTTATAGGTGGCACCATCCAATTGGGTTGATGCAATGGAGAAACTTTTCATGTCATATTCTAATGGGGAGAACATGAAATTTCTGTGCTCCACGCCAGGGATTTGACACATTTTCCTTCGGGCCATGTGCGCTGGGTTGCAAATCAAGGAGAAGCGTCGAAGCCAGGACACACCGGTCGAGGTCAAGGTCCAAGGTTGGTCTCGACGTCGATGTTTGAGGGATATTTGGTACATTTTATATCAGGTAAGGAGAGGTACAATTTGAAGTTTTTGTTTTTGTTCTCCCAATAATGGATAGCGATGAAGATATTACATACATGTTTATTTGAAGTATTTGGTTTTTCCATTATTTTGTTCTAAAACATTAAACATTGTTTTATGAAGTTTCCAGTGGTCCATTTATAGGAATTAATATATAGTTTTGTTGCATTATGAAAATTCAAAGAGTTTTTTTCATGGTATTTGTAGGAAAAGTTCCACTTGATGTCCATGTTCTTCTTGATGTATCATAGAGGTTCCATTAATTTTTGCAGTGAAACTATGACTTGATGTCCAAGTTCCTCTTGATGACGACTAAAAGTTCCACTAGTTTTATCAGTGAAACATTCAACTGATGTCCATTTTCCCCTCAATGTCCACTGGATGTTTGAGTGGAATTTTTAGTGGAAGTTTCAGCAGAAGTTCCATTGAAAGTTCCTCAATGATCAACTAGATGTTCCACTCAAACTTTCACTTGAACTTCCATTTGAACTGCTGCTGAACCATCCACTTGAACATCCACAACAACATCAAGTATATCATCCACTAGAAAATCCACTTGAACTTCTACTGGAATATTCAAGGGAACTTCCATTGGAACATCCACTGGAACTTCTAATTGAACATCCACTTGAACTTCAAGAAAAAAATCCACTGAAACAACCACCGAAACATCAACTCAAACATCCACTGAAACTTCCACTATAACATCTATTTGAATATCCACTGAATCTTACACTGGAAAATATATTTTATGAATATTTTTAGCTATCATTTTAGAAAAATAATTTTATAGTATATATATATATATATATGAATTTGTAATTAATTATTATTTATTTACATTTCTATTCATATAGATTAGATATTTTCAAACAGATTAAATCCTATTGTAATGTAAATGCACTTTTCTTGAACTAATGTTTTTTCTTGTAGGGTGTTGAAATGAGGTTGATGATGATGTTAATGTTGTAGCAGCTTCAACTAAACCAAATTTAAGGATAGAGATCAAGTCACTTAATGAAGCACAATGTTTTCATGTCACGTATGTGGGATTAAATGGGCTCAGTGTACGCTGATAATACTATAATAAAAGGAGAAATGACAAATCAATTGTCATATCAAGACTTTATGAATGTAGTAAAAATAGTTCATTAGAAGGTTGAAAAACTTGATAGCATGGTGAAAAACCCTTGGGTTGAGACACATACATGATTCCTAGTTAGAATGAGGGTTAGTTTATTTTCATCCGGCCAATAGGCATCTACTATATTTTTTGAAGAGAATAATCATCCCATGAACATGCATGAATCAATTCATATGATGAGGTCCCAAAGAAAAATAATTGAAGTAGAAGCAGTTGAGTTAGATTTGAATGCTTCATTGGGTATTAAAACAAATGATTCTTTCTCATTGGTGATGACTATTTCATGGGGAGAGATGTTATTGGGTACAAGAAGATTCATCAGTTGAATTTTTTATGGGTCAAACCATAAAGATATTTTCTTCATGATGATGCATGTTGCATGTTAGAATACCGGGAAAGTTAAATTTAGGAAAATCCATCATTTGTTTATAATATACAGTTTGACATGAATTGGAAAATTAGCAATATTTTATGCGGTGGTCCAGAAATGTGATCAGATTATGATTTGTTTTTAGATGTTGGTGTGTTTTACACCTCTTTCAACAATAAAAAAGAGTACATGCCATTATGTGTTTTTCTGGGGTTCCATCATCATTGGGAGATTTTTGTGTTTGGGGATTCTTTGTTATGTGATGAAACCATGACTTTGTTTTATTGGTTTCTTTATAAAGAATTACAGGTGAATAACATAAAGATTCCTCAAACAATTTTCACTCATCTAGATGCAGCTATGGGAGAATCTATTTCTAAAGTTTTAGTGGGAACACGAAATTTCCTTTTTTCGTGGCATTGATGCAAAATAGCAATAAGAATTTAGGTAATTAGATGAATGAAGGATCTAGTTTTCTAACTATTTTTACAATGTTCATGTTAAAATAACTTGATGAAAATCAGTTTGATGAGGAGCTGTCCTACCTAATAAAATAACATAGGGATGGAGAATCATAGTGGCGAGATGATGTATTTGAATTGAAAGAAAAGTGGGAGCATTGATTTTTTAAAGATACTTTCTCCTAGGTTATTCGCAACACTCAATTAAGTTAATGTTTTTAGGGATTTATTAAAGGTTGTGTTCAATGGAATTTAAGTGTTGTTGATATCTTTATGCAGTTTGAGCTCTTGTTGTAAAAAAATTAATATCATGAAACAATGGTAGAATTTGAGATATGAGATATGTTTCCTCATAATCATTACCTTTACTATGAATTGATTTTTCAGGTTTCTACTAGATATAAAATTATGTTATTTGATTAATTTTATCATGAATATTAATTGATTGGTTCTTGTTTTTTGATATCTTATTTTGAAATTGGAGTTCAATTATTTAATGTTATTAGAATGGTTCATTGTGAAGATCAATTATGTGTATCATATGAAGCTTCAAATGACATTGTTAAATGTTCTAGTGAAATATTTCAATCCATTGGGTACATTAGTTATTTTTTTAAAAAAACTTTTGTTTGTATTTATTTGAGATCAGTAACTGAAAAATATACTTTTTGGAGATGGAGACAACTAGATATAAATATTGGGATGTTCAAAGGATCATATGTTTGAGTTAATTTCTAATATAAAATCTATTGTAGAAAATTGTTACAAATAATTTACACAAATGATAATGAATTAAATTACCAAATATTGTGAGGCAGATGCGGGTTATGACAATGCATTCTTGAATTTCATCAATTTTTCAAAAGAGTTTTCTATCATAAATACATCGATGAATAAATTTAATTGTTGTGATAGTTAAGACAAAAGTTTAAGATAAGATTCTTTTAAAAAGATACCAAACAAGAAAAGGGGAGATAGATTGAAATTATTTTTAGACAATAGTTGTGGAAAGGTGAATCAGTTGTATAAAAAATTATGCATACTGCTATGATGACGATATGATTTCATTTTATGATGCATTATATTTATAATAGTAGTTTTATCATTGTTAATATATTATCTAATATCATTATTCATTGAACCAAATGATTCATAGAGTAAGAAAGATCAGATTTTTGGGATGGATCTAGAAAAATAGTTTCACATGTAATTCTTTATGAGTATTATTTTCAATAACAAGTTGAAATTCTGTACTTTTTCTTTTGCGGGAAGATTTTTTCACCAATTTGGAACTTTATCATGGGAGTTAGAATGTTGGAATGGATTTTGAAGAGGCCGAGAAATGTAGAAAACATTGGATGGGATTATTTTTTAAAATTGTAAAGACTTAATTGAAGAACGTAAAGGATTCAACATTTAATAGTCCAGTTTTAGTGGTAATGGATAGAGAGTGGGATTGGGATATTTCACGAAATTATAAATGTGTTGTTTTCATTTTTTCTATATGGAAATATAATGATGTAAGAAATCTATGTTCTACTTTTCTATATGTATTTGTTCTTTTAGTATGTGGTAGTATTTTACAGTCAAATTTTTGTTGTAAGTGATTGGGATTAGGATACTTCAATAACTTGTAAACCTATTATAAGGATTTTTTGTGTATTAAACTATGAAGATGGGATAAATCTTGGTTCTAGAATACTGTATGCATTTTTTCTTTGAGGAAGAGATTAATCCAGGTTCTTGAATCTGGATGAACAAATCTAAAAGACTTAGTAAGAGTTATTGCATCATCGGGATAAGTCATTCCATATAGATACTCTCCATCTTATGATGAAATCCAAATGTTTTCCAAACATAACATTACTATAAACAGTAATGATAATATCCTTAAAGTGTGAATATAACTATTCATCAACTTACTAAATGAAATTTTCATCATTATATCTAACAACAAAAAGAAATAAATTCCCACAGAAGAAAATCATTCCCCTCATAAGAAGATAATATTCCCACTATATTGAAAATTCATACATAACTAGTCATTCATTTACAAAATTCACATAAATACAATTGAAATTAATAACTGAAAATATAAACCATTGAAATTCCTAACAATTGAAATTAGAAGCAGTAAATATACACCAACGACCAACACAAAATATAAACCATCAAAATTACCATAACAAAATATAAAGCATTGAAATAACCAATACCAAAGATAAGCCATTTCAAATTTTGACACCACTTTTAAACTAATGTAATTACCAACAAATATTATAACAGAAAATAGTAATTACTAGTATAAAATATAATCCATTGAAATAACCAACATCAAATATAAAACCATTTAAACTTCCAACACCACCTTTAAATCATCTACAATTAACAAGAGAAGTTATAAAAGAAAAACAACAATTACCACCAACAAATATACACCATTGAAATAAAAAATAATTAAAATAAAACCATTACAACTGCAAATACAATGTTTAAACCCACTATAATTACCAACATAAATTATAAAAGTAAAACTTCAATTACCATAAGAAAATATAAATAATTGAAATTACAAAAACCAAATATAAAACCATTTTAATTATATTAGAAAAACAAATAATGAAATATTCATACGAATAAAAACAAACCATTATTAAAGTGTGAATTACAAAAATTTAAATATCTAAGAACATTCAAATATTGGGACCAATAATAGCCATTAATGTGTGCTGTATAAGTTTTGGAAACATTCCAAATCGTTGTAATTATACTTTGAGGTCAGGTCCATTGTACCCGACTGTTAAACTTTTTATACTCATTATTACCATATTGTTTCCACATGACAACACCTAATTCTATATGAGGATTCTTACTAGTTTTATGTAGGTTCTATAAGGAAACAGTGATTCATATTCCTGCACATGTCACCATCCTAGTCTTGTGATAGGTTCTTTTTATACTCTTGATATGTTTCCAAATTTTCAATGTGATAGCAATCTATTAACCCATAGTCTAATGTTTCATCCACCAGTTGGGGACTGTCTTCCACTATAAATGGTAGTGATGGAGTAGTAAACTCTATGTATTCAGGTATACATTGTCTAATGAATTGTTCAATAAATATTTTCTCCAACTGTCATATAAATTGTATTTAGTAATTTGGTGTTTATTAAAATGCATTAGATATAAAAGAGGGAATAATTTACAATTTAAAAAGCATATTGCTGGTAAAAATCAATTTCAGTAGCACCCATGCAAGGTTGTATGGATTTATGGTAGCTGAAATGTTTTTTTTTCAATATCAAAAATAAGTAAAGTCCAGTGGAGATTATCTATGTTGAAGGGAATGAAGTCTTTTCCATTCAACATCATTAATTCTATTATTTATTTATCTATCAAAATCTCTTTCAAAATTTTGATTTTCCATGATTTAATACTCTATAAAAATGAATATAGTGAGAAGAAATATTAATTAATATATGTAAAACATCAATAACATATATAATATTAGACTCACCAACGCAACACTAGTAATCATATTTGATTTATTATCGAAAATTCAATCCATCTTCCCTATTTGACACAAGTTTTTGATAAGTTGAGTACAAACATATATAACATGATATCAATAAAAAAAAGAATAGAAGATGTGATTTGAATAGAATATTATTTTATAGTAATCTTGGTAAAATTAATCTCACCCTGCTACTTGTCATGATTTTGGTGAAATGTTGGAAAATTTCATCTAATCCAACAGAATACATGTTTTTCTCAGCTTCCCATACATATTGACTATATTATAATTATAGAAACATATATTAAAACAAATAATTTTTAGGGTAATTGAATATAAATCCTTGAAATGAAGGAAATACATACAAGCCTGGTTCCATCTGGGGAATCTTTTTCTGCATCTCATAAACTATTTTCTACAGGCATCTACTCTGCCTGACTAATTTAGATATTCCAAGAAGACCTGTAATAGGTTTTTTGGTTTTGTTTTCATTGAAACACTACCAACCACAATTATTTTTTCTAGCTAACTTTCTTGTTTTACTTATTTTATTCCTACTGTTTTTATTCTTCTTGTGTATCGAGATTGATAATGAAAAGAGGAATCCAATTTCTTCTACTTACTATCTCTATATATCACCTTTTATAACATCCATATTGTTTGGTGACTCTCGATTTATATCTATCTAGTTTGGCTAGGATTATGTACAGGTGTCGTTTGTTCAACATCTTCTTGTAGTTGATCTTCAGACTCTTAAATCCGAATTTCCTTGGAAAATAGTTACTTGTATTCCTTCTTCTGTTCAACTTAGGTGGGAGATGCGGGTTTTTTAGGAGGACTCTGATGAATTATATCTTCAATTGTACCCTCTTTCTGGGTTTCCTCCTTAACAAATTGACTATTTTCAGCACTACCTTCTCTTCTAATTTCATCACTGCTAGCAATCCGACTTACTAAAAACTTTAATATTTTAAATTTTTGGGCCTGTTTTGTAAAAATTATTTCCATTTTATGAATTTATCATTTCAGAGCTAAATTTTATTTTATATGAAATTTTATTCTATAATCCTCGGTTTCCCCCATTTCCTGTTGTCCAACAGAAGCTTCCACAACTATTGTTCTCTTAAATATTTGGAGCTTCTTTAATTGTTGGTGGCTCCCCCTCAGTTTTTCATTCTTTTTTTCTATAATATTTTTTTTTGGAATATTCATGGGTTTTAAAACCATAAAATTAATTCTGTTAAGTGGTACACTTACCTCTGTAGTTGGAACTTGATGTATCATCATTTTCCTTAAAGGAGAATCAATATAAGAGAGGCTCCAATTTGTGAAAGGTGAATTGGATTCTTGTTCATTCACTTTCACTATTCCCATTTGTTCAAAAAACCAACACTACAATAACAAGAACCATATGAAGAGTATAATATACATTTAATTAAAAATAAATATTAATCCTTACCAATAAAGATATAATTTCTCCCGTAAATCATGTGCAGTGCGTGTGAAATTATTTAATTGTTCTAATTAATTGTTGGTGTATTGAATGATACCACCTTAATGTTCTCATGTCTCTTATAGAATTCACATAATTGATAAAACCCAAACTTTAGTAAGAACCTATAGTAGGGAAGAAACAGTTACACATGTGTATAAATATTGATGTACTGGTGTGTCAAGATGATGGGGTTCTTTGTCTCCCTTTATTGTTTCTAAAAGGGAATATTTTATCACCTAAAGTGTTAAAAAATTGACAAAAGATTGAAATCTCTTTAAATATAGTGATTCCATAATTGGTTTTAATGAGTATGATTCCTCAATTTGTATTAGACCTTCTGTTATTGCAATGATCCTTTGGATATCATCTTCAGTGAAATGTATTTCCCCTTAACTAAATCAAAAAGTTTTCGTTTAAGGATTGTAGTTATCCAATACATACATAATAGAATTATCATATATTTTTTCAATATAATTATATTATTGTATTGGATATGATTGCATCAATTATTTTTACAAATAGAGTATTGGGAAATCATTTCTATGACCATGTTTATTTAATTATAATTTTTTGTAAAATTCTTTATAAAGAGGTAAAATTTGACCTAAAATGATAACATGAAAATAGAAATTATAGAATTATTAGGGTAATTCAAAAAAATTCTAGAATTGATGTTTGGAAAAGTCTGTTGTCAACTGAAAATTTAGTAATGTTCAACTAGAAATTCCAGCGGATGTCCCACTGGAAATCCCACTGGAAGTCCCACTAGATGTCCCACATGAAATTCCTCTAGAAAATCCTATGGATGTTCCACCAGTCCAATAAGAATTTCCAATGGATTTCCCATAGAATCTACCAGTGGAACATCTAGTGGAACTACAAGTGGATCATTGAGTGGCACATCCAGTGTAACTTCCAATAGAAGTTCCAGTGAAACATCCGGTTTAAATTCCAGTGGAAAATTAAAAGAAATAATTATGGAAATTGTGACACATACGTATTATAAAAATTATTGAATTTTTCATTTGAAAATTTCAATGGGAGTTTGACTGGGAGTTCCACTAGAAGTTCAAGTGGATGTTGTAGTAGAAGTTCTAGAGGAAGTTTGAGTAGAAGTTCTTATAGAAGTTCCAAATGTATATTTATAAAAAATATTATTGTTAGATACAATTAAAATAAATACTCATTTCAATTTTTACACATATTTAATATAAATATAAATGAATTTAACATTTGGATAAATATAATAATTTTCATATTTATTTAATTTTCGAAAACCCCAATGGAAGTTCCACTATGAGTTCCACTAGGAGTTCTAGTTGGAGTTCCAATGGAGGTTCCAGTGGATGTTTCACATATTTTTTATAAAAAGGAAATAATAATTGAAATTATTACACATATTTATTATAAAAATCATTTAATTTAGTATATCAAATTGTTTAATCATTTATATATTGAATTAATTTTCCTAAACCCCAATATAAGTTTCACGAAGAGTTCCACTAGGAGTTTCACTGGATGTTCTAGTGGAACTACCCCTAGAACATCCACACCACTATTGTAATGTATATTTATTAAACTGGTATTATTTTTATATATATTTAAATGAAATAATCATTGAAATTTTAAGAAATATTTATTATAAAAAATGATTGAATTTATCATTTGTAAAAGTATAAGAATTTTTATATTACATTACTTTTCAAAACACCGAATGGAAGTTTCACTGGGAGTTTCACTGGGATATACAATAGGATTTCCATTGGGAGTGCCAGTGGGAGTTCTATTGGAAGATACATTGGAACTACCACTAGAACATCCACACTAAAACTAAAATATATATTTCAAAAAATTATAATTTTGTTAAATATAATTAAAATAAATACTAATTGCTATTATTACACATTGTTATTATAAAAATGATTAAATTTATAATTTGGAAAAGTGTAATCATTTTCATTTGGAATTAATTTTCCAAAATCCCTTTGGAAGTTCCACTAGGAATTTCACTAGGAGTTTCATTGGAAGTTCTAGTAAAACTTCCAACGGAACATTCACACTACCACAAAAATAAATTTTTTTAAAAATGAAAATATTTTTTAATATAATTAAAATAAATACTCATCAAAATTTTGACACATATTTATTATAAAATGGATTGAAATTAACATTGTAAAAGTATAAGTATTATAATATTGAACTATTTTTCCAAACCCCCAATGAACATTCCACTGGGAGATTCACTAGGAGTTCAACAAGGAGTTTCACTATGAGTTGTAGTAGGAGTTCCAGTGGGAGTTCTATTGGGAGTTCCAGTGGGATTTACACTAGGATTTGCATTGGGAGTTCCATTAGATGTTCAACTATAAGTTCCTATGAAAATTACAGTAGAACTCCCACTAGAACATCAACACTATGAAATGATTTAATGTGTTACTTGTTGTTGAATATTTTGGTGGAGGTGTCAGTGCATGTTAAAGTGGAACCTGCAGAAACCACTAGGAGATGTTTAATTAAATCCTATGGTGAGAAACAATATACCATAAAATTTAATTTTAAATTAATTTATAGACAAAAAATATTTATAGAAAACAGCTCATGACACTATAGTTCTAAATCATAAATCGTAATAAAAGAAATGGAATACCTATTTTGAAGTACATATTTCAGAAAAAAATAACTATGTAATAACAACTTTGTCAGAAATTGATACTTTTTTGTACCAAAATGACTATAGTAATGTGAGAAGAAACCCCACAGGAGTCAAGGAGCTATCGGATAAAAAACGTGCACCTTTTCATTTTCTGAAACTTGTGGGCGACGTAATAATGCTTTTCGATGGAGTATTCACCGCTGTTGTACTCATTAGATTCCTATTTTTTGTTCCCATAGTATTCCAATTCATTTTAGTCATCTTAGATCCATATTTAAGGGTGGTATCTTAGGGTTTCTTCACCATCTCCCCAGCCAAGGAGCAGTAGACCCATCTCAAAAAACACAATAGAAAATCTATCTGCACATTCAAATCGATGGATTGCGGTGTATGACAATCTGATGGCTAGAAATACAAATGGAATCATCTTCTCATCCGAAGGGTGTAATGGATATTCTAGTTAAAAACTAGAACCATAGATGATTCTTATCCAGACCATAGTGGGATCAAATAGTTAGGGACCATGGGGTCCCACCCCCTTAACAAACAATTTTTTTGCGACCCGTCATTTACATGGGTCAATCATTTTTCATAACTTTTTTTTTGTTCATTATGTGTGATCCAAAATCTCTCTTTCAATTATTTCTCAATCCTATCAAATAGTATAATCTTCATATTAATTACTTTTTAATTTACTTAAATAATATTAATTAATTAATTAATTTCCCTTCTCAGATATTCCCAATCCATCACCAAGAATTCGGTTTCTCTGAATGTATTTGATCATTTAAATAAATATATATTATTCATTTTAACATGTAATAAAAGAGTTTTCAATCCACATTCAGAACATCATATGGTCATAACATTTTTATCTAAAGTAATACATGAAGTCATTCTATGACATTGGTATTGGAATGACGCCAACATTTAAACATAATGAAAATTTAATTTTTCTTGACTTAATGATATCACACATTAATATGATAATAAGTGAATGTACTTTTCACAGAACTAATTCCTTAAAAGATGGGATTTTGAAAAAAAATCACCAATGATCGACATGAACTCATCGACAATATAAAATCCCTACCTAGTATAATCCAAGGATCCCATTTGAATAATTTTATCCACAAAAATAAAACCATAAATACATGGTTTGGTATGAATCACCACTTGAAATACTCTCATCATTGTTGATATCTACTCAAATAATCTAACGCCTAATTTCTCTAGATCATCCTTAAGCACTTCATGCTGTTGTGGGAGCGCCAATCATCGAAATATAGGTGCTAACATAGAGATGCAATGATTCCTTTGACGTTATGAATGTCACCAAGTTTCCTTTCTTTTGATGCATGAGAGGTGGATAAATCCAAGATCCTAGATCCAGATCCTATCTCTCTAGAGTGAGGGAGAGATAATAATAGAGATAGGTTGTCAATAATTCATGGAAATAACCTCTCTTTATCTATTAACAGCATGTTTAGAAATTGCCCGAAAATTCCGCGCGACCTCTAAATATTAAACACACTATATAAATAATATTTTTCATATTAAAATGGGTCACAAATATCATTAAATATTGTTATAACATTATTTAAATATAATTAATATAGTTCATGATAATACCTAATCCATAAACTAGACTCTTCTTTCATGAATCTATTATGTCAAGCTTTAATATTTAAACTCAAATCCGTTCAAATAATATTTATATATATTTACATTGAAACATGTAAATAAATTTAAAATATAAATTTAATAAAAATTATTATTAACTTGAATAAGATTAATTAATTTATTTATTTAGTGATCATATCGCCTTAGACAAAACCTGAACCCTAGTGGTGGGTCCCACAATGTCCAATATACAAATTCAAATGAATAGAGAAGATTAATGAATTCACTATTATGTGTGACCCTGTAGGACAATATCTCAATAATAGTGAATACAATTCATAGACCAAGAGTGGGATATTAAAACCCATTATATCCCCTAAAGAGAAAATAATAGTCATACAAATGACAAACAACCTATGAACATGAATTGTGTGATATAATTTTTTTGTCTTTCATATCACATAAATTAGGATGCACACCCATTTCATCATCCTATTATTGATTTATTATTTGAAAATCTAACAAGATGGATTAACCATCAACTTCCATGGCCATGGTTTTATGAAGGTACTTCCATCCCAATAAACGAGGATTGATATATATTAATAACTTAACCATGAAGATAAAAATAATTTCTTTATAATTCAACATATTCAATACCACCAATGATACATCCAACACATTCTTCCTCACTATGTTTTTTTTGTTTCATCAATGTACATGATCAAATGAAAAGCATTTGTAACATTATCAAGTTAGGATTCTGTTACACATGTCCATTGATAGGAAAATCCAATGACACTCAAAATATGTGTTGATCCTATTGTAGGGTCTATCCTCATGATCTTACTAAAATAGGACTCGAATTTTGATCTTCATGAGAAGAAGTATCATTGCTAATGAGCCCCCAAGACCTGATAGTAAAATATCTATAGTGTATAGTCAGAATGATTATTCTATACCATATAAAAAATATTTATGGTTAATTTCATAGTATATTGAGATTCCATTATATAATGGGACCTTCTATAGCCTTTTTATATAAAAATAAACTATGTACATTAAATTTAGAATTATGGGAACAAAAAATTCTATGCTATAATAGTAAGAAAACATCAAGTATATCTAATGGTATACATGATAAGGTAATCTGAAAAACTGCATAGTTGGTTATATGACACCCACTATTATTATATAATTATTATATGAATGTCAAAAAAATTATAGTATTCTTATACTATATATAAAAAGGTTATATCATATACCTTTACAAACAAGCCATTAAAACCAATGATAGTGGAAGAAACCTAATGATGAAAAATAAATATATATCAAAATAAATAAAAATATTTATTCAAAGAATGGAAATAAAGAAGGAAAATATAATTTCATGAGAGGTTGCCTAAAAAGGATACCCATATTATTGATGGATATTTGTGAGGGAGATGATAAAAATATAGGAATATTACTGATAAATACATGGCATGGTTACAATAACAAATAGAACTAGTGAAGAATAATAGAAAAGAACTTTTGGATTCTTATGATAAAAATTATACTATGAATAAGGTTACAATACACAAGAAGAATTCATAGAATTTACAAAAAAAATATTTAGTCTCACGTCTAGAGATACTGGAATTTTCTAATAAGTTATAATAGGAATAGAAAAATGAAAGTGCACTACTTCCTAATGTTATAATCCAATTCCATAAAAATGGAATGATGCCGAATTCAAGATTTTCATATTGTCCTTAAATAAAAAACTTAGAAAAGTCCAGGATGGAAAAATCATGATGATTTTTTATGAATCTAGATCATAATTGGAAGGAGTTTCTCAGTTGATAGGTATATATCATCCATGTTTACCTAACTAAAAATTCATTGAAGAACAACCTTATTCCAAATTATATTTTGTGTTCGATTATTCTGTGAAAGGGAATTGTTTGTGAGGAATACTTTTAGGGGGATTCATAAGGACATTAGTGCTGTAAAACTTTATACAACACTCATGAGGATATATATTTTGGAGTTCATTTTTTAAATTTCTATTAAAATAGTACTTGAAATTCATTTTTGATGAAATAAAATCATGATAATGAAGATGGATTAATTTCATCTCTCTAGAGGATAAAGGTCAAAAAATAATCAAAATATAATATCTCAACAAGTATAAAATTAATATTTGATGTTTTTGTAAGGTATTAATCTGGTGAAACAAAATTTTGAAATTTATGTATGAAAGTAAATATGAATATTCTAATATTACAATATGAATAAAAATTCCAAATCAGAAGGATAGAAACTAATATTTGGATGAAAAAATTAATATTAATTCATAAGATGGGCATCACATTATTGTAATTAAATGTAACTAATTTTATTTTTTAAGATAAATTTAGAATATTAGTTGAATAGATTTTGAACAACTCCTGAAATAAGGTTTCAGAGTTGGCATTATATTCTGAAATATCTATGTACTGATTTGTTTTCAAATTTGATAACTCATGTTTTCAACACTATGTTAGCACATTTAGACTCATAATGGATTAATTAATTACTCATTTCTTCTAAAAGGTGATGGTCTACCTATCTCATTCAGATTAATTTGAAATTATGATAAGGGGATATATTTTAAAATGCAGAGACTAAATGATAAAAGATGAGCTGTTCAGTTATTATAGAATGAGATGAGTTGAATTATCTCCCATATATATATCATTGGTTTTATTATCAAGTATGAGGGTAATGAAAACAATGAATTTTACTATAAAATGGGCATCGAAAAAAATCCAATGGGGGAGATTGAGGAACCCAAATTATTGAATGTTATATTTTTTTGTCAATAAACTTAATTAATAAAAGTCCAATATGATTGAAATTGAAAATTTTTGTTCTTACATTGAAATGTTAATTAAAATTATTCTTAAGTTTTAAATGATGTTTTTATTTAAAGAGTTTCATTTAATGAATAAAAATATTACATAATTATTTTTAAGTTATTTTATTGACAATTACAATTGTCAATGTATGACATGTTGTTTACAACATTATTTGGAAGATTTGAGGATACATCCATAATGAATTTATTATTTCATGAATAATTATAATGATTATTGAGTTGGTCTTAAGTTGTCTGACTTGTGAAAATATGGATGCACATTTGGTAAAAAAATAATTTAAAGAATAATTTTAACTGCCCTAAAAATATAGTTTATTGGTTCTGTTTTAATTTATGATTTAATTGTGAATAATAAGTTCGTTTTTTGAGTAGGATAGATATTGGATTTATATGGAATGTGCATAAGAGTTTTTGATGTTGTTTATTAAAGTATTATGCAACTCACTACCAGCTTTCATGGGAGGACTCTGTCCACGGATGAGGTGGGAAGTCACCTCCCTATCCAGCTGGGGTAGCTGAATAGGTGTTCTTGGAGGACCTACACAATGGTTCATGAGAGTGGAAGATCTACCACCATGTGGGGAAGCATGACATCAGATAGGAGCACAAGAACTAGGTGGTTCCATTACTATATTTTTTCTCATAAAAAATTATAGATGGTCAATGGTGTGCCTGGTATTATAAGGAGGTGCTCAAATGATTTTCATTTTAGTGTGGGATTGAGTTACTATAGATCCAATGGTATAACAACCGTGAAATCTATTCAACTGTTCATATAAAATTTATTTTAAAACCTACATGTCATCTTCTCTACTGAGCTCGTCTGAGAGCTTCTGTTCACTAGGACCTTCATGCATCCTTATCACCCATGAATTTAAAGAATCTTTTTGATTATTGTTTTATAAATCTAGAATAATTAAATATGATCTATATAACATGAAACCTCATTTCTATAAATTAAATTATGATTAAAACATATGAAAATTATATTGGATCCATCGTGGCGTTCTATTTTATGGAATCTCCATGGTGCGATGCTAAAATATGTTAAATCCAGATCTACCAAGTTCCATTTATGTGTTATAATAATTGAATGTCTATCAAAATCTCATGCAACTGTCTTTTGAAGTGTCAATGAAGAATGAATTGAAGAAATGTCCCATGGATTAAAAAATTAATTTTGGTGGATTATGTTCCTCATGTGTCACAAAATAGAGGTGGAATGTGTCTAGTTAGACAGTGCAGATTTCTTAAAAATATTAGTTGCACAGATGCCAATGTGAAACTACAGATTGTTATAGAATCTCATTTTCAAGGAAACAATTCATTTCAAATCTCTCAGATTAATTAATGATAGAGTAATCATCATTCCATAGCTTTCACAAAGAAGATAAGGTGTCTACAGGCACTCAACCTGTACATTGCACACTCGAGGTTTTTTTTGAGAATAAAGTTTGACGAAACAACAATGGAGAACGTTATCGTTACATGATCTCCGTAGGTTTCATTAAGCACCATGAACATATTATTTGTTGTATTGTGTGAATAAATTTTCATGTGTATTCATTAATGAAATAAAAATGGGGTCATAAGAGTCACACACACGAACACTACTTATTGCGCAAAAAGGAAGAACACATAATGAAAGCATGTCTTATGTGAATTAATAATGTGATCTTGTGTGTGTATGATGTAGTGAGTTCAAAATTTCATGCATACATAGATGAATAACCATTTTAAACTACATGAATTATATGTTGTAAGTGAAACCATGTGAAACTGAGTATTAAATGTACTAAAGCATGATATATACAATATGCATGCATTAAGATTGTGAATATATTAATTGTGAATGATATGTACGCAAAAGGAAGTGTGTGTTCTAGTTTTCTTGAAATATGTATTGACATTGAGTGTGTTCCTCAGAAATTAACCTAATGTTATGAATGTGTTTAATGTGTGTGTACATCAATAATATCGATGACAACGTATTGAGACTAGTGAAAATCTATTGTATTTAATATTGTAGGCTATTGTAAATTCATCTCATTGATAATATACACTATTAATAATTTCAATAACTTCTAAGATACATGATGGAACGGTGAAGTGATAGTGTGTGATATTCATCCATGAAGACATTGTAGTCTATATTTTCATTGGTAGTATTCAATTCATCAAGGTAATAAAAAAGTAAATGAGTTTTTCGAAATGTGCTGGAACTATTCAATGCATACATGCACATGAAATTTTGGGTGAATAAAATAAATAATATTATTCATTTAATTTTATATGTAGGAAACACATGAATGATACTTTTCATGATAATTTACAACTATATTTTTGAGACCAAATCCACAATGGTGTTTTGGAATACAACTTTCATTTTTTGATAAATATTATGTTGGTCATTTTGATATTATATTGAGATGTAGTGAAAGTGATAAATTATATTAATTCAAATGAACATACTATTTGGACCAGAATACATTGATTTTGATTACATTATGTGGCATTATATGTGTATTAGTTGAAGTGAGAATGTGTGGAATCCGTTTTCATAGTGACTCAATGTGGAAGAATTGTTTTGTGTCACAGGGACAACAAGATGTTCATGTTATGTTTCCCAGTGTGTTATTTTTTTTATAGTAAATCATTGGTGGGATTCTAGTATAAATAAAAATAGTGTGATTCTAGTATAATTTTGGAAATGGTTCATACTACGCACAATGGTTTTAGGGAGATACCGAACTAACCCACCAATAATTGGTGATTAATTTTTAGTGGGGAATCTATGTCTCAGATCATCCCAAACACAACGGGGACGTATTAAAACATATCTAGAAAGATCCATGTAAAAAACTTTGTGATGTGATTTATTAAAAATCTATATTGCCTGTGATATAATTTTTTTTATTAATAAGGAAGATCCATTCACTCTAAAAAGTGAATAGGTTCGAATTAAAAATGGGTAAGATAAAGTAAAATAAATTTCAATAAAATTTGTAATCATTTATTCAACCAACTATTAGTATACCTTTATGATCCCATAGGCATTGATTAACTTATAATATAATGATTAATTTTTAGGAGGATTATTTAATATTAAAAATATTAATAATGTTGAAAACCAATCCACCAGATATCTTGAGGGAATTCACTTTGATTTTGTGGGCCGATGAGGAATCAATAAACATCTTGTTATTTTTACATTATTATTTTGATTAATTAATTTTCTAGAATGAAAAAATAGTATTAATGAAACATAAATGATATGATACATAAATTTCATATATTTTAAATGGAATTTCAAAATAGGGATAAGTGTTTATATAATGAATATCAAAACTAAAAATTGAATAGAGTATATAAAAAATTATTTTTAACTCTATCTAAATTATCATGGAGTCAATACTAAATACTTTTATCCATTAAATCATTAAAAAATAGAGTACAAAAAAGGACGAACTATTATATAGTATAAATATTAATATGTATGAGTGATAAATATAAGCTTTATTTGTTATTCAAAAGAGATACTATTTGTACTGATGTTCATGTGCCAAATAGATGTGTATTCTGACCATAATAAAAAATTTCTTCATAATACATTATATATATTAAAAACACCTTCATATATATATCATGGATTTCAGGAGTCCTTTTATAATGAACATAAAATATCTGTATATTTTAATGTTCGATGAATGTGATGTGGAAAGAATTTTTATGTTTTATACATCCAATATATGTGGTTATTGTGACGTAAAAAGTTTCAAAAAAAAGTGGGTAGATTCCTATGATAATTTGTTTTTTGATAATATAATTCCCTTTAAAAATATATTTCTTCATATGTTATTGAAGATAGATTAATTATTTCAAATGAAAATAACAAAATATAAGATGTATGTGATCAAACACATATACATTATTATTAATATTAGTTTGATTAGGTGAAAAGATTTTTAAGGAGAAAATATATATATGTTTAATAATTATGAAAATATTTAAAACTAATAAAATCATTGGGAATCACAATGGTCTAGTTAAAAAAATAAACATTTGAAAATTCAAAGATAATGTATCCCAAAAGTGGATCCATAATTGATTTCATCAGAAGTGTCGAAATTTTTTTTATTTGATTCATTTAATAAAAAGGTATATAAAATATAATTTTTAACATGTTCCATGACCTAGTAGAAATAATATTATAGAAACAAGGTGGGTTTTCAAATAAATTATTAATAAACAAGGAGGAACCTCGAGGAATAAAGCAGTAATTTTTTGAAAATGTTATTCCTAGGTGGAATGATATTATTTTGAAGAAACATTTGTCCTTTATATGAGATTAAAAACAATTATAAAGTTCTTTGTAGTTGATGCACAATGATGTTACAATGTTTATCAAATATATGTTATGTTTTCAGTCAAAAAAGAATAAATTCATGATGAATTTTACATTATGAAACCAAGTGGTTTAATAAAATACAAATATAAACCAATAGTTTGTATGTTAAAGAAATATATTTATAAAATAAAACAATATCTTTACCCTCTGTACATAAAACAAGATAGTTTCTTGAAGTAAAATATCATTTCTAACTAAAATTCTATACTAAACTATATATTAGAAAGGTGATCACATGTACAGTCATTTTCATTGTTTATAATAACGGTATAATTTTTTTCGGTACAAGGATTAAATTTGTGAAGAGTGTACTAAATTGGGAAATAAAGATGTTGAAATTTCAAAAGATTGAGAATGACATTAATTTCAAAAATTAAATGTTCAATATAAAGAATGATATATCATTTATAAAATTAAATTTTTCTAGGGAGTTGCTATTTGTTTCCATTAATTTTTTTAAAAAAATAATACACCCATTTTTGTTGGAATGATGATGATTAATGATGGAGTTGGTAAAATATTGAGTTAGTTTTTTTTAAAACGGATTGGTTATTTTTTCTATCTTATAGCTTTAAGGATTAACATTTGATATGATTTACATTTTGTGAATGATTATAATGTGATCATAAGGAATCAAACATATTGGACGGTAAAAGTAATTTCAGGTATGTTAACAGAATAACATGTAATGGATGGTTATATTAAAAAAATTGATACAAATTTTCATTGATACATTGTCATTGATTGGGCTAGATATTTTAATGATATAAATAAAACATCAAAAATAAATTTGTTATCATTACAATTTTTTGAGTTGAAATAGTTTTAATCAAATATCAATTACATTATTTTTAATAAAATGAGAATAATGTTTTCCCCAATGCATGTACGGAAATGATACAAATTTATTTTATTAAAAAATAACTGACTGTTTATGATTGAAAATTTTTTTAGATTATTTGTGATAATCATTGTTTCATAAATATGTCCTAACAAAAAAAACAAAATTTTAGATCAAAGGACATTGTTATTAATTATTAATTAATTATGTCTAATGTTTCATATGGATATTTTTTATTCTGATCATTTAAAAATGTATCAAATAGGTGTAGTTTTCAACAAATCTATGCTATTGGAATGAATTATGGAAATAGGGATGAAAATTATTGTTCATCCTATTCCAATTAATTATTAACATTATCAAGGGATCACACCTTCAAATATTAGGATTTTATTTTTAAAATGGGAGAGTATGTAAAAAAATTTAAAAACATTTAGAAATTATATATTATTAATCTCAATTAATAGTTATCATAAAACATTGTATAAGTTAAAATTGTTAGTTGGTTTATTATAACATGGACATGAGAATAATTTTATATAGGTTTCATACATCCATCAAAAAAATTAAATTATGTATTTTTTGGTGTTATAATATTAACCTTATAAAATTTAGTGATTTGGTGAAATTATAAATAAATTTATAAAAATGAGTTCTAAAAATTACTATGAGATAAATTTTCTTTTGAATGATTTAAAAAAAAGAAATGACAGAGATTGAATATACATTGTCAGGGTTTTGTAACATTTTTTATTTCATGATAACATATTATGGTAAGAATGGTTATACTAAATTTCTATGATATTGTTACAAAAGTTTTTATTAAATTATTCCTAATTAATTTTAGGAAACATTCATAATGTTCTACTTGAGGATGTGAAGGAATTTTTTATATAATTATGCTAGGAAATCGTTCAAAAATTCAGATGATGAAAATTAGTTAATAATTTCCTAACATAATGTATAAATTCATGGTCCAAGATAATGAATCTATATTATAGTGAAAGGGGAAAGAAGTATAACTATATAAGCTTATCAGATTAAGGATACTCAATACACACTATTGGATGAAATATAATAGATGTTTCAAATGATTGTTTAAAAAAATATTTCACAATGTAACTATATTGATTATATATGATATTACCATTCTGATCATTGTATTTGATACTAAAAGGAGATCAATAGAAAAAATGAGTAGTGAATGATGTAAAAAAGAATATTAAATTTGTTTCAAAAAAGATAATGATCATGATTTGGTAAAAAGTCAATGTATTAATATTAGATAGAGATAGAGTATTGTAACTAGGAAATGTGGAAAATATTTTTGTGACATAAGCCATTGGAAGTTGAAATAATGTGTCCCATCAAACCATGCCTTATGTTTTCCAAATAATAGAATATAATGTTTCCATATAAAATTTTTATATGGTATTAAAGTATATTTATTTTAATGATATATTTTATGAAGTTTAAATTTAAAAAATAATGTATTTCACTACTGAAGGAAGCCTATTAGATAGTTTCAATACTATGATACTAAATTAGATGAACATTAATAGGAAATAAACCCATTTGAAAAAAAAATTATGATGTCATCTGAGAGAATATTCTTAGATGATAGATTTGAGAAAATTCTTATTTATAGAATAATTATCAAATAAAAGGAAGGAAAATAAAATCAATATATAGTATTCATATTTATTTCCTTAGAGAAAAATATTCAGGAAGATGTTTTTTAAGATATTTTCATAAAATTTAAATGTTCCTAAACATTATCATTTCTATTATAATATATAAACTTTATCATATCTATATGAGATAAGGATGATTGAATATATTCCTTAATAATGAGTTTATGGATGACCAAGGAATGTTTGAAATGATGAGTTTTCTTGAATCAAAATGAAATATTATGAAGAATATAGAAATCATGAGATGTGGCTAGAATGTTTCAACTATGTTTGTGTATTGATAATTGTATTTTCAATGATTATGAATACTAAATTTTCCTCCAAAATTTTACAGATTGAGATAACATATATAAAGGGTTTCCAATTAAATCCCTTTGAGCCATGTTTTTCCATGTAAAAAATTGGAAAAACTGATGTTCTGAGTAGTTTCAGTATACAAGTAAATTTTATTAATAAGATTTAATATATTCATAGTCATCCAATACCTATTCATAGATGATTTACCATACTAATATTTAGTTCAAACATCAGATAATGAAGCCATTTAGAGTTATTAAACTATGTATATCAGATAGAGTATCTGAGTTGGTGTTGTGGGGTAATAGTTTTATTCATATGATATAAAGGATATAAAATGATGGAAGGTATTTATGTATAATATATTTCTGATATATAATATAAAACCAATATATTTTGTGAAGTAAATTAGAACAAATATCCAGTGGCATTTTCCAAAAAAATATTTAATTATTCTTTTTCAATATATAATTTATTTTTTTTAAATGATGAGAGTCTATATAATATTTAATTATGGGTGATAGGTGGAGTCTAGTAGGAGTTCAATAATGTTATATTTACTTTTTATTTATTGTCATTTTCCATGGACAGATGTGATTCACCATGATACAAATTTTGTTCCGAACACTGATGTAGAACCTCATATATAATATGTTCCTTGTTTTCATTCAAATCATTTATGGATTTTTTGGATGTTATATAAATATTACATGGGTAATTAATCGAATAAGTAAGAGGTTTTTATTTCTATTAAATTTAAATTTTAAATGGTTTTAATTGATTCCACCCCCACCCTATCTTAGTGGTTCCCACTATACTAAGGCACATTAACTTTATCATAGATTTTCTATGTATTTTTGGAATAATATATTATTCTAATAATAAATTAGTGTCTACTACATAATTCATAGGTAAACAGACTAGAAATAAAAAATTATCATGCACTGGTTTGATTATTTTGAATTTATAGATGAATTCATGTCGATGGATTGTCTAGTGGGATGTTTTTTTCTATTTCCATTAGAATAATCTATATTTTGGATTTTTATGATTTATTTTAATAACATATACTGAAATTATTTCATCTAAACTAGATGAATATTTCAATATTCAGTATTTGTTTCATTTAATGTATTTTCAAGAATGTAATTGTGATTATATTGAAAAAAACAAACTTTTCTGATTTTTCTAAATTGCATATTATCATCTATAAGTCCTTCAAAACAATTCTTAAAATAATATTACTATAAAATTAAATATTTTTAATGTGGTTGATTCTTAATATATAAATATAATCATTCATCTTCAACTATTATGATTTACCATTAAATTAATCTCTCTTTCCACTTATGTGAATAATATTTTACAACAAATCAATCTATATAAAAAAATCCAATTAGGAAATTAATAAATATGGGAATAATGTTTTTTAAGGATACCATTATAATTATTTTCAGTAATATAATGGAACATATAATTAGTCTAACACATTGTAATCTTATTAAAAATTAATCATATCATGGATCTATTTATTTCTAAAAAATACAACATTCCTCAAACATTCTATAACAAGACTATCTCAATACAAATGAAAATATAAATAAAAACTTTTAAACATTAAAATGGTTTATTCTAATAGAAATAATCCAAAAAAAATTTACCTAAAAATATTTATTTCAAAAAAAATAAAAAATTTCATATGTCTTTAGTAGACTATATAATTCATAGATGAATTATCCAAAATATTTTGGATGAATGTGCATGGACACCCTGGTATCCTAATAACCAATCTAGCCCTGACCTAGACCAAAGGGAATTCCATATACCCATTCATTTCCGAATAGCACCTAGAACCATACAAGATAATTTGGGACTAAATTTTCATCATAAATAATAGGAAAAGAGAATCAAATCAACATTATCAAAAGAAAACTCCATAGTTAGTACAATAGAAAAAGTCAAAAATGAATGATCATCCCAAAATACATCTTCAAATTACTCTAAAAGTAATAAAAAATCCCAAGTACCATCATACATTCCTCTCCAACTCCCAAGTATCAACAAAAAACCACTTATATGTGAATTATTACAAATTCTTGAACATCACAGAAGATAATCTTCAAATGCCTAAAGGCACATGTAGGGCATGAGATAAAATCTTTCTGTGGACTAACTAAGGAATCCATAATTATATGAAACATTAATTAACTAAATAATTATTTAAATTTAAAATAATATAGGAAAATCAGTTCAAGATAATATTCCAAAACAAATCATTCTTTACATTTCAATTCATAGAAATATTTTAAGCAATTAATTAATGAAATTTTTATATGAAAACGATTATACATATTCAAAATGATGTGTAATTTTTTTTAAAATAATTGAATCTATATAAAAAAACAAAAAACAAAAAACATGGTCATATTATAAGAGGTATGATAGTTACATTATATGAGATCCTCACACACATCAATAAGTGATCGTGAAAATATATATACACACATCCCTCACACACTAACAAAAGATTAATAATCACCATACCATCGATGATGTGACCTGCCACATTTGTTTTTTTAGATTTATAATGAATAAATAGAGTGTTTTCCAAAATAACTCACTGACTACCTAGTATTTTATTTTCTTGAACAATAATAAATATTGGGAAATTTATTTCAAAACAGGTCAAAATAAAATCAACCCATTTACCATTTCAATATGATAATTTCCATTTATATCTCGAAATAGATTTCCAATCCATTGTAACTGTTTCCTTGATATAAACAATGGGTTCTTATTAAAAAAATTTAAGCCAATTTTCTCAAATAAAAAATTAATATCATTTTCAAAAAAAAATTAAAATCTAAATCTAGATTTTAATTTCACAATTTAATTCAAATCTAACAACCACACCCCAATCCATTGGAATTGGGGGTCTAAACCCAATTTCATGATAAATAAAATTTAAATACCCAATTCACCAGAATAGATATTTTTAATAGAAAAATTGAAATAATTTTTTTTTATATAAATATACATAGGGTATAATAAGTTTGGCCAATCATAAATGGATGTACAAACCATATAACATGATATTAAATTAAAAAAATTATATAATGAGACGTTTCTAATGATGATTATCAACAATAGAGAACCAAGAATAAAATCTAGATTCATGATCGAAAATAATGATGGTTAGATCCTATAATAATATAGTTATCAGAAGAACCGTATATAGGATAGAGGGAGAGATTGAGAGAGATGAAGAAGTGAAGATTTACATAGACAAAGGAGATATGAAAATGTTTAGAATGATTTGATACACCATATGTACTATTTAAAGGATAAAAAATGGGTCCTCGATAGCCTTCAATACCTAGGAAAGAGTTATATATTGAGTTATGGTTTATAAGGGCTCTGATGTGAGTTTTTGGAAAAATTTAAAGAAGTGTTGAAATTATTAAATCATGTGTGCACAGTTAAATGGGTATGGTCGAACATTTTTTCAAATACGAAAACCCTTCTGCGGGGTATAAGGGTTTCTAATTGGTTGAAAAATGGATTAAAAACCCATTTCCACCATTTAAACTTCCACTAACTAGTTTTTTATTGTATTCTCTAATAGTTTTCATTATTTGGGAAAACTATGCACCAACAATGTACACCCCGTGATCCTTCCAAATATTAAAAAAATTTACCCAAAGAACACATAAATGAGAAAAAAACACCATTATAAAAAGAGGGGTTGAGGAGTTCATGAAAAAAATAATAATATGTTACAACCTCCCCCAAATAAAAAAATTATATCCCCAGAAATCATGTTTATAAACTTCTAGGTCAAAAAGATGAGGCCACTGCTCTTTCATTGTTATCTCCCTCTCCCATGTCTTAGGAGTAATTGGACCATTATAGAATTTGACTCAAACTAAAGGTACCATCAATTAGTTAAGTACCTTGGTTTTAGAATATACTATCCTGAATTGATTCTATGTCATAGATAAATGAGGATCAATATCAAGATCACTCTATCAAAGAACACGATATTGATTAGAATGATACCATTGTTGAAGAGATACCTGAAACATGTTAGGTATCAACCTCAACTATGGAGGAAGTGATAAATGGTAATCCACCTTCCCCACCATCTCAAAAAATTAAAACGGTCCCACAAAATGGGGACCAAACTTTCATTTCCTCCAAATCCATATATGACCAAACTGAGTTGATTGTATCAAAAACAACTGGTCACCAAATAAAAAAATCAACGTTCTATGATGAATATAGTCATAAGATTTATAGCAGATCTATTCCATCAAATATTATCTGATTAGTAAAATAATTCTTTGTTTTCTTCTCTTGAATAAGGCTCAGTCCAATAAAAAAATTTCATTGATCTTCAACTAACACAAAACATATTTACAAGGAAGACTATATATTAGAAAAAAATTGATCTATTCAGATCATGGACTAGTAATAATTTTTATAAGAAAACTAAAGTATGCCTAAATATCCTCATTAATATGTATAGATATTTATATCTAGATATCCGATGACAGATGGTATATCGTGCTTAAAATAACTTGAGATCCTAGTCCCTTCTGGTGGGATCTCTAGAAACAAGAAGAAAATTGAGGATCCTTATTTGAAACTATAGCATATAGACCTCCATTGAATAAAAAAAATCTCTCACAGAAAGATTTATAAAAACCTAATCATTGTTCGTATGTCACTAGGTATAATTTTAGTCGATTTGATTAACTTATCGATCATAACCTATATCTCATTATTCTTTATCTATGTAAGGGGTAACCAAAAACAATTCAAAATAGATGTCATCCCACTACACCGTCTGCACTGGATGTGGATAAGGTAAACCTGAAGGCCTTTAGTTCTCATACTTGACTTCTTGGATTGTATAATAATAAGAAACTAAACCAAAAAGGACATGTTTCATACACAACTATTAGTATCATTCCGGCATATCAAAAAACAACTTCAATGATTCCTAGATGAACATCCTACCATGAATTATAAAGATACCCAATAAAATCATTCCTCTTAGGAAAAGATACAAAGTTATAGTTACAGAAATATAGGGTAGAATTTGGTTAGAATAACCACTTAGCAACAATTTCATTAATATAATGAGATTCTATAAAGCTGTAGATATCATCAATAAGCATTGATTCCTAGTTAATCATCTGGAGAATATCATAGGTCAATTAATCACTGGAATAACAGCCTCATACCCTAACACCTTAACTCATATTTTTATCTATGAATAAAGGGAAATCATGTTCCACTCTTCCTAGGATTTTTTATAGTCTATGTTGGAAGTTTCCTACTCAATTCATCTATAATGACTATCACATTCACCAGGGTATAGTGGATATCAAGGTCAAAATATTTCATGTATCCCCCCAAAATACTTTTTTTCAAATATTTCATTGAAAAGATATGACTTATTATATTGTGGTCAGAATACATGATAATCATTCTTGTATAATGATGATTTTATTAACTCTTAAGTTTGTGTATCATAGTTGTAAGATCAACATTAGGGGTCAGGTAATTATTATCTTGTGGCCTAATATTCTACAATACATTGACAATGAAATGACAACCCTACATATGAACAATACCCAAACCGGATCTTTTTGTGTCATAGAAGACCACATAGCCCCGCTCTACCTCTGGAGGAGTCATTACTAGTAAAATTTATAAAAATATGTTTTATCTGAAAAAGGAACATTGAAATTTCTTAATGAATAAACCATAATCACTTCAATGTTAATGAAGTAATCAGAGAATCCAAGATTGAGAAGGCCTTTAAAAATATTGATAATATCCTACTGGAACCAAGAAGATCTGAATCTCAAATACATTTCATTGTTATTCTCATGTCATAAAACCTTTTACCTTATTAGGATCAACTGATATACCATTTATCGATACAACATGCCCCAATAACGTAACATATTGTATCCTTAAATCAAATTTTGATACCATGAAATAATGTTGGTGACCTCCCATAAATTATAAATATGTTTATTCATTATGTACCTGGTCCTCCTAAGATATAGAGTAAACCATGATTTTATCCAAAAATACCACTAAAAAATATTAATATACTTGTGGAAAATAATGTTCCTTATATCCGTTAATACTGAAGGATAATTGGTTATATGAAATGGAATGAAGAGGTTCACATAATGTCCATACCTACTACAAAAGGTGGTTTTCATAATTCCAAATACATTTTTTATCAATAGATGGTTTCCAGATCGAATATCAATATTTGAAAACCACTTCATCCATTTCAAATGATCAAACGGATCATTAAACTATTGCATGAGATATTTTTGAATTTTTGTGGATCTATTTAGTTTTCAATTATCAACACAGGGGTGAAGTGACCCATAACATTTCATATAAAAAAGAATCGTCACTTCCCAAGGTGGCACAATCATGTGTATAAAAAATTTCTATAATAGTTCATCCAACCAAGACATCAAATAATAAATTTCAGCTTATACCATGTGGTAATAGGGAATAAATAATCACAGTGAAGCCAACACTAAGTTGATAAAAAACTATTCCCCCCCATACTGGTGGTTGACTATGGAATTCTTAAGGAAAAATGTTGGGAAACATGATTAAAATTATTGGGATATCATCCACCATATATTATATCTCTAGTAAGAAGAAACATAAGATTTTAATTTCATCAAATCTAGGAAATAAGGTCTAGCTCAACTTAAACATGGGTCCCATTCAATCTGAATGATATGGAACACCACATCAGTTGTAGTATTGAGAAACATCAGACATGACAGTCAATTATTGGTTTATTATTAATGATCCAATCCACCTTTAATAAGATGTGAAGTGGTTTCCTATTAAAAATTATAAACTCCCATGAAATATCTATATTTGATAATGCAAAAAAACAATCAGGACTACAGAACCCCTACTCTATCTTCATTCCTAGGGGTGTAGTAATATCCAAAAAATATTAGAAAATATCCATAGAAAGATTTTGTATATTTTAAATGTGATTATAAATGAATAAATCAGATTAACCAATAATAAATAAGGAAATAAATAAATTAGAATTAAAAGTGAAGGTATATCTCACAAACATTGGACCCATATCTGCTTACTTTGGAGACTCTTTCAATTTGCGAAGAATCTTTGATTCAAATACATGTGGTTGGAACCCATTCGTCCTTGATGAATCTGATTTCTCAATAGTATTATTTGGATATAATGATATAGTAATACTATTTATAGTAAAATAGTCATGGAAAAATTATTCATGTGACCTAAGCATTCACATTAACCACATACCTTGGGTGCCTCATTGTGAATCTATTCAATGTTCCCTATCATGCATAAATGATAAAAAATTAAATTATCTCTTATAGGTATAAAAAGAGGATTAAGAATTACCATTATTTATAATCACCATTAGATTCATTACACTTCCACGTAACTTTACGAAAACCCGTGTAACTATAACTAGGAGAAAAAAGGAACACTTTTTAACCACTACTTGCCAAATTGGTCCATTTCGACCATCAATGTTCAATCCATCACATAATAATTTGAAGGGAGATTCATCATGAAAACATAATAATGTATATAATTTTGATGTCCCATATTTAACTATAAAGTAATAATCTTCTCATTCGATGCAATATCAGGTGAAAACTACACAAGATAAAAATAGTTTGATATTCTATCACGTTCTTTTCCATATAATCATGTTTGAAAAATTATACAGACATCGGCAAAACCATCATATCGTTATAGAAAATGTTTTAGAAAATATATGTAAATTATTTTTAATCCTAAATTCATGTTTTTCTCCCTCACCATAATCTCCCAAATTCTCCATTTCGGTCCCACTAACATGAAGGTAGTACAATTAACCTTTATTTCTTTTGACGTCACCATAAACTCAAACAGAATCTCTATATTTTTTATGGAATACTCATCCAATTGAGGATAATTATAGTCTATGAACACTGGTATATTTTGGTGAAATAAATCATAATCATGAATCCCAAAGTCTCCCCCCTGAGTTTCCAAATCAGGAACCTGAATAGGTATGGTTGTAGGTGACATTACTAGAGTTAGGATAAGACACATAATAACATCAACTAGATTCTAGTATAGGAGAGGAATTTATCAATATTTATCATTAGAATCTTCCTCGTCTATCTTATTCACACATCTTATTTGTGGTATGATGATACAAAAAAGAAACATTGAATACATCAGATGGGATTCTAAAATCAATAATCAAACAATATCAAAAAGGAAAATTAATACCAATAGATAGATTAACTATATTTGGATTTCAATAAATCAAAATAAAATGAATTTAAAAGACTATAACTAATAAATATAATATATTTCCCAAACTGACCATGGTGACATAAGTTTCATTATCGTCAAATCTGGTTAGGAACGTAGTCGTAACTATGTCTTATGTCCGGAAAAGATCTAAAACTACAATCTAACATCATGTAATGATACATATACTACCACTGTGATACCAATTTTTCACAAAACATCATGGAAATTTTTTTATAATGATAATCGATATGATCCCGACAGAGCCAAAAGGTTATTCCCTATACCCATTGGTGGATGACTACCACCAGGTACCATAAATTATAAAGTGGGAATAGTTTTCAAAAATGAATAGTGTACAAAAAAACCATGTTATTATTATCATAAGAAAACTCTATAGGGAATACAGTATCATATGTCAATTAGTTATGAACAACCCAAAGTGCATCATCAATTTACCAGGAACAATTAAAAACATCCAATGTACCAACAAACACATTTCTCTATATCCCAGGGCCAATAATAAGAAACACCTCCAAGTGGCCTTTTATAGTTACTAGATCCTAGAAGTAGATAATATAAAAACAACCAAATTCCTAGGTATGTTGTGAGATAAAATCCGAGTAGTGTATCCCAAATTATTCCACAATAAAATTCCATAATAAATAACCAAAGTATGAAATAAATTTTAGATTAAATAGACATGGTAGTTCAAGTGAATATTTAAAAACAATTATACTTTACATTTCAAATGATTTAAATATTTCAATCAATTGATTTGTAAACATTTTATATATAACAATTTATATAATATTACCAGGAATTTTTACGATAAATTAAAAAAAATTCCATATATATAAAAATTAATAAAAAACATTTTCTTCATTCAAGGGGTAAAAGGGATCCCAGGACACTCTAATAGTTAATCATGGAAATAGGTTTACACATGTCCCTCAGAAACTGGTCAATGAGAACTGATCACCATCCCATCGGAGATACGATAAGCTGGAAATGTTTTTTTTAGAATTTTAAATTTTCAATAAATAATTTTTCAAAATAACTCAAAAAGTACATAGTCTTTCTTGTTCTAAAAAATCAATAATATTCAATTTATCAAAAAAATTGTTAAAAATTAAATTTACCCATTTCCCATTTCAATATGAAAATTTTCATTTAAAAATAAAAAGAATCCTTTTAATCAATTTATGCCTTTTCAAAGAAAAAAACGAGTTTTTTTTTCAAAACAATTTATGCTACTTTTCTGAAATAAAATATTTTAATGAATTTCACTATTTTTTTCCACAATTTAATTTCGAATTTTTATAAATAATATAAATAACAGACCAAATCTATTTGAATTAGGGGGGTTTCCCAATTTCATGAAAAATAAAATTCAAATACCCAATTCATTTGTTTTTGGTTTTCTAACAAACTATTCACGGAATTTAATTTAAATCAAACATTTACTGTTAAAATCAATTTGGAAAATCAAAATCAGAACCACCTACCATAGATCAAAAGATCACATAACACACGATAACAATAAGAATTTCCATTTAAGAACATTCTCAAAGGAGATCATAGAATCAAACCTATATTCAGGATCTAAAATAATGGGGATTAGATACTCCAACATCACAGAGATATAAAAAACCATAAATAGGAGAGAGGAAAATATCACAATAGATAGAGAAGAGAAGATTCACATACACTATAGATACTGAACAACATTTTCAATTCGTTGATCCTCCATAAAATGGGTATTTAGTATCCAAAATGGGCCCTTGAGATTCTCCGAGAACAAATAAATCAATATAGGTCATGTGCAGGTGGAACATGGGTGTAAAATATGTTTTGGGAAATTTGTAATACATTTTTAGACTAATTAAAACCAGTGTGAATGATTAGTTGGGTATGGCCACATAGTTAGTCAATCTATATTCCCAAACCATGATTCATTACTATGGGGTTTCTTTTTTTGACTTTTTTGGGAACATATTATGAAAAACCATGGACCAATAGTGAAAACCCCCACTAACTAGGGTTTCATGGTTTTCACTACAATGGAAAATAGATTGGGAAAACTATGCACCAACTGTGCACAACCCATGAGCCCTCCATAACTATCAAAATATCACCTAAATCATCCAAAAATAAGTGCCAATAAAATATTGATCAGATTATAGCTTTAGTATTACATTAAAATAGTAAAAATATTTAATAATATTTACAAAATCATTTGTGTGGTGGTCTCTTAATTTTGATCATTTATTCTATAAACACATGACTCGCACTGACAAATCTATAGTGTATATACATATGTTATAACTAAAATATTGTAATAAAATATACTTGAATCCAAAAATAGATATTATATATCTATATAAATATATTTTTACTACTATTTAAATAGTATAAATGAAATATCTCCTCAATAATATATTTAAATATAAAGACACATTGATGTTAAATAATAAAATTTCTTCTATGGGATGAATCCAATGATTTCTGTTACATTATCATTTGGGTCAAAATTATATTTCTATATCTAGTGAATAAATTTAAAATGAAGGAAAATATAATTGATGCCTAAATGTACTATGTCATGACTCAAATAGTTGTAGTTGATCTAGATTACCATGAAAATATCATCCTAATATCATCAAAAAATTTGAAAAGTAATTTTTTTTGAATTCGTAAATTTTATTTAATTAAAACTCAACATTCCCATGATATCAAGGGCTTAAATCATGAAGAGAAATTATTCTTACCTAATAAGAGGCTTAATGATTGACATATTTCATAATAAATTATAATATTTCTATACTTCACATGACAAATTTTATTAATATCAAAATTTGATAAAAACAAATATTGAATCACTAAATGGGGAGTCTTGGCTATGTTAGATAATCAAGTAGGATGTGGTTGGGGGTGTGGATATTACCAAGGAAGTGGTATTTTGAGTGTAGGCATAGATCATTGGTGTAAGAGAAATGGGTGATGAATATTTTGAGACAAGGGGGGTGTGGGGAAGGCATATTTAATTGGGGTGGTAATATTTTTATCATATATTTTTTGGAAGGACCATTTCTTTAGATAATATTTATATATTTTTTTAATTTAGATTTTTTGTTTTATAATATTTTTATTTATTTTGAAAAATCATCTCAAATAATATGTATTTCAAATATAATATTAAATATGTTTCAAATATAATATATATTGGATAAATCATCCAACATTTTATATATATTTTGAAATTTAATTGATCATAATTGCATAATTTTCAAATAATATTAATGAAATTAATCTTATAAGAATTTTTTTTGTAATTAATAATATTCTTTTATAGTGAAATATTCACTAGTTGTAAAAACCATTTTTGATATTAAATTTTTAGATTGTAATGAATAATTAATATATATAAATTTATTTTTTGATAAAATTTATGGTAATAACAATAATAATAAAATATTAATTTTTTCTGAATTTTTTTATAATTAATATGATAAATAAACAAATACAATTCCTGGAAAAATAAAATTTTCTATAAAACATTAATAACAAAAAAATATATATCATGGTAAAAATAAACATTTTTACTTAAATTTGATATCAATAAAACATAACATATGTTGGATTTGGTCTCTTTTTAAATGTATATATAATAAATCATAGAATTTATTTTCGTATAATTCACTTTTTTTTAATTAATGATGTGTTTGACTCACAATTTATTCATTCATGCACAACTAAATCATCAGTTGTGTCATTACAAAATAATTTTTATCATTGTTATGGTAATATATTGTAATGAATGATGGTCATTAAACATATATATCAATATAAAAATCAAATGTTATCTATAATAATCATGGAATACTTCATAGTTCATAATGTTTGTTAAACATGATGGTAAGTCGGGATTGTATTTTAGTACACCTAGATCATTAGTCCCTAGCCCAATAATGTTTTTCATTATTTATATACACACTAGGTAGAATATATCCCATCATCAGAACCGTGAGCTGTGAAATGTTTTGTACACTCTACATAGATTAAATATATTAATTCCTAGTATCTTCTTATCACATGGCTTTATGAGTTTTTGGTTTTAATGTTGTCATTTTTAGTGCAAGAGAGTTTCAGTGTGGTTTAGATCTAGAAAAGGTTTATGGGTTGTGATTCGTGGTGTGAATTTTAATTCACAACATTAGTGTGTGTAGTCACCCAGTATATTTTTTAGGGTGTCATTATAGTTGGGAGACTCAATGATTTACATCATTAATTGACATTCACAACATGATTTTTTTTTGGTTTTCAAGTGTGGAGGTGTAGTGATTTTTCACATTGGTTTCTTTCAGTGAATTCATGAGTTAAAATATAATAACTCACCATAATTTTATAATATATATTTAATGTCAACAAATTAATTTCTTCTATGTACATCATTACACTTAATACTGAGCTTAAACAAACCATGATATTCTAAATTAATTTTATTCTTATTTATTAAATTTATCATAAAGTAGTTGGATTAGAGGGTAATAATAAGAAATAATAAATTGTGAAATATATGTATGAATACTTTCCAAAATGATATTTTATATACTAATTTATAGTAAATGATTACTCAAATTTTAACAGTTATAGTCTAATTTTTTTTCATTTTTATAATAGACATAATATAAACTAATATATAACTAAAATATAATAATCATAATGGATAAATGATGAAAAATATTGATAATTTATTTAAACAATCTAATAATAATTTAAAAATATATTTTTAATTTTGAATAAATGATGAATAATGTATTTGAAGTTAAAAACATATACTTTTTTTAAAAACTATTTTTATTTAAAGAATATATTTTATATTAATAATTTATATTAATCACTACTGATGAATATTTTTAATGATACATGTAAATATTATGCAAAATAAAATATATTTTAATTTATTTATTGGTTTTTACCTGTCATGGAATGAGAATAAAATAATATTAATGAAAAAAAACATTTTCTAAAAAAATGGTGTTTAGGCTCTTTGGGTGTATATATTATAACCAAATTCTAAAAATATTTGAATTTAATATTTTACAATTTGATACTTATTTTTAACCATCAAAATTAATAGTTTATAATATATTCAAAAAAAAATTTAGTGATACGTAAAATTAATTGTCCATAAAATATTGTGACATTGGAAAGTGTTAACCATTTTTAAAGTGGGGTTATCCAATGAAGTATATAATAACGATAGAAAAAAACGATGATTGTAACTCATTAGTTGATTTTATTTTGACAATAACCTTCTAATATTTGGAACTATTTCAATTTACAAATAAATTACTTGAGTAATACATTGTTTTTTAATAAATTTTCATGTAAATATATGTTTTCGCCAAAGATAACTTATAAAAGGGAAGCATGTATTCCCATTTATGAACACAAATTGAGCTCAATTGTTCATCAAAATCCAACCCATATTCTATTAAAACATTCCCACTCACATCATAGGGGTTATTTTCATATAAAAATACCATCTCAATATGGTATATTGTGTATGAAAAATAAGGACACTTGAATAAGAGGTAATTATCATTAGTGATCTATTTCGAGAATATCTCTTCCGAAAATTACTTCATATTTCCTATATCTAAATTAATATTAGAAAATTAGTATTTATAATATACCAAATCATTTTTTATTAATTTTGTATTCATTTTCTATATCCAATATATATATTTGGAAATAAAAGTATTGCCCATTCATACATATGGACTAACGTCTCAGAGAAGCTATGTGTCCTTTAATCACCAAATATCAAGGATGGTAATATAGATGTATTTAGTTAATATATATTATATTTATATTATAATTAATAATATTCAAAACTAAAATATTATATATCTTAATAACCTTGATTTTTTTGGAAGAAGATATCATCACTCATATGTACGTGTGCAGTAGCACCCCAAGAACTGATGTGATTCTTTATTCATATCTACATAAAAGGATAATTAAAATGATAAATTTATTTAATATATATGATATTTAACAAAGAATTATGATTCTAGAAATATATATTATTATTTATCATTATTTTTTTATTATTTGTAAAATATAAAAGAACACTCATTCATATGTGTGGACATTGTCTCCATAAAGTCATGTAGTTCATTTTTCATCCTTAGTTTATATGAATTCTTATAAAAGTGTACATAATGAATAAACATAATTTTTATTACATGGTTAATATTAATTAAATGATGAAACCATGACCATGGTGTGATGGATGGGTTCTTATAGTTGAAAAATTCATGTTTAATATGAAAATTAAAAATTAAAAATTGATTGTAATGTATATTTTTTTAATAAATTGGAAATTATAAATTACAAGGGAATGATATATTGTAATGATGTTATAAATATGAATATATTTTATATTTATAATTAATCTAAATTTATTATAAAGTTGATTAATAACATTAATAATGAAATCCTTGAAATTAAATAAAGGTTTTTGTTTCAATATAATTTCATTAGAGGGTTGTCTATGGTAAATTTTGAAATATGATATGTATGATATTAACAATTTTTATGAATTTTAATTTGTTTCTCTTTTCCAAACAAAAACAAATATTTTCAATTTTTATTTAAATAGTATTTTAAATGATTTTTTAAAATACATTTTTCACCAATGTCATCATCATAAAATGATTTTTATGAATCAATTGAGATATTCTCTTATGGTAACATCCCATGTCTTTCTCTAGATAGATTATGAAGATGATGTGTTAAATAGAATTTATGAAACTAAATTAATTCTCATGGGTTATTAATTCTACGATAAAATGGTTAATGTATTTATGTCATAGTGAAACACTTATATTGGTGAGGCATTGCCTTCTTCTCCATCTCTCCCTAGTTTTCCCCTCGATAGCGAGCTGGAGGGGGGAGGCTTCGCAAGTTCCTTCCCTCTCTCCCCTTCATCTTTACTTCTACCTCCTCATCTAATTTCCATATTCCTTCATATCTATATTCATTCGGTGGTGATGATATTATTGGTGAATTCTTCAATGTGGTGTTTTGATGGATCTGATGATGGTATTTCTGTTGAAGCCCATGGACGCTACAACTCTGCTCTGACCTCGGATACCTCTTCCCTTCCCCAAGGTGTTTCTGGGGTGGGGGAATCAAAGGGTGTTTGGGTTTGTTGTTTAGTGGTTGGTTTTTTGGATCCCTCGACTGCTAAAAGTCTTTCTATGACCGCAATTTCTACCAATACCCTCCCAATTAGATATAGAGAAGGGGTAACTAAGTGGTTTAGGGTTGTTGGATTTGGCAGCTGATGGTTTTCCTCACATGACTTGACACTATTTTATCATATGTTAGACAATCTTGATCTCATCCTCTTCGATGATCTAGTCCTCAATCTAAGCTGTGATGGTCTTCATTTGTTGATGTTCTTCGATGTGGTTGGCTCTGGTTTGGCGGTCTAAAGGTTTTTCCATCGGTGATTGTGGAAATGTATTTGGGTTGGTTTTAGTTTGTCAGATATCTAACATCAGTGAATGTTTTTTTAATTCTCGTTGTTTAGTCTAGTTGTTGCTTGTGTTTTTATTTTCACTTATATTTCAGTTCTATTTGTGTTTGGTGATCATTGGAAACACAATTCTGGTTCTATTTTTTCTGTATGCACTGGTCCTGGTTGTTGTTTTTTCAATCTTGTCGATTGGTATCTAGTTTTGGTTGATATATCTTGATAATGGTGGAATTTTGTTGATGATGTATCTTCTTTGGTGGTGGTTTTGATGAATTAGGGATGTCATTTCTGTTTATGGTTGTTCACGATTGTTTTGGTACCGATATAGTATTATATTGATGATGTGTTAATGGTTGATGATGAAAATGGTGTGATTGGACAATGACAACAATTGTTGTGACCCTATCAATGGTGTGGCTTGAGGAGGCTCACTAATTGAGGACCCGCGTACTGAGGCATCACGTAGCTGTGACACTAATTTTGATTTTTGAATTAAAAGTTGATTTCATCTAATTGAATTTGTTTTTATTTTGGTGGTTGGGTATTATTTGTAAGGCAAGGATCCTGATCACCCAAAAATCAGATTTTGAAAATCAAATAAAAATATAATTTTCAGTAAGTGAAACACTTATATGATGTCTTAATTATATGTTGGGGAGGACCATAATTATGTGTCCCTCTAATTTATTAGGAAATGATTTATATCTCATGATATAACATGAGCTATAATGAGTGACAATCCTTGTAAAATATGACCCTTCTTCTAGTATGATAGTCTTCAAATTGAGCATAGACTGTTGAAATTAATTGAATGTTGAGTGAAACCAATCAAATATGGAACTCGGTCAACTATGATACTCTTAGAATTGTGCGTTAAATGTGTAAATGATTTTACAGGATTATTTTTATTCTAAAAATATATGTATTGTTATTATACATTCTCATAGACAATGATTAATTATCAATGAATACACACTCTTGTGACTCATGACATTAATTATGACAATTATTTTTCCATGACTTGTTATTTATGAACTATGAATTTTTTGTAATTTTTTCATAATGTATAATCATGTTATTATACACTTATTATAATCTTATGATAAAATAAGATCATTAGTAGATATATATATGTTTATGCATGCTGAGAATATGTGGTAACCCGTTATTTGGTTTTTTTCCCTAGGATATAATGAAATGTATAATTTAGGTTATATAAAATATGAGTACCTTGTGTGAATAATTTTTTCACAAATATTGAATATAATTCAAAAAATATTTTTTAACGTATCTTATCATTTGTAAAAATAAACTTTTAATATTATTTATTGTGTAATGTTGTGTGATATATTTAATATTCTTATAAAATTTTTAAATATTTATTTAAGTAATTCTTAGGTCCCCTAGAATCCATTTTTATTATATAAAGGTTAATTGCCCTCCAATATCCACCATTCTACTTTTATTCTGCTAAAATTGTGGGTGATCCTAGGGTATTTTATAGAATTCAATCATCTGATTTCCATCAGGTGTGCTAATAACATTCTAGGTATTGATATTTTTGTATATAAGGTAATTTGGAGCCTTTTTTTATTTCTTTTAACTATCATTAAATATGGGTGGATTCTATGTGGGGGCAGGGATGTTTTTTCAAGGATAGGAGTAGGATATGATTTTGCAGATAATTCATTGCCATCTTGTTTTATTTAGGGTGTCTGTGTATGTTTATTTTAATTCCATATATTTTTTTTTGTATCTTGGATAAGCATATCGATGTTAGAACACATTATTGATGTATATCATCCTTCTTCTCTATCCCATGTGTTTATATGTGCAATTAGTCTGATTTTTTTCTTCGTAAGGGGAGGTAATTTTTCACCAGAAAATATAATAAATTAGACTAAATAGAATTATATGGAATGGGGTGTATTCATATGTGATTTATATTTTTTTTATTAATCATATTGAAGTTCCTTGCATTAACTTTAAATGGCTTTTAACAAACATGTGGTTGATATTATGAATTATAAACCATTATTAATGAATGAGAACATTTTTCACGATCTTTGTTTAATATCAAAAAATAATGTTAAGAAATTTTATAAGACTATCAAATTGATTATATGGGAATATTTGAAAATAGTTTAAAAAATGTAAAGAATGAAAAATATCATAAAAAATATTTATAAATTACTTTTTAAAAATTATGGGAATCTATTTATGTTATTATTTGATGCTAGAATTTTTGTTATTTTTTTATGGTCTTGTGAGATTTGTTGTCACGAACCAACTCAGGTTGACCCTAAACTGATCTCCTGGCCAGTCCGCAACAAGGACCGAGAGGTGTTCTTGATCCTCTCAGATTGATGACATGAGTTCGGGCATCAACAAAGGCCTTGAGGATGATTTCTCCTAATACAAATAAATAAAGCATTATAAAAAAATATTGAGCAACACAAAATAAAATAAACAAATAAAATGACTAAACAGGAACAAGAGAAAATTAAGTTAACCGAACTCGATGACTGAACTAACTCAGTGTGACCTCGCGAGTCACTCTCCGAATCAATGATAAAACATCGCCCAAGGCGAGCGCACTCAGGCTGTAGATTGCACAAACTCTAAAAACAGATAAGAGTTATAGGCATGAGTATTAAAACTCAGTTGGCAAGCCTGATATCTATTCACAATGCACTTCCTTTAAAATAAAAGAAACACCATTTCATGTTTGAACTACGCTTTTTATTTGTATGTTTTAGTAAATAATTTACTCAAATGAAAAGTACGAACCTTGCCCTTAACCATTTCCAAATCATTAATCATTTCAATAGTTTCAATAATAATTTAGATAGGGAAAGTGATGTTTATATTTTTAGATTTTTACAATGATGATTAAACACCTTCATTTGAAAAACATTTTTAGAAACCTAATCAAAAAAATCTCACCACATTCCCAGAAAACACATACAGGAAGTAATAGTAGAAATCACACAACAAGTAAATGTAGGTATTCATATAATCATCATAATCACTACTATATGAAACAAAATATGAAAAGACATGGTTGAACTTAAGAGGTCAAGAATAATCCTGAAGACACCAATACAAGAGACCTCATCCCCATTGACATGTCACACATGAGGATATAAAAACACCCAATACACTCAACCATCCTTTCATAGAAAGGTCGAGGGAAAATACCATAGTAATAAACCCAACATATCCACCTACTATGGGCCACTGGTCAGTACCATAACCTACCAGTGCAACACTCATTCTCAGAATATTCTCTCAATATGCCAGATTCTCATCTCTCATGTATTAAGAAATGGGGTGAGTCAATCGATGCTAGACGAGCATCCAATCACATACATATATACATACATATATAATACACAACCGACATCACCCAGAGCCACTCCAAGGACATATCACATACCATTTATCAAAGAACATAAAGATTCCAACATTAGACACTTTCATAATGGATCATGAGGATTCCTTAGTAAGGACATCCCATCCATAATACACATGCCAGTATGACATGAGAAACATCCACGGAGGTTTTCATAATAGAAAAATTTCAAAAAATTTCACAAAGTGGTCAAACAGGCCTTAAAGCCTTTCGTTTTCATAAACAGACATTTATCATTACCACAAAACCCACATTATTTAAAGAGGGTACACTTTTTTATAAAAGATTCAAATTATCATTAATCGAAAACGCATTTTGAAACACCTAAAAACTCAACACACATTTATTTATAAAACCAAAACCCACTTTGGAAAACAAATACCCCATTCTTTTAAACATAAAAACAATTGAAACTCTTTCACAAAACCCACGATGACTATTTCCAAAGAAATTTTTTTTAACAAGTCCAAACAATCCTTTACAAGATAAACAATGAAAAATTGGATTATACATCAATATTTATAAATCAAACACGGTGCAGAAAGCATGAAATAAATGAATATTGAATTAAAGGGCAAGTGAAAAGGTAAAAACTACACCAAGGTAAAAGCGCGATGACAATGCAACCTCAGAACCATGGTGTGACGACAACGCGCGCTCAAAAACACCTTGTGCGGGTCCTAAACAGTAAAACCAACCCATAACAACACTTAATTAATAAAATCCATAATCAAAACAAGGTAATATATATATCAAATAGAAATACCAAAGGAGAATAAAACAAATGGGTATACCAGTGGGGGTTGCAACTGGAAATAGGCCCCCAGAGGGCTTTTCGAGGTAGCGCAGATAGGGTGCGGGCGTCGAAATAGAGAAATTCTAACCAGGGGGGTTGTTGTACTCACAAGCATAGGCTGCGTCGGTGTGGTATGTTCCAGTAGGGGGCACTCTCCAGCATAAGAGAAGGTTTTGGGTCAGCTGTAGAAGTTGATGCACACCAAACATAATGTGTGAGGTGGTTGGGGGTGGTGGGAAAGGGTATTGCGGACAAGGTCCATGCAGTTGAATGTAGGAAGACCAGTTGGATGTGGGTGAGGGCCACCAAAGTAGGGGGCTTGGCCAGAGGTCATGCCCAAATGCGCTCCAGTTGTGTTGAGTAGAGGGGCACGGAGACCGGCAATTTATAGTGGAGAGCTGTCCAGAGGTAGAAGGGGGAAGGTCGGAGGATGGATTGCTCGAGCGGGAGCTGAGGGGAGTCACACCAGGGGGTGGCGAGGCAGATAGATGAATGGAGGGCGCATGGATGCGGTAGTTCTGGTGCAAGGGATAGAGGGATTGGGGCGCTAACTACTGTAAAGGGGAGCTGCCAGGAGATTACTGGGGGTTGCGGACAAGTTATGTCGAGCTTCTGGTAGGAGGCAGAGAAGAATATTGGGTCCATGGCGGAGCTACAGGGTAATGCCGCATGAAAGGAATGGAGAAGAGAATAGTGGAGGAGGGTGGATCTGGAGTTGGGTGTAGGTGCTACGACAAGGATCCAGAGGGAGAGCACGGAACTGGGGCACCGGGAGTAGGGTGTTGCAGAGGGTTCTGGGTTGGAGTGTGTTGGGCAGGAGGCTGAGGATAGGGACTAATGTGAGAAGCATTGCAGATGGGGCATGCCACATGTAGTGGGATGGAGGGCACCAAAGGAAGGCTTCTACGTTGAAGGAGGGCAGACCGTCAGGTGAGCAGGAAGGGAAACAAATGTCAGGTGCGCGGAGGGGTGTGTTACACAGAATAAATATAGGGTGACAACCATGTGGAATGAGGAAGAAAAGAAAAAAGGAAAAGGAAGAAATAAAAAAACAAATAAAATAAAAGTAAACGAAAATAAATAAATATAATACTAATGTTAATAATTATATTAACAAAAACAACAACAACAATAACAACAATAATAATAACCTTATTGATAAAATAATAATAAATGAATTCATATCATTTTAGTAATAAAAAAATTAAGGAAAAGGCCACACAGTTTCATGGGAAAAGCCATGCGACGTCGCGCTCCCCCCGTGCATCCAACGACATCTAATCCAAAATGTGCACTTTTTATCAAAACAATGAAACCTCGTCTGGGATTCACCCCGGACCCCAGAAAAAAATTAACGAAATATAATCAATAATTAAATAAATTAATCTCATGGGTTGGGGAGTAAAAATTCTCCCCACCATAACACTTTTGGTCCCCAAAAAGTCACAACACCGTCCAGTCGATTAATCTACACCTATGGATTCCACACAACATGATCCAACCTCTTAACACATGGACATTCCGTCGACCACCTACAAGACTTAACCCTATTGCCCAAAGCAAATCACCAAGAGAGGGGAGGCCTGAACAGACTCCCCACCAAAAGAATTCAATTAGTATCTGAACTGGGCCTTACCCAAGCTAATGGAAACACATAAAAAATGGTTAAACCCCTCATTCTTATCTAAAAATATTATGATTTGGACCAAATTTCCCACCAAAACCAAAGACCCTCACCCCATGGGTGGGTAGGGAGGGCTCAGTATCATGGGTTGTCCACGCAAGCCCACTGATCGGAAACTTGCATAAAAAAAGACACAATTACTAACATTGTGTGAAGGATAATCCCATCGTTCTCTTGGTACAAGAAATTAATTACAACTACCAACAAACCAAAACAGACTTGCTAAAACATCCACATCGCAACGATAAAGGCGCAGCTGAAGACAAGATTCTTAAAATTCACCGGGGTTCCTGACAATGCATAGGATTCACTCTGATGCCTTTTGGATGGATCTCTGATGGATGATGCATCTTATGCCTCACTTTCAGGTTCTGATAATCCCAATTAGAAACATATATATTTTGATTTGAAAAAAGGAAATGAAAGTGTTTTGAAATCAAACCACGTAGGCATGGAAAACCAAAGTTCATCAAAAGACCCACGACATTCCCATACATTTCAAAATCCCAAACATCATCAGTACACTACATTGATAAGATATACCTTACACTATAAAGAAACATACATATGCAACTCTAAAAAAACCCAGGAAAATATCACTTTTTAGAACTTTCCACATGACTCTTTCTAGAAAAGCCCCGAAAAAATTACTGAAAGTGACCTAGGCATCCACATGCCTGGTAGGGCTTCAGAGTACTTGTACACAACAACTTTTTGTGACCCAACTTGCCACACTGATAGCACATGAGGGACTCTCATTCCCAAGAGGTTGATGAAAGATACATATTCCTATTGATTCTGTGACCTGCTTCATCGAATTTTGATCACTTACTCATCTTATTGTTGGAAGTCTCCCCATTACTCTTAAGAATTGAAGGATGGCGGACCACTTAGAGCACTCCCACCATCATTGACTCGACATGAAAATCTTTTCTCACCACATTGGAAAAATAAAGTAGGATGGATACCAACACCGTTAACTATAGATCAGGTCGAAGATTCACCTTGAAGCATTGATCCTTCGTGAAGTCGTCTGTGGCATACCCTGAATCATAAGGGACTAGCTCCACAAAGTGATAAAAGTATTCCAACATGGATCTATCAATCTGATGCAAATAACATGTCTCCATACTTTTAATCACCATTTATTCTTTAGGGAAATATTGGCGAATGAACAAAGCCTTGAAAAACTCCCATGTAAGATCTTGATGGGTCTTGTTCTGAGACACTAACTTCCACCACATCCATGGTAAACCTTTAAGCATGAAGGATGCAAACATGACCTTCAACGACTCGGAAAACGCAATGAGGTCGAAGTCCCTTTCAATATTCTACATATAGTCCTCTTCTAAGAGGGGTATGATTGGCTATTAAAGAGAGGTGGATATAGCATCAGAAACCCAAGCATAAAATCCTTTGGTTTGATCAACAGAATTACAATCCCCCATCGAAGCATCAAGGGGATAACCACTGGACATGAAAAGTCAAAAACCCAATCCAGGACATCTCAATAAAAAATTCCTCAAAATAAAACACCATATAGGTAACATGATCTAAACACAAGGAAACCAGCTATCATAACATCAAAACATTCATTTTGAATACATTTTTAATTTAAAATATGCTTGGTTGGTTAAACACTCGCAATGGGTATTTCATAGAGTCTCACTCACACACATGTTTTTGTTCCACTTCGGGCATCCATCCACCTTACCAGACGTCCGTACACATTTCCACATATCACAATGCATATGAGAAGCCCTAGGAACACCATGGCCAAAACAACTTCATTTTATGAAAACAAGTCATTCACCCCATTTCTTTTAAAACAATCCACAAATTAAACATGTCATTTCAAACAACCATTTTTCAAAACCAACATTTCTAATTCAAACCACTTTCATAAGTCAACAGATACTCAAAATAACTCAATATGGAACTAGTGTCGATGAGTGACTTGACCATATGGTTCGCGGCCAAATGCCAAAAACATCACTGACACATATAGCCTTTTAATCCCATGCCCCTAGCTTCACATGACTTACCAGACCATGAGGTTTATGAGGACTATTAGCCCAATTTTCTTTGTCATATCCCAATAACAAAATGCTTCATAAAAACCAAAAGAAACTAATTAAACCAGACTTCCCATGGAAACGCGAGGATCAAAACATGTAAAAGTTCGTGACACTCTTCCTGCACCTACCCCTCGAGATCTGACAATCTTACTCCATCTACCTTGACATCCCAAATAACAATGGGCACTCTGAAAACAGAGGTCGACTAATAGTTGAACCTACATTTAATACCATTTTTTCATGATCCAACCCGGGTCGACCCTGAACCGATCAATTGATCCGGTCTGCGACATGGCCCAAGATACGTTCTCGATCCTCCTAGGATGGCGACAAGCACCAGGGCATCAACCGAGGCTGTGGGAATGATTTTGGCTAATAAAAATAAATAAATCAGCAAAAAAAATATAGAGATGTGCCAAATAAATAAACCAAATAAGGTGACTTAACAGGAACTAGAGAAAATAAATCTAACAGAACTCGACATCCGAACTAACTCTATTTGACCTCATGGGTCACTCTCCAACTCATCGATCAAGCATCACCCAAGACGAGCGTACTCAAGCTATAGCCTGAACAAACTCTAAAAACAAAATAGAACTATAGGTGTGAGTATTAAAACTCAGTATGCTAGCCTGGAATCTATTCCCAATGCACTGCCTATAAAATAAAAGAAACATCATTTCCATTTTGAAGTACAAATTAGAAAGTAATGTTTTTTTAAATATATTACTCAAAATAAAAGTATGAACCTTTCCCTTAACCAGTATAAAATCTAGATTCATTTCATTAGTGTCAATGGAAATTTATAATGGGAAAGTGATGTTTATATTTTCAGATTTGTACAAAGAGGATTAAACACATTCATTTGAAACCCATTTTTAGAAACGTAATCAAAACAAGCTCACTACTTTCCAAGAAAACAAATATAGGAACACACAGTAGAAATCACACAACGGGGGTAATATAGGTACACATATAAGCATCATAATCACTACTACTAGAATCAAAAGGCAAAAAGACATGGGTGAACCTATGAGATCAAGAATAGTCCAGAAGACACCAATAAATGAGACCTCATCCCCAATGACATGTCACACACAATGAAATCAAAATGCACAATATTCTCTACCATCCTTTCTCATGTAGGCCGAGGGTAAATCCTATAGTAATAAACCAAATATATCCACCTACTAAGGGCCACTATTCAGTACCATAACCTACCAGTGCGACACTCATTCTCAGAATATTCTATCAATATTCTAGATTTCAATGTCTCAAGTATTTAAAAAATGTGTGAGCCAACCGATGCCAGCCGAGCATCCAATCACACGCACACACACAAACAAACACACACACATATATAATAAATCACATCATAAATCACCCCAATCCACTCCAAGGACTAATATCATAATATTTAAAAAAGAACAAAAGGATTCCCACATTAAGTACTCTCATAATAGATCACATGGATTACTTATTTAGGGAATCCCATCTATTATACACATGCATGTGTGGCATGAGAATCATCCACATAGAATTTCATAATAATAAAAATTCATTAATTTTTAAAAAGTGGACAAACTATGCTTAAACCCTTTCCTTTTTGTATACATGCATTAATCATTATCACAAAATCCACATTATTTAATGTGGTCACACATTTTTATAAAAGTGTCAAATGATCAATAATCGAAAACGCATTTTGAAACACCTTAAAACTCAACCCCCATTTATTTATAAAACCAAAACCCACTTTGGAAACCAAATACCCACTTCTTTTATACATAAAACTACTCAAACACATTCACAGAACCCGCATTAACCATTACCTATTTAAATTTTTTATTAAAAATTCCTAACAATCCATTGCATTCTAATCAATGAAACTAAGGATTATCCTTCCATATTTATAAATTAAACAAGGTGCAGAAAGCTTGAAATAAATGAATCTTGAATTAAAAGGGAAGTTCAAAGGAAAAACCTATCTCGAGGTCAATGCGCGGTGACAATGAAACCTCAGAACCAAAGTACCATGACAACGCTCACTCAAAAACGCCGCACACGGGTCCAAAAAATCAAACTGACCCAAAACAACACTTAATTAACAAAACATCGTATAAAACGAAGGTAATATATATATATATATATATATATATATCAAAAATAAATATCAATGAAGAAAAAAACAAATGGGTATACTAGGCATTTATGACTGCAAACAGACTGCCGGAGGGCTGGTCGGAGTAGTGCCGGCAGGGTGTGGGTGTTGAAAAAGGGAAATGTCAGCAATGTGGGTTGCTGCACTCACAAGAAGAGGGTGTGTCGGTGGGGTAATTTTTAGAAAGGGGCACACTCCGGCAATGGAGAAGGCTGTGGCTCAGCCGGAGTAGGTGTCAGACACCAAACAAAATGTCTAAGGGGGTTGCGGGCTAGCCAGAGAGGGTACTGCAGACATGGTCTGTGCGGATGAATGCAGGCTGACTAGGGGGATGTGGGTGAGTGCCACCAATGTTGGGGGGATCAACCGGAGGTCGCGTCCAGATGCTCTCTAGCTCTGTTGAAAAGGGTGTGTGAAGACAAGTGGTGTATGATGAAGAGCTGTCCAGAGGTAGAGGGGGAAGGTCAGGGGATGGTTTTCTCGAGCGGGAGCCGTGGGGCGTCATGTCTGAGGGTGGCGAGGTAGATGGACAGGTGGAGGGAACATGGTTGCGGTGGTGTTGGTGCATGTTGTAGAGGGAGTGGGGTGCTGACTGCTATAAAGGGTAGCAGGTGGTAGATGACTGGGGGTTGTAGACAAGAGTTGTTGAGTTCCTGGGAGGAGGCAAAGAAGGATATCAGGTCCATGGAAGTGCTACAGGGTTTTTCCACATTCATGTAAGGGAGAGGAGGGCACTGGAGGAGGGAAAATCTTGAGCGGGGTGAGGGTGCTATGATGAGGAGCTGGAGGGAAAGCAGGGAACATGAGTGCGGGGAGAAGGGTGCTGCGGAGGGTTGTAGGATGGGGTGCGTAGGGAAGAAGGCCGAGGGTTAGGACCGATGGGAGAAGCGATGTGGAAGGGGTGTGCCACATGTAGGGGGAGAAGAGGGCGCCGGTGGAAGTTTGATGTGCTGAAGGAGGGCAGACCATTGGGCGGGCAGGAATGGAAAGCAGTGCTAGGTGCGGGGAGGGGAGTGTCGTGCGGAAGCAATACTGGGGGGGGGGGACAGCTGCGTGGAAGGAGGAGGAAAAGATAAAAGATAAAATGTAAAAAAAAGAACAAATAAAAATAGAATAAATTAAAATATATATCAAATTAATATATATGTGAATAATAATAATAACAACAACAACAATAATAATAATAATAACCTTAATGATAAAATAAAAATAAATGAATTCATATCATTTTAATAGTAATATAATTAAAGAAATGGTCACATAGTTGCATGGGAAAAGCTGTGCGGTGTTGCGCTCTACCCGTGCGTCCAACGATATCGATCTAAAAACATGCACTTTTTATCAAAACTCTAAAACCACGTCCGAGACTCACCCCAGAACCCAAAAAAAGATTTAATGGTAGAAAAATAATAATTAAATAAATTAATCTCATGGATCAAGTTTTGAATGTAACAAATGGGCCCCAGTGACGGCACAACCACCCAGCCTTAACATGGTTGTCGGGTCATGGCTCTCCAGGTACCACCAGTTGACCGGCAGACACATGGTCCCCACCCTGGGACCCACCAATGAGCCTGAATGAGTCACCTGACTAATGACTGACCCCATAGGAAAAAAGATGTCCATTCTGGGGCGCTTTGTTCTCACACACACACACCCTGAGAAACTTCCCAGAAGGTCACCTTTCGTGATAACTACTCCAGACCAAGCATGCTTAAATTTGGATTTCTAATCAGGTAGGCTCCCAAAAAAGAATTTTCAACTTATTGATACGAGTAATATATTTTAATTATTTAACCATTTATCAATTGGGTGTGTTACAATCACCAACATTTTAGGGAACAACATCCTTGTTGTGTGCCCTATATCTCAACCGAGGTAGTGCACCACACTTGTGGCTAGGTACCACCACTGATACCAAATGTAACAACTGGGCCCCAGTGATAGCACATCCACCCCACCTTAACATGGTCATCAGGTTTTTTCTCGCCAGGTTCAACTTGTTTCCCTGTAGTCACATGGTTTCCACCATGGGGCCCACCCATGTGCCCAAACGGGTCATCTGACTAAAGACAATCCCCATATTCCAATACATGTCCTTTCTAGTATGCTTTTTCCTCACTCACAAACACCCTGTGAAACTACCTAGAATATCACCCATCCTGATCACTACTCAATACCAAGCATGATTTACTATGGAGTTCTAATCAGGCAGGCTCCGAAAAAGGAAGGTTAACATTGTTGATAGAAGTCATATCATTTATCCATTTAACCCTTTTCCATTTGGGGGTGATACATTTGTTGGGGATACACAGTAATAGTGTTAAAACTATCCGAATTATAAATGGTTTGAGATGGAATCGTGGTATGTGTTGCATGGTTGTTGTGGTAAGATTCATTTTTTCCATTATAGTGTGGTTTGGGATATTTGATGTTCTTTTGTTGTTGACAGTTGTCATGGAAGTAGGGATATGGATCATGTGGACGGTTTTAAGAAGATATGGATATTATTTGAGGGAGAATGGATTGTTGGGTAATTCCTTGGATTCAATTTTTTTGTTAGTAGTTGGTATGAATTAGTAAATGTTTGAATTAAAATGGAAATGGATGAGAATTTAATAACATTCATTTGAAATATATTTGTGTGAATTAATAATGAATATAATATTTTTAAATGTATATGGATGTTAATTAAAATAAATTGGATCTAATTTCATAAAAAATTGGTAAACACATGGTAAGATGAATATTTTGGAAATATACGAATCCCTAATTAAAAGAAAAGGAATTAGGAAAAGTATGTGCTTGTTTCTTGGGGTGATTTTTTATAGGGTTGGTTGTAAGTGGTAATTTAGTGTGGGCTTGATGGTTTCTAGTGATGATGAATTATTTATGTGAAAATCTAGATATATTTTTGTTTCGTAGACACACACACACACACACACACACATATATATATGTATATATATATATATTCTTATGTAATTTATGTATTAAAAAACAATAATCAATTAATATGTATCAACAAAAAAATTATTTTTGTATAATTTACCCAACACATAGTATTGTATGGGAATTTATGCCTAATTACCCCCACTTACTCAATCATTAATCCATAGTAGTATGTGATACCAAGTTCATAGTTTTTAGAAAGTATTGAAAAATTATAGTACAGTTAGTGGTGATGTAGTATGATGAGAGAACACAAAAATTTATTAGGGTCATTAATGATAGGAGGAGGTCATGAGGTTGATGTCTATCAGATTCATGATTCCATACAACCCTCGTTTTGAGGTTTTGATAGTATGTGTGATAATTAAGAAGATGAAATGTATGTTGTAGTGATATATTGATATTTCTTAATTCTAAAACATAATAGGGGGACCTGTGGGAGACTAGGATGGGTAGGTATAAAAATCAAAACATATCAGACATGTTGTGATATATTTTTATGAGAGGATATGGAAACGATGAGAGCATGAGAAATTTTATGTAGGGGAATAATAGTGGAATCATATTAGGGAAGTGGATATAGGGTGACTTTGTTTTCTTCATAGATATTACATTACTATATTGGGTTCATTATTTTTCGAGTGAGGCTTGTTGAGTTTGGGATACATAGCATACATGGTTATGAGTTTTTGGATCTACTATTTGTTCATTGGTTCATTAGTATTCTCTTTTAACATTTTCGTGAGAGGACCTTGGTATGATCCTAATGTGTAAACATGTTACACTAACAATAGTTATATAAAATATATTCCATTTTTTTGGAGTTTTCAATGGTTGATCTGGGAATGGGGAAGATGGAGGCTAGAACTACTATGGAGTTTCTTCTATTGATTTTCCTTTTGTAATTATTAAGAATTCGATGTTATTAGTCATAATTATTTATATTAATTTTTTAATTCCATAATATTATATAAATTATTTATTCACTAGTTTTTTATTTTATATCTCAGTCATTTTCAATATATTGTTTGTAATTCCCCCAATATATATTTTTGATAACCTCGATTCTAGTCCCCAACCATGAAATTACTATATTTTGGACCCATTAGGTCACTCTTTCTCTTCACATATATCCGAAGAGGTTAGTAGTAGCATCTGGGTTTTCAGGATGAAGTGGTACCAATAGTTTTGTTTGGGAGATAGGATACATATTAGTGTTAGGCTCCATTTATGGTTTTAGGGGTTTTTTGGGATAATTTTTTTATCAAAATTACTTAATAATTTATGTAGATATAATGGATAGGACACAAATTTTTAGGGCCCCATTTGATATAATGCAGGGTCCATATCCTTTTTTAGAAACCTAGTTTATATTATTCTTCTTATAGGGTAGAGACCAAGGAGTGGTATATGAAATTATTTTATGTTCATTATTTAGCATGGTTTTTTGTGAATTAAAATTTATTATATTAATTGAATATTTAAACATTTCTAGATAAAGGTTCAAGGTTTTTTCATTGTGATTTTTTGATATGGAACCCAGTCAACATTCACATGTGTTTCAGGTGGTAGTGGTGAATTGGGCTAATCCAGTTGATCGTAGATTGGTTGATATGTGAGATATGGATTAAATTTGATAGAGATTGTTTAAAATTTTCATTGTTAGGATTGGTAAAATTATGATGGAGTTTCTATGATAATGGGAGAAAACATTTTTTATAGGGTCTCGATATCTCAATATGTATGACACATGATCAAGCAATGCACCATGTTCTATGGTAGTTAGTAAGATGTGAGGGGAAGAGCATCATTAGAGGATGATTTAAGTTAAAGAGAATACTGAAAAATATTTTTAATAGGATGAATTCAAGAAATGGATACAATTAGATAAATTGTTAATTATGCTAAATGCAGTAAAGCGGTAGGAGTTTCTCTCCATTATTACAGGGAGCTTGAATATGTAAGATCCCATAAACAAGTCTTAGAAATCCCGATTTTTCCTATTAATTTATTTATATTTGAGAAATTAGAGCTTGATTCCAAGAGGTATCATTTTTACTAGTGATTAAATATACATTAACCATAATTTTTCTTACTACTTATCTATAAGTGAAAATGAAGTTTAAATGATCGGGCGAATGAAATCATAATGAGGAGTGAATTGAGTTGTAAAAGTGTTTCTTTTGGATTTAAGATTCTGGTGGTGGATCACCAATGATGTGGATGTTGATGATCCAATTAATATGGGATTACTTCCATAGTTTGCATCATGATTTTCAGGGTCTAGATACTCTAGTGTACCAACTGAGGGATTTTGATTTTCATGTTACATCTATAAGGGTTATGGTCACTTTTAGGAATATTGTTTAACTACACTAAGTGGTCAATATGATGTTGGTGTTAAAGCCCCTTTGTAACTTCAATAGTAGTAGCTTCCACTAATGTTGTATCCATTGTAGAATATGGAATAATTTTTTTAGAAATCATATTAGAAGGTTTATCCATAACTAAGAAGATATATAGCTCTTACAGGTTATCCCCACAATAATCCTCATCCACAAGGACCCATACGAGCGTGTGGTTATGGTTTTATCATTTAGAAGTGAGGCTATGTAGTTGGATGTGGATATACTCATTATATAGAGTTGTTGACACTAGAGATGCCAAATGTTTTCTGAGTTTTGATCAGTTTATTGTCTACCAAAAGATCGATTTTTTTATTCTATATGTTAATAATTTATTATTTCAACTAGCTTATTTTATGAAATAGGCATAGTGCTGGAATGGAATCCCATTCCCTTAGTGATATTTGTTCTAGGTGGAGGTCTAAATTTTATGTTTGATGTGTGTTGGGATGTAGAATTATGATAAAGAAACATTAGTTTGTGGAAAATATCATAATTTTTCTGATAAAAACATATCATCTCATAATATATATGGGTTTTTTATAATTTTTTCATTTAATTGTTAACAAATTTCAGGTAAACATTTGATTTATCTTATCTATAGGGCCCATGAGTGGTGTTTGTTGGTAAAAGTAGTTATTAGATGTGAGACAATAATGAGTAGACTCTTATATCCTATTTTGTAGAGTTGATAGTTGATTGATGAGAAATGTATTTTCCCCTTGATTATGAAGATTTCCTAGATTCCTTTTGGAACAAGATTGTATCACAATAACCTCAATGTGATTTCAAGGTAAGTATTGGGTTATATGAACGAACATATATGATTTTGATGGTCTCTTATCATATGGACCCCATAGTGCTACACGTGTTAAGTCTCATAATTGATTACTTATAGAAGAAAGTATATATTTAGGCAAGTGTCTGGCCATGGGGTTTATTAATAATGTTTTCAAAAAGGTGTATGAAACAATGAGCTTTTGAGTAGATTATTAACGGTTGAATTGTGGAATATCAATAACCAGTACACCATTATAGGGATACAAATTTATTTAAGTTAATTAATGGGAGCCATTTTATTTTGGAATATTTATTTGAAATCAGGATATCTGTAAAAGATGGTGAATGAGGAAATTTTCTAAAGACTAACAACTAGTGTTTGTATAATAAAATATAAATTTTTTTCATAACATTATATATATTGAACACCCAAGCTATGTTGTTTAGGGTTATAAATACTATGATATGTGAGATATTGGACCCATATATGGTTGTGTTCATTAAAAAAATATTTTTATTAATAATATCTAATGAGGATCATTCATGAAAACATACGGGTTTCCAAAAGGTCCTTATAAACCATCTAATCAATAAAAAAATTTCCATGTAAAAAATTTGGAAATGGGGGGTGCAGTTCCTTTTAATTTTGTTGTCTTATTAATTATTTTCAAGGAAAAATCAATGATTGAAAGAGTTTTTATCCATATAATGTATTTTGATTTAAAAAACCACAATCACATGATTTATATAAAACTTAATTCATTTTTTGATCAATTAAATTAAGATTATTAAAAAATTAAGTAACACTCTTACCTATCAAACCTATTCAAAAAATAGGAAATATCTACTGAATTACCATTTTTTTATGAAAAGGTTTCTCTTTTTACATTTATATATCATTTATGAACCTTTTATTCATGAAATGTCCCAATTTACCATATTTTAATCCCTCCACATCAATAATCTCTTGAAAAATATTTTAAAACATGGGAGGAGAAACAAATATTATTAATAGATACAAAAATTATGGAAAACGGTTAATCCATTCTTAATTCAAGAAATCCCCCAATAATTTTGTAATCTTACTGAATTAACATTAGATATCTACATATTTATATAGATACACATGAAGAATAAATCTAAAAAAATTCCCATAATTGATTTTTTAAGAAATCATAATGTATAATGAAATAATTCATAATTTCGATAGCATAAAAACATGATACCTTTATTTGTTAATAAAAATTCCATTAAATTATAACCTCATTTTATTCCTTTTGAAATGAATTGATATTCATAAAAACCCATTTTCATTCATAAAAAAAAACTTATATGAAATTTTGGGCACCGAACTATAATAAAGTAATCAAATAATTAGATAACTCAAATATTCTAATAAGAGTAACTTTTATAAAATATAATTATCACTTAATAAGAGTATTCAACTCTATTCTATTTGGTGAACATTATATCAGTTGTCTCTCACTATTTACTAATTTCTTTAGAGAGGTTTAATAAACCCCACTGTCACATAATAGATGTAGTCCCATAAGGTTTTGGGTTCACTCTTTACTCACACATTCATCATTAATTCCCAACTACCATTTTATAAATAAAAATATTTATTAACATTAATATTTCATCATAAATACCCTAAAATATTCATTTCATCCTATATGAAATAAAAATTTAATTATCTCATAAAAATAAAATAAGAAACATTTTACTCATTTTAAATGATTTAAAAACAAAAAAAAATCCTTCAATAATTGGAAAAATAATTAATTTGAAAAATAATTGAAACATGTAGTGGAATCCTAATAATAAATAATGAACATGGTGGTAGAGAAATTTATTTATATCATGTACATTAAAAAATAATTATCTTACACATTTTTAAATATTCAGTAGTGAAAGGTTTGGAAAATTATAAAATATACATTTTTGAAAACATTATAAAAGGTCAAATGTAGTTTAAAATTACTATTAAAAATCACGAACATACCAAAAAATTTATTATTGAAATAATTAAAATAACATGGAAATAGTTGTAATGGGATTAAATCATTTAAAATAATTTTTAATTAAAACTCCCTTATGAAATTAGTAATATTAGGATGAAAAGAAAATTTAAGATGTGAACTTGAAATTTGATTTGTAGACAATGTGATTTTACATAAAATAATGTTATCAGACATTTATATGGTATTTTATTCACCACAGAATGTTTTTTTAAAAAAAATTGCATAACCCTCAAAAAAGGGAAATTGAGATGAAAAATCCTTTACCTCGTATCTTGAATCATTTTGTACACTCTTTAATACATGAATAATAATATTAAATATTATTTTACTTTTATAATATCTATTATAATTTTAATTACATTATAAATATGTTTTTTGTTTTATTTATTTAATTTACCTATTATGTTATTAAATCAATTAATTTGGCAACAGACATTTTGAGGACTTTTTGTTCATCATCATAAAATAATATTGGGGAACCGACCTTACTCAAAGGTGTCATTATTACATCATATTAAGAATTTTAAAAAATTTATAAATTTAGTTTATATTTAGGAAATATTGTTTATACCCATCTCTGTAATTTGTTCATAAAAAATGATATACATTAGTTCATGAATATGGCAGTATGTGCATACATTATAACAACATTTTTGTTTCTCCACTAGGAGGAATGTAAATAATGTATATAAAATTTCATTTGGAAAAAAATAAAAAATATGTCCAAAATAAAATTGATATTCATTGGAATCATATTTATAACCATCCATACCATGGTATAGGAAAAAGGAAACACTACTCTTCAAGGTGGTGGTAGTCTACGCATACACACGAGAAAAGTGCACATTTTTTCTGGACAGAGAAGTTGATGTGACATGGATTCACAATTATCATGACATAAATTAAATATATTATGTTTTATTATTATTTATCAATCGATATGATAGGTTTGTAGGATTTGGAATAATAAATAATCATAAAATAGATTAGTAAAGACGTATACCTCTTCTTTTGATGTCCTCCTTTCGATTGTGATTAATGATTTTTTAATGAAGCACTTATAGTAACTCTAGTAGATTTTATATTTTAGAATATAATATTTCAGAGTTATATGGGAAGTAGTTTTAGATAAAATCAAATATTATTTGTGTTTGTAATGGGTGTAATGAGTCACTGCTAATTGGAAAAAATCAATGACATTTATACATTTTTGAATTTTTATTTGTTATGAAAGTAGTTTTAGAAAATATATGTGGCCCATAAATGAACCATTAATGATTGACTATAAATTTTACTATAAAATTTAGCAGTGATATTTTTTAATTATTTATAATTATTTGATAATTATTTGGATCCTTGAATACTATTTAATGCATTGTCATAACTACTCTCAAATTTTGAATTTAAACTTATCAAAACAAAACAGAGATTCAATTTAAAATCATACATAATCAATTATAAAAATTAAATTTAGAAATAAAATTTTTTAATTTTATAATAAATTATCATCACATAAATTCAATATGTATTAAAATAATTTTTTTCATTTTTACACTTTTTCTAAAACTGTTGTGTTGGCTTTGTGTCAATGTTATAGTTAATTATTCCATCACAAAAAAAATTTAAAAATTATTATCAATAATATATATATATTATGATCATATTAATCACCAATATCAATAAATATATCATTTTAATAAAAATAAATAAAAATAAAATATAATATGTAGGGGATATTGAAATTATTAAAATACTCTAAATTTAAAAAATGGTTTTTATATAGAGAATGTTTCAAAAAAAATCCATATTTTCAAAAATAGGATTTATAATGTTCAATTTCTCTCATTAAATTAAATGAAGTAATTTATTATTTATTTATTTAGAAATCTTATACAATAGTTTTATTTATTTTTATCTTATTCTATCATTTTCCATGGTGATAAACATTTAATATGGTTACTATTGATTATGACAAAAAATGAAATGGATAATACTGCCTAATTTAAACAAACATATTCTAAATAATATTTATAATTTTAATTATCAAAATTAATAGTTTTAATAACTTTTATTTAATAAATGGTCAAAAAAATAATGAAATATTATTATTATAAAAATAATTTTTTTATAAAAAATTATATTTTGGAAGAATTATATATAATGATTGTTTTCATAGAATTAACAATATTATGTGTAATTTATTGAAACTCGTCTGAGATTTAATAAAATCAAAATTCCATAGGAAAATTAATATTTTTTTTAAGAATAGAAATGATTTATTTATTAAATTGTAGTTTTACCATTCACGCAAAACCCACCTTTTCTATGAATTCCTAAAAAATCATATTTAAAATATTTTTTAAATATGATTTTAAAAATAAAAATCATTTTTAAAAATAATATTTATTAAATTTTATTAGAAACTAATTTTAATATTTTATAAAAAACTGCAATAAAAACCATTTTAGACGAAATTTTATTTTCAAAGTGTTGAATTATTTAATACTTATTCCATATCTATTAAACACTATTATAAAAAGGTTATACATTTTTAAAAAATATAATATAGTTACATTTAATTAATGAAATTCATAAATATAGACTAGCTAAAATATATTTTCATAAAAATAATTTTCTAAAATATATATACATTATTTTTATATGATCGTTTTTAAAATTGAGTTCTTATATCATAGAACCCAAGAGCATGTAAAATATTAGTAATATACAAGTTAGATTTTACTATTTCCAATTGATTGTGTAATATTTATATCGTACAAAAACTATATTAACTATTTTTATCAAGAATGTCAAATATTTCATCAAGAATGATCAGTTTCATGAGGTTTTAGACATCTTGAATGAGATATTAACCAAAAACTCAATGATTCTATTTTCAAAGTAAGCGTTGATGTTTAAGGAATTCTGTGATTCTTCTTGTCTAAATGTGGGATGTGTTTTGATGATGAAATGGGAAATGATATCTTATGGGTAGAGATAGTTACATCACTAAAAGTATAACTATTCTTCACATGATATATAACTTACAACATTGGTGTTTTCATATAATATGTGATGATATTGTATCTCAATTGAAAAATTTATAGACTTTTTTAACATAAATAAATGGGGTATATTTTCTATTAGGAGGACTTGAACCTATGTTAGTGAAGGTTCATTGAATTTCTGCATGATAGGAATTTGGAGATCAAAGAAACCCATATAATGTGTAATGTGGTTGTTGATTCATTAATTTTATTGTCATTAGGTGATTCTATTTAGATGTATAAATATATTTGGAGTTGGATGGAAGAAATTTTATCAATGAATCTATATGTAGAGGATGTAAATTATAGAGGATAACATTATTAGATAATACATGAATCATCTATGGTGGGGAATATAATGGATTATCATTGGAAAGAATCTGAGGTTTAGGTTATGAAAGACCATTTATTCATGATTATGATCCATAATAGTGGTTTGAGGATGGAAAAAATTATACGTTTTTATAGGTGATCATTCTTTCAACATTCCCTGCATGTGCGAGTTATTTAATAGTTTTCGATCTCACATTTTAAGGTATATATTAATGTGTCATTGGGTTACTTTTTTTGATGAAACAATGGTGTATTGGGATGAAGTGGTCAGTATCATGGGTTATGTAATGCTATCTTGTTATTTAGAAGTTGAAATTAAATAACTATGGTCATTGTAGATATCAAATTATATTGGACTTCCATGAGAGAATGTGGGTGAAAATTTCAATGGATTTCATCCTTGGGTTAATAAGAGCATATGGAGGTTGTGATGTTCTTTGGGGGATTGTGTAATGACTGAAGAATATGTCCCATTTTATAAGAGATTGAGGATTCATGTACCATGTATGTTGTTGTAAGGTGAAAATTGAATGTGGTGGTGACACTCTATGGGGTTTCAATGACTATTGTATTTGTTCAGGTCACTTGATAAACTTGAAATGTCTATAAATTATTTTAGAGTGCCAATGGATCTCATTTATTCTTTATCACATCCTTACACCATCAAACATATCGATGGATATGTAGTCCATCCTGATGCTGGTGGATGTTTAGCGGTCATGCATCTTGGAATATTGTGGAATTTGGGGGAGGAATGTACACATTGTTTGGTTTTCCTAAAACAATATATATCAATAATCAATTCTGATTTATAATTTGAGTTGTAATATGGGAATTCACATTGATCTCTATTATTCTAAAATTATGTCCCTGAGTTAGATGTCTACTGTATTGGTATGGTGTAGCAAATGATGAATTAGGTCAAGATGAATTTATATAGGATGGTGTAAATGTTAGATCATTAAAAGGAATAGTAAAATTATAGGAATAGGCCCCTAGAGTTTATTGGTTGATATCATGTGTTTATTATGGTTTCTCCTCATTGGGGAGAGTGTAGGTATGATCTTGGGAGTATTTTTCTCCAATGTACATCAATCTATTCTAGCTATTAGAGTGTATTAGTAAGTAAGATTATTACTGGGATCTATCACCATGGTTGTATAGGGATCTTGAAAACATCCACATTACCCCACATAATTGGTATCTTCATGATTAATATATTGTAATCAAAATGTGAGATTTGAATATCAAGGATTCTTAATATTGGTTGAGTTTCATTAGAAAAATAGGTTCCCTATTAGAAGTTGTTTTTCAGGTTATATATTACCTTTCATCATTTTTTTGTGGTGTGGTGTTATGGGTTATAGTAATTGGGATCATGACACATAGATCTGTGATCAATACCATGATTCGTTATGAACATTGGTTATTTCATATATTTTCATAAATTGTGAACTTATTAACCTAATGTTGATTTAGAAACTAATACCCTTACTATGGTTTTTCTGTTTAGTTATTGGTCATGTTTGGGTATTAATGATATCCCTAACGAGTATATCCTATAATGGTTGTTTATGCCTTTCAACTTCTACTCTATATTAGGATAATATTGATGGTATGTAAGTTGTTTTCTAATTCTAGAAATGGAATTAATTATAGACGAATAGAATAAATTTTAGGAAAATTATGTAATGTTTTTTTATTCTCAACATATTAATTTAAGATTTTTAGTTTTTAAGGGTGTACAGAATGTATTGATGGAGGATTTTTGGGGTTTGGATATTGAATTATGTTGTTTGAGGTGATTCAAGTTTTGGATTTTTTTCATGATGTGAGTTGTCAATCGTAGTCTGGAAGAGTATTTCATGATGGAATTTATGGGTTGGAGACACAGGGATTCATAACATGAATTTCCATTGATGGTTCATATATTTTTTAGTATTTGAAGGGGTTTTGTTGTTAGTTTGATTTGATACCTTCATGGCCCAAAATACTAAATCATGTATCGAATGATTTATATTCTATTATTTATATAAATTTAAATTCCCCTATAATTCCCCCTCATTTATAATTCATTTTTCACAAATTTCATGGGAACCCTTGGTAATGTTATATGTCTTTAAACCCCTTCTCATCATAAATGATTCTCAACATCAAAGGAAATTTTATTTTTTGTTGTCAGGAAATTTTAAAACTTTTCTACTTAATTTCAATCTCGTTCATTCTCTAGTGATTCATAGTGGAGTTTGTGTGGGTTGTTTGGGCCTAATAAGTATATAATTTTGAAGAGATGTTGTCATGATCTATGATGATTCATAGTTTCCTTTTGTGATTATGGACATTAAATTGATTATTCCACATTTTTTCATATGAATTGATTCAGAAATCCTTCTTCGAGTTAGTGAATTTTTTTATCATATACTATTTTATCTTTATAGTTATCAAATTTTTTTACCTCATCTGATTTATGGTTTTGATTTATTAATATAGATTATGAACAATAATACATTTATTTTTATGGGATAGAGATTATTTTATAGGATTCACAAAATTAGTTATTTATTATGTCAATGATATTTTCTCAAACATGAAATATTACTTTATGTACATTTTTTCATTATTATGTATTACAAACCATTTCAATATATTTAGTGCCATTTTAATGTCTTTTATGTAAAACCACTACTCATAAAATCTTGTGAACTTATATACAGGTGGTGAATTGGTTGTGTTCCAATATAGAAATAATTTGAAGATACTCAAGTAAGGGATGAAGAAATTTCTTTAAGGCCCTATGTGAATGATTTGTGAGAAATTTCATGAATCGGTTTATGTTTTTTTGTGTTAACAATGAGTTTATGATTTTTTGACAATTTAATGGGAATATTGGGTTTTGTATGATTATTGGGGTGACTCATTCATATTGAAAACGAGTTGAGGGAAACAGGATTGGTTTATTTATGATGGTTATAGTGGAGATATTCTTCATGATTTTTTTAGTTTGGGTTTGTTTATGAGAGATGGTGTATTCCGTCTATAATTTTTCTCATATATATATATATATATATATTATTGGTGTGCACATGTAGTGGGAAGTTTTGTCTACTATTTATAGGAGAATTTGTTACATTATAAATCCGTTATTATAGTATACTACTACTTATAGAGTATTAAATTGTTATTTGAATAATTAAAAAGTGAATAATATTTGAATTGAATAACGATTTATTGAGATTAATGAAAAAATTTAATAATGAATCGAATTTTAAAAAAATTAATCGATTTTTTTTGGGAAGAAATGAGATTAAATGGATTAATAAATTATGGTGGCTAGTAATATGATAATATATAAACTAATTTTTTTTTCAATTTATGGAAAATAAACAAGGTCTGTTTGAGGTTGTTTGGTGTGTTGGGTATCATTTTCTGGTGGAAGCATGTTGGATAATAATGTGGTGTTGACTGTGGATATTTAATTTTCTTCATTGATGGGAAAAAATTATTATGAATTTTTGTCATGTCTATAAAATTATATGTTTATTTTTTTATATCATTTACGGATGCATCCCACCTATGTTGAGTACTACATCAAAACACAAGAATGTTTTAGGGTGTGTTTTTTTGGAGTAAAAAACATCCCCTGAGAGTTAATACTCTGTATGTTCTTTCCAAATAGGCATATCATGAAATTAGACATCGACATGATTAATTTTCCTTCAATCACCCAAGAACACACTAAAACAATGCTTCACATCATTACGATAAATATTATATTCAAATAACCACCCCATCTTTGATGTAGTATAACACCCCAATATTTAAAGGTATGTAAATTATTTAATAATTTTAATTTATTCGATATCATATATTGAGTGAAACACTATGAATAATAAAAAAAATGATATTTTATTAAATATTAAAAATACCATTGGAATAGTAATGTGACTATTACAAATATGAATTTGGAAATTAGAATAAAAACATCACCTATGAATGTATAAATAAAATATAAGTACCTAATAAATGAAAATAAGATATATTATTATCAAGTAATAAGTCAATAAATGTCTTAAAATGTTGAATTAAATTATTGTAATGTTTTGTAACATAAATTTTAATTTAAAATTTTATAATTAATATAATGATCCAAATAATATTTATTTTCAAAATAATGATTAATAAATAAATATTTTGATGAAACTTAATTATAATATAATTTTTTGAGGCCATAAATAATTTCAAGGTTTCTATAAATCAATTATAATATTAAAATAAATATTTTTTAAATAAAGGATTATTTCATTTAAAAAAAATAAATTCCTCATATTTTCAGAATTATCTTCATAAAATGGATCCATTTTTTAATCTACACATAAAAAATTGTTTGGGTTATTTTTTTTTATTTTTCTAAATTAGTTGATTTTTTGATGGATAATGAAAAATGTAAATCGTGGTATTTAACATTATATGTTAAATATATGAATTTTTTACATTTGTAATATAATAAACAATTATTTTTATCTCACATTCACATGTTAATATACAAATTAACAAGATTAATCATTATTGATAGTCATGATCCAAAATAATATATAAATTAATAGAAGAAAAAAAAACACCCCTCTCCTCCACTATAAATACTACCAATCACCACACCATCTCCCCACACCATATAAGCCTTTAATAATGCCTAAATTTTGCCCAATTCCATTACCAATACTCTTACCATTTACAATACCCTATGGTCTTACCAAAATTCCAAATCAGAGTGTCTTAAGGGGGTTCCCAAGGAGACGATATTCAAGAGGTAAAATGTTCCTTCTTTCTCTGTAATTTTATTTCACTTTATTATCCTCTCCTTTGACCCCATAAAAAGTGTCATGGTAACCTTAATAACATATATACTATGATTTTATTTTACTTATGTATTATCCATCCTCAAATCCCTTATCCACATCTTTTATTTTAAAAATGAAAACATTGTCTGTGATGTGTCGATTCACCACATTCACAAATGAAGAGTTTTAATTTTTCATTTCTACCATCAGGGATGGTCAAAAAACAATTATTATAGATTAATAATATTTTAATATACATATTATATGTTATATCATGTTATGTAAAAATAATATAAATATAATATTAAATAAAATGACATAAGTTCACAATGGTCGTAAAAATGGCCAAAATAAATTATGGTATTTCCTTCAAACAGTTATCTAATAAATCATCCTCATACCATATAACTAAATGAAATATCTTAACATTTAATATTATGGAGGTTCATTAATACTAACTAATTTCAACTCTAGATAAGTTATTGTCATTTTATAAGAACTCCCATATTTATACTCATGGGAACCAATCATAAAACAATGAAACGAATGCTCATAGAACAATGAAATTAAATATTATAATTTATCAAAATGGCCATAAAATAACATAAAAAATTTAGAATAAATAAAATATATATTTTAAAATATTATTTATAAATATTTTTTTTAATCTAATTGGATTATCTAAGACATTAAGTAAAACTATTAAATGGTTGTGGACATAAGGTAACAGTTTTCTCATCTCACGGGTACTTATGTGAGATGCATTCCTTATTCAACCCTTGTTTTTATGTGTGAAGTAAATAATTTCATTTGATATGTGATATAATGAAATTATTTATATTAAATTCATTCAATGTATCATTTTATTATAATTAATTTTATGTGGCATACAATTCGACTGACTAATTAATTTCAATGAAAAATGGTTTTTCTCACAAGAAGTTTTGATCAATTTTATTACAGTATATTCATATTTGTCAACAACCTTTTATTGGATCTTATGACTAATTATGTTTGATCTCTTATGATAGTATCTACCATATTTTATTGATATTTTTATGATCAGTTTGACTGTTTATTTTCTATTTTTATATCATTAATCATTTTACACTTGAATGTTTATTATTATGTTTATTGTTTTGGGAAAGCTATTTCATATTATAGTTTCAATATGAATATATATGACTATGTTTCTCACCATTAATATGATTAATTCATTGATAATAATTAGTTACTGGAGTGGCCTAAAATATCATTTCAATGGAATAGTAGGTCTCCTGAGACAATACAGTTTGGGTAGTGTCTAAGTTATTACCCAATTTTGTATGGTGTATTTATTGAATCTATGTAGGTATGTTTATGATTACCCACATTATTAATTCCCTCACTCTATAATTAGTTACTAATAATCTATGTGAGTCATAAAATAGTAAATATTTGTGGTTAATTATCATTCTTATGTGATTATTTTTTTGTCTTTATTTGATATATATTTATTTCTTTCAGATTATGCTCAAAATTATGTTTTAATGGAGTATGTTTTTAGTTAATCACCTTCCCTTATTGTCTATGTTTATTAATTATATCTTTTGATTTATGATTACCCTTAATGAGCATCATGGATCACCCCGTTATTATGTTTATTTTTCCCAAATATTCAACGATATATATTATTTTTGACACACTAGGACAATATAAAATACTTGTGGTGTATCCAATGGAGTAACTATGTTGTATTCAATTTCATGTTGTAATGTGAGATATATATATATATATATCTACTTTTCCCAATACATAATATTCTTTGTTCAATTATTATTCAATCTATTCTACATAGGAATAATGTAAAAATGTAACCTCTAAATATGGGCTATTGGGGATGGGGTCTTTATAGTTTCTATTGGAATGATTTTACTATAATATTTATAAACAATATTTAGGAAAACATATATTTGGGAAATATAACCATATAACTAAATTTTAAATTCGTCCAATGGTAACCAATATTAAGATTTTGATATTCATTATAATTTTTTTTTATTTTCTTTAATAGTTCAAAAATATCATAATCTGACCCAGTTTCGGTCATTATTTAAAAATGAAACCTAGTAAAAATAAGGGTAGCAATATCAACACATTTTTTCTACGTAAGGATTTCCCTCCATTGTAAGTTGATGATGTTTGATTTGGAGGTACAAACGAAGGTAAAAAAATAATCATACATGGAAAACTAACCCATTTTATGATCAATAACCATACTCACATAGAGAAACCCAATAATAATTCTAGTGTAACAATGTTAGACTAGTTAATGTAAAAACAACCTCCATTATTGAATGGTACTAAAAACCCATTTATAGCTAATAAATGGATATGCTACATAGAAATTACATTTATCAGTCTGTGACATAACAAAATGGATAAGTTTATCATGGAAGTTTATCAACTATTATGATAAGTGGATCAATGGTGGTCATTAATTAAAAACATAATGTAGGATTAATAAATTTAAAATAAGGAATAGAAGGATTTTAATGAATTTTTCATGGAAAAATTTTTCTATCTGGAATAGATAGTGTATATGATGAGAAAATTCTTGATTTTAATACATTAAAAGGTTAAAAACATTTCTAAGTATGAATCAAATATTAAGATGTTTGGATGTAATTCCTCAAAAATGATTTTTAATAGAATGTTGAATATTGATCATTTTCATGATGGTATTAAACCAATTCTACAATGGGAACTAGTCTCCCAATAATATTCATCATATGAGAATATAGAATCATGTTCCCTAAATAATAGAAAATAATTTTACATTCCATATGTGTTTGAAATGATGAATGCTAAGAAGAGGACTTCTATGTACTCCAGAAAAAAAGGGAAAAGGTAAAATAGAAAGAATATAATTTCAATCCTGAAATTAACATGGAATGAACCATCAGAGAAATTGATTGTTTAGAATGGAAGTTTTTTTGTTATGTAGAAAAAAATCCATTAATCCCCAAATTTAATGTGAAATAAATAAGCCTTCAATGTGAAATGATTCATTTTTATGGTTATGGAAATCTATTGACATGATTTTCCAAAATGACATGGAAACATTTCCTAGAAAAGTCCAAGGGAACAAGGCCATGCTTATTCAGTCCCAATAGCTGATGTATATGTTCATAATGAGGTGGTTAATGGTACCTCAATCCAGCCATTAAATTTATCTAATGATATAATTGATTTTTAATCATTTCATTATGTTATATCTACCAAATTTTCTAAAAAATGGATATTTCCAATTCACCTAAAAAAGTTAGTTTTCTAAAAAATATCATAGTGGAATCCATATTGAAAACATATGTGTATAGAAGTTCAAATTATGATACACAAATATCCTCCAATTACTGATTTTATTATCCTTCCTATGGTTGATATTGATATAATACATGGTATGGAATACAATTAAAAATATAATGATTTTCTTCTGATATAATTAAATTATGATTCTTCAAAATGATATGAAAATTCTCATATTTATAGTAGATACTTCATAATCGATGTTATACATGGATCAAACTCTAGTATCTCTTTTATATGAGATTGATGGAGAAGAAGTGTAGATAAAACCTACTGATGAAAATGGTGATATTAAAATTGAGGATATACCAATTTTAATATAATATATTGATATATTTTTTTATTAAATTAACTAGACATACTCTAGAGTGAGGTGTTGAATTTTATACCCATTTAATCCCTAATTCATGACCTATATAAAAGACGGTCACGACCTGTCCCCCGGGGTCCATGCCGTTACTACCCTAACCTCACCTTCCATAGGCTAGAGGTTGGAGACAAGCACTGAATGAAATAATCCATAAAACGGGAAGGCATTGTCTTAAATCCTATACAAACACTCGGTCCAAGAACCTGGAACGAAGAAACTGTAAAGTAAACTGATGTAGTGAAAGAGTGTTGAATGTAAAAGGGGCCGGTATACAAGCCCAACTGTAAATATACAAGTACAAATGAAAATAAAATACAACTGAAAGAAAAAGAAAAACATATATTGGGTCATCCTCTAAGGATCTTACTCGAAGGGTAAGTTCAAATCGCCTCATCAGCACACCACGTCAGCCCATCTCCTCTACATACTACCTAGTCCTGGATCCATCATTCCTCAGCCTAGTTGCACGTCATCAACACAAGACATAACAAGGTGATGGTGTAGCTCATGAAGGGGTGAGTATAATGATACTCAGTAGGGACATCGAGATCCAAATGGTCTCGAAGAGTTCAATAATGAAAAACCACAGGGTAACACCACAATGGTAGATTACCACATAGGTAATGTACAACAAAGCATAACCTCAATCACAAGCACCAATTAAAGACAACTCACACCAGGTATCACTTTAGGTCAAGGGTGGGAGGGTTATCACTTAATCGAACTCCTCATCTACTAGAGAACTCCTCCTATATCGAGTACAGTGGGACTGCCACATCACCTAGACGTGATTCCCACTAGCAATGGACTACGAAGGTACTTCTCCTATCATGTTCCATGGGTCTGCATCGTCACACAAAGGCACTCCCCACCATGGGTCTGCTGCGTCACATAGAGGTGGTCCCCCTCATAGCCTACTGAGGTAATCCTCCTGTCGATTACCATGGGTCTGCCACATCACACAGAGGTGCTCCCCATCATGGGTCTGCCGTGTCACATAGAGGTTCTTTTAACTGGGCCAGTCAAGTCACTCTGAGTTGTAATGGTCAGCAGTCATCAAGTCTCGGCTAGTGATAGGGTTTCCTATGTAGTGAACTTATGAGAACATCTCCAATAGCTTCTCACTACATCTTGATATCCATGGAAGTCACCACAATGTACATTCTAGGGTAGTAATCATATAATCGTTAGTCACAAGCCTAAAACACCACAACTGTTGGAGAAATCCTCCATTATCGAGTAAATTGGGCATGCCTCGTCACAAAGTGGAGCGTCCCACTAACCTTGGACCGGTAAGGTGCATCTCTTGTCGAGTACCATGGGGTTTTCATGTCACACAAAGGTTCTCCCCACCGTGGGTCTGCCGGGTCACATAGAGGTGATCCCCCTCGTGGCCTACTGAGATACTCCTCTTGTTGTGTATCGTAGTTCTTCCATGTCACACAGAGATTCTCTTCACACTGGTTCTGCAATGTCACACAGAGGGATTCGCCACTGGGCCTGTCGAGTCACTCCGAGTCGAAATGGTCAGCAATTGTCAGGACTCAGCCAGTCGCAGGATTCCCTACATTGATAGATTGGGAGAACCGCTCTCCAAGCTATCGGTCGTACCTCAACCACCCCGAATTCCCATGAAGAAGTATCGCAATGGTCTTTCATGTCATAAGGGACCCAACGTAATAGATGTTGCGTCAATCAAACGCCCAGTCTATAAGTTATTAGCGCTTCCACTCCGAGGTCCCAGTTGGATTTAGGGTACGATCCCACCAGGAAATACACCAACATTATCCAAAACTAGTGGTGTATACCAAAAGGACCGTCTAGATCCAACGATTCCGTCTCCACTAACGGTTCATCAAACGGATGCTCAGATCACATGTTATGGCCAAAAAGGAAAAACTAGATCTAGATGGGCCCGGGTCCGGGCCAACCCAGGGAGGGTTGACCCAACCTGGCCAGACCCGGTTTGGGTTGATCTAAATCGACCCGACCTGGTCCGGGTCCAGCCTGAATGGCCTAGGCCTTGGAGAGCCCGGCCCACTGCGCTGTTGTCCGACCCATCACGCGAAGGGGCGACCCAACCATACCCAATAGTGTGGACCTCTAAGCATGGCCCGCTGAGGCGTGACCCACTAGGTGAGCCCCGTAGCTGTAGGGCCCGCAGCGGCATGGTGCGGTCTGCACGAGCTGGCGATGAAGGTGGAGTGCCCCCCTTCCTGTTTTCATGAATGGTCCATTAGACCGTTCAGGTGGGTGGCATGCGGGATGCTCCGAGGGGTCCCGCCCGGTCTGGCGAGGCTTATCATATGGTCTTCTCCCAGCGGTGCGGTCACACGCCAAACCTCCACCATTGCTGGCCACCCATCGACCTCCGCCACGACAAAGCGGTCTGGAACCTTTTCTCTTCTGGCGGCGCAGACATGCACTGCCGCTCCACCAAGAGGTTGGCTGGTTTCTGGTCACCGCCCTACCCCACTACAGATGGCAGGTCGTGGCCTCCTCATCAACCGGCGATGCAGACGTGTGCCACCCTTTTTTTCTCATCGATGGTCGGGTGCAGAACATCGTCTTATTCCGCAAGCCCCTGTGACTTCGTTCCAAGCCTGAAAAAATAAACGATTTCATATTCACGACCCTTGCGTCAGGGGATCTGTGTCCATAAATCGCACTCAGCAAACCTCTTTGATTGCAGTGTCAATAAATATTAGTCATTGAATAATTTACAAATAAAATGCATGATGAATAAAAAGAAAGTGGAACAAGGTTTATGCATTGCATGATGGCCATGTTAGTTTGGACATCATTGTCGTGAATTTAGGACATGGAGAATCAATAAAGTGAATTAAAACATAAATAAATCCCCTACCCCATTCGCCCATAAGAGGTGTCCCAAGGAAGAAGACAAAGTCTATGAGATGGTGATGTTGGTGTTCATCGCTTTCTCAAGATGCTTCCGATCCAGGCTTGGTGTCAGTTCCTTGTTCGTCGATCTCCAATTCAGGGTTTTGGTGTCACTACAATTTTTCAGCACTTCGTTTCATGGAGATTCAGTACCGAAACCTCTCCCGAAGATCTATAAAAATAAAACAGGGGGAGGGTGTGATACGTTCATGGAATTAATGGAGACCCATTAATTAAGTACCTTCCTAATTACCCAATGGTGAAGTTACATAGAATAAATGGTAAAGACATAGATTGGATTGACATGTCTTCAGTCCCCCACTGTCTCTTGTCCGTTGGAGGAAAGGAATGAAAATAAAATAATTAAATTATTTAATTTAATTGTTTTAAAATATCCCATAACTAAAATTTTTATCCAGTCCTTCTGCTGTCAAAGTGAAGTCTCTCTTAAGAGAATCCTGGCCTTATGGATTCAATAGTGACCCCATATTTTTAAATCGAGCACTGATTCAAGAGTTATAAAACTTTTCTAACATGATTACTGAACATTCCCGAATAAAAGTTCGGAAATTTATTAGTAGTTACCCTCGACCTGCGCTAGTTGTGGTTAGGCTCTGCCTAAGTGAAACACGCCCCAACGAACCCAAAGGTACTCTCGGATTTCCAATCCGAGTTACCATTTAATTGTTATGTATTTTACAATTAAATAATTGTCACTTTATTATTTTATTTCCTGCAAAAAAAAGTATCATTCATTGGTGGCCCGTTCCCTCTAATGTTAGTATCTGCCTAAAGAAATAATACCCTCAGGAGTTCAATAGTGGTCGTAGATTTTTAACTTGAGTTACCATTTCTGAGTTATAATCATTTGAAAAATAAAATAACATTACATACTTATTTTATTTATGGTTATGTCATTTTATGGTTTTCTCACAGGTGGCCCACACCGACTAAACATAAGTCACTCCTAGGGTAAACACACTATCCTTAGTGCAATGGTGCCCTCAGATTTCTGATCCAAGTAACCTTTAAGTGTTGTTTCACTTTTTTAGGAAAACTTCTTATGCATGCTAATTAAAGCTTAATAAAACGTCGATGGATCATTCTGGGAACTCTGGGCCTCAGAATCATACGCAGTCAGAATTCATGGTCTCAAAATAATCCCATATAATTAAAATAAATAAATTATATGGATTTTTTGGGACATTAAATTCTCCCCAACTTAGGGATTTACGTCCCCAAAAACTGCAACAAATGTATAACAACCAAAACAGGGTACTGAGGGAGAATCGGAGACTCCTTCTCCCATATGCACTCATAAAGGTTCTCATGCTGCCAACACACATGCACCAGAGGTATTAATCACCCAAGAAGGACCCACACTTGTTGATCATCAATCTCTACTGTAACCTCTGTAAACATCACCCCATCATCGAAGTCTATCTCATTGTGGCCGATGATGTGAGATGGGTCATAAACATATCTCATCCACTTGGATACGTGGAAGATGCCGTGCACCCTCTCCAACTACGGTGGAATATCCAAGAGGTATGCTACCTCTCCTATCCTCCGGAATATTAAAAAAAGACCGATAATCCTCATTGATAACTTACCACATCATACAAATCTCTATAGTTCCCATGGAGGAGATAATTGAAAGAATATGCGGTCCCCCTCCTGGAACTCTAAGTGTCTTTGTCTCCTGTCGGCATAATACTTCTACCAACTCTGTGTAGTCTTGAAATTATGACAAGTGAGGCATCATGATTCAAACTCTGCCACTACTACACTTTTCATGGGCCATCAGTACTGACGTCAGAAATCCTGGTACATCTTCCCCACTATAAGATATACTGCTAGAGGGGACATATGGAACTCCCGCAACACCTTCTCCCGAAGCACCACTGGTACCATGTTATGTTTTATAAAGATGAATACATTCTCCCTAGCTTCAGAAAATCCATCAGGTGCCCACCCTAAGGATATCTAAGCACGTCTACCCTTGTATTCAGTGTCCCCAAGTTACGCCTCCCTAACTGGCTGAATGAATGGGGGTGTTATTGTCCTTGACTATAGTTATGTTGCTCCATCTCTATCCACAATTGATCTCTGAAACACTATTAGATACTCTATCGATTCACTCAGAAACTACAGACCCAACCTCCTGCTGAGTGCATCTGCTACTATGTTCCCCTTCCCTCGAGTATAAACTATCCCAAAGTCATTGTCCAAGATGAACCCTATCAATCACTGATGTCTCATGTTTAGATTCTTCTGATAGAAGATATACCAGAGACTCTTGTGATCAGAGTATACTATAAAACGTTATTCAAAAAAGTAGTGACGCCATATCATTAGTTCCAAGACCACTGCTACTAAATCCAGGTCATTGGTAGCATAGTTCTATTATTCAGTCTCTGTCTCAGATTCTGAAAACTCTATTGACACTTCTCTTTCCACAGGAAAGGATCCCCCTTTTTCGTCAAAGCTGACAAGGGTGCCGCTACCCTGGAGAAGTCAGTTACAAATATCAAGTCGTACCTAGCCTAAGCATATGTCCCTCTCTCGTTGGAGTTGTAATCCTGGAAACATATTTTGAAAAGTTTTCCCCCATACTCTTCCACTCCTGATTGGAACTGAAAACTCAAAACTCATTCTGCCACGAGTGTATGTCTAGATGACTCAAGAGTGATCGACTGCACCCTCCTATGCATGAATTTATCCTATGCTGGATGGATTTAATTTTTTTCCAACCAAGGAAAACCCCATACCCACATATTAGGTAAAATAAAACCATTTTTTCCTAATATAATAAATCTTATAATGAATGGTGGATGTCCAGTCCATACCCAAACTAACATCGTAAGGCCTCGACACTGCCACCAAGAGGTTCAAACCAAAACACCCACCTTAAGGTTCATATCACACCGTTCGTGTAAGTGTGATTATCGAGTCTCCTCCCAAATGTTTCTTCAAATTTGAGGGTCAAGTAAACGGATTATCCGGAAACACTATGCCTTGAACAATATTTGTGGAAAGAATGAATGGTTAGTACCTATGTCTATTAATATGGCAACAAGTGGTAGACAGAGACCATACCTAAAATTATTCCTAGAGCCCTTGGGTCACACTCTTTTACAGCAAGCAGATACTCCCTTCCCATATTCTTCAGCTCCCAGAGCCTGGTGGGGACCACATTGGTATAGTGGTTGTAACATGTCGAAATGTATACCACCTAATGATTGTCTTCTAGATACACTTCCATGTCTGCTTCCCTACTGATTCATCTATCCCTAACACTTCCTCTCTTTGAATCATTTTACAAACCCATGACTCTGAGACTGGCATCAGTTTCATGCTTTCCCACTGTTAACATTCATTGTCTGCATCCGCCCAGCCAAAGAATATTCAACAACAAATGTTATCATTAATACCATACCATTAGTAGAAATTTTTAGAGGAAACATGTTGGCTCATATGTCCCTAAAAACACCGCGCTCAAAGATCAATGCCCTGAAGCACTAATATAACTATATTCATCGAGTACCTAGGATAGTCAATATGCCATGGTGAATAATCAGTTACCGACATGTCATCCTGACGAAGCTGTAGATCCGCTTGAGAACTGTCATCAATTATCTCATTATGGAATGATACCCTCTTCTCAAAGTAATGTTCTCAAGATTATCCACAGAAAAAAATTCATCTCTTCACAAGATCAGGGTTACCTAAACCATGTCATCATCCTGGTGAGCCATGTATAAGGATCTCTACCAGGACCGCCATTTTATCGAATAATGCCCTGAATTAATGGAATCTTGACCACCTACTCAAGCCAGTCCTTAGATGCCTATGGGTTGGCATTTCCTTGAAAACTGAGGGGTATATTATGTTGAAACATGTGTAAGGCACTAACCCTACATGGGTCCTCTACTGGTACGACCAGTTTTAATAGCTGACCAAGGTAAATGATATAGATGACACACTAACTAATGGTAATATCTCAGCCAATTGACCATGTAATAAAGCCTCATCACTAAGAAGATCAGCCTCATGGTCACTCAATGGAAATGACTAAAAGATAAGATCATCATTTTTTCTACTGTTGTCTAATTTAGGTGAAAAAATCTAGCCACTGCCTCCAGCCAACCCTCAGTTTCATAGGAATATAACTCACCTCGAAAACTAGGAGGCCTCTTTCACTGGACTCTTTCAATGCGCTCAGTCGGCGTGCACCGCATTCCAGTTCAGCTGGTGGAAACTGTTGTCCCCAAAGGTGGTGGAGATGCTGGTAGACCACCCAAAGGTTCCAACACAGTATGAGGGCCCTACACTAGAGCCTCATTGCTCGGTGGGCTGTCATCGTGTACTATCTTTGGAAACCTAGGTGCTTGTCTTTGTTATGGAACCGTGATAAATAATAGGTATTCTATGGTCATTATGTTATATCTATTGAGATAAATCCAATGAAATCAAAAAAATCTTCTCAAAAACACACATAATATGTGTTTTAATGAGAATAGTTAGAAATCAAAATTCAGGGTCTTGGTGTACGGATACATCGGTCGTTGCACCAACACTAGACACCCGGAACTGAAAACCACAGTCATAGCACATAACACCATTGCCTCATAGAAAATAGCAGTTTCCTAGTACTTTGGTGGAACTAAACTCTTCTCATACCACTTATTGTAACACCCTAGATAGATAAAAGGGTTAAATGGCTAAATGATTTGACTCATTTCAACTGGTAACACCTTCCTTTCGAGAGTCTGTCTTTTTAGAACACCCCAATTATTCGTGATTTTCCTGGTGTAGTGTATAGGATGGGTGACCTTCGGGTAAGTTTCAAAATGTTTGTGGGAGTGAGGTCAAAGCACATAAGAACATACAAGTGTTTTCCTATGGGAATTGTCATTAGTTATATGACTTGTTCAGGCATGTGGGTGGACCCTTGGGAGGGGACCATGTGTATGTGGGGCTATTAGGGGTACCTGGTGGACCAAAACCCAAAGACCATGTTAAGGTGGGGTGTCTATGTTGTTCCTGGGACCCGGTTATTACATTTGGTATCAGAGGTGGTACTCAGCCTTAATTGCAGCGCATTGCCTGGGTCTAGATGTAGGCCCCACAATGAAGACGTTGTTCTCTGGGGGGGGGGGTTATATCACCCCATAATGATAAAATAGTTAAATGGATAAATGATATGACTCATTTCAACTAGGTGAACCTTCCTTTTTTGGATCCTATCTGATTAGAACTCCACAGTTAAGCGTCCTTGGCCTGGAGTAGTGATCAGGACGTGTGACCTTCTTTGACGTTACCTAGGGTGTGTGTGAGTGTGGACAAACCACACTAGAAAATAAATGTGTTGGCTTGTGGGGACTACCATTAGTCTTATTACCTGTTCAGGCATGTGGGTGGACCCCTAGGTGTGGACCACGTGTCTGCGGGGCAAATGGTGGTACCTAGCGAGCCAGGACGCGATGGAAATGTTTAGACAAGGTGGTTTTTCTGTCACCGGGACCCTGTTGTTACAAAGACAACATGTAGTATACAAAAGGAGGAGTAAATAGTCTTAAAGAATAAGCTAAAGGAATTTAGTGGTAATGTATTTATTTTCCCAAATGATTTACCATGGAAAACTCATGTTATTATCATTATGAATAAATATGGATCTATGATGCTATGGATAGACTATAGGGTGATCAATGTTATTATGATTAAGAAAAATCACCCACCTCATATTAATGAATTATTTGATTAACTTCACAGAGGCCATTATTTTTCAATGATTGATCTTAATTCTAGATATCATCAATTGATTTTAATGAAGGTTGGAATTTCAATGAATGTGTTTCAAATAACATTTCCACATTATTATTTTATAGTAATTATTTTGGGACTAACTAATACACCCAATGTTTTTATGGATCCAGTGAATAGAGTTTTCAAGTAATATTAGGATAATTTTATTGTGATGATTATTGATGATATATTGGTGTATTACAAAATATATTAGGACCATGATAACAACACTTGGATTGTTATAGACTTCTTATACGAAATGATATCTATGGGATGTTTAAAAAGTGTGAATATTGGATTCAAACATTTTCTTTTATTCATCATATTTTCTACAAGGATCGTATATTATTTGATGCTATGAATACAAAGGCAGTCTGCAAAAATACTACACTAATGAACATAACTGAGGTATATAGTTTCATTAGTTTTGAATATTATTTTCAGTGGTTTGTTTACTTTTTCAATAGGTTAGCTAACATGTTAACTATGCTTACTCGTAAATGGTTTATGTTTATTTGGATAATGTCATGTGATAAATTCTTTAATGAATTGAAATGTAGATTAGCGAATTCCACGATCCTGACTCCACCATTATAAAATAGTGGGTATGTGATTTATTTTTGTTTCATCTAAAAAAATAGTTAGTGGTTTTCTTATAAAGAATAATAGTGTTATTTACTATGTATTTAGGAATATAAAACTCATGAAAATAAGTATCCAACCTATAATCTTGAGTTAGATGTTTTCTTATTTCGGTTGAATATTTATACACACTATATATATTGTAATGGTTGTGAGATATATGTATAACACTAGTGTTTACAATATATATTCTTATAGAAAGAGATCAATTTAAGGAAATGGTGATGAATCACACAACTTAGGTACTATTATTTTTAAATACACTACCACTAGGGAAAGAAAATAAGGTAGCATATGCATTTGGTAGTATAGATAATCGAGCTCTAAATAAAATGAAGATTGATAGAGATCTAGTGTACACAGATATTGTAAATATGGATATGGGAATTATCAAGTATGGTGAAACATCACCTCTTTTTCAAATGGTATCCAAACCATATTTATTGCAGAATATAAAAATTTATTAACATAAAGATGATAATTTTAAACAAAAACTAAAGCTGTGATTGATGGGAAATTGCTAGAATTCATATATGAAGATGGAATTTTGAAATATGGGAATAATATTTTTGTTCCCACAATACCTGATACAAAAATGGAATTATTGGATGATGCTCATAGCTAAAATTTCACAATAAATTTTGGTAGAAGAAATATTAAAAAATATTTCAAGGAACAATTTTTGTGGGATAATATGAAGTGGGATAGTGTTGATTATGTATAATGATATTTATATTATAAATTTGGGAAGGATGAAAGACAACATCCTAAAGGATTCGTATAACATATAACTATTCCTAATGGAAATTGGATAACATTGTTATGGTTTATTTCATAAGATTACCCACTACTCAAAGAATGAAAGATGAAATATGTGTTATTGATCATCGTCATATCAAATGTGCACATTTCCCTTCTATAAGGGAAGATTTTGAACTGGATTTCCATTAATAATAGTAATTACATTTTAAGACTTCATGGTTCAACACTATTGATTGTGTCGTATTTATATCCCCATTATCACTAAAAATTCTGGAAGAGTCTTCAGAAGGCTTTAGATATTGAGATTCATTTGAGTATTACTGGTTACCCTAAAACTTATGTAAAACATTAAAGAACAATTCAAAATTAGATGACATATTTATAAAAAAATTTCTAGACTGTAATTGTTTTTCGGATGAGTTTTAAACTTTGGTTGAATTTTCATATAAAAATATTTTCCATTTTAGTATTCAAATGGTGCCATATAAACAATTATACAAATGTGGATGTCTTTTTCCAAATTGATGGATGAATTTGGTGAGAGGAGACATATCGGCATGTAACTTATTGAAGAGAAAATTATAATGATAAATACAATTCATACTAGTATTAAAGGGTATCTATATATTAAAAGGGGTTATGCTTATAATCAGAGAAAGGATTTGGAGTCTCAAGTAGGATATCATGTTCTTATGAATGTATCTTATTTTGTGGGTGTCAAATGGATTGGTATGAAAGATAAATTAGACACTAATTACATCATACCATTTTTAATTCTATATGGAATTAGAGCTATGGCTCATTGTTTTATGATTCCACCAAAACATTTGAAGGTACATGATGTGTTCCACATCTCGTGTTTAAGGAAGTACATGAAAATCCCAATTAATATACTAAATTATGATGAAATAGATATGGAACATGATTTTCCTTACTACAAGTAGCCTACCTGGATAATTGAAACTAAAGAGATAATATTCATAAAATACATTATTATATTGTAACAAGTTCTTTAGATAAACCATATAATTGATGAACCAATGTGGGAACATGAGGTTTCTATGAATAAGAACCTCCCTCATCTATTTATAAGTTATTAATCATAAATTGTTTGAGGATTAATTTTTTAAGGACATAATTATGTAACACCATGTAATTTTAAGGTATGTATCATTTTAAAAAAAACGTGATATATTATTAAATATTAACATGACCCTTGGAATTGAAGTGTGAATTTTATGAATGGTAATATAGAAATAAGAAGAATAACATAACCTATGAATTTATAAATAATATTAAGGTATCTCATAAATTAAAATATGATATATCTATATCATGGAATAAGTAAAAAATATTAATTTTATACAATAAGTCTTGGCATTTTTTTGAAACGTAAATGTTTATTTAAAATTTTAGAATTAATATAATGATATAAATGAAAATTTATTTTATATAAATAGATTATTAAAACAATATTTTATTTCATTATAATTTTTAGAAAATTTTATAGGACCATAAATAATTTTTCAATGTGTCTTATAATACATTTTAATATTAAAATCAATATTTTTTTAAATGATATTTTTATTTAAAAATAATCTCATATTTATAAAATTATTTTAAGAGAAGTCACACTACTTTTTAAATCCAAATATGAAAAAATTGTTTGTGTGAAATTTTGGGATTGTTTAAAAATAGTTTATTTTTTTGTGAATAATGAAATATGATATTTTATGGGTTTTATGGCTTCGTTGGGAAACATTTTTAGTCAAATTTAATTGCTATTTCAGGAAGATATAAAGGATAAGAAACATGTTTTGAGGTCCCAATGTGATCTGAAATAGGGTCCTCAAGCTTGTTGAAAAACCTAGTAGATATTATTCTTCTTATAGGGTATAGACCAAGGAGTGTTATATGTAATTTTTTATGTTCCGGATTTTACATGGCCTTTTTTGAATTAAAATGAATTTACTTAATTGAATATTTATATATTTCCTGATATAATTCCAAGGATTTATCTTTGTGTTTTTCAGATATTGACCTTATTCATAATCCACTTGTGGTTTACGTGGTAGTGGTGAATTGGGCCAATCCAGTTGATCAGCAATTGGTTGATCTGAGAGAGATGGAAGAAATTAGAGAGAGATTGTTTCAAATATTAATTGTTAGGATAAATATAATTATGGTGTGGGTGTATCTTATAACGGGATAAAACACTTTTTATAGTATCTTGACATCTTAATCAGTATGATTCTAGATCAAGAATATTACCAAGTTCTATGGTAGTCAGTGAAATTCGAGGGGCATTGCATCATTAGAGGATGATTTATGTCAAAAATAATACTGAATTATTTTTAATTGGAAGAATTCTAGAAATAGATTAATTTAGGAATTTTTTTTATTATAATGAATTCAATATAGTGGTTGGATATTCTCTAACTTATTCTAAGGAGATTGAGTATGTGAGATCCCAAGACCATGTCTATGAAATCGTGATTTTTTCTACCAATTTCATTCTAGTTGAGAAATTAGATCTTGATTCCAGGTGGTTTTATTTTTTCCAGTGACTAGATACACATTACCCACATTTTTCATTAATACTTTTCTAGAAGTGAAAATGAAGGTTCTGTTGACTGGTCAAATGAAATCATAACGAGGATCACACCAAGGGGTAAAAGAGTTTCATCTGGATTGGAGTTTCTTTTGGTGGATCACAAATGATGTTGATGTTGATGATGAAATTAATAGGGGTTAACTTCTATTCATTACATCTTGATTTTCATTTCCTATGAACTCTAGTGAACCCACCGAGGGCTATCAATTTTTATATTATATCTATAAGGGTTATGGTCACTATTAGGATCAGTGCTCAACAACATTAAGAGGTCTGTATTCTATTGGTGTTAATGCACCTTTCTGGCCTCATTAGTAGTATATTCCCTTAATGTTGTATCCATTGTAGAATTTGGAATTATTTTTTCAGAAATCAGATCTGAAGGTTTATTCCCAACTATGGAGAGTTATAGCTCATTCAGGTTGTCCCCCCAATAATCCTCATCCACAGGGACCCATATGAGAGTTTGTTTAGGGGGTTATAATTTAATAGTGAGTTGGTTTAGTTGGATGTGGATGTACTCATACTATGCAGTTTTAGACATTGGGGAGTACATATTTTTTCTGAGTTGTGATCATTTTATTTTCTACCATAATATTTATTTTCTATTCTAGATCATAATAATTATTTATATAACTACCTTGTTTTATTAAATAAGAATAGTGGTGGAAAGGATTCCCATACCCCTAGTGATATCTGTTCTTATTGGAGGTCTAAATTTCATGTTCGACATGTATTTGGGATGTATTTTGATGATAAGTAAACATTGGTTGGTGTTCATTCTCTTCATTTTGCTGATAGATACATATCATATCATAATCTATATGGGTTGTTTATAATTTTTTCATTACATTATTAACTAATTTCGAGTGATGATTTGATTTATCTTAATGATATTTCCCATTTGTGGTGTTTTTTGGTAACTAGAGTTTTTATATGGGAGACAATAATAAGTAGACTCTTATATCCTAGTTTCATGAGTTGATAGTAGATTAACATGCAATGGTGTTTTCTCTTGTTTTTGAAGATTTTGTCGATGACTTATAGAACTACGTTGCAACACAACAGCCTAATTGTGATTGCAAGATAAAAATTGGGTTATATGAAGGAACATCTATGATTTTTATGGTCTGTTATCATGTCGAACCCATAAAGCATCATGTGGTGAGACTGTTGATTTTTTACTTATAGATGAAAGGATCTCTCTATGCTAGTGTATGACCTTTGAGTTCCCTAATATTTCTTTCTAAAAGGTAAATGAACCAATGAGGTTGTGAGCAGAGTATTAAAGGTTGAAGTAGGGACTCGCAAGAACCACTTTACAACTCTAAGGATAAAAATTATTTCATTTAAATAATGAGATCCAGTTCATTTTGGGAGATTTTTTTATTCAGGATATAATCAGATGATGGTGATTGAAGAATATTTTCTAAAGACTAACATATAGTGTATGTAAAAATACATATATATTTATATCATATCTTTATATGTCATGAAAACCCTAGATATGTTGTTGAGGGTTATAAAAATTATGATCTGTGAGATCCTGGTCCATTTTGTGGTTGTGTTGGTTGAAAAAATATGTTTATTATTAATATCTAAAGAGTATCATGCCAGGAACCATTCGAGTTTCCAACATGTACATAAAACTTTCAACCCACTAAAAAATATACTTGTAAAAAATTTGAATATAGGGGGGGAAATTCCTTAAATTTTATTTTATAATTAAGCCATTTTAAGAACCAATCAAAGATAGATAGAGTTTTTAGATATATAAGGTCATTTGATTTAAACAAACCACAATAACATGATTTATAAAAAATTTCTTTCAGTTTGTTGATTATTTAAATTAAGAGTATTAAAAAATTAAGTAATACTCTTACCTATCAATCCCATTCAATACAAATTGGAAACATCTACTCAATTACCATTTTTCAATGAAAAGGTTTCTCTTTTTACACTTCAATATCATTTATGAAGATATTTTTCCTAAAATGTCCATATTTACCATATTTTAATCCCTCCATATCAATAAGCCCTGAAAAAATATTTTAAAATAGTGGAGGAGAAAAAAATATTATTAATGGATATAAAAATAATGGAAACCAATTTATCCATTCTTAATTCAAGTATACTAATAATTAATTTTTTTTATCTTAGATAATATGAATTTAATCTGTATATATTTATATAGCAACACATGAAGTTAAAATCTAATAAACAATATTTTATTAAACATTTTTTAAGAATAAATAATGTAAAAGGACATAATTAATGAAATATGTAGGATAAAAAACACGATACCTTTATTGGGTAATAAAAACTCTATTAAATTATAACCTCATTATATAAATTTTGAAATCAAATAATTTCTATAAAAACCCATTTTAATTCATAGAAAAGGCATATATGAAATTTTTGACATCACACTATAATCAAGGAATCAAAAAATTATATAAATCAAATATTCTATTAAGAGTAACTATTTGAAAAACAATTTTGTAACATTATAAGAGTATTCAACTCCATTATATTTGGTGGAAATGATATAATTTTACTCTAACTATTTAATAATTTCTTTGGAGAGGTTTAATAGACACTTAGTCACGTAATAAATGTAGTCTAATAAGAGTTTGGGTTCACTCCTCATTCCGATATTCATCATTAATGACCAACTATCATGTCTTTATATAAAATTATTTAATAAAATTAATAATTCATCATAAGTACTTCAAAATATTCCTTTCATCAAATAAGAAATACAATGATTACTTATCTCATAAAAATGAAATAAGAAACCTCATACTCATCTGAAAATATTTTAAAACTAAAAAATCTGTCAATAATGATAAAATTACCTAATTTGAAAAAAAATTGAAATATTTATAGGAATACTAATAATTAATAGAGGAAATGATGGTAGGTAAACTATTTTATATCATATACAATAAAAAATAATTATCTTACACATTTGTAAATAGTCAACTATGATTTTTTTTGGAAAATGATAAAACACACCTTTTTGAAAACATTATAATAGTTCAAATATAGTTTAAAATAACTATTAAAATCATCAATTTACCAAGAATTTTATTATTTAAATATTTAAAAGAATATTAAATTATGGTTAAATGGATTAAAACATTTAAAATAATGTTTAATGAAAAAATATATTATGAAATTAGTAATATTTGAATGAAAATAATATTTAAGAAGAGAACATGAAATTTGATTTGTAAACCATGTGAATTTCATTTAAATATTGTTATAATAGATCTATATTTTTTTTATTCATGACACAAGGATTTGTTTTAAAAACAATTTCATAACTCTCATATAAGGGAATTTTAGAAGAAAAATATCTTACCTCCAGTCTTAACTAATTTTGTATGCTCTCTAAGACATGAATAATAATATTAAATATTATTTTAATTTATTAATATATATTAGAAATTTAATTACATTATCATTATTCTTCTTTTTATTTACTAAAATTACTTATTAAGATATTATGTCAACTAATTTAACAACATACATTTTGAGGTCTATTGGTTCATCACCATAAATGAAAATTGGAGAATTGAACATAATCAATGGTTTCATTATTAAATCATATCAAGAATATTTAAAATTTTATAATTTTAATTTATAGTTATATATAATAGTTTATACCCATCCATGTAATTTTTTCATGAAAAAAGACGTACATTAGTTCATGGATATGTCAGTCTGTACGTAAATAATAATGATATGTTAGTTTCTCTACTAAAAGGAAAGTAAATAATGTATATAAACTTTTAATTTTAAAAAATAATAAATATTCAAAAAATAAAATATATATTCATTATATTCATATTTTTAACCATCCATATGAGTGGGAGAGTAAAAAAACACATCTCTTCGGTTTGGTGGTAGTCTACACAAATATATGAGAAAAGTGCTCATTTTTCTTAGACAGAGAAGTTAATGTGAAATGGATTCACCATTATAAAAATATTAATTAAACATATTATTTTTTTTATTTATAAATCTATTTTATAGGTTTTTGGAAAAAATAATATTAAATACACACAAAATAAATTAGTTAATATGTATACCTCCTCTTTTGATATCCTCCTTTCGATTGCGATTAATGATTTTTAAATAAACATTTATAGTCACTCTAGTATATTTTAGATTTTTTAATATAATTTTAGAGAGTTATATGGGATGTTGTTTTAGATAAAACAAAATATTAGTTTTGTTTGTAATTGGTGGATTGAGTCTCTCTTAATACGAAAAAATCAATGACCTGCATTCAATTTTTCAATTTTTATTTGTTATGAAAGTAGTTTTAAAAAATTTACGTGGTCCATAGATTAGCCATTAACAATTGAATATAAATTTTACTATATAATTTAGTTGTTAATTTTTTTTTGATTTTATATTTCTTTGATAATTATTTTTATCCTCAAAAACCATTTAAGGCATTCATAGTACTACCATCAATTATTTAATTTAAACAGATCAAAACAAAACAGATATTCAATTTAAACTCATACATAATCAATTATATATCCTAAATTTATAAGTAAAATTCGTTTAATTATATAATAATTTAATATAAAATAAATTTTATTTCTGTTAAAATATATTAATTCATTTTTATACCTTTTATACAATTGTGGTGTTGTATTTTTATCAATGATTTAGGTAATTTTATCATTTATAAAAAAAAATCTATCATTAATATATATTTTACATAATAATATTTAACACTATTAAAAATTAATATATCATTTTAATCTATTTCAATAATAATTAAACATAACAAATAATGGATAGTGACATTATGAAATTACTCTAAAGGTAAAAAAAAATTTGTTTAAATAAAAGGAATGTTTCAAAAAATTACATATTTTAAAAAATTTGTTTGTTAATGTTGAATGTTCTCATTAAATTAAATGAAATAATTATTTTATTTAGTTTGAGAGCTTATCCCATATTTTTATTTCTACTTATCTCATTTTATCACTTTCCATAGAGATAACCATTAACTATAGTTACTATTTTTCATGACTAAAAATGAAATTGATAATACTGCTTAATTTTAACAAATATATTCCAAATTATATTTAAAATTTTAATTTTAAAACATTAAAATTTTTATTAAACTGAATATAATATATGTTGAAAATATATAATGAAAAAATATTATTATAATAATAAATTTTTGTAAAAAAATGATATTAAAGAAAAATTATATATAAAGATGATTTTCATGAAATTAATTATAATTTGTGTAATAAAGAGAAACCAAAGTGAGACTAAAGAAAATACAAATTCCATTATAAAATTAAAATTATTTTTTTAAAGAGTATAAATGAATGTTTTTTTTGATAGTTGATTTTTTACTATTCACTTAAAAACCACTTTTTTTATAAAATCCTAAAAAACCACCTTTAATGTATTTTGGATATATGTTTTAAAAAAAAAGAAATTCATTTTTATAAATAATATTTTTTATATTTTTAGAAATTAATTTTAATATTTATTAAAAAAAATTAATATAACAAATTTTAGAAGAAATTTCATTTCCAAAGTATGGAATGAATTTATACTTATTCTATATATATTAAACATTATTATATGATGGATATCCATTTCAAGAAAATATATTATAGTTATATTTCATTAATGAAATTCATAAATATATACTATCTATAATATAATTCCATAAAACTAATATTATAGAATATATAATCATTAATTTTAAATGATCTAATTTAAAAGTGAGTTCTTATATCCTAGAACTCAAGAGCATGGAAAATATTAGTAATATACATGGTGGTTTGGACTATTTCTAATGGTTTTGTCATATTTATTTCGTAAAAATACCATATTAACTATTTTGACAAGGAAGGTCAAACATTTCATCAGGAATGATCAGTGTTGTGAGGATTTTGTCAACATGATTGAGAGATTAACTAGAAACTCAATGATTCTATTTTCAAAGTAAGTGTTGATTTTTATGTAATTATGTGATTATTTTTGTCTAAAACTGGGATGTGTGTTGATGATGAAATGTACAATGATATCATATGGGTAAAGATAATTACACCACTAAAATTATAAAAATTCCTCCCATGATATATAACATACAATATTGTTGTTTTCTAAAAGTATGTGAAGATATTTTTTCCTCAGTGAACGATTTATATACATTTTTTACATAAATGAATGAGGTATATATTATATCAGTAGGAATGGAAGCTATGTTAGTGAATGTTCATTTTATTTATACATGATAGGAATTTTGTGATCATATAAACCCCTATAATGTTTAATGTGGTTGTTTTTTGATTAATTTTAAAGTAATTATGTGATTTTATTATCATGTATTAAGATATTTGGAAGGGTATGGAAGAATGTTTATCAATTAATCCATATCTGGAGGATTTAAATTATAGAGGCTATCTCTATTAGATAATAAATCAATAATTTCTGGTGGGGAATGTAAATGATTCTCATTGGGAAGACATAGTGGTTTAGGTTATCAAAGAACATTTAATCAAGATGATCTTCTATAATAGTGGTTTTTGAATGGCCAAAAATATATGTTCTAATGGGATATAATTTTTTCAACATTCCATGCATGTGAGAGTTATCAATGCATTTTCTAGATCACATTTGGAATTATATATTAGTTTGTCTTTGAGTTTCTTTTTTAGGAAGAATTGGTTTCTTTGGATGATGTGGTTGGTATCAGTGTTTATGGAAAACTATATAGTTCTTTAGAAGGTTAAATTAGAGAACTCTAGTCATTATAGTTTTCAAAATATATTTTCTATCCATGAGTGAATGTGGGTGACCATTTCCATGGATTTCATCTCTTTTTTACCAAGATCCTATGGACGATGTGATGTTCTTTGGGAGATTGTGTAATGACTAAATAATATGTTCTATTTTATTAGATATTGACAATTTAAGTACAAAGTATGATATTATAAGGTGAAAATTGGATGAGGTGATGGGACACTATGGGGTTTCAATGTCCATTGTATTTATTCAGGAACTTGTTATACATGGAATTTCTAGAAATTATTTTTGAGTGCCTATGGATATTAGTTATTCCATATCACTTATTTCCACCACCAAACATATAGATTTATATACTGGTACATCCTGATGCTGGTGGATTTTTAGCGGTCATGCATCTAAGACTGTTGTGGAATTTGGGGGAGGAATTTACACATGGATTGGTTTTACTAAAAAAATATATGTCAATAAAAAAATATGATTTATAAATTGAGTTTTCATATTAGAATTCTAATTGATCTCCATTAATATAGAATTAGGTCCGGGAGTTGGCAGTTGAATTTATTGGTATGGTGTATCAAATGATGAATTAGATCAAGATGGATTTATATAGGATGGTGTCAACATAGGACCATCAAAAGGCTTATGAAAATAATAGGAAGAAGACCCTAGAGTTTATTGATGAATACCATGTGTTCTTTATGGTTTCTCCTCATTTGTGTGAGTGGATGTATGATCATGGGAGTATGTTTTCTACCAAGTTCTTCAATCCTTTCAAGCTGTTAGGGTGTACTATTAAGGAGGATTATTACTGGGATCTCTCACCATGGTTGGATAGGGATCATGAAAACATCCATATTTTCTTATTTATTTGGTATCTTCTTGAGGAATATATTGTAATTAGAATGTGACATTGGATATCATGTATGGATAACATTTTTTGAGTTGTAGGTTGAGAACTAGGATATCCAGTTGAAGATGTTGTGTAGGTTCTCTATTCCATTTCATCAGTTTTTTTGAGGTATAGAGTTTTCGATTATAGTAATTGGAATCATGACAAATATATTTGTGCTCAATATCATGATTTGTTATGAACATTTTTTATTTCATATGATTTCATAAATTATTAAATTATTAACCTATTGATTATTTAAAAAATAATACCGTTATTATTGTTGTTTTATTTAGTTATTGGTCATGTTTGGGTAGTAATGAGATCCAAATGGAGTATCTCCTTGGTTTTTTGTTTAATCCACTAAACTTACACACATTCTTAGGATGATATTTATGGTATGTAGGTTGTTTAATAATTATGGGTTTGGAACTGATTAACGATTAATAGATTTATTTATTATAAATATTATGTAATTTTTTTTATTATCAACACATTACGTTAGGATTTGTAGTTTTTATTGTTGTTCAATATGGATATATGGAGGTGTTTTGGGGATTGGATCTTGAATTATATTTTATGAGGTGCTTCAAGTTTGGGGATTTTTATTCATGATGTGAGTGGTCAATCATAGTTTGTAAGAGTATATCATGATGGAATTTTTTGGTTAGAGACACAATGATTCACAACATGAATTTCTATTCATGGTTAAAATATTTTTTATTATTTCAAGTGTCTTTGCTGTTTGTTTGATTTGATAAATTCCTGCCCCAAAATCCCTAATCATGTCGTGAATGGTTTCTATTATATTCTATATATAAATTTCAATTGTCTTATAATTTCCCGAAATTTATATATCATTATGCTCTTATTTTTTTTGAATCCTTTGTAATTTTATAGGCCTTTAAACCCCTTTCCATTAGAAATGATCCTCTGCTTCATGGGATTGATATTTTTTGTTGTTAGGAAATTTTAAAAAATTTCTTCTTAATTTCACTCTCGTTAATTCTCTATTGATTCCTACATTAGGTTGTGTTGGTTTTTTGGGAATGATATGTATATGTTTTTGAAGATATTTTGTTATGATCTAGGATGGTTCATAATTTCCTTTTCCTATTATGGACATTAAATTTATTATTCCTATGTTTTTAATCTGTATTGATTCAAGAATCATTGTTTTAATTAGGGGATTATTTTTATGTATTACTTTTTTATCTATGTAGTTATCTTGATATTTAATCTCATATGATTTATGGTTATCATTTACTAATAAATATAATCAATAAGAAAAAATTAATTTTTAATGGATAAAGATTATTTTATATTCTTTAGGATATATATTATATTTTCTCAAAAAGAATGTTTCCATTAAGTAATTGTTTTCATATTTATGTATAGAAACCCATGTCAATGGATTTAGAACTTTTTTATGTCATTTATATAAAACCAATTCTCCTAAAATATTGTGAACTTATATACCGGAGTTGAATTGGTTTTATTCGAATATGGAAAATATTTGACGACACCAAAGGAATGGATGAAGATATTTCATTAAGGCCCTATGTAAATGATTTGTGATAAATTTCATGACCTGATTTGTGTTTTTGTGTGATAATAATGAGATTATAATTTTCTTAATAGTATTATAGGAATTGAGTTGTTTGTTCAATGCTTGTGGGGACCAGTTCATATTGCAAATTAGTTGAGGGAAACAAGTGTGGTGGATGTATCATGGTTGTTGTGGAGTGAATCTTGATGTTTTTTTAGTATGGGTGTGTCTATGAGAGATGGTGTTATTCTGGATAGAATATTTCTCGTATATAAATTTTTGGGGTGTAAGTGTACTGGGAAGTGATGGGTACTGTATCTAGGACAATGTTTTACATTATAGAGAAATTATTAAAGTAACCTTGTACTGATAATGTATAAAATGGTTTTTTGAATAAATAAATGGTGAAAATATTGGAATTGAATAATGAGTTATTGAAATTAATGCATGAAAATTAATAATGAATTGATTGTGAAAACATTAATGGATATATTTGGGAAAATGAGATTAAATGTGTTAATAAATTATAGTGTTTATTTATATGATAATATATAAAATAATTGAATTTTCAATTGAAGGAAAATATCAAAGGTATATTTTTGAATATTTTGCGTGTTGGATATCATTTTTTGGTGGAAGTATGTTGGATAATAGTGTGGTTTTCAACGTTTATATTGAATATTGATTATTTATGGGAAAAAATTATGATGATTTGTTTTTCTTTCTATAAAAAATGATGAAATTTTTATGTCATTTAAGTATGTATCCCACCTATGTTGAGTACTACATCAAAAAACATGAATGTTTTAGAGTGTATTGTTTTAAGGAAAAAAGTTCCCTTGAGAGTTAATACATTGTATGTTCATTCCAACAGGGATGTTGGGAATGTAAACGTCGACATATTGAATTTTAATCCAGTCACCCAAGAACACATTGAAATAATTCTTCACATTATTACAAGAAATATTCTATCCAGATAACCACCCCATCTGTGATTGAGTAAAACACCACAATATTTAAAGGTATGTGTCTTATTAAATAAATTTAATTTGTTCGATATCATATATTGAATTAAACAATGAGAAAAATTGAAAATTGATATGCTATTATATATTAACATGGACATTGTAATAGTAATGTGACTATTATAAATATTAATTTATAAATTAGAATAAAATCCCCACCCATGATTGTATAAATAAAAATAATGCATTTAATAAAGGGAAATATGATATATTTTTATCAGGGAGTAAGTTAATAAATGTATTAAAATGTCGAATTAAGTGATCGTAATCTTTTGTACCATAAATTTTTATTCAAAACATTATAATTAATTTAATGATTTAAAAATAAATTTATTTTTCAAATATTTATTAATAAATAAATATATTGATGAATTTTAAATTACATATATTTTTTTGAGACCATAATTAATATTCAAGGTTTCATTTAATTGATTATAATATGAAAATAAATAAATTTCAAATAAATGATGGGTTTATTTAAAAATAATAAATTTATCATAATTAAAATATTATCATCAAAAAATGGACTACTTTTTTGAATCTATGCATAAAAAAAATTTCAGGTGTTTTTTTTTTGAATTCTCTAAATTAGTTGACTTGTTATAAACAATGAAAATTGTAATTCATGTTATTTAACATTATATGTTAAATATATGAATATTTTATACATTTATAATATAATAAACCATGATCTCAAACTCACATTCACATGTTACTATATATATTCAAAATATTAATCATTATTGGTCATGAACCTATCGGGGTCTCCATCCGACCCGGCGCCCGACCCGGTCCGTGACATGGCCCGAAGTGTGTTCCTGATCCCCACAGGCTGGTACAAGTGCCCGAGTATCAACACCATCACATGGGAAAATTTTACCAGAAATAGTAATCCCAAATAAACTTACTAGACAAATAGAGTAAAACTTAAAACTTACAACCAAAGAGGGCCTTAAAATTAAAACAAATTAAAAGGATTATAACTTGTATAAACATCCATAATGTTTCAACGAAATAAACTACAACTCTTAGAATACTAAAATGAATGAAGGCTAATGCATCTACCTTCACCTTTATGCAACATAAGAAGCCACCTCCTCACACCACCATTGTCAGACCTGCATGGGGTAACCATCGACAACCCAAACCACTGCCACTAAGCATGATGCCTCAACCTATGTCATACAAATAAAAATTCCTACATATAACCAAAAGTGTATGTAGGGTGTGAGCCAAGAGCCCAGTATGATGCCACTGGGAGTAGGTTCTACGCATAACCATTTAAATGACGAATAAATTTTCTGTTAAAATTGATAAAATGGAAATAAATGTTTATACAATATTTAATGAAAACAATTTTTCAAAACATGTGTTTTAAATTAAAATTAATTTCAAGAAAACTACTTAAATTAAATGGAAGAATTAAATACTTGGACACTCTTAAAGTAAATAGGATTTAAAAAAACTATTTCAAATAAAACATATTAAATTAACACATGCATACACACTTATTTTTTTTTAAAAAATAACCAATGTTTTTCACCGATGAGAATAAAGTAAACAAGGAGAACCAAATTGGGGGGGGGATCATGGGTTTTAGAAAGCTTGATTCCCTAGATCATTGTGTCTTAATGAAGCGTGGATTATAAACCATGACCCTCAGAAAATGTGGCATAGAAACCACGACCCTCAGAAAAACGTGGCTTAGAAACAATGACCCTCAGTAATCATATGTTTATTTAGTGTTGCATTCCTTAGTCTTTCCAGTGAAACTGGGTCGACTCACCTCTGGAACACTAGCCCAGAAGTCATATTTCTCCTTCCTAGCTACCCAGTCTTCCTGCTTTGTGCTCATACAATTTTCAAGATATTAATAGGTGCACATCACATAAACCATCCCATCAAAACACCCCGAACAATGAGATACCATTTATGCCAACAATTCCATTTTTAAAAATCAAGATAATGTAACAAGTCACATTTATGGATAAAATCAAAACAGAGTACCTACACACACTTAACCATCATTTTACCACCTAAATACCATCTTGAAATACTATGCACACCAAAACCTAGTACAAAAAAGCTTCACACCATTGATATAATTTGATAAACACATTGAAAATTTTCATAAGTGAGTTCTAAAAGAGTATCTCAAGGATTTACACATGAAATGAAACAAAAAATCCCCACATTTAATTAAGCCCACACCCAAAACACACAGTGCATCTCTTTCACATTCAAACAAACTAAATGCAGAATCTTGAGAACACTGATAAATAACTCAATGTAGGTTTTAAAAAAAACACTTTAACATCACATAAACACTCTACTAATAAAATAAAACCACAACTTGACTCAATCAAAAATTCACTTTCACAAAATGTAAACTACTTAACAATTGTGAAAAATTACATTAAATTTAAAAACTAGTACACAAGCAAATTTATGATACAATTTTCAGGATATGCCATATGAATGAAAATATTATAAATTCAACCAAACACCCATCTATGACTAAATGAATATTGACGCTAAACAAAAACATGATCTGCATAGTTTGTAAATTGTAAATAAAAAACTCATCGAGGTTGTTCATAGAAAACCCACTTGTTTCATGTACACATATCAACTTCATTTGAAAACTAGATTTTCATTAAACTAACCAATGAATCAATATAATAAATTAATTTAATAAGAAAATTAATTCATCAAATAATGGTTATTAACGGAACAACCAACCTTTGGTGAAGATAAAATCTATGATCCTGATGCGAAAATTTCATCGCACGTCAATCGTATGGCACACACATGCAGTGAGGAAGTAGTGGGCACCTGCAAGGGTTCGAGAGGTTGTCCGAGGAAGAAGGAGGGTGCGCCATACGAGAGGATAGGGTGGAGGGGAAATTATGGACCAGGGGGATTCGCTTAGAGCTGGCCAAGGAGAGTAAAGGGTTTCCGTGGGGTTCTCAGTAGGAAGCATGAGGTGTGTCCGCTTGGAAGGGTTTTGCGCACCAGGTGGGAGGCCGGACGGTGGAACTGTAGGGGTGCAGTGGTGCAGCGCGCGGGATGGAGGAGCCCGAGTGAAGGGAGATGGTGCGAGGGTTCAATGGTTGGGTGAGAAGATAGAGGCACAACCAGATGGTGATATCTAGGAGGAGACTGGTGCGATGAAACTTGGGAGGGAGAGGCACCTCCGGATGGAGGCCGATTAAGGGGAGGGAAAACCATGGGAGGTGGTGCAATGTAGGGTTTCATGGGAAGGAGTTCAATGCAATGAGTTTAGGGGAGAAGGGAAAACGTGGTGCCATGGGTAGGAGAGAAATGGTGCAAGGGGGTAGAAAAAGAAAGAAATAAGTTAAAAGAAAGAGGAGATAAGATAAAAAAATAATGACCCAAAAAAATAATAAACATAAATACAATAATAATACCAGTCACTAATAATAATATAACCAATAATATTTCTTATAATAATAATAATGATGACAATAATAATAATTTTAATAATAATAAAAATAATCATTTTTATTATGCTGAAAAATAACTTCTTAATCATCTTTTTATTATTGTTGTTTTAGAGTATCAGGCAATCACACAGTTATCCCACGCGGACCATAAAAATTTTAATAGGATGATGATGATGATGATAATAATAATAATAATAACAAAAAATAATAAAATTCCCAACCTTAACACCTATTTTAATTTCACACCTTGATTGGTCATTTATCATCATTAATTTATTAATTAGTCATGCATCGGTCATTCAATTCGATGAATTGGGCACAGATTCACGGTGACCCAGGGGAGGCCGCGCGGCTTCGACCTCGGTGTGATGGATGCGGTCAAGCCAATACATATTTTTTTGGATAGGAACTAGAAAACATTTATGTTGGATTTCATCCCAATTCCAATAAAATTAAGAAAATAATTTATTTAAAGATGACGGGTGTGAAAATTCTCCCTACCATAAATGTTTTCATCCCCAGAAAGCCTCAACTATGGTTGAGACTCAAAGTAGAAAATAATACCCCACTATGGTTCAAAGAGGATCCCAATAATCAATATGAATAAAAGGAAAACTCATCGTGATCAGAGAAAGTGACTCAAAGAAAACTTCAAGAAACTCATAAAATTACTTACTGATATGTGTCGCCCACCCTAATGAGCTGAAAAACCTCGAGTTGATTACTTAAGAATAGGAACTATTGAACTCATGAGAACCAACTTCACAAACTGAAACACCCCAAGCACCATTAAACAAAAACCACACCATTGGACTGGAATGAACAAACAAGACCTACCAATTCCAATGATCACTCTTATCACCTATCACCAAATCATCTCTATGAACACAACTAAGTGGAAACATGGGAACCCCCAAGGGGATACTCACCATTAAAAACCTACCAACATCCATGGTGAGACAGGAAAATTGATAGGTGGAGGCACGGGAAGACTCCCCACCATTATAATTACGGCCAAAACAGATTCATTCCAAAGACATTTGGGCAAGACCTCTCATGGGTTTCCCCACAAATAGAGTAGACAGAATATTCAAAATCGAAAAAAATTCCCATCGGTGACTGAGCACCCCACCACAAGGGGTAGGGATTATCGTGCCCAACTACTAGGTTTCAAAACCACTACTGGAGACAGACCAACATCTCTACATCCCAGGATAAGCATTATCCAATTTTCAGAATGATTTAACATATAGACTCCCATAAGGACCACTGAATGCAATTAAAATCAGTCAGGTGAAACCACATGACTTTAAGGAAATGAGACGATTACACCTCCTCCTAGCCATGGGGAACCTCACACACCTAGACGGTTCATTCAGAATGGAACAGTTGAGAGAAATGATTTAAATTTCTTTTAATTTCAACACAGATGAAGGAAAGGAAGTGGGTCCAATACACTCCTGGGGTTCCCTACCATGTGCCAAATTCCGTACAAGACCTATGGAAGGAGACCTGATGTTTAAAGCATCTCTTTCCTTTCAGTAACGTATCAAAGTCTCCCAAACATAGCTTACCCTATTGGGTCTATGCGAAACCATACCACCATCGAAACAACACCATCAAACACAACACACTATGACATATAGTTACTCCCACATGGAACATTTACAAACATAGGGGTTTAGATGATATGCATGTATCATCTCTTTTCTTTAGCCAAGAAAATTATAAAGGAAACGCGCATGAAAAACACTCCCCTTTGAACAGATAAATCAGAAATCCCTAATAGGAGGATGCACTCTCATGAAAACAAGGATTCATAATGGATTCTACGATATTCAACCTTTCCCTTCAATGAGAACTCACATTGAAATATTTCACCAAACATGACCCTTACAGATAATGAAATCACTAAAAGCCTTTCAACCCATATATCAGCACCGATAACTCTGAACCACCTTTAACCTTCCCTGCTAGAATTACTTTACCCATTTCTAGGGGGAACCTTCCGATGCAATGCTGAAAAACATCACACTTGATGTCTCAAACGACTCAAAGTGACCAAAAATCCCTTTGAATCCCCTCACATATGTCACCCTATTGTGAGAGGATCCGCTTAATTGAAAAAGAAAAAAGGGCAAGACTTAGCCCTATTAAAAAATGGTAGAGTTATCAATTTAATCAACTAGAGGGTTGGACAATAGCTAATTACTTATGGACGCACTTCAATCGCATGTTAATGCTTTATGGGGGCTTGTACTTGTCAAGAAAGAAAACTATGGACCCAATCAATCTTGTCTAATGACCAAGACATACCACAAGCGAATAATAAACAGGCTTGGGGATCTACTACAAGGGATTCTTGAAGCACTTTTCAAAAGAATTCACTAACCACACGCTTGCACACCAACTTACAAGTAAAAATTCAAACACAAGACACTAATAAGTAAAAAATTATTCTCAGATCAAAACACCTCACATCCAAAACTTCCCAAAACATAAGGACACATCACACAATAACCAATTTTTAAAACACCAATTTTTTTCTTAGCTAGTCTTTTTGAAAATAAATCATGTTGGTGGGTTTCACACACACCAATGGTGTCCCATGGGCCTCACACATGCATGTTCCTGTGCCACACCAGCTCCCACATCTTTTCCATCCAGGCACTCATCCACTCATGACATTAACCATTTCTCTTTCCATATACATGCAAGCATGTGGTTTACCATGAGAACACCATGAATAAAAACCATAACATTTCATCTTTTTCAAATCTAATCATTTAACACACACTTTTCAAACCATATATATAATTTTTTAAAGCACTTAATTTTAAAAAACATTTCCCCACCGAATCACTTTTACATAAAAACCAGATTTTCATTACTCCAAAACAAAGAGACAAGGAATGAGGCAAGAGGGAACAAGTGTCTACAGGTGACCGGGACATATGGTTTGTGGTCATACGCCAATCACACCGCCACCACACATGGTATTCAAGGATAGTTTCCTCATCTTCGCATGGCTTGGTGGACCCGACGAGCTCACTGGGACCACTAACCCTACTCATTTTTTATTTCCCCTAAATAAGATTAACCACACGGACCAAAGATATAGACAAACTTCAACTTAATTTGGTATCTCGAGTCCCGCCACGAGGTGTTCTAGCAAGGCACCTTACTCTTAACCAGAACGTCATGTCCTAATAAACTTAACTCAAGTCTACCATGACTCTATCCCAAAAGAACACAAACCAAGAGAGAAAATCGTCCTTTGATACCATTCTCTCACGAACCAGGTCGGTTCGCCATCCGACCCGGTCCACGATATTGCCCGAAGGGCATTCCTGGTACCCACGTGCTAACACAAGTTCCCGGGAGTCAAAACTAACACATGGGAATGATTTAACATAAATAGTAAACACAAAGCAACTAAAAATATAAATATACTAAAACTGAAAATGGGCAACGAAACATGGCCTGAAACAAAAATCAAATTTAAAGGATTATAACATGAACCATCATCTAGAATGTAACAACAACAAAAGAAAACTAAAACTCTAATAATACTGCAATTATAGAAATCTAACACATCTACTCTCACCTCTATGCAACATGAGGAGCCACCTCCTCAAACACTCATTGTCAAACCTGCAGGGGAAAACCATCAATAACCTGAACCACTTCCATTAACCACGATGCTTCAAAATATGACATACAATGAGAAAAGCCTACATACACCCAATGGTGTATGTTGGGTTTGAGAAAAGATCCCATTAGTATTCCACCATGTGACGGTTCCACACATAACCCTTTAAATAATGAATACACTTTCCCTTAAAATAGAAAAATGGGAAATAAATACTTAAACAATATTTAATGAAAATAATTTTTAATGAAAGGTGCTTTAAGTGAAAACTAATTTAAAGAAAACAATATAAATTAAAGGGAATAGTCAAATAATTTAACACTTTTAATGAAAATAGAATTTAAGAAATCTGTTTCAATTAAAAAAGATTAAATTAACACACACACACACACTATTTTTAAATAACCAAAGTGTTGCACTAATGAGAATAATGTAACCAAGGGGAAAAAATATGGGAGAGGCATCATGGGTGTTAGCTAGCTTGTGTCCCTATATATTCAGGTCTCGATGAAGCATGGCCTAGAAACCATGACCCTCATGAAACGTAGATTAGAAACCATGACCCTTAGAAAAAACATGTATTAGAAACGTTGACCCTCAATCATCTTATGTTTATTTATTGTTGAAATCATTAGTTCTTCTAGTGAAACTGGGTCGATTCACCTTTAGAACACCATCCCGCTATTCCTAGTTCACCTTCTTAGATACCCCGGCTTCCCACTTTGTTCTCAAACAGGTTTTAAGATCGTAATAAGTTAACATCACATAAACAATCCAAGAAAAACACCATGCATGACAAGATACCATTCATACCAAAAATTCCATTTTTAAAATTCAATATATTTTCACATGTCACATTTATGGATAAAAGCCAAATAAAGTATTTATACACACCAAACCATCATTTTCAATCCCGAATACCATTTTGAAATTCTATGAACACCAAAAACATGTCCAAACAAGCTTTGCACCATTGATATAATTTGATAATCCCTTTGAAAATGTTCGTAAGTAAATTCTAAAAGAGTATATCTGGGCATTACACATGAAAAAACACTCAAAATCCCCACATTAAATTAATTGAACACCCGAAACAAACACTTCAACTCTATCACATTCAAAAAAACTAAATGCACAATCTTGAGAAAACTAATAAATAGCTCAATGTTGGTTTTTACAAAAAAAAACTTTAACATCACATAAAAACTCTACTAAAAAAACAAATTCAGAACAGGACTCATTCTAAAATCACTTTTATGCATGTCAAAAACATATGAATTATGATAAATTAATTTAAATTAACAAACTAGTTCACTTGATAATTTATGAAAAAAATTTCAGGATATTCCGCATGAGTAAAAATATTAGAAATTCAACCAAACACCCATATATGACTCAATGAATAATAATTCTAAACCAAAACACAATACTCAAAGTTTGTAATATTCAAATAAATAACTCATCATGTTTGTTCATAGAAAACAAAAAAATATCATGTACTCCTATCAACATCATTTAAAAACTAGATTCACATTAAACAAATGAATGAATAAATTTTCTAAATTAATTTAACAAGAAAATTAATTCATAAAATAATGGTTAATTTCAAAACCACCTATATTGGGTAAAGAAAAAATTTACGATCAGGATGCGCAAATTTTATCGCACGTCAATCGTAGTTCAAACCAAACAAACAGGCCTAAAAACACGATATCGAACCATTTGCATCAACATCGAACTGAACATGACATAAAACCCTAACTCTAATTCTAAAAAAGAGGTAGAAACATCAAATTGAAGTTGAACACCACTATAATGAATAAGTGGGAGGCTGTCCGAGGAAGAAGCAGCGTGCAACAGATAGAAAGAGAGGGAGGCAGGGTGCGTACAGACCAGTGGGATGCACTTAGAGCTAGCCAAGGGGTGTAGAGTAGGTTCTAGCGGGGTTCTAAGTAGGAAGCATTGAGGTGTTGGACAGGAAGGGTGTTGCACACCAGGTGGGAGGTCGGGCGGTGGAGATGACGGGGAGTATGGGTGTAACGTGCTGGATAGAGGAGTTAGTGGGAAGGGAGGTGGTGCGAGGTTTCATGGGTTGGGTGGTGAGGGTGGTGGCATGGATGAACGAGGCTATCCAGGAGGAGTCTGGCATGATGAAAATTGGGAGGAGGAGGCAATGCTGGATGGAGGTCGACTATGGGGAGGTCGGACCATGGGGGTGGTACAAGGTAGGGTTTAAGGGGAATGAGTTTGGCGATAGGGTGAGGGGAGAAGGAAAAAATGGGTGCGATGGGTATGATAAAAATGGTTAAATAGGGAAGAAAAAATAAGAGAAAAGAAATACGAAATAAGGGAGAAAAAATAAATACCAAAAAAACAAATCAACTTAAATACAATAATAATACCAGTTATTAATAATAATATATCCAATAATAATGCTAATAATTATAATAATGATAATGATAAACATAATAGTAATAATAATAATAATATTTATCATTTTTATTATCCCAAAAAATAACTCCTTAAACTTAGTTTTATTATTATTATTATTTTAGAGCGTTGGGAAATCATACAATAACCCCATGCGGCCCATAAATTTTTTAATAGGATGATGATGATGATAATAATAATAACATAATAAAATTACCAACCTTAACACCTCTTTTTATTTCATTCCTTTATTGATAATTTAACTTCATTAATTTATAAGTTAGTCATGCGCCAGGTAGGTAATGCGGTGAACTGGGTGAGGTCGCACGGTGACCTAGGTGACACCGCACAGCTTCATCCATGGTGCACCGGACGTGGTCAAAGCCAATAGACTCATTTTTAGATAGGAACTTAAAAAATATTAAGTTAGGTTTCAAACAGATACACAGAAATTTATGAAAATAATTAATTTAAAGATGACAGGTGTGAAATTATTGATAGTCTTGATCCGATATAATAAATAAAATAATAAAATAATAAAAAAAATACACCCCTCTGCTCCCTAATCAATACCACCCATCACTACACCTTATCCTCACACCATATACACCTATAATAATGACTGAATTATTCCAAATTTGATTCCCAATAATTTTACCATTTTCAAGACCATATGGTCTTTCCAAATTTCCAAATCGGAGTGTCTTAATGGGGTTTTCAAGGAGACGAAATTCAAGAGGTAAAATATTCCATCTTTCTCTTTTATTTTCATTTAATTTATAATCATCTCCTCCCATGACATAAAAAAGTGGCGTGGTAACAATATTATCCTATATATACTATAATGTTTTTTTACTAATGTATTATCCATAATCAAATCCCTTATCAACTTATTTTATTTTAAAAATGAAAACATTGTCTGTGATGTTTCGATTCATCGCCTTCATAAAATAAAAGTTTTAATTTTACATTACCTCCATCAAGGATGGTCATAAAACCAATATTATGGTTAAATAATATATTAATATACATATTATATGTTATATAATGTTATTGAACAATTATATAAATATAATATTAACTAAAATGGAATAAGATCACGATGGTTGTAAAAAATGTGAAAATAAATTATCCATTTTTCATCAACATTTTTTCTAATAAATCATCCTCATACCATATAACTAAATTATATATCAGAAAATTTAACATTATGGAGAATCATTAATAATGAAAAATGATAATTTTGGAAAATATTATTCTCTTTTTATAAGAACTCCCATATTTATACTCAAGGGAACCAATCATAAAACAACGAAATGAACACTCCTAAAACAATGAAATAAAACATTTAACTTATAAAAATGGATATAAATTAACATAATAAATTTAGTATAAATAAAATATATTTTTAAAAGTATTTTAATAAAAAAATTTATTAATCTAATTTTATTATCCAATAACTGAATTAAAACTACAGAATTCTTCTGAATATAAGGTAACGATTTTCTCGTCTCACTTGTAATATAGTGAGATTTATTCATTATACAAACCTTATTTTTGGGTGTGGTGTAAATAATTTCATTCAGTACGTGATATAAGTAATTTATTAATATTAACTTCTTTCAATGCTTAATTTTATTATCAATAATTTTATGGGGAATATACTTCGATTGACTAAAAAGACGTAAGAGAATTATTAAATGAATTTTCATTCATTTGGTCAAACTTCTCCTCTATTGAATATGTTATGAAATTATTATTTGTAAAATTTATTTTGATTATTTTTTTTATATCCCCTTATTTAATTTGGATTTATTTTTGATTATAATAAACTATTTATTTTATGAATTCTCACAGTTTATTTTAAAAATGCTCCTTTAAATGTGTCTTTTTAAAAAATAAAAATGGAGAATTTTTTATCAGATATGACATGAATGGATTTTCCTATATACATGATGAATTAATGTGTTGATGGATCCATTAAATTATTAAGATGTTATTTTCAAATAATTTTTTATAATTATTTACATTTTTAAATAAATAATTTCAATGAAAAATGGTATTTCTCACAATAATTTTTGAATAATTTTATTAGAGTATTTTCATCTTTGTCAACACCCTTTTATGGATATTATTAAAAATTAGGTTTTTTCTCTTTTGATAATGTCTACCATATTTTATTTAACTGTTTATGATAAGTTTGATAATGGATTTTCTATTTTGATACCATTCATCATTTTAAACATGATGGTTTATGATTATATTTTTATTTTTGGAAAGCTATTTAATATGATAGTTTCAATATAAATGTATATGACTATGTTTCTCACCTTCCATATAATCAATTTGTTGTGAATAATTAGTGACTAGAGGGGCCTACTATAGTCTTTCGAGCCATTAGTAGGACTCATGAGACAAAAATGTTTGGGTAGTGTCTAGGTTATTACCCAATTATGTATGGTGTCTTTACCAAATCTATATCAATATGTTCATGATAACCCTCATTATTAATTCCCACACTCTTATTTTTAGTTATTGATAATCCATGTGAGTATTCGACTTATAGAATATTTATGGATCATTTTCATACTTATGTGATTATTTATATGTTATTATTTTATTTACATTTATTTCAACCACATTATCTAAAAAATATGTTTTAATGGAATGTGTTTTTAGTTATTCACTTTTCCTTATTGTATATGTTTTTTTATGATATCTTATGATTTATTCTTACCCTTAATTGGAATATGGGATCACCCATTAACTAGGTTTATTTTTCCCAAATATTTAATGATATATATTATGTTTAACACACATGGATAATATAAAAGAACAGTATTGTGTCCAATAGAGTAACTATGTTATATTAAATTTCATGTTGTAATGGGATACATATGTTTAAATATTGTTTTCCAAATCTATAATACTCTTCGTTCAATTGGTATGCAATATCTTGTACATATGACCAATTTAATAATGTAACCTATAAATATGGGATATTGGGGATGGGGTTCTTATAGTTTCAATTACAACATGTTTAGTAGAATATTTATAAACAATATTTAGGAAAACAAATTTTTTGGAAATCTAAAACTATAACTAAATTTGTGATTCTTCCCAATGTTACCATGATTATAATTTTGATATTAATTATAAAAAAAAATTAATAGCATTAATAATTTTTAAATATCATAATCTAACCTAGTTTATGTATTTGTTTAAAAATTTAACCTTGTTGAAATAAGGGAATCCATATGAACACATTTTTCCCCGGTACGTATTTACCTCCCATGTATGATAATGTTGTTTTATTTGGAGGTAAAACTGAAGGTAAAAAATTAACCATACTAGAAAAAATAAATAATTTTATGATCAATAACCATACTCACATTGATAATCCCAATAAAAATTATAATGTAAAAATGATAGACTACTTCAATTAAAAAACAACCTCCATTATTAAATATGACTAAAATCCAATTTATAACTATTAAATGGATATGTTACATAGAAAATATATTTCTCACTCTGTAATGTAACAAGGTGGATACGGTGATCATGGAAGCTTATCAACTCTTAGGAGATGTGGATAAATTGTTTTCATTAATACAAAACAATATGAAGGAGTAATAAATTTATAATAAGGAATAAAATGATTTTAAAGAATTTTTATTGGAAATGTATTTCCCTCTTGAATTTCAAGTGGATATGAGGGGAAAATTCATGAGTTTGAGACATTAAAAGGAAAACATTGCTATGTATGAATCAAACATTAATTTTATTGAATGTAATTACATGAATAATATATTTAATACATATTTGAATAATGATCATTTTCTTGATGGTATTTAACCAATTCTACAAGTGGAACTAGTCTCCTAATCATTTTATTCTTATGAGAATATAGTATCATGTTCTATAAAGACTTAAAAATATTTTTTCAAGCCATATGTGTTTAAAGGGATGAATGTTATGAAGATGTATTCTATGTAAATTAGAAAATAAAATAACGAAAAGATAATAAAGGAAGAATATAATTTCAAACCTACAGTTAAAGTGGAATGAACCATCAAAGAATATGCTTATTGGGAATGGGATTTTTTTATAGGTGTTTAACAAAAAATACACTAGGACTATGATTTCATGTGAAATAATAATGCTTACAATGTGAAATTCATTATTGTTACGGATATGAGACACTATTCACATGATTTTCAATGATGTCATGGAATAATTTCCTAGAAAAGTCCAAGAGAGAAGGGACATGCTTATGCAGTCCCAATAATAGATGTAGAGGTTCATAATGATGTGGTGGATGGAACATCAATCCACCCATTATATCTAGATAAAGATTTTTTTGATTCATTATCATTTAATTATTTTATATCTACACATGTTTTAATAAAAATATGATATTTCCAATTCCTCTAAAAAATGGATATTTCTGTTAATCTCGTAGTGGAAACCTTATTAAAAAATAGGTGTAAAGAAGTTCCAATTATGATACACAAACATGCCCTAATTTCTTATTTTATTATCATGCCTACGGTTGATATTGAAATAATCCTTGGTATGGACTACCATAAAAAATATATTTATTTTTTTGCAAAGATAAGTAAAGTATGATTCTTGATAAAAATATGAAAATTATCATCTTAATAATGGATAATTCACCATCTATGTTATACATGGATCCACCTCTAATAGCTATTCTATATGAGATTGTTGGAGAAGAAGTGTAGATAAATCCTACTGATGAAAATGGTTATCTTAAAAGTGAGGATATAAATATTGTAATAGAATATATTGATGGATTTCCGATGGAATTAACTGAACAGAATATAGATTGTGAATTTGAATTTTTTGATTTAGTACTTAATGAATGACCTATATGAAGGACTCAATGTAGTATATAAATGAAGCGTTAATAGTTTAAGAGAAACAACTAGTTGAATTGAGTGGTAAGGGATTTATAGGACTAATGGATTCACCATGGGAAACTCATGTTAGTATTATTATGAATAAATATGGGTATATGAGGATATGGATTGACTATAAGGGGATCAATGCTATTACAATATTGAATAAGTATCCTCCTCCTCGTATTGTTGAATTATTTGATTAACTTCACAGAGGCCATTATTTTTCAATGATTGATCTTCATTCTAGATATCATCAATTTCATATAAGTAATGAAGGAATTCAAATGGATTTGTTTCAAATAATTTTTTTACATTTTTTTATAATAATTCTATTTGGACTCACAAACTCACCATATGTTTTTATGTATCTAATGAATAGTGTTTTCAAGGCATATTAGGATAATATATTTGCGATGTTTATTGGTGATATATTCGTGTATTACATAAGATATTAGGATTATAATAACCAATTTCGTATTGTTATCGACATCATTGATGAAATTAAATCTATGGGAAGTTTAAAAAATTTTAATTATATCTTAAAAAAATTTCGTTAATTGACCTTATTTTCTTCATGGATTGAATATATTTTGATGCTATGAATACAAAGACAGTCTAGGAATATACTAAACCATTGAACATTACCGAGGCATATAGTTTCATTAGTATTGAATGTTATTTTCAGAGATTCGTTAAGAGTTTTTATAGGTTAGCTAACCTGTTAACATAGCTTACATATAAAGGGGATATTTTTTTTGGACAAAGTAATATGAAAAATTCCTTGATGAATTGAAAAGGATAATAGTGAATGCCCCAATCATGACTCCACCATCATGAAATGGTGCGATTTTCATTTATTTTTTATGAATATATAAAAGTAAATGATTTTTTCTTTATAAATAATGATAGCGTTGTTTACTATGTATTTAGGATGATAAAAACTTAAGAAACGAACTATCCAGCCTATCATCTTGAGTAAGAAATTTTCTTATTTTCGTTGAATATGTGGACACACATTATATATCGTGATTGTTGGGAGATATATATAGACCAATATTGATTGAAATATATATTCCCATAGAAAGAACTCAATATGTGGAAAATATTATGGATCAAGCTACTTAAATATTATTATTATTAAATACACTACCACTAGGGATGAAAAATAAGGTATAAAATGCATTAAGTGGATAGATAATAGAGTTCAATATAATATAAAAATTACTAGAGATACAATGTATACAGATCTTGTAAATATAGATATAGGACTTATTAAGTATGGTGAAACATCACTACTTCTTCAAATGGTTTCCAATCCATATTTATTATAAAATATAAAAATTTATTAACATGAAGATTAAATTTTAAAAAAAAAACTAAAGGTGTGAATGATTGGAAATTAGTAGAATTCATATATATATATATATGGACTTTTAAATTTTGGGAAGATGATTTTTCCTTATATACCTGATATTAAAATGGAATTATTGGATGATTCTTATAGCTCAAATTTTAGTATACATTATGGTATTAGAAAATTGTATATATATTTCAGGGAACAATTTTTGTGGGATAATATTATGTGGGGAATTTTTTGCTATGTATACTGATATTTAGTTTGTAAATATGGAAAGGATGAAAGGAAAAATCCTTAAAGACTCATATAAGATATACCCATTCATAAATTGAAATGGAAAAAAAATTGTATGGATTTTTTCAGGGTATTACCCAATACTCAAATAATGAATGATGAAATATGGGAAATTGAACATCATCATACGAAATATTCACATTTACCAACTATTAGGGAGGATTTTACACTTTATTTGATTTACTAAATCTATAGTAATTATGTTTTAAGACATCATGGTTCATTACTATAAAATATTTTTGACTGATATCCCCATTGTGAATCAAAATTCTAGAAGCATCTTTAGATGGATTTAGAAATTAAGCTTTGTTTGATTACTGATTATCACCCTAAAACTGATGGAAAACCTTAAATGACCATTAAAGCATTAGAATACATGTTTAGGATCATTATATCTTGAATTTAATGTTTTTGGAATGAGTTTTAACCTTTGGTTGAATTTTAATACAACATTATTTTATGATCTAGTATCCAAATGGCGCCATATGAAGCAATATATGGAAAGAGATTTCAATTCACCAAATTGATGGCTGAAATTGGTGAGAGGAATCTTATAGCTCCATAAAATTTTGAAGAGACAATGATAAAGATTAATACTATTCATACTAGTATTAATGGATCTCAACACAGTAAAAGGGGTTCTGTTTTTAATCAGAGAGAGGATTTGGAGTGTTAAGTGGGAGATCATGTCCTTATTAAAGTATCTCTTTTAATGGGAGACGAAAGGATTGGTATGACAGAGAAACTGGAAAATAGGTACATCATAAAATTTGAAATTTTGGGTGGAATTAGAGTTATGGATCATTGGTTTTTGATTCGAGCTAAACTTTCGAATGTACATGATGTGTTCCACATATCTTGGTTAGTGATGTACATGCCAATCCCAATGAATGTTCTAAACTACTATGAAATGGATATGGAACATGATTTTCATTACTAATAATATCCGACTATGATAATTAAATCTAGTGATAAAGTATTCCGAAATTGGATGACTCTAGTTTTAGAAGATTTGCATATAAACCATATTATTGAAGAAAAAACGTGGGAACCTGAGGTTTCTATGAATAAGAACATCCCTACTCTATTTATAAGGTATTAATCATGAAAATATTGAGGATTACTGTTTTTATGGACAAATAATTTAACCCCATATTTTTTAAGGTATGTATCTTCTTAAATATATTAAATATATTTGATATCTTACATTGCATGAAACATTGAGCTTAAATGAAATGTGATACACCATTAAATATCTACCAGACCTTGGTAATAGTAGTGTGAAGGTTAGTAATAGTAATGTATAAATTTGAATAATAATATTATATTTTTATGTATAAATATAATTTTGGTATCTCATAAATGAAAACATGATATATTTATATCATGGAATAAGCAACAAAATGATTTAATTTGATACATTAAGTGTTTTTATCTTTTTGAATTTTTTTAACAATTTTATAATCAATGTAATTATACAAAAGAAAATTTATTTGAATTAAATATATTCTGAAAATTATATTTTGTTTCATTATAATTATTATAAAATTATATGAGAACTTAAATAATTTTTCAATGTGTCTTATAATTGTTTATAATATTAAAATCATTATTTTTTTTAAAAATAATTTTTTTTTAACAAATAAATTTATCACATTTATAATATTATTTCATGGAATTGATACTATTTTTAAAATATAAATATGAAAAAAATGGTTTGGGTGAAATTTTGGGATTGTTTAAAAATAGATGAATTTTTTATGAATAATGAACTATGGAAATTTAGGTTATTTAACATTATATAAAAAATACATGTATATTTGAGTAATTTATGATGTAACCACCATTTAGTTATTAATAAAATTTAATATTATATTCTAATTAATGGAAATAATAAAAACTATTGATTTTATTGAGCAAAAAATAATTAATAAATAAATAAAATAATAAAAAAACACACCTCTCCTCCCCTACCAATACCACCCCACAGTAACCCTTATACTCACACCATATAATCCTTGATGCATGTCTATATTATTCCCAATTACCTTACCAAGACTCTTCCTCATTTATAGGACGTTATGGTATTACCAAAAGCTAAATTGAAGTGTCTTAAGGAGGTTCCAGAGGAGATGATATTCAACCTGGAAAATCCTAATTCATTCAATTTTAATTTTTTTTCTTTTCTAATACTCTCCTCAGCCATATACAATGTTGGATTTTAACTCAATTATTATATACATACTATAATTTTATAAGGGAATGGATTATTATTCATCCAATCCCTTCTTCTATCCCTTTTAAAAAAAATGTACACATCTTTAGTGATGGTCATAAAAACAACAAAAATAAATGAGGACATTTTCATCATCATTTTTCCAAACAAGTCATCATAATAAATTATAAAAACTGATAGTTGGGACCATATATACTTATTTATTATCATTAATATTAAATTAGTTCACTTCTGGAGAAGTTATTTATATTTTACAAGGACTCTATATTTTATACACAAGGGAAACAACCCTAAAACCATGAAATGAACGCTCCTCAAACAAGGAAATTAAACATTATAAGTCATCAAAATATCCATAAATGAATATAAAATAATTATAATAAATTAAATATGTTTTTATGTAGATGTTAATTATATAATTAATGACAATATTTTTACTATCCATGAAATTATGTACAATTACAAAATGCTTTTGCACTTAAGGTAAGGTTTTTCCGTCTCACTTTTACTTATGTGATATATATTCCTTATTTTTCCATTATTTCTTGTATTTTGAGGAAATAATTCACCTTATTATATCATATAATTAATCTATTTATGATAAGGGTATTCGATGTTTCATTTTAGGATCACTGATTTAATGGGGTATATCGTTCGATTGATTACAATGTCGTAAATTAATTCTTAACCCAATTTTCATTCATTGGGTTAAATATATACTAAATTGATTATAAAATTATATTATTATGTGTGAAACATCTCTTTATTATTTTATGTTGTATTTAATAATTTTTTATATATAATTATAGATGATACAGATAATCAATTCATTTGGATAATGATCACACTTTCTTTTAAAAACATATTTTTAATGGATCTTGTTCTAGATTATAAAGGATTTATTTTTAAACTTATAAAACATGTGACTATTTTTTCAATTTCATGACACCTTAATTTCATATTTATTCCTTTATATATTTACAATGTTATTTTCTAAGAGAATGTTTCTTTTATAATTTCATATCTTATTAAGTAAATGATTTCATATAAAAGTTTTATTTCTCATAAGAATTTCCCAATGATTTTATTAGAGTAGTTTTATATTTGTCAACATGATTTTTTAGATATTATTATTAATTTAGGTTGATCTCATATGATACCATATTACATATATTATTGAATTTTTTATGACCAGTTGGATTGTATATAATAAATTTTGATACTATTCAACATATATACTAGATTTTTTATTATTATGGTTCTAATTTAGAGAATGTAATTCCATATTAAAGTTTTAATATGAGTTTATATGTTTATATTTCACCCCTTTCATATTTTAGTTCAACAGACTTATTATGTGATGGGTGTAGCCTGCTATATCCCCATGATGCAAAGGCATGCCTCATTAGACCAACTAGTTTTGGTATTGGCTGATGTATTACACGATTAATTATAGTGGATTGGTCAAATCCTTCATTATGTGTTTATAATGTCAAGTAGTATTAATTACATCATTATAATATTTTTTATTATTAAATTAGTGGAATATGCATGATTATGTTTCATTCTCATGTGATTATTTATATGAAATTATTTGATCATTATTTATTCCTACCATATTATAGTCAGGGTTATATTTTTATGGAATTAGTTTTTACTTTTTTACCTTAACATATTATTTCGGTATATTTAATATTAATTATTATGTATTCTAACCCTTATTGAGCACCTATGATCACCCCTATCTTATGTTTTATTTTCCATCAAGATTCCAGGATGTATATTATGTTTTACATGTAGACACAATATAAGAGAATAAAGGTGTTTTAAATGGATCTACTATGTTGTATTAAAAACCCAACTATCATTTTTGGGAATGGCTCCTCATTCGCCAAGCTCCCACTCCCGTTCTCTACTCTTGCCCACCTTTTAGTGTTTCGAGAGTCTCCTGGCAGTGATGGACCCTTCTAATTATTCTTCAGCTATCTTCATTTCAGGTTCTGTGATTTTCATTCCCTTCTTCTCCGCACCCCTCCCTTCGAGAGTTCCCATCATCCTGGCTCGAGTTCTCTGATCCCGTTCTATGGTTTCATTCCTTGTTTTCTATTGTTCTTGGTATCATTTATTGATGGTTTGTTCTTAGTGTTTCATCCCCGGTTCCCCCTCCCCTGGTCCTTGTTCTTAGGGTTTCATCCCCATCATTCTATGATGGTTGTTCCATGATGGTTCTTTCATCTGAGGCTTCTAGTTGTTGTCTCTGTTCTCTTCCTCTCTCCTCTTGTCACATAAACGTTCACTTCTAGACCCCATCTTGAACTGGTGCAAAGACCCTTAGGGTGGCTTGGGAGGTTTTGGTCAAGCATCATATGTTTTTTCAGGAAAATCGTCTTTGTTGGATTTCGGTTCTTGCATCTTTGCGGTGACAATGATGTGATGATAAGGACGACGATGTGTCAAAGGAATCTCTAAGTTCGGCGGTTCGTAGTGGATAGTATTCTGTAGAGCGGGTTTTGAACTGCAGTAATGGATTGATGCATGGAGACAACGACAGTGTTCCAGTGGTTTGGAATGTGTTGGTCATGGTGTTAAGTGATGTTTTTATCTCGGTTCCTGTCTCTTTTGACGATTTATTTGTGGCTGATGTTGGATCTATCTTGCTTCAAGGATCATTGAAGACATAGTTTATGGTTTCTTTTGACTGTTCATCCTGATGAGACTATGTTCGAGGTGACGATCATTCGAGGATGGTGCTAAGGTGATGAGTTGGGCGACTCCCAATTTCACAAACCCCAAGGAGTTTACAGTGGCTATTGGACTCGATGATGGATATTTTATTCAACAATTTGAAATTTGATTTTGAAAATTTGGATTGGTTTTTACAGCTTTCTCAACTTTATGTTTTTTTCATAAATAGATTTATTATAGGGTTTCCATTTTTCTCTGAATAATGGATTATCTGAAAATCTAAAAAATAGACTTCGACAATTATGTTGTATTAAAAATCATGTTGTAACATAAAAATTATGGTTGTATCTAGTTTTCCAAAGATACTAAAATATTCGGTCCTTTAGGATCTAATCGCTTTTACTTAGAAACAATGTAATAATGTAATGTCCAACTACATGCTACTTGGGTAGGGGTCATTACATTATGAACTGAAACAAGGATTAATACCCCAAAATCACTATATAAAATAATATTATTTCAAATTTTTAAAAAAATCACAACAAAGATTTATGTTGTTTAATAAAGGACTACATCTATAGTGGAACACAAAAATAATCATCCATTTCAAGAGATATAAATGAATAATACACTATCACTAACTACCTATATATATTTTTAAATCATCGAAGGTTAATTCAAAAAAAATTCATTAACATAATTATAAAAACATTACATGTTTAGATATGGTTTACCACCTCCCATTATATATGACCATGTTTGGTCAACCAGTTTCACAAATTTTTTTTACTTTTGAGTTAATATATCATTTAAAAGTCAAATGATTGATATGCTATTAGAAAAATCTATTTCAACAGCCAAAACCCATTCCTCATTAATTTAATAAATACATATATTTTTCAACCATGTTGAACACTATCTATAAGAGATATGACCTATGATCATTTTCTAAATATCAATGTCTAATAACACTGAAGCATTACTAGAGAAAAATATATCCAATTATCTCTATTTTCTTAATCAATGTAGTGGAATTATGTTTGAGGAACTTAAAACCTATAAAAACTATAATAATCAATAGTAAAAGATTAATCTCATCTGTATGATGACCATAGTCTGATCACAATAGTTCAATGTCCTCTAGCTAGAATTCTCAATTTGGGGATTCAAAATAACATCCACAATCCCAATAATCTCCTAGAGGAAAATTTATTAATTATTTATACCTTCATAATTTATCCACCAGAGATCATCCTCTATATAATATATATATTTTCCTCTTCTTTGTCAAATTATCGATGTTGAAATTATGCATAATGATACCATTTACATTCATGGAAAATAATCTTTTTATACGTATCCATAGGATTATTATTCCTAGTAAATATATAATTCCAAAAAATATTATCCTATATTAGACTTTTTATAATGTGTTACATGATGTCTATGTGTTTTGTTCATACATAAAACACATGATTCTAAAAAATATTATTATAATTTTAACTTTCACATAATAAAATCCCACTATCCAATTCAATTCCATGATTCTTCAATAAGATCATAAACCATATCAACTCCTTCTCTATTTAAAAATTATAAACATAATCTACCACTATTATTGATGAGGTAACCAATTTTTAGAGTCCTTATATCCAAATAAATGTGATTATACCATAGGAACATATAAATTCTATAAAAATTTTCAAAATTCCATGTAACATAAAAAATATTCATCTACAAAAAATTTCATCATATGATCATCAATTAAATAAAAACATTATTCCTTTAATAATTTCATGTATATTATAATATATTTCATGGATCCCTAATGTTTTAAATTTCTATTTTATAAGAAACATCACTTAACTGCCGACAAAAGAGAAATATTTTGTTGAGTAGAAAAATTTTCATATATAAATTATCCTTTATTTGATGCATAAGAAACATATATCAGGCCATGAACCTATTTATTCATAGATAGTTCTTATGATAAAAAAATAGTGAATTGTTCGGTGAGTGGGATTGATTCAGGTTTACATGAAATCATTCTAAATCATTCAACGACTTTTATAATGTAATCCTTTTAAGATAAAACCAATAAACCGGATTTCTTAGCCCTCAAAATTATTTTTCTCAAAATATTCATATATTTAACAAGAGACATGAACTCAATCCTTCTTTCATGCTTCACCATTAGTCCATCAATTTTATGGAACTCAAAAAATTAAACTCACATATCATCACCATGAATAATGACTATGATATGTATTCCCACCATCCCATTACATTATATGACAACATTTATCATAATGACATAAAATAACTCTTTCATTAGGCCAAAATGTTTGTAATATCATATTCCGTAGTCTTGGATCTTGCTTCAATCCATTAATTGTTGCTTTAAATGTAAAAAAAAACTTTTTTCTAATAAAATATGTTACCATTTGGATGAATAATGTAAATTTCTTCCTCAAAGTACCCTTAAAGTATAACTATCATTACCTCAATCTTCTTAATGTATAGATTAAATGATTCAACAATTCTAGACACTATCTAAATGAATGTGTGTTTCAACACATGTGAGAAAATTTTATAAAATTATATTCCTTGATTTGAAGGAACACCATTCACAACTAAAATTTCTTTTTATATCATAATTATATCTGCCTAATATTTAAAAATTATATCCCATTTCCTTAATAATGATTTTTTCCTTTGGTAAACTCAAAAAAAATCCCACCAATCAATGCTATTTAAGTAATAAATTTCATATTTCGTGGTTGAATCTCACTATTTAGAGTGTCTATCAGTAGCTACCACCCCTAGAATTCATGGTTCCCATCCATTTGGTATATGTAAAAAATCCATATAATCTCTAAACCAATGAAATGGTTTTCTGTTATGTGTTGATCTTCTTATTATAACCTCAGGATTGACCATTCAAACATCTCAATCTAAGAGTCATTCATTGAGTATTTAATTGTCTTGTATATGTATATCTAAACTTTCATTTTCCATTAGAAAAAAATCTGATGATATTTTTTCTGATTATCCTCTATTTGGATAATTTTCATCTTATTGTTCTCTATATAGGTGGATTTCTATCAAATTTCTAGCCTTTTTTATTTTCTATGAACTCTCTAGATTAAATTCTTTTCTGGTCAACTCTATTTGTTTTCCATGATATTTCATATTTCATATTTCCTCATCATCCATCTTCTCAATTCCCTGATCCTTCCACACAAGATCTTAATTGAATATAATGTCATGGATATAGATGATTTTTTAATATTTATCATCCCATATGTGATAACAGATGTTCTCAATATAATTACTTATAGTAAACAGACATTATGTTTTTCCTCAAACTTATCTCTATTTATTGCATCAATTTGAACAAATGGAATGCTTCCTATTATTTTGAGATTTTTCACCACTGGCATCCTATTGGACTAATGTTACTGAAGAATATCTTCTCCCATAAATTAATTCATACTTCTACCGACCATGTAAGATGATGTATTCCATTCCTTTTCCCAAATTCCCATTTGAATTCATGACTGAAGCCTCATACACCAGATTTTCTCTATGAGAGATTAATTAATCCTTTTAGCTAATATATTTTTATACGTATTTAAGGGAATAGTCATATCATTTCCAGTTCCCCTTATCCTAAAGAAGTTATAAAGGTTCTCCCTTTTGTATTCACTAATATATCCTATCAGAAGTCATTTTAAATTTCATTCCCACTTTTTATCTACTAAAGAATTACTCTGAATGAAATAAAAAAAAATTAAATGTTATTCATCAGCATGTAAATAGAAACCATATGAGTGACATATTCAATTAATTTTATAATATATTATGATCCAATATTAGAATAAATAATGGTTTGACCCAATGCACCAGAGTGAACATGTTTTATTTTTTTCCTTAAATTTTCCCACACCATAAATGTTGAAGGATACACTATTATGTTTTCCTAATATACAACCATAAAATATTACATAATTTATGTGATTAATTTTGAGTTTATCTTTTTTAGATATAATGTTAATATTATTCTAACAGAAGAGACAAAAACCTATAGTTTCACTTTATCAAAACATTTAATGAAGTCATTATGATCATGTAATTTCCATCACTATGTTTGGTAATATACATGGCACCATTAATAACACTATGATCAATTTACATTGAAACTATTATAACATGCCAAAATCTAATCCATTTTTTTAATCATACATAATTAAGTTATCCGACAGATATGATGGTCTTATAGAGACTATGATTATATCGTATATATTTTAGTCTCATGACACATCCATTCTACATTCATATTTTAACATGAACATTCCCAATAATATCCAAATCATAAGCATCCACTAGATGTACTCTACCTTATCCATGCTCCCATGATTTTTAGGTTAAATGAATTTATTTTCTTGAGTAAATAACACACTATTAATTTGGAATGAGCATATATTCTATCAATTTATAACTTATATCAATTATACTCACTGAGTTGTTTTATATTGAAGTGGAATCCTCAATATAATTATTATAAAATTTCATAATTTGAACCATTCTATGAAAACTAAATAATGTAAGACCTGAAACTACCAATTCCCATTAACACATTCTCCAGGAAATATCATCTACATATTTCTTCTTCTAAAGGTCCACTAATTTAGCAGATTATCCCCATATAGTATTATTGACTTCCCTTCTCGACATTGCAAGAACATCCTTCCACCTTAAATTCATATTTAAGATCTTGTTTCAAATGTAATAAATCACAACATAATCTTTCCTACTGGAGTTTCTCGCCAGTAATCTATGGATCATCATATCTCTAAAAGTGATTAATGGAGAAGAAAATTCCAAACATCATCCACTAAATTTATCCTGATTAAATTGACCTGATCTTTAATGTCATCTATGGGATTGGTTATAGTCCTTCCATTCGAAAACCTCATGATATAAATTATTTGAATTAGAAATTGTTTTTCCTGATAGATTGTATTATACAATATTTCAACCAATGATTTTATAACCCATGAATTTAGTTTATTCAATAAAATGATTACCATAATTTTCAAATGTAGTGACATCTTGATTCAATCTAAGGACATTCTATCTCATTACTACCATTTCAACTTTTCCTTTTTCTAGAAATAAAATTATAATGGGAGAATCAGTATTATATTTAATCATATTATCCTCTAGAGTAATTCTATGAATATAAATGACATTTCAATTTATTGTATTGAAAAAATCCAATCATTCTAAATAATTTTATTAATTTCATTAAAAATTAATGAATTTTAAATAACTAGAAACCCGATAAGATATTTAACTGAAATGATGTTACTGGAGAAGAAATAATCACTTCATATTATTGCACTTATTGAGAGGAAATAAATACCATTTATGAGTAGCACTCTATATGTTCTTTCAAACAGACAGTGCTGGAAATACAACATTGGAAGGATGGATGCTGGTCTAATCCCCCAAAACAATGTAGAAACAAAGAATAAAAATATTACTAGATATATTATTGTTATATTGTCTCCAACTCTATGATTTTAATATTTAACTTTGATTAATCCCAACAATTCACCACAAAAAATCCATTATCTTAGTTTTTAGAAAAAGAAAATAGTCCATTAGGTTCTATGCTATTTGAAAAATATACGTAATCTATGGGAAAAAAATGAAATAATCATTTATTTCAAAATACAAGAAATATTAAAAATAATTTTCTCACATAAAACACACATTACAATGTCTTAGATTTATTATTTAAAAAACAATTAGTACAAGATACAAAAAAAAGTAAACCTTTAGAGAAGGGTTACCACCTCTCTTTAAATAATTCATTGTCTGGTAAACCACATGAAGGAACCTTAATGATTCTTTATTAATATCCCTTTAACTAGATAAATTGTTGATAAAATGTTTAACCATATTTTCTAACAAAGAAAATACATTCATTAACAAGAAAATCACATGGTTTCAATCTTAGTAGGTACAATATATGAGAGCTTCATTCCAAGAACATTTTATTATGATCAAAATCTAACGAAACTAAATCCTAAAAATAGGAACCAATAATTAATGATTATTATCAAATAAATATATCTGTTGAATGGTAATATAGTTACAGTTAAACCTAAATTCATTGAAGATGATCCAATCAAAAACAATCGTCCAATATATCTTATGGGTCAGTCTTTTCACAATAGTATGATGTCCTTAGTATGGAACTCTCAGTCAGATGATTTTAAATAATAACTAAAAACACAACACCTTTTTCGCCAACAACAAGGATTATAGGGAAATGGATGATTGATTTATTATTTTCATATCTCAGCCTACTATAACATTATATATTGGTGGTACCATGTTGGTGACATTTACCAACCTAAAATGGTTTAGTATTGGGTGATTCATAATAATGAGAGGTTTCGATCAGTTGTGTGGGTGGTTCATAGATAGAGGTGGGAACAGGGATTATATTCTAAATGGTCATGATACCCTAATTATATATTTATCAGGTCGTGGTAGGATGTTTGATTATGTGGATGATTATTTTGAAGTGACATATAAATTTGAATATTAATTATTTATAACACATGATGATGGTCACTATCAGGGGCTGAGTAGGTTGGGATACATTCCAACATGCATAAAATATGACACAATATATGGCGATGAGATGAAATTAACGTGATTAGATAAGATGATGATTGATGTAGGGTAATGACTATTTAATTTTAGTGGGAAAGTTGATTCGAGGTACCATAATTTATGTTCACTTGATATTCATTTACTACATTAGATAAATTATTCTCTGTATGATCCATAGTGAGGTTGGGATAAATATAAAATATAATTTTGTGTTGTCATTTATTTATTTGTTTCTTAGGGAATTATTATTCAATTTTCACCTTTTCATGAGAAATCATAGGTATGATCCTACTAAGTATATATGTCATGTGCAAAGTATATATATATATATAATTTAGTTTCCCTATTTTCATCAGGTATTTAGATTATATACTTGGAATTAATAGCATAGTGGTTGGAGGAGTTGTAAAGTTCATGAATTTTCCGTCATTTTTTTTATTTTGGAGAGCTATCTTTTATTTTCAGTCTTTCATTTTTGGATGGTTTGGTTTCATTTATATTATATTATGTAATGTTTTTATTTCAATCTTATCTATTGATCTTTTTCAATACATTTTGTATAATACCTCCCATAAGTTATCTTATAACCTCGATGATAGTTACCAACCTAAGGCTTACATGTTATGGGACCCATTCATCACTCCTTCAATACGCTACTCCCCTATGAGGGATACAAATATAGTATGTTTGACATATATTTATTCCTTAGAATATTAAATTCCTTGTGTAAACCATGGCAATCATAGTGATAATAAGAAATTACATGCATATAAAGATAACAGACTTATTGATCATGCCTTATGAACCTAAAATAGTCTTTTAACATATAGTCTACTATTTTCCTTGGAGATTGACCATCCACTTGAAATAGACCCTCCTTAATATCCCATTGAATAGAAGTTATAAGTTTATTCACACTATTATGCTCGTTGTTTCATCCCATGACCATATGTAGGCTCACATTGAGATTCTGGATAAAAATATCCTTCCCATGACCAATATAAAAAATATATACCTTTATACACTAATATAATCTTTTCCTTTATTATTATACCTTACATTATTCTTTTACATCATCTCACTCATTGATAACCTCTATAATGTAAAACTAAATCATTACTGTTTCACAAAAAATAACCATGATATAGAGGGGGATGAAAGAATAAGGGATCTTATGTCATAGGGTTATTGGAGTCCTTGTCTACTTCTAAATCTATTTGATATAGTCACCTACATAAAAATTCCACATTATTGAAATTAAATATTTGATAATTATGGAAACTGTCAAGTAGAAATTTGGTTGAACATTATTCATTCACATAAATTTCTTTAGGATCAACCCAAAAAAATAATGAATCTATGGTGATGATAAATCATGATCATACTATTAATTTATTAAAAATTAATCAATAAATATGTAAATAATAAAATTATTATTTAAAATATGGTGGAAAATAAAGATCAATTTTATAATTAGATGAAGGATCATAAAATTATTAAAGGATTGTCCTTTTTTTTGTTTTAAATCTATATGTACTTCATCTATCAATTAGATCCTACTAGAAATAGATCCTATAAAATACCCATATAGTAAATTGAACTCTAGGGTTTAATCAATATGGGTGAATGTTCAAAAAATATGGATTAATTATAAATTTCATTCTCTTGATGTTTTTGTGATCCAAACCTCTAAATATGTTTATATCATTTTGACTAATTATACGATATATTATTTGAAAAACATCTTTTGTAATCACCAAACTAGGTGATAACATAAAGAGGTGATTGGCGGTCCATTTAGAAATTCATGACTTCCTAGAAACACTTTTCACATGGTTAAGGACAACCAACCTACTAGTGTTGATGGATAAAACCACCAAACCTCTAAACATCCAGCCAATTACTTGGTTGAAAGTTACTAACTACCTTGTGGAATTAGAATCCTTCATTATTTTTTATAGATATCATTAGCTACACTTTGGATATTACTTACTTCTAGGTGTAATATGTATTACTTCATAAACATACAATAGTGGCCCCATCAACCCTATAGAATTAGATAGAATACTTTGTGTCTTTGATATAGTTCAGTATTGATGCATTGAATTATTATCTTAAAACTGATGAATCCATCAATGAAATTATAAAAATAATTATGATGTATTCTTGATTGAGAATCAGTATAATCCATGATCCACAATTATTCATATTTTAAAAAATAAATATTGCTTTAACTGCTTCAGTAAATTTTAGTTTTACACTTTATTTTTAACTAATTTCTCCAATAATTTTATTTTCTCATAGGATAATAATATTCTATCATTTCCATCTCTATTACACACTTATATAATTTCACATTAATTTGAATCTTTAATGAATAATTATGTAATTTATAAAGGGATTATAAAAACAAACCTTTATCTTCAAAATATTCTTCTTTAGGTGGCCAACCCCACTAATGATAGGATTCTTGGTTCATGGTTTCCATTAATCCATGGGTCTTGTTTTTTATTTGTTTTTTAAACAAATGTATCTTATTCTTTTTTATTGGCTATTAGTTCATATTAAAACCAATGGAGGAATATAACCCTCTAAATATATCTTTAAGGGAGGTGGTATATGGGATCATTCTTGACTCTTATTAAAACTTCATTATCAATGTGAACCGTCTCATTTTAACAAATTTATATTCTTATTTTTTCACTTATATATTTTTTAATATATTTTATTATTTCATTGTTATAACATTTATTTTATAGCATAATTTTTTTTACTGTCAATCACCCCTTGTAAATTTATCACTGGACAACATTTGGTATCAGAGTATATATTTGTTTCCTAAAAAAAATTTATTTTTAAAATTGGATTTATTTTTGGATATATTAACTGATTTAAAAGATTGATATTTTTATGGTGGAATATTTTCAAAAACCCTTGGTGATTCTAAAGGAATCTCTATGGGTCTTGAACATTTTTTTATGCCTCAGACTATATTTATTGGAAAAATCACTTTCCACTTCTCATTGTAGTATGAAATATCCTATTTGGAAAATAATTTTTATAGTGTTACACATTCTTTGGAAAAAGGGGAATAATGGAATATTGATTATGGTTTTTCATTTTAAAATAATAATACTTTTCAAAATTCCTCAAATTATTATCTAGATTTAAATGTGTTTAGTCACCTTTGTATTGGTAAAAATCATAGGAAATGTAGATATTTCTATTTTTTCCCATGAATGAATGAAATGAGTTAATGATACTAGTATTAAAATGTTAATATATATTTTTGGAAGATTTTTTATACATAAAAATGAATATATTATGTGAATTTTTACACATTTTATTTACATTTATCAATTAATGAATGTCTAATAAGGATTTTATTCATAACAACATTTGTAAAACATATTTCTTTGGCTTATACTATTTTATTAGATCCCAAGGATATATCAATACAATAAGTGAAGGATATAAGTAAATTGATGTAGAAGAAGCTACTTCGATCTCTAATGACCTATTATATAATAATTAAGAGACAACTTGAAATTCAAGTGTAAAATCCTAGACCTCCATGGTCCATTAATTTTTCAAATTCTAGTGTTTAAGATGTTCTAGGAAGCAATGACATATCATTTCAAGAGTTTTCTATATTTCCAGTTTTTTTTCTATGGGTGAAGGTGTCGATAAGTCAAAACATCTATAGGTTGAGAGTGTCAATAGTTCGAGGAATCATTAGGTCAAGGGAATCAATAGGTCAAGGAGTCGGTAGGTCGAGGGCATTGGTAGGCCGAGTAGTGGGTAGGTCAAGGCATCGGTAGGTCAATGCTTCGGAAAGTTGATGGGTTAGGGAGTCACAAAGTCGATTAGTCTAGGAATCAGCGAGTTAGGGAGTCGATGAGTGAGGGAGTAGTTGAGTGAGGGAATTGGGGTGTCATGACATCAATGATTCATGGATTCAGTGAGTTAGGGTTTGAGTGGGTCATGGTTTCTGTGAGTTAGGGCCATGGTGAGTCAGGGAATTGGTGAGTCAGGGAATCAGTGAGTTAGGGCATCAGTTAGTTAGGCATTGGTAGGTCTTGTCTATATATCAATGTCGGTAGCTCATCATCGATGAATTAGCTTCAGTGAATCAATACTAGTGGCATTCTGTTGGTGAATCACCCATCAGGGACTTGTTGTTAGTGGCTTGTTGTGGGTGACTCACCCATCGCTGACTCATTTCTTGTTTTCCCTGTTTTTCTAGTTTCACCCCTCTTTTATATTATTTGGCATAAACAAAGTTGAAATCCCTGTTTGAGAATTTATAAATTTGATTCAAATGATTTTAATTATATCTTTAATATCCTGACACATGGGGACATTGAGATAGTCAAACCACGTGATCTTGGACACTATCTAACCTTAATATCCTTGGAACTGTTTCCTTCTATGGATATAGGATCCGACATTTTCAAAATATTATTTCTTATATTATCTTTTATCTTAGTATTCTGAGAACTTTTCTTCCTAGATAAATTGTGGGACAATGTTGTATACCCATCTTTGTTTTTCTTTAGTTTCTCATGCTCGCACGAATCCTCTGTTTTGGCATAAAGAGGTTTTTTGTTTTCCTGTTGTTACAACTAGTGATTCTACTATCTCTATTTAATTGTGTATCATTTAGTTATTGGTATTTTATGGTTATTTTATTAATAAAACATCTGAATCCAAATTTTATCAAAGATAAATTCTAATGATGAAATAAATATTTGATAACAGGCTAGGAATGGATTGATGTAGATCACTTTTTTTATTTGTTTTCATTGTTTATTATGTGATCTATTTTGGCTATGTGACCTCTGAAAATCTTGGTTGTTGATGGTATTAGCCTAAGAATTGGAGATTCTTTGAAAATTGTGTTCTTCCCCTAAGGATAATTTCTATAAATATCAATCTGATAAATCCTGTACACGTGGTTAAACAAACAAATTCCCAAGGATGAGAATCTTTGTGTGACCACCACTACATGTCAAAGTGGTAATTAAAGAACAAATATTGGTTAAATCTAAATATATTCATCTGTAATCGGTGTGGTTGTCTTCTATGTGGTTGTTTTAGGTTTAATGCTTTATGAGGGTTATATGGTGGTGGTGTTGAAACCATGGTTGTGGGAATAGGTTGGGACAGAGGTGTTGGTTCTATGAAAAGGATGTGGTTTGTGTGTGTACCAGGGAATTTTTTTATTGGTGGATAGTATGGGGTTGGTTTATGAGGTGGTGTTGGAGGTGTAACAGTATCTAAGGATGATATATTGATTTATTTTGTAATTGAAGGACTTTTTATTCATTTGTAATACATTTGGATAGTGGTTGGGAAGATGGGATGTTGGATGGTTGTGTCATGATATCATGATTATGGGTGTGTTGGGTGCGGTGTGGTTGTGAAGAGGGGCAACCATGTTTAGTTTTTACTGATAATTGAGCATGATAACATGGAATAATGGTAGTTGGATATTGTGGATTGGTTGTTCTAGAAAGGGGAGTGTGTAGAGAGTTGTTTTACCTTGTCCCTTTTTCATTGTGTGTCCTGGGTGACTGTGTGGGTTTTTCTTGTGAAATGTTTTGTAATTTGCAAGGCAGGGATGTAAAAAAATAAATAAATGAAAATATAATTCAAAATAAAAACTTGTTAAATGAAAGGTGTGGGTAGATGTTTTGATTTTATCTATTATGAGGCTATTCAAGTAGGGTTATAAACAAGGGCAGTTTTGATATGTGGTTGATTTTTATTTTGGAAACCCATAGGTTGGTATGAGTGTTTGTCTACAGATATGTAGAAAATTATCGATCCTTATTTTTTCAATACACACCCCACCTGTATTGATCAATATGTTCTGACCACCCTCATTATTATGGGGGAGGTCCTTTTTCCTAATATTTCCATGGGAGGATGGATGGCTAGTTACTGACTTTTCCATTCTCCCTCTTTTAGGAATTTTTATCCTTTGTGTTTTTAGGAAGGATGTTTTGTATTGATGTTTTTTTTATCATATTTATTGTATTGGCTGCGTGAGAGGTGGTTTTTTACCATGTGTCTTTGATAGGATGCCTATTTGTTTTTAGTTATGGTGTCGTATGTGGGAGTCAGTTGTGTCTATGGGAAAGATTTCAGTGTTTTTGAGGCATTGGATCTTGTAGGTAGGAATGTGGTGTTGTTTTTCTCCCATGTGTGTGCTAAAAGGGTGTGACATTGGTTCTTGCGGAAGAGCATGGTAGTGTTGGGACGTTCTCTATTAGGGATGATTAGTTAACTAGTGGGAAGTGGTGCCAGGTATAGAAACATATATGTTATTATTATATTACATTAGACGATTTTCATTACTTCGTGAGTGTTCCTTGGTGAGGGTGGGTTGTTATTATTCCTCAATCGGTGTTGTTGTTTTTTGCTATTTTTGTCACAGTGGTATTAGTATTCTCCTCCAACTTGTGTATGTATGATGTTTTTTTCCATACTGAGTATACTTTTATGCACACCCTAGGTATATAAAATTGTTTTCTAGTTTACAGGGAGATTATGTGGACTGTGTTGGACTTTAGTAGCTCCGACGTTGGGGGATTTTGTTGTGTTGCTCCTTGATTTTATGTTTGGTGTTTACATTAGAGTCTAATTTTTATTTCTAAGTGTTTTACTTTAAACATTCTTGTGGTATGTATTTTGGTTTCTTTACATATATCTATCGTGGATTAGTTTTAAGTTGTTACATCATATCTCCCAATATTAGTTACAACGAAAATGGTAATACCTCCCATTTTTCTGAGATTTCTAAAACCATTGTGCTAGTCTCCACCCTAGGGCATATTGGAGGTGGGACACAGGCAGTCATTATCTCTATTTCAAATTGAGGAAGGGAGGTCTCCGCATCTTTCAATCTAGTCCATCATAATGAAGAAGGATGTTCATCACAGATCCAATGAGATTATTGAGAGATAGGATGACGTTTGGAGTTAGGCATAGTGAGGATTGCATTGGTAGGTAGGGAAACATTTTCAGGTGATCTAGATATTTGACATAGGCCAGTTAAGGCCAGCTAGGGTATATGATTTAAGGTGCTGCCATGATCAGATTGAAGGACTCTGAGTTTACCAAATTACCAAGGTAGGCTACCCCGACTGTATGGTAGATACGCTAGAAAATATACATGCATCATGAAGTCTTTTGTTTTTTTCGGTGTTTTTGTGAATTTAAAATAAAAAAAAATGAGTTAAAATTCATACTAAATAAAATTCATACTACCAAGGCATACGAGTTCATTATTTTCCTTTTAGCTATGGCTCTCGAACGTCTCTCATGTGTGGTACGAGAAGGGGAAGGTCAACAGGATGATCTAATTGATCAGTGGAGGTTTGATCAATAAGAGGAGGACAATCAGTGGCAGGAGACGGTTCATGATTTCCAGTGATAGGCTCTAGAAATTTACGAGGGAAGTGTCTCATACATAGATTTGGGGAGTTTCGTTGAGGATTTTGAGATCACTTTCAACTTGATCTAGGCTCCAACAAAGTTTTTGGTTCCCTTGACAGTAAGATAGTAAAGGGAAGAAACACATTAGTGGGGGACACATTGTCTAAGGGAGAGAAAGGAGACTGATGTTCCGTGGGTCAAATTTGATAAGGAGTTCCAAGATGAATTCCTTTCTTCCAGGATGAATGATGAGAATAGGCAGGAGATACTCTCTCACCAACAAGGGAGTATATCAGAGAGGGAACTAGTCATCAAGATCAAAGATTTCCTATGTTTTTCTCCAGATATCTTTCAGGATGAGGAGTCCCAAGTAATATGTTTGGAGGAGGCACTCTATACTTCCCTCCAGTATATGGTTACTTTCTTTAATCTACCGACATACATAGAGGGTCATAAGAAGGATGAATTTGTGGAAAGGATACACTCTTGGGGAGGCCTACCATGAGAGATATGTCAGCTGTGTTTTTTAAAAGGGAAATACCATCAGAAGAATGTGTCTGATGTCAGGGGTATCTAGGATTCGGCCATTGGGGATCTGACCCCAACCATTTTAGATTTGACACTTTGGTCCCCGATCCTTTACCAAGGGCCTGGGGCCAAGATGCTTTTTGGTAGAGGTCGTGGCCACCTCCACGAATAGTGATCAACTATATCTCTATATGGTGGATGCGTGAAGGATCAACACCAACCTTAGCAAAAGTTTCTAGCCATGCCTTTCCAGCAGTAGGGACAGGAGACCTCTACTCCATCTAGGGAGAATGGTGTAAGAGGAGGTCGACCTCATGGTTCTTCTCTGGGACCTCAACCAGGGATTGGATGGGGAGGTGGGAGACAACCAAGGGGAAACAAAGCTAGGTGTGGGTAGTTTCACATCATATAGAAAGTAGTTCCATTGGAGAAGGCGATCATTCGTGGTGCGATCATTTTTTTTAGTTTTCTTGCTTATGCCTTGTTTCATTTTGGATATTAGAAAATCTTAATTGCAGCTTTTCTGGACCATACCTTGGGACTCTACATATAGATATTTTTTCCCCTGGTGTTGAGTACACTAGTTGGAGGACATAATTTTTTTATAGGGATGTAGACAGATTCTAGGGCCACATCAGTCCTTTGGGGATCTATATCTACTACATATAAAAACATAAGATTTTATACATAGCATTGTATGGTTATACTATGATCGTGATTTTATTGACTTATTTTGGGGATGAGTCATGTTTTGAGATGTTAATGGCCATCATGAATCATCTATTGGTGAGTGGAGCTGTCATGTGGGAAACTGGTGCATGGACCCTCTTCTTTCTTTATTGACCGATCTGTTATTGGGATCAAGGGATGCTGAGATGGTGGTGGTTATGAAATCTTTTAGAGAGTTCTTGGAAATTTTAAAATTGCAAGTTCTGACTCTACACCCTCGACATGATGTTGAGTTTGGAATCAGCTTACAACTCGGTGCTAGTCCATTTTTTTTGACTCATTATTGGATGTTGCCTTATTAGTTTCAGAAGTTATAAATTTATATTGACGATATGGTGAATAAGGGTTTCATCCCAACCATCATGCTTCTTTGTGGACCTCTAGTCTTGTTAACAAATAAAGAAGATGGTGGTATGATGCTGTGCATAGACTGCTGGAGACTGAATCTAGTAACATCGATGAACTGTTACCCTTTCTTGAGAAAAGATTATCCTTCCAAACAGCTGTGGGGATAGAGTAGGTTTTCCAAGATTGATATGTGGTATGGATATCACCAATTGAGGGTGAAGGAGGTTGACATCTTGAATACTTATTTTAGGTGTAGGTATGGGAACATTGACTTTGTGGTTCTGACAATCAGTGTTACAATTGCACTAGCCATGATCATGGGGCTTATGAACTCTATATTTCACAAGTTCATGGACCGGTTCATCATGGTATTCATATATTAAATCCTTATCTACTTGAAGTCATATGAGGAGAATATAAAGCATCTCAAGACTTTCCTAGAGGTCCTTCGACCCCACCAGCTCTATAGAAAGCTGTCCAAGTGAATGTTTTGGACATGGGAGGTCCAATTCCTTGGAAAAGTGGAGTCTCAATATGTTATGGCAGGGGAAGTGTTGATGGTCTAGGTACTCATTTCATAAGTATAATCCAAGAATGAGGTAAGGGTTTATAGTTTTCTCAGTCTGGAAAGCTTCTATTGGAGATTCGTACAAGATTTCTCTCTGGTAGTAGGTCCGTCAACAGCTCTGACTAGAAATGGCCAATCTTTTATGTGGGGTGAAAAGATACATCTAGCATTCTTCTATATTAAGGGTATTTTGGTCATTACTTTCGTGATCAATATTCGTGATTAATGGATGACTTTCGATGTGTTTTGTGATGCTTCCCATTTATGCTTGGGGTGTGAACTGATTCAACAATGAGGAGTGATCTCTTTTGGTTCTAGGTAGTTACACCCCCATTAATGTAACTATTCCACCCATATTTTGGAACTTTCATTGGACATTTTTGAACTAAATGTGATGATACATTACCTCATTTGTGTGTTCTTTGTGATCTTCATGGATCAAAATAGCTTGAGGTACATCATTTCACTGTGAGAACTGAACTTACAGAAACAAAGGTTGATGGAGTTTCTCTGGGATTATTATTTTGAGATCTCCTACACCACAAGAAATCGGAATGTTGTGGCTGTTTCATTGAGCAGGATGTCTCACAGAGAAGTAGATTTGGACTCTATAGATTCTTGGAGAGTGATGGAGGAGTTGGATTCCTTTCCCTTAGATGCAGCAATGGATGGCAGGAGAGACTACCTATGTCAGATTATAGTTTAGTCTTCATTGATGTTGTAGTTGGAGGAGTCTCAATGGGGATACATATAGGTGGAGTTGATGTGTGATTGCATTGACCAGGGTGATGAAATGGAGGTATGGTCAAAGGATTTTCAAAATCATATGTTGTTCCATGAGAAGATATTTATTCCAGTGGTAATGTTCGAGGATGTCCACTATGAGTTTAATATCTCACCCCTAGCAGTAAACCTAGGATTTTTCAAGATGTTTTAGGGATTGAGGGAACTATTCTAGTGTCCTAGAATGATGTGTCGAACGGTGGAGTTTGTGGAATGGTTTGTAGTGTTCCTGCATGTGAAGGTTAAGAACCATGTTTTGGGTGGTTTATTAAAACCCCTAGATTTTCCTCAGTGAAAGTGGGATGGAATCTCGATGGATTTCATCATAAGATTACCTATTGATTGGGGATGATGCGATTATATTTGGGTAGAAGTGGATTATTGGATTAAATCAGATCACTTCAAAGTTATCGAGGAGTCGAGTGCGGTCGATGCCTTAATAAAAAGGTATGTGGGTGAGGTGGTGTGGCTGCATGGAGTCACAAAATCCATTGTCATGGTTCAGGATACATATTTTACATTGCAAATCCTAAGAGGATGGGAACATGATTTTAGAACAGAGTTACGCCTTAGCACTGCCTTCCACCCCTAGACAAATGGGAAAAGAGAGAAAACCATCTAGACGGTGGAGGTCATACGGTGAGCATACATCATGGATTTTGTTTGATTTTCTATATGGAATTTTACCTTGTTATTGTATTCTTACAATAATAGATATTACCCTTCCATTATCATGGATCTATTCAAGGACTTATATAAGAGATCGGGCCATTCACCCTTATGCTGGATGGAAGTTGGGGAGACAATTTTTCTTGGTCCAGATGTGGTACAATGTATGATACATAAGGTGTTACATCGGTGGACCATTCCATTGGTTTTCATTTTGTGGAGTCATGGTGGCATGGATGGGAGTACTTGGGAGCAAGATATGCAGTTCCATGCCCAGTACCCTGAGTTGTTTTGAGTTTTTATCACTTGTCTTTCCTTGTTATGTAATTCTTGAACCTCGTTTCCTATGCGATGAGTTGTTTTGTTGTTATGTGATGTATGATAAATTATTGAAAAATGATGAGGGGAGGACCTCATCCAAAATCATGATGCATTAATTCATTTGTGATTAAACTTGTGTGGGTGAGTCAGTGCCACCCGAAACAGATAGTATCATGACGTTGGGGAAAGAATTCTCATATTCCTATGACTGAGATGTGTGATATTTGGTTCTTATGTGGTATCTCTTATAGTTTTTTGTAATTAAATTATGAAATAGGTGTTCTTAGATGCTGAGGTTTCACTCCAACATTGTGTTTTATCCATGAGAGGTTTTGTACAAGGTGGTTGTTTGGACCCCTCTTTCTCCGGGGTTTGGTTTTTAATTCTTAAGGGCGAGAATAGTTTGAGTGGTATCTAATGTAATTTCATCGAGCTTCATGGTCCATTAAATTGTCATAATCTATTGTTTTAGGTGTTCTGGGTTGTCATGAAACCAATTTCAATAGTTTTACAAATTTCTATGTTTCTATCTGTAGGTCCATGGATTTAGTAGGTTGATGCATCAGTAGGTCGATGTGTCATTAGTTCGGGGGTATCGATAGGACAAGGTGTCATTAGGTAAAGGAATTGTTAGTTCAAGGCAGTGATAAGTCAAGGCGTCGGTAGTTCAATGTGTTGGTGATTCAAGGAATCTGTGAGTGAGGGATTTAGTGAGTTAGGTTGTTAGTGAGTCATGGTTTTGGTGAGTTTGGTTGTTGGTAAGTTAGGGGATCACTAATTCTGGGGATTTGTGACTCAGGGCATTGGTGAGTTATGCATTGGTAGTTTACGCCAGTGGCTCAATGTTGGTAGCTCATCATTGGTGACTCTACGTCGGTGACTAGATATTGGTGGCGTGCTATCGGTGAGCTGCCTCTAGGTACTCGTTGTCAGTGGCTTGTTTCCAGGGACTCACCCATCGGTGACTCATTTCTATTTTTCCCATTTTTTCTAGTTTCACACCTCTTAATTTATATTGGATGAAAATTAATTCTAAATCCTTGTTCATTCATTTTTAAAGAATTCTTCACAGATATTACTTATATCATTAAAATTATAATTCTCACGGGACATTGAGACATTCAAATTTCATGATCTTGGACTTGACCGAAAATTAATCTCCTTGGATCAATTTCCTTCCGTTGAAATGGAACATAAATTATTATAAAGATGAGGTCCTATCTTCTCTTTTCTCTTGGTATGCCGATAAATTTTTTTTCCAGACGAGTTGTGCGCTTGTGCTGTAACCCCCGCTTCGATTTATTTGGAGTCTCCTGATCGAGTGACACCTCAATTTTGGTGAAACAGGGATTTTTGGTCACCGGTTTTTCCAATTAGGGATTCTACTATCCCTATTTAATTATGTATCATACAAGATGTTTGTCGTAAGGTTTTGTTTTGAAAAAACTACTGAATCCATCCTTTAACATAGAAAAATTCTAAGGATGAATTATAGAATTGATAACGGGATGGGAATGTATTAATGTTGATAAATTTTTTTATTTGTTTATTTGTTTATGTTGTGATATATTTTGGATGTGGCACCTCTAAAAATAATGAAAATTTGGGGTCATTACCAGTGAATGGGTGATTATTTGAGACTGTTGTTGTTTTATAGAGGATAATTTTTATAAATATAAATCTGATTAATCACATACACTTGGTTAAACAAATGGATTCCCTTGGATAAGAACCCTTGTGTTATCACCCATGATTATCAAAGTGAAAATTATAGAACCTTTTTTGGAAAAATCTAAAATCACTCAGCTCGTTTCAGTGTGGCTGTGTGGGTTTTATTGGGTTTTATTCTTTATCTGGGTTATATGGTTGCACTATTGGTTGCATGGTTGTGAAAACATGGGTGGACATAGGGGTTGGTTCTGTGATAATTGTGTGGTGTGTGTGTGTCTAGAGGGTTTGTATTTTAGTGGTTGTTTTTGTGGGATTGGTTACAAGGTAGTGAAGGAGGTTTGATGGTATCTAGGGTTGAGATAATGATTGGTTGTGGAATGGATGGACTTGTTATGTAGTGGGACTTCACCTGGATATTGGTTGGGAAGAAGGGTTGCGGGATGACTGTGTCATGATTTCATGTTTGTGGGTGTGTTGGGTGTGGTGTTGTTGTACAATATGGAAATCTGGTTTAGTTGTGAGAGGATAATTGAGCGCGATAATACAGAATAATGACAATTATTAGTGGTTGAATGGGTGTTTAAGAATTGGGAGTCTACATCGTGTTGTTTTACCTTGGTCTTTCTTCCTATTATGTCATGGCTGACTCTGTGGTTGTTTCTGGTTTTGTAATTGGTTGTTTCCCAAGTAGGGATCAATACAAATAATTAAAAGAAATTATAATGAAGTATGACAGCTAGTTAAAAAAAGGGGTGGGTAGATGTCTTGGTTGTGCATTTTTTTGGTTGTGCATGTAGGGTTATGTGCAAGAGAAGTTCTTATGTGTATTTTGGTTGTTAATTTGGAAGCCCATAGGTTGGGCTGAGTGTTTTTTTACCAATATGTTTAAACTTTTAATTCCTAATGTTTTCTATACACACCCTATATGTGTTGACCACTATGTACTGAACACCCCCATTGTTATGGAGGAGGGTGTTTTTTCCAAACATCCCAGTGGGAGGATAAATGGTTGGTTACTGAATTTTCCCTCCTCCCTCTTCTAGTCATTTATCGCCCATGTGATTTCAATATGGATGTAATGTCTTGAGGTTTGATATTATATTTATGGTATTTGATGTGTGAGAGGTGGTTTGTTTCCAAGGTGTGTTTTGGATGCAGCCCAAGAGTGTTGGGCCTAGTGTGGCATGTGTGAGGCCCTAGGTGTAAGTAGGTAGGATTATGGTGTGGCTTGAGGCCTAGGTGTCTAAGGGCAAGAATTTGGTGTGGTTTGTGGCCCAGGTGTGTGCATGCATGTTGTGATGTTTGAGATTTTTAAATATTGTGGTAATGTCAGGACATTCACCATTATTGATGATCATTTCACAAGTATGAAGTGGTGTGGGGTACCCAAACATAGATGGGATTATTATATTATATAACTTGATTTTTTGTACTTGGTGAGTGTGTCTTGTTAAGGAAGGGTGGTTAGTACTCCTTTATAGGTGTTTTCAGTTTCTATTATATTTACCACATGGGAATTAATATTTTCCTCCCACTTGTGCATGAGTGAATTTGGTTTTCCCTACTAAGTATACTTATATTCACATCCTATGAAATATAAAATTGTTTTAAGGTATCCATAGAGGTTACATAGACCGTGATGGACATAACTAGATCGGACGTTGGGGGTGGTCATTTTGTATCTTTTTATATTTTATTCGGGTATTTATATGGTCTTTTTATTTTTATTTCTAGTAGTTTTACATTAAATTTTAATATGGGACAGGTTTTGATTTATTTAAATATATCTATCATGGGTTTCTTTAGAGGTTGATACATCTTATCTCCCAATCTTGGTTACAATAAAATGTAAAATTCCTTCCATTTTTGGGAGATTTCTTTACCCTTGTTGATGGTCACCACCCCGGGGCCTATTAGAAGTAGGAATCAGATGGTTATTGTCCCTCCTTTATCTTGTGTAAGAATGTTCTCAGTATCTTTCCACCCATTCCCTCATCTTGAAAAAGGTAGTTAGTGACATCAAGGTAGTTAATTTGATGATGAAAGGAGAATAAACTTCACATAAATTCATAATTATTCATATAACAGTGAAAATATTACACATCTATCCAACAATATAAAAATGTTATTCAATATAAAAACATCCTTTGAATTTTAAAAATGGGTTATGATCCCAAGAAAAAATAATTTGTATACCTTTATTGAAGAAAAAGTGTCACATAACGAAATGAAATATTTGAGATAAAAAATTTGAATAATGAGATGAATAATAATAATACAGAATAATTCAATTCACAAACATGGATATAAAGTGATTATTCTCTCACATAATGTGAGTTAAGCGATGGAAGGATAATGTGTATCATCACATGGGTTGAGTATCGTAACAATGTAAACTCAAAAACATATTCATCATTCACATCAATAATATATTTCTCCTCCTCCTCAAATTCAACTTCTCCCACTTCATCATCAAATCACCTTACCAATGAAGATATAAAATAATATTTTTATTCACCTGAATAATATTTTTTTCACTAACATCAATGTAAAAATAAAATAAAAATATTAATAATCAACTTCCCAATGAAAACGAACAAATTGTAATTAAAAAAATATGGATTATCCTAAAAGCTGATTGATTAACCAAATGTGTATGAATTACAAAAAAATGTCAATGACATATAAGAATATCTTATAATATTCACCCAATTTAAAGAAATATTAAATAGAAAAATTAGGCTCACAACAACAAAAAAATCATTTAGTTTTTGGATTCCCTAATAATTCATGTTCATAAAAAATTTCCTTTGTAAAAGGAATTTGAAAAAATGGTTTGTAAATATTATCGTAAAACCATGAATCCAATTCATTGATTTTGTGGTAAAAATAATGACATGGTTGACCAAAGATTATCAATAAGTCATTTTATTTTTCTTCTAAAAAATAATTTAAATTTATTTTCTACACAAATCTCTATTTGATAAAATATGTGGACCCAAAATATGTGTGTAAGAAATCAATTTTCATTATATTATAGAAACCATATCTAAAGATTAAATCCCAAAAATCTAATATGATATAAGGATTGTGGATTCAATCAATAAATATTTTGTGAAGAAATTGAATTTAATCAACTTGGAAAAAATAAATTTATGACATAATACATTAATTGATAATTCATGAATTAATATCCCTAACATATATATAATTTGTTTTCTTAATTTTATTTAATAAAATATTTTTTTAGTGTTTTTGGTTAATTTTTTATTACATTTTATATAATTATGTGACAATGGTTTTAGAATTTATTTCTACGAAGATGTTTCCATGTTTTTAATCTCATGGGGAAAAAATAATTTACTAAATTTTAGTTTCAAAGTGATTATATTATCAATTTGAGATATATTTCTTCTAAAATTGATAAATTGTTTTATTATTCACTATTATTAGTAAGGATTTGCAAACAAAATTTTTTGGTCAATGATTCAAAAACATTCTCCTTAAGATCAAATGATATAATCAAGTATGATATATACAAACATTCTATTTTAATGACATTTCTATATTTGAACCTTTCCACCATAGTTAGTAGAGAAAATATTATTTACATAATAAAGAAGTATCATTCAATAATCTCTTTAGATTAATAAAATTGATATTTTTAGAGTATATCTATTTGAATATATCAAAGGTAAAGTATACATTTTTTTATTATAAATGATTATAAAATTTTAACCAAGGTCTTTTCCATCATAAATAAATTTATGCCTCCATAAGATCAAAAATGAAGGTAAAAATTGATAACAGGGAAAAATAATTTTAATTCAAATAGATCATGGTGGAGAGTTTTATAGTTATTATTTTGATGAAATGTTTACTCAACAATGGTTTAATTATTATTTTTCTACTCCTAGAACAACATCAAAAAATGGGATTTTCAAAAGGTGTAATTGATCACTTCATAAAATATCGTGACCCCTCTTTAATTATTTCATACACCCTCAATATGTTAGGGACAAGATGGTCAATAAAACATGTTATACCAAAAACCATATTATGTAGAAAACTTCCTCAAAAGGCCACTTCTAAAAATTATAAATGTAAAATTATGAAATGTTCCATTTTAAATTTGTTTGGATATAAATATTATTTACATAACCTAAAATATAATCGAATATTTTTTCCCCAAAAATCAGGTGATGAAATCATTATTCGGAACTCAAACCCATGTAAATAATATCAATTCTTCAATAAAATTACAAAAACCATTGAGGTATCCATTGATATTAAATTCAATAAAAATATCATTAACAACCTTTCTCATTATTACACACATAAAAATGATTTATTAAATAAAAATTCATTTTAGATGACTCTGAAGATCATGATGTTTAGTGTTTTTGGAAATGAGGAACATTACATGAAGACATAAGACATAAAATACATAAACATTATTGAAAAGTTATTTTACATGACCACAACATTACATCGGACTTGGCATTTCTTGGGATAACGAGAAGACATGAATATTAAAAGGGAGAGTTGTAAATATTTTAAAGCTAGTAATCAAGTAATAACATGAAGAATATTCTAAAAGTTAGGAAATAGGTATATCAATCGATCATAAGAAAAACATGAACATAAAAGCATCGTATAGAATGACTATCATAACATGGAAATGTGGAAACAACATTTAACATGATATTTGTATGAGCCAGGTATAATTTCTCATGAACAATGAGTAAAACACCATTTCAAATGAATTATATTGATTAAAACCTCATTGAACACGATGTATCACAATACTAGTCTATACCCAATTCATTGGAGCTTTAGGAGGGTGCACCCTTCATTATCATTTCATTTCATGCAAAAGTGTTCATATAGATCAGACAATACAGATTCATTAAAAATCATAATTTATTCCACGAGTAAGAGATGTGGAATACATAAATTTATGCACTCAATAAACAAGTAAATATTAATAATGATGAATACCCATGATCTAGGAATGGGTATGATATTCATTTACATAATGATTTCTACATGGGAAATTTTGGTGTAACTTCAGCCACATAACGATGTTTAATATTTTTTTAAAATTGGTTGATGAGAGTGAAATGGGTATCTCATCATTTATACAATAATGTGAAAATAATGGGGTCATTTAACATAATGTCCCAATATATTAAATGGATTTTTGAATAATAATATAAAATAAATGTTTAAATGAAAATGAGAGGAGAAAAAATCCTTACAGAATTTTAAAATGGTAATGGGTGTACATGGGTGGAATAAATGAGACATAAAGAGGTATATAATAATTTAAACATAAAGAGAGAAGTACGAGGGAGGTGAAAAATTATACCCCAACACTATTAGTTTAATATAAAAGGGTATAACAACATAAATAAATTTTAAAAAAATGTGAAAGGATGAAATCCCTTACTTTGAAGTGTGATTGCAATGTTTGGATATAGGATTATGACATGCTAATTGGGAGATTATAATGCGTCGGAAAAATTATAGAGATAGGAGGGAAGTGTTTGGTCGAGGTCCAACTGGTTTTTCTAATGATAAGTGGGATATTGAGTGGGTTTATATATGAAAGGGGAGGGAATTATTTATTATTTGGGCTTTGGACATTACACATTAAACTAATCCAAACCACAAACCATACCATGGTTTTTGACGTAAGTTTTTGTAAAAGGGGAGTGAAAAACATTATTTTATAAGTCTAGTGGCTGAACATATTAAAATATTAGGCATTATTATATGTAGGGGAGTCACACTCTCAAGGAAATCATTTTAAAATATTAAAATGTTTTATATGATTTGGAGGGTCCACTAATCCATTGTAAAATATAAAAAACAAATCTAAAATCAAATTATTTTAAAGTTAAAAAATATATTGGTCTAAAACACATTTATATTATTTTATTACATCACTACTGGGTCATTATGACGTTATAAAAGATATTATATATTTAAATAGTATTTAAATTTTAACAAAAAATTCAACTATCTCAAAAAATTATGAAAAATTCACCGTTGGATAATTTCGACGTCCTATTTCCAAAAATTAAATTAATTTTCACTAAATAATTTTATAAAAATTTGATTTTTTTACTTCTGAAATTGAAATTGACATTTATTAAAAATTCATTGGTTTTGACAAAAATAGTTTTCAAACTTTAATAAAAATTAATATGATATTCATAAAAATAATAAGATCATTTATATTTGATAAAAATTGTTTATCAATAATAATATTTTATTAAAATATTATTTTATTTGAAAAATTCCTTAATTCATCAAAATATATTTCTTAATTGAATATTAACTATAAATAGTATTTTTTCTTTAAAACCCATTTACAAAGTAACAATAATGAAATGAATGTATATTCATTATACAAAAACCAAAGCACATAATCACAGTTCTAGGGTACTGTTAAATACACCCTCATAAAACCCACAATAAAACTTAGGGGTAAGGTGTCTGGTGGTGATATACTCTTGGGGTGGCCCATATAACATAGCCCGAGTGGTAATCTATATTAACATCAAATTCTCTCATAAGTGATTTCGTTGAAGATTAACATGTTGATGATTGTAATGGTAGTGGTCAAGAGTGAATCCTAATGATGCTACCACCTTTCCATGTTCCAAAAAATGGGATTCATATAGAGAAACTCTAATAGATGAGTCCATTTCATTCTTTTTCTGGGTAAATTGTATTTTTAAAGACGTATATTTATAGAAATCATGTGATCAATTGTCAATGGATATATTATAAATGGTAAATTTTTTCTAACCGTTTATCAAAATATTATAACATAAAACCAAGGAAGTGCATATGTTCTAAATAACCATTTTACATAATAAGACATTGAAATAGTTTAAGATGAATTTTCATTAATAAAATTTTGTGTCGTTACAATCTTCCACCTTAAAAAATTTCACCATCGAATTTTCCTTTTACCATACTCAAATATATGAGGGTAAATACACCTCATCACCTCCTCTAATTCCCACATTGCTTCTTGAAACATGTGGTTTCTCCACAACACCTTGATGAGTGGCATTCTCTTATTTCGTAGAACATTTTCCCTACGATCTTAGATCTTCACCAGCTACTCTTCATAGGAGAGGTCATTATCCAATGGTAACAAATATAGATTGAGTACATGATATAGATTAGGTATGTACTTACTCAAGAGAGACACATAGAATACATCATGTACTTGAGATCGGTTCGGTTTAAGTGCTAGATGATAGGCCAATGCTTCAATACGATCTAGGATATCAAAAGGGTAGATGTACCTTGGACTAAGATTTAACTTCTTCCCAAATCTCATAACCCTCTTCCACGGTGATATGAAAAGAAATACCATGTCTCTAACATCTAACTCTAGGTATTGTTTTAGATTATTATCATAACTATTTTATTGAATCTGAGAAGCTTTAATGTACTTTTTTATGATCATAAAATTCTCTCCCATTTCATCGAACATTGCTAGACCTTGGTGTTTTCGCTTCCCAACTTCATCACAACATTTCGGTTTTCTGAACCACTTCCTATAATGGGATGATTATAGAGACATTGGGATGATTGAGTGTATACTATTATTGTAAGATAACATAATTAGAGGAAGATATTGAACCTATATTCCATCCATTGATCATGCTCTCAACAAGTCCTCATGTGAATGGATAGTCTACTCAGATTGGCCATCAGTTTGAGGATGATAAGTTGTAATGATGTTCAGCATAGAATTCAGAGCATGTTGAAGAATCCTCCTTAACATTGAGGTGAATCGTTTATTTAAACTAGATACAATAGATAGTGGTACTCCATGAAGTCTGAAAACATATTTGATATATATATATATACTAGTAGATCCAATGAGCAATCCAATCTAATTGAAATAAAGTTTGTTGTCTTTGTAAGATGATACACAACAACCCAAATATCATTGTTTAATTTGTATGTATTTAGAAGTCCGGTGACAATGTCCATAGTGATGTTCTCCCATTTTCATGATGGTATGGTTAATGATTGCATCATCCCCTTAGACATATTCCTCTCAGCCTTCACTTACTAACATACCCAGAAATTTGATGTATACCAAGGGATCGCATTCTTCATGTTATCCCACCAATAATTCTCTCAAGGATCTCAATACATCTTTGTGTTTCCTGGATGAATGGAGAAATTTGAACTATGTGCAACATCCAAAATTTCTTTATTTAATGTTAGATTCAAAAAAACACATAGTCTTTTCCCAAATCTCACATTTCCATCATTATTAAAATTTAAATCCAATGATTTATTTTTTAGGATATTTTCTTCTTTCATATGAATTCTCACATCAACTTTTTGAGCATCCATTATCTTTTCGAAAAGAGAATGTTGAGAAATAAATTATGAAAGGATTGTTGATTTTCCCTTATTTATGATTCCCATGTCCATCTTCATCAAATATGAGAAGATTGGATCCTTTTAAATTCTTATCAATGATAGAAACATTGGGTCCTTTATACATAGAGAATATGTCACCTTTTTATCTTTCCCAGGATAGAAATGGATTGACTAGTAATAGTCCTTGATTAGCCTTAACCATCTTCCTTGTCACATGTTTAATTCATTCAGTTTGAATATATACATGACGATTTTGTAACCCATATATATTTCACCCTTCTACCCAAATAGGCAATGTCACAAAATTTATAATGTGAAGATTACTACATCTAACTAAAGATCATGTGTTGGAATGTTTTTCTCATGAACATTCAGTTTCTCTGAAGCACATGCAATAAATTTTCCATTTTGCATCAACACAATGCCCAGAAACTTCTTCGAAGCATCACTAAATACAAAAAACCGATTCTCCACTTCTGGGTAGTATGAGAATGGGTGCAGTGATAAGCATACTTTTCAACTCTATAAAGCTATATTTCAATTCATCACTCTAAGAAAACATTACTCCCTTATGAGTTATCTTGGTATGAGGGTTTGACATTCATGAAAAATTTCTCACAAATCAGTGATAATATCCTTTTAACCATAGGAAAATACGAATATCCATCACAGATGTTGGCCTCATCCATCCCTCAATTGAAGCTATCTAGGAAGGATCCACAAATATTCCATTGCCTGTGATGTTATGACCCTATAATGAAACCTACTTTAACCATAACTCACAATTTCATTACATTTCTTAGATATTTTACTTTCGCAAGGTCTCAAGTATAGTTATTAGATGCTCCCCATGATCCTCCTTGGTTTTGGAGTATATTATAATAAATTATTTAAAAACTACCAAAAATATTTCAAGGTAATCTCAAAAGACTCTATTTATCAAGTTCATTATGATGGATATATAATTATTTAGTCCTAAAGGAATTAATAAAAATTTATATTGCATATATGTTAAATGAAATGCAGTCTTGGGGATATCATCCTTCTTCACCATTACATCATATTATCCCAACCATAAATCCACCATGGGAAAGTATTGTGATCCACATAGCGGATAGAATAAGTCCTCAATTCATGGTAGATGAAACGTTGTCTTTATCATGATTTTTTTGAGCCCACGATAATCAATTGAAAGACACATAGTCCCATCCTTTTTCTTGATGAAGAGGATTGGTGCACCCCATGCTAAATCATTTTGTCATATAAACTCTTTATCTAGATTCTCTTATAGTAATTTATTATGCTCCTCATGCTCCAAAACATACATTTAATGCATATTCTTGGATATTGGCAATGCACCAGGTATAAGATCAATTGGGAATTCAACATAGGAGGAAGACCGAGAAATTCCACAAGAAAAAAATCAGTGAATTCCCACACAATAGGAATGTATTAAAGGATGGTTTCTTCCATAGAATCAAGAATATGATAAAGATATTCTTGATCGCAGGGTTGTAATATCCATGCTTGAGATGATGGTGTTAAAGATGATTCATCCTCCTCCTTGTATATGTACAGAATTTGGTGTCAATTTTCCATTCACAGAGTGATTTCCCATTCACTACAATTTTTCTTGGATTTATAAAAGGAATGATAAAACATGAAAAGAATTTCATCAAATTCTACAAGTGCAAGTATGAAGATGGTCACTATGAAGTTTAATTCACAAATTATTATAGGTGAGGCGATAAATTAATGAGATGAAATGATTTCCCCTTTTATCGTTCTCACTGACATCATTATATCTATGATTTTTGGTGGTGTTGTGATTGTTCTACTAAAATTTCAGGATATAAAGGAATCCATAGAACTAGAATCAAAGAGTATATTCTATATTCTTGAATGAATAACTTGTGTACCTATCACCATATAGTATTTGGGATTCACTTTGGCTGTAGTGATTGAAAAAGATCTCCCTTTCTACCTTGGAGGTTGTTAGTTGCCTCCGCAAACCCTTGGCTTAGGGAATTGGTTTATAAATTGCTCTGGTTATTTGCTATTGATGCAATGAAAAAAACATTGAGGGACTAACGAATCATTCCTCTCCCATATCACATCTGTAGGTTTTTCTTGTCGATAGTTAATGTCTAGGTATCCTTCTCTTCCACACCTAAAGAATTTCCTCATCCATTATAAAAAATTTCGGGTGTGCTTCTGTCCTCATATTTGGAAAGTGGGGTGCTCGATTTTCATAGCATCATTGGATTTATACATCAGACTTCCAAAATTAAACTCCACATTATACTCCTTATCCCTATGATACCCCTGAGATTTACTGATCTCCATTTCGAATTTGAGGGAACATCGAACAATTTCCTCATAGATATTGAAGTCACAGATCGATAGGGAATTCTATAAGCAGTGTTCTATCCCGCCAAAGAAGTGGTCAACCATGCATTCGGGGGAAACGACAATGTTGGTGGTGTATCGTGAATGCCTTGTGAAGTTTCCCTCATATGCTCAGATTGATTTATCATATTTTCTCTTGAGGTAATGGAAGTCCCTTTCCATCTTATGTAGGAGGGTCGTGGAAAATATTTATCCAAAAACATTTTCCCAAAATCCTTTCATTCCAATTCCTCGATGTCTCCCTCATTCATCATATTTTTGATCAATTCCCACCATTGATCAGCTTCACTGTCTTTACAATAACTATCCAGAAGAACCTTCTCTAGTTCTATACACTGAAAGATGGAGAAAATATTTTCAATGGAGTTGATCCATTGTTTTAAAATTAAGGTGTCATATGATCCATTATAAGTAGGAGTCCTTTATCTCATAAAGCACTCGATTATGGATTTTTCTTTCTTTGGGGGGGGGGGTGGACATTCCTCTTGACACATGTTTCTTTTAAAAACATGAGTTAACTAAATAGTATTGTGACAAAGTTTGTGATTCCATCTCCCATCAGATTGGGCATCTCATTAGAGAATTCATCACATTGATATTTGCATCAGTTGTTAACTCGATTCCTCCAATTACCATCCATTGGTTGGGATAAAAGGAAAGTTAGTGGTAACACATAAAATGGAATCCAAAGATAGATTCTTATAACTTATAAATTACATTAATTTACATAACTTATCTAGGTCATCATTGATCTACATACAAACCTATATTCTAAGAGGCATTTTTTTATTCCATTTATAATGGTTCATACTAAGCTTATAAATTTACCAAAGAATATTCCTTGGGAGTATCGTATCCAACAGTATAAGAAGGCGCGTTGTCATGCACAAATCACTATGAAGTTTAAGACCTCAATGAACAACTAATTTTTTATGGTGTTGAATACCCTTGATAGGGGAATGTGTATGGTATTCACTCACACAATGATTTTGGCATGGGAAATCATAGTGTAACTTTGGAAGCATAACAACGTATAATAGAAACCGTAAAATGGGTTGATGAGAGTGAAAGGGGTATCTAATAATTTATACATGAAATGGATAGTAAGAGATAATTGAACATTATATCCCAATATATTAAATGAAATTTATATACATAATATAAACTAATTTATTTAATGTAATTGAGAAGTGAAAAATTCCTTACAGAATTTCAGAATGGTATCATGTGTACATTAGAGACAGTAATGGGCCAGGAAGAGGTATATGATCATTAAAACATATGGAGGTATGTATTTGGGTTGTTTGAAATTATAACACTACATTTTTAATGGAAAATAAAACAGTATCACAACATAAAATAATTTGGAAAAAAATAAGAAAGAAATAAATCCCTTACATTGAAGTGTGACCCCGAAGGCTTGGGAGAAGCATGAGAGAGGCTTCTTGAAATCTTGGGGTGACTTGGGAGGAATCTAGAGAGATGAGGGTAGAGTTTGGTCATGATACAAATAGTTTTAGTGAAGATATGTGGGAGATAGAGTGGGTTTATATAGGAAAAGAGAAGAAATTTTTTATTATTTGGGTTTTGGACACTACACATTAAACTATTAAAAACGACACCCCATAACATATTTTATTTCCCATGTTTTCTTTCAAAGGGGAGTGGAAACGATTATTTTATAACTCCAATGGAGCAAAATATTAAAATATTAGTCTTTATTATGTATAGGTGAGTCACACTCTCAAGGAAATCATTTTAAAATGTTAAATTTTTTAGAGGTTTGGAGGGTCTACTAAGGCTTTGAAAAATAAATAAATACATTCTAAAATTAAATTATCTTAAAGTTAAAACGTACATTTTCAGAACATTCATTTTATAGTATTTTATTACTTCACTATTTTTTCATTTGAATTTCATAAGACACATTATATATTTAACCGGAATATAATTTTTACCCGAAAATTTGATTGTCTCATAAAATTATAAAAAATTCACCATTGGATAATTTCGACATCCTAGTTCAAAAAAATAATATTAATTTTACCTAAATAATTTTATAAATGTGTTAATTATCAGTTTTAAAATAAAAACCAACATTTAATGAAAATTCATGGGTTTAGAGAAAAATAGTTTTCAAACCATATTAAAAATTAAATTGTATTCATAAAAATTATAATATAATTTATATTTAATAAATTACAATTTAGTAATATTAATATTCTATTAATATATATTATTTAATTAAAATGTATTTATTTATATAAATAGGTTTCTTAATTGAATATTAACAAAAAATACAATTTGTGCATTAAAACCCTTTTACAAAGTTACAATAATGAAATGAATGTATATTATTTATAAAAAAAAATAAAGCATATAATCATAGTGCTAGGGTCCTATTAAATAACCCCTTATAACATCCGCATAAGACATAAGGGTATGGCGTGTGATGGTGTTAAACTCTTTGGATGGCTCAGATAACATCAATCGAGAGGTAATCTCTATTAGCTTCCACTTCTTTTATTGGTGATTTAGTTCATTCTTATCATGTTGAATCTCAGCTTGGGATTGGTCAAAGCGAATCCCAATGACGCTACTCCTTTTAATCCTCTAAAAAATGGACTTCGTACGGAGCAATTCTACTGGATGAGACCATCACTTCCTTTTTCTGAGGAAATTGGATTTGTTAATACCCTATATTTATACTAATCAGGTGATCACTATTCAACGACTATATTAGCAATAATAATATTTCATTACAATACATTATAATAAAAAATATAAAACCAATTATGTGAATATGTTTAATATAACTACTTTACATACTAATAAATTTAAATAGATCAAGAAGAATTTCATAAATAAATGTTTTGGTAATTAAAATCTCCATAAAAATTCATTCCAATTTAATTATGTGAATAACCTTAATTCATTGACATTGAATTATTAAACTTCTCTAAAATATCTTATTAATGTTAAATCTTCTTAAATTACATTACCTAAATCAATGAAAAAATACAAATCCAACCCATTGTAATATATTATCAATGATTTGAATGTAATAAGTAATAGTATAAACTGAAACATTAATGATATTATCAAAATTATATTTTTTATTATATAAAACATAAAAAACATAAGAAATAAATTAAAGATGGAAATTGTGATTTTTCTATTAATGATGATGTTAACCAATTCCAAAGAAATAATGTTTGGACTCATTTTGAAATATCTAATGATCAACCTGTTATTTCTAAAAAAATAGGGTTTTCAAAGTAATTTAGATGATTTAGGTGACATCACATTAAAAAAATGTAAATCATATGAAAATAAAAGAATCAATAAAGAGGAATTGATTATGGGGAAGATTTTCTCCCATTTCAGGGCTATAATCCACTATTTTCTTGTTTATATTCACCACCCACAATAATGTAGAACATTTTAAAATAGATATAAGATGTTTATTAAAAAAATATATATATTTTTGAAAATTTTTTGGTTGAACAACCACCATATTATGATTATTAAAAATATATAAATTTCATTTTTATGTTAGTAAAAAACATTAATGTTTTAAAAAATGTCATTAAGCATGGTACGAAAGAATAAATAGTATTATTTTAACAAATTATATCATAATTGATAAAATTAGAATCAAAATTCTTTCTATAAAAAATTTTAAATGATATTTTAATCATTTAAATAAATATATATATTGTATTTTTTGTATAAATAAATGAATCATGTTGTAATGAATTTTAAAATCTTATGAGATAATAATTTGAAATGATTTTTATAGTTGACTTAAGATTAATTTTTGTTTTTTGAATATATAAAAACATGGAATATAATTTAAAAAACAAAATAATATAAAATACTAAAATTCTATAATGTTTTATCATATGTAAAGAAAATTATATTACTATGCCGATGAGTATTTTATGTAAGATATCCTTGTATAAAACTATTAATTTTTTTGATTTAAATCATTATAAATATGTTTTTAGTAGTAATATTTTACATATTGTGACATAGTTATAAATTTTATTTAGTGTTTATATTTATGATAAATTTTATGTAAATAGTAATTAATCACACTTCAATTGTATTAATAGGTTATTTTTCTTCCAAAAAATATTAAAAAATCTTGTATTTTTTTATCATAAGTTTCACACATTTAATTTCTATGAGTTAACCTATTCAATTTTTTGTAGATTCCAATAGTATAGAAAATGTAATATAAGGACTTTTTACCTTATTATAAGTTGAAAAAAAACTTAGGGTATTATAAATTAAAATTTAGTTTCTATTTTTCTTGTCGAAATAGAATATATATTTGGAGGGTTATGTTGTGCCCAAAATATATTTATAAAACGAACTCTATTTGAGTTTATGAAAAAAATTATTCATGTTCCTTTTAAATGTGATAGTTCATGTGAAATAATAATCTCCATAAGCTTATTTCATCATGTAATAACTATAAACATTGATATGGAGCATCAATTTTTGGGAGACCACATTAAAAATTATTATATTATGTTAGAATACTTTTTAGAATACCCTATAAAGGGACTTTTATTATCCAATATCATTACTGAAACCCTTTATTTAGATTATTTTAAAAAAATTAAAGGGAAACTATTAATTGAGTGCTTGTTAATTTTCTGTTATCTACTAAAGATTTACTTCTCCAAATCATAATCGATTTAAAAAAAATAAATTATCTTTTAAACATGATAACCTATTTAAAATCATGTCTTTGTGCTCACTACGATTATATTATGTTATATCTCTATAATATCCAACCCAATTTCAATAAAATTACTTTTTTTATAATATCAAAGGGGGAGAATTTATTATTTTTTGGATTGATAAATGGTTAATTATTATGAATGAGAATGGTTTTAAGTTATAGGGGAGAATTATTTAATGTTAAGGGGGTGAGAATTACAAATGAATATAAAATGTGGAATATCTATATGGATCATGATTCGAGTTGGGAGAATTATAATTTCATTGATAATTATATTTATAAATATTTATTACAGTCCATATTATTCATTATTATTTTTCCATGACATCCTTTAACCATTTTCCTTTTATTTTAATCGTAAATTACTGTTTTTGACCATAATGAAGGATAGATTATTGAACATATTTTTTTATCAATAACAATAAATGTGTATTTAACTATTATTTTTTATTATTTCATTATTATTTTATTATATATTATTAAAATGATTAATAGTATAAATAAGTGTTGTAAAGTTGAGAATAGGTGAAACGATATAATCTAAACATGACATAAATATGACATTAGTCATCTGATATAAATAATTCATCTCAAAAAGTGTCCCACAACACAAAGACAAAAATATTTAGTGTAATGGAGATTATATACACAAATATATTACTATATATAAATTTCAAATTTTAACCAAAAAAATGTTTTTATAAAAACATTCTAGAAATTCCACATGATACAATCATCTCCATAACCTTAGGATTGGATGCATCTGGAAGGGAGGAGCTCATATTATCAGGAAGAGAAATACATAAAAATATATTCATTCATAAAAATTAAGGAAAATTCTATAAATATTTTAATAACATAATAAGATATAAAAATACCTTGGATAATAATCATTATACTAGATATAGAATCATACGTTAAAAAAATATTTCTAAAGAGAAATAAATGAAATGATGATTCTTAATAAAAATATAAATAATCATAAAACATGTGATATTTAAATAAAATTAATTAATACAATGAATACATTGACTAATCCTGAAAATATTTAATAAAATGATAAAAATTTAAAATGTTTCACATTGATAAACATAGGATTGCATATCCATGTGAACAAGGAAACTTTCCAACATGCCCATGGGTAAATTTGTGAGTTTAGACTAATTCATTCACACACAATATTTATGATCCCAATATCATTCAATTATATTCAAATGAAATATTTCTTTTAACACATAATTCATTCATAATAACCCAATGTGAACGTATCTATTTTATAACAACTTTACTAATATAATTAATAGTTGAGCTTAATGACATCACACTCTCCCTTTCAGAACATTGAGACTTGTTAACATGTTCACATGTAAAATATTGAGTCGAAATTAATTCCTTCATAATATAACTTTGTGAATGTAGATACATTCTATCCTATTCACTCATAAAATAATGAGTAGATCTTATGGCCTTTTTACCAACCCTTTTTAAACTAATTGACATGATAATTTGTTCATGTAACATTTATATCTGAAGAGATCTAAAACATTACCTAATTTTTTGGAGGGGATATAGGTAAAAACCATCTCATAATCAAAAATCCCCCCATATTAAATATAAAATTCTCCATATCATAAATAACAAATGGGAAAATAATGGGGTTCTTAACACATTCTAGAATATCAAAAAATATAATCTTTAGAAATCATTGAATTCTAGAACACTAATTATTCAATAAAAATCATGTACTAATGAAATATAAATGTTGAAAACATAATTTCATAAAAAAAATCTTATAGTGTAATTATAATTTTCAAGACAAATTTTTTCAATTTCTTTGAAAAAATGAGGTGAATATTAATTTTAACAATGTATTTGTGAGGGTAAAAAAACTTTTGAAAACCTTATTATAAAGATTTCCCAAAAATTCTGATGAAAATTTATAATGGTTTCAAAAATCATAAATGAAAATATTTTGAACATTTTTATTTTTAAAAAACAATCATTATAAATGTAAACATTAATATGGGGTTAAATTTATTAAAATAAGTTGTGTAGTGGATGCCAATACTTTTCATTTTTGATGGTTTTGAAAATTGTTTGTAAATTATTCAAATAAAATTAACAAAAAAACAAAAATTAAAAAGTTTATGGGAATTTATTTTCAAATGAATAAATGGGGGAGAAATGTTCATCGAGGATTAAAATAATTTTATATTTCACTAGTTAGTAGACAACATTGATTGTAATTAAAACATGAACATTTAAGAAAATTAACTAAATGAAATAATAATTATTCTTAACAAAAATTCATTTTAATTGAATAATATAAGAAGAAAATGTCACAGATTATGTTTTGAAACAATATATAGATATAAACTTATGTTGAAATACTACATTACATCAAAATAGATTATAATATATCCATATTATATTATTATATTAAACACAATGTTATTATGAAGCATTTATAAGATGAATGTCATAAAAACCACTTATAACAATAGTAACATTTAAATAAAAATACCATGATAAAGGATTAAATAAATTGAATATTAAATATCAAGAAATTATAGACAATAATTATTTTAATATTAATTTTTTGGTGATTACTCTTATAAAATGTATACAAGCTGTGTAACACAAATATATCTCAATGAATGTAAATTGAGATGGAAATCCCACAGCTTGTTTCCTTTATTTGTTTAGGAGAATATAAACTCAAGAAAAACCTAAATAGCTAACATAATATCCCATTATATATCCTTAATCATAAATATTACCATTTTATAATCTTTATTATATTTTTCTACCATGAATATAATAATAACTTATAGAGTATCATGGATATCTATAGAAAAAACATTAACTACATTGCATGTTTTTAATAATTTTAATATCACTACACATTATCTAATAAATAATTATATATTTATATAAAATATATGGTTATATAATATAAATATTATTTATTTAATTTTTTTAATAAATTTTCATATGTTTTTTTGTGACTTAGGTGAAAGCTGATTTGATAACAACTTATTTTAGTAGTTTTGGAAAACAAAAAATTACTATAATATTATGTTAATCACATTATATAATATTTAATAAACTTTTAATAATAAATTTTTTTATAATATAATAATTTATATTTAGATTTCATGTTAACATATTCAGGAATAATATTATATTAAATTATTTTACATATAGGTGGTCAAACTGACCAAGACGTGGTCATGATTTAACTTTTTTGGTGACTATGGAAATCCAGGTTCTATATTTGACATAATATAACTTAAAGAAATACTAATTATGTTATTTTTAAATTTTATTATTTGAATCATATTTTATGGTGTAATGATAATTTATGAAAATATAAATGAAAAATAAAATACCTTTCATCATGGTGATAATCATCTACACATACAGATGATTGAAAATCATAGCTTCCAATTCATGAGAAGGTTTAAAGGTGGATTTTAAATTTTAATTTTAGAATGGTAATCAGGTGTAATATATCATATTTATTTATTATTAACATCATCAATTCCATCTATTAAAATTATTAACAGAAGACAAAGGGCATGGATTCATGGTGGCAGTAGTCCACACAACACAGTAATGACTTTCTATTGTTTTTCTATTTGGATAAAAAAATATTTATTATAACACTAACGTAGAAAAATATATGTATAATAATGATACTGAATTCACCATATAATAATTCGAATATTATATTTTTATGAGTAATATTACGATAAAATTCTTAAGAAGAGATAAGACTTATGTTGTGGATTGAATATTTCCCTTGGATGTTACCAAGGATTTGAATGGACTAGGTATAATATGAAATAGTATAGGCTTATATTCCAATGGTGGTGTTCTAGGTTTATTATTTGGGATGATTCAAATGTACGATTTTTAAGGATTGTTCTATATTTAAAGGGGGGGGGGGTTAGTTTTATCTTTTTTCAAAGGGAGAAATGGATCACTATTGGAAACACTCTTCATTTTTAGTAATATCATTAAAATATTAAAAGTTAAATTTAAATGTCATAGTTTTTTCCATGTACTATATTGAGATATAGATATTTATTTATTCATTTAATGGTATTCTGAAGACGTGTGATTCCAACACCTGGGGATCCTGAAATTAATATTTTTCAAATATTAATTATATTATTATAATTTAAAGATCAAGTTACTAAAAAATTGAAAATATGAATAAAAGATTATTGGAATTGAAATATGAGTCGTTTTTTTGAATTTAGAATGTGGTTTTACCTTAATATTGAAGTAATATTTACCACTATCAGTTGATAGTGAAAAAGATGTAGTGGGCGAAAATAATAACTTTATTTATTTATTTATTTTATTATAATTACTCAACGTCATATTTCTTCATCTATATATATATTTATGATAAAATATAAATATTAATATAATAACTCAATAGATCTTGAAATTAGACATTGACGATTTATTGGAGGATATAAATAGATCGATATCAGATCAATGATAGTTTCATAAGTTGAGTTTGTGGACATATCGAATGACTAAAACATATGATCAATCATCATCAAAGTTAAATTTAAATTTAAGGTTATAAATTTTAATTTTTTAAATCTATTGTGTTTATTTATCTAATCTTGAACATATAATAATTTTACAAATAATAATTAATTGGTGCATTAATGGTTTATTTATTTTACTATTGATTTAATTTTTGATGATTATTTTTTCTCTATGTTTGTCTACATTAGGCCAACATATCGAGTATGGATGTATCAAGGGATTTGGGACCATCATTATTTTTAATGTTTATGGTATTCTTCCTCTTTTCATTGAGTAAATCATTATGATCAATTAATTTTTTCCACGGTTTGATGAATATAAGGTATAAGTTCATTATGCGACTTTTCATCAATGCAATTTATCAATATTGGGGGATGTGTTAATGGTCGATGGTTCTATAAATTTGTGAAAAAATGGTGGATGATTGAACATATAGAAAAATGTACCAACGGTTCAAATTCATCATAGCTTGACAAATGATAATAGTGTGGGCGACAACATGGCTTGAGGTGGTGTTTTTTTTGTTAAAACTGAGTCCTAATTTCAGATGAATCGTGATAGTTAGGGTCTATTGATCTCATATACATGTTTCCTATAGGGATAAATTGTGGAGAATTATGGATAAAATTGATGTGTTAATAAACTAAGATATCTTGAAAAATCTATGTCACACTGCTTGTAATAAAAAGGTATATGATATGGGGGACCTGGCAGTGGTATTAGGGTTTCATTGGTTGAAATGAGGTTCACAAAACATGTGGTACCTACCAAATGACCTATTACCTATGTTTCATGTATATACATGTAATATGGGAGTATAAGGTCTTGCACATGGCTAGGAAAAGGGGAACAAGTTTGGTACATAGGCTGAGTCGGGTACTCATTCACAAACAGAGTACATGGTATGACCCATATACTCAAACAATACAATAATACCCAATATATTCCATGTACATGGTAAAAATTAGAGGAACATGGGAGAGTAAATGGCAATTTATGGATTTATATTTACATAAATTATACCCATCATACATGTCATGTACTTCTTCATAGTTGGTGTGGAGCCCATCATATCTTTAATATAGATGAGGTTTAGTTATGTCTGATAACATTTAAATTTCTATGAAGCAATTGATGTGCTTGGACACATCATTGAAATATTTTTGGAATATATCACATTATAAATTTATAGTCCCAAACTACACATACAACTATTATGCAGTAGATCGGTAATATGGGGTTGAAGACACGAGGATCACTAGAAGGTCATAGACCAATTGAACAAAAGCATTGAATAGAATTCATCATGTTCACTTTTCAAGTTTGATTTTTTATAATGAATTTTATTCTTATTTATTTTATATAATAAACTAACTAATTATGTTAAATTTAAGGGCTCTTGACTGAATATCATCAATGAAATATCTTGGGATAGTCCTACGACTTATGTTGTGAAGTCATTCAAGTGTCACCAATTGGTTTTGTTCAAACCAATTGGATATTACCATGCTAATACTATATGATTTTCAAGGTATCTATAATAGACTTAGTGCATTACACTTAGTTTATATACAAGAAGTCACACATGCTAATGGTCATAATATTTCGCAACTTCTATTATCTTAGGTTAATTCAATTGAACTTCCTTTGGTAATGGTTTCGAAAAAGAAGTTGATATGAAATTATAGTTAACCAAATTACTATACATAGTGTTAAAAAGGATAATTATATAAATCCAATAGGCTCAAAATTCCTATTATCTGGACCCATAACCCTAGTTGGACTAGTTTCTCTTGGTGATGTTAATCAAAATAAGGGAAACAATAAATATGCTACGCATAATAATAAAAAACATGGGAAATAATAAACCCAGGATTGAAATATTTAATAACCAAGATAAAAAACATTAAATAAATGTAAACCAAAAAAAAAACACACCACACATGATGAAATAATAAATAACATTACAATTATTCATTAAGGTTAACAATCAATTTTAAAAATGAACATCCATAAAATTAATAATAATAAGGGATGAATAATTGGAATAGAAAAGTTGTAAAATATGTAAAAAATAAAAATTATTTGATAAAATAATTTATTGAATTCATCAAAATGGATTTATAATGATAAAGGATGAAAATATTTGAAATATATTGATGAAAATATGATAATAATAAAAAAATTTCCACGCCATGTGTGTTGAGGAGTGCTCAAATATTAATATACTATAAACATACATGATGTGTAAGTCATTAAAACTATGTACTAGTATAAGTTACTTATATCCCTTCGTCTTCATGCGGTTTAAGTTTTAATATTGTTAGGTACATGTGATGAAAAATTACTACCAAATAATAAACTCATATCCATTAAAAATTTTAATTCAGGCAATATCTACACATCATGTATATGATTTACTTTTCTAAGGATTTTGATCTTATAAATTGGCATGTTGTTTAATGGATGTACACATCATGTACTTGACTCAGGTTATGTATTGTATTCATTGGTTGTTTTGTGGCTCTACAGGAATGTTGTGAATGAGGACTGCACATCGTCTATGATTTACATGATTTGTAAATATTGTGTTTTTATTTTTTGTCATTTATTGTTTTATGTTTATAATTATTAATACCATAAAAATAAAACAGAGACCATTTAATTATAGAATATAACCTTAAAACTATTTCTTTAAATTTATACTATATGTATACATACATTTTTTTATCAAATTCCTCGTCACTTGAAAAATTCCTTATCCTAAATCATTGTGAATATTAAAAGGGATTCCAAAAGGTATATTTTTTAAAATAGGAATCATTAAATACAACCAAAAAATAAAACTATGTGTGAAGAGAAAAATTCATTCTTCTAGAATCCATCCAACATAACAAATTAGTCATGAATAAATGTTCATTTATTTACCATGATTATTTCATCCATTAACTAGTATTTCAAATTTGTTCCTTAAATTCAATAATCAATTTTAATTTCCCTCACAATAAATTTTATCTCATTACTCTGGTAATTGGAGTTCTGATAATGATGAAAATAAATTTCCATAACCATTGGATTGCATTGGTCCTAACATATTCACATCATAAAGACAAATATAACCTTAATATATAGGGATTTAATAATAGGGCTCAAATGAATCTGAGGATAAGGGAATGTGGGACCTTGTTAAAATCCATTCTCAAATGAAGGGTTTGACATAAAGTGCATTTCATGAATGTCATGAACAATACAATGAATTAATTCATCCTAAATAATGTTTTTACATGTTCCAAATATCAATGTCGGTCCATGATTTTATCATGTAAGTATATAAAATATACATTGTTTTTTTATTTTAATTTTGTTTATTATTAAAAATTCATGTATAGTCCTGGACTCACATCCACCCCTTAAGTTCAATTATATCTTACGAGTTTCATTAATCTGGTTGTGGGGATTTTTGAAATTTCTAACACACTAAAATAATATTTATCATTTTATTTCAATATATTTCTCAATAAAACATGGTAAGAATATAAAATTCTAAATCTAATCAAGGATCACATCATGGAAAATGTGAAGAAGATCCCAAGTACATCTATTCATTGACAACATTTTGTTTTAATTAGTAGTGAAAATAATCCCACATTTTTTCAAAGGATAAGCATTCATAACATGACGAGTAGGGTTTGTAGGGACAATCATATTGAAATGGATACATCCTAACAAGGTTATTCATGGATATAATAAAAAAAAGAAGGAATGATGTACATATAGATCTCAATGAATATTAACACAACAATGATGACCTCAATCATATTAAAAATTAATTTTTTCACATATTATCCCTATAAATTCACAATGAATTTTTTATATGTTTACAATCCTTATATTTTTCTCATTAAATATTCTCAAAAAATAAAATTAAAGAATGTTTCCAGAATCCAATTGAAAATAGAATTATATAAAAATATTGTGAAATTACTCTGGGTATAGATTCTAATAATAAATCAATCCAAATAAATTTCAAGAAACTTGAAAATAAAATTTAACCAATAAAATCAAAACTCATGGTAAAAATTCCAAACAACAGTAAAAATGAGTTTTAATAAGAAAAATACTATATTTTTCCTTTATTTAAATGGGTTTCATGAGTTTTTAGTTTTATATATGGATTGCAATGAAAATTGTACCCTATATAGAAGAATAAAATCAATAAACGAAGTGTATCAAAAATATTTATTAAGAAAGACTCCCCAACACTTAAAATGGGACATTTTCGAAAATATTCTTTGAAATCATCATGGAGAGATATTAATGTTAATATATATAAAAATAAAAATAAAATTTAAAATGAAATTAGGTAATTTATAGATCATTTTATTTTATGTGATTCCATTTTGAAACTTGTTCTATTTTGAGTGGAGTATATGAATGTTATAAAATTTGTAAGAAAGACATACATACACTAGACAAACAATTTTTCCAAAGGGTTAACAAATTTGGTTGAAGATAAATGAGTAGTTTTATAGTGTAAAATACTATAGAAAAAATCTTAGTTAAATACAATAATGAAGTACTGTGAAATTTTGGGTGACTTTGGAAAAATAATTAAACATACGGAAAAAAAATATTTTTAACACATGACTAAAAATAAATAATTAAAAATGTTTGTTTCCTACGATAAGGAACTAAAAATGAGATCATAATCTAGAAGTATTGACAATGTAATCAGGTATTTTTGTGCATCATCTTAGAATTCTATTGCATCAAATAAGAACTGGTGGTTGTTTTAATAATCTCATGTGGACTATTTGCAGGACTAACAAACTCACGTGTATATCGATCATGAATTTCATGCTGACCAAAATATGTGCTCATCATGGTGAATATATCTATAATGCATAGATATCAAGTGATATCTACTCACGATGGTTCTTAGTATCATCTAGATATTGAGAAATTCTAATATGATTCAATATAGGGGCAGAAAAGGAGCATCAATAACCACAGAAAAGGTATGATAATTACAAATGTATAAATCAATGTAGTAGTGAGGATAATTAATCCATCATGTAGTAAATCCTAAATCTATTTCATTTGTATATATAGAAGATATTATATATCTAGGTAAAATGAATACAAGTAGCAAAAAAAGAGACACTGAGATAGAGTCAAAATGTATGGGAGGGTACAAAGAAGAAACTAGTTATTGAACTCAATTACATCATGGTATATAATAGATATACCCTCCAGAATAGTGGGATTCTATAGTTTTCCCTCCATATCAATATCATCAATGCAGGTAGTGAATGAGGGATATGCTACTATAGTGAATTCCATGGTGCTCGCAATTGGCTCGGTCGAGGAAGAATGATGTCAGGAATCAATCTGTATAGTGTTAATGTTTCTACCATAAAGATCTATGTAACGATCACTAGATAAATATGTTTAGGAAATACTCTTCCTCTATTTGGTCTGCTCTAATTGATACTCCTATTGGGTAGCATGTTCTATCATCTAATATGGAATAGTGGTCTGGAAGAGATCTATTCACGGATTATAGGAGGATGGAAGGACTTCCAATGATGGTAGGATGGATTATGTTGTTGATGGTGGATTATTGATGGTGAAATTAGATATATCACCAATGGTAACACCCAGATGAAGCCACATATTGTGTTGGTTTACCCAAAAAACTGTATAACAGGACATATATTAGATGGAGGAGGGAGAGCATATGTGGTAAGTCCAGTAGTTTTGGAAAAAAATAGGGGTATAGGGAGTGGTGGAAGGTGGGATGGAAGTGGTAACATGAGTGGAGGATACATATGTTGTTTTGGTTATAAGGGAATGAGTTAGGGAGGTTATTGCAGCTAGGCCAAGATAATATAGTGTTGATTCGTTTTAAGATTCCTAATGATAATTCAGCACCCATCAATTGTTGTCACAATCCTTCATTATTAGCCCCATCATGTGGAGAAGAATATGGATAATTTTTTCTATAGGTCTAAGGGAGGTGTGGGGACCAACATCCTTTATGGAACTAAGAAGCCTAAAAAAAAAAAGAAATGAATTATACCCCTAAAATCATAAATCTTGTCATCATCCCCCTGGTTAGGATGAAAAAACTGAATTTCCTATCCATATTGACGGTAGTGTTTCTCATGGATAAGGAAATCATAATCACCCTGATATAACTTACACCCCCATTATTATCATCGTTTTCCACCTAGGATTGAGCTGAGGCCATATATAGGATCTGAATGGAAGCACCTCAGAGTGCAGTGCTCTTCATCATGCCAGTCTCATAAATACTATGAGGGTATCTTTATATTCTCACCCATATTATTCTAGAATTCAACTTATTAGAATCTTGATTCAATTTTAGGAAAATATTGGAGGTGATGAACCAAGAGAATTAGACGTTGATTATGACTGAAAAATCACCATGTATGAGTTCCCAAGGCATACATTCAAGTCAAAAATTAACAAAGTCATTGGCTAGCTTGTTAGTGGTCAATAAATCAAGGAAGATCTCCCTAAGTGTATCCTTTCGCACCTAGGTAATTGGTTTCTTTAACTGATGACCATTGAGGCCAAATAACTTCTAGATAATGGGTATTCTCTTTATAACTATGAGGTCCAATGTATTTTTTCCCCCATCTGTTGTCCCAGAGATAGACCAACTGAATTTGACGATAATGGAGGAAAATGGCAATGGGGGTATAGGTGAGGATGGGATGGTTCATATGACCCACTAGAAGTTCACATCAAGTAATCCAAGGTAGAGAAACAAGTAGATGGAGAATTAGAAGATGATGTGGAGGGATCTTTATGTGGTATAACATGAGAGTCCTTCTATTTTTTGGGTGGTAGAGGTGTGCCATAGATCATTGGGGTGTATTCATATAGTGAGGTTTGGACGGATTTGTTTTTATCAATGAAGGATAGAGTGGATAATTTAGGGGTTTAAGGTAATGGATACTAGGAGTGGAGGAAGCAAGGTGGCCAGTGGTAGTGATGGGAGGAATGGTGGGAGGTGTTGGGAGAGGTATCTCATTAGAAGGGTGGAGTCACATGGAAGGAGAAATTTATTAGAGTATTTGCCTATAGACCTTTCTTAATAATATTTTAATGAATCTAAAATTTTATCTTTCTTTCATTTAGTACACACTACGTAATAATCAAAATGTTTATTTTTTTATCATGACACGTTTAAATATCATGTAAGGATTACGTAGCAGTTATTTTTCATTATGTGCCTCTTTAGAGAAATATCCTCTAAATTCGCCTCCAAACGACCTAAATTATCCTATATAATAAACTATCATATTCATCCTATTGAACCTATCCTGGGTTTCCTAAAATCCATATATTTATTTATTGTTTATAGTTTATAAAAATTTCATTTTAACGTATTTAATTATAAGGAAACTCCCCTTGCAGAACGATTCTTGAAAACTCAGTGGGTGATAGTTGAGATGCCCCCCCTTTTCAAAGGTGGAGTGAAATTGACATTCTTGTGAGAAATTTTTCATTTATTAACTAGTGGTAGATTCCTATGTTTACCTTCACTAGTTATATTATCATCATTATTATTATCTTGAGAGGTGTTTTGACAAATTGTTAAATCATTTCACTTGTCAATAGCATTATCCAAATGAAACATAACCTATGAGGGGGATTAAATTTTGTTTTTTCCAGATTTAAATTCTCCATTTCATGTTTTCTTCATTTTTATATTTTTCTTCTGGTTTTATGTCTCTATATTTCCTTAAACTTACATTATCATATTCATGAAGCAATTTTATAATCTTCTAAATGTTTCTAATAATCTTTCACCTTTCCACTTCTAGGAAAAATAGAATTATCCCGCTACTATGTATGTACTTCAGTATTATTTGGAAATGTACTAGGTAGCTAATCAAATAAGCTCTTATATATATAAATATTCTCCATTTTATGATCTTATTTTTGCAAAAGGTAGTGAGTGAGTTTTCAATATTGGTCTACACATGTATGAATATTTTTTTTGTTTTATTGAAGATTGTGGAAATTATTGTCGTTATATATGTTGATGGTGCTATGATATATGATATTTTTGATGTAATTTCCAACATTATGGTGGGTACCTAGGTGGTCCAGGATTCATTAGTGGTACCCATCCACCCTCAACAAAAAATAACCTTGGTTTTCTACATCATCTAATGAAACAACATCATCTGATAATTATTTAATTTGACATTGTTGGGGATATTAGTAATTTTTTTCATATTTAAATTAACATAATTAAAATATTTTAATTGTTTATACTTCATACCTTTCCTTTAGACATGGTAAGAATAAAATCCCTTGAGCATCGTTTAAGATTTAATTTACATCACAGAAATTGGATGTGTAGTGTTTCAGTAGGTAGTTGAAATGTCTCTAACTTCTTTTTAGGGCTTCTACTTGTTCTATAAGGCATTTAAATTTTTCTATCTGATGGATTTGTTATCATGGAGATACATCATCACATTTATATATAACAGCATTGTGGGAAACGTCATCAAGAAATGATTGGGCCACTTCAGGCATCTTAATCATAACTGCTCCATCATCAGTGAAGTCTACTACTGTTGCAGTACCTATTTGAAATCCATGGTAGAAAATATTCAATTTAATCCAAACATCTACTATGTGATGTGGGTATCAGTTGGTTATCACATTAAATATATCCCATCCTTACCATTTTAATTAATCGTCGTCCTGGAATTTGTTTTTGAATGTAATTCCCAAGATTCCAAGTGCTTATTAGAGGGAAGTGTTTTTACATGAACATTATGGATTATTTTTCCCACGTCATGATGGAATCAGGATGATGGATTTTTATAAATTCTAAGACCAATTACACAAGTTGAACATGAAGACATATATAATTATTCCATATAATGAAACACCATGGATTAGAAAGTTATCAAAAAAAATAAAATAATAAGAAATATGTTTATGGGGATTATTCAAGTTGTAGTCTACTGAACTAACCCGTATTCTGGATCATATGAATGAGTCGACTAGTAATTTAAAATGTGTGTTTTGGAATAGGGAGGCTCACAACTATGGGTGAAAAACTACTAATGAACATAAATACGTAGTATATTATGTTGTTTCCTTGAAGTTCCATTTGATCTCTCGGATTAGTAGGTGGTGTATATTTTATGATTTTAGGGTGTGACAGTGAAAGATAATTATACTCATCCATTACTTAATGTTATCATGTAGCAATTTATCTATTTATATTGGGATAAAAAATAAGTAGTTCATGTACCCCCATGATTCTTTAGAATGTCAAGGGTCCTTGATGAATTCAATAGCCAGAAAGAAAAGAGAGATAGAGAGAGATAGTGAGAGAGGATATAGGTATTGCTGAAGAATAAAAATTAAGAAGGAAAGGGTATGGAAATAGATAAAAAGGGAATGGGTGAGGTAATTTGGGTTTTAATCTGGGGCCTACTAAGCCTAGCCAATTGTAATCATTGACAAAAGGTTCCAAAATTCGACATGTTGGTACATTATATTCGATTTTCATGGGAAATGATCATATTATAATTATATAGTCCCAATCTTACTTAAGAACTATTTCTTAGTAATGTGGATGTGTGGGGTCAAACACATAGGAATCACTTATAAGTCAGTGACCAATGAAACAAAACACTTGGAAAAAATTCCACACATTCAATCTTCTTGTTTTTTGCTAAATATATGTAGTATGTATTTAATTAATATTATAAAAGATATGATCATGGTAAATTTTATGGATATTTATAGAAGAAAACTATATATTTTTGTGGGGATAATCCAATGTAATAATATGAAAACTGATTCTACTGTCACTAAATGGTTTTGGTCAAACCAATTGCATTGACCCAAGATAAAACAATCACATGGTGACTATATAGCTAACAACATAGGTTCATTTCCCTTAGCTTATATTAATAAGAAATCATAATAAAATTATCATAGTACTTATCATCTCTAATTAGGTTAGGTTCATTCAATTTCACATCCAATGGTCACAATTTTGCAAAATATTTTTCTGAAATTTTTTTATTAACCTAATTACTAGCCATATAGTTATTAGTGATCAATATATGTATTCATTATGATCTAAAAGATGAATTATCTCGACCCCTTAACCTATGTGTATTTGATGGACAAGTAAATATTGATCAAAAGTAGGGTAATACTAATCATACTACGAATAATCAGAGAATATATGAGAAAGAATCAATCCAAAATTAAAAAAAATTAAGAATCATGATCAAAAAATTGAAATACAAGTACTTAAAATAATATAAAATCCTTTTCATGAAGAAAAAATGATGAACATTGAAATTGTTTTGGAAGGACAACTATTAGTGTTGAATGTAAACATCGAATATAATTAAAATAAAAACTAACGTAGAACCTGAAAATAACATACATATAGTATATTATAAATCAAAATTGTTTTACAAAATATCTAATAGAATGAATTTAAATTTGTTTACTATGAAAATAGATGAAAATGGGATAAAAAATTTAAAGAAAATGAGAGAAAAATAAAGTATATTCCACTCCCTATGCTTGTAGTAGATCTAAAATAATAATAGGCTATATAAGTACACAATGTGTAAGTCCTTCTCCTAGGGTACTATATTATGTGACTTATATCCGGACATTTTAAAATCACACAATGTTTATACACATTTTTTATTTTAGGTCCACAATTCACATCTTAGAATCAACTCGAATATTTGACTGGATGAACCTCCAAAACATTCACACCATTCAATATATTCACATCATGTATGTGATTCACTTTCTATAGGATTTTAATCTTTCAAAATTTCACATCATATAATGAATGTACTCTTCATGTACTAGATTCAAGTCATTGAAATTTGTCACCAGTTTTTTGTGGTTTTAAATTCATTCTATGATAGAGGAATAAATGACATATATGATGTATATGTTATGTAAATCATATTTTTGGAAATTGTTCATCAATTCTTCCTTTATGTACAAAATTATTATTTCATAAAAAATATATACCTAAACCCAATGAATTGACGAATAATAATTGATTAATCATTAATTAATTTTATTCAATATAAATATAAATTCAGGATTTAAATTATAGTAAGAAATTAGTTCCTCAACATATTATTATGACACCCTCTCTAGTTTTAGAATGGAATATAGTTTGGTGGATCCCCCTATGGGACCAAGTTGGGATCCAATATCATTTTTGGGTGGTGTGCGTGGTATCAATGTGTAGAACATGCACATGGTGTCTAAAACCTACTAATAAGAATGATATAGTAATGTTTTTTGCTCCCCCCAATGGCCCTAGGTGTGATCCCTAACCTATATGATTAGATATGTTGATATCCTATGAGTACTTCTTAGGTGGTCCCCAATGATGTTGTCCTATTGAATTATTTTACCCAGTGATAGCATGCCTCAATGAGTGAGTACTATAAGAAGTAGTGTAACCTTGAATCATCAAGAAGTTTCTTGTAGTCGATATTATTGGTCAAGACTACTATAGATTGGTTTCTTGTTTTACGTATACATGTGTTTTGTTTATTGTATGATTTTTATGAACTGAATACTCTTCATGATTTATAATTAGTGATTTCGAGGTGTAATTATTAGTACATTTATCCACACCTATACAAGGTATTTTCCTCCATCTATAATTCCTTATATAGACAATAGTACTTCTGATGACACCATATGAGGATTGATAGTTGGTAGAGAATAGATTAATATTCACATACTGTTGTTTATACCAATTTCGGATATGATAGTAGTAAAATTCTTCTTAGATGCTAAGACTCCTTTTTTAGCTTTTAGTGGGATTGTATTTGAACCCATTATCAATTTTTATAATTTATTGTTAAACATTTATTGTGGTCTTATCGATATATTCATGCCTTGGTGTCAGTTGTTTCACATTTTATCATTGTATGTGATAGGAGATGCACATGTGTGTGTAATGGTACATTATTCTAATTCCTCCAATGTTTGGGATAAGAATACCTAGAGATATTTTCTATCCCATGGTCTTTTGGATGATGACATGGGGAATTAAAATTTGACATACCACTATCCAGAAAGAACATGGTGGTTTGGGTCATGATAGAGTGTTATAAGAGGCATATTTATACTTTAATACTAGGCCATAATGTTTTTATAGGTGTGATATTGATATAGGATTTATTTAAATACTGTTAAATTTATTCATGTTTTACTTTCATTCTAGGGTGTCTCATATTATTGAGATGTCTAGTGTTTTAATTCCTCAGTTATTTGACATCTTGCTCATTAAAATAGTAAATATAGAAACTGGTTATATAGAAAATATTGGTACATGAATCATATTTTAATGGGGTTTCATCCAAAGTAACTTTTTTTATTTTTAAAAACACTTTTAAGGTAAAAGTGTGAAACCACCCAGGTCAAGAATCAAGAGAAGTTTCAAAACCATTGAAAAGAAATTTGAGCTTGCTAGATGCATTCTCCCTAAGAAGTTTCCAAGAGATAGTGGATACCCGTGTGTCTGGAACACCCTCAAATAAGTCTTCAAAGTGATACGCCACCTTGTCCCAAGGTTGCATGTACTTTTTTAGATTAATATTACCTTAATTGTATCCCGTTATCATTATAAGATCTTTCTTGTTAATCCATGCACTATTATATTCAATGGTTGCTACATTAAGAAAACTTCCCATCATCTTGTTAGCTTCTTCATCAGAGGAATTAATCAGAAAAATACATTCCACTATATCTTCATCCAAATGTAAAAGAAACTCAATGGATTTCTCATGGGCCTCACCTGACTCCCGCATCTGAAGGACTGCATCACCATGATCCACATGGTCAGCAAGGCCACCAGAGGTTTTGGAGTCACCAGCAATCATCATGTCCTTCGAATTTTTGGTGGACCTTGTTTCCATTGGGAGAGGTAAGTATGCATAGTCTTTTTCCCTTTCCACTTCATGATTTATCTCCACCTTGGGCTAGGAGGCCATCTATCATGAAGGCCATCTGTAGTATCATGTAGTGAGAACTCAATAGACTCATAGCTGGAAACCCCCTGCTCATCAGTTTGAGCTGCATCTATGTCCTGAACCGAATCATCAGTCACCAGTACTTCAAAGCGACTGCCCAGCTTAATTTCTGGAACCTGCCTCCTTGGGTTAGAATGAATCGGTAGACCACCCCCTATTTCATGCTCCTATCCCTTTCCACCTAATAACTCTCCCTCTCTTCCAATCATCTAAGATCTACCTCTTTCACATGAACCACTTCCAGCATGCAGTGCCCCTGCATAAGAATTAATCAAGGGATTCCTTGAGCCTACATTCATTGTTGTCCCTGTTTCAACATCCAGAAAAATTCCACTGTCACATAGAATAGCCCTTTCTACACTCCCTGCCCGCATCAAATCAGAGCATTCCTGCTTCGAAGAATCTGGCACAAGAACATTCAGGTCCTTGGGAAAGTGTTGGAGTACCTCAGACCCAAATGGGTTGCCCCCCTGTGACCCACTTTGCACCTCCTTAATACCAATTGGGCCTGCTAATTGATTCTGGCTAGACACAACCTCACCACATCCCAACCTTCTGCTATTATCAACTGAACTTACATACTTTTTATGATGGAAATCCTTTCTCCCCCATCTGCAGACTTCAACAGGGTGTCACAATTTTTTACAGAAGGCGCATAAGTCAAAATATGACTCATAGACCACCAGTTGATTGTGACGAAACTCATCCTCCACTGTAATCCACACGAACATGGGAGGAATTTTGGGGGCATATATTTCCACACATATCCGGGCATAAACTGGGTGACAGAGAGCTTTGGTCCTAGAATCAGCACACAGAAATCTACCGACAAGGTTTCCTAACATTCTCAAAATCACAGCATTTTCAAACGGTAAGGGAAGTTCTAGGAAACTAACCCAAATTGCAGCGGTAGAGGGGTCACGCTTTATGTGGAAATCGTAGGACCTTTGGAAGAGGTAGAATCGAAAGCCATTGCAGCTACGCGGAGCACTAGACCAAGCCCTCACCAGATCCTCTTCCAATGAAAATCAAATCAGAATGTGTTTAGATTCAAGAAAATGAACACTCACGAACACTCACGAATGATATCATTGTGGGACCTTTGGAATCCGAAAAGAACTTCATAATAATATAGCATTTCATGACTTTCCAATAGTGCCCCTCCTCTCCTCTTATAAAAGTCCCCCACCACTACCACATTATTCACACCATCAAATCCATTTGGCTCGGCCAACTTCTGCCCAAATACTCTCTCAAATTCCCTCTCTTAATCTTAGAAGCCTCACTTTGGGAAGATGTCTTCCCAAGGAATCCTTTGGCTCAAATCAAAAGAGTTACCCGATTTTAAGGAGTTAAACGAACGATCGAGTCAACTTGGACATGAGGTAATGGAACTTCTTAACCCTATTTCTATTCTTTGGGTTAATCTCATAATTTCAAATTGTATTTGTAATTTATTTATGTATAAATATAGTGAATACACATAATAGATCTATTTTATTTAAAAAATTTATCTTTGTAAAGGACTTCATCTCAATCTCCATCCATTGATGCATATTTTATATCAATGTGTTGTATTGATATCTTGTGATTGAAATGTGGAAATTTTATGTTTCCTTTATGCATGTTTTATGTGATACGATTATGTTATGGTTTCTGATATGTTTAAACCTTTTCATATGAGGAATGAATTGGACTTAATAAGTAATGGGTATAGCCCGCTATAGCTCCTCGATGCACTGGAAGGTCTCATTAGACAAACTAGTGTCTTGGAACGAGGCCTTGACAAAATCTTATTTGTAGTCTTGGCACGAGGCCTTGGCTACGTGGTTATGATAGCCTGGGATTATGTATTCCATCATTATGAAAGTTGTTATTGATATTGCATGTGATTATTCAACTAGTAGAATATCCATGTGAACAAGTAAATAGCATTATTTCATTTTATTTTTTCCATATTATGCTGATGTTCAAGTTTAAAAGGATTTTGTTTTAGTTATACACTTCCTTAGATGTTAATGTTTATTTATGAAAGCTTCCGCTATATTGTTATCCTTACTGAGCATCTGATCTCTCCCCTTCCAATGTTTTAATTTTTCAAGGATGTGAAGAAGTATATTATGAATGACCTACATGGATAGTATGAGGGGATATGAAGACAAGATGTTTTTGTAGTTTTGTTTTACATTATGATGTAATGTAAGACTTATGAATGTATCTAGTGTTTCCAAGGCTACTAAATTAATCGGTCTTTCGAGACGTGATATTTTATGATCATGCCAATGTTACGTAATAATGCACCGAATCTGGGTAACTATGGTCGGGGCGTTATAGTTGGTAAAATAGGCAGATTATTACTAAACTTGGAAGCTAGATTTACATAAACTCAGATTAGAGAACATAGCCCAAAGATAGACTTTGAGGATTAATATTGAAGAACATCCTAGAATTTTGGTATTATAAATATTTTTTGAGTTTTCCAAGCAATACACCCTTGTCTGGATACGAACAGGTAGAGGCAGCTCTAGCACAGATGTACCTAGGGGTAAAACCTGAAAACCCTGCTTTGAGCTAGACTCGAATGGGAACTGGTGCACGACAACGGGCCCTGTTTCACTCTTGGTTATGCAACTCCCGTGTGATATTCTTAGTATAATTCACAATTTCTTTACAAACCATAATGAAGGGTTTATGAGTATATAATTCCTCAATTTTTTTATGATTATGGATTATATCCATAAACTGTTCAATTTATGTTATGTGTTTTAAATGTATGGAATTTTGTATTTTGATTCATAAACTGGTATAGTTTATGCCATTGTTTTGAAATGGCACCCTGTAGAAGGAATGTGAACTCCAGAAATACGTATGATCCAAAGAGTAAGAAGGATCATATCTGTCATGGTATTAAGCTGACATTTATAAGGGAAATAGTCTCCCATGTGTTCTCAACATAGGAAGAAATAGTATCATGTGTTAATAAAATATGTAAAGAATTCTCTATGTCCTATGGATTTGTAGGTAAGCAAGAGAAGAAATAGATAGAAGAGAGAAAGATGGATACATGGAAGAGGGAAAAGAAGAATTTTCCAACATGTGATAACTGTGGGATGAAACAACTTGGAACATTCCTGAAGGGAATGTGAGTTTGTTATAAGTGTGGAGAAAAGGACACCAAGTGTGTGACTGCAAGGGTATGAAAAAGGTTTAAAATGTACAATGCTTCATCTGCAAGGAGTGTGGACACTATGCAAACCAATTTCCAAATCATCAGAGTATGCCCCAAATGATGTTATTGGATAATAATCATGTTATGATACTACCACAGATGAGGGGGAATGATTAGAGTTCTTATGTTGTTATTAACGAATTATGACATTTGAGTGTTGTATCAACGATGTACTGGTTATTATAATAATGTGATATATATTAGAATTGTATTGTAGTACTTTTTTTCATTAAGGATTTAATATGATGAAGGTAATCATATTTTTAGTATGTGACAATAAGAGAAACTTTACCTTGTTTGGGGAATCTGATGTTACAATTGATTTTGCAATTTAGAAACCTTTTAGAGAAAGTCTGTAAAGTGGTATTTTGGATAACTATAATGGTTGGAATGGATTAAGTTTAACTTTGGATATTATTGTTTAATGTTAAAACATTTCTAAAGATTATTTTTGGAATATTATAATACTATAGTATTAAGAAAAGGACAACCTGCAGGTCGGGAGTTAACCTGTTGCATCGGACAAAGCTGCAGGAATCGAACCCATAACAATAGTGTGATAGGCCTTTATTAAATTCCACTAGCCTACAGGAATTCCCTGGTTATTACAAAATATTTTTCTTCATGGTATGTGTTAATATTTGGAACCTTATATGATTAGGATAAATATAATATTTTTGAGTTATATTATATTTTTAAGTAAAATATGGTTTTGTGGTAAAGATTTATTAAAGAATGAAAGTCTACATGAAAAGTCTGTATATTTCCTTACGTTCTTAGTAAATCTCGTAAATAAATTCCTCAACTTTATAAAAGGTATCATAAAACAGAAACGTTTTTGGTTAACTTTTCCTACGGTGGAATCAATGATCGTTTAACCAATCACAAGTTTCTGATTTTATTGTAGTTAAACTTTCTCATAATCCTATTTTCTACGACACTACATCAGACCATGATGGGTTTTTTCCTCCATATCCATATTTTCATAGAATCCTAGTATGGGCTATCTCGGGTGACCTTTCTACTTCTCTTTCTTTCTTTTAATGTTATATTTTTATTAACCTTATTTCTGATGTGGGTTTTCCACAAAGGTATTTTCTATTTCAACCTTATATTTTCGAAGTACAATTTCAAAATTTCGAGGAAATAATTTATTGAAGGAGGGTAGAATGTAACACCCCAATCTTCCACAATACGCTTCACTTTCAATAATGAAATAGCTTGCATTGTACGCAAGTTCGAGATTCTAACACACCGCGACCAATCATAGTAGCCATTATAAAGAGTAATACCCAATTTTTAAATTATATAAATTCTATATTTCAAAATGGACTTCATTTTTGTATTCGTAATATCAATTATAGCTTAGGGTGAATTTTCGGCATTATTCTGAAAAACATCAATTTTTGATGAATAGTGAAACCACTTAGTGGTAGTTAAAAAACTGATTTTTTGTTTAAATGAATCATTATCGCTTCTATGAACTGAATTTCAATAATCTGAAATACATAGTTGTCATTAGGATGTAAAATTTGGTTTAATGGGATAAAAATAATTTTTTTGTGAATAGTAACTTTTTTGTTTTATTAATCGTGATTAAAGAAAATTAGTGAAATTTAAGGGAAAAATGATATTATAAAAATATGAAAATACCTTTACACTTGTCCTACCCATATTGTATGAGTCATGGACGACCCAGAACATCCATGGGTCAACATGGGGACCCCATGGAGCTACTTGGGTTGGAAAATGACATTAAAAACTTTTAATTTAATGTAAAAATAAAATTATCACAAACATGTGTTGGTTTACAGAAAAAATTATTACATTGAGTTATATAAGTTAAAATTTTTACTATAAAGATTAATTGGAAAGATAAAAAGATTTCCTACATCATGGTAATTTTTTTTTAATAATTTTTAGACATTAATTAAATTAAATATATTATGACACAATGATGATGCAACGATTACCTCATTAATTAACGATTTAAATAAAATGAAAAGATAATGTAAACTCTAAGACGTACACATGTCAAAAACCTATTGGATGAGTAGATTTCCAACCCTTGTCACCTTATCCTAGAAATATATCATTGCGGGACCTTTGGAATCCAAAAATAACTTCATAATAAAATAACATTTCATGACTTTCCAAGAGTGCCCCTCCTCTCCTCTTATAAAAGGCCCCCACCGCTACCACCTTATTCACACCATCAAATCCATTTGGCTCGGCCAACCTCAACCCAAATACTCTCTCAACATTCCTCTCTTACTCCTAGTAGCCTCACATTGGGAATATGTCTTCCCAAGGAAGCCTTTGGCTCAAATCAAAAAGAGTTACCCGATTTTAAGGAGTTCAAAGAACAATCGAGTCAAGTCGGACACGAGGTAATGGAACTTCTTAACCCAATTTCCGTTCTTTGGGTTAATCTCCTACTTTCAAATTATGTGATGATATTATTATGTCCTATATTGTATTTTTACTTTATTTATGTGTAATTATAGTGAATACACATAATAGATCTATTTTATTTAAAAAATTGATCTTTGTAAAGGACTTCGTCTCAATCTCCATTCATTGAAGAATATTTTGTTTTATACACAAATTTCTTTTATACTGTGAATAAAACACTTTTAATTTTATGTTTATTAAAAAGGAATCTTTTTATATGAAGCGTTTTACTAAATGACAAAAAGGAATGTTTTTCTTGTCGTACATATTCGACGGCAACTAATTCTCCACCGCCGTGACCATAATATGAGTTTCGAATTCCTCTACAAGCCATAACTTTTTTTAAATTAAAAATAAATAAAAAGTTTTAATTTAATTTTATTTTGGTATTGGAAATGGTTTTGAAATGGATTTTTATTATATCAATGTGTTATATTGATATCTTATGATTGAAATGTGGAAATGTTATGTTTCCTTTATGCATGTTTTATGTGATATGATTATGTTTTGGTTTCTGATATGTCTAAACCTGTTCATATGAGAAATGAATTGGACTTAATATGTGACAGGTGGAGCCTGATATAGCTCCTCGATGCATCAGCAGGTCTCATGAGAAAAAATAGTGTCTTGGAATGAGGCCTTGAAAAAATCTTATTTGTAGTCTTGGCACGAGGACTTGGCTATGTTGTTATGATAGTCTGGAATTTTTCATTTCATCATTATGAAATTGGTTATTGATATTGCATGTGATTATTCAACTAGTAGAATATCCATGTGAGTAAGTAAATTGCATTATTTCATTTTATTTTTTCCATATTATGATGAAGTTCAAGATTAAAAGTGTTTTGTTTTAGTTATACAATGCCTTAAATGTTAATGTTTATTAATAAAAGCATTTTCAATATTGTTATCCTTACTGAGTATCTGAGCTCACCCATTCCAATGTTTTAATTTTTCCAGGATGTGAACAACTATATTATGAATGACCTATAGGGATAGTATGAGGGGTTATGAAGACAAGATGTTGGTGTAGTTTTGTTTTACTCTATGATGTAATGTAAGACTTATGAATGCATCTAGTGTTTCCAAGGCTACTAAACTAATCGGTCGTTCGAGACTTGATATTTTGTGATCATTCCAATGTTATGTAATAATGCACAGACTCTGGGTGACATGGGTTGGGGCGTTACCGTTGGTATCAGAGGAAGTTTAGTACTAACCTTGGAAGATAGATTTAGATAAACTCTGATTAGAGCACATAGCCCAAAGATATACTTTTAGGATTAGTATAGAAGAACTTCCAAGAATTTTGGTATTATAAATATTTTGTGAGTTTTCTGAGAAATACATCCCTTTCTGGATACGAACAGGTAGAGGCGGCTCTAGCACAGATGTACCTAGGGGTAAAACCTGAAAACACTGCTTTGAACTAGACTTGAATGGGAACTGGTGCACGACAATGGGCCGTGATTCACTCTTGGTTACGACACTCCCGAGGGATATGCTTAGGATAATTCAAAATTTCTTTACAAACCATTATGAAGGGTTTATGAGTATATACTTCCTCATAGATTTTTTTATTATTATGGATTATATCCATAAACTGTTCAATTTATGTTAAGTGTTTTACAAGTATGGAATTATGTATTTTGATTCAGAAACTGGTCTAGTTTATGCCATTGTTTTGAAATGGCCTCTAATAGAAGGAATGTGAACTCCAGAAATATGTATGTTTTAATGAGTAAGAAGGATCATATATTTCATGGTATTTAGTTGACATTTAGAAGGGAAATAGTCTTCCATGTTTTCTCAACATATGACGAAATAGTGTAATGTGTTAAAAAGATATGTAAAGTATTCTATAAGTCCTATGGATTTAAAGATAAGCAAGAGAAGAAAAGGATTTAAGAGAGAATGATGGATACATGGAAGAGGGAAAAGAAGAATTTTCCAATATGTGATAACTGTGGGAAGAAACACCTTGGAACATTCCTGATGTGAATGGGAGTTTGATATAAGTGTGGAGAAAATGGACACCAAGTGCGTGACTTCAAGGGTAAGAAAAATGTTTTAAATGTATAATGATTCATCTATAAGAAATGGGGACACTACGCAAACTAATTTCCAAATCATCAGAGTATGCCCCAAATGATGCTATTGGATAATAATCACGTTATGATACTACCACAGATGAGGGGGAATGATTAGAGTTTTTATGTTGTTATTAAATAAATATGTCATTTGAGTGTTGTATCAACGATGTACTGGTTATTATAATAATGTGATATATATAAGGATTGTACTACAATACTTGTTGTTTTCATTATGGTTTTAATATGATGAAGGTAATCATATTTTTAGTATGTGACAATAAGAGAAACTTTACCTTGTTTGGGGAATCTGATGTTACAATTGATTTTGGAATTTAGAACCCTTTTAGAGAAAGTCTGGAAAGAGGTATTTTGGAAAACTATTAAGGTTGGAATGGATTAAGTTTAACTTTCGATATTATTTTTTTAGGGTTAAATCATTTCAGAATATTATTTTGGAATATTATAATACTATATTATTAGGAAAAGGACAACCAGCAGGTTGGGGGATAGACTGTCGCGTCGGATAAAGCTGCAGGAATTGAACCCACTACCATAGTGCGACATGACTTTATTAAATACCACTTGCCTATAAGAAGTCCCTGGTTATTAAAAAATATTTTTCTTTATGGTATGTGTTAATATTTGGAACCTTATACGATTAGGATAAATATTATATTTTTGAGTTCTATTATATTTTTGAGTAAAAGATGGGTTTGTGGTAAAAATTTATTAAATAAATAAAGTCTACATGAAAAGTATGTATATTTCCTTACGTTATTAGTAAATCTCTTAAATAAATTCCTCAACTTTATGAAAGGTAACATAAAAAAATGTTGTCGGTTAACTTTTCTTCTGGGGAATCAATGATCATTTAACCAATCACAAGTTTGTGATTTTCTTATAGTTAAACTTTCTCATAATCCTATTTTCTACAACTCTCTATCAGACCTTGATGGCATTTTTTTCCTCCATATCCATATTTTCATAGAATCGTAGTATGGACTATCTCGGGTGACCTTTGTACTTCTCTTTCTTTCTTTTAATTTTATATTTTTATTAACCTTATTTCCGATGTGGGTTTTCCATAATGGTATTTTATATTTTCAACCTTTTGTTTTCAAAGAGAAATTCAAAATTGTGAGGACGCAATTTATTGAAGGAGGGGAGAATGTAACACCTCGAGCTTCCACAGTACGCTTCTCTTTCAATAATGCAATGGCTTGCATTGTACGCAAGTTCGAGATTCTAACACACCACGACCAGTAAAAGTAGCCATTATGAAGATTAATACCCAATTTTTAAATTATATAAATTTTATATTTCAAAATGTACTCTATTTTTGTATTCGGAATATAAATTATAGCTTAGGGTGAATTTTTTGCATTGTTCTGAAAAACTTCAATTTTTGGGGAATAGTGAAACCACTAAGTGGTAGTTAAAAAATGATTTTTCATTTAAATGAAACTTTATCGCTTCTATGAATTGAATTTCAAAAATCCAACATGCATGGTTTTCATTAGGATGTAAAATGTGGTTCAATGGGATAAAAATAATTTTTTGTTGAATAGTAACTTATAAGTTTTATTAATCGTGATTAAAGGAAATTAATGAAATTTAAGGTAAAAATGACATTATAAATATATTAAAATACCTTTACACTTGTCTCAACCTTATTGGATGAGTCATGGCCGACAAAGACAATCCATGGGTCAACTTGTGGACCCCATGGAGCCAATTGGGTAAGAAAATGATATTAATAACTTTTAATTTAAAGTAAAAATAAAATTGTCACAAACATGTGTTGTTTTACTAAAACAATTATTACATGGGGTTATATAAGTAAACATTATTACTATAAATATTAATTGGAAAGATAAAAATATTTCCTACATCACGGTAATTTTTTTATAATTTTTAGACATTTATTAAATTAAATATTTTATGACACAATGATGATGCAGCGATTACCTCATTAATTAACGATTTAAATAAAATGAAAAGATAATTTAAACTCTAAGACTTACACATGTCAAAAACCTATTGGTTAAGTAGATTTAGAACCCTTATCACCTTATCCTAGAATTATATCATTGTGGGACCATTGGAATCCTAAAATAACTTCATAATAATATAACATTTCATGACTTTCCAAGAGTGCCCCTCCTCTCCTCTTATAAAAGGCCTCCACCACTACCACCTTATTCACACCATTAAAGCCATTTGGCTCAGCCAACCTTAGCCCAAATACTCTATTAAATTCCCTCTCTTACTCTTAGAAGCCTCACTTTGGGCATATGTATTCCCAAGGAATCCATTGGCTCAAATCAAAAAGAGTTACCCGATTTTAAGGAGGTCAAAGAACGATCGAGTCATGTCAGACATGAGGTAATGGGACTTCATAACCCAATTTCCGTTCATTCGGTTAATTTCCTACATTAAAATTATTTCATGATATTATTATGTCCTATCTTGTATTAGTACTTTATTTATGTGTAATTATAATGAATACACATAATAGATCTATTTTATTTTAAAAAATGATCTTTGTAAAGGACTTCTTCTCAATCTCCATTCATTGGGGCATATTTTGTTTTATACACAAATTTCTTTTATACGGTATATAAAACTCTTTTAATTATACATTTATTCAAATTGAATCTTTTTATAGGAAGTGTTTTACTAAATGACAAAAAGGAATGTTTTTCTGGTCATACGTATGCGACGAGAACTACTTCTCCGCCTCTATGACCATTATTTGAGTTCCAGCTTCCTCTACAAGCCATAACATTTTTTAAATGAAAAATAAATACAAAGTTTTAATTTTTTTTATTTTGGTATTGAAAATGGTACTGAAATTCTTTTTTATTATACCAATGTGTTGTATTGATATCTTGTGATTGAAATGTGGAAATGTTATGTTTCCTTTATGCATGTTTTATGTGATATGATTATGATATGGTTGCTGATATGTTTAAACCTATTCATATGAGGAATGCATTGGACTTAATATGTGACAGGTGGAGCCCGATATTGCTCCACGATGCATCGGCATGTCTCATGAGACAGACTAGTGTCTTGGCACGAGGCATTGACAAAATCTTATTTGTAGTCTTGGAACGAGGCTTTGGCTACGTGGTTATGATAGTCTTGAAATATGCATTCCATCATTATGAAAGTGGTTATTGATATTGTATGTGATTATTCGACTAGTAGAATATCCATGTGAATAAGTAAATGGCATTATTTCATTTTATTTTTTTCCATATTATGCTGAAGTTCAAGTTTAAAAGGCTTTTGTTTTATTTATACACTGCCTCAAATGTTAGTGTTTATTTATGAAAGCTTCCGTTGTATTGTTATCCTTACTGAGCATATGAGCTCACCCCTTACAATGTTTTAATTTTTCTATGATGTGAATAATTATATTATGAATGACCTATAGGGATAGTATGAGGGGATATGAAGACAAGATGTTGTAGTAGTTTTGTTTTAATTTATGATGTAATGTAAGACTTATGAATTTATCTAGTGTTTCTAAGGCTAATAAACTAATCTGTATTTCGAGACATGATCTTTTGTGATGATTCCAAAGATATGTAATAATGCACCGACTCTATGTAAATGGGGTCGGGGCGTTACAACTCTCCAATGAGGTAATGTCACCCCAAATTCATTAAAACATTACCCCTACGAAATCCAAATCATTTGTGGAATATTTATGGTCATGGGGGAGTAAATTCATTTACCCAAAAGAGATCCCTTATTTCTTCTACATCAAGAAGATTTACAATCCCAAATTGGAAGAGACATATAAACCCCAAACAAGACCCCTTACTCTAGACACTAGAGTAATTGAGCAATAACCAATTCCCCTTTAGATAATAGAATGTTGTCTAGTACTGGTTAATCCGAACAAAAATATGGTCCTTTATATTCATAGATGTAGAAGGAGTTTTAACATGAGAGAAAATGGGAAATAAATCCAATAATATCCCATGAGAACAAGAAAACTATGAACAGTTTCTACATTCTTGGTTTCTACCCAAGAAATAACCACTTTTACCATTGACAGGACAACTACCAAAACCTAATAGGACACCATATTCACATGGATAATCACCTTACTTGTCCAGAACATACACTTGGGGAACATTACGTTGATCTAGCCATGTCGAAGAACATTCAAGACAGTTATAAGTTGCTCTAAATGCTCTTCCTTTGAATTCCAGTAGATCCAAATACCATCAATGAATATGAATATGAACTCATCCAAGAACTCACAAAAGATGGAGTACATGATCCCCAAGAAAACAGATGGTTCATTTGTAACACACAATGGTATGAAAATGAACTCAATGTTCCAATAAATTCATTTGAATGAATTATTTAGGATATCTCCATCCATTACCCACAACTGGTTATATCCATATTGCAGATCGATCATAGAAAACCATATTGACCCTCTCAGCTATTCAAAAATATCATCTTTTCTTAAAAGAGGGTAACCGCTCATAACCATCACCTAATAAAACATCTGATAGTATATGCACAACATTATATTACCAACCTATTTCTTTATTAACAACATTGAGGAAACCCATAATGAAACATTATGATATATAAATACATTCTTTATCATATCATCTATCTGAATTCTCAACTCCCTCAACTTAGAAGGTTCCATCCAATATGGATCCATTGAAATTAGAGACACACCGAGTTGCATGTCTATCACAAACTCAACGTCACATCGATGGGGTAGATTCATAACCTCCTAGGTATAAACATCCCAGAACACCCAAACAACTATATTAACATCGACTATCCCAATATGTGATGATTTCGATGATAGATTGGCCAATAAAGAATAAAGGGACTCTATATCCCAACATACCACCTTAGAGTTTCACACACTAATGAAAACAAAATTCCATCAATCCAGGTCTAAAAATACTACTATTCTATGGAATATGTTGATAACAAAATGCATAAAATAAAACTAGTCGATGTTGATAATTACACTGTATGGCTGCATCTATAGCAATAAAATATACCCACAGGACTGATGTGGTCTCATCATCAAAAACATCCTCGGAACACATAAAATAAGGTAGTAAGACCTCTGATTGGAATACACAAAACTAGAGGCATGGGAATCCCCTCTATGTCTAGTTCCATAAAATAGGCTAGATCAGGTTTAACAATGAAGTGTGAAGCTCATTAATCAAACAATTACCATGATAGCATACTAAAAAAACTGAGCATTCCTATAATGATATATGGTTATACTGGAACTCCTACCAATGTTACATGAAATTTACTATGACCATCTCATATGCCCCTCTGCTGATGACCTCCTCCATGACCATTATTGGGTCATGGTCCTTAAAGAAAACCCTGAGGTCATCCCCTACATACTCTATTTCCCCTCATCAGAGAAAAATCATGTTTTCCATGATCATTAATATACCTAACTAGAAGCTTCTACTAATATTAGTGATGAACCAATCCTCCTTCACCAAAATTATCTCAAGAATCTAGTTGGGAATGAATCCAAATATGCCCATGAAACCCACAAAATAATCAACTAAGCCCCATTCCCAATGAAAATGAATCAGATTCACTGACACCATGAGGCCTAAAGGGAAACTACTCTGGTCAACACCCTATCGGTTGAATCCTCGATGGTCCTAGAACCTGGAACCTTCCACTTATAACCATTCCCCTTAAATAACTATGCATTTTACCTCCTTTCAATAGACCTACTTGTGAGTGCATTACCTTGATCACCTCCACATTATTTGGGACCTCCATATACACTGTAAATCTAAATGGTGTAACAAAATATGGAATATAAGGGTGGAGGGACTCTTCGACCCATATTTCACAAGGACCCTCATTCGGAAAGAGATCTATTGAGAATATAAGATTATCCATGAACATGATCCCAGGTTCTGACACATACATACTCCCCTTATGAATAGAGAGTAGCTGCTACATCTTCTTAGCTGTCATGGTTGATTAAAGGATGTCTCCCAAAACACCTTTAGAAATTTGACCCACAACACCCCTACATTCATCCTCTCCCCTAGATAATGCATCCACTCCTGACACAAAACTCCCCACATCTGACTCACTACTAAATGAACCCAATAATCTTTTGGAGACTGAATCAAACTAATGTTGATCTTAAGATCCTCAAGACATATCTCTATCTATATTCCTAAAACACTTCCCTCATACTTTCCCAATTCGTCACATTGGAATGAACATAACATTCTCTTTCACTAGTCATCCTCCTCCACTACATCATCCTTCCACGGATCAACTCGATCATCTTGATGAGCCTCAACTACCCAAACCACATATGGATGAAGATCAACTTCGATAGCTAAAAGATAAACAAGGAATTCATGAAACCAAATAATATGGAATTTTAATTAAGGATCATTTGAACTCAGTTATCTAATTTTGTTATCCATTTAAAATTTCTGAAAACAACAATATTAAAAAAATAACACAAGTCATTATAATGCATGTACCATTCATAGGGTCTCTACCCAACAAACGGGGTATCCTAACATGGGTTTCTGGTAGGATAAAAATCCTTTCATCAGATCACAGGGGCCCTAAAATCACATTTCCAATACAATCTTACCTAGAAAATGTCATAAAACAAGATCACATGAAACTATTCCATACAGACCAAGAAAATCATCACCGTACTTAACTGAATACTCCATCGTTTCACTCAACCACCACCTCTGATACCATTCTTTCATGAACACATCCCTACAAAGAAACCCCTCTCAGGAATTCAATGAAGTAAGGGAGACAATGACCCCTGAGTCCAAACACATTAAGGCCCCGGGGTAGTGACTAGCACCAAGGGTATAAAAATCTAAAAAATAGGGGGAATTTCCCTTTTCTAAAGAAACAACATCAGGAGATATGATGGTTCATCCCAAAATAACTCCAATATATATATATATATTAAATCCTAATACATTCCACATTAATGTTTAAAACAGTTATTTTAAAAAAACATTGAAAACTCAAAAATCACCAAAATAAAGCTAAATAGTGACACTTGAACTATCAATAAGTCTAACCTAGAATGCTCCAGCATAGTTCAGATATTCCTCCTAGAATCCTGAAAAATATTTTTATAATTGTAGAGTTAGTATACATGTATAATATGCATGAAAACCAACATCACTCATTCACATGTGAAAGAAGCATACTAATTTCTATCTGAGAAAACAACAGAATCTAGCAACACCTAAGAATGTACACAAACTATTCCTGTTCTCACAAAAGCATGATCTGAAAAATAAAACAATTTACATAAATTAGTATAATTAACATAGATAATAAGATACCACACAACACATTCACACAGGTTTAACTTCTCCAACCTAATGGAAAATTTCCACGTGCTCCCATCTCTTTTGAAGGAACTACATCACAACACGCCCACACACACCTAATCATCAAAACTACCCCATGTACTACAACTAGGTCCACAATCCACATCATATCTCACCCGTAGATAGATAGGTTCCATACCACTTCACATCACACCCACAGACACCCGGTCTACATACCATGTCACATCCCAAAAGAATATGGGAAAGCACAACACATCTCATCCAAAGACACTTGGGAAAACATAACATGTCTCATCCTGAAGTCACATGTGAAAACAAAACTCACCCATGCACACATGGCACCCACTTATTTCCTGAACACAATTGGGCCCCATAAACCACAACCTTCCTAAATAATCATGGGATTCCACCATCTGGATGAAGTAGTATAGAACAATGAGTGGCCATCCATCCATCCTCCCACTGTAATGTTTTAGAAAAAACACCCTTCCCCAAGACGATGGGGGTGTTCGACACATAGCTCTCAACTAGGGTGGGGTGCATATGTAAATAAAAGGAATATACATGTATATATGATATATTATAAAACACTCATTCCCAACCAATGGGTTGTCAAACAAAAAACTAGTTAATAATAGTACAGTCTTCACTACTATCTCCAATAAAAATAAAACAAAACAATCCACAACTTCATTCCAATTACAGTATAATATTTTTAAATGATAAAAAACAATTTTATTGAATAATTTATTGATAATAAATGATATAATTTCATCAAATTATACTAAATATGATCAATTTTGAAATATTGGGGATTAGATAATTCATTTGAAATTTTGATGAAAAATCTAGTTTTACCCTTTTAAAATTAATTGTAGTATTTCGTGCAGAAATATTTTTTTTGTAAATTATTATGACATTAAATTTTGTAAATGTTTTCCTGACTTACAAATTATATTCAGGACATGTGAGTTGGATCGTGAATTTGATTGGATTAAATGGGACATGAAGAAAAAGATGGACTGAACTATTTACACTGGACATCACTTCATCATTTGGGCCATATCTTCTTTATACTGGTGTGGATTGGGCCCATATATTGAGGGAACCTATGGGACATGATTTTATTGAAAAAATTACCTCACTTGAATTTTCTATTATGACATAAATGTCAATTTTTAGAATTATCTTTCTCATCCAAACTCATACAAGGTTCATCATAAGCTAGATAAATTCCTACATTGCCACCCAATGTGAGTCAAGGAAATATGTTTATCATGAGGATTTTTAAGGGTTATTCTGTTGATTTTGGTTGGTAGGATTTAGATGTGAAAAACTCCGATGTTTAATGACGAGGGAATGACTCTTTTTGAATAAAAATTTCATTAATCTATTTTCACTTAAATATGGTCTACTCATTAATACCCTTATCATCAATGCATGTCTCTCATCACGAAAATTCATGGAATGTTTACCCCATTCCTCATTTCAGAATAAAAAATATAAATATTATCCGAAATAGATTTTTGTGAAATATCTATATTTGCACAACTTTATTTCTTTTTGGAGGCTCTAGAAAGGAACATCTTCACTTATCATGAACGCTCCAGAAAAGGCACATATTTCAATAGAATTATTATTTCATCAACAAACACATCTCATCAGAATTTAAATTTCCACCCACAGTGTCACAGAATGTTGTAGCAAAACACATGATATCTTCCCTCACACTTAAGTTCAACTTGATTATGCAATTTCATTTCATGAGTTGGTCGGATAAGGAAAATTGGCTTTAAATGTGCCTAATCTAACTGGATATTAATGGCTTATAAGGGATAAAATGATTAAATGATAAAGGTATGAAATAATAGAAAAGGATTCTCTGAAATAGGGGCTTTAATAAAAATCAAATTCATCAATCATTTAAACATAATTAAATCAAACCCTCATGTTTTGACTGGAAGAAATCAAATTCTGGTTAAATCAAGCATGGTTTGGTTCTCTCAAGAAGTGAGGTGGATGTGAAGAATACGAAAATAAATGACCAAAATCCTCACAAGAAAGTGATTTGAAAAATAAATACAGTGAGATGTGGCATGGGATTCAAATTTCAGAGTAATTTTCATGAAATTACTAAAGATTTTAACTTGAAACAATGTTATTTTCAGCAATTATTTATGCTCAGTTTCATGGGATAATATTTTTACCTTATTGATATGGATTTAGAAATGGTTATGAGAATAATTTATGCTCAAAAAATTAAAAAACACACAAAAAACATAAAAATAAACATACAAAATTTGAAAAAAACCATTTGTTTATAAAAAAATAAGAAAACAAATTTAAATTACTTAACTAAAAGGTTCCCTCCTCCAAATATAGAATATTGCATTGTCCTCAATGTGAACCCATGAGATCATATAGGCACAAGATGTGTATAATTTAAAATAGGACAAAGAATAAAATAGTTATAGGGTTAGAAACAACCTGATCTGCTCAAGTGATTATTGGGTCATGTAGTGTGATAAAATACACTACATCAGTAGGAAGTATCTCCATGTATATATTCAAAAGATTCACATTGACTGTAAAGCTCTTTATTGTGTCCTCTTGTGTGACCTACACTACACCATAAAGAAAAAAATTAGTCACAACATAAGGACCTAACCATATGGAATGCAACTTAATAGGAATTAGCTATAGTCATGAACTATAGAGAATGACTTTCTCTCAAACATGAAACTCCATTTGTTGGATCATTTTTTCATGATCTACTTTGGATCATTACTTATAGAGCCTTGAGTTCTCATATGAATAAAATTGAATCTCCTCAAAATCATTAATTTGTTGCTTTCTTTGGATTACAGCTTGGAAAAAATCCATGATGCATTTCTTTATAGCCCAATAAGCTCGATGCTCCACTTCCACTAAATGATGACACACTTTCCCAAAAACAATCTATAATGGGGACATACCGATGTGAGTTTTGTATGCTGTAATATATTTCCATAGTGAATCATCTAAGTGCTTTCACCAACCCTTCTTATTTGGATGCATGGTTTTCTCCAACATATTTTTCAACTAACTATTTAAAACCCCATCCTGGCCATTTGTTTCGGGTTGGTATGGTGTTGATGTTGTGTGTTTCACCCCATACTTCTGAAGGAGGGAAGCCAAATTCTGATTGCAGAAGTTTGACTCTAGTCACTGATGATAGACTTCAATACTCCAAACATACAATAAATTATATGCTTTGACAAAGTCTAAAACAACATGAGAATCATTAGTCTTGGTGGCCTTATCCTCTTCCCATTTACTCAGAAAATCAACAAAAACCAAAATATATATGAAACCAAAAGAACTAGGAAAAGGACCCATAAAATTGATTCCCTATACATCAAAAATATCATAGAATAGTATGGGTTGTTGGGAAATATCATGTCTTACATACATTTCCCAGTGTGTTGGAAACGAGAGAATTACTAACAAAACAAATGGGCATCATGGAATAAGAAAGGCGAATATAATCCAGACTCCAAAACATTCCAAGTTCTTTATTGGGGTCAAAAGTGTCCACCACAAGCAAGTGTATGACAAAATTGCAGAACAGACTCAAACTCATGATCAAGAACACCCCACCTAATACTTGTTCACTACAGATGCGCCATAAATAGGGATCATCCAACACATAAAATATTGACTCACGCTTTATCTTTTGTAGTTAATGTTTCTTTTAATTTTAAGGGATTTCAGATGCAACAAATTAGTTCAGTAAATCAACATACCAGGGAAACATACCTGATATGATCATCCAGGAAAGTGTCTAAAGTGGTACCTTGTCCATGGCGTCATCCTCTAGTGTGTGAGTAATCCTACTCATGTGGTCCGTGACTAGGTTTTCCGATACCTTTTTCTCATTTATCTCAATGTCAAATATGTGAATAAAGAGAATCCATCATATTAGCATTGGAAATGCATTTATATTCATAAATAAGAACCTTAGAGAAGCATAGTAAGAAATAAATACTACTTTAGAGCCCAATAAATTTGAATGAAATTTATCTAATGTGAATATAATAGAAAGAAACTCATTTTCTGTGGTTGTGTAGTTGGATTGGGCTGAATCTAGTGTCCTTGATGCATAATAAATCACATGTGAACATCCATCCACCCTATGAGATAGGACATCTCAACCGTGAAGTTAGAGGTGTCACACATATACTCAAAATGAAACTCCCACCATAGGGGTTGTATGATCGGTGGAGTGGTTTGAATATTCTTTATCTCATCAATGGATGTGCTGCAAGAATCATCAAACACCAAATCAGAATCTTTTTGAAGTAATCGTGACATAAGAAGAGAAATCTTACTAAAATCTGTGATGAAATGCTGATAAAATCATTCATTCCCTAGGAAAGATCTAACATCATGCACACATGAATGATATGGTAAGGATAAAATAATATCTACCTTAGATCTATCAACCTCTATCCGTTGTTTTGACATTACATGACCTAATATAATTCCAATCCCTACTATGAAGTGATACTTTTCAATGTTCAAGACCAAATTATTCTCAATAAAACGATTCGACACCATTCCCAAACTACATAGACATTCATCAAATAAAGACCCACATAATGTAAAATCCTCCATGAATAAATCCATGTTGGTTTCAATGAATTCAGAAAAAATAATCACCATGAATCTCTAGAAGGTACTTGAGGCATTGCAAAGACCAAATGGCATCCTTCCATAGGCAAACATGGAAATGGGACATGTGAATGTACTCTTCTCTTGATCCACCAGTGGTATGGGAACCTGAAAATATTTTGAAAATTCATCCCAGAAACAATAGTGTGTCTTCCTAGAATGTATCTCAAGAATCTGATCAATAACTGGGAGGGGGAAATGGCCTTGGTGAGTGGACTGGTTTATTTTCCTATAATCAATACACACACACCAACTATTTTGTACCCTCATCAGAACTTACTCCTCTTTATCATTTTTTACAACTGTAACACCACTTTTCTTAGGCATAACCTGAATAAGCCTCACCCACTGGGAATCTGAAATGGGAGAGATTATACCTACCTCGAGGAATTTTTCAACCTCTTTTTTAAAATCCTCCAAAAGTGTTGGATTGAGTCTCCATTGTGGCTGCCTAACTGGTATAGCCCCATCCTCCAAAAGAATCATATGCATGCCAATAGAGGGGATAATACCTGATATGTCAGCCAAGGTCCACCCAATTTACCTGATTCTATCCCTCAAAATATTCAAAAAAAAGTTCTTCCTGTTCAAAAGGGATATTGTTTCAAATGATAACGGGTAATTTCTCACCAGTTAACAAGTATGAGTATTTGAGATTTGGTGGCAATGGCTACAGTTCCAGTGTTGTGGTGGTGTATGGAGGGAGACATAGAAGGAACTAAAATATGTTCACATAGAGCATCAGTATCAGAATATACATCATCAAAATCAGAGAATAAAGCATCAAATCCATCAGTATACTCAACAACCATGTCATAATTAGAGTTCACATGATCAAAATTTGAATATTATTCCATTTCAAAATCAAATCTAAGTGAGTCTTGTGCAATATAATTAGGTGTGGAAGTACTCTTAGACATCAAACTAGGACCAATAATCATAATCTCCATAAGCATAGAACAATCAAATTCCATGGGTATTTTATTTGGTGGTTCAAAATGTTAGATAACAAATGCAGAATGTTACCTTGATGGATAATTCATTGAATCCATAATAATAAATATCACATCTTCATCCCCAAGTTCCATGGAAAGTGTACCCTCATTGACATTTATGATATATTTTGCAGTTTTGAAGAAGGTTCTGCATAAGATAATGGGAGCATAAGAACATACATGATTTTCCTCCATGTTAAGCACTTTGAAATCAGCTGGAAAGATTATGTCTCTTACCCTCACAAGTACATCCTCAAGGACTCCTGCTGGATATGTTGTAGCTCTGTTTTCCAACTCCACCACTACTCACGTCGGTTTCAGCTCACCAACCTTCAATGAAGAGAATACAGAGTGAGGCATCACATATAAGGAAGCTCCCAAATCAAAAATTGTATCAATAAACTGTAACACTCCTATGGTTCATGGGATGGTGAATGTCCCTTTATCCTTTCACTTTGTCCGCATTCCTAGAGTTTGTGTAATGAGTCCTGAAATATTCCTTCCAAGATTTATCCTCTCATTTCCCTTGAGCCCTGTTTGATTGGTACAATGTTATTATAATAATTATTCATACCTTGGGATTTTCTTGATGGATTCATTTAAAGGGATGTTGATCTGGACACGCTTGAATGTATCCAAAAATTCTATTGGAATCACATCCTCAGCCATATTATTGGTTTGTACAACCCAATTTGGAAATGAAAAGGGTTTAGTAATAACATCATAAATCATTTTCATACCTTTATCATTCTTCTTGGAAATCTTATCATTTTTTATAGAATGTGGCTTCTCTATATTTGAGGTGAATACCAGTGGAATGATATGTGCAGATGTATCTGTTATTTGCTTCCCATTTCTCAATGTGATAGTGCTGACATTTCCCATGGCATTTGGAGTAGGTTGGGATGGTAGATTTCCAGAATTCTTACATACCAGTTCTTGGAGGGCAGTGGCAATTAGGCTCATTTGAGTCTTCAAATCACTCAGCTCTGAACCTTGACTCATCAGCTCATTCTGTTGATTAAGAACAATTTGAATCAAAATTTCATCAGTGTTAGAATCTACCTTTGATGGTGGATTACCATGATTTTGTCTTATTGATGATTGGGTTTCAAATCCCTTTGGGGTTTTTCGAAAACCTTGATGGTAGGGTGGAGGATTCTAGATTTTTTGTTGAAATGGGGGCCTTTTTTGTTTTCCAGAGTCATTCCTCATGTCTGATTGATCCTTCCACCCTTGGTTGTATGTTGGAGAAAATGAATCGTACATGTTTTGTGGGTATGTATGTTGTTGTGGCTGATATGGTCTCCCTTGGAATACTGATGCGCAATCCTATGTCTGTTGAAGTTGTGGGAAACAGTTAATTGAGTGTCTTGTCTCAGTGAAAATGCCACAAGTACTTGAAAAAGTGGGTTATGATGTCTTTTGTATGAAAAAAATCTACCTCACCATATTTGTCAATTCTTCTAACATGTAATCAATCAAATGACTCTCAAGAGAATAAAAACTTACCAGATGTACTCCCCTGACATGTGGTGTACTTCGTTCGCCAAATTTTTGGGTGTTTTGGGCCATTTTTTGATCAACACACGTGCATCTACTGGTGTCTTGTCCACCAATGATCCTCCAGCCGCGACATCCACCATGATCTTCTCCATAAGAGTGAGTCCTTCATAGAAGTATTGGATGAGGAGTTTCTCACTAATTTGGTGATGTGGGAAGCATTTACACAACTTCTTAAATCGCTCCCAGTACTCATACATTGACTCCCCTTGGGCTTTCATAATCCCAGATATCTCTATACAAATGGAAGTGGTCCATGATTCTAGAAAAAAATATCTATAAGAAAAGACCTTTCAAATTGTTCCATCAAGTAACATCATTAGGTTGTCAATAATACATCATGTCTTTCGTAGTGCCATCATGTTAGAAATCGGATGCTCTTAGTTTGATTCGATCCTCAAAAAAAATTTAGGGTTTAAGAAATGAGAAACCCACATTAAATTCTTTCAATGGTTTGTTTGGATCCTCACCAGATAATCCATGAAATTTTGGATGAAGATGAATTAACCCATATTTCTTTTCAATGTTTGATTAGAGATTTTTGTGTGAAATACAATTTGGTTTATAGTTAATATCTTAAGCATTCAATTCTCTAATAGCTCTATTATATTAATTTCCATTATTTTCATACATTAGCTCTTGGTTTATGTTATAATGAGAAGTGTTTTAAATTTAAATGTTCTTAGAGTGGGAAAATTCTATAACTATTTGAATTTTGAAACATCCCATTGACTGAGAATGTCTGATTCCAGCTCTAAGGTTGCGTTCAATATCAAGGTCAATATCTAAGAGTTCTTCCGGATTAGTTCGTGTAATAAATCAAATAAAAATGAAATGTGGTAAAGTGTACCATAGTAAAATTAAAATAAGATGTTTGAGTTTATGGTCCAAAAAGAAGTTAAAGAAAATAAAATATGAAGAAAAAAATAATTCAGATTGGGTAGAGAAGAAATAAAGAAGAGAGTTAGTGAATAAAATGTAAAATAAAATAAATAAATATAATTGGATGAAATAATAACTTTCCACCCCGACAAAGACACCAATTTGAAAGGTGTTGTCATGGGCGGCCTCAAATGATTAGTGGTTTTGGGTACTTAGGTGTAGCAGAGTGGCTGACCAAGGTCATCTCTCAAAGGATGATGTAAATTAAAATAACTTCTTAAAGGTATTATAAAAATAAAATATAAAATAATTAAAACATTACTTGAAATGATGGGGGTTTTTTATTCTTTATAAAACATGAAGAAGTTTTCTTGAAGAAGATTGATTTTTTTTGTTTTTAATTTTGAAACGAAGATTGATTAAAAAGACACAACATGAAGATGTGAGGCTTCTAAACCATTCTTTTCATATTCATCGCATTCACCTCAATTATTGAGACAACCACACCATGATTGATTTTCCCATATTTTGATTTATTCCTGTCAAAATTTGAGGCATTGAGCTACTTATGGATAAATGATTAAGGAATTGGTTTGGTATTAAAGCCCATATTTCAAAGAATATTTTTTATAGTGGAATTCCTTGAAAATTTAATCCTTGTATATCTAAGAATCCATGAACATCCTATTCGGTTTTCCACACTACAAGCCAATTTTCCTTATCCAACCAACTCTTATTGTGAAATTTCATAATATAGTTAAACTTAAGTGTACGGGAAGATATCTTGTGTTGTGCTATGACATTATGTGGTACTTTGGGTGGAAATTTAAATTCTAAAGAGATATTTTTGATGATAATAAAATCTTGTTATTGAAATCTGTTCCCTTTCTGGAGCATTCATGTCAATTGAAGATGTGCCTTTCTAGAGTTTATAAAAATAAAGTTGTGCCTAAATGGACCATTCATGAAAAACAATTTCAGAGATTATTGAGTTTTTTGTTGCTGAAATGATGAATGGTGTAAACTTTCCAGTTCATTTCCTGATGATGGATCTGAATTGATGAAAAGGGTTTTAATGAGATGAACATATTTATGTGAAAATTAAATTGAAGCAAATTTTATTCTTAAAGAGTCAACCCCCCTCTTAGATCCTTAGAGTTTTTCACATCTAAATCCTACCAACCGAAAGCCCCATAACAACCCATAAAAGTACTCATGATAATCATATTTCATTTACTCACATCAATCATCAATTTGGAAATTTTTCAAGCCTATTCAGACCATTGTATGAGTTTGTATGAGAAGGACATTGCTAAAAATTAACATTTGTGTGATAAAAGAAAATTCATGTGAGGTAAGTGTTTTTATCATGGGGAGATAAATGAAGTGGAAATATATTGAATGAGAAAAATTAAGATCTTGAAATAATGGTTTTTTATGAGGCATGATTTATTTGTTTTCTTGGTGTTTATTTTTTGGATCCTAATGATATGTGTTTTAAAATTCGTTTTGATTTGATATTGATGTTTTCCGGATATGAGGTTCTTTTTAGGAGTAAAATTGGGTAACTATGGGGGAGTTGATAAAACACAATTTTATTTAACATTTTACTAATAAAAATGATATAATTTACTCATATTTTGATATATATGATCAATTATGAAATATTTGGGATTAGATCATTCATTTGCAAATTTGATGAAAAATCCAGTTTTACCCTTTTAAAATTATCTATCATATTTCAGGCATAAATATTTTTTTGTAAATTATTTTGACATAAAATATTGTAATTGTGTTCCTGTCATAATGTTATAAAAATTATATCCAGGACATGTGAGCTGGATCATGCATTTGAGTTTATTAAATAGGCCACGAAGACAAAGTTGGACTGAACTGTCAGTATTTGAAATCACTTCACCATTTGGGAATTATCTTCTTCATCTATGCATGGATTGGGCCAAAATTTTGAGGTAATCTCCGAGACATAATTATGAAAAAATAATCCAGGTAGAAAAAAGGACAGTTTACATGGTTTGGATGTGAAAAATCCGGTGAAACTTGGAATAAAATATATGGTCGAGTTTTCATTTCACACTAAATAAATTTATGTAACCCTATCCCTCACAAACTCTATTTAAAGTGGTTTTTACTATTTGGAAGGGGTGTTAGAGGCACTGGAATGGTGTGGATGAAAGGGTGTCTCTATAGAGCCCCTCAACACTCCTGTAATAACTATGGATTTGTGTAAACATCTCTTACAAAAAGGCTCTTCTCTCCCTCCTCCTCTTTGTAATTATTTTATTTCATGTTTGTATCATGAATTGTACTTAAATTAATCTTATGTATTGTTCCCTTTTCTTCTTCTCTAAATCTTCCAAATTTTGTTGGAATCATTAGTGGAGATGAGAATGGTTTCTAACCTTTCAATCCTTTTCTCAGGAAAAACGTCTCCACAATGACCACACCGACAATGGAAGACTAGTTTTTTAGTGATCAATCTATCTTCTAACATCATAATTTATTTTTATTATGTCATTGAGAAAATGTAATTCAATTAATATGATTCATTAATTGAGTTTCTAAATTTGAATAAAATAATAATGAAATTGAACAATTGACACAAAAACAAGCGAGGTAGGGATTTTGTGTAAATGGTGAGAGCACAAACATAATCGGTAATATAATACCACAAAGGATAAGTTTGTAGAGTTAAAAAATAATCCCTAAACAAAATTCAACCTCATTTACACAATGGATATGTGATCTAATTAACCACTGACCATAATATGTCATTAGAACAAGAATCAAAGAAGGATGATGCGATTTCCTATTCTGAAGCTAGCCTAGGGTTTAAATAAATAATCTTTTTGGTTAAGTTAACATTCACAGGGTTTGAGGGTTAACAAATTAGAGGATCGTATTTAAGTGGATATTGATTTAAATGTTACTGATTAATAATTAAATTAAGAGGTATAGTTATATCGATTACACATTTTAAATAATTTACTAAAAAAAATCATCTTGTTGCATCTTTTTAATCAAACTTCATTTCAAAAATAAAAAAAAAATGAAATCTTCTTCCAAAAAACTTCTTCATGTTTTATAAAAAAACCCCCATATTTGCAGGAACTGATTTAATTATTTTCTATTTTATTTTTATAATAAATTTAGTAAGTTGTTTAATTTACTTTATCCTTTGAGATATGACCTTAGTCAGCCACTCTACTGCACCTAAGTAACCAAAAACCACTAATCATTTGAGGGTGCCCACGCCAGTGCTTTAATTAAACCACTACACTTATTCATTCAAAATTAATGTATTCATTACATTAATAATATCAACCGATGATATTTCCAAAATTTATTAACATATTATTTATTCATCAATCCCACAATTATTCAGACAACTACCAAGCACATAAAATAACAAGAAACACAAGAACACGTCACCACACATCCCAGTTGGATCCCCACTATGAAACACTTGTCATACATTCCACAATCAATCAATCTCTCAACCTGAGATTTCATTACATGGTATGTTTGATGTATCATTTACATGTTCATAAACCAAACCAATAAAACCAACCCACAACACAATCTTGTGCAAGGCCCCATCATGGCTAAACTCGAAGGGTCTTCGGCGGCTTGGGTATGTGACGGGGGAGGCGTTCTCGAGTACCTATGGATTTATTGCAATTCACTGGTGTTCTTCCTCATCTACATCATTTTAGGATGGTTCATTTCCTTTCTATGTGTTTCTTCCAAGTGGAAAAAGGTTGGATGCTTCTGGTGATGGCGACGAGTCCAAGTTTGTAGTCCATAGGTAAGGCGTCTCCACCTCAAACTCTACTCTGGCCTCCTGGTTTTTCGTCCCTAGGAAGGTCGTCCTTATGCGATGGTGATCGTGGAGGCTTTGGGATTGTGCTCATTGTGTGGTAATCAGCATTTATGGAGGCACAACAGTGTGTCAGTGTTTGTGCTGGTCCTGGATTTGTTGTTCATGCGATGGTTATCCTTGTTGGATGGGTGCTTCGAAGCTGTTTTACTTCTCCACTTTGGCCACAGTGGTTTCCAGTTGATGTGGTTCCTTGCAAATTTCGATTTTTCTGTGTTCTAATGAAACTTCACAGTGCTTTAAATGATCTTCAGCCGGGTCCTTGCCGGTGTTGGGATGGGAGATGATGATGCTAATTGGTTATTTAGTGCATCAGGGTGCGTAGATGTGTAGCTCTAGTGGCATGCTGTCAATGGTAATTATGTCTCCTCTTTCTTTTGATCATTGAAACTATGGATTGGGTGTTGTTTTCCAGTTGTGGTCTTTTTTGTGTTTTTGAATTGGTATCCAGTAATTTGTGATGTTTCCACTAATACCAAAATTGGTTTATTCGAAAAATGAAAAAAAGATTTGGAGGAGGAATGTATCTACACATCACAAAATGGCCACTTCACATCCCATATCCCCCCTCACACACAACCATACGATCCAACTTGACACATCAAACCACATACTAAATAATAAGAAAAAATTGATTTAATGTGGCATCTAATATAAAATTCCACTTATTAATTCATGAGTTTTCACATAAATTGGGTAATCATGTGGCATATGTTTATTAACCAAGGGTACATTATTTTAAAATTATAAAAATAGAATTGTTCAATAAAATTAACCAACATGAAACTTGCTTCATGAGAAACCAAGGACAACACTTTATAACTAATTTTAGTGGAGCGTTCATCTAGTATAATCAAAATATCAATGATAATAATAAATTCTATGAAAAGCATGAAATAAACCCCTATACCATTTCAATTCAATTATCTAGTTATTTATCTTTTATTAATCAAGAACAAACATAATCAAAGGTTAAAAAAAGAAGAAAAACTTTCACATGATGCAAAAATAAAGAGATTAAAATGAATCCACAACTTGAAGGGGTGTCAACATTCTTCACATGAGAATGGATAACATAATAGTCCTAAAAACACAAATTCCTTGTGATTTTCCTCCATCTTGTATTCCACAACACCATCACAAGAATAATATCTTACAGGGACCCAATTAGGAGTCATGTATAAGAACACGACATTGAACGATGAAGAATTAATGAAGATAAAAAGACCGAATTTATGTAAACTTCTAGAAAATGAAAGGGATAACATACCTTATATCATCATGGATCACCAAAGAATGGTTTCCATGATCAACAAATCAAAGAGAGTGTAAGTGGGTTCAAATAACTTCTCGGGGTGACTAGGGTTTATCTAGAATGATATAGATTGTTGTAGTTAATGGATTTGTAAAATCCCAAGCTGCTGGAATGTTTTAAAACATTACAACATCGGGGGATTACAAGATGTAAAATCCCATTTTACACAGTGAAATCCATCCATGTCCTCTTCCATCAAAAAATGCACTACCTCCAGGTTTTATTTTCATTTTCAAACTACAAAAAGTACACGTCATGAATCCCACCTTTACAGTATTTTATAGCCTGCATGTCATCAAGCCTTGCAGGATAATCCATGAAATAGAGTTTCACAACGTGTAATATAATTAAAAAGCCCAAAATACACCATTTTCCAACAAGTAGTAATATATCCTCTCCAAATTCTTTTCAAGCCTCCCCTAAAAACTTATAAAAACAAAAAAACATAATGTATTGCACCGAGAGGACACTGAACATTACCCAATGATTAAGTAATTTCATTAAATGGACAATCAATCATAAATAATCACTATTAAAAAGGAAATTATAATATTAGATTCTTTTCCACATTGTTAATTATTCATTAGTTAATCCATTTATAGAATATGATCAAATGAAACCTAAAATATCTTGAAAATATTTATATTTATGATATAAAATATAAATGGGGTACTTGATGAACATCAAAAATTTATATTGGTGTATAACAAAAAATTTGTCTCAAAGAAGACAATTTAAGGTGATTGACCAATAAGTTGCTTAAAAAATTGATGTGAATGATTATAAATAAATAAATTAATTATTTTTGTGTATAAATTTAAAAAACTTTATAGAAAAAGAGTTATCAAATTCATTACTGCTTCGTAAAATTGCATAAAATTCACCTTGGGATGAAATTATTCAAATTAAAACATTAAATTACATGATTTATGAAGTATTCAAAATAAGTAAAGTTAAATGGGAACTATATACTACATATAATATAATGTAGTCTCAGATAATTAATATATTTTTCAAGAATAAATATTTAGATGAAGTCCATTGCCTCGAGACCAGTCATTCCATGTTTGTCCATTAAATAATTTATAATAAGTTCCTACAAATAATTTTATTTATAAAAAAATAATCCATGTATAATAAATTATATATAAATCATTTATTTTTTTATATGAATTAAATATTTAAATACATAACCAGTTAACTCTATTAGTAGTGTTTTGAATATTATCAGTTCATTGTTTCAAAATTCTTTAGAGTGTTAACTGTAGTAAAAGTTGGAATAATTGCAACATCTCTTGAATATTAATCTAGAAATATTTTTAATTTTTGCATGTAAATTTTAATTTCAAAGAAATTTGATTTATATGGATTTGAAAAATTGAATCTTCTAAAATCATGGAAACAATAAGTCGTACGTACGCATAAGTAATGTTTCAATTTCTCAATGATAGTTATGGAAAGAAGGTATGTATTGTTGTATCATTCCATAATTAACATTATATCATAAATATATTATTAATTAACTAAATATATTTATATTTATGATCCATGTTATGTTGTAATGAATAAATAATGACATCGCTTCATGGAGGTTGTAGTCCACCCATACGCACAATCAACGTTATCATTTCTTAGTGACTGGACATGTAAAAACATAAATGATATATTATCCTCCCAGAAAAATAATTATGTCATTAATATCATCATGATTTCATAAATATCACATATATTCAATACCATTATCATTATAACCCTTTATGATGAGATTTAGTGATAAATGAAATATATGTCTTTGTGAGGAGGTAGTGTGATTGATATATGAGTATCACTATCTTATCCCTAAATTGAATGAAAATTAAAAAGGTATTTGTTTCATAATAATTCACAAAGTATTACAATGTTAAATATATCATATATATATAAATATTATAACAACCCTGCTCTTTATTACACACTTAAACATGATTTATTAAATAATCTCTTTACTTGATACAACACGGATGATTGAGAGGTCTAGTGTCTTTGGGGATTAGGAACATTAAATAACAACTTAAAACATGAAACACAATTTCTTTATTGAAAAATTTCTTTACATTACCCCTGCATTCCCTCGAACTAAGAATTACATGAGATAACCTGAGGACATGCATAAGAAATGGGTGCGGTATAAATCCCAGTAACGGTGTAAATGAGGTATAAAATGAAGATTAAAAAACTTGGTTGGAAATAGGAAAATAAATGGAGCATAAAATAAACATGAACATAAAGGCATGATATAGCGTGATTATAATAACATGGAAATGTGGCAACAACACTTAACATAGAATTAGCATGAGCCAAGGCTCATTGCACATGGAGCATGGGTAAACCATCATTGCACATGTAGCATGAGTAAAACCTTGTTATAAAATAATTATAATGATTCAAAACTCATTGAACATGACATATCATGATTCTATACATTATCCAATACATTGGAGGACTATTAGGGAACAACCTTATTAATCATTTCATTTCATGCATAAGTGTGACACATGGATCAATAACACGGATTCATCATCATTTATTACAAGATAATGTAATGTGGAATTCATACATGAAACTCTATAATCAATAAGTAAATGTGCATAAAGGTGAATACCCTTGACAGAGAAATGGGCATGGTATTCAATATACATTGACATTGGCTTGGAAAAATATAGTGCAATTTTGGCAGCATAACAATGTAACATTAAAATTCATAAAAATGGTTTATGAGAGAGAAAGAGGTGTCTCATGATATTTAAATGAAATGGACAGTAATGTTTCATATAGATACATTTTCCAAAAATTTAATGGAATTATGATTCATGATACAAAAGAATTACTTTAATGTAAATGGGGAGAGAGATATTCCTTACAGAATTTCATCATGGTAATTGGTATACATTGAAAGAATCTATGAGAGAGAAAGGGGTCTATAATCTTTCAAACATAAAGAGGGATGTATGGGGGAGGTCAGAAATCATACCCCAATATTTATAATAGAAAATAAACTGGAATAAATATATTAAGAAACATGGATAAAAAGGGAAAGGTAGGAATCCCTTACATGGAAGTGTGATCCCAAAGGCTTGGTAGAGGCTTGAGAGAGGATTCATGGGATCATGGGGCACATTAGAATGATTATGAAGAGAGGAGGTAAGGGGTTGGAAGAAATAAAATGGATTTTAGTGAAGAGTAAGTGGGAGATTCGGTGTGACTAAATAGGAAAGGAGAGGGAATTCTTTATTATTTTGGTTTAGGACACCACACATTAAACTAATCAAAACCACAAACTAGACCCTGGTTCTTGATCCTCATATTTTAAAAAGGGGAGTGGAAAATATATTTTATAAGTCCAATGGATGTAATTTTTAAAATAATAGTTTTTCTTATATGGAGGTGAGTCACACTCTCAATAAAAAAAATTTAAAAAAAAATGTTTTATAAGCCTAGATGGGTCCACTAAATCTTTGTAAAATAAATCAAATAAACCCAAAATAACATTATTTTAATGGTAAAACATATATTGGCCAAACATAATGTTTATAGTATTTTTTACATCACTATTGGGTCATTATGATGTCATAAAACATAATATATATTTAAACAGTATTAAATTTTTACCCAAAAATTCTAATGGATTAGAAAATTATGGAAAATTCATTGTTGGATAATTTCAATGTCCTGATTCCAAAAATAATATTCATTTTATATAATTTTTTTTCTAAATATATGAATTTTTACTTTTAAAATGAAAATCGACATTTATAAAAAATTAATGGGTTTTGATAAAAACAACTTGCATACCTTGAGAAAAATTAAAATTTAATTCATAAAATTATAGGATCATTTATATTTAATAAAAAGTAATTTAATAATAATAATAATATATTATTATTATATTATTTAATTAGAATATCCATTAATTCATCAAAATATATTTTTTAGTTGAATAATAACTAAAAATATTATTTGTGCTTTAACAACTATTTACAAAGTAACAACAATTAATTGAATGAATATTGTTTATTATAGACAAAAATAACGTACATAATCTTAGTTTTGATGTATTTTTAGATAAACCCTTATAACACACACATAAGACTAATGGGTAATGTGTGTGATGGTGATAGACCCTTGGGGTGGCTCAGATAACATCGCTTGGGTTGTAATATCTATTGACTTCTACTTCCCCTTTTGTCGGTTCCACTCAAGATTAACGTGTTCAAGATCAGTTGGGCTTGGTCAAAAAAATAATCCTAATGACACCACCTTCTTTATGAGCTCCAATAAATGGGATTCATATGGGGAATGTCTACTGGATGTAGCCATCGCTTTCTTTATCTATGAAAATTGGATTTTTAAAGCCCTATATTAATACCAATCATTTTATCCCTATTGAACCACTATATAAGAAATAGTTTCAATTCGTAATGGTATTTTAAAATAAAAAAACATAAAACCAATGGAGTTCACATTTTATATAATAAATTTATATAATAATACATTTATTTAGATCAAGTGGAATTCTATGTAATGAACCTTCGGGTCGTTACACACACACACACACAAACATATATATATATTTTCCATCATTATAATAATCCGGTGAGAGGTGATGATGATGAATGAATTACATCAGTTAGTGGGGAGAAATTCCTCTATACTCAAAAATGAACATTTTATATATCATTTGATAGTGGTGGGAATGGATTTAAGTTATTAAATACAAATAATAAATTTTTTTTATGGGGGATACATTTTTATGTCATTATAATTTAAAAATATTTTATTGAGGTGGATGTTGATATAAAATAACCCCCCTAGTTAAGCACGAAACATCTTCTTCGGACAACATCTATTGTATTTCTCCAAAATCCATCATAAAATATATTTATGGTCAATATATGAGATCACTATAATGGGATGGTATGCATGTATAGTATTTGGTTATTTATTAATCCAACCAAATGGAGTTAGAGGTGTGGAGAGTAGACAATATTGAGTGTCCTTATATAAGTGCCCGAGAGGACCCATATGGACATTTTTAAAATTAAAAGTAAGAACAATGTAGTCCACGTGAAAAAGATAAAAATTTATCATTTTAATGAACTATATATTAGAAGTCATAATAAAGGACATCCAATAGTTTATATATATATTTTTAGGAAATTTTTACCTTTATTTTTCATTTCTAACCAATGGTAAATCTATTTTTAATTTAATAGTAGTAAAATATTTTTACTAAAATATTTATTCATTATGATAATAATTATGGTGAAAATATTTTATATTATAAATAAAGATAATTAAATATTTTGAACCCATTTAACAAAATTAAATTCATATATTTTCTTTAATTTAATTTAAAATTAAATCTGCAGTAGTGATGAAAAAAACATATTTTCATGAAAATTATTTTTTTGCAAATTTTTTTTTGTTTTATATATACTATTTGAAAAGTAATAATCATTATATTAATATAAATTATTATTTTTGGTTATAAAATATATAAATTTAATTTAATTCAATCACCATTTTGGGTTTTTTTTTTAATTAAAATAGAGAAACAAGAAACTGTTCAAAATAGATTTCAGAAAAATAAATTTAAACCCAAAAAAAATAATACAAAAATACAGAATAATATAGATTAAAATGTGACATATTAAAATGAATAAATAAATAAATATATTTATAATAATAAATTTTATATAAAATAATATTCAAATCACAATGGGACTTTTAAATTAATAACTTGTTTTAAAGCAAATAATAATTTACTGAGAAAATATGTATTTTTCACTAATCAATGGGAAATAAATATTTTAATGATAATTCCTAAAATATCACCCTATATAAATTTAGATATTTTTTTTAAAAAAAATAATTCAATTTTATTAAATAAATTTTATAAATATTTCACAAATTAATTAGAATTTTTTCTCAGAAATGGAAATAAATATAAAATTACATTAATAATAACTGGAAAACTATTTACTAATTACTTATCAATATATATATATATATATTGAGATTGAAAATTACATAAATTTAATAAAATATATAATAAAATTCATAAAATCCAATTTATTGTCTAGTTTATAACTATTATATACTTTGTGGCTCATTTATGATAAGTATTATGTTATGTATAAGTAATCAAACACAATGTTATTCTATTAAAATCCTTGGGTCTTAAATTTCCCCCAGTTAATAAACATTATAGTAGTAATTTCAACCTGAAAATGGAGTTCACACTTCAAAATATCATTATTGAAATACCAAATCATAAAAATATATAATAAATATTCCTCATGAAATAATTGAGAGAGATGTTTGAAGGTCATCTGGAATAACACACAACTAGGTTTACAACAATGAATACTTTTGTGAGGAGTAATTATATGGAAATTGAAAAAAATATTAATTCCAAAATATTAATATAGATTGATATATATCATTTATCATAATAAATTTGAGTGATCAAGGGAAGCTCATCATCCAAGAAACCATTACACAAAGGTTTTTTAAAAAGACAATAATTTCATTAGAAAGAAACATTATATGATAATTCATCATTTCTAATATCATTTTCCCATATTTGAAAATGTTTAGTCAATATAGAACAAGAAAATAATGAAATATACTTAATTAATAAGTTTAATTTAACCCTTGAATCAATTTCAACCACAATGTCATATTTCTCTCAAAACTCTAAGTATTCAAGATGAATATTTCACACTAGAATGACATAAATTAACTTTTTACAGACCACATGACCATCTAAGGTATATAATTCTATTCATACTCTCCTTATACATAAAACACATCCAAAATAGTTAACAAATAGAAATATTTTTCGAAACATTTATAAACGATAATATAATGAAATAATACCTTAATATCCGAAATTAAATAGTAATACTCATTGATAAAACTAAACCATTACATATATAAATATTCATTAATCCCAAATAACCTAACTATCGTCAATAGTAATGATTGTTGTAACATCTTAGGTTATCTCATACCTGGATGCATTATGACAAAAAATATAGTGATTATTTTCATAAAAAACAATAATCACTTAATCTCCAAATAAATGTTAAATCCCATGGATATCTATAAGATAAAATATATGTTTCTAAATATGATAATAATTATAATTCTATTGAAAAACTTATATGTAAATGAAATGATATCATACTTACCAGCACATCATATTAGAAAATGGGAGACATTGTAGGATTTTCTCCCTTCTGTTGTGGGTTCAAGTGCCACAAAATATTTGGATGCAATGGGTTTTTACATAGCCATTTGGGTTAAATTTCCCCTAAACTTATATCATTAAAACATTCATTTAAATATGATAAAAATAATTAAAAATCATAATAAATAATATCAGATAAAACCAAATATTTTTATGTATCTTTGAACTCATAAAAATACTATTCCTCCAAATTAATACTTTTTATCGAACCTAAGGATTATGTATACACCACCATAATAAAACATCTCTCAAATTATCATTAATCAACAAAAAAATTAATTAATTAACCCCATTTATGGTTGTATAAAAACTGGGACTAATGATTAACCTTGAACATGTTAAACCATGAGGAGATATAAAACTATTAAGTTAAACATACATTAAAATAACAAAATATGAATGGTTATATAGACTCTACACTAATATAAAATATTTTATCCACAAACCAGAACTCATGGATCCATTCATAAAAATATAAAATTTACATGTTTTCGATACAATATTAATGAATTTGGCCAATTTTTTGTGTAAATGCATGCAAAATCAAAAGAATATATTGGATATCATATATACTAAATGACATTTAAGGTTTAGAGTTTCAAAACGTTATGTAAAAATATTATATAAAGAATATACAAGACTTCAGTTGTGTATTTTTCTAGATAAACCTACTTTTTCTAATTTAACATAATTATTAAATATCTCCCTAAAAATTCATCAAATTAGAAACATTTCTAGATATTTATCATTTTATATAATTCTTTATGACATTGGTAATAGAAAACATAAGATTTGAGAAGTTAATTTCTCATTATGTTTAAGCATGAGGATTAAAAATTAAATTTCATCAGTAAGAAAAATAAGATCATAATATTATGATGATGTAATAATATGGAATGAGAATAATATATGAGTATTCATACCCACCAATACATTGATAATCAATCATGAAGCGTAAAATAATGATTTATGTAAGGAATGATTCATAAGAATAAATAGTCAGGACCCATACAATTTCAATCTTGATTAATTTAGTAATTAAAACCAATAGAAATCATAAAGAAGATTTTTTGTTATCTTCAAACAACATCTTTATATAAATAATTTTAATGAAATAACTAATATCTTTGTCTTGAATCCCAACAGATCTGAATGCATTGGAGGGATATAATCAACCCATACATCTTTGGTTTATAACATAAACACCCATCCATTGTTTATAATATAACTACCCATCATTGGTTAATAATATAAAAAACATTCCTCAATTTATAAAATAACCAAAAATCCTTGTTTTATAATAAAACAACCCATAATCATCAATAATTTCCATCTACCGTTAAAGAATTAATCATTTATATTCCTTCACTTTTAAATATAACAATAATAATTGTTATTTAATTTCCTGATTCACCAAAATAAAAGCAACCTTTTACATTTCAATATCATAATCAAGTAAGTGTAAGAATAAATATTGAATCATTTGATCACATCAGTGGAAATTATTAATTAATATCAAATGATGTCATATTACATTGAAATTGATTTTGAAAATCACATAGAGCATATTATGATGAAAATAACCTGTCCACTTTTAAACCACTCATATAAAATCTAAAAATATCAAAATTAGTAGTAATGTTTTTGAAAATATAAATGGAATAATATAAATTAATCCTAAAAAATATTAATTTTCATGATGATGGATAACACAATTCGTGCATTATATTTTAAATTGATGACTTCTTTCATAATTTTCTGTAATAATTCAAAAGGGCCTTGTTTTGAAAAGGGTAAAAAGAATTTTTTAAATTTTTTTAAATTAAATAATGTGTAAAAATTAATTTATTAAATTATTGAAGAATATTTAAAAACATTTTTGAAAAAAATTGAAATTCTTTTAGTTTTAAGATAAATGTATTTTTAAGTAAGGAGAGAAATATGGTCATATATCCCGAACAACATTTTAATAAAAATTGTACTTAAAAATGATAATAAATTATTCTATTACATGAAAATAAAATGGATAAAATAATAAAAATTAAATGAAAATTCTTTATTTGAATATGATTAAATATTTTTATTCAATTGAAATTCATTTATAAAAAATCATAGTTTAAAAAGAAATTAAAACAAGAGTCCTTTACCACATTGGAAGCATATCAATTATAATCCCATTTAAGTATTAAATTGAAATGAAAATTTAAATATCTATATTAATGATATAAAATTTAAAATGTGTATAAGAAATTATGTATAAAATAACATCCGTGTATAACATAGTATATGTCTAAAAAAAGACAATTTTATATATACAACCCGTACAATGAACGCAACAATGATGTTAAAATTTATATATAAATAGATTATGTTTATCAACTATGAATCTACATAAAATAATTGAAAATAAATCATTATTTATTCAATTTTTAAAAAAACATTATATCAAAATATATAAGATAGTGAAGTTATAATATATCCCAAGGAAAATAAATTAAGTTATAAATTTACTTAGCACTTAGTAACATTCAAATAAATTCCTTATGGATGAAATAATTAATAATGAATATTAAAATACCATGATTTATGAAAAATTAATGATATAACATGTAAATTTAATATACTATAAATCGTAAAAAATAAATTAGGTTAAAAACATTAAAATATTTCTTAGTGAAGGAAAATTGAGAGAAAACCCCTTACATTGAGTCCGTATATTGCATGTACGTGCTTCTACATAATTATAATAAGAATATATCAAGTATTTTATTTTATATGAACCATTAATAGTTTTAGTAGCTTATAAATAAATAATATATTTATTTTAATTTAATTTTATATTTAAATATTATATAATTTAAGTCCATTTAAGATATTATGAGGATGTTTGATTCGTTGTTTCAAAGCAGATCGGTGTGTTGACTTAGGTAAATGGTTTCATTCATCCATATCATTAATAATAATTATCATGAAATAGATATAATATTTATATATAAATTATAATATTGAAACAAATTATAAATGATGACTATAAAGACTGAACTAAGATACAATCACAGTGATGTTTAGTGTGTACACATGAGTGGTGTTTCCACTTTTCAATGATTAATATTGAAATAATGAATGTATTATTTTATATTTAAATAATTAAGATAATATCATATATAGTATATAATTTAATTCAATATACTTCTATATATCATCCATTTTATGTGGTGATTAAAAAAATCACATATCTTTGTGGAAGCGATAGTCCACATATTCCCATGAAAATCATTACCAATTCTCAATCAATGAAAAGCTTAAAAATTAAATGAAATATTATCATCTCAAAATTTAAAATATTTAATTAATATAATAATATTATAAAATGTATTAGTGTTTTTATATCATAAAAATTAAGATTATTTTATGGAGGTGTAGGAATAAGTAAAAGAAAAATGCTCAGTTAAGCAAGATACCAATTCTTCATAATACCTCATTAAGTTGTCACCAAAGGCCTTATTAAGATGGATTTATGATCGAATAAGGGTTATAGATCATGTGTATGTAACTATTTAAGGATATTTTTTTAGTTCTACCAAGAAGAAAAATAATTTAGTTTTGTGTAAAATGATAGGATAGGGGGCATCCTTTTATATGTGGTGGTGGGGACACATAATAGTTTTTAAAATAAATATTTATTCTGACATATTTCAAATTTATCAAGGTTAAATAAATATTTTATCAATAAATATTGATATTATTTCAAAATAGTTCCTTACAATATAATTTATACTTCTTTTTAGGTAATTTTGACCCATATAAATTTAAAGTAACCCATAGAATAATATGTTTTAAACATAACTATGGAAAAGATATTTACTATTTTCACGTATTATTATGAAAAAAACAACGATACATTATTATACATTATAATTTAAGGTTATTAGAAATATGTAATCCATTAATCTAAATTAAACTCATCTATGTGACTGAATTAAAATGAAAATTAAATCTATAGAAAGAGACGAGATAACGTTTTTTCGTGAAATGTATTTTCCAATAATACAATGATTTTATATTAAAAATATAAATAGTAATTATCATTGTATTACTTTTAATTCATATTTATAGATATGTAATGATATAATTTAAATTAATTTAATTCGTATTAGTGTTTATATTGTTAATTAAAGTAGTGAAACTTTATGAACATAAAAAAAGTTTTTAGTAAAATGCATTTTTAATCACAAGAATAATGATATAATTAAATCCATTATAAAGATAATTAAAATTTCATTAATTGGGATAAATATAAATAAATAATACAAAGGTTATTTTTTATAAAATTAAAATCATAATTGGACTTTTAAATTAATTTATATGTTAAAAAAGAACATTTTTTTAAAAATTATTATTTCCATTTTTCAATATAAATATATATTTTCTAAAAAAATCCAAAAATTTCACCCTATAATAACGTTGTTATGTTACTTCAAAAAATGATGTTAATATTTTCAAATAATTTTTTTATAATTTATTGAATATTCATAAAATATTTTCTCAAACAAACAAATAAAATATAAAATGACACTATAGAAACAAGTGTGATTATATATTAAAATTTTATCAAAATATCAATATTTAGTAATATAGTTATATAAATTTCATAAAATATTAAATAATTTTCCAAAACATAATTATAATGACATTTTTACAATAAATTACATCAAATTATAATTATTGCTAAAATTTGGAATCCCAGGTGTATAAGAGAATCATAATGGTAATATAAATTTCACTGAAAAATCATTTACCCAATAATTAGTTAGTAAAATTACATAAAATCATAATATGGTAGCACATATTCATCTGGATTTATTATATTCATATGAATGAGATTATGACCCCAATAATAAATATGAGCCCCACAACCACCTTGCAACCATTATATATTTAAAAAAAACCCTAAACAATGTTGATAAGTAATTTAACAATGAATATTATGGAATATAATATAATCAAGAGATAAAAAATAAAAATAGGGTACTATGTACCTAGTAAAATTTTAAATATCCTTTATAGCATAAAACAATCTCACTAAAATTTAATTTAGACATAAATCCCTTTATTTTTTCATTGAATGCTTTATAAAACTATATACTCTTCTAGAACATACATATCTACCTAAATATCTTATTTCAAAACATAATAAATAAATATCACCCATATATTATTTATTATGAATATTAATAATTGTTAGTTAAATTATTTATAGAATATTCTGTCAATTGGTTGTTAATAACTTTAACTATTTTAAGTATGTTTAATTATTTTTATATCATTACTGATAATTTTATGTCATATTATTTATTTATAAATCATATTTTTTTTCTATAATATATATCTTATTATAATTTTAATATGTTCATATATCTTTCCATAGTGGTTGAGGATATGTTTTGTGAAAATCAGATTGAATAAGTGTTATTTTGTAAATTTTAGTGAACTTAAATTTCACATTTATGATAAGCTAAATACATAATATAATATTTCTTGATTCATATAAAAATAATTATTTTTGTAATAGATTATATTATTATTATTATTTGTATTCCCATAGTCACCCATCAATGTTTTTTTATGAATTGTTCATGTAGTTGGTTAAACCAACCCATATAGAGATATGATTTAACATGATTAGTGATTATTGATTGTAATTCATATCATTTTAAAAAATAGAGTTATATAAAATTATTATGTTATTATTATGTTTTTTCAAGATAATGAAATTTATTTAATAATTTTTAGGTTATTTATTAATATATAAATTATTAATGAATTTCTTTATTATGGATGTTATAATCTTCTCATACGCACAATTAGAATTCTGATTTTCAACACATGAGAGTAGATGAAGGTGGATGGTTAATTGAGATTTCAGAATCATAATTGATTGAGATATATAATATTTATTGATCATTAACACCATTAATACCATCCATAAAAATCATTAATGATGAACAAATAACATTGTTTCATGGAGGCAGTTATTCATAACCAACTAATGAGGTTATTTTAATTTCCCAAGTGAATGAAAGTCAATATATAATGATTGTACCAACAATATAACAGCATGTAAATATACTAATCATAATTATTTTATCACATTTTTATGGTTATAATATATTTTTCATAATAATAATAATATGGAATTAATAATAGGAGATAGCATTTTATTTGGAGACTTGAGCATTCCATTAGATGTTCTGATGAAATAGAAGCACATAGCCTTAAAATGGATGATAATTGAATTATTTTTGTGGATGATTGTTATATATAGATTTATTGGAAAAAATATTTTGGAGGAGTTATAATTATTAATCAATATTTTATGGGTGTTAGTGGAAAAAATTTATAAAGAGAGAAATGGGCACTTTTAGAAACACTAACAATTGTCTATAATTCATCGAAACTATTCACTATTAAACAGATCCACTGATTATAAATTATATAATGTAGGGTTTATTTGTGTTTCTAATGTCACAAAAATATTTTCCTGAACATTTTTAAAAATATAATTTTTTACCATTATGTCTTTACATTTTACTCCATTACATGTAAACTAAATAACAAGTTTTGAATATTGTGATTTTATGTTTTATTATTCATATAATTAAGACATGACAAATAATATCAATTGATGGAACTATAATTAAAATTAATTTTAAAAAACTTAAATTATAAAAAAATATTAAATTATATTTATATTTAAAACATAAATTTGGAATAAAAAAATATTTTATTATAATTATCTATAATAAGAATATTAATTATTTAAAAAAATATGGCGATCGGGTGTTAATAAAATTAATTATTTTTTGAATTTTTATTAATTCTAACATTAGTACCCATTATTTAGTATAATGTTTCCGATTTTAATATCCAAAAGGCCTATTTGATATATATCATATGTTTTTTAATTTTTTTTATTTCGTCTCAAAAATGTTATTTACATTTTTTCAAAACTAAATTTATGACGAATTATTGTAGTAAATTTAGAAAAAATTAATTTAACATTATAATATGTTAAATACAATATTTAATATTTTAGAAACCATATAATAATTATAATTTCAGTTACATATTAAAATATTGTGATTTTCTATGTTATCATTGTTTTCTAATATCATACATAAAGAATTATTCTTGTTGGTGTTTATACTAGAATGGATTTGAAAAGTCATTAAAATTATTGTAACATAAGGTTAAGGATGAGTTTTTATTGAAATAAAAGTTTTAAAAAGAATAATAATATAATATTTATTTTATTATAATGATGGACCATATTTTTTAATTTCTATATAATATATAGAAATAATAAACAATAAAAAAACGATTCTTCATTGATGTGGTAATCCACACAAACAAACGATTATAATTATAATTTCTAAATGTATGATAGGGCGTGAAGGTGAATATTAAATTTAAATATAAGAATAATATATATATGAGATAAAAAATAATTATTCATCATTACCACTATTATGTCTATACATGAAATAATATTATGGAAAAAATGAGTTTTCTTTGTGGAGGCAGTCGTCAATGCAACACACTGACTATGTTCTTTTACTATTCAATCTGGATGAAAATGAATAAATAATATTTATGAATAAAATATAAAAAAATATTTATACTAATGATAATTTATTTATAATACTACTATAATGGTAAGATATTTTACTATATAACAATATGAGGAAAATTTAATTGGAGACACAAAATACATTAGAGACATGCTTTTAACTTGGATGTTTAATTGAAATTGAAATAATTTTCTTGAACAAGAGAGACCAGTGACTTATTTTTATTGTATCTACAAATTTTAAATGGAAATATTTTCAAAAAAATAATTTGAAGTAGACTTGTATAATTGAATGGTGTTAGTGGTATCCTTTTATATGAATGGAGAAATGTAAATTTTGATAACACTCACCATTTTTGAATATTTTCATTCCAATATTCCAAGTAAAATGACTCTAAATATTCAATATTTTGGATTTGTGATTTATTTTCTTCTATAAATTCAAAATAAGTGTTTCTGTAATCTTTCTACAAATTTTGTACTATTTTTACTATTATTTCATAACATTTTACTTTTTAACATTCTAAATATTTATCTATTTTTTAACATAGAGATTTTATTTTTTATTTAACATATCATTGAACCCACATAATAAAATTTGTGTTCTCTAGAACTAAAATTTATATATTTTCCTCCAAATTAAAATTTAGATAATATAAAACTATATTTTAAATTAAAATAGATATTTTGTAGAAAAAACATTTTATTAGAAAATTTACATTTTAAACATTATTGATTATTAGTATTATTATGTATTGATTAACATTTAAATGTGTATTAACATAATTATTTATGTGTCTATATATAATATTTTTTTCATAATTTAATATATATTAATTTAATTTTCTTGATAAATGTTCCTTGATAATAATAAGTTAATAATTTTAATATAATTGATTTTACTCAATTAAAGTAACAAACATTAATTCAAACTATGTGAATTTTATACCAAAAAATTACATTTTTCTAATTAATTATTATTATATTTATTATCTAAAAATATAATAATTTTTTTCATATTAACATTCCTTGTGTAGGGAAATCAATCTTAACGTTAGCAAATGTTTCATGTATCAACACGTTTTTTGAAGAGGTTCTTGACGAAAAATGTTTTATGACTGGGATAGAGTAATTAATTAAATTTATTAAGATGAATTTAAAATACCCTTTTACAATTCCAATATAAATTATTTAACCAAAAATAAATCAAAAATATCATTTCATCATGTATTAATAGGTTAACCAAACTAGTCATATTTTTTTATCATTAAAGCACACTGTAAATTTTAATAAACTTATCAAGGGTTTATTATTTATGTATATTATTTTAAAATACCTTATTATTCATTTTAATATTAAATTTTATAGTATATTTTCTCAAAAAATTCATTTTATTTTATTATAAAACAATTTTATAAATGTGATGACATTAAACAAATACTTATATTTTTTATATTGAACTAACTCGATTAGTTTTAGGTAAATATAAAAAATACATACTAATTTGTCTATAATGAGTGTAATTAAAAAATTATTTTAATTTATCAAAATTAATTACAAATATTTTTAATTTTTTCTTTCAACAATTATATTTATAAAAATATAAAACATGATTTTATTGGAAATAACCTTTTTAAAATTAACATACATTAATTTTTTTCCTTCTAATGGTAATGTTAATTAATGGATTAACATATTATTGTTTATTATATCATTATAAATAATAATTTATTAATATTGTTTTTGATTTATTGATGTTGGGTTTGTCATGTGAACAATGATATATAGTTTTTAAATGATCCAAACACTCATGTCTTTACATTATCCCCCAAATAAATAAATTTCCTACACACGATATTAATTATCACATTATAACAATGATTGGTTTGGATATCCCTTATATGGATACCTTTCAAGATTTATATTCTAATGTTTTTTCAAACTAGTAAATCTTGTGTGGCTATAAAATTCATTTATTCGTTCTTAAGATACATTTCCAAATATTTTCTTTATTAAAAAGCATAAGGGTTAAATAAACTTCAAAATTAAGTATTGTTAATCATGTATTGGTATTATTTTCCCTTGATTATTCAAATCCGTAATTGAGTTTATATATAATCATATCATTCGTCAAAATATAAAATGTAATATCCCTAATTTTTGAATACTATGGATTCAATGTGGAGATAAAAAAACATTTCCAGGATCAAATTGGATTCCCCAAATGATGGTTATTAATTATTATGACGATTATTCTATAAATAAAAATTATGATATCATGATAATGAAAGATAATATCAAATCACTAGGGCATTAATTTCATTCCTTGTAAAATATCTTAGTCTTATAAGGGAGGCCAAAAGTAGATTCCATTTGGCTATCCATAAACCCATAGTTAATTTGGAATATATCATCAAACCATGTTTTTAATGGCCATCATTCAACTGTAGGGGTAGCATAGGTTCTTCCATGTTTTCATGGTTTATGGGGTTTATGATATTAGTTAACCTAATTATTTTTTGAGTAAGGGAATGTATTTTCAAAATTACTTAAAAAAAGTTAGGCATTGGACATTATCTAATAATGTTTTATGGATCATCTTATTCATCTCAAATCAATATCATGAGCGCAATATAAAATCCATATAACCTTGATAGAATTTCATAATCATTTGAGGAATTAACTTATGTTTCTCTAACAATATTGTTTTATAAGTTGTTAGTTTTGTATTTTTTTTTATATTTCCTCTACATCATTTTATCTTATGTGTAACATTATCCTTTTTTATTTGGTGATTATCTATTTAATAAAATATTCTGGTTTTTAATAACAACTAAATTTTTTTTGGTGTAAAAAAATATTTTAACAACATATTCCATCCCAATAGGCTTTTAATTATAATATTTTTCCATCACATCCTCTATTAACATGGTTTCCACTTTATCTGTCTATTTTTAAGACCTGTAATTTAATTATGAGTAATAAATATTTACATTATAATGTAATTATGAAAACCACAACTTGAAAGTGATTTTATCCACATAAAAATCACACTATCATTTCATTTGACATAATTAACTCTTGGAAAAATCTGGGTTTCTTTAGGATGTGTTCTCTCATACATACCATAACTCATAATCATACTATATCTATCATATTGGCTTGTAATTATAATCTGATAAAGAAATGAATATCCATCACGAGTTTTTAACACGGTGTGTCGTATTAGGCCCCCTCATAATGACTCGGGATAATGATCTATTCAATCCTCAACTAACTCTTTTCACAGTGATTATAAATAGTATAATTGGTTCCACATCCACATCATCTATAATGTATCCATTAAAAGATTAATTGATATGAAAAAACCATCAACTCAAGGAATTACTAATATTTTCAGATATCATCTAATACATAGACTTAATTGAATGGGATTCAAAAATAATATCTAAATTAATCCCCAAAATAATAAAACTAATGTATAAAATAAAAACTAAAAAAAAATACAACTAAACACTTATTAGATATCAACCTAACTTAATAATGATAAACATAACATAAACATTACATTAATATTAATATTTAAATAATACATCTCACAACATTCACATAACCTAAAGATAAAGATGTTTACAATCATTGACATTATATACATAAACATTAAATTTTACAATATTTGTAAACTGTTATCCACAATCACGATCTTTTATGCCCTTCGTTGAAATATTTCGTTATATAATCATCTTCAAGACCTATTGATTCAAAATATAAAAAATGGGTGGAAAAAATGCTCAGTATGTAAAGAGACATTTAAAATTGGATTGGTTCATAAAAATGAAGGGGGATATGAGAAATATATAAATACAATAACAAAATATAAAAATACCATAGGTAATAAACATTAGACATTATAGAAGAACACATGATCATAACAAGTCTATTAAGGAATAATAAAATATGATTCCTTCTAAAAAATATCAATAATATCAATAACATATGGGTACAATATAATGTTTCTGAATACATTAAAAATAAAGAATAATTATGAAATCATTCCATTTCCAGATAGTCAATGTGATAAATGTTTTTCTGTATTAAACCTATTATATCTTATATATCTGAAACTAGATATTTTTATACATTTTCAACCTTAACAATACAATTAAAGATTAACACAAACTCACCATTTGGGAAGTATAAACATTCTATCCTATTCATACATAAAATATTCTGTCATGTTTGATTCCTTAAATATAACCCTTTTCGATTCAAGTGACTCTATAACCTATACACACATAAAATTATTTGTGGAGCTTAATGTTATCTCACACACACTATGTTAGCATAGTGACAGTCTAACTTATTCACACTTAATGTCATGATTATATAATAACTTCATAACACTCAAACATTATGAACATATTCATTGTCACAATTATTCATAAATAATATTATGAATAGATTTTAACACCATCACACTAACCCAGTTTTAACATACTGACTCTCTAACATATTAAAATTATATTTCTAGCTCTTGAGTGATAGTTTATTATCCATTTTATGGGAGGGTTTTAATGGAAACACGTTTCACATAATCCCTATATTTATATGAATCATGATAATCTGACATTCATAAACTCATGAATAACCCATAGAAAAAATATAATTCCTAAAACATTTAAAAACATCTCATAACATGATCTTCAGAAATCATAGAATATCAAATCATTAAATTTAAAAAAATCATAATAACATATATAGGTTGTTAAAAGAATAAATTCAGGAAAAATAAACCTTAGAGAGTTTATATTATTGAATATAAATTCATTTATTGAAAAACGTTTCTTAACCTTCAAGTGAATATTACCTTCAAAAACTATTTATTTATGGGAATTGGATGAAATTTTAATTCTTAATTTTATAGATTTTAAAAAATAGTTCATTGAAATTACATATTTTTTTAAAAGGACAGGTGAAAATTATTTAATGACATTTAATATTTTTAAAAAATAACATATAGTGTATCATTGAAAAATAAATCAATTTTATCAACAAAAAATATGTATTGTATGAGAATATTAGTTATTTTTAAATTGTAGAAATAAAATTCGAACAAATTTAAACCCCCCGAGTTAGAAAACATATAGAATTAAAATATTGATGAAAAATACTTAAAAATTAATAAAGGGTTGAAAATGATCATTTGGGATAAAAATATATGATCATAGAATAAGTAATATAAGTCATTAATGGGAAGTAAAAACATAGACATTGATGAAAAATAAATTAAATGAAATGGGAATTATTCTAAAAATGAATTTGTAATGAAATATAATAAAAATAAAGATAAAATATTTTTTTGTTTAAAAAAATATTTCCTTAGAAAATAAAGTGTAAATAAAACATAACATCATAATAGGGTACAATAGAACTGTCTTAAGATATTATAGACAATGAAAATTAATTATGCCTAAGGAAATATTTGTGTCCAAATAACCCTTTATGTATATTTTTATTTTGAATCAAAACCCCATGGGAAATTTAAAATGATTTGTATTAATGAATATCTTAGTATATAAGATAATATCATAATAGTAATTTCAATGGGGTGGTATTTGTATTAAATATATATAGATAAATTTATCCATTATGTGTAAATATTTTTAAATGATTGGGAATTTTTTAACAATGTTGACATCATTGACTATATCTTTATACCATGTAATTTATTTATTTATATTATATGGTATTATAATGAATAATTTAAAATTATTAATTTTTTATTTAATTAATTATGTGTTTTAGTTAAATTATGTTAAAATTGAGTTGATAATTTCTTATTTTTATAATTTTACATAACAAAAATTGTTACTTTAATAATAAGATATCTACATAATATAATAATTCCATAATTATCTATCAGTCAATGATTTATTAATAAATTATAATATAGTTCATTTCCATGTTCACATATTAATCCATAATCAGATGTTAAAGCATTGATCATGTTGGTGGTGAAATTTATAAAGAATTGAGAATTATTTAACTCGATTGGATAGAATAGTTAAATAATTGTTTTTTTTAGAATAATATTATTAAAAAAGAGTCATAATTATATGTGTTTTATTTTATTTCTATGTTGAAACATATTTTTTCAATTTTAATTTATGTACTATAATCTAAATGAAAACCAAAAAATGATTCATCAATGAGGTAATAATATCTCTATATAAATGATTAGCATTCAGGTTCCTCAAGACTTATGTGGGGAGAAGTTGGATAAAAAATTGAAATTTAATAAAGGTATTTATTTGAGATATGTCATATTAATTCATCATTACAACCATTAAGTCTATATTAGAAGATTTTTAATATAAATACAAAAAGAATGCTTTCTAGAAGTTGTAGTCCACATAACGGACTAATAATGTTCTTTTGTTATTATAAGTGTATTAAAATGAATAAATACTTGTTGTATAGATGAAAAACACATTGGTGAACTAATGACACTATATTCATAAAATTATCATAGTTATTATATATTTGTAAGAGTATTATTAAGATTAAATGCGTATTTGGAGGTAATCCATATGTTTTAGACTAGATTTTTCCCCAGACGTTCTAATGAAATTGAAGGTATTATGTATAAAATGTGTTCTAATGAGAATATGTTTATGACATATTGTTATAGGGAGAGTAATGTTTTAATTACTAAAGATATAATTTTAGTTATTGGGTTTTATTTGACTGATGGTAGTGGTATCCTTTTATAACGGGATATAAGGGGATCATTTGGAATCTCTCATTCCATTTCAATAATTCCAAGAGACAATTCCATTGTCAATATCACGAATGAGTATAAATTATTGATAATTGAATGTGTATTGGTCGATTAAGGAACAAACATGTGTTTTTACAAATTGTATTATTATTTATAAGGGTTTATACCATTAAGAATATACATTTTTCTCTTTACTTTTAACTAAGTAACTAGTGTTTAACAAAGTGAATTTATGTTGTCATACAAATATAAAATATCAAATAAACAAAATTTTTATGATGAATATATATTTAATATCTATTTAATCTAATTTCATTTACAAATTTTATAAAATTAACTTTTATATTTAAATTTATATAATATAAAAAACTATTTCATTATAAAAATGACATTGTGATTATTATTGATTATTAATCATATTTTTTTTAATAAAAATTATATTATTTTAAATATATTTATTTATGTGTTTATTTATAATTTTATATTTATTATTTAATGTATTTAAAATTAATTTATTCTTTTTAAATTGATTTATATTAAAGATCAATAATTTTAAAATAATTATTTCACTATTATCATAGTAATGGACATTAATCTGATGATTTTAGTCTTCATAACATAAAATGAAATTATCTTCATTAATTAGTATGAAAATTATTATCTCAAATATAAGATTCATTTTCTGAAATAAAAAAATCGTTTTGGTAAATTCCTCTTAATGCAAGTTCATATATCGTAGATAATTTTTTTTTTAAGATTGTTATAATGGAAAAGGATTCATGATTCCGATACAGTTACATAATACATTAATTATAATAAATTTAAAATATTTATTTATATTTAAATATTATTAATTTAAATACTAAATAAATCAAACACTTCACTTCACCATTTTTTAAATAACTTAAAAATGAATTAAAAAATTTCATTTAAATACTTTATAAAATGTCAAATTGTGGATCAAGTGTATGAAAAATCATTATATTAATTCAAATTGATTTATTATTCATTTTATTATATATTTTAATAGAAAATAATAAAAAAATCATTTTTTTCAAATAATAAAACAATTTCTTAAAAGTGATGGTGTTATTAAATTATTTATTTATATACTATTCAGTGATAATTTGATTATTTAGAAAATTGAAAATATAAATAAAAAGATAATTATCTTGTGAATAATAAATAATTTAATTTAAATTTATTGAATTTAAATTAAATATTTAATCAATTTATATTTTTAATAAAAATTGTATAACATGTATAATTTAGTATTTATAATAAATATCCTTTCAAATATTTACTTGTAGTAATTATTTACTTTCTAGTTGAAATAACTAATATTAGTTTTCCATGTTATTAATTATTATATCTTTTTAATAATTTATTTTAAATATATTATTGGTTTTTACGTTGGTTCTGTGTTTGTAACATGTTATATATAATTTAAAAGGACTAAAATATCTTGTTGTTACATTCCCCACCCCATAAATTAATTACATCCTCACTATTTTATTTTTCACATAGTAATTATTATAGTTATGGGTATCCACCATATCAATTTAAGTGATATTATGAAACAGTCATATTAATTACGTAGTGTAATTTCAATATATTGAGAATATTTCAAACCATTTCTGTTACTAATAATTCATAAATAAAGTTTCATAACATCTATAATGGAAATAGTTTTCACATGGATTTTACATTAATTCTTATTTTGAAAGATAATCACATATCGGTTTGAAATAAAAAAAATTATTTCCCTATCGTTTTATTACTGTTTATTCTACGTGATGTAAAAAATACATTTCCATGATCAAATTAGATTTCTCTAGAAGATTAATAATAGGAAAATCAAATAGAATATTTCTTTGACATCAAATATGGATAAATTTAAAATACAAGATAATATCAAATCATTATGGCATTGATATGATTATCTTATAAAATATTCAGGCTAACAATGGTTTATTGAACTATATTATGATTGGATCTCTATAAATCAAGAGTTGATGTTGATTGTATGTTTTACAATTATTTTTTATGGACCACTTTCAGTAGTATGGGTAGCATTGACTTTCCCTTCATTCCTCATCTTTTGAGGAAATTGTTGATTCTAATCCATGTTTATTGTTGAGTTATGTAATAATTTTTATCAATGATAATATGATAAATATTTTTTTCATTGGACCTTATTCACTTATTTTTTTGGATGAGATTCTTTTCAAAACCTCGACAATCATGTACTCAATGGACAATCATTCCTCACTTAAATCTCATTCTTGTTATTTTGATGCATTCTACATAGTTATTATTACAAAATTTTTGATATATAATATATTGAATCATTTTCCCATCATTATATTCATCAGTTGACCATATATGAAACTTTAGCATTGTATTACTTGGTGAGTTTATATGGTGGGAATCATTTACAAGATTAATCATACCTCATGATAGATGGGTTTGAATGACCCCAAGTATTTAAATACCAGCTTCTATACCACATTCATTCACATTACTATATCTTCCATCATATCCCTTAGTTTTTTGGTTTCAACTATCTCCATCCATTTATAAAATTAAATATTTTATTATCATAGATCAATATCTGCATCATATGTGATTTATAAAAAAATAAACCTCACAGTGGATAACTTTTTGAAACCGTCACATTATCATTTATTTAAATAAAAATTACAATTATTAATATATATATATATATATATTATAACATATCCATGGAAGAATACTATCTAATGTACATACAACATCCCCAACTCATCAATTAAAATTGTCTATTGAATCAACAAGAATTGATCATCTTTCAAAAACTGATCGACTATCAACCCAATATAATTATTACTCCTTAGTGACCTGGGTAACCCCATCACAAATTTTGTCCTCATGTCATCCTACTTCCACAACTTCCTTGGAGTTTGGCTGATAAAAAACCCATGAAATTGATGTTTGACCTTTATCCATCTATATAAAATAAATTGAGAGACAAAAACCATAATGTCTCTATTTATACTGATAAAAAATATAATGTTGAATATCAATGTTACATCTTTATCATACCTTCATGCATCACCTATTTCAAAGCATGATATTCTATCCTCAGCTACACCCTCAAGAAATCTTGCATTACTAACCACACATGAATATGGATTATTCTATGATTATATGAGGACAACACCTAGAATAATTCATCTCCTTTTATGATATCTTAAATCACTATACACTTCATATCCTCCTCTTTGATGACATTATCTTAGTATAATAATCATAATAAAAAACTAATGTAACACATGTAATAACTCAATAATACTTTCATGAATCCGCTTGGAAGTCTTCCATCAGACTCAAGAGGTTTTTTCATCCCTAAAAGGTTGTTATCTAAAATATTTTTTCTCTATTGTTTCCCTTATAATATCATATTTATTCATATTACCATCTCTTAGATCACAATTCATACGAATTAAAATTTTCTATAGATAATAAAATAAACTCCTCAGCCTTATACTGTTGTCAAACTGAGAAATGATGTAACATAAGCTCTTGTGGTACATATAGATGACAAAACTATCAACAAATAGATGTCTTTGACAACACATCATTATATAGACCATAAATTCAAAATCGTGGAAATGATTGGGATAGTTCTGTTGATGGGGTTACTTCTAACCTGCACTATAGGAAAGCACCTTATATATCTGAACCATTACAACTACCAAGATATCAATTGAGGCATTACAATACATTTTTTGATCCGATCTCATGATATGGAAGAGTAAATTCTATGAATATCATAAATATACACTTCATCACTGTGAAGGACACTTCTTCACACATATTCTACCGCATAAAAATCCAACTTTTAGATTTACTTTTTCATAGGGGCATCAATATAGGTGATGTCTTAGATGAAAAGACTATAGTACCCCACACGACTAATGAAACTATTGATCTCAAAATAGTTAATGGGATCTTCCCCAGACTATGAAACATTTCCCTTCTATGGGACCATTGAACTCCCTAAAAATATAATCTCATGATTAAGGGAAAACATCTAATAAATTAAAATATGAAACTTTTAACATTTTGGTATATAACTATTTTTGTCGAAGTTCACTTTACACAATTGTTTTTTTTTCTATATATTATGTTTTTCCTAGAATATTTCAACATAGAATTAATTAATTCAATTATGATGGATTCATGATTTTTATTTATAAACCTATTAGTGTTATCCAATAACATCATTAGTTATTTCTAAAACCCAAAAGTCTTGATAATATACTTATACATCTAATTCTAAATTATTTTAGGGAAATATCTTCCTCATTAACACATAGTTGATTGCATCCTAAATTAAGAACAATAATCCAGAAAATTTGGGCACCACCTAAATAGGAAAATATAACATCAATCATGGGTAAATGTAAATTTTTTTCATGGTTACCTTATTAAGTTTAGTGTAGTGAGAAAATAGTCATATTCTACCAAATATATTACTAGAAAACTACACTGGATAAACCCAATGAGATGCTTCTAGTGTAACAATTATATTCCCCTAAATATCCACAAATTGTGACTTAAACTATAATAATTCATTTAGTGTTATACAATAAGGTGGAATCATTATTATTTCAACTCAGGGAATGTTATCAATCTCAATATAAATTATCATGTTTAGAAGTGGACTTGATAAGTCATCATGAAAGACATACTCATAATAATCCTCCAATGGAGGAAAGAAAGCGTGAGCAACTACTGACTCTACTTCGTTAGACAAGAAAACTAATTTGTCTTTGATAGATTCAATACGACATTGGTATAGTCTCATCCTATGTGAAATAATATCTCACTCTCCAATCAACATGAACATGAATCCCTTGGGTGAAATAAAAGAATACCATCTCTGTTAACCATCATTACAAGTTTGATTGATTTTAATCTAGCCTATACCAGTGATCAAATAAAATATATTCATTATAAGGATTATGAAATACAACATAGTTCTATATCAAGAAACATAAATGTGACACATATTATATCCTTGTAAATAATTAACATTCTTCCCAATGGGTTTCTTAAGAGATACAATCATAAACGATTGAATGTGGGAATGCCGAGATCAACAATAAGATAAGTTCAAATAAAATAATGGGATGAATTAGAATCAAATATAATGGTATAATAAGTATTTGTTATCAAGACCATACATAAAAATTTGATTGACTCTCTTTATAGTAAACTATAACCTATTCTATAAAATATACATGGTCTATCACAGTAGCACACCATATCCCTACTATTTATCACCCAATCGAGTCATCATCACCCAATAGGTCTAAACCTAATATTGAGGAACCAAGTTAATCACATGGCTCAATTCATGTGTTTTAATCATAACCCTGTGATGCCTCGTATGTGATTTATTGAATATAAATGTAATATATTACCTATATTTATGATGTAATGGAACCGCCTTTAGGGATTCAATAACACTTTATGGGAATGTTCACTCTTCCCATAGTTTTAATATTGAGGAAACTACATCCCCTAGTATATCACCTTTACCCCAACAACATGAAGCTAATGCATAGATAAAATTACATTAACATAATATACAAGTACATCACATCTCAAGGGAATAAATAGGTTAGTAGTATTGGTAATCAAGATACATACATGAAACTTTTATTATAAATGAATTAAAAATTCAAAACATATTTATTCAAGTATTCCATTTATCATATTCTTGTATATATTTCATAACACACATTAGTGAATCATGTGGGGATGAAACCTAATAGAGATGAACTAAAACTCTAAGTTAGGGTTTTTATAATATAATACATAATTAATCAAACAACATAATCATTATGGAACTTTTAATATCTAGACTGTCATGTACTGAAATCAATAAACTGGTAAGGAAGTGCATCAAAATTATGGAAAGGTAAATAAATAAAGAAATAATACATTTAATAAATAAAATGAGAATAAAATGAATCCATATATTTTTCATCTTGAAAATATCTTGGATAAAAAATAATAAATAAAAATAAAATCAATAATTAATTATTAGACTTAATTTTTCCTAGGTACATTATACCTTTACCATGAAAACCTAATCTCAAGACAGTGAAAATATATGGATAGAAACCCATATATAAAATGTTGAGAAAAATTGAAGTGGTTATCACGAACTGATTTTATTTAATGAGACTAATGATGCATAAACGAAAATAATTTTAATGGTATATGGCACCATTTCTTCCATTTCGAAAGCATTCATCATTTATCTAATATTCTGTTTAATTAATGAACATTGGTCCACATCCAATTCACATATTGAATAATGGATACAAATGTACCAATATTTCACAACAAAATTAATTATCTATCACAGTAGTCATCATATTTAAAAAATATATACCCTATGAGAGATAAAAATATCCACGATAAATCACATAGATAATTATAGTTAATTAATTATCAATGATTATAGGAAATAAAATATTTCATGGGGTCTAATAGGAATTAACGTACAAAATTCTAGTACTATCATTTTTCAAATAAATCATCAACCATCCAATGATAGAATAATGAATTTATCAATACAACATATATCAATTGGTGTAAAGAGTTTTTTTATTTGATGAAGGGATATACTATAAAAGGGTATTTTTAATCAATTATTGATGAAAATATACTTTTTATTTGGAATATTTTTAAAAATGTATTTCGTTTAAAATCACTTTAAAAAAAAAATTTAAAAAATAACCTTTTAAATATGATAAGGAATATTCAAATAAATGATATTTCATAAATCTATACATTTCATAGAAGGTAAAAACGACATTTAATTTTCAAGGTATGTTTGTTATAAAACAACCTTGTTTAGAAAGAGAAAATAATATTCATTTGAGAACATTTTTAAAACAAAACGTGGGTAATTTTATTTTGATAAAAAAATTATGAAATGTGGAAAAATTGATTTTTTAGAAACTATGGTTATCTAAAATAAAATAGGTTCTTGGACTAAATAGATAAATCATGTTGGTTTTTTAAACATGTTTTAAAAAAATATCTGTACCGTAGATTTGGAAAATGGTAATAGTACAAGAAAAAGTCATCAATAAATAAGGGAGAAGAAAATTAAAAGTTTTATTTCAGCAGTGGACTTATAAATTCCTTTAGTGGGACTTTTAGAATAAACAATCTCAATTAGAATGAGATTGTGAAATAAACCCTTAAAATGGTTATAATAATGAAGATTGAACTTTTTAATGAATTAATTATGAATATCATCTATAAATAAATATAAAATATGTATAAATAAATCAATATATATTCAAAGTCATTATACATCGAATCATATTATATTAACAACAATTAGGAAATAATATAACCCAACGATAAAGGAATGGAGTTATGAAATTTCAATACCACTTGTTAATTTAATGTTCAAATACCATCAAGTTAAATAATTAAAATTGATACTCAAAATATCATTAATAACGAATTATAGATTATATTAAACATTAATAATGAATTATTTATTCCATATATGTGATGGTAGGTTCACAATGATAATGTATGCCTTAATAAAAACAAATAGAGATAATGTTTCTAGAAACGTGGTAAAATTTAAATTATAATTTTAATGAATGTTATAATCTAAAAATACTATAAAAATAACTATATCTATGATATAAAACAAAACAGGGGTAGTATATACACCATACAACAGAATCAAATGGTGAAAATGGAATATGACTCATGGAAGGAAAAGTGATACAAGAATCCCTTACCTTGCATTTCCTTTTGGGTGAACATCCATTATGTTCACAAATAATTATTTGAAACATGTCAATATATTTTAACAGAACCACAATCATATTTAAAACATCATATATTATCTTATTATAATATATCAATACACATATTTTCAAAAACATTCATTGTTATTTCTATTTTGTGTGTTAATTGAATTGTTTTTAGTATGTTTTGGATTTTCACTAATTTTTTATATTAATATGATAAATGGTTTATAATATAATATTTATAAAAAACATTAAATAACATATATTTTCATTATATATTTATTAATAATACTCCATAATATTTGGAGATATGAAATGATATTTTACCGTTCATGGAGACGATATTTCATTCACATTCACGGACACTACAATCATTCTCATGTCATATTTAAATGAATAAAAAGTAAATTGTTTATATGTATAGGTAACTCATAACTAAAATAACATATTTTTTTATATATGTAACATAGGTTTATTAAAAATGTATTTTATACACTCCTTGTATATCCTGAATGAATCACATCGCTTTGACGATGTGGTAGTCAACATTTCCACATATGATGTTATCATATTCCCAAAAATGAAAATCATAGAGGTATGTGTTATAAAAAAATTAATGAAGCAAAATAAAGTCACAAATATATTATATGTAATATATAAAAATTGAAAATTAGTCATTATTTCATCCTTGAAAGGTGGTAAATGAATTAATGAATGACATTGGTTTCCGAGGTGGTAGTTCTATGTACACACAAATGATGATTATATATCTCATTTTATGGATGTGTGTGAAATTGTATGTCTAAGACATATAATAAAAACATATTAGTATATTTAACATACTAAGGTTATTATATAATAATTTAATATTAATAATTCAATTTTTTTATATTGTTATAAAATGATAGTGATCGTTGAAGAATGATACATCATTGTTGGGTAACTCATTTTGGTTTATACAAAAATACTTCCTTGGATATCATTACTCTGTAATTGAGTATTATAGGATAAGTAGAGAGATATTGGGATATTATTTGGGAATATTTTTGGTTTTCTAATGTTCTAGATAGGTGTGAATCAGTGTGAGGGGTGAGTGACATTTTATAGTTTATGAGGAGTGGTATTCTTGTAAATTTTTGAAAAGCGAATTCCAACAACCTGTTTTCTAAGTAAATTGGATCCAATAACAAAAACAGTTCAATAAAAGGGTGAATAAAGATGAAATAATATTATAAAATGTATTATTACAAGTTACTAACATATTTTCAGCCGTATATTTTAATTTTAGTCCATTATTAACCTCATTTTTCTCTTAATCACCGAAATTTATTATAATCACCATCACTAATTATTTTTTAAAATCATAAATAGAACTTATCAGAATTTATAAATTTATATGATTCCAAATATGAAATACATTTTTCCAAATTCCATACATATAAATGTAAGAATTAATTCTAAAATTATTCCCTTATATGGGAAGACAATGTAGGTTTTTGAAATAAAAATAATCAAACTTTCTCTATGATTTAATATCAAATTTCAATCTGAAATTGATTCTAATGACCTAAATTAGATTAATAGATTTATAATTTATCTAAATTATTTTTTAAAAAATATCAAATATATATTAACCTTTTTATTTCATTATATAAAAAAGATGATTTGAATTAAAATTTGTTTTTATTTACTATAAAAAATGAAACTTCTCATGAAAATTCCAAGAAATCACCATAGGATAATTTTTATGTTCCAATTAAAAAAATAATTTTTATTTTAAAACTAAAAAAATTTATAATATTTCAAAATTTTATTTCTAAATTAGCTTTCGTTTAAATAGTGGTAAATTTTCAATTTAAAAAATATATTTTTATGCGAAATATTGGGATTGCTCTAATCTTTTGACTATAAAATATATCAGATTAATATAAAAAAATTTATAGTATATAAAATATAAACATTCTCATATTTTAGTTAATATAATTCATAACTACTATTTTAATAGATATAATAAATATTATTATAATAAATATTTATATTTTAATAAAATATTGATGTTTGGGAAAATTTGGTCTTTCATTTTGAGTAAGCTACTGATGAAAAGTTTTGTTGCATGTGATGAAATATAACATGGTATTTCATGAATTTAATGCTATATAATTTTTTTAAAATATTAATTATACCATAATGTTTTGAGAGTTTTTACGTAGTGAATGAAACGTTACTATTTTATAATATTTTTGGTGTCAGATTATCCTCAACTTAAAGAAATTATATCCTTGAAATATAAACTCAATCATGGTAATCAATTTATTGATATTTCCATTTTTTAAATCACACATATTGATAAGGGTTCGTAAAACATCTTCTATATAAGAGAGAATATGAATTAAAAATTCAACATGGATTAACTTGTAACTATGTCTCTAAGTAGAGAACATTAGTGTAATGTTGAGATATATAATTTGAGAAAAATCATAAATATTTATTATGAGTCATTGAGTTCATCCATGAAAAAAATGTGAATGATCAATGGATATTTTATTTCCTCAAATACATGTATTCGTGATAATTTATAAGACCATCGGTTCAAAAAATTTGTATAATGAAAACTAATTTTTTTTATCATTTTCTGAATGTTGAGTAATTATATTCTGCCCTAAAAATATAAGGAAATATTCTAACTTTACATATTTTTATTTCATAAGAACAATTTTATCTTTTGGTTAATCTTTTATCAAATTCTAATTCCACCTTACTCCATGAAATTGATATCCTAGAATGAATTTTTTTGGGGGAACTAAAATTTACTTATAATATCTGTAAAACATGTCATTATATTTTTATTTTACTATTTGTGAAAACCAATATGGTTAATACATTAATATCTAAACCTAAAAATTGAAACTACTAGTTCATTATTAATATTTATTCATCAAAATTGTTTAGTTAAAAATAAGGACATTTTATCATGGATATTATATAGGTCATTGGTTGGAATAAAACCCTTATCTTCCTTTGGTCATGGGTTATTTCCCCAATACTTTTCCCGATTTGATGGGTTGCGTGACAACCCAGTCTAGCCTACATTCATGATATTGTCCACTTTGGGCATATCATGCATATGTTTTCATTCACAGGGCTCTGGCTCACAAAAATGCCCTAAGAAAAGTCCTCAAGATGGGAGAGGTTTCCACCCCGCCGTATAAAGGGGTGCATCATGATCCCACTCTGTCGATGTTGGATAGCCATAAACTACCCCCACTAGTAGGGCCCATTGTCCTTGCTAGAACATCAATTGGAAATTGGATCTGATACCATTTATAACGCCTTAGTCCTACCCATGATCCAGTTATTGTTCTCTTTGGGCCTAGACCACAAATGTATTATTATCGTGGGCTCTGGCACTCAAGAATCCCTCAAGAAAAGGTCTCATGATGGGAAAGGTATTCATTTGGGTTATTTATTTTTATAGATTATAAATACAATATATGAAAAAACTATTTTATTGGTGAAACAACATAATAAACATAAACTCACGTTAACCTTATATGCAAACTACACAGGTGTTCCACAAAGAGACATTCTTGGATGGATAAATCCTTTATCCTTAAAGTCTTCCAACCTAGAATTGAGTTCTTGTAGCTTTGTCTGTTCCATTTTGTATGGTGGAATATATATTGGCTCTGTCCCTGGCATGATCTCAATAGTAAATTCTATATCTCTATGAGGTGGCATCCCATAAAAATCATCCGAAAAGACATCCTAAAATAGTTCCAGCACTGGTGGAAGGAAATATTTCCTAACACCTTCTACATCCATTAAAATAATACCAACCTAGGCTATGAGCTCTCATAGTTTATTAGTAATTGGACCTTCTCAGCTATCCTATATATCCCACTCCCCACATTGAATGTAATGTTCCCCCAAAGGAATCATAAATGTCACCATTTATCGGTAAAAATCATTATGGTATCGGTAAGAGACTAGCCAGTCAATACCCCGAATTTGGTCAAATCCAGTCATGTTAACGATATTGAAATCCCACAGAAAATGGTACTCCCCGATCTAAAGGAACATCTCGTGAACATGCAGATGTCTCTAGGTCATACTCCCAATGGTGTATTTATTTTCATATCCCTGATCCCAAACACCACCAATCGACTCCAACAATTAACACGTTTTGTAGATATAAAGTAATGAGAGGCACTAGAAACAAATAAGGAACTAGCTATGGTTTAATACACATGAATATTACCTCTTACTATAGATGGGTCTGCCATGCTATCCACAAGTGTAGGCTGCACCACATGTAATTTTCCGTCACCTATTCCCTATTATGATATATAACTTCCTTTAGTGTCACTCTCTATTGATATAGGTATTATTTCCCATAAGTTCCACATCTACTACCTTTACTACCATGGACAGTAGATCTCCAATATCAAGACTAGTATGATACAACATACCCTATTCCTTCACTCTAATTCCATCTAGCTCCTCTATCACTACGTGACTGCCTTTGGGTCCCACAGGACATTAATTGTTGACCCATATTACCATAGGCTCAACACTGTCATAGAGGTCATAAATATTTTTTCATTAGGTGTAACATCCTACCACACTTGTGGGGAATCACAAGGGTAAGATCCATTGTAATGGATCCCATGATTGGACTGTCTATATCAAATTACACTGGAAGAAATATTCATAACGTTTCATCCTACAATCTAAGGTTTCACCACTATATTTTCTAACATGATTCTCCATCCTAACACTGGAAATCGACTTTATGTTACCCTCACAAATGAGCGCTTGATTTAACCACTTCTATAAAATTATTCAGTCAGAAAATCTTCACCTGATAATTTATATCACATTTAACTCTATCATGAAATCATCTTGATGATGTAGCCTCACCTGATTCCAATGATGGATAAAAACAATGTATGTTTATAAAGCATCCATCATAGTCCATCACAGATAGATTCCCCTAAGTACGCCTCACGAACTCAGGAACATTATCCTTTGTGAGTGTCTTTGGAAAAAAGTGATCAAAGAACTTCTCTTCAAAATCATTTTATTCAATAGATTCCAACATCCCATCCCATGTATGGATGTCCCACCAATGTTTCTCTAGTCCTAACAACTTGTAATATTCTATCTTGACACTCTTATGAATAGGTGTCTTCAATTTTTCAAGGATAGTCTTGATCAAATCAACAAAAGCACTAATACATCCTCTCCACCTTCTCTAGTAAATGTTAGAGGGAGGTGAAATTGAAACTCTTTATTCAGATAAGAAATTCTTTTAAAAACCTTCTCTTGGCCTCTATCCATGAATAGCATGGAGCAAGGGAAGTTCTCTCAAAACAGTTCCATGATTCCTTTACAGGCACTATCGGTGCTTCAATTTCAACTACTGGAAGACTTTTCCAAGCCATGCCCCCGATCTCCCTCTCAACAAGCATCGAGGAGGCATATTTCTATGTGTCCAAGCATGCAGCTTAAGGAATAGTTAAAAATCATTACAGAGTTACTCAACATTAAAATATTAAAATCATTTCATCATTTTACAATCATTTGCCTAAATTTCAATTTAGTCGCCATTTTTATTTCAATTTAATAGGAAAAGAAAATAGTTCTAGGTCAACACTTACCCATCCCCTATTTTCTCATATGTTTCAAAAATGATGGGTGTTAGAATTATCCTAAGTTCCTAGAATAATGCATGAAGACTCAACACTATGTCCATTTTGGGACAGAAATAAATACTCAAGGAATTCTAGAAATAATAATCACATAATACAACAATCATGTCACCCATGGTTAAATAATATTCAACTATAACAACAAACATCAATAACAACAATCCCACCCTGAGTACTTTTTTCCCCCTCATACATTGGTTTTAAACTCCCATACACGATCTCATTACTAATCCCTGACTTTCTTAATCCCTTGTTTACCATTCCCCAAATAATAAGACAATATAAGAAGAATAAAAACCTCTCTAATTCCACTTTGAAACATCATGACTCAGGTTCTCTGAAACAGTGTCCCGAGCCGGTTCGCTACATGACTTTAGGCGTGCCTCCCCATATACCAAAGTATACCGACTTATAGCGATGGTCTGGTAAGTCATATTTGGGAAGACAATACCCTTTTTATCATGTAAAAACTCCAATGGATGTAAACCAGTAATACTAGAATCAAATATAAGTTTACAAATATCACAATAATAACCAATACAAGGGAAAAAAAACTCTAATGAAAATTGTAGTACCCCCGGTTTTGGGTACATAACCCTTTTATCATGTTTTTTTAAATGGTGTGTATTTGATTGGGTTTCCATAAAATAGGGAGTTTAAATAAAATATATTTTTTCCATAAAATAGTGAGTTTCCATAAAATATAGAGTTTCCATAATATAGAGTTTTTTAATAAAGTTGGATGTTTCTATAAAGTGGGGTGTTTCCATAATAAAACGTGTTTCCATAAAAATGGTAAATTTGAAGTATGGGAGTTTATGGAGGTTTTATAACGAGTTTTAGGACCAAAATTAATGTGACATGATCTAGACATGGTTGACCCAAACCGTTTGGCCAAACTATACGCAAAGGTCAAATATAGATCCGATTATCTAGGAGCTTTCTATTTTTTTCTATATATTTTTTTTGATTCAAAACGCCCCTATTTAGATATTTATCTCTTAATAAGGATAGATAATCCTTCCCACACAAGTTATAACCAAACTAAAGCCTTCAAATGGTGATTTCAAGCCTGATTCTTTGGGTAAGTACCAATCTTCTTTGATCTTTTCCATTTTCTTCAAACCCCACCTTCTCTCATTCTCGTTTTCTTTGATCTTCAACTCCTATGGGTAGATGAATGTTTTTTAACATCTATAAAATATAAATATGGTTTTTTCATGATATAGTAAGTGATCGATGCTTCATTCATGGAATCATGATCTGTTTCTGGAGGTATATCACCATTCATTCTTAATTTTCAAATTTTCTTTGAACTACTTAGATCTACATATCTGATCTCCATTAATCTTTATATGAGCACCTATTTTGGGTATATATATTTTATTGGATTCCATATAATTCAATGATGATTTTTGATCTTTCAAGTATAATATAACTAATGTCATTCTTGGATAATCAACCCGCCGCCTTGTGCATTCTTCATCCATTGTCGAGTTTCGTTAAAACCATCGAGCTAGGAGGCTTCTCCCCCGACTATTCTTTCTATAATTGATTGGGTTAGTATAAAATTGGTTATTTAATGGTATTTATAGTTAAAACCATGGAAAAATTATATTTAGTAATTATTTATTGTTTTAGTTAAATTCTGATATCATGGTAAATTATTCTGCAATGTGATTTAGCCTCTTCAATTTAAAATAAGGAATTTAAATTATTGATTTGATGGAATTGTTAAATGGTATGATGAAAATTTGTTTTCCAACAAAAAGTTTTTTTATTGAAATGGTTTGGTATTTAAATGACCTTTATGTAATTGGGTTTCAATTAAAATGGTGTTTTTATTGAAATGGTGTTTTGGCATGATCGTTGGGAATATTGGTTTGTGAGTTCATATAACATTTCTGTGAGTTGGTTGAAATATGAATATGTTCATAGTTCCAAAGGGTAAATGAAACACTATATATAATTTTCATATTTAATATATAATTCTTGGTTGAAATATGACCTTGTGCTCATTTCCAAATGGTTAAAGGCACAGGGGAATCAATTACCTTGTGAGGACTTGGTAGATCGACGAGAAACCACTCATGGGTATGGAACTGTCATATCATAGAATTAATTGTAGGTTTTATGGGATTGTGGAAGGGTTGGGTATGAAAAAATGGATATTGTGAAATATTTTTAAAGCTGGTTTATTTATTTTTCACAAAAAATATCTGGCGGGGAAAATTGGTTTCAATTGCACTTGTATGCATTTGGTAATGAATGGTTTTGGAAACTTGTTTATATTTAGTTATAATATGTTTCTGAAAATTTTATATATATATATATAAAATTAATATAATTTTTTCTAACTCTTCTATCCTAGAGGTGTGAGTTGAGTTGTCTTTGGAGAAAACCTACTGATTTTTATACTCAACCTTGCTTTGGCACATTGGATCTTTTGCTGATGCAATTTTTTGGGATAATGAATAAGGTAACATTTCCCAAGATTTTATCACTACCTAGTTATGTTTGGTATTTTTGTAGATTGTGAAGATTGTGAATATTGGAGCATGGATTATTGTGTTCTTTTTAGATTCTTGTGTCTTTTATCTACTATGTACATTGATACTTCATTATTATTCAACTTTTACATACTTTGATGTGGTTTTGAGATACACTGAGTTATTGAGTTATCTTTCATTTTTGAATGCATTATATAATGAATGTTTGGTTATGGTTGGTTGATTTATTGGTTTATTTCATAAAGGGTAAATCATCCACTATTTTTATTTGAAGCCTTTCGGAATTTATTGACATCCTTTGGTATCTTGGAGATGTAAAATAAGGCCATCTAATGACTCTTAGTACTCTCAAGCCAATGAGAATTGGTGGGTAATTAAAAATGGTATCAACTTGTTCGGTCCTAGCATAAAAAATTATTCATTGATGTTCCTAGTTTTGGAGATGAAATTCTTTTTTTTTCTATTCCATGGGTGGGAATCATAGAAATGAGTAGGATTGTTAGATCGTGGAATGTATAGAATTAAAGGACGTAGATAACCCTTTTATGTTGATCTTCAAGTTACCAGGGAGTGGGTAATGTATTTGGAGACACTTCTATGATTTTGAAATATCATTTTCATGGTTTTAGCCCATGATATGAGCATAACATGAATTGTATAGGAATTAATTCCCACTAGAAGTGCATATATCATTTGAAGAATGATTCATGTTCTGAAAAAAGTGTTAATTTTTTTAAAAAGTATAGAATTGGTTTTCAAATGAATGATTTTGAAAGGTTGAATGCTTACCATATTTTGAAAATGGTTTATTTTTTAAAGGAGTGCGATGTGCTTTCAAAAAATGGTTCAAGATGGGAAAAATGATGTTTTGGAAAATAGTTTTGTGATAGTTGATGTGATATAATTTGAAATTCTAAGACAACAGCTTATAGAGAGTGAGATTGAAAAGGTTTGTTGTCAGTTTAGAAAATAGAACCGGGTAGGCATCCTCAATACCAACCTAAAGAAGCAGTGGAAAATGTGGTTTCACATGAACAACATATAAACTAAACGCTGGATCAGAGTATTATCTGAGATTTTCATGATAGGGAAATAGGGAACCAGAGGAATGAGCCATGGTATGTGGATTACACCATGCAACTCATGAAATAGAATCCACCTAACTTCTAGGGTGATTCCGAACCTGAGAAGGAGATGGTGTGGTTATGTAAGATGAATCATATCATTTACATCATTATAACTCTAAAATAGATAAAGATAAAATTGGTGATTTATATGCTAGAGGATCTTGCACATCAATTGAGGGATTTAGTGGTGCATGCAAAATTAAATGTAATTATTACATGGGAGGATTTTGAGTAATTATTCAAAAAATAATTTTAACCTCACTTGTCCAATATCCATAAAACGATGGACTTCTTCATCCTGAAACAATAGAGTTTATCTGTCATAGAATATGTGGCTATGTTCATGATCTTTCTGATATTTTTAGTAAATGGTACGACAAGTGCAACTTTGAAGTCACACATCTTCGAATCAGGGATACGACTGGAGATTCGATCGAAGGCTGAAGTTCATTTTATTATAGATTATACAGAGATGGTGAACAGAGTGACTATAGCTGAATGATATATATTGGGATCTATTGGAGGAAGCATGATGATACCTATAAGAAATAGTGGGAACACAACCATTCGAAACAATTGAAAAAGGTAAACATATTTCCAAGGTGAATGTTGAAATCAAAACTAGATAACTGGATCAGTATACCTTCCTGCACAAACCCCTTGAAAAGTAGGTTGTTTTCAATGTCGTTCTTTTGACCTTATAAAGCGATATTGTATGTCACAACCTATATCATGTAATAATTGAAACAAAATGGGGCATCTTTAGTGTTATTTTTGCAGTTCTACAAGTTCTAGTGCTAGGGAAACATCTCAAGTGCCACAAGCATCGTATGCTTTGATATAGAGAGGAAAGAAGAATTCGTCTTGTCAGTAGAGAAGTGCTATACATGATGATTCTATAAATACCATGACTCCTCAACCATGGAATCCTCATAAAGGAATCAAGGAGAAAATTGTAGGGATGATGTAATTTTATGTAGCTGATAAGATGTTTGTTGACGATCAGGCTGGACAAAATATGCTAAGAGGTGTGATTCTTTTGAATTATACATTTGGGAAGGTGTTTTTTGATATTGGTTCATCACATTACTTAATTTCTTTTTTTGATATTGACTTTCTATGTTCAAAACATGAAATGATGACTTTTGTTTTGTAACTACAAAATAATCTTGATGAAAGAGAATGTCAAGACTTTGGGTGTAGAGCATTTGATATTACTGTTGATGGAGTTGAGCTAAAATGTGACTTATTGATGTTGGGGATGGATGTATATGACATAATCCTAGGAATAAATTGAATGAAAACATTCAAAGATCAAATCGACTTTTATTGTAGAATAGCTAGATTCATGACTGAGGACGACATGCAACATATCTTTAGAAAAGAGAGGATTGTAATGAATGGTTCAAAGAGATTGTTAGCACCAATAGTATGAATGATCTGTTATTAGTAGAAATCATTGACTTTGGCATCAATGTAAGAGATTTACAAAAATTGTTTTCCATCTATTTTGGATCAATTTATTGATGTCTTTCCCAAAAACATCTTAGGGTTACAACCTGAATGGAATGTTGAGTTTATGATTGATCTCCTTTCAGGGACAAGTCCTATTTCCCTTCTGCCATATAAGAAGGTATCAATAGAGTTTCAAGAATTGATATTACAATTAGAGGAGCTAGAAATCCAGGGTTTCATATGACCAAGTACATCTCTATAGGAAGCACTAGTTTAGTTCATGAAGAATGCATATGAAACTTTTCGGCCATGTGTTGATTATCATAAGCATAAACTAGTTACAATAATGAATAGATATCCACTCACACACATTTATTATATGTTCGATCAATTAAGGGGAGCTCATTGGTTCACCAGGATTTACTTGCGGTCAGGATATATCCAATTCTGAGTTTGGAAAGAGGATATTCAAGAGACAATGTTTTTATGTAGATTTGACCACTATGAATATGTAGTTATGCCTTTCGGTCTAATGAATGCACTATTGGAATTTATGGAATTGTTGAATCAGATATTTCAAAAATATCTAGATTAATTTGTTTTACTGTTTCTGGATGACATTTTTGGTCTATTCAAAGACAAGGTCTGACCATGAGGAGCACTTGGAATCTTTTTTAAAAATCACGAGAGATCACTACTTGTATGCCAAAATATCAAATTGTGATTTTTTTAAATAGGAAGTATGTTTTCTTGGACATGTCAATTATAAAAATGGAATTTCTGTGGATCTCAAAATGATAGAATTGTTATTCTTGTTGCAGCCAGTAAAGAATGTATTTGAGATATAATGTTTTATTGGTCTAGCTGGTTACTACAGTCGATTTGCGCATGATTTCTCACGAATAGCTTCACCAATGACAGATCTGAAAAAAATAAGTCTCCATTCCAATGGATAGTGTAATGTTATATGTCTTTTTAGGAACTGAATGTTCAACTTACATAAACACCTATATTGATCATTCCCAAATCAGGGCCAGGGTATGTTGTGTATTATGATTCTTTAGGATTAGGGTTGGGATGTGTTCTCATGCAAATAGATCATGTGGTTTGTTATGGTTCATGGATGTTTAGGGTTCATGATAAGAATTACCCAAAATACGATTTTGGGTTATCTAAAGTTGTCCGTGATATGATAACATAGAGGCAGTATCTTTTTGGTGAGACATTTAATGAGTTTATAGATCAAAAAATCTTGAAACACATTTTCTCAGAGAAATATTTGAATCATAGGAAAATGGGATGGATGTATTATCTTAAATGGTTGAATTTGACATTATGTACAATCCAGGGAAAATAAATTCATTGGCATATTTATTGAGTAGAATGACATATGCTCAGTTGGCGAAAGAAGCATCAGATGAATGTTAGTTGATGTATGTCTTAGCCGACGTGCATGTAGAAGGTGAAGACTGAGGTGGTGTTGTGGTTTTATTTTCACCTAAACATGTTCCTGATTTAGTGAAAATGGTCAAAGATGAATAGACATCTGATATAGAATGTCTGGTTGTGAGTTCAAAACTCAATGGTGGGGAGAACATTAAGGGATAGAAACATGGTGGGGGTTCGGTTTTTTGTTTCAGAGAATAGATGGTTGTACCTATGTCTTTTCAGGAACAACTCCTTCATGATTTTCAACATTATATATGGGTTGTACATCCATGTACATAGAAGATTTATAAGGCATTGAAGGTATATTTTTGGGGGAGTGTCATGAAAATTAAGGTGGTTGAGTTCGTCTCGTGATACTTAAATTGTTAGTAGGTTAAAGCAGGACATTAGAGACCTCATAGTATGTTACAATATTTTCCCATATCAGCATGGAAATGAGATCAAATAGCAATGGATTTTGTTACCGGTATTCCAAGAATATTCCATAAACATGAATCCATTTGGGTGATAGTGGATCGTCTAACAATGTCAGCCCATTTCATCAATATTCATGAAACTCATTTAGTGGATGATCTTTCAAAAATGTATCACCATGATCATGACAATGATATTAGATGAGATCATGTTGACCTAGTACCAAAAGCATCATTAGTATATATCCTAGTGTGGATCATTGATAGAAAATAGAATGTATTGTGTGGGAAAATCATCAGCCTAGTGTAGGTTTTATGGAATCCTAGTAAGATTTAGAAAGAGATTTTGGAACGTGAGATGGAAACGAAAGAGAAATGGATGAAACTCTTTTTGGGTAGTGATAGTTTTCTACTTTCTGAGGACAGAATGACCAATTATAGAGATAATTTAGTACCCTTGGATTGGGGAATATAACGCTTTCCTCATATTTTTTAAATGGTGTGTATTTTAATGGAATTCCATAAAATATGAGGTTTCCAGTAAGTATTGAGTTTCCATAATATATAGAGTTTCCATAAAATAGAGAGCATCGAAAATATATAGTGTTTTTACAATGTGGGCTGTCTCCATAAAGTGGGGTGTTTCAATAAAAATGTGTTTCCAAAAAAAGGATAACTGTGATGTATAGGAGAGTCAGGGGTTTTTATAAAGAGTTTTGGGACAAAAAGGAAGATGGGATGATACATACATGGTTGGCCCAAACCGTGTGGTCAAATCATGCACAGAGGTCAAACATAGATCCTATTTTCTAGGAGATTACTCATTATTTCTCAATATATTATTTTTTCAATTCAAAACTCCCCTATTTAGAGATTTATCTCCCTAGAAGTCAGGATAACCCTTCCCACATGAGTTTGAACCAACCTAGAGCCTTTCCTTTGATATTTCAACCCCGATTCTTGGGGTATGTTCCAATCTTCTTGGTTCTTTTCCATTTTCTGCAAACTCCACATTCTATCCTTATTTTATTTATTATATATAAACCTTTTGGGGATATTTATATGTTTTTTAAGATCATTAAAGGTTAAATATGTTTTTTTTTCATGATAGAGGTAGAGATATATGCTGCTTTCTTTGAATCGTGGTCTGATTCTTGAGATCTATCCCCATTCATTCCATATTTTCCCATTTTTCTAATCATCATAGATTGACATCTCCAATCTACATTATTTCTTAGATATTCACTTATTTTGGTTATATCTATGATTTTTGATTCCATGTAATTCATTGTTGAGTTTTGATCTTTCTTAGATAAGATAACGAAAGCCGTTCTTGGAGAATCGACCCACCTTCTTGTGCATTTTTCATCTTTTTTCTAGTTTCCTCAAAACCATCAAGGTAGGAGGATTCTCTATCAAATAATATTATTATAATTGATTTTCATTGTTTTAAATTGGTTTATTATAATGGTATTTCTTGGTAAAATCTTAGGATAAATCTTATTTAGTTTTGATTTATGGTATTAGTGAAACTGTGGAATCATGGTTAATTGATGTGCAAAGTGATTTAGCCTATTGAAATTAAAATAACTATTATTAAATTTTTTATTTTATAAAATTGTTAAATTGTATGATGAAAAAAAATTCAACAAAAATGGTCTTTTATTGAAATTATTTGGTATTGATCTGACCTTGATTGAATTTTGTTTGAATAAAAAGGGAGTTTTAATTGAAAAGGTGTTTGGAATGATTCTTCGGAATATTGGTGTGTGAGTTCTTATTTCATTTCTAGTTTTTTGATGAAATATGGCCTTGTTCTCAGTACCAATGGTTAAATGGCACATTGAATATAAATTACATATTGCATATACGGGTATTGGGTGATTTATGACCTTGTTCTCGGTGTCAAAGGGTTAAGGGCACACGGGAAACAATTACCTCGTGATGACTTGGTATATTGATGAGAAATTGCTCATTAGTGTGGAATTGTCATAACGTAGCATTCATGGTTGGTTTCATGGGACAGTATAAGGGTTGGTCACGAAAAAAAGGGATATTGTGAAATGGTTTTATAGCTTTTTTAGTTATTTTTTAGAAAAAATATCTTACTGAGAAAATTTATTTTAGTTTCACATGTATGCATTTAGTAATGAATTGTTTTAGAAACTTGTTTATATTTTGTTATAAAAACATTTTGAGAAATTTTTCTAAATAAACTATTTTATATACTTGTTTCTAACTCTTTTATCCTAGTGGTGTGAGTAGGGATGTCACTGTGTAAAACATACAGAGTTATATACTCAACCTTACTTAGGCACTTTGGTGCTTTTGAAGATTCCATCTTCTAGGACAAAGGAAAAGGCAATGTTTACCATGTTTTTAGCACTACCTCATGATTTTTGGGATGTTTGGAGATTATGGATCTTGGGGCTTGTGGAGCATGAAGGCTTGTGGTATTTTGAGAGTCTTGTGTCGTTTATATGCTGTGTACTTTGATACTTGGTTATTCTTCCTCTGTTACATACATTAATGTGGTTTTGAGATTTATGAAGTTGTTGAGTAATATTTCATTTTTTCATGCATCATATAGTAAATGTTTTGTAAGGGTTGGTTGGTGTATTGGTTTATTTCATAAATTGTAAATCATATCCCACTTGTATTGAAAACCCTTTGGTATTTATTTATATCAATTTTCATATTGGGGATGTCGCTTAAGGCCAAGTAATGACTCTTTGTACACTCAAGATAATGATAATTGGTGGGTAATTACAAAAAGAAATCATGTATTGTGTATATATATATATCAAGTGTCAAAAAAACATATCTCAAAGATAAGGCGCATGTGACTGCCGAGCCAGTCCTAACCACATTTGGATCGCTCAACAAAGCTATATCCCTGATCAGTAATCTAAACCAGGTCCCATGGCCATAACGAATACTACAACATCAATGTCTATTTATGTATTGTTCATATAGCTTGAATCAGATGTTAATATGACTCAGTAGGCCACCTCCAACGATGTCTAAAATAAATCCAATCAACAACAAGTGTACCAAGTGGTATAAAGAATATAATTTCAATGAATAATTTAATAGTAATGAAATTATTAATTAATCTTTATTAACCACCTAGATTATACAATTCTCATTTTTTCACACATTCGATTCAAAATTTTCAAGTTGGATTAATCCATTGTGTAGAACACCATGTCTGACACTCAAAAACTTATCATTTAGGAATGATAAGTATAAATCTCCAATTCCAGTTTATTATTATTTATCAATAGTATATAATTCCATGTCTAGAACCCCAAATCTCAACAATACAGATAGATCTATCAGTGGCTTATAATTCCTTGTTTTACACCCAAAATCCTATTAGCGAAGAACTCGATGTCTGACACCCAAAATCTAATCCATTTATTTATAAATTTTTTAATCAAGACCGTTAACTAATTCAATAAATAATTAATAACATGAATTTAATTTTAATTTATTGTAAAATTAATTACCCCATAAAAACAAAATAATTAATAATTAATTAACTAAATAATTATTCTATATCACAAAAAAGTAAACTAGATAATTAATTCATCATTTACATTATCCCAATTTCTCCATCATTTAAATTGATAATTAATTTACGAATTAATTGTCCATACTTCTCATTATAACACACAACTCCACAGACATAATTAATTCCTCCATTTAATTTCCTTATTCCACAAACCTTAAATTCAATAATCTCACAACATTCATAATTAATTAATTTACCAAATCAATTAATTTAATAGGCGGTCTAAATTTCTAAACAAAACAGGGAACCCAACAGCTTTCATATAAAATAACAAACCATAGAAATGGGATTTATAAATTAAACCGCCTACCATATTCCAAAGATTGTTACGATGTCAAAATCGAGGTGTGGAATGGTACGGTTTGAGCTGGAAAAAGAAACAAATGAACATTCAAAAAATGAATATTATCCATAGATAAATATATTATGATAATATAATATATAATTATCATGTAATATTCCATATTATTTCTTTATAATAATATCATAAATTATTACACAAATATGGAAAAATGATAATTTTTAAAATATTATATTATCAAATCATGCTTTGATAAATTAGTTTAAAAATATATATGAAATTATCATTTTTTAAATAAATTTTCATTTATAAAACAATCCTCAGTTTTTCTTTTCCCCAACTAGATTTTTTTGAAAATATAAATTTAAAGGGAGTTGAAAGAGGGATAATAAAGGAAATTATGTTTTTAAAATAAAATAACATGGTTTTGCACACCAGGTTGATGCACACAAGGAAATGGCACCCCTGTGGAGGTTGCACAAAGGGTCTTCAGAAGAAAGAAGAGGATTCTTTCTTACACAAAGCACAAGTAGAATAATTCAAACATGACCCGATCTAACCCGTAACTCAGAAAAAGTGTCATTTAATGAAGGGATATAGAAATATTCAAATTCATGAAAACCCCCAATTTAAAGCTCATCATTTGATGTATATTTAACTCTTTTTTTTTGCGGAGTGATTTATTTCACCCCTAAAAGACATTATAAAATTTATTATGGTTAAAACGATCCATAAATGAAGATTCTAGAAAAAAGAGGATAATGTTATGAATGATAATCCTTTTTCAAATGATATATTAATGGATTTTGAAATGAAATTGTCAATAAAAGATATGATAAAATAATATTTTCATAATTATAATTTTTTTCATCTTTTTTAAATAATATATAATATAATTATAAAGAAATACTATGGATTCATTACATATTAATTATATATGATATTATCATAATGTATTTATCAGTGGATAACATGTGTTTTTTATGGTATTCACCCATTCATCTGTTCCACATTAACCAAACATCAATATTCACAATCTTTTTCAATATTGATCCCATTGATGAGACGTTAGTGGAATTGGATTCTTATAGATACGAGGATAATTCATATCAATTTTTTTAAATAAAATAAACTATTTTGAGAAGATTTTTATTAAAGTTGATAATTTTTTATTTAATTTCTCATTTTATAGTTGTTTGAAAAACTCGCCATCATCAATGGTGAATTCATGTGGCATGTTCATAATATTTGAGGTAGGTGGTATGATATACAATCCCATAGTATCATATTTTTATTAGTATGAAATTGTAAGAAAATCATGGATTATTAATAATTGATTTTTGATTTTATATTTAATTAATGAATTAGGTAAATTAAATAATTTGTGTGATTATGAAATTGGTAATAGAATTGGTTGGATTAAATAATTATTTGATAAAATAATTATTAGGATTTTGTGATGATGGATTTAGTTAATTAATTTTTGAATTAATTAACGATAAGGATGTGATTAAGTAATTTTGTTGTTTTGAATAATGAGTTTTTACACTAATTAATGGACTTGATTATTTAATTATTGAATTAATTAATGGATGGGATTTTAGGTGTAAGACATGACATTATTCACCAATGATATTATGTCTTAGACATGTAGTTATTCATCAATAGTATAAATATTTGAATGTGATTTTTGGTGTTAGACATGATGTTCTTTACTTATTAGTTTCGGTTTTAGACATGGAATTCTACACCAATAGTATAAATATATGAACACGATTTTAGATGTTAGACATGGAATTCATCACCAATGAGATTATTTGTTATACATGGAGATCAACAACATTAGAATAAATATATGAATGAGATTTTGGTTGTTATACATGTGATTCTTCAACAAAAATATTAGGTGATAGACAAGGCATTCTACACCAACAATATAAATATGAATTACTTTTTAATTGAATAAGAGATATGTATTAAACCCCAGTCTATGTAGTTGAATAAAGAATAATAAATAATATGATAAACAATTTATTTATACAATATATATATATATATAATGTTCCTATTTAGACAGTTATTCTGGAAATGAGCTGAAGCATGTAATGTCGACATGTGTACCTTAGGATCCTGGATGGGTAATTGGTTATTTATTAAAATATTTTATTACTTTAATATAACTGTACACTATATAAATTATATTTCGTTATCTCGATTGAGCATGAAATCGGTGGTTATGGCCTAATGTGATTTATTCCTCAAACTATATTCGGGCCACTATTTCACTACGGTGCCCTGAGTATACTCTATTTGTTTGAAGGACCTTGGTCCTTTCTTGTTGTTGTTTACTTGTACCTAGGAATTTTGAGAAAATGATTTAGCAGAAGCTCTAATGATCATAGAGATCACCCATGGGGATCTACGTATTTTATTCTTTTCTATACTGAGATGTTGACCATGCTATTTTTTATACTGCATTCATATGTGTTTTAATATGACATGTATGCATTTTACAAATTGGTGTTGTCCATTTTCAATATTCATTTGATTATTGCCTTATATGTGGTTCTATTGTTATCTGATTTTACGATATGTTACCATGTTTTACTTTGAATATGTGATTATAGTCTCCCCACTGACTTTCCTTAGACCCTCGCTTCTTGTCAGTAGCCTCTGGCGTATGGGGAGGCTTAGTTGAGGTCATTTGGGGACTGGTTCGTCGATCGGTTCGATGGTAAACTGGGTCGTGACATTACTGGTTCTCACCTAACATAAATTTGGTTCTTTTTATAAAAAATATTAATATAATTTTCAAAATAACTATGATGAAAATCCTTGAAATGAGGTTAATCATTAGATAGTCTTTTAATAAACTTCAATGCAACCTCAATACTTAAAATAAAACATCTATTTTATTTCTTCATGGGTTCTTCATGGGTCTATGGTTTAAATAAGGTCATATGTTGTCATTATACAGTCAAATATAACATAATGGGTTGCAGATAAAGTTCAAATAATCACAAGTGTATCCCCCAAGAGTGTCAAACTAGGTGCACAGTGAGGCCCATTATCATGTACAAGGTTTTACTCGAGTCAGGCTCTAATAGCCTTTTCAGATTTGATACTCCTAGGTACATCTATGTCAAACCCACATCCACTTATATTATCAAAACAAGGATCTATTTCTAGTGAAAACACATCATATCTATCTAAATAAATGAATAGGATGTTCATATATAGTTATCTTTAAATTCTATCATTGTTTTATTTTCTTCCATATATATTTTCCTAAATCTAGTTCCCATTGTTTCTATGAAACTTGCTCTCATACCCACTACAGTGACCCCAACCCTAGTAGCTCATATATGATGTTGTTTTACCATTCCAATTTTTTAAGATACAAGTAAATCATTTCCCAACTAATAAAATAGTCTAGTAGTCTTTCTAATCTACATACATACATGTATCTGGTTTTATAAATGAATACACAAATTATGACATAATATTTTTTGAGGATAATAACATCATTTCATATAGAATAATCTTTTATATCATTATTAGAACATTTCCGAGGATAATGGGGAGATGAATAATAATAAAGGGGAGATCAAATAACTATTGAGGTTAATTATAGAGGAAAAAATACTTAATCAACTACTATAGTCATTATGGGAATGTCAATTTCTGAACATAAATTACATGTAAACAAAAAAATGAAAATGAATTGTGTAAACAATATGAAATGATAAATATCTATAAACACATGACATTTATTTAATAAAATGACAATAAAATGCATCTATATACATTTTAATTTTAAAAATGTCATGGATAATACAAATTGAATCAAAACAAATGAGATTCTTCATTATTTTATGTCATGTTTTCTATGCACTTTATACCTTTACCGTCAAGACATAATATTAAAGAAATTATCATATGTGGGTAGATAAACATCTAGTATTCTTGGAAATAAACTTTAATGGTTTATCACAAAATTATTTTAACTCATGGGATTAAAAATTCATCAAGGGGATTACATTAAACGATTACCAAACTATTTTTTCATGAAAAAATACTTCCTCATATATCGAATAATCGATTTAATTATTGAAAAATGTTCCTTATAAAATATTGACATTGAATAATTGATACTGATTTTTTCATATTTACCCTAGAAAATATAATAATTATTAGTTAAAACAACTTATTTAAAAAAAAATTATAGATTTGGTGATAACAATATCCATGATAATTGATATGGATATTTATTATAAATTCAATGGTCATTGATCAAAGGAAATTGAATATTTCAAGGGGAATAAAAGGATCCATGGTTGGGAATAAAAATAATATACATTGTAAGAAAATCATTAAACTAATAATTGAAAATAAAATATTATATCGACACAACATATCCCAAATGGGTGTTAAGATAATGGGTTGTTGTCATTGAGGAATGAAATACTATTAAATAATCATTTAAAAACATTTTGAAGAAAATATAATCTTTATTGGTTTTTTTGTACATAATTTCATTGAAAATCACATTTGAAAACATTTTCATTAAAAATATACATTTAAATATGAAAAGGTACCCTCAAATAAATGATGACAGATAACAATGTACATATTGTACAAGGTAAAAAGAACCCTCTTTTTCTTGTTAAAGTTGTCCAAAATGTTCATTGATAAAAAAGTAAAAAGAAGTTTCCCCAGAAAATATTTTTAAAATAAAATAATTTTAAATATTTCATTAATAAATAATTTTTTAAAGTGCAAATACATTCTTGATTTTTTTTTTGAAAATATGGTTTTTATAATGAAAATATGTTCTTCATCTAAAGAGAGAAATAAATATTAGTTTACTTAAAAAAAATTCTAAAATATTTCGAGTACCAAATATTGGAAAAATATTACATTTATATGAAAAAATTAACTAACAAAATGGTGAGTAAAAAATAAAATGGATTATTTGAATAACATTCAAATAAATTCTTTTAATACAAATTCATGAATAAAAAATCTCAATTAGAATGAAATTGTGAAATAAAACATTTAAATGGTCATAACATTGATGAGAGAATTATTCAATTAATTGATTATATGTATCAAATGTAAATACAAAAAAAAAGATTAAATATATCAATATATAGAAAATTTTATTATAATAATAATCATTCAATATAAATGATAATGAGGAAGTAATATAAACCAATTAAAAATGAATTGATTTATGAACTTTTATTACAACTTGGTAATTTTAAGTTCAAATACCCTTAGAATAAATATTTGAAATTGAATATCAAAACACAATGAAAAATGAATTATTCAAGATATTACAATTAAATGTCTAATAAACTACATCATATATTAGAAATTAGGGGCATAATAATAATGTACACCTCAAAGAATGGATGTTGAGACAAAGTCTGTTACTACATGGAAAATTATGAATTATAACCCCATGAAATAAATAATCTCAAAATATCATGATGTTAAATTTCATCATGATATAAAATATAATAGGAGAATTATGTACACCACACAAAACTATTAATTGGTGAAAATGGTAAATGTTTCATTGAAAGGAATGTTAGATAAGAATCCATTACCCTGTGTTTCTTTTCATGTTACCCTCATTTAACAAACAATATATTATTTTTAAAAATTTCATTAACTTATAAATGAACCATAATTATATTTATAATTTCATATATAATCTTTTTATAATATATCATTACCATTTGTTAAAAATATTTCATTATTTTCACTATTTTTGGTGTAAATATCCTTGTTGTTCAAGTGTGTTTTGACTTGGTATGTGGTGTTCCTATTAATTATATAATTAGTTCATCATATGTAGAATAAAAATAAGGAATTATATATACTATATATTTAGGATATATGAATTTATTATAATACATTATATATGTATATTGCATGTAAAATGTACCGTTCATGTAGTAGGTAGCCCGTACGTACACATGAACACTACTTACATTTTATTTGTTGCAGTTAAAAGATTGAAAAGTAAATGATATATATCTATATAAAAATTATAATTCAACTATCATGTTTAGGAAATATTTGACACAAATTATTATTATTAAAATCTTTTATACATTCCAGGTATATCATGAATGAATCACATTGCTTTGAGGAGGTGGTAGTCCACACTTCCACGAATAATGTTATCGTATTCACACAAAATGGAAATAATGACTGTATGTGTTATAAAAAAATTACAGATGCATAAATAAAACATAAAAATCATTAATATAATATATAAAATATGTAACCATCATTATTCAAACATTTAATGTGGTAAATAAATTAAAAAATGACATCTCATTGTGAGGTTGTATTCCACTGTACACAAAGACGATGATTATGTATCCCATTTGATGGATGAGTGTTAAAGTGTAGGTTAAAATCATATCATAAAAAAATTATTATATTTAATATTATGAGTTTATTATATAATAATTTAAAAATAATAATTTAATTGGTTTTTATAGAACTAAAACGAAGGTTATTAATGAAAAATATTTCCTTGTTTTGGGATAACATTATTTGGTTTATACTAGAATCATTCCTATTATTTATCTCAATACAAAGTGTAGATTATATAATTAGGCGATGTTTTGAGGTATTATGTAAGAACCCAGTTCTTATTTTTGAGGTATGAGTTTCTTCTTTTCTATTTTCTTTAAGAGTTTTTCATTAAATAAGGAAAATGGGGAAAATCCAAAATTTAGGAATTACCGGCCATGTACTTTTCCACACGCCGTGTACTTTTGGCCATGTGGGATGAGTACACGGGGAGTGTGGCCATGTCGGTGATGAAGGGTGTAAAAGCCGACTACACACCGTGTCATGGTCCTTTACACGCCGTGTAGTCAGTCAGTAGGCGAATAATAAGGCGGTCTCTAGCTGTGTGATAGCACACGCTGTTTACTCATGAAGACACGTAGATTAGTCATGTCGGTAAGTGAACAGTTCCATGATGGCGGGAAGCCGCCAGAGGAACAGCTAAAAAAAGGGAAGTACACGCCGTGTACTTGGAAATACATGCTGTGTACTTTGTTTTTTTACTTAAAATGGGCAGTAGCCTCCCCTATTCATAGGCGAGGCTTAGAACCAGAGGAAGGAGCAGGAGAAGAGGCCGAAGTTTCGGAGATCTGCCGAGCACATGTCTGGATTCCGTTTTCTGCACCGTCTATCTCCCTAGAGCCACACGGGTATGTCCTCCGCTCTCATTAATCCATTCATACAAATTCTTTCTCGAGTGAAATTTATTAATTTTTGAACGTGGTTTCTTCTATGTCGGATCTACGTCGTACTTGGACGTTTCTGGTATTGACGTTCACATATATCGTTCGTTGGTGTTAAAGGTTGGTGTCTTGGTGTTTATTTTATATCTTTTGTGCGTTTTTGTGTGTTTTTGAGCTATGAACCCATATTTGGGGTGTCGTGTGGCTGAGGTTATGGCTATTTTTAGTACCTAGAATTGTATAGGTGATTAAATAAAGTTGTAAAACTGTAGATGGAGATCAGTGCTTGGATCCAGGACCACCCCGGGGTTGTGTTCCTCTGTTTAGCCATATGGCCAAGATACCCAAGGGTATGCCATTTTTATATTATTCATTATTTTGACTTGAGAGGAATTGAATGTGAATGTTTATTTACATGTTGGGCATGTATCGATTACTTGCGCCCGAGGGCAGTGTTTTACGTAGCCCGTGGGCATTGTTTTGCTTAGCCCGAGGGAAGTTGTTATCTTAGCCTGAGGGAAACTTCTTCCGTGCCTGTGGGAAATAGACTCGGTGCCTGAGGGTGACAATACGTACGCCTGAGGGAAAAATATGTTCTACCTGTGGGAAAGTACCTACGGGTTACGTTCCTGATTACCTAAGGGTAAGGGTTGAGTGTCTGTGGATACTGACTATTTACATAGAAATTCATTGTGGTGTTTTCATATATTAATTATATTAAATAAACAATTAAATGGAAATATAACTACTAAGTTAGTTACTTTTGAGTACTCTTTAGTTTATTGCATTTTACTATTGCACACTATTGTTTCATATTTTCAAACAATTTGGCACGAGCGTTTGGTGGGTGCCTACTGGGATTTATTTCTCACACCCTGTTTGGATGATGATTTTCAGCCAAAACAGATTATGTTTCTACAGGTGTAGATATGGGAAAGGGTCCTTATACAAGTACTTGATTACTGATGAGGTGTAGGGGATCATGGGACCAGGCTTAGGATCGCGTTGCTACCGACTGTTTCTTTTTGTTTTGTTGTACTCTGTAGTTGTATTGTATTGATTGTGTAACATGTTTTGGACACTTTAATAGAATTTAAGCATGTTGCATCATTATTTATATACTGGTTGGTTATATCTACTAGAGTTATTCATTTCAGTTATGTATGGTTATTCGCTTCCACTACTGTTGTATGTTTATTTTTTATTCAGCTGCGCTACACTTTGAAAAATGAGGGCATAGTTTCCCAACTATCAGACCTAGGCCCTCCCTGCTAGTCAGCACCCTCTGGTGTTTGGGAAAATGCGCTTGAGTTCATGTGGAGAACCGGGTTCGGGGCACCCGTTGAGTGGCACCCGAAACTGGGACGTTACAATGTGGTATCAAAGGCGGTTCTTTTCTTTGACATACTATTTGGAGCCTTAGTCAGGGATAAGACGAGAATAGTAGTTGGTAATAAGTTGTGGCTGGGCGTAGCTAACCCATGTACAGGGAAAAGCCAGTCTACCACATATTTTTGAAATTATTTTGATTTTTCAAATTTTACAGTTGATTTGATTTCCCCGTTGGGTGACACACTTGTGATTATTCCATTTATATTTTATCTATGGGTTATATTTAGTTGTTATCCAATGAGATAGGGTACTCTATCTCATGCATCATTTAGGTATATGCTATGAATAACATGCCATGCATGTAGAGACCCGTATCTTGACGTACATAGACATTACATTACTTTTGCGGAATACCTAGTACATAACAAAAAAATACACACACAAGGATCGTAATAGTTTAGTTTCTTTGGAATCTCGGAACGTAATCTTCTAATCGTGGTGAAAGATCTCCAATATCTTCCATAAAGATCTTCCCCTTTTTTACCTAAAACCTTTCCTTATATCTTGGGGAAAAGAAAACATAAAAGGGTGAGCTCAAATGCTCAGTAAGGGTAAAAAAAAGAAATATAAATCTCATCGTATACACAAGCACATAACTTTTGGAAATCTTAACCTGCAAAAGAGATCATAATTTCATAACATGGGATAAATCATGGCAGTGAAATGTAATCACAATAATCATAAATTAAAACATGAAACATTGTGTCATACACACATAATCATAGAGAATCATTTCTTGTTAGTCAAGACTCATTGCCAAGACTATCTTAGTGGACAAAGTCCCTTTCTGAATCGAGTCACCCTCATTTCAGTCCTGTTTCACTGAACCGGTATAACCTACCGTTGCAGCCATGTCTATCTCATGAGATATAAAATCTTTACCCAATGCATTGGAGTGAGATATAGGTCCCACCCATCTTATAATGAATACTTTATTATGTGTTCAACATAATCAAAAACCATACATCATAGCGTAACCCATGTAATAAAAATGGGATTCTTAAACAACATGACATCATAAAACAATTCATATAAGATAAAGAAAAAAATATATATTTCCATCACAACATAATCAAATCCATGCAATAATAGGGATAAAAACAGAACCCTATTATTATCTTATATGGAAAATAATTTTGATAAAATACTTGAACTCCATTCTTGAGGAAAATATCCTTTCTACTTCAAAAACACTTTTCCTTTCTTAACATGTCATAGAATTTTAAACTAAAAGAAGTTGATTAAAAATAAAATTGAATACTTTTAATGGAAACTTCTTGGAAATAATGTTTTAGAAATCCATTTATGCCGTATAAGTTAAAAAAAACATTCTTCGTACTTTTGTCGGAAAAGTCAAAAAGTACCTCGTACGAAAAACGACAAAAGATTCCTTTCATTTATTTTACTAAAAACTCTTCGAAGGGTAAAAATGGATTTAAACAATTTTAGGTGGATGGAAATAATATTACATATTTATGAAACATGGATGTGGATGATAAAATACACCCCAGTAAATACTTACGAATAAACAATCTCGGATAAAAATGAGATTGTGATATTTCCCTTACCTTAGGTCCAATTTGCTTAGTATGTGTCCGAACATCCTGTATAATGATTCAAATAATGTCATTGACTTATTACAGAATCATATTAATTGTTATGATATCATATATGGTTCACTTATGACTTTATATTACCCGTTCTTTTGTAAATTCCATGTTAAAGAAGCGTTTTGGGTAAAATCGTTTCATTTATCGTAGGTGTTTTGACTTGTTGTTATTGACATTATTATTACTTATATCATGATTTACTTACATCCAGAATATAAAATATGATTTATATATCATATATATTCAGTTTATATATATATATATAATAGATAGATAAATGAAATGAAAAACACCGTACATGGAGACGGTAGTCCGTACGTACGCATGAACGCTGTTTTCCTTTCCTTATTGTCTTGAATGGATGTAAGTAGATGACATACATATACATATATACATAAATCCAGTAGCTTTATATTGTCATATATTTCATTATTATTTCTTATATATACTTTGTAATAATTCTTAAATGGTTAACATGGAGAATGAATCTCATCACGTCGTGGAGACGGTAGTCCGTACGTAAGCACGAGCGATGATATCGTTCCCATGGTCGTGGAATTGTGTTGAAGTGTATGTATACTATTTCAGTATCAATATAACTTTATAATAATCATGTATAGTTACTCATTACATCATTATACCCATCCAATTAAGGTGGTGACGGAAAATAGATTACACCACGGCATGGAGACGGTATTCCGTACGTACGCACGCATAGTGATTTCCTTTCTCCGTAGTATGGATAGAAGGTTAATTAGAGTTGTTTCATATTTATAATAACATATCAGTATATAAGAAATACTGATGTTATTAATTTATCATGAAACAACTAAAGAAGAAGAATTTGAAGAAGAAAGAAATTGAAAAGATCGGTAATGGATATTACCTCTTCTTTGGAACACCTCTTTCAATCCTCTATTTAGGGAACTAAGATTGGTCTTTGAAGAAGAGAAGTAACTCTAGGATTATTCTAGGGAATTGGAGAAGGGATTTTGGCAGGGTTTGGCCGAGCTTTAGTGCTCAATGTTGTGTGAGGAAGAGAGGGAGGAGGTGCCCTTTTATAAGGGAGGAGAGGGGCACCTTAGGAATATCTCGAAATATTATTTTATATTAAAGTCAAAATCGGTTTATAATGGTTCCAAAGGGTCTTATTTAGAAGCTAATGTGGGGATGGGTCGAAATCATATCAACCAATAGGATTTAGAAAAGTTTAGTTTATTATTTTAACCTTATCAATTAGATTTAACTTTAAGTTAAATAATTTAACTTTTACCATGTCTTTTTGTTTTCTTACACTATATGGTTAATACACTTACTATAACATGTCAAACTAACCAAAAATTGTTTATTATTAATATATATATCCTTATCTAAGTCATTTGGCCGAACCATAGATTTTTAGGAATAAAATAACAATTAATAATATAATATTTGATTTAAAAACTATTTTGTGTCAATTTTGACACTATTTGATATATGATTTTTGTGATAGTCATAACAGAATTATATGTTCGAACCAAGTTGATTAAATCAACACTAATATATCATATTATCCTATAAAATTAGTGTAATTCATAAAAAGTCTCAAATTACATTTATTTTGGTGTTTATAACATCAATTATGTCAATATTTCATTAATAAGTTAATTTCTGAATCATCTTTGTGTCATAAATAAATTAAATTATTTAATGTCTAAAAATTACAAATAAAATACCATTATGTAGGAAATCTTTTTATCTTTCTAATGAATATTTACAATCTAATTTATCTTATGTATATCCTTATATTAAAAATGTTTTAGTAAATAAACTTTGATTTTAACTCTTTTAACTCTTCTTTGAATTAAATAATAATAAATGTCCTAATCTAATCCAAGTGGGCCTAAATGATAATATTTTACACTTAAGGTTGTTTTTGGCCGATATAAACGTGTCCAATATTATTAGGACATGTGTTAGGGTAATAGTAATATCATATTTACCCTTAGTTTCCCTATTTACTATTAACCGCGGGAAAAAAAAGTAAAAAGTTACTATTCACCAAACAAATTTATTTTTATCTCATTGAACCACATTTTACTTTCTGATATCAACCGTGTCTGTCGGATTTTCGAAATTCCATTCACAGAAGCAGTAAAATTAAGTTTTATGCAAAATTCAGTTTTTATCCTACCATTTTGTAATTTTCACTATTCATCAAAATATGAAAGTTATCCGAAAAGTACCAAAATTTCACCTTAGGCTTAATTCGATACTCCGAATCCATAAATGAAGTCCATTTTGAAAAATAAAATTTACAAAATTTCAAAAAGTGGTTATTACTATTCACAACAGCTAGTTTTAATAATATCTTAATAGCATATCATTGATTAGCGAAACATGGTGTTGCGTACAACACACGCCATCGAGGAAGGTCGTGATTGCGTGTAATGCAAGGCAAGTCAAGGATGTGTGTTGTGCAAGCTCCTTTTGGTGTAGCGTACAACACAAGACATAAATAAAATTAAAAAGAATATTTTTCATAAAATCTCGGGCTGTTACATTCTACCCCCCTTAAAATGAATTTCTCCCTCGAAATTCGTCGGGGTTATAAATGGTTTAATATTGGAAAGATTCTTTAATAGAAACCCACATCGTAAAAAAAATACCAAAACCTGGGTATAAAAACTAAAGTATGAAATGTAACGATTACCCAAATAAACTAATCACTGGGTTTCCACAATGGTGAAAATATGGATATGGAAGAGAAATATAACCATCATGTTCTGATGGAGAGTGGTAGAGAATATGGCTATGGAAAAGACAGTAATCACAAATCCATAGATTTGTGATGATATAAGGTACCATCTGATTCATCAGGTACAATATCACTAGGACAACATTTTTGGTTTTCAAGATCATTTCCCTAAAGTTGAAATTTTTCATTAGAATAAATACTTACTTTATTTTGGTACAATCTCACTGTTGTTCGTGCCTAGAAAAATCTCCACTTCATCTCTTAAATAAATGAAGTTTAATTTGTTATTCGTGAAGTGTTAGCAGATCATGTGATAGAATGACGGGTCATTCCATCTGTCTCAAACAAAAGGTTGGAAAAAATTATATACATAAGTCGATCTATAGTGAGATTAATCATATATGGTTCCTAAAATGGACTTATACTTCATATATCATACCTCTTAATAAAATAAAACTAGTTTCTACTAAAAAGGGAGTTCATGTAGGCCAGTGGTAGGCGATAAAGGCCAGTCTCACTTCGGTTGTGGGTTCGATTCCCACAGCCTTGTCCGACGCGATGGGCTGTCTCCCATCCTGCAGGTTGTCCTTTTTCTAAAACTATATTACTATAACATCCCATCAATAATATCTAAAAAAAACTTCTATCCTTAAACAGTACTAACTTATTTCCAACATAATCCATTCTAATCTTTAGGCTTATCCATAATACTGCAGTAAACTCTCATAAAATAGTGAAAACGATTACCAGAGATTTAACACCATCGTCGATCCCCATATATCATAAGATATGTTTTGTTGGTCACATTCCAAACATTAAAAGTCCTTAATCATGTATTCTCTTGAATACCTTAGTGAAAACATGAATGCAGTTAAAAGTTAACACTTTCCACAAACCAAAATCCTCAAAATTCTATATTCTCAAACTTATCAATCATGAGCTCATGAATACTGTTAAACATTTCATTTTCTCGTTTTCCCTTGATTATGAGCATATCATCTTATTTCCAAAAAATATCTCAATCACTTTGAATACCACATTAGATCAATACATAAATATTCCAATACTCCATGATACAACATTATTTTGGAATCCCATTACATAAACACTTAATCATTCCACCACATCGTTATCATATTCAACATCACCAATGGTGATCGCATGTGACTTCCCTTTGTCCATTGCCTTAAGTGGTTTCTCATGTCGATCATCACTAACCCTTGGATTAGGGCATTTATTAGCATAATTCCCCATTTCCTTGCACTTGAATCATTGAAGTGTTGGTGGTGTGTTATCTACAGTGTTTGCTTTATTCACGTCATTAGAAACCCTTTTTCCATTACTTCGACACTCAGCTACTCGATGACCTTCTTTTCCACACTTAAAACATTTTCTAGTCCCTTTAAGACAATCTCCACCATTCTTCTTTCCACACTTTGTGCATAAGGAAACATTCATCTTATTTTCACCATTATTCTGAGATTTCTCCTTGAACTCCATCTTTCATTTCTTGTCAAAACCATGAGATGGATATGTAACACCAACTTCCATTTCTACCTTGATAGCACAACGCACAATTTCTTCATAATTACCGAAGTCTCATATAGCTAATGCCATTCGAAGAAATGGTTTTAAGCCACTGAAAAATCGATCAACTTTACTTTCAGGTTGGATGATAATGCCAGATGCATACCTTGCAAGTCTTGTAAAATTTGCTTCGTATATACCAATAGATTCATCATCCATTTTCTTTAGTTCAAGAAACTCCTTCTCCATCTTTGTTCAAAGAATACGAGGGAAGTACTTACTGAAAAACAAGTTCATGAACTCGTCCCATTCCATGGACTCAATTTCATCTCTTGGCCTCGTATTTTTGATAAGATTCCACCATTGATCAGCTTCACCTTCCAAACGATATACTGATATGATGACTTTATCATGTTCATAACAATGAGGAACTGAAAATATCTTTTCAGTGGCACTGATCCATTGTTCAGCAACAAGTGGATCAGAAGTCCCACTGAAAGAAGGTGGACGTTGCCTCATGAAGGACTCAATAGAATACTGTTCCTTTCTCTGCTCATTTGGAAGTCCAGAATGATTCATAGCTTGTGTAAGGATAGCAATAAGATTTTTAACTCCATCTCCCATAACATTTTTTTGTTCAGGAGGGCAATCATTGCAATGTCCATTTCATTGATCAACACGGTTCCTTCGGGTTCCAGCCATCGTCTAAAAACCAAAATGAATAGTGTGAGTGGCAAAAATCATGCTAGGGAAAACAACATAATAAAGGGGGAGTACCTTCAATATCTAACATCTTAGGTTTAATTATATGATCGTTAGCGTAATTCTAGTACTATAACCTATACGTATACTTAACCTTAGGGACATCCCTAGACATACCTTAGAAATATCTCTAGGGATTTCACTAACGTTTTCGCGTCCTAGTTTCCAAAGGTTGACTAAACATTTACTCTGTTACCAACTTTAGAGACCCGTATCTTGATGTACATAGACATTACATTACTTTTGCGGAATACTTAGTACATAACAAAAAAATACACACACAAGGATCGTAATAGTTTAGTGTCTTTGGAAACTCGGAACATAATCTTCTAATGGTGGTGAAAGATCTCCAATATCTTCCATAAAGATCTTCCCTTTTTTTACCTAAAACCTTTCTTTATATCCTGGGGAAAAGAAAACATAAAATTGTGAGCTCAAATGCTCAGTAAGGGTAAAAAAAGAAATATAAATCTCATCGTATACACAAGCACATAACTTTTGGAAATCGTAACATGCAAAAGAGATCATAATTTCATAACATGGGATAAATCATGGCAGTGAAATTTAATCACAATAATCATAACTTAAAACATGAAACTTTTTGGAATACACACATTATCATAGTGAATCATTTCTTGTTAGTCAAGACTCATTTCCAAGACTATCTTAGTGGACAAAGTCCCTTTCTGAATCGAGTCACCCTCGTTTCAGTCCTGTTTGACTGAATCGGTATAACCTACCGTTCCAGCCATGTCTATCTCATGAGCTATAAAATCTTTACCCAATGCATTGGAGGGAGATATAGGTCCCACCCATCTTATAATGAATCCTTTATTATGTGTGCCACATAATCATAAACCATACATCATAGCGTAACCCATGTAATAAAAATGGGATTCATAAACAACATGACATCATAAATCAATTCATATAAGATAAAGAAAAAAAAATTATTTCCATCAAAACATAATCAAATCCATGTAATAATAGGGATAAAAACATAACCCTATTATTATCTTAGATGGAAAATAATTTTGATAAAATACTTGAACTCCATTCTTGAGGAAAATATCCTTTCTAGTTCAAAAACACTTTTCCTTTCTTAACATGTCATACTATTTTAAACTAAAAGAAGTTGATTAAAAATAAACTTGAATACTTGTAAAGGAAACTTCTTGGAAATAATGTTTTAGAAATCCATTTATGCGGTATCAGTGAAAAAAACATGCTTCATACTTTTATTGGAAAAGTCAAAAAGTACCTCGTATGAAAAACGACAAAAGATTCCTTTCATTTCTTTTACTAAAAACTCACCGAAGGGTAAAAATGGATTTAAATAATTTTAGGTGTATGGAAATAATATTACATATTTATGAGACATGGATGTGGATGATAAAATACACCCCAGTAAATACTTACGAATAAACAATCTCAGATAAAAAAATGAGATTATGATATTTCCCTTACCTTAGGTCCGATTTGCTTCGTATGTGTCCGAACCTCCTGTATAATGATTTAAATAATGTCATTGACTTATTACAGAATCATATTCATTGTTATGATATCATATATGTTTCACTTATGAATTTATATTACCCGTTCTTTTATAATTCCATGTTAAAGAAGCGTTTTGGGTAAAATCGTTTCATTTATCGTAGCTGTTTTGACTTGTTGTTCTTGACATTATTATTACTTATATCCTGATTTACATACTTCCAAAATATAAAATATGATTTATATATCATATATATTCAGTATATATATATGTATAATAGATAGATAAATGAAATGAAAATCACCGTTCATGGAGACGGTAGTCCATACGTACGCATGAACGCTGTTTTCCTTTCCTTATTGTCTTGAATGGAAGTTAGTAGATGACATACATATACATATATACATAAATCCAGTATCTTTATAATCTCATAAATTTCATTATTATTTCTTATATATACTTTGTAATCATTCTTAAATGGTTAACATGGAAAATGAATCTCATCGCGTCGTGGAGACGGTAGTCCGTACGTACGCACGAGTGATGATATCATTCCCATGGTCGTGGAATTGTGTTAAAGTGTATGTATACTATTTCAGTATCAAAAAAACTTTATAATAATCAGTTATAGTTACTCATTACATCATTATACCCATCCAATTAAGGTGGTGACGGAAAATAGATTACACCACGGCGTGGAGACGGTATTCCGTATGTACGCACACGCGGTGATTTCATTTCTCCGTAGGATGGATAGAAGGTTAATTAGAGTTGTTTCATATTTATAATAACATATCAGTATATAATAAATACTGATGTTATTAGTTTATCATGAAACAACTAATGAAGAAGAAGTTCAAGAAGAAAGAAATTGAAAAGATCGGTAATGGATATTACCTCTTCTTTGGAACACCTCTTTGGATCCTCCACTTAGGGAACTGAGATTGGTCTTTGAAGAAGGGAAGGACCTCTAGGATTATTCTAGGGAAGTGGAGAAGGGATTTTGGCATGGGTTGGACGAGATTGAGTGCTCAAAGTTGTGTGAAGAAGAGAGGGAGGAGGTGCCCTTTTATAAGGGAGGAGAGGGGCACCTTAGGATTATCTCAAAATATTATTTTATATTAAAGTTAAAATCGGTTTATAATGGTTCCAAAGGGTCTTATTTCGAAGATAAAGTGGGTATGGGTCGAAATCCTATCAACGAATAGGATTTAGACAAGTTTAGGTTATTATTTTAACCTTATCAATTAGATTTAACTTTAAGTTAAATAATTTAACTTTTACCGTGTCTTTTTGTTTTCTTACACTATATGGTTAATATACTTACTATAACATTCCAAAAGAACCCCAAATTGTTTATTATTAATATATATATCCTTATCTAAGTCATTTGGCCAAACCTTAGATTTTTAGGAATAAAATAACAATTAATAATATAATATTTGATTTAAAAACTATTTTGTGTCAATTTTGAAACTATTTGATATATGATTTTTTTGAAAGTCATAAAAGAATTATATGTTCGAAAAAAGTTTATTACATCAACACTAATATATCATAGTAACCTAGAAAATTAGTGGAATTCATAAAAAGTCTCAAATTACATTTATTTTGGTGTTTATAACATCAATTATGTCAATATTTCATTAATAAGTTAATTACTGCATCATCTTTGTGTCATAAATAAATTAAATTATTTAATGTCTAAAAATTACAAATAAAATATCAATATGTAGAAAATATTTTTAGCTTTCTAATGAATATTTACAATCTAATTTATCTTATATATAACCCTATATTAAAAATCTGTTAGTAAATAAACATTGATTTTAACTCTTTTAACTCTTCTTTGATTTAAATAATAATAAATGCCATAATCTAATCCAAGTGGGCCAAAATGATATTATTTTACACTTAAGTTGTTTTTGGTCGAGATACACTTGTCCAATAGTATTAGGACATGTGTTAGGGTAATAGTAATATCATATTTACCCTTAGTTACCCTATTTACTATTAACCGCGGTAAAAAAAAGAAAAAAGTTACTATTCCCCAAAAAAATTATTTTTATCTCATTGAACCACATTTTACTTATTGATATCAACCGTGTCTGTCGGATTTTCAAAATTCCATTCACAGAAGCGGTAAAATTAAGTTTTATGAAAAATTCAGTTTTTAACCTACCATTTAGTAATTTTAACTATTCATCAAAATATGAAAGTTACCCGAAAAGTACCAAAATTTCACCATAGGCTAAATTCGATACTCCAAATCCATAAATGAAGTCCATTTTGAAAAATCGAATTTAGAAAATTTCAAACAGTGGTTATTACTATTCACAACAGCTAGTTTTAATAATATCTTAATAGCATATCATTGTTTAGCGAAACTTGGTGTTGCGTACAACACACGCTATCGAGGAAGGTCGCGATTGCGTGTAATGAAAGGAAAGTCAAGGATGTGTGTTGTGCAAGATCCTTTTGGAGTAGTGTACAACACAAGGCATAAATAAAATTAAAAAGAATATTTTTCATAAAATCTCGAGCTGTTACAATGCATAGTTTCCATGACATGTGGGTGCATTAGGAATTGCATGATGTTGTGATAGTTGTTGTGCTAGAAAAGCATGTTTTTGTCATAACTTCTTTGATAAAATACCAGCTCTGTGATAGGGTAATTTTATTTGGGCCTGTTGATAGAATGGATGTCGAACATTGGTTTTTAGTGAGTATGGACCCTCATTGACCATAATTTAGTGGATCATTGACTGTTTATTTTGTTATGACACAGATAAGATGTCAAACATTTATTCGTGGGGAGTATGGGCCCTCATGGGTAAGAATTTGACACTTAGGTGCTATTTTTCAGTATTTTCTGGGTTCTGGGGATGTTTATGAGGCATACTATTAGGAAAACCTAGTATACACACCATTTAGTTCTTCGAACACGCCGTGTATGACCTTCTGTTCGGGAAGAAAAATAACCTTTTTGAGTACAGGCCGTGTACCTAGAGTACACGCCGTGTAGTCTCTTCCCGTGTCACAAACTGTGTGGGCGGTGACACAGGGAATGGAAATGCTTTTGGGTGAACACGTCATGTACCAGATATACACGTCATGTAGTGTTGACCCGGAGTCCGACCCTATAACTAACAACACGTACTGAGGAGACCTAAAGACATATATGATGTGTCCAATGAAGAACACGATGTGTAGTGTGACCTGGGGACCCCGCCGTGTAACTAACAACATGGGTCGATGTAATCCTTTCGTGTACATTCCGTGTGGGTATAGAACAAGCCTTGTAGTGTGAGACGTGTGTCCGACTGTGTTACTAACAACACTGGTTGGTGAAGCTCGTCTAGTACACAACATGTACCTCTAAGACAGGTCGTGTAGTCTTGTCCGAGGAAATACCGTGTGGTTTTAGAAATGTGGTTGCGAAAATGGGGTGGTGTACACGCCGTGTTCAGGTGTCACATTCCGTTTAGTGTCTATTTGAGTTGTCAACCATGTTTCAAATGAGTTGGGTAGTTGGAAATTTCACCATACACTCTGTGTAGATGTTATACACGCCATGTAGTTTTTGTTCCACGGGAGCCACGTGGCTTAGACGAATAGAAGGACCTGGGTAGGGGAAGATAAGTCATGTACATGCCATGTAGTCAGTATACACAAAGTGTATTCTTGTTTTTCAAAATTTTAATGCCTTCTTCCTCCTGTTCCCATTTGGGTTTCTTCGTTTTCGGTTGTTGATAATCTTGAATCTAAGGCATGTTTGACCTTGTAGTGTCATGCCGCCAAGATGAAAACATCTTGTTAGACAGGAGAGCGGCAATGAGTATACTCCAAAGATGGTGGGCCATGGGATTCTAGTAGATCCTCCAATAGAGCCAGATGCGGAGCCAACTGCTATACTGGACATATGCGCGGAGGCGCAGTTCTGTGAAGGCTTTATGGGGTTCTTTCAGACCATTCAGGGAGCACTGCCAGCTTCCACATCTATGGCTGAGCTGACACGTATCTTCCAGCAGCAGCATTCGCCTACGTTTTCAGGGGATGGTGGACCATAGTCTATGGTGTCTTGGCTAGGATTGATGTATACTATTTTCGATCATCTTGAGATGCCTCCAGGGCAGAGGGTGAATCTGGCGACGTACATGCTGCGTGATTCCTCCATGAGGTGGTGGGATGTTAACACCCAGTCAGATCATCACAGGGACATGGCATGGTAATATATTCAAGTAGTCTTCTATGAATTCTTTTTCTCTGAGACACTGAGGGTAGATAGATCTCTAGAGTTCATGAATCTACAGTAGGGCTCTATGTTAGTGATGGATTATTCTGCTCGCTTTACCGAGCTTCATCGTTTTGCACCCATTCTGGTGGATGATAAGATATTGAGGTCGAGGCACATTGATGATGGTCTTCGGTATGACATCTGAGCACTGGTGAATGTTTTCAGGTTGCCTTCAGTACATGCTATTGTGAACGAGTCCCTGATTACAAAGAGGAACCTGAGATAACCTATTGGTGTGTGCCAGGGCGGTTCAGCACCAGTTACTGGTACTATTTCTGTTGGTAAGAGGAAGAGATAGATGTCCGTCTCTTAGGGTGGAAGTACCAGTCGGACGACTGCTTTAGGTGGCCAAGTCATGTGCTACCAGTGTGGTAGATAGTGGCACAAGAGGCTGGACTGTCCACGAGACACAATGTAGTGCCAAGATTGTGGCAAGATGGGTCATCTGCATTGCTTTTGTAGGGAGTTTCCCCCAATGGCTAGTGAGAGTGGTTTTGTGAAGACTCTACATGCGGGAGTAAGACTAGTGGCTTCATACCAGTAGGGGAACTGAAATACGTCAGGGCATGCATGCAAGGATGGTGTTCGTGGCCATGGTAGCCAGACACCAGGATCATAGAGGCAGCAGGGCGGGACAACTAAGGGTAGCCAGGCTATGTCATAGGGCCGCGACACCGGTCAGGCATATGCAGCGCAACAGACCCAGCAGGAGAAGGATCCCAAACCTTCTACAGATAGAGATACTATTCTAGTAGCTTCTGTCTTATCTTCAGTACTTTTCCATACGGGTGCTACACATAGTTTTATATCTGTACCCATTGTGGAGAGGCTTGGGCTCTGTGTTTCTTCTTCGTCTGATGTCACGAAGCTATACACTCCATTGAAAATGAGAATGAAAGGTGTGCGTCAGTGCAAGGAGTTCCCCCTTAAGGTTGGTGGGTGTCACTTTTTATTGGACCTCTATGTCTTAGAGATGATATATTATGACGTAGTTCTCGGGTTGGACTGGTTGGTTCCCTTTCGAGCCTTTATATACTATTATCGTCATAGGCTGAGTTTCATATCACAAGAGGGTGGAGAGTTCATATACAAGGGAAAATGAGATGTTCAGGAAAGTCGACCTGGACCAGATCATCATGGTAGAGGTGGAGTCACAGCCTAGATTTCGAGCTTATATATAGATGATCATGTGACTTGTAAGACAGTTTTCCCTCCTATGGTTGATCATTTCATGGATTTCTTCCCAGATGACTTTTCAGGTCTACCTCCAGAGAGAGGTGGATATCTTTATCAAGCTTGTGAAAGGAGCAGCACCGGTGTCCATTCCTCTTTATAGGATTTCCACACTTGAGTTGTAGGATCTCAAGAGGCAGTTAAAGGTGTTATATAAAAAGGGTTTTATCTGACCCAGTACTTCTCCTTGGGGTTCTCTAGTCCATTTTGTGAAGAATGCGGACGATACCCTCAGACTCTGTGTGGATTATCGGAAGATGAACCAGTTGACGGTTAAGAACCGATATCCCTTACCAAGGATTGATGATATTTTTTATCAACTTCGTGGGGAATGAGTGTTCTTGAATATTGACATGATATTAAGATATCATTAGCAAAGTGTGAGACCATCAGATATATCGATTACAGCTTTTCAGATCAGATATGGTCTATACGAGTACTTGGTTATGCCGTTCGGACTCACGAATGTGCCAGTAGTTTTATTTTCTATGATGAATAGTGTCTTCTATCCTTATCGAGATTAATTTGTTGTAGTATTTGTGGATGAAATCTTATTGTACTCTCTCACTCGATACGATCATTCCACCCATCTTGAGATCATATTGAGTACACTGAGAGAGCATCGACTATATGCTAAGCTCTCAAAGTGATACTTTTGGATGGAACATATTCACTTCCTGGGTCATATCATCTTATAGGCAGGAGTTGTCATGGACCTAGAAAAAGGTGAGAGCAATAGTTTTCTAAGAGCATCCTATGAAATTTTTTGAGATACGAAGTTTCATAGGGATGGCTGGTTACTACTGACGCTTCATCCAGGACTTCTCCCGCTTAGAAGCACCATTGACGGGTCTGACTAAGATGGGTTTGAAGTTCATTTGGTCGAAATCTTGCAAGACACCCTTTTAGGACCTGAAAGGATGGTTGACATCAGCACCCTTCATGATACTTCCAGAGCAAGGGTAGGGCTACACAGTTTTCTGTGATGCATCAGGTATTGGGTTGGAAGCTGTGTTGATGTAGGGTGATCGAGTAGTTGCATACGGTTCTCGGAAGTTGAGCCACACGAGAGTAATTATCCGATGCCTGATCTTGAGATGGATGTAGTAGTACATGCATTGCACTGTTGGAGTCATTATCTATTGGGGGAATGTTTTTGCGGTTTTCACCGACCACAAAAATATCAAGTATATATTTACTCAGTGTGACTTGAATCTGAGGCAGCGAAGGTGGGTTGAATAACTAAAGTCATTCTATTTTGAGCTTGCCTATACACCTAGTAAAGGTAATACAGTAGCCGATGCACTGATCATGAAAACTTAGATACAAGTTGTGCAGTAGACCAGTGGTGAGTGGAAGCTTATTGAATTATTCTATGAGATGCATTTGGAGGTGTATGATAGTCAGGGGAAAACTTATTTTCCATCTTTAGCTATGAATTCTACCCTCTTGGATAGAGTGAGGATGAGACAGCTATCTGATTCAGAAGGCCTAGTTCTATGGGAGTTGGTGGCAAGTGAGGACCCTCCTCCTGGTTGGACGATAGACGATAGTGAAATTATATTTTTTCAAGGATGATTATAGGTTCCATGGGATATATTCGAGGAGCTGATTCGGGAGTTTCATGCTTTATCTAGGGCAGTTCATCCTGGGGTTACCAAGATGTACCGAGACTTGAGATGTTAGCACTGGTGGCCGGGTATGAAGAGGGACATAGATGGTTTTGTTACTAGGTGTTCCACCTGTCAGCAGGTGAAGGCGGAGCACCAAAGGCCAGCCAGATTGTTACAGTAGTTACCTATCCCGGAGTGGAAATGGGATGATGTCACTATGTATTTTGTGACTGGTTGTCCGAGGTCACATTGAGGGAATGATGTCGTGTGGTTTTTTTTGGACATACCTACGATGATAGCTCACTTTTTTCCAATCAAGGAATCCTTCAGTGTCAACTAACTCGAGAAGTAGTATATCCAAGAGGACATACATCTTCAAGGGGTTCCTCTTTCTATTGTTTCTAATAGGGATTCCAATTTTATTCTCGTTTCTGGTATAGTTTTCTGAGGGAACTGAGTACAGAGGTGCTTCTGAGCACATCATACTACCCCTAGACCAATGGCCAGTTAGTGCGTATGATATTAGTGCTTGTGGAAATGTTGCGTGCATGCATCTTAGACTTTGGGGGCTTTTGGGAGAGGCACATACCTCTAGTCGAGTTTTCCTATAACAACAGTTTTCAGGAAATTATGAAGATGAACCCTTATGAGGCTTTATATGGTAGGCCATGCCGATCACCCTTGTGCTTGATAGAGGCAGTTGAGTTAGATTTACTGGGACCACATCTCATGCAGGAGACTTCTGAGAAGGTCCAGTTGATTCAGAATCGGATGGATACCGCACTGTCTCATCAGAAATCTTATGCTAATCGCTTTACGTGGCACTTGGTGTTCATGCTCGGGGATCAGGATTTCTAGTGTGTTTTTTCTAGTCTGGGACACATATGGATCATGAGACATGGTAAACTTTTACCGAGGTATGTAGGTCCATTTGAGATTCTGGAGAGATACAGGCCAGTTGCCTATCGGTTACTGTTACCACAGTAGTACTGATCCATGTACGACATCTTCCATGTATCTCAGTTGGGCTGCTATCATTAAGACCCATCTCACATCCTTCATCCAGAGGAGGTTGATCTTGAGGGAGATGTGTCTTTTGAGGAGCATCTTATTCGTATTGTTGATAGGAGCACGATGGTTCTCCGAAGCCAGTCTATTCCTCTCGTACAATTGTTATGGAAGTATGGTCAGGTGAAGGATGAAACCTGGAAGCGGGAGACTGATGTTCGTGCTTAGTGGCTAGAGTTACTTAGGGTTATATCTTCACCACCCAGGGAAGGGAAATTTGGGGAAGATTTTCTTTAAGGGGAGAAGTTTGTAAGAACCCGGTTCTTTATTTTTGAGTTACATGTTTCTTCTTTTCTCTTTTCCTTAACTTTTTTTCAAAAAATAAGGAAAATGGGGAAAAATCCAAAATTTTGGAAGTACACTATGACAACACTTCTTTTATTACAAACATAAACATGATTTATTACATAATATATAACTTGATACAACAAACAACATCGATAGGTTTAGTGTCTTTGGGGCTTAGGAACATTACATAAAAACTTAAAAAATGAAATACAACATCTTTATTGAAAACTTCCTTTACATGACCACAACATTCCCTCATACCTAGCATTGCATGGGATAACCTGAAGACATGCATAAGAAAAGGGTGATCTAAAAAGCACAGTAAGGTAGTAAACATGGAATAGAATGAGGAGTACAATACATGTTAGACAATAGGCATATCAATAGAGCATAAAATAAATATGAACATAAAGGCCTGATAAAGCTTGATAGTCATAACATGGAAATGTGGCAACAAAACTTAACGTGGAATTAGCATGAGTCAAGGCTCATTGCACATAGAGCAGGAGTAAATCCTAATTGCACATAAACCACGAGTAAACCCTCATTGCAATTTAATTAGCATGAGTCAACACTCATTGCACATGACGTATCATGATACTATACTTTACCAAAAGCATTGGAGCGTTGTAAGGGCGCACCCCTTTTAAACATTTCATTTCATACATGGATCAGAAAACATAATCATTTATTCATAAAACATGGATCAGAAAACATGGATTCCTAAAACATAATCATTTATTCCACGATAATGGAATGTGGAATTCATTCATGAAATTTTGTAATCAATAAGTAATTGTACATAAAGGTGGATACCCTTGATGGAGAAATGGGCATGGTATCCACTACACAATGGCATTGGCTTAGAAAATTGGTGTGATTTCCACAGCGTAACTGCATGACATGAGAATTCATAAAAAAATGGTTATTGAGAGAGAAAGGGGTTCCTCAATATATTTACATGTAATGGAATGTAAGGAGTTCATATAGATACATGTCCCAACTATTTTAATTTAATTTAGATTCATGATACAATATTATTGATTGAATGTAAAAGAAGAGAGAGAAGTTCCTTTCTGAATTTCGACATAGTAATGGGAGTACATGGGAGGAATTTAATGAGAGAGAAAGGGGTCTCCCATAATTCAAACAATAATAGGGAAGTACGGGGGAGGTTTTAATCCATACCCCAACATTCATAATTGAAATTAAAAGGGCAATACAACTTAATGAAAGTTGATAAAAATGAGAAAGGAAGAAAAAACTCTTACTTGGAAGTGTGCTTCCAAAGGATAGAGAGAGGCTTGTGAGAGGCTTCTTTGGGAGCTTGGGGAACCTTGGGAGGATTCTAGAGAGAGTAAGTCAGATTTTGGACGAACTTCGGGAGATTTTAGTGTGGAGGAAGTGGGATCTTGGGTGGGTTTATATAGGAATGGTGAGAGAATTCTTTAATTTTTAGGTTTGGGTCCCCTTACATTAAATTAATCCAAACCACAAACCATCGCATGGTTTTTGCCCATGGTTTTTTTTCAAATGGAAGAGAAAAAAAATATTTTATAAGGCCAATGTCTGAAATTCTTAAAATATTAGGGTTTCTTATGTGGAGGTGAGTCACACTCCCATGGAAATTAATTTAAAAAGGCTTGGTGTTGAAAATGTCTTGAGGGGTCCATTAATTCTTTGAAAATAATCCAAACAAACCCAAAATCACATCATTTTAATGGTAAAACATATATTGTCCAAACATTAAGATTATATTATTTTATTACATCACTATTGGATCATTATGATGTCATAAAACACATTATATATTTAAATAGTAATTAATTTTTACCCAAAAAGTTTACTGTCTCATAAAATTATGAAAAATTCACCATTGGATAATTTCAACATCCTGATTCTAGAAATACCATTTATTTTATCTAAATATTATTCTAAATATGTTAATTTTTACTTTTAAAATAAAAACCGACATTTATCGAAAATTCACAGGTTTTGACAGAAATGGCTTTCAAACCTTAATAAAAAAATTTAATTTCATTCATAAAATTATAAGATAATTTATATTTAATAATTATTATTTTATTTTATTAGAATTTTATTTAATTCAAAAATACAATAATTTTAGAAAATAGATTTCTTTATTAAATAATAACTAAAAACACCATTTGTACTTTAAATACTATTTACAATGTATCAAAAAATTACTTAAAATTATATTCATTATTATATTCAAAAATAATATACATGAAGATAGTACTACTTATTTTTTACATAACCCCTTAAAAAATCCGCATAAGACCTAAGCGTAAGGTGTGCGATGGTGACAAACTCTTGGGGTGGCTCGGATAACATCGCTCGAGTGGTAATTTCAATCAACTTCCACTTTTCCCGTAGACGGTCACGTTCGAGCTTGACATGAGGAATCTCATTTGGGCTTGGTCAAGGGAAAAGCACAAAGACGCCAAATCTTTTCCGAGCTCTGAAAAATGGGCTTTGCATGGGGAAGTTCTACTGGATGAGTCCATCGCTTCCTTTGTTTGAGTAAATTGAATTTGTTAAAGTCCTATATTTATACTAATCTTGTGATCACTATTCAACGACTATATTAGCAATGGTCAAAATTCGTAACATAAAACCAAAGATGTTGACATTTTATATAAACATAAAGAGACATTTAATTAGATGAAGATGGATTTCCATTAATGAAAATTTGGTTCGTTAAAATATTCCCCCCTTAAGAAATTTCACCCTCGAAATTTTCCTTTAACCACACTAAAAAATGTGGGTAACTCAGCTTCATCATTTCCTACGATTCCCAAGTCACTTCTTCAAACTTGTGGATTCTCCACAGCACCTTGACGAGGGTCATTGTGTTATTTCATAGAACATTTTTCTACAATCTAAGATCTTCACTGGTTCCTCCTCATAAGAAATATCATCTTCCAATTGTACCACCTCAGAAGAGAGTACATGTGAAGGGTCTGGTATGTACTTCCTTAAGAGGGATACATGAAAGACATCATGTACTTTGGCCATGGATGGTGGAAGTTCTAGTCGATAGGCCATAGCCCCGACACGGTCAAGAATCTCGAAGGGGACGATGTACCTTGGAATTAACTTCCCTTTCCTTCCAAACCTCATGACCTTCTTCCAAGGAGATATGCATAGAAACACCATGTCTCCAACTTTAAACTCATGGTCTCATAGACAATTATCTGCATAACTCTTCTGTCAACTCTGGGATGTCTTGATATGCTGCTGAATGGTTTTCACCTTCTCCCCCATTTCATTGACCATTTCTGGTCCAAGCAGCTTACGTTCACCGACGTCATCCCAACATGCCGACGTTCTGCACCTTTTCCCATACCGGGCTTCATATGGTTCCATTTGGATGCTCGGGTGGAAACTGTTATTATAAGAGAACTCAACCAGAGGAAGATGTTGATCCCATCCTCCTTTAATGTCCATTGAGTATGCTCTCAACACATCCGCAAGTGTTTGGATAGTCTGCTCGGATTGGCCATCAGTTTGAGGATGATAGGACGTACTGAAGTTCAGTTCTGTATTCAGAGCATGTTGAAGAATCTTCTAAAACATTGAGCTGAATCTTGGATCTCCGTCAGACACAATAGATAGAGGTACTCAAGGAAACCTTACCACTTCCCTGATATATATCTGTGCTAGTTGATCAAAAGCGAAATCCTCCCAAATAGCAATGAATTGTGCAGTCTTTGTAAGACGATCCACAACAACCCAGATTGCATTGTTACCTTTGGATGTCCTTGGAAGTCCGGTGACAAATTCCATGGTTATGTTCTCCCATTTCCATTCTGGTATGGGCAATGGTTGCATCATCCCCTTATACTTCTACCTATATGCCTTCACTTACTGACACACCAGGCACTTTGATGTATATTCTGCTATCTCCTTCTTCATATTATCCCACCAAAAGTTTTCTCAGAGATCTCGATACATGTGCTCCTTGGGTGAATAGGGAAATTTGAACTATGTGCATCATCCAAATGTTCCTTCTTCAGCTTCGGACTTGATGGAACACATATTATTTTCCCAAACCACACAATTCCTTCTTCATTAACATTAAACGCTAAGGATTTCCCTTTTTGATAGCTTACACATTTTCATGAATTCCCATATCATCTTTTTAAGCATCCTTTAACATTTCCAAAAGAGATGGTTGAGCAATCATTTGTGAAAGGATTGATGATTCTCCCTTATTTTTTATTCCAATGCCCATCTTCATCAAGTCTAAAAATATTTTATCCTTCTCAATTCATATAATTGATAGAATTGCTGGGTCCTTTCTACATAGGGAATCTTCCACCTTGTTCGCTTTCCCAGGGTGGTAATTTATGGTGGAGTCATAATCCTTGAGGATCTCTATCCATCTTATCTGGCGCATATTAAGCTCTTTCTATGTGAATATATATTTAAGACTCTTGTGGTCAGTATATATCTCACATTTCTCTCCATAGAGACAATGCTGCCAAATTTTCAAGGAAAATATCACAACCGCCAACTCCATATCATGTGTTAGATAGTTTCCCTCATGGATTTTCAACTACCGTGAGGCATAGGATATCACTTTATCATACTGCATCAGCACACTGCCTAATCCCTTCTTCAAAGCATCACTGAATACCACAAAAAGTTCCCCACATGAGGGTAAATTGAACACGGGCACAGTGATAAGCCTCTTTTTCAACTCCTTGAAGCTTTCCTCGCATTCATCACTCTAAGAAAACTTTAATCCCTTCCAAGTAAGCTTAGAAAGAGAGTTGTACAATAATGAGAAATTCCTCAAAAATCGACAATAATATCCAGCTAACCATTGAAGCTACGAATATCCGTTACTGATGTTGGCCTCAGCAATCCCTCAATTGCATCTGTTGTAGAGTGGTCCACAGATATCCCATTACTTGTGATGATATGGCCCAAGAATGAGAACTCCTTCAAACAGAACTCACACTTGTTGTACTTTTCATAGAGCTTCTCCTTGCGAAAAGTCTCTAGTACAATTCTAAAATTCTACTCATGATCCTCCTTGGTTTTGGAGTATATTAGAATTTCATCTATAAAGACTACCAAAAAATTTTCAAGGTAATATCTAAAGTCTCTATTAATCAAGTCCATGAATATTTCTATAGCATTGGTGATTCTGAGAGGAATTACTATGAATTCATAGTTCCCGTATCTTGTACGAAAATTAGTCTTGGGGACATCTTCCTTCTTCACCCTTACTAGATAATATCCCGACCGCAAATCCACCTTGGAGAAGTATTGTGCTCCATACAGGTGATCAAACAATTTATCGATTCTTGGGAGAGGATACTTGTTCTTTGTCGTGATTTTCTTAAGTTCATGATAATCTATGCAAAGCCACATTGACCCATCCTTCTTCTTGACGAAGAGGACTGGTTCACCCCATAGTGAAGCACTTGGGAGTATAAACCCTTTATCCAGATTTTCATGTAGTTGTTTCTTCTGCTCTTCAAGATCAACAACAACCATCCTATTTGGAGTCTTGGATATTGGTAATGCCCCGGGTATAAGTACAATTGAGAACTCAACATATCTTCTAGGAGGAATACTAGACAGTTCCTCTGGAAACATGTCAACGAATTCCCTCACAATAGGCATTTCTTCAAGGATGGTTTCTTCCTTGGACTCAATAATCTAAGCCAGATACTCCTGCTCATATGGCAGTAATATCCATGCTTGATATGATGGAGCTAAAGGAGATTAATCTTTCTCCTTACACTTGTAAAGAATCAGGGTCGATTCTCAATATGGAGTGTGATTTCACTCTACTGACAATTTATGTTGGATCTATATAAGGAAATCCAATCCATGCCATGAATTGAATCAAAGTCCACTATAGGGAGTATAACAAGGTTCTATGGGAAATTCAATCCATATATTATAACAGGGTATGACTTATATTCATGGGATGCAATGATTTCCCCATTTTACGTACTCACTGACATCTTCACTTCCATGATGTGTGATGGTGCTGGGATTGTTCTACTAAACATTTGAGATATAAAAGAATGCGTAGAACCTGAATCAAAATTTATGTTCGTTATTGTTGAATGAATAACCTGTGTACCTGTCACCACTTCGTTGTTGGGGTTCACTTCGGCAGAAGTGATGGCAAACGCTCTTCCTTACTGCCTCAGAGTTTGTTGGTTGTCTCTGAAAACCCTTGGATTAGGGCACTGATTTGCAAAATGACCCGGTTCTTTGAATTTGTAGCATTGAAAAAAGCGTTGAGGTTCGAACGGAGTTTTCTTCTCCTCTGTCGCAGCTGTGGGTCTTTCTTACCGACAGTTAACAGCTAGGGGCCCTTCTCTTCTACAGCTGATGCATTTTCTCGTCCCCTTAAGGAAATTTCAAGGGTGTTTCTTTCCACAATTTTGGAAAGTGGGGTGTTGGATCTTCTTATCACTTTTGGATTTATCCATCAGACCACCAGCATTGAAGTCCACCTTACGCTTCTTGTCCCCATGATACCCCTATGACTCCCGGATCTACATTTCAACAATGAGGGCACATCAGACAATTTCCTAATAGCTGTTTATGTCATGGATAGCTAATGCTTTCCGCAAGCTTGGCTTCAGTCCACCAAAGAAGTGGTCAACCATGAAATCGGGGGTAACGACAAATTTGGAAGCGTATCATGCAAGCCTTGTGAAGTTTACCTCATACGCTCCAGCAGATTCTTCATCTTTTTTCTTGTGGTAAAGGAAGTCCCTTTCTATCTTAAGCAGGATGGTGTGCGGAAAATATTTATCGAAAAACATCTTCTAGAAATCCTTCCATTCCAACGCATCGATCTCCTCCTCAGGCTTTGTATTTTTGATCAACGTCCACCATTTATCATCTCCATCCTCCATACGATAAGCCAACAGGAGAACCTTCTCTTGTTCAGATCATTGGAGGATGGATAATATATTTTCAATGGAGTTGATTCATTGTTCAGCGACCGTGGGATCAGATGATCCACTAAAAGTAGTAGGCCTTTGTCTCATGAATCTCTCGATAGCGACTTGTTCTTTATTTGGGGGGGGGGGGTGAACGTTCATCATCACATGTGTTTATATTCAAAACTTGAGTTAGTTGAGAGAGAAGAGTAACAAAGTTCACGATTCCCACTCCCATTGGATTGGGAATCTCATTAGTACAATCATCACACTGATCTTCACAACGGTTGTTAGCCCGAGTCCTCCTATTACCGGCCATTGGATGGAATAAAAGAAAATTTAGGGGTAACACATAAAGGTTAATCCGAAGACAAAATTTGATTAATTATAAATAAACTTTTATTTTCTTACTCAAGAGTCTATAGGCTTTAATCTAGGCTTTTCATGATCTACTTTCTAACATATATTCGTAAGGGAATTTTTTTAATTCCCATAATAAGGGTTCATACTAAGATTTTGAAATTATCAAAACATATCCCCCGGGAGTGTCATAACCAAGAGTGAACGAAGGCCCGTTGTCGTGCACCAGTTCCCGTTCGAGTCTAGCTCAAAGTGGTGTTTTTGTGTTTTACCCCTAGGATACATCTGTGCCAGAGCCGCCTCTACCTGCTCTTTCCAGAAAAGGATGTATTTGTTTGATAAACCACTTACTCAGTACTTACCAAAACTCAGGGATGTTTTTATTATACTTAGTCTTGTATCTAAGGCATTAATAGTGTTTCCTAATCCCAAAAATAACAAAACCTATCCTCTTATACCAACTATGACAACGTTGCTTTTATTACAAACATAAACATTATTTATTACATAAAACATTACATGATACAACAAAGAAGATCGAGAGGTTTAGTGTCTTTAGGGCTTAGGAACATTACATAAAATCTTAAAACATGATATACAACATCTTTATTGAAAACATCCTTTAAATGACCACTACATTCCCTCATACCTAGAATTGCCTGGGATAACCTGAGGACAAGCATAAGAAAAGGGTGTGCTATGAAGCCTAGTAAGGGAGTACACATGGAAAAACATGAGGAGTACAATACAAGTTAGAAAATAGTCATATCAATAGAGCATAAAAGAAACATGAACATAAAGTCATGATAAAGCTTGATAATCATAACCTGGAAATGTGGAAATAACACTTAACATGGAATTAGCATGAGCCAAGACTCATTGCACATAGAGCATGGGTAAATCCTCATTACACATAAAGCACTAGTAAACCCTTGTTGCACTTGAATTTTCATGAGTCAACACTCATTTCACATGATTTATCATGATACTATACTTTACCCAATGCATTGGAGCACTATAAGGGCGCACCCTTCTTAAACATTTCATTTCATGCATAAGTGTGCCACATGGATCATAAAACATGGATTCATAAAACATAATCATTTATTACACGATAAAGGAATGAGGAATTCATACATGAAACTTTTTAATCAATATGTAAAGGTGCATATGGTTGGATACCCTTGATGGAGAAATGGGCATGGTATCCACTACACAATGGCATTAGCTTAGAAAATCGGTGCGATTTCGGCAGCATAACAGCGTGACATGAGAATTCATAAAAAAAATGGTTGATGAGAGAGAAATGGGTTCTTAATCACATTTACATGTTATGGACAGTAAATAGGTAATATAGATACATGTCCCAACAATTGTAATTGAATTTAGATTCATGATAAAAAATTATTGCTTGAATGTAAAAGAAGAGAGAGAAGTTCCTTTTTGAATTTCATCACATTAACGGGTGTACATGAGGGAATTTAATGAGAGAGAAAGGGGTCTCCCATCATTCAAACAATAATAGGGAAGTATGGGGGAGGTTCAAAACCATACCCCAACATTCGTAATTGAAATTAAATGGGCAATACAACTTAAATAAAATTGAAAAAAATGAGAAAGGAAGAAGAAACCCTTAGTTGGAAGTGTGCTTCCAAAGGCTAGAGAGAGGCTTGTGAGGGGCTTAATGGGAGCTTGGGGCACCTTGGGAGGATTGTAGAGAGATTAGGGAAGAGTTTGGACGATCTCCAAGGGGTTTGAGTGTAGATGAAGTTGGAGCATGGGTGGGTTTATATAGTAATGGTAATAGAATTCTTTATTTTTTAGGTTTGGGTCCCCTTACATTAAATTAATCCAAACCACAAACCATCCCATGGTTTTTGCCCATGGTTTTTGGAAAATGGAAGAGAAAAATAATATTTTATAAGGCCAAAGTCCTAACTTCTTAAAATATTATGGTTTCTTATGTGGAGGTGAGTCACACTCCCATAGAAATTAATTTAAAAAGGCAAGGTGTTGAATATGTTTTGAGGGGTCCATTAATGCTTTTAAAAGTAAGTAAAACAAACCCAAAATCACATTATTTTAATGTTAAAACATATATTGGACGAACATAATGATTATTGAATTTTATTACATCACTATTGGGTCATTATGATGTCATAAACACATTATATATTTAAACGGTATTTAATTTTTACCCAAAAATTTGACAGTCTCAGAAAATTATGAAAAATTCACCGTTAGATAATTTCCGCATCCTGATTCTAGAAATAACATTTATTTTCTCTGAATAATTTTCTAAATATGTAAATTATCACTTTTAAAATAAAAACTGACATTTATCGAAAATTCACAGGTTTTGACAGATATGGCCTTCAAACCATAATAAAAAATTTAATTGCATTCATAAATTTATAAGATCATAAATATTGTAAAAAAATTAATTTAATAATAATATTATTATTTTATTAAAATATTATTTAATTCAAAAATACCTTAATTTAAGAAAATATATTTCTTAATTAAATAATAACTAAAAACACCATTTGTACTTTAAAAACTATTTAAAATGTATCAAAAATGACAATAAATTATATTCATTATTATATATAAAAATAATGTAATGAACATAGTACTACTTATTTGTTACATAACCCCTTAAAACAGCCACATAAGACCTATGGGTAAGGTGTGCGATGGTGACATAAACTACTGGAAATCTAGAATTTCCCAACGGTTTAGAACCGTTGGGAAAGGCTGCAGAACCGTTGGTATATGTTATACCAAAGGTTCTGAAAACCGTGGGGAAGTAAGCCGTTGGGAAAGGCTTTTCCCAACGGTTTACACAGAACCGTTGGGATAGGTTAGAAAAAATCAACCTATCCCAACGGTTTGGCCCGTTGGGAAATCAATACATAATTTCCTTTCCCAACGGTTTAAAAACCGTTGGGAAATGTTTTTACCAACGGTTCCATGAACCGTTGGTAAAAACCACTATGTGACAGGGTATCCCAACGGTTTCAAACCATTGGAATAGGTGTTTTTACAAACAGTTCCTTGAACCGTTGGTAAAAACAGCTAATAGAGCCTATGCCAACGGTTTGAAAACCGTTGGCATAGGCTTTGCTGTGCAAATTGCACATCAGCCTGCAATTTGTGCAGTAGGTTTGGTTTTTGGGCATTCACCCTCGGTTTCAATTCAATTTTCAATCCAATTATTCCCTCGTTTTCAATTCATTTTTCAATCCAATTATTGTACCTGTAACACATATAATGCATACATATAGAGAACAAACCAACACATACAAATAATGAAAACCATCCAACCAACAAATATAATGCATCCTGAAAATATACTCATCCATAATTAAAGTAGAATTCATAACATAATTATAAACATACATAATTCATTTAGAATTCATTTTAAAATTTAGATGAAAATCATATGTGGAATACGGAATTCAATTCATAATTTGATTGGTTTTTCATATACCATATATTTTTAATAGAAATGATATCCATTTTAAACAAAATACATACATCTGGAATGATACCGGTCACACCGTGCCTCGGATTGAGGCGAGGTTAACTCGTACACATCACAAATGAATCATTGATCGTTGTCCTAATGTATCAACATATTCCGAAATCGTTTGGTCAGTTTTGTGTATGTCAGTTGTTGTTTTCAATTAAAATGAAGTGTTTTTTAAATAAAAGAGAGACACTTTGAATGGTGTCGGCCACACCGCGTCTCGTATTGAGGCGGGGTTAAATCGTACACAACACAAATGACCCATGGATTGTTGTTCTAAAATATAAACACAATCAGAATGCGTTTGGTTGGTTTTCCGTATGAATTTAAAATGTATCCCATTTTAAAGAAAAGAGATACACATAGAGTGGTCTCGGCCAAACCGCGACTCGGATTGAGGCGTGGTTAACTCGTACACGTAACATATGACCCATGAATCGTTTTCCTAAATTTTCAACAGATTCCGAATGCGTTTGGTCAGTTTTTCATATGTTAGTTGTTTATTTCACTTGTAATCTTGTCTATTTTAAACAAAAGAGACAAAGTCAGAGTGGTACCGGCCACACGGCGTCTCGGATTTAGACGAGGTTGATTCTTACACGTCTCAAATGACCCATGGATCATTTTCCTAACGTATCGACACAATTTGAATACGTTTGGTCGGTTTTCCGTATGCCAGTTGATGTTTTTCACTTAAAATGACGTCCTTTTGAAACAAAAGACGGACACAATGAGTGGTGCCGACCACACCGCATCTCCAATTGAGGCGGGGTTGATTCATACACGTCACATATGACCCATGGATCGTTCTCCTAATGTTTAAATGGAAACCGAATGCGTTTGGTCGGTTTTCCATATGTACTTAAAATGTTGTCCATTTTAAACAAAAGAGTGAAACTTAGACTAATCTTGACCACATCGCGACTCAGATTCATCTCGGGTTTGCTCGTGCATGTCACATATGACCCATGGATCATTGTGATAAATTATAAAAAGATTACGAATGCGTTTGTTCGGTTTTGCGTATGTCAGTTGTTCTTTTCATTTATAATCATGTCCATTTTAAACAAAAGAGACAGAGTTAGAGCGGTGTCGGCCACACCGCGTCTCGGATAAAGACGGGGTTGATTTGTACACGTCACATATGACTCATGGATTGTTGTGCTAAAGTATCAATGGAATCTGAATGCGTTTGGTCGTTCTTCCGTATGTCAGTTGATGCCTTTCACTTAAAATGTCGTCCTTTTGAAACAAATGATGGACACTTTGAGTGGTGTCATCCGCACCACATGTCGGATTGAAGAGGGGATGATTCGTACATGTCACATATTACCCATGGATCGTTCTCCTAATGTTTCAACGGAAACCGAATCCGTTTGGTCGTTTTTCCGTATGTACTTAAAATGGTGTCCATTTTAAACAAAAGAGAGTCACTTAGACTTATCCTGGCCACACCGCGACTCAGATTCATCCCGGGTTGGCTCGTACACGTCACATATGACCCATGTATTGTTGGGATAAATTATCAACAGATTCGGAATGCGTTTGGTCGTTTTTCCGTATGTCAGTTGATGCTTTTCACCTAAAATGGCGTCCTTTTGAAACAAAAGATGGACACTTTGAGTGGTGCCGGCCACACCACATCTCCGGATTGAGCTGAAACCACCGTGAAACATTATAATTTTTATTCGTGACGTGTACGCGCAGACGGCACGTCAATCGGACGTGCAGTTTGCGCGGTACGACTCAATATTCGTGTTTTAAGTGATGCGCGCGCTTCGTAAACACGCGTCAGGGGGGTCCAAACGGGCCGAACGAAGTCGGAATGGCCTGAAATCAGACGACAAATACGGCAGAGTTATTTATGAAGTGGTCAAGCAGACAACATGTCAATCGGACGTGCCGTGTGCCCACGGTGACCGACAACGTAGTTCTGGTGTCAGAAACGGCCAAAACGGGCGTCCAATGGTCAAATTCATAGCGGACGACCAAATATTGAGATGAAACCACCGTGAAACATTCTAATTATTATTCGTGACGTGTACACGTAGACGGCACGTCAATCAGACGTGCGGTTTGCGTGGTACGTCTCAATATTCGTATTTTAAGTGATGCACGCACTTCGTAAAAGCACGTGAGGGGGGGTCCAAACGGGCCAAACAAAGTTGGAATGGGATGAAATCAGATGACAAAAACGGGTGAGTGATTTCTGAAGTGGTCGAGCAGACGACACGTCAATCGGACGTGCTGTGTGCCCGCGGTGACCGACAACGCAGTTCTGGTGTCATAAACGGCCAAAACGGGCGTCCAACGGTCAAATTCATAGAGGACGACATCGAATTGAGCTGAAACCAACGTGAAATATTTTAATTATTATTCGTGATGTGTACGCGTAGAAGGCACGTCAATCGGACGTGCGGTTTGCGCGGTACGGCTCAATATTCGTGTTTTAAGTGATGTCCGCGCTTCGTAAACGCGCGTGAGGGTGGTCCAAACAGGCCGAATGATTTCAGAATGTCCTGAAATCAGACGAAAAATATGGGTGAGTGATTTATGATGTGGTTGAGCAGACGGCACGTCAATCGGACGTGCCGTGTGCCCGCGGTGACCGACAACGCAGTTCTGGTGTCATAAACGGCCAAAACGGGTGTCAAACGGTCAAATTCATAGCGGACGACCTCGGATTGACCTAAAACCACCGTGCAACATTCTAATTATTATTCGTGACGTGTACGCGCAGACGGCACGCCAATCGGACATGCAGTTTGCGCGGTACGGCTCAATATTCGTGTTTTAAGTGATGCGCGCGCTTCGTAAACACGCATGAGGGGGTCCAAACGGGCCGAACAAAGTTGGAATGGCCTGAAATCAGACGAAAAATACGGGTGACTGATTTCTGAAGTGGTGTAGTAGAGATCATGTCAATCTGATGTGCCGTGTGCCCACGGTGACCGACAACGCAGTCCTGGTGTCATAAACGGCCAAAACGGGCGTCCAACTGTCAAATTCATAGCGGACGACCTCAGATTGAGCTGAAACCACCATGCAACATTCTAATTATTATTCGTGACGTTTACGCGCAGACAGCACATCAATCGGACGTGCGGTTTGCGCGGTACGGCTCAATATTCGTATTTTAAGTGAGGCACGCGCTTCGTAAACGCGCGTGAGAGGGGTCCAAGGGGGAGGGGGGTTGTCCAGGGTCCAAGAATGAGGGGGGTTGTCCAGGGAGTTCACAAACACACAACCACTAAAAGACAACAACATCCATAAAAACAGACAATATATAAAAATAACTCAACTCCAATACTATACTACGAGTCTAGATAAAACCAACAACTAGAATAGATTAAACATCAAATCTCAGAACCTGATGGAACACCCTCTGTTGGAACAGGAGTCGAAGAAGATGGAATATAAAAGCTCGGAGAGACAGAAGTAGAAGGAAATGAAGATGGAACAGCTGTATGACCTGATGCTGACTGGGGAGTGGGAATCATCATGGGATGTGAAAATGATGGGGCAGAAGATGCAGAAGGTAGCGAAAACATGGGAGGTCTAAATATCCCGTGTGTCCCTAACGACACACCGGGATCAGAATGTGGGAAGGATGAAATGTCAGTGGGAGGGGCAGGGTCTAGTCGGGCACGCGCAGCTCTACGTCCACCTCTGGTACGAACCCTCCTCGTACCACCAGCCTGAGTACTAGGACCAGTACTAGGCTCCTCGTCGAATAACTGTCGACGTAATGGTGGATCCTACAAAAAAGTTTACAAAAAAAATTAAGCACATGACATTATATATTCTATATATATATATATATTTGAAATAATGTACTCACTATAGGCACTAATGGTGAAATGCCCATCTCCTCCATCCGACGATTGTTCTCTGCCATTTTTTTTCTTTGCCTCTCTTCAATTGGAGGCATTTCCTGCATTGGAAAACAAATATGTAATTAATTAGAAAAAGAAAATTAATGTGTAACCCAAAAAACTAAATATATGAGGGAATGAGGGGATTCATTGGTAATTTAGCTATCAATTGTTTTATAAGAGCTTGAATGAATTTAATAAAACATACAAGTTGTAATGTTCAGCAAGATAGAAATATTGTTTGATTTGGTTTGAATACAGTTCAATTCCAAATTAGAAAATTCAATTCAAATAAAATAGCAACCAATAAACATTGAAAATTCACATAACGGTCAAGTCAGTTAAAACATATTTGTGATCAATACTAAATAAATATGAATATTACCAACCTTAACAACCCAAAGCGAGGTAAACCAAAAGAATTGAGAACATGGATGAATGATTCTATATATTTCCAACCACAACTTCAGGTTCACAATCAACTATGACAATTGAGCTATTGGAGTTATCAAAAGAAATAAATGGATTGGTTCCAATGGCAATAGGGACAGTGTCAATTCCATCATCAGCATCATCAAAAATATGTCTTGGAATTACTTCAACAATGACACCAAATTCAGGTTGAAGTTGATATTTGACATAATAAACTTGTTTAGCCATTGATGCCAACACATATGGTTCTTCGGTTGCAAGAGTTCGGGTCACATTAATTACTCAAAATCCACAATCATCCATAAATGTGCCATGTCTCGTCATAGAATCAAACCAATGGCATTTCATCATTGTGAGTCGTCCATGAGAGTAATAATCCAATATTATTATTTTCTCAACGACTCCATAATAACCAACATTTTCAAGTCGCGGTCTACTATCTGATGCACTGGCATAACAATCTGTTGTGGCAGTAACCATAATACCATCATGTTGTGTTCTCATGTTTTTGGGTCGTTCAGTGACAGTAAATCTGTACCCATTGATAACAATTGATTTACAGTCACGTACCACGGTATTAGGACCAAAAGCCAAAGCTCTTATCTCCTCAGAGATAGAGTCAACAGACAAACTCAATACCTGCAATATAAATGACAGTTAAACTATAGTAAATATTGAAATAATTAATTTAAAAAGTAATATTTTTACCTTCAATTTTATCCGAGCAGAAAACTCTTTGCTATGCAAAGTCTCTCTCCTTCTCAAAGATAAAGAACAATGCTTCCTATTTATCATTGTTTTATGTTCCCTGTAGATAAAAAAATATGAATAGTTTAACAGATATATATGTAAGATATACATATTCAATTTTGTTACCTGATATAGTCATCGAACAAATCACAGTTGAACAAAACTGTGCGATGTGCCATCTCCCGCTCTTCATGGCTTAATGTCTTCAATGTATATGATCCAGGAATTCCACCTATTTGGGGATGTGATGGAAAACTGGGTTCAATTTGCTCATATTGTTCTTCTTAATTTCTCATTGGTTTGTTCATTCTTGTAGTATGATCAGAAAAATACATTGAACAGAAATCCATACATTCTTGAGCTAAGTAATCGTTCACGATAGAACCTTCAGGATGATTCTTGTTTCGAACATAAGACTTTAATGTGAACATATTTCTTTCAGTTGGATACATCCAACGAAAAGAAACAGGTCCTCCGAGAAGTATTTCAGTTAGAATATGGACAGTCAGATGCAGCATGCTTGTGAAAAATTATGGGGGAAATATTTTCTCCAACTCACACAAAATTAATGGGGCATCTGTCAACATTTTTTGCAAGAAAGACTTGGACAACTTCTTAGCACAAAGATCTCTAAAAAATGGCACAACCGAATAACACCCACCCATACATTATTGGACAAAAGATGACGGATTGCTATTGGAAGCAACTCATGCAGTAGAACGTGATAATCATGAGTCTTCAAAGATTTTAGCTTCAACTCTCTTTCGTTGACCCATTTAGATATGTTTCTTGAATAGCCATCAGGAACTCTAATAGTCTCTAATACTTCCAAAAATTGTTTTTTTTCAGTAGGTGTCATCACATAAGAAGCACATGGAAGTTTCCATTTATTTTCACTGATACGCACATGATGCAATTCTGGTCTGATGCCCCAATCCACCAAGTCACGTCGAGATCGTAAATCATCTTTTGTCTTCACCGTGACATTTCGAAGAACTAAAAGCAACATTTCACATATATTCTTTTCAATATGCATTACGTCAAAGCAATGACGTAGAAAATTGGTTGACCAATAAGGAAAATCAAAAAAGATACTCATCTTCCTCCAATTGTAACAGGTTTCTGTGGAAACATTCTTTCTCTTTCCAAATTTCATTTGACCCTTCCCGAACGAAAAACTGAAATATTTCAATTCATTAAGCACATCAGTTCCAGACATACGCTGAGGTGGATCATTGGTCTCTATAGTATTATCAAATCTTCGACGATTCATTCTATATGGATGATCCTTTGGCGAAAATCGTCGATATCCCATAAAACTGAAACTACAACGATGTTTCAGTCTTCTGGATCATGTATTCTTCATACAAATAGGACATGACATTTTTCCCTTTGTGCTCTATCCAGACATCATTGCATAAGCCAGAAAATCATTGATCTTCCACATAAGCGCAACACGCATCTGAATATATGTCTTTCGAACATGCGTCGTATGTGCGCACACCCACATCCCAAAGAAGATTCAACTCTTTTATTAAACGTTGCATGTATACATCAATATCAATGCCGGGATCAGAAAGACTATATATGAGTATACTCATGAAAGTGAAATATTTTATCATACACAACCATGGGGGAAGATTATAAATGTGTATAAAAACTGGCCATGTGCTGTTCGAAGTAAGCATCTGGCCAAATGGATTAAAACTGTCGCATGAAAGACCCATCCTCACATTATGCACGTCAGCTGCAAAATCAGGATGTCGAGCATCAAATCTCTACCATGCAAATCCATCTGCAGGATGAACCAACTCATCATTAGTCATCCTTCTCTCGGTATCATGCAATCTCATTTTTATTGATATGTCATCAGACATAAAAAGATTCTGGAGTCTGGGGATCAATGGAAAGTGCCACATTACTTTCTTTGGAACGCGGGATGGTGTTCCATCAGATTTTGACTTCCAGTGGGATGTGCCACATTTTATACATTCATTTCGTTCAGCGGTTTCTTCCCAGAATAAACTGCAATCTTTCGGGCAAGCATGGATTTTTTTTCTAGAAAATCCAAGTTCTTCAACTAACTTCCATGCCATATAGTGGTTTGAGGGATTATCTGCATCATCTGGAAGTAACTCCTTCAAGAGGGTAAGAATGTAATCGATTGTTGTATTAGACATCCCATACATAGTTTTTCCATGAAACAATCGGATTAAAAATTCCAGCTTTTTCATTTTATCGCATTGTCGATATACTGGAGTCGTGGCAGCATCATTCAATTTTTTCACCCTATCAATATCATCATTTTCACTAGATGCATCAGTTGTCCTCATGTCGACGTCTTCTTGAGTTGAAATCCTTTCTTTTTCATGAAGACGAATAAACGGAAACCGATCATCTAACAAATTCTCCATTCCAGTCCTTTCATTTCGATCATCACCAATTTGAGATTTCATTTTCTCCCCATTGTGATACCACACAAAGTAGTTTTCTTGAATACCATTTTTGGTTATGTGGTAGCTGACTTCTTCACGACTCAACCAAGGTCTACTAACACAATTTGAACATGGGAAGTGTATGCGACGACTATCTGAAGCATTGTGAAATGAAAAATCTATAAAGCTCTCCAAATTGTTTTGAAAATCGCTTGAGATACGATCGGTTTCATAAATCCAACTTCTGTCCATTCTGTAAAAAAATTCATATAAGTCATTTTGTCATAAACAATTCAATAGGATTGAAATTTATTAGAAAATACATTTAAGTAAATGATAAAGGAAGAAAATAATCATGGTATCAACTAGACATGTGAAAAAAAATACTAATGTGTTATTGAAAAAATGTAAAACCAACAAGAACTTAATGTGTTATCACATCAGAGCATGCCTCATCCCATAACCATATTAGTAGGGTACCCTCGTGGACATCCCCGCCCACCCCCGTGGACAACCCACCCACCCCCGTGGACACCCCCTACCCCCTAGACAGCCCAACCACCCCCGTGGACAGCCCACCCACCCCCCTCGACACCCCTTCTCCCTATGGATAGCCCCCACCCCCTTGGATAGCACGCCCACAACCCTGGACACCCCTACCCCCTGTGGTCAGCCCACCCACCCCCTGGACAGCCCGCCCACCCCTCCTTTGTTGTACCCCTATCTCTTGTATTTTAATGATCACAATCACTCTCAACGTGTTCTAACTTTATTTCAATTGTTTTGATGCTAGGAAAATGGTTGCCCGGGAGTTGGCCCAAGAAGGCTGATAGTGGACTCTCTGAGTCCACCGGCCAGCCGGTGGATTTCCACCGGCCGGCCGGTGGTCTATGGCAGAAGCATTGCATTCTGCTAGAGCCACCGGTTAGCCGGTGTTAGCGCACCGGCCAGCCGGTATGGGCACCGGCCCACCGGTTCTTGCCCACCAGCCAGCCGGGGGACCCAAGTAGTAGGCTTGCCCACTACCTACTGCCACCGGCAAACCGGTGGATGACCACCGGCCAGCCGGTGTGCCTAGTCAAACTACCATTGGGATTTGACCAGACTTGTACTTTTGACCCCCAACGGCTCCGGAATCCCTCCAACAGCCACATTGAAGTGTTTATGGGTATTTCTCCTATAAATAAGAAACTGTGGATGCCAAGAACATAACCTAATGATATTTTGATGTCTTGACACTCTAACGACAAATATCCAAGGCCTCTTGTGATCCATTGCCATCCTTAAAGCTTGATCTCCCTCTCCATCATCCCACCCACCCCCCCTGGATAGCCCGCCCACCCCTCCTTGACAGCCCGGCCACCCCCGTGGACAGCCCGTCCACCCTTGAGGACAGCTCGCCCACCCCCGTAACCCCCTGGACACCCTGTACCCTCCCTGGATAGCCCCTCCCACCCTCCCAAACAGCCCACACCCCCCACCCCTGCAACCCCACCACCACCACCTAGACATACCACCCCCCTGGAATGTGTAGAAATAACATAAAAATACATGATATATAGATAGAACAAAATACTCAACCTATGGGTTCACATTAACTACATAATCACACACTTCACTACTACCATAAAACACATAAACCACACCACCACCACACAAGACGCATAACATTTCTCATATTCATTTATAAGCCACGTCATTCACACATATATTGTCCATTCATTTAATGTTAAATTAATTAAATCCATTTACCACACATCCATTTCTATTCCATCTCATTTATTTAATATCTTGTTTTTTTGTTTTAACAGCATAATTTATTCCATAGATAACCAGGAAACTAATAAAACCACCACACAAAAACTCACCATCTCACAATAACCATCGACACCATGTTACATCGACCAACCATCTCACCAAAACAACCACATATCACAATAAAAATATTGCACATCACAAACCACCGCACAACCAAAACCACCTCACCACATTATACGCCACAACTTCATCACACAACACCTCCACACGACACAACACCACCACACATCATCACTATCATACAATTTCACATGACACATCCATGCCCACTAACCATCACATTACAACCCCACATATCACAAAGCCCAACTGGTCACCTCAATCCCCATAAAACAGCCTACAACATACAATTTAACACAACAAAAAACCTCTCATAGAGGCAACATACCCCAACTTCCACAATTTATTTATTCAAGGTATTTTATTACATTACCCCTTTATTTAGCATGGACTTTATAACACAACTGATATTCCAGGGGAAACTAATTAATTAACAAAATATTTATTCATTTCCCTATTTTACACGGTGAAATCAAATCAAAATCCAAACTTAAAACTAAAATATTAGATCAATAACAATAAAAACAAGGTACCATATGTGTATAAATAAAAAATTACTTGATTTGAGATGATTCAAATGGGTTTTCACCTATTCGGATGGGGGATTTGGAGAGAAGCATAGAGGTGGAGGTGGATTGATAACTTAAAACTAAAATACTAAAGCACTAATAATAAAAATAAGGAAGTACATGTGTATAAATGAAAAGATACCTGATTTCACCTATTCGGATAGGGGATTTCGCCATAGGAGAGCGGTGGAGCGGATGAAATTAGGTTCTGTGTGAATGGGGTAGAGCAGGATTTGGGGGAAATAATTCCCAATGGTTTTAAAGAACTGTTGGGAAAGAGATGTTAAGGACCCCGTTGCCAACGGTTTCCTCAAACCATTGGCAAAGGGGTGACCCATTCCCAACGGTTCTCTTGAACCGTTGGCAAAAGGTGATTAACACACCCCTTTACCAACGGTTTGAAGAAACCGTTGGCAAAGGGGTGGCTTTTCCCAATGGTTTCAATGAACCGTTGGGAAAGGCTTTATTAGTCCTTCAAGGCCAACAGTTTTAGAAAACTATTGGTAAAAACCCTTTGGGAAAAACAGCATTTCCAGTAGTGATACTCTTGGGGTGGATTGGATAACATTGATCGAGTGGTAATTTCAATCAACTTCCACTTTTCCCGTAGATTGTCACGTTCGAGCTAGACATGATAAAGCTCAGCTTGGGCTTGGTCAAGGGCAAAGCCCAAAGACGCCACCTCTTTTTAGAGCACTGAGATATGGGCTTCGTATGGGGAAATTCTCTTGGATGAGGCCATCACTTCCTTTTTCTGAGTAAATTGGATTTGTTAAAGTCCTATATTTATACAAATCATGTGATCAATGTTAAACGACTATATTAGCAACGGTGAAAATTCTTAACATAAAACCAAAGAAGTTAAAATTTTATATAAACATAAAGAAAATTTAATTAGATCAAGAGGGATTTCAATTAATTAATCTTTGGGTCGTTACATACACGCTATGTACTTATGGCCATGTCGGATGAGTATATAGGGCGTGTGGCCATGTCGATGATGAAGGGTGTAAAAACCAACTACATGCCGTGTAGTAGTCCTTTACATGCCATGTAGTCAGTCGGCAGGAGAATAGTAAGGCAGTGGCTTTCTGTGCGAAAGCAGACTCCTTTTACTCTTGAAGACATGTCGTGTAGTCCGGTCGGTAGGTGAACAGTTCCACGCTGGCGGGAAGCCGCCAGAGGAAAAGTTAAAAAAATGGGAAGTACACACCATGTACTTGGAAATACACGCTGTGTACTTTGTTTTTTTCTCTCAAAATGGGCAGTAGCCTCCCCTGTTCACAGGGAAGGTGTAGAACCGGTGGAAGGAGCGGGAGAGGAGGCTGGAGCTTTGGAGATCTGCCGAGAACACGTCTGGAATCCATTTTCTACTCCGTCGATCTCCTTGGAACCTCACGGGTATGCCCTCCGCTCTCCTTAAGTCGTTATTACCAATTCTTTCTTAAGGGAATAGTATTTATGTTTGAACGGGTTTTCTTCAACGTCAGATCTACGTCATTCTCGGACGTATCTGGAATCGACATTCGTGTATATCGTTCGTTCGTCTTAAAGGTTGGTGGATTGGTGTTTATTTTCCAACATTCATGTGTTTTTGAGATACGAACCCATATTTGGGGTGTCGTGTGGCTGAGACCGTGGATATATTTAATACCTAGAATTGTATAGGTGATTAAATAAAATTGTAAAACTATTTTTAGGGATCAGTTCTTGGATCTAGGACCACCTCGTTGGTGCATTCCTCTTTTTAGTCGTTTGACAGGGATACCCGAGGGTATTCCATGTGTATATTATGAATTAATTATGCCTTGAAAGGAATTAAATGTGAATTTTTATTAAAATGTTTGGCATGGCCTGGTTACTTGTGCATGAGGGAAGTGTTTTACTTAGCCCATGGGCATTGTTTTGCTTAGCCCGAGGGCAGTTGTTATCTTAGCATTAGGGAAACTTCTTCCAGGCCTGTGGGCAATAGGCCCTGTGCCTGAGGAAGACACTATGTATGCCTAAGGGAAAAATCTATTATACTTGTGGGAAAGTACCTACGGGTTACGTTCCTAATTACCTGAGGGTAAGGGATGAGTGTCTGTTGACACTGACTGTTCACTTAGAAATTCATTGTGCTGTGTTCTTATATTAAATGAATTAAATGAATAATTAAATGTCAATAAAACGGGTAAGTTAGTTACTTTTGAGTTCATATTAGTTTCTTTCATTTTACTACTGCACACTGTTGTTTCATATTTTCACACAGTTGGGAACGGGCCTTTGGTGGGTGCCTACTCGGATTTATTTCTCACACCCTATTTGGGTCATGCATTTCGGTCCAAAAAAATTACGTTTCTGCAGCTGTAGATAAGAGAAAGGGTCCTTATACAAGTACTTGATTACTGTTGATGAGTAGGGGAGAATGGGACCCAGATTAGGCTCGTGATGCTACCTACTGTTTTGTTTTGTTTTGTTGTACTCTACAGTTGTATTGTATTGATTTTGTAACATGTTCTGGTTGTTTTCATAGAATTGAGGCTTGTTGCATCATTATTTATATACTGGTTGGTTTTATCTACTGCAGTTGTTCATTTCAGTTATATATGGTTATTCGCTTCCACTATTTTTGTATGTTTATTTTATATTCTGCTGTGATACACTTTGACAAATGAGGTCATTGTTTCCCCACTATCAGACCTGGGCCCTCACTGTTAGTCAGCAACCTCTAGTGTTTATGGAAATGCGCTTAAGGTCATGTGATGAACCGGGTTCGGGGAACCCGTTGAGTGGCACTCGGAACTGGGACGTTAAAAATTATTGGGGTAAAATTTTTTATCTAATGAGTTTTATATGTTTGAATAAGTGGTATGGGTGAGTGCTTTTTTATAGTGGAGGAGGAGTATCATTCATGTAAAATTCTAAAATGGGAATTACACCCAAATTTTTTCTATTTAATTTGGCTCTAATAATGAATCAATTTATACAAAATGGAGGATAAGGTATATATATAAACCTAAAGTGGATTTTTTACATGTTTCTATCTCATTTTGTTTTGTAAGATTATGGTTTAGTTATTTTTAATGTAATATATGTCTTAATTAGTGAAATTAATTTTAATAACTTTAACTAGTAAATTTTAAAAAAATCGACATATATGTTATATATTAAAAATTAATCTAATTCCAAATATGGAATAAAATTTATAAATTAAAATAAAATTATTAGAATAAATTAATTTATAATTAACCCCACAAATGGGACACAAATGTAAGGTTTTTAAGTAAATATACTGAAAATAGTACTAATAATTAAAATCCAATGTCAAAGTTAAATTGATTTTAATAAACTAAATTGGATTAATTTAGTGCACAATTTTTATAACCAATATTTAATACCAATAAAAAATATAATCTAGTCTTATGAATTAATTATATGAAAAATAACTTTTGATTTAAAATTCAGTATTTTTCGAAATTCAATAAAAATTAAAACTTTTCAGAAAAATAAAATTAAAATCACCCAATGATAATTTTGAAATTTCTATTTCAAAAATAATGTTTATTTATACATATAAACATTTTATAATTTATAAAATTTATTTTTAAAATAGTTGAGCCATTAAAAGGTACTATAATTTCCTTTATAAAAATATAGGTTTTTAAGCATAATGTACGGTTTTCTCTTATCTTATGATAATAAAATATATTAGACAAATGTAAAAAGGTTTTATTTGATATATAATATATATTGTCATAAGTTATTTAATAATATTATTAAAAAATAATTTAGTGGTTATGTTATATCTTATTATATAAAATAGAAAAAATTTAAACATATATTATTAATCTGTAAAACTCGGTCTTGTGTGTAGCTTAATCTACTAAAGAAAATAATTGTTTATTGAGACTAAATATAAATCATTATTTTGTGAATTAAAATATATAAAATATATTGAAAATTTTATTTGACAATAATTTCTAAAGAGGTTATACTCTATCAAATTAAAGTTACTCTTTTGGACATTTTGGGGTGTTACACCTAGAGGGAAATAAGTACATCTACCATGTGTTGTCTTCCTATCACTATCAAATTATAGAACCCCCCTCCAAATCGTAATAGAATAATAATTATCATAACAAAGATTATTATTTTAATTGTTTATGTAATGGGAAATGTGAGGATATATATTTTATATTCGTCCTCTAACCTCTTCTCGATTTCGAGATTCGTGTGCAATACCTTAGAGTTATTCATCTAGTCAATGTTACTGAACTAGAATCTATGATCCAAAATTTGTCCAATCTAGAAATTTGATCCTCCTATAAACCATTCCTAGAAAATGAAAAATTGTAATTTAAAAACTCTATGAAATATGTTGAGTTTATAGATGACATCATTATCCATTAAGCATGTTGTATGAACATTTATGACTAGTTTATCTTCATTGATGTTAGAAATAACTCATCTAAATGAATATTCTTATTTTAATTGCATGGAATCCCCTCCATATTTCTGTTCTACTTATGATACTCCACTGTATCTTTCTAGGTCATGAAAAATTTAATTCCTCTGATTTCCCCCATTAATCATATGTAGTCTCTAACAAGTTGAATAGTTCCACAATTATGTCAATATAGTTTTTATAATCCCAAGAAAATAAATTTCTATAGATAGATGTTGGATAGTAATTTTTTAAATCCCATACATAATTAACCACGTTCTTTTATGCTCTCCCATATTTAATGAGAAAATTCTGAAAAAATCCAACTTGAATTGGTTCTACCGGTGGTATCACTAGAGCAGGTGTAATATATTTATTATATAAAGAAATATATCTATTTTAAAATAGAATGGGGTGGGGTGGTATCCCATTTGAGTTCATTTTGGTATGTTGTAGTGGATGGTCCCATCAATCATTTCATGGTTTGAATATAATGACATTCAAAATGAATTTTTAGAATTCCTATAACTGATATCCTAAGAGAACATCTTAAGAATCTTTATAGAACATGTATTGGACTCATAATTGTAGATCTATGATAGGATATTCCCACGAAAAGTATATAACCCTAAAAATTCATCCCAGTGATCCTGGATATTCATTTTTATATGAACATATAGTAACAATAACACACACACACACAAACACACAGATATATATATATATCTATATAATTGTGTTCAATTTATACTGAAAAATGTTAGATAGTTATATCAGAAGAATATATAATATATACATATCACTCAATAGTTTCAATAAATTTATAAATTTAATTAAAATAATAAAATTAAAAAATCAATATGTATATATATCCCATGTGATTCTATGTACCTACTCATGATTAACAAACTCTGTCAAAACCCATAAAACTATAATTATAATCCTATCATTGGTAACTCAAATGTCTTTTACACATGTGTTGTTCAGGAACAAGAAAACACCCATATTCAAGTTTCACACATCCTCTCTCTTGTAAACTATAACAAAATAAATTAATGAATGTGAACAAAATTCTTATGATTCAATTTTGTAATTCTACTACCTAGAATATATAAAAAACACACATGTTGAGATACAAAAATATTTCATTTATGCCTCCTTATATTCAGGATCCCGATGAATTCAAGTGAGCGTATAAAGTTACATGGGAATACTATTCCGTCAGTAATCATACCACCCATTTGTTTACAATATTATAAATATAAAAAAATTTAAAATTGATTATAAAATAATTTAAACAACTATAAGAATTCCAAACTACAAATATATAATTCGACAAACCCATAGCGTGGTAGGTATAACCATATATCAAGAAATTTAAATGTAAAAAATGGAGTTGAAATAATCCAATGTATGTTCTGACATTATCATGGACTCATATCCACCTTCTTCTTTCTTGTAGATCAAGCGGAACTTTCCATTCATGGGATCCCTTGTCCTGAAATCTATACACAGTCAAGAATCCCATGCTGGGTAAAAGTATCACCCAGTTGGAGACAACCAATGTGTCTTTAACATAACATCACATGCATATTTATATATGAATAATATGGTCATATAACGACCCATACTTTACATACATTGTTAATACTTCAAAATTGAAGCACACTTATTACAACATATGACAAAACCACAAAGGACCGTATAGGTATAGTGTCTTTAGAAACTGGGAAACATAAACAACTGGTTCATAAATCTTCTACAGTGTCTCCCATTTATTTCGTCATATCTAGGGTCCCTTTTAGAATATTCTACTTAATATCCATCTTCCTGACCTGGGGAAAAGAAAACATAAAAGGGTGAGCTCAAATGCTCAGCAAGGCAAATAAAGGAAATAAAAATCATATCATATCTTTTTGAAAATCATAACCTGCAAAAGAGATCATAATATCTTAACATGGAACAAATCATAGTAGTGAAAATGAGATCCCCATAATCATAACATAAAACTTGAAACTTTGTGGCATGCACACATAATCATGGAAAATCATTTCTTGTTAGTCATGACTCATCGCCAAGACTATCTTAGTGGACAAAGTCCCTTTCTGAACCGAGTTCACTCCTCGTTTCAGTCCTGTATCACTGAACCGAAATAACCTTCCGTTCCAGCCATGTCTATCTCATGAGATATAAAATCTTTAGCCAATGCATTGGAGGGAGATATAGGTCCCACCCATCTTATAATGAATCCTTTCTTATGTGTGCCACATAATCATAAAACATACATCATCGCATAACACATGTAACAAAAATGGGATTCTTGAAACATCATGACATCATAAATAAATTCATATAAGATAATGGAATTCATAAAAATAATTCCATCACAACATGATCAAATCAATGTAATAATAGGGATAAAAACAGAACCCTTTTATTATCTTAGATGGAAAATAATTTTGATAAAACACTTGAACTTTATTCTTGAGGAAAATATCCTTTCTACTTCAAAAACATTTTTCCATTCTTAACATGTCATACAACTTTAAACTAAAAGAAGTTGATTAAAAATAAACTTGAAAACTTGTAAATGAAGCTTCTTGGAAATAATGTTTTAAAAATCCATTCATTCCGTATAAGTTATAAAAAACATTCTTCGTACTTTTGTCGGAAAAGTCAAAAAGTACCTCGTACGGAAAAACGACAAAAGATTCCTTTCATATTCTTTACTAAAAACTCATCTAAGGGTAAAATTGGATTTAAACTATTGCAAGTGGATGGAAACAATATTACATATTGAGGGAACATGGATGTGGATGATAAAATACACCCCAGTAAATACTAACGAATAAACAATCTCGGATAAAAATGAGATTGTGATATTTCCCTTACCTTAGGTCCGATTAGCTTTGTACGTGTCCGAAGCTCCTATATAATGGTTTAAATAATGTTATTGACTTATTCCAGAATCATACATATTTATATCATATCATATATGGTCATATTATTAGCTTCTTGTTAGTAATATTTCATTGTTACTTGTTACTCGGGTCTTTATAACTTTTTGTTCTTATGCGTGTTTTGTCGAATAAATTCTTATTCTTATCTTTAGGTTATAGATAATTCATTTCCAGAATGGTATTAGTGTAGTATATAACATATTCATTTATTCAATTCATTTATATAATCATTATGAAATGAAGATCATGTAGAACGAGTCGCATCACATCGTGGAGACGGTATTCCGTACGTACGCACGAGTGATGATATCATTCCTATGATCGTGGAATTGTATTCGAGTATATATATATTATTTCAGTATCAATATTACTTCATAATAATCATATTTAGTTACTCATTACACCATTATAACCATCCTTGTAAGGTGATGGTGGAAAATAGATTACACCACGGCGTGGAGACGGTATTCCGTACGTACGCACGCGTGGTGATTTCATTTTTCCGTAGGATGGATAGAAGGTAAATTAGGGTTGTTTCATATTTATAATAACATATCAGTATGTAAGTAATACTGATGTTATTACTTTATCATGAAACAACTAAAGAATAAGAAGTTGAAGAAGAAAGAAATGGAAAAGATCGGTAATGGATATTACCTCTTCTTTGGAACGCTTCTTTGAATCCTCCACTTAAGGAACTAAGATTGGTCTTTGGAGAAGACCAGGACCTCTAGGATTATTCTAGGGAAGTGGAGAGGAGAACATGTCAGGGGTTGGCCGAGCTTGAGTGCTCAATTTGGTGTGAGGAGGAGGGGGAGGAGGTGCCCTTTTATAAGGGAGGAGAGGGGCATCTTAGGAATATCTCAAAATATTATTTTATATTAAAGTCAAAATCGGTTTATAATGGTTCCAAAGGGTCTTATTTCGAAGATAAAGTGGGGAAGGGTCGAAATCCTATCAACCAATAGGATTTAGACAAGTTTAGGGTATTATTTTAACCTTATCAATTAGATTTAACTCTAAGTTAAATAATTTAACTTTTACCATGTCTTTTTGTTTTCTTTCACTATATGGTTAATAAACTTACTATAACATGCCAAACGAACCCCAAATTGTTTATTATTAAAATATATATCCTTATCTAAGTCATTTGGCCGATCATTAGATTTTTAGGAATAAAATAACAATTAATAATATAATATTTTATTTAAAAACTATTTTGTGTCAATTTTGACACTATTTGATATATGATTTTTGTGAAAGTCATAAAAGAATTATATGTTCGAACCAAGTTGATTAAACCAACATTAATATATCATAGTAACCTATAAAATTAGTTGAATTCATAAAAAGTCTCAAATTACATTTATTTTTGTGTTTATAACATCAATTATGTCAATATTTCATTAATAAGATAATTACTACATCATCTTTGTGTCATAAATAAATTACATTATTTGATGTCTAAAAATTACAAATAAAATATCATCATGTAGGAAATCTTTTTAGATTTCTAATGAATATTTACAATTGAATTTATCTTATTTATAACCCCATATTAAAAATTATTTACTTATTAAACTTTGATTTTAACTATTTTAACCCTTCTTTAAATAAATTAATAATAAATGTCCTAATCTAATCCAAGTGGGCCTAAATGGTCATATGTTATTCCTAAGTTTGTTTTTGGTCGAATTACACTTGTCCAATAGAATTAGGACATGTGTTAGGGTAATATTGATATCATATTTACCCTTAGTTACCCTATTTACTATTAACCGCGGTAAAAAAAGTAAAAAGTTACTATTCACCAAAAAATTATTTTCATCGCATTGAACCACATTTTAGTCCTTGATATTAACCGTGTCTCTCGGATTTTCGAAATTACAATCACAGAAGCGGTAAAATTAAGTTTTATGCAAAATTCAGTTTTTAACCTACCACTTACTGGTTTCACTATTCATCAAAAATTGAAAGTTTTCAGAAAAATACCAAAATTTCACCCTAGGCTAATTTCGATATTCTGAGTCCAAAAATGAAGTCCATTTTGAAAAATAAAATTTATAAAATTTCAAAAAGTGGTTATTACTATTCATAACGGCTAGTTTTAATATCATATTGTTGTTTAGTGAAACTCGGTATTGCGTACGACGCAAGCTATTGAGGAAGGTCGCGATTGCGTGTAAAGCAAGTCAATCAAGTGTTGTGTAGAAAAAGATTCCTTTGATAATTTATATAACATAAAGTCTCGGGTGTTACATTCTACCCCCCTTAAAAAGAATTTCGCCCTCGAAATTCGTCACTTTGTAACAAACAGATGAGGATACTTCTCCCTCATCATATCATCAAGCTCCCATGTAGCTTCTTCAAGTTGGTGGTTCCTCCATAAAACGTTCACCAAGCGAGTGGTCTTGTTTCGTAGGACTTTTTCGCTACGATCCAGAATCTCTATCGGCTGTTCTTCATAAGAAAGATCTTGCTCCAGCGGTACAACTTCTGAGCTGAGTACATGTGAAGGATCTGGTATGTACTTTCTCAGGAGAGATACGTGGAACACATCGTGAACTTGAGAGAGATTCGGTGGAAGCGCCAATCGGTAAGCTACCTTCCCAACACGATCCAATATTTCGAAAGGACCGATATATCTAGGGCTCAACTTCCCCTTCTTTCCAAATCTCATAACCCTCTTCCAGGGAGATATTCGTAAGAACACTTTATCACCCACTTCAAACTCTAGGTCTTTTCTTCGGTTGTCGGCATAGCTTTTCTGTCGACTCTGAGCTGGTCTTATGTGTTGTTGAATAGATCTGACCTTTTCTGCCATTTCATCAACGAGATCAGGTCCTAATACCTTTCTTTCCCCAACTTCATCCCAGCAAGTTGGAGTCCTGCATTTCTTTCCATAGAGAGCTTCATAAGGAGCCATTTGAATACTGGAGTGAAAGCTATTATTATAAGAAAATTCCACCAATGGTAGGTGTTGATCCCAACCTCCTTTGAAATCCATAGAGCAAGCTCTCAACATATCTTCTAGGGTTTGAATTGTTCTCTCAGACTGACCGTCTGTCTGGGGATGATAAGCAGTGCTGAAACTCAACTCTGTATCCAGAGTATGCTGAAGACTTCGCCAGAACTTCGAGGTAAATCACGGATCTCGATCAGATATAATAGAAAGTGGTACTCCATGAAATCTTACCACTTCCTTTACATATATCCTGGCAAGCTGATCTAGAGAGAAATCCTCTCTAATAAGAATGAAGTGTGCAGACTTTGTAAGACGATCAACTATGACCCAGATAGCATTATTGCCTTTGGATGTTTTAGGAAGTCCTGTGACAAAGTCCATAGTGATGTTTTCCCATTTCCATTCGGGTATGGGTAATGGTTGTAACATCCCCTTAGACTTATGTCTCTCAGCTTTAACTTGTTGACAAACCAAGCATCGAGAGACATATTCAGCAACATCTCTTTTCATGCCATCCCACCAGAAGTACTCTTTCAGGTCCCTATACATCTTCGTGCTTCCAGGATGAATAGAGAATGAAGAACTATGAGCCTCATCCATCATCTCTTTCTTTAATTCAGGGATGGGAGGAACACAAACCCGATTCCTGAACTTTATTATCCCATCACAATCAAGGTTGAATTCAGGAACATTTCTCACCTTCTTTTGTAACTCGACATCTTCTTTCTGTGCCTCTTTAATCTTCACATGTATAGATGGTTGAACATTCATTTGAGAAAGATAATATTTTTCCCCTTCCATTATAATTCCAAGATCCATCCTTTGTAAATCCATAAATATTGGATCTTTTGTGATCCTCATCATGGATAAACTAGCATGGTCTTGTCGACTTAATGCATCTGCCACCTTGTTTGCTTTCCCAGGGTGGTAATGGATTGAGCAGTCATAATCCTTAATCAGCTCCAACCATCTTCTTTGACGCATATTCAACTCCTTTTGTGTGAAAATATACTTTAAACTTTTATGATCAGTATAAATATCACACCTTTCACGATAAAGGTAATGCCTCCAAATCTTTAATGCAAAGATTACCGCAGGCAACTCCAAATCATGTGTTGGGTAATTTTGTTCATGGATTTTCAACTGTCGTGAGGCATAAGCTATCACCATATCATTTTGCATAAGAACACACCCCAATCCCTTCTTGGATGCATCACTGTAGATCACAAACCTTTCTCCACTACAAGGCAGTGTGAGCACAGGTGCACTAGATAACCTTCTTTTCAACTCCTTGAAATTCTCTTCACATTCCTCTGTCCAGACAAACTTAACTCTTTTCCGAGTCAACTTGGTGAGTGGATTAGATAATCGTGAAAAATCTTTTACAAAACGTCGATAATATCCAGCCAAACCAAGAAAACTTCGGATCTCAGTTACTGTTGTTGGTCTCGACCATCTTTCGATAACCTCTGTTTTTGCTGGATCCACAGATATCCCCTCTTTTGAGATTATGTGACCCAAAAATGCAACTTTTTGAAGCCAAAATTCACACTTGGTAAATTTGGCATAAAGCTTCTCCTTTCTCAGGGTCTTCAATATAATTCTCAAGTGATCTTCATGTTCTTCCTTGCTCTTTGAATAGACAAGAATATCGTCTATAAAGACTACCAAAAATTGATCAAGATAGTCTCTAAAGACTCTATTCATTAGATCCATGAAGATAGCATGGGAATTAGTAAGACCAAATGGCATCACTATAAATTCATAGTGTCCATACCTTGTACGGAAAGCCATCTTTGGTATATCCTCCCTTTTGACACTTAATTGATGATACCCTGAACGAAGATCAATCTTGGAAAAGTATTGAGCTCCGCGTAGTTGGTCAAATAAGTCATCAATGCGTGAGAGAGGATATTTTTTCTTGATAGTGATCTTGTTAAGTTCTCGATAATCAATGCAGAGTCTCATTGATCCATCTTTCTTCTTAACAAATAGAACAGGTGCTCCACAAGGTGACGCACTAGGGCGTATGAATCCCTTATCAAGATTCTCTTGGAGTTGCTTCTTCAATTCCTGCAACTCAATTGGGGCCATTCTATAAGGTGTCTTTGAAATAGGCAAAGAACCTGGTACGAGTTCTATTGAAAACTCAACTTCACGATTTGGTGGAAGACCCGGCAATTCCTCCGGAAAGACATCATCAAACTCCCGTACAATGGGCATATTCTTAATCGTGAGTTTCTCACCAACCATTTGAGATAAATAACCTTCATTTAGTGGGATCAATACCCATAAGATGGAAGAAATTTCCACTGGAAGGTTATGTTCATCCTTGCATTGGTATACGATCGTAGATTGATCTGGAGTATGAAATGTGACTTCCCTTCTTTGGCAATTGATATGAGCTCCATGTAGAGAAAGCCAATCCATGCCAAGAATCACATCAAATTCCACTAAAGGAAGGATCACAAGATTTGCAGTAAGCACTTTCCCACAAATGTCGATCGGAGAAGAATTATAAACTTTTGATGCGATTGATGTGCCATTAGGTGTTGTCACATCTAACTCAACATCTAATTGTTGAGGTAGTACGGTGATACCCTTAGAAAAGTCTTCAGAAATAAAAGAGTGGGTGGATCCAGAATCAAATAAAACATTTGCTACTTTAGAGTGGATGGTAAGTGTACCTTTCACCACATCGTTATCGTACTCCACATCGCTGATAGAAATTGCATGTGACTTTCCTTTGTCTTTAGCCTTAAGATTTTGTTGACGTCGACCATCATCATCAACCCTTGGATTTGGGCATTGATTGGCATAATGCCCCATCTCCTTGCACTTGAAACATTGAAGTGTAGTAGGTTCATTATGTGTATCCCTTCCTTTGTTTGCATCATTAGACATCTTCTTCCCATTATCACGGCATTCAAATGCCCGATGACCTTCTTTTCCACATTTAAAAAATTTACTTGTCCCTTTAAGACAACTCCCTCCATGTTTCTTTCCACACTTTGAGCATAAGGGAAAGTTCATCTTCTTTTCAGTGTGCTCTTTAGAGTTTCCTTTGAATTCCATCTTCCTCTTCTTATCAAACCCATGTGACTGATGGGTTACTAAAATCTCCATCTCGACTTTGAGAGCACATCGAACGATTTCCTCGTAGCTATTGAAGTCCCTTATGGCTAACGCCCTTCGAAGACTTGGTTTTAAGCCACTAAAGAATCGATCGATCTTACGCTCAGGTTGGATAATAATACCAGAAGCGTACCTTGCAAGTCTTGTAAAATTTGCTTCATAGGTACTAACAGATTCATCATCCCTTTGCTTCAGTTCAAGAAACTCTTTCTCCATCTTTGTTCGGAGAATACGAGGGAAGTACTTATTGAAAAATAAGTTCTTGAACTCGTCCCATTCCATAGACTCAATTTCATCCCTTTGCCTCGTATTCTTAACAAGATTCCACCATTGATCAGCATCTCCTTCCAAACGATACACTGCTAGGATGACTTTATCATGTTCAGAACATTGAAGAACTGAAAATATCTTTTCAGTAGTACTAATCCATTGTTCAGCAACTAATGGATCAGTAGACCCGCTGAAAGAAGGTGGACGCTGCCTCATGAAGGATTCAACAGAATGTTGCTCCCTCCTTTGCTCGTTTGGAAATCCTGCATGATTCATAGCTTGATAAAGTTGTGTGAGCATGGCTACAAGATTTTGCATTCCAGCTCCCATATCGTTTGGTTGCTCAGGGGGACAATCATTGCATTGCCCATCGCATTCCGCATTAACACGGTTCCTTCTGGTTCCAGCCATTGACTAAAACCAAGAAGAATAGTGTGAGCAACACTAATTATAATAGGAAACCGCATAATTCAAGAATAAAATTTTCATGCTTATGGTCTTATCCTAGGTTATTCATGGCCATTTCTAAGATTGTGTTCTATGCTTAGACTTATTCTTAGAGTTCTTACTAAGGCTTTCACATCCTAGTTTCCAAAGGTTGACTATAACCTCCCTCTGATACCAACTATAACGACCCATACTTTACATACATTGTTAATACTTCAAAATTGAAGCACACTTATTACAACATATGACAAAACCACAAAGGACCGTATAGGTATAGTGTCTTTAGAAACTGGGAAACATAAACAACTGGTTCATAAATCTTCTACAGTGTCTCCCATTTATTTCATCATATCTAGGGTCCCTTTTAGCATATTCGACTTAATATCCATCTTCCTGACCTGGGGAAAAGAAAACATAAAAGGGTGAGCTCAAATGCTCAGCAAGGCAAATAAAGGAAATAAAAATCATATCATATCTTTTTGAAAATCATAACCTGCAAAAGAGATCATAATATCATAACATGGAACAAATCATAGGAGTGAAAATGAGATCCCCATAATCATAACATAAAACTTGAAACTTTGTGGCATGCACACATAATCATGGAAAATCATTTCTTGTTAGTCATGACTCATCGCCAAGACTATCTTAGTGGACAAAGTCCCTTTCTGAACCGAGTTCACTCCTCGTTTCAGTCCTGTATCACTGAAACGAAATAACCTTCCGTTCCAGCCATGTCTATCTCATGAGATATAAAATCTTTACCCAATGCATTGGAGGGAGATATAGGTCCCACCCATCTTATAATGAATCCTTTCTTATGTGTGCCACATAATCATAAAACATACATCATCGCATAACACATGTAACAAAAATGGGATTCTTGAAACATCATGACATCATAAATAAATTCATATAAGATAATGGAATTCATAAAAATAATTCCATCACAACATGATCAAATCAATGTAATAATAGGGATAAAAACAGAACCCTTTTATTATCTTAGATGGAAAATAATTTTGATAAAACACTTGAACTTTATTCTTGAGGAAAATATCCTTTCTACTTCAAAAACATTTTTCCTTTCTTAACATGTCATACAACTTTAAACTAAAAGAAGTTGATTAAAAATAAACTTGAAAACTTGTAAAGGAAGCTTCTTGGAAATAATGTTTTAAAAATCCATTCATGCCGTTTAAGTTAAAAAAAACATTCTTCGTACTTTTGTCGGAAAAGTCAAAAAGTACCTCGTACGGAAAAACGACAAAAGATTCCTTTCATATTCTTTACTAAAAACTCATCTAAGGGTAAAATTGGATTTAAACTATTGCAAGTGGATGGAAACAATATTACATATTGAGGGAACATGGATGTGGATGATAAAATACACCCCAGTAAATACTTACGAATAAACAATCTCGGATAAAAATGAGATTGTGATATTTCCCTTACCTTAGGTCCGATTAGCTTTGTACGTGTCCGAAGCTCCTGTATAATGGTTTAAATAATGTTATTGACTTATTCCAGAATCATACATATTTATATGATATCATATATGGTCATATTATTAGCTTCTTGTTAGTAATATTTCATTGTTACTTGTTACTCGGGTCTTTATAACTTTTTGTTCTTATGCGTGTTTTGTCGAATAAATTCTTATTCTTATGTTTAGGTTATAGATAATTCATTTCCAGAATGGTATTAGTGTAGTATATACCATATTCATTTATTCAATTCATTTATATAATCATTATGAAATGAAGATCATGTAGAACGAGTCACATCACATCGTGGAGACGGTATTCCGTACGTACGCACGAGTGATGATATCATTCCTATGATCGTGGAATTGTATTGGAGTATATATATATTATTTCAGTATCAATATTACTTCATAATAATCATATTTAGTTACTCATTACACCATTATAACCATCCTTGTAAGGTGATGGTGGAAAATAGATTACACCACGGCGTGGAGACGGTATTCCGTACGTACGCACGCGTGGTGATTTCATTTTTCCGTAGGATGGATAGAAGGTGAATTAGGGTTGTTTCATATTTATAATAACATATCAGTATGTAAGTAATACTTATGTTATTACTTTATCATGAAACAACTAAAGAATAAGAAGTTGAAGAAGAAAGAAATTGAAAAGATCGGTAATGGATATTACCTCTTCTTTGGAACGCTTCTTTGAATCCTCCACTTAAGGAACTATGATTGGTCTTTGGAGAAGACCAGGACCTCTAGGATTATTCTAGGGAAGTGGAGAGGAGAAAATGTCAGGGGTTGGCCGAGCTTGAGTGCTCAATTTTGTGTGAGGAGGAGGGGGAGGAGGTGCCCTTTTATAAGGGAGGAGAGGGGCATCTTAGGAATATCTCAAAATATTATTTTATATTAAAGTCAAAATCGGTTTATAATGGTTCCAAAGGGTCTTATTTCGAAGATAAAGTGGGGAAGGGTCGAAATCCTATCAACCAATAGGATTTAGACAAGTTTAGGGTATTATTTTAACCTTATCAATTAGATTTAACTCTAAGTTAAATAATTTAACTTTTACCATGTCTTTTTGTTTTCTTTCACTATATGGTTAATAAACTTACTATAACATGCCAAACGAACCCCAAATTGTTTATTATTAAAATATATATCCTTATCTAAGTCATTTGGCCGAACCTTAGGTTTTTAGGAATAAAATAACAATTAATAATATAATATTTGATTTAAAAACTATTTTGTGTCAATTTTGACACTATTTGATATATGATTTTTGTGAAAGTCATAAAAGAATTATATGTTCGAACCAAGTTGATTAAATCAACATTAATATATCATATTAACCTATAAAATTAGCTGAATTCATAAAAAGTCTCAAATTACATTTATTTTGGTGTTTATAACATCAATTATGTCAATATTTCATTAATAAGATAATTACTACATCATCTTTGTGTCATAAATAAATTACATTATTTTATGTCTAAAAATTACAAATAAAATATCATCATGTAGGAAATCTTTTTAGCTTTCTAATGAATATTTACAATTGAATTTATCTTATGTATAACCCCATATTAAAAATGATTTACTTATTAAACTTTGATTTTAACTATTTTAACCCTTCTTTAAATAAATTAATAATAAATGTCCTAATCTAATCCAAGTGGGCCTAAATGGTCATATTTTATTACTAAGTTTGTTTTTGGTCGAATTACACTTGTCCAATAGAATTAGGACATGTGTTAGGGTAATATTGATATCATATTTACCCTTAGTTACCCTATTTACTATTAACCGCGGTAAAAAAAGTAAAAAGTTACTATTCACCAAAAAATATTTTCATCTCATTGAACCACATTTTAGTCCTTGATATTAACCGTGTCTCTCGGATTTTCGAAATTCCAATCACAGAAGCGGTAAAATTAAGTTTTATGCAAAATTCAGTTTTTTACCTACCACTTAGTGGTTTCACTATTCATCAAAAATTGAAAGTTTTCAGAAAAATACCAAAATTTCACCCTAGGCTAATTTCGATATTCTGAGTCCAAAAATGAAGTCCATTTTGAAAAATAAAATTTATAAAATTTCAAAAAGTGGTTATTACTATTCATAACGGCTAGTTTTAATAGCATATTGTTGTTTAGTGAAACTCGGTATTGCGTACGACGCAAGCTATCGAGGAAGGCCGCGATTGCGTGTAAAGCAAGTCAAGCAAGTGTTGTGTAGAAAAAGATATCTTTGATAATATATATTACATAAAAGTCTCGGGTGTTACAGGTCATAAAACAAGCCCATATGCAATAAAACGATACCATATTAAGTGTCTTGGTGCTAACTAGGGTTCAGCAAACACTGGGTCTACCTGATTCGAATATCACTTAGAAGAACATCAGAATGGATTTGGAAATTTCAAATGTGGATGATCTTTCTACATAGGTCTCTAGTAACAGTGTTGTCCATAGGAATCTAGATTAGACCACATAAGGCCATAATTCTCTAGTTCTATCTCCCTGGTCATATCACATAATCTCATCATGGCCCACTGTCACCTCGCATGTTAGGTCACATAAGACAGTTATGCTCCCAAGTAAGGCCACAAGAAGCCAATGTTCCCTATCATATTACTTATTCAAGACATCGTGTAACATGAAACCCCACTAGGGAAACAAATCCATGATCGGTCCGACAATAACAATGGTGTCATTCATATAAAAAACACCAAGATAACATTTAAAATGTGTAACACAATGAAATAGTGTCATCATATTAGTCATATATATCTGTTGGAAAAAATGATATTTTTCTTATGTTCTTTATCCAAATAAAAATTCAATGAATATCATACAATGTTTATATGTTATATATATAAAACTATTCCAACATGTCATATTAAAATTGTAATATATAGTAATTCATAAACATATAATAGGAAATCATAACATATTTATAATCATAAACATATAATGTAATGACTACATTAATCCATATTATTTATGTCAAATGAAATATTTCCAATATAATCATCAGTTGAATCCCATCCCCATATTAATTAGTTCAATACTTTTCAATATATCCATAAAATTAATTCCAAATATATAAGTTCCAACAACTAAACTTCTCATGTGATAATAATTTATCTATGGTGGATAATACCCAATTTATAGTCATCAGTTATAGGATGTGATATTAATTTCATTCTAAAATTAAATTTATATCCAATATGACATGATATTTTATCTCTCTAGAATTATCCTAAGATAATCATGTGGTAATTTAATTTCATTCTTAGATTATTTTGTCTTATTAACATTTGTGGTCTAATCCATCCATTTATTTAAAAATATTATGAAAAATAATCTCAACAATTGAAAATGAAATAATAAAAAGTGAAAATATATATTCTTACCTAGAATTTATCACTTGAAAACACTAAACTAATGAATATATGAAAGAGTGTATGTGTTTTACCATTCTCAAAAACCCTTGGAATATCTAATACTAATTTAGAACGAATTCATATATTATATTTAAAGGATTTCAAGGTTACTAGTTATTAAAAGGATGTCAAATTCTTGTTGTAGTGAATGTTAAAATGTATTAAAAAGAGTTTCCATGAATTATGGTTCCATCACTAAAACTCTACTTTAAAACACCGTTTATTTCTACATTGAAGTGAATCATGAATGAATGATGTTTAAAATCATCCAAAATTATATTTGTTATATCAAATGAGTAAAAGGATTAATTCCCTATAAATTTATTATAATAAAAGCATGAAATGTGTTTATATGTTTTAGTTGGAAGTTAAAATTTAAGAACTGAAAAAAACTCCCTTTTGACCAAAAACGGTGATTCATAAGAAAAACATGGTTTTATCATTTCATAGGTAATTGAATTCATGTGAAGGTTGATGTTTTACCATTACATATACATTGGATAGGAGTTAACATTGTGCTATATTTTCATACCTTTACATAGAGTTCTGGATAAAAATACATAATAATTGAAAAATAATAGTAACGTTTCTGAAACTCAGTCATACCCTCATGTAACATATGTTTTACCCATACATAACATCTGAAAAACTTGTCTTACAATTTTTCATTGATGGTTTTTCCTTTATAATGTTCCTAAAAAACTAAATTATATTTACCATGTAAAAAAAGATAGGCCTATGTAAAGGTAGATTTAATTTACCTCTAGTCGACGAATAATGCTTATGTAATGTAAAAATTAAAATAAAAAAATAATAATTTTACATTAAATAAAAATAAATTTTAACCCAAAAGGTCTACTAAACCCTAAAATATGAAGATGATACAACTAAAACCAGTCATCCAAGCTTAAAATAGACAATGAAATGTAATTATCATGGATTATGAAATTGAAATCCAAATGCTACTAAATAATATTTAAATTAATTAATACAAAATGGAAGGTGATTAAGAGATGTGATAAGAAAATGTTATACCTACATATGAAATAGAAAAGAGTTATGAATATTTCTAGATGTAAAATAAATAATTGAATGTCATACAAAAATGGCCATCAAAATTAATAATGTAAAGACCCCGGAAATTATGTGGAAATTTTTTCCTTAAATAAATGGGAATTTTACGAGTACGGAGTTTTTTTCGGCGCCTGATTCCAAGTCCCTGTGTTCCAGGATTCAATTTATGATGTTTTGTACAGGTACGTTCAGTAAACGTACGTGCCTGTTTTTATATCTTTTGAATCGGTGCTCGGAGTTGATATCTTATGGCACTGTTGAACTTGCACTGCCAGTATTCCCTTAAGGAGACCTTTAATGCTGTTATGTTTCAATGTGAATGGATGTTAATTATTGGGGTTTCTAAATAAAAAAGAATTGAATAAAAATATGTGTGACATATTTTTATTTGACAGGTGGTTAAAACCTCCAAATGGAGGTTAGAGGTGGGACCCACCACACCCTAACCACTCTTGGGAGGATGTTTTAGGGTGGGGCCCACCCAAACACTTTAACTTCTCTAAATACCCCTTTAAACCCTTGAGCTCCCAATTAAATGGGGAAAATCTTGGACATCCCCTCAATGGTGCCAACCCAAATTAATTAATGAATTATTAATTAATTTGAGTGTTTTGAACTCTATTTAATTCATTATGCCAAAATTAAAATAAAAGATTATATTCTTTTATTTTGGGTTGGAATAATCCTTGGAGGGCTTTGTAGAATTATTGTAAGAACAACAACCTCTTGACGAAGAACCACAAATAACATAAATAATGCTCCTCATCTCCGAAGAACGTGAAGCATAATCTTCTTACTTATTCAACTGGAAGAATGATGGGAAGTAATGCCACACACTAAGTACACCGAGGGCATCGTCTCGACTAATCATCAAAGATATATACCTCTTCTGATGTTGAGAGAATGACTTCTGTCTTCTGCGACGTTCGTCTTCGGCGACTCATCAATGTAAAACGAAAAATACGAGGTAGGGGGAAATTGGAGTATTTTTATGTATGAGTTATAATCTCCTTTCCTCATCGTGTGTTTTTCTCTTGATTCTGGATGTTAACAACATAATGAAGATGGCTCGGAACCCACGAACATGGTCTGACCCTCCCCCCTAGTTCTTTTTCTAATTGTGTTGGTGACGGAGGTAGATCACGGAAAAGGCCAGCAGTGCAAGGTCCTCCGTCACACCACGAAAAGAAAAGCCATGGCTAAGTAGGCCGTGACGGAGCCAGAAGGGCGTGGAGCCGTCGTACAACACCAGAGGAGGGTCGCGGCCAGGGCAGGCCACGACTGGTGAAACTCGATGTCGTTGCTCCATGCCAGCAATAAAAATCAGTAGCCATGCTAGGCCGCGATGGAGGGAGCGGCGCCGTCGCACCACGCTGGTGATGGGGAGTGGTTCGCCTGATTGGCCAACCGAGAGGTGAGGGTCCCCGTCAGGTCCCATGTCTGCAAGACCAGTGCCACTGGATGCCAGTTCGGTTCTACCTGAATGGATAAGTCATTCAGGTGCCATGGGGAACACGCCTCTCCCCTTGGTGCAGCCAGGCTGGGCAGCCTTCGGCTATGCCACCACGGGCTGGGAAGCCATCGTTTAGGCCGCCGTTGAGCCGGGCCCCCCTCGGCTGGGCCGACTTCGGCAGGGCCACCCACGACTGGGCCGCCTCTTGGCTGGGCCACCCTCTAGTCATGCCGTCTCTTAGGGTTGGTTCGTCCCCTCGGTTTGGGATGCTTCCTCAGACTAGGTTGGAACCACGGTCCGGGTCAGACCCCGATCCAGACCAGATCGGGCCAGTTCAGTCCGACTAAGTTGGACCAAACCTGGACCTGCTATGGCCTTTTAAACATTTTAGCCCGCATCATGGGCCACGGGTATCTGATGGACGTACCGCCTATGGTGATGGAATTCATGGAGCGAGACGATTCTTTTGGAATACTCCACATGAGATTTGGACACATTTGGGGTATGGCCAGGTTGGTTTGAGCCTAAAAACCAACTGGGCCCCTAGAATGAAAATGCCAATAACTCTCATACCTGGCGTCCGATTGACGCACCATCTGTCAAATTGTGTTCCTTATGATGATACAGATCTTCGAGATACATCAACTAAAGACATTATGGTAGTTGATGTATCGACACTTGGCTCGAGGAGCAGACCCTCTCGGAATCGAGTGTGCTGTGTGCGAGAACCCTAGTGCTGGCTGCGACTACGATGACTACTGTACCAGAATCCTCCATGGGTTCGAAAATGAAGACTACTGCACCTGAATCCTCTGTGGGTTCGACAGAGATGAATACCCTATCGGGATCCTCCATGGGTCTGGAAGTTCTGACCTCTATTCCTGTATCCTGTGTGGGTCTGACAGAATAGTTGGTCCTGTATCCTGTGTGGGTATGACAACATTGATGAGATAGCTGTTCATGTATCCTGTGTCGGTCTGACAACATAAAAGGTAATGTATCCTGTGTTGGTCTGACAGCTTAGATGAATCGGTGACTACATCTGATCATCTCTATCTCTCTACAAAACATGTATTCATGTGTGAGCTGAGTCATGTCTTTCAACCATTATCATCGTAGTGATTGAATTTACTACCATTGTGGACTGTGAAGTGCTTGGGCCCGAGAGTTGGAGTCGAACTATGATTGGTAATTTAGGTATATGTATGGTCATATACCCAAGTAGGTTTGGTCGATACTTCATGATTGTATATTTCTTTGTGGTTTATCCTTGTTGGATATTGTATGACCATGAGGGTTTCGGGGTCCCTATTGAGTATCTTTATAATCACCCCTACATGGGCTATGCCCACACCTCTTTGTGTTGGAAGTAGATGACAGACAGTGCTAATCGAGGCGGAGAGTATGAGGACTAGACGGTACCAGGATGTGGACCTCACAAAGAGTCGGTACCCGGATGAGATGGATGAACATGGGGCACTGGGGAGGCTATCTATACCTACCCGTCAGGTAGGATCTGTGGTGGACGTTGTAAGAGATGCAAGTCACTTTTCATCTGTTTTTTTAGTTGTACCTGTTAGTCCTTTCCTTGTAATTTACTATTGATCTTGTATTTCCGACCCCTTTTACTTTCGGTAAAATAATTATAGAGTTTCAAAATAGTGTTTTCTTATTCTTGTACTCTGTGTGTGTGTTACATTATTAAAGGAAATTCCTTCCCTTTTATAGAGTTTTCACCTTTGGTGCTAGTCTCCAGCCCCTGGCCTATGGATGGCGGTCTTGGGGTGGTCACAACATGGGCTCCGAGGACGGTTCCGGACAAATTGGAATCAGAGGAGATAGTTCTACCGAAATACTTGGACTTATATTCATTTAAGTGGCAATAATGTAAAATGTTTTGGGTTTGGTTATCAGTATAGTGAAACCAGTGTTGGTGTTGCGACCGACATATCCGCACACTAGCACTCGGACTTATGATTTCCAACTCAGTGTGTGAAAACACTTATTGTGTGTTTGTTCCTTTTGAAATGGTTTTCTTCATTATTACTTTATGTCAGCTCACCAAGTATACTATTTTAACCATGGCACACATGATTCTTTTCAGGATGGCCCCACAAAGGCATCCAGCTAGGGTTCTGAGTTTCGTACGAGATGATATCCCACCGAGCGATGAGGCCTCGGTGCAGGGCCCCATCACAGTGGAGGAACCAGCGATACCACTACTCGCTGGGCAACCGATAACACTAGATCCAGCAGAAGAGAGTGCACGTTGTCTGAGTGCGTTGCACTAGTTCTAGTGCCAGAGGCCGTTGAGGTTATGGGGAGAGACAGACCCACATGTACCTGAGGATTGGATGGATCCTGTCATGAGAGTTTCCAGATTGGTAGGGACACCAGCCGACCTCATGGTGATCCTTGCCGCGAGTCTCCTACATTCAGTAGGAGGCATATGGTGGAGCGTGATGATCCAGGTGCATGACGAGGCATCATTTCTCTAGAAAGACTTTGAGAGTCTCTTCCATTTAGATTTTGTTCTATCCACACTTCATGTGGTGTGAGTTCAGGAGTTACTTCATCTTCAGCAGGACAGCATGATCGTAGCTCAGAACTCAACGAGGTTCAACGACCTATTGCGCTACACCACTGATATGGTACGGGACCTGTTCTTCAGGGCACAGACTCTCGAGCAGGGACTCAGGCATGACATCAGGGCATCGATGGTCTCCCTCAGCATCCCGACTTAGGCAAGGTTGCTGGAGAGAGCTCTTCAAGTGGAGAGTTTTCATTCCGAGCAGACACCAGCAATGAGACCCACCACAGCGTGACACGTAGAGGAGTCTTCGGAAGCTAGCATTAGACAGATTTTGCAGAGGTCGAAGAAGACCAAGCCGTTATGAGGGAAACCCGAAGATACAGATTCATTTGTGCGGGGCACATGAGACAAAGCCAGTTTTACGAGGAACATGTAGTGCTATGCATGCGGACGGCAGAGTCACATGGCTCGAGACCACCCGACCTGCTATGCAGATGTTTAGCAGCTAGTACAGGGACCTTCCATGTAGAGATAGAGGATTAATCATGGTGGTCCTCTGGCAGTAGGCAGACGGGGCAGAGGAGCTGGCCGAGCAGCTGGTGGTGGATGACGTTTCGAGGCTCTACCACCACCACCACAAGGAGGTCCACCCCAACCGCAGGGAGTTGGCGGACAAAGGCGGGCTTAGCTCTAGGAAGTTAAGGGTTATGACCATGGTGCACCTGATATGATTCGAGGTACTATTTATGTCTAATATAACCTTACTGAAATACTTATAGATATAGATGTGAGTCATTGTTTTATTACCACTACCCTCGTTTGGAGCTCTAAAATTTAGACAGAGCCGTTGGCTCATTCCATATGACTAGAGACTCCTATGGTTAAAGACTCGACTATTATGCACTGGCGCCAATAGTGTGAGATTAATCTAGTATATTAGAGCTTTGACTGGGATCTTTTAGTAGTGGCATTGAGGCCTTATGACGTCATCTTGTGTATGGACTGTTTATCTACAGTTTATGCTCAAATTGACTGTATTAGGCACAAATTATAGTGTATCTGCATGGATGGGACCAGTTTCACCTTCACCAGTGAGAAATAAGCCTTTACAGCGTAGGATGGTCTTACAAAATGGATGGGGCAGCTGATCACACATTAGTTGGCTAGTCTCATCCTCGAAGAAGTTGATGTGCGGAGTCCAAGTTTTCCTATTGTGGTGGATCAGTATTCGGATGTTTTTCCTGACGATATTCCAGGACTACTTATCGTAGTGAGGTAGACGTAAACATTGTACTATACCCCAGGATGATACTGATATCTACTCCAGCATATCTGATCTCTCCCGTTGAGCTTCGTGAGATGCGGGTATAGCTAGAAGACTTGTAGGGGAAAGGATTTATCCGACCCAGTGTTTCACCCTAGGCATCCCCCATTTGGTTCGCCAAGAAGGTAGATGGGATCTTGTGACTGTGTGTTGACTACCATTGCCTAAATCAGGTGACCATAATGAAAAAGTACCCACTCCTGAGGATTGACGACCTCTTTCATCATCTCAAGTGAGCATGATGGTTCTCGAAGATTGATCTCAAGTCCGGCTATCACCAGCTCAGAGTTCAAGACGATGATGTGCAGAAGATGGCCTTTAGGTGTCGGTATGTCCATTACGAGTTCATGGTTATGACCTTAGTCATAACCAAGGCTCCAGTAGTGTTCATGAGTCTCATGAACAAGGTCATCCAGCCTTTCGTTGATCCCTTTGTCGTAGTCTTCATCGAAGACATACTGATCAAATCAACCACTGAGGAAGAAAATGCCTACCATTTTCGGGTAGTACTGAATACACTCCGAGAGAACCGGCTTTATGGTAAGCTCTTGAAGTGCCAGTTTTGGATTCAAGAGGTTAATTTCTTGGGACACATTATCTTGGAGGATGGAGTTGTAGTGTACCGGGAAAAGATTGACGCATTGCTTTATTGGGAACTAGCCAAGAGTGTGACGTAGGTTTGGAGTTTTCTGGAACTCGCTGGGGACTATCGGAGATTTGTGCTACATTTATCCAGAGTTGGAGAACCGCTTTCAGCATTGACGAAGAAGGGGAAACCCTTCAGGTGATCATAGATATGTTAGCATAGCTTTTAGGAGCTGAGGTAGAGGTTGACTATTGTTCCCATCTTGAGGCTTCTAGAGGAGGGCATTGGGTATGTAGTTTACTACGACAAATAAGGGACCAGACATTGGTGTGTCTTGATGTAGGAGTGAGTAGTGATCATGTATGGATCTTTTTAGTTGAGAAAGCATGAGCAGAACAACACTTACCATGAACTGGATTTAGCAGTAGTGGTATTCACCTTGAAGATTTGGCAACACTATCTAATTGGTGAGCGTTTTACAGTCTACTCTGACCACTAGAGTATCAGGTAAATCTTCTCGCAGAAATACCTAAACCTGAGACTATGAAGAACGCTTGAGTTATTACAGGACTATGACTTTGAAATATTCTATACTCCTGAGAAGGGGATCATTGTAGAAGATTGTCTTAGCAGTAGATCAGCCATTTAGCTGCCAGGAGAGGCGACGGAGCAGATGGTCGTGTTATAGATATCCTTTGGGGATAGAGATGGAGTAGCCTTTCTGCAGTCTCTCACAGTCTCTCCTCTACTTCCTGAGCAAGTTAGGGAGGCACAATATGAGTTAGTTGACTGTGAGATGCGATGTGCTCAGATATCATTAGGGAAGACACCTGATGAATTTTATGAAGGTGGGGAGAATGTCATTCACTTCAGAGGAGGGACCATGGTACAAGTTTCACTTCAGAAGGATGTGTTGTGGGATTTCCACACTAATCCTATAGCGGTACATACAGGAGTAGAGAAGATGTATCTGGACCTTCGACGGAAGCACTGGTGGCCAGGTATAAATAAGGAAGTAGGAGAGTTTGTCTCATGATGGCTCACCTGTCAGCAAGTGAAGGCGGAGCACCAGGTTCCAGCAAGCTTGGTTCAGCCCTTAGAGGTCCCAGAGTGGAAGTGGGATGGGATATCCATGGATTTAGTGATGGGTATTCCTCATACATCCAAAGGACATGACTGTATCTTGGTGATTTTCGACCAAATCACCAAGTCACCCCACTTTCTATAGATCAGAGAGTAGGGATCAGTAGAGATCATGGGATTCCTATACGTACGAGAGATCGTAACGTTTCATGGTGTGCCAACGTCGATCATCTTCGATCGAGATACTTGTTACACTTATCGGCTATATAAGGTGTTGTAAGAGGCATTCTAGATGTAGCTTTGCTTGAGCACCACCTTCCATTCATAGACGGATGGTCAAACTGATAAGACCATTGAGACTCTCATGGTTATGCTCTGTACATACGTCCTCGACATCAGTCACTGCTGGGAGAATCAATTACCCTTGATAGAGTTTTCTTACAACAACTACTACCACTCTACCATCAGGATGAACCTTACGAGGCACTGTACGACCGACCTTGCATATCACCTCTGTGCTGGAATGACCCCGGGGGTTAGCAATTGTAGGGACAGAGATGGTGCAGGCTATGACGGAGAAGGTGCAGATCATACAGGAGCGGATGAAGACTACATAGAGACGACATAAGTCCCATTCTGATAGGAGACAGAGACCAATAGAGGTCAAGGAAGGCGACAACGTCTTCCTACGAGTCTCACCTCGACAAGGTCTATGGAGATTTGGCAGAGGTGGAAAGTTGTCTCTGTAATTCATCAGACCTTTTTAGGTCCTGAGCAGGGTAGGCGAGGTAGCTTACTACTTGGAACTTCCACCTCAGTTGAACCGGGTGCACGACGTGAACGACCCATCCCACATCATCGACCATGGGGAGCTGGACATTGATGATTGGGTGAAATTCATGGAGGTCTTTGTGGAGATTGAGGATCTACAAGAGCGGGTCCTACGTGGATGGTCGATTACTCTGGTGCGCGTTCACTGGTAGCACAAGAACCTCTAGGAGAGCACATTGGAGTAGTAGGATCAATTGCATACTCAGTACCCCCAATTATTTCATTAGTTAGATTTATAGGTTACAGGGACGTAAATCCCTGATGTGGGGATAATTTAATGTCCCAGAAATTCTGTGGAATTTTTTTTCCTGAATATATGGAAATTTTACAAGTCCACAGTTTCTAACAGTGCCTGATTCTGAGGCCATGTGTGCCAGGAATCAATTTATGGAGTTTTGTTCAGGTAGGTTTAGTAAACATACACGCATTTTTTTATATCTTTTCAATCGGTTCTAGAAATTGATATCTGAGGGCACTGTTGAACTCGTAGTGCTTGTATTATCATAAAAAGACCTTTATCGCGGTTGCATTTCAACGTGAATGGAAGTTTATTATTAGGGATTCTAAATAAAAAATATTAAATAAAAATATATGTTACATGTTTTTATTTGAAAGGAAGTTAAAACCTCCAATGGGAGGTTGGAGGTTGGACCCACCACACCCTAACAACTCTTGGGAGGATGTTTTAGGTTGGGTCCCACCCGAACCCTTTAAATACTATAAACCCCCCTTTAAACACTTGAACTCCCCATTAATATAGTAAACTCATAGACTTCCCCTTAATGGTGCCAACACAAATTAATTAATGACTTAATTAATTATTTTGAGTGTTTTGAATTCTTTTGAATTCATTATACCTACATTAAAATAAGAGATGAAATTCTTTTTTTTAGGTTGGCAAAATCCTTGGAGGGATTTGTAGAATTCTTGGATGAACAACATCTTCTTGACGAAGAACCATGAAGAACATAAAGAACGATCCTTGTCTCTAAAGAATGTGAAGCATCATCTTCTTCTTTATTCAACCGGAGCAAGGAAGGGGAGCACCACCGCCCACGAAGTACACCGAGGGCATTTTCTCGACTCGTCTTCACCGATCACTACTTCCTACGACGTTGATGGAATGATGCATGTCTTCTTCTACGTCTGTCTTCTATGATTCGTCAATGTACAATGACAAATATGAAGTTGGGGAAATTGGATTATTTATATGTATGGGTTATAATATCCTTTCCCCATCCTGTGTTGTGGTCTTTGTGCCGATTGTTAACAACATAACCACGATGGATCAAACCAAATGAACATGTTCCGACCCCCCTGGTTATTTTTCTAATTATGTTTATGATAGAGGCGGATCATAGATGAGGTCGGCGGCGCAAGGTCCACCGTCGCACCACAAAAAGAAAAGTCGTGGCCATGTAGGCCGCGACGGAGCTCGAAGGGCGCGGTGCTATCACACCGCGTCGGAGTAGGGCCGCGGCCAAGGCGGGTCGCGGTAGGGGAAACACGATGCTTTTTGGTCTTTCTAGTGATGCAGAGCCAAGGCCAGGCCAGGCCACACTGGAGGGTGAGACGCCGTCACGCCACAACGGGGACGGGGAGCGGCTGGCCCGATCGGACAACCGTGAGGTGCGGGATGCCATCGGGTCCTATGTGGGATGGATTGGCCCCATCAGGCATCGACTCCGTTCTACCTGAATGACTTAGTATTTTGGGTTCCATGGGGCACACACATCCTCCCCTAGCATTTCTAGGCCGGGCAGCCTTCATCCAGGCCACCATGGGCCGAGCCGACCTCGGCTGGGCCGCTCACGACCGGGCAGCCCCTTGGCCGGACCGCCCTCGTGCTGGACCGCCCTCAAGAGGGGCTGCCCGTCAGGCCGTGCCATCTCTTTTTGTCGAGTCATCCCAACGGTTCAGGATGCTTCCTCAAACCAGGTCGGACCCATGGTCTGGGTCAGTCCTCGGTTTAGATCAGGTTCTTCTAGGTCAGTCCGACTGGGATGAATCGGAACCAGTCCCACTATGGCCGTTTACACATTTTTGCCTTCATTTAGGGCTACGAGTGTTCAATTGACGTACCGCCTACGTCGATGGAATTCATGGACCGAGAGTATTCTTTTTCAATAGTCCACACGAGGTTTGGATGTAGTTGGGGTACGATTGGGGTGGTTTGATCCTAATAACTAACCTAGCCCCGGGAACGAAAATGCCAATAACTCTTAGACCGGGAATCCGATTGAGGCACCGTCTGTCGTGTTGTGTTCCTTATGATGAGATGGAACTTCGGGATACATCAACTCATAAAATCATGGTATTTTATGTATCGAAAATTGGCTCGAGTAACAGACCCTTTCGGAATCGAGCGTGGTGTGTGCAAGAACCCTAGGGGTCACTGTGACTGTGATGACTACCATACTGGAATCCTCCGTGGGCTCGACCGTGATGAATACTATACCAGAATACTTTGTGGGTTCGAAAATGATGACTATTGTACCAGTATCCTTCATGGATTTGACATTTATGTATTTTTTTCCTATATCCTATGTGGGTCTGATAGAATAGTTGTTCATGTATCCTGTGTGGGTCCGACAACATATATGAGATAGCTGGTCCTGTATCATGTGTGGGTTTGACAGCATAGATGGTCATGTATCCTGTGTGGGTATGATAGTTTAGATGAACCAGTGACTACATCTGGTCATCTCAATATCTCTACAAAAGAATTATACCTATGTGAGATGAGTCTTTTATTACAACCACTATCATTGTGGTGATTGGCTTTACTATCTTAGTGGGATGGGTTGTGCTTGGGCTCGATAGTTAGAGACGAACTGTGATTGGTAACTTAGGTATATGTTTGGGTGTATACATAAGTAGGTTTGGTTGATACTTCGTGATTGTATCTTTCTTTTTGTTTTATTGTTGTTCGATATTGTGAGACCACGAGGGTCTCTGGGTCCCTACTGAGTATCGTTATACTCACCCCTGCACGGGCTATACCTGCACCTCGTTTTGTTGGATGCAGATGACGGACATTGCTGACTGAGGAGGAGAGTGTGAGGACTGGACAGTACCCAAAGGTGGACCTCATGAAGAGTCGCTACCCGGAGGAGACAGACAGACATGGATACCTAAGGAGGCTATCTGTACCTACCCTTCATGTAGGATCCATGGATGACGTTCTAGAAGCTTCTAATCACCTTTCATCTATTTGTTTTTTAGTTGTACTTGTTAGTCCTTTCCTTGTACTTTACTGTTGGGATTTTATTTCGGGACCCTTTTACTTTCAGTATACTTATTATACAGTTTCTACTAATGGTTTTCTTCCGTTTGTACTTTGTGTGTGTTACAGGTTTAACGACAATGCCTTCCCTTTTATCGGGTTTACGCATTTCGTGCTAGTCGCCAGCCCTTGGCATATGGAAGGTGGGCTTGGGGTAGTCATGGAATGGGCCCCGAGGATGGGTCATGAAAATAATTAAAGGAACCTGAGGAGTGTATACTCACTCAAATTCCACCCATTATTATACTATTTGAGATAAAAATATAAAATGGATGATAGGATTTTTTTATAATAATTATGTCAAAAAAAGGGACTGGGGAACATTTGCAGCATTTAAAGAGGTTTTGTTTAATTATATTTTGTGGGGGATTGATTTTATCTAATAATAATATATAGTAATATGGTAAACTTATATAATTATTCCTAAAAATGAATTCACCCCCCCCCCCAACATAGTTGAGGTTAGTTTCAAGATAATTCATGGGGAATGAGATTTATTCCCAAGAACTAGTTGAGAGAATCCCAATATATTTAGTTATATTTATAACTATTACTTTTTAATTTTCAACTAAGAGTTTTTTTTCCAATTTCAGGATTATTAAATGTTTTTATTCCAACCAAAACACGATAGAGTATATGATTCTACATAGAAACTATAGAGGAACAATCCTAACACGCTTCCAAATGATATGACTTCTTCTTAATAGGGGTGTACATTACATACTTTTAATTTTCACCTTTCTTTCATTTACATAATTATATTCTATATAAATTTATATCCTAGAAATATAAACACTTATAAGAACTAATTTTATGTATAATATTGAAGTGGGGTTTACATAATGGGTTTCCCACATGAACTATATAAAAAATGTTACTTCGAAAGGGTATTTATTCGTTCATACATCGTTTATTGAATTTGGTTAATTATTAAAATGGAATTACATTAAAGAGTTTGGGATTATTATTCTAAATAATTAAACCCATCAAAGATATATATATATGTATATATATTGTTTATCATTTTTCATTGTTATACAACAATACTGATTAATAATTTATTATCCAAAAACCAATAGATTATTGTATTAGGAAATGTTTTATATAAAAATGTGTTCACAACATAAATGAGTTTTTTTAAAAAATTATTCTTCTTATTCTATACCCATATAGAGATATCATACATAATATATTCCATTATATTTAAGGTAAATGGAATCAATAAATAAAGTTTGTTCTCAAATTTCTAGTATGTGTTAAAACATTTAGGCTATCAATAAGATCATAATATGTGATCATAAAGAAGATAATAATGATGATATCGTTGAATAATAATATAGGTATATATACATGATAATAAAATACCATAAAATGGAATATGAACCATATAACACAACATGAAAAATAAAATACTATTTTTTGGAATTGTTTCAAAATTTAGGACATATATATTATTAGAAATTCATAAAATACTCCACTTCACTCTTCCAAGATTATTAAAATAGAATAGGTAAAATAAATAACATTATTTCCATGAATAACATTATTAAAATTTCTTACAACATCATTCAAAAACCTAATAATGTAATCTATATAGATGAAAATAATTATCATCATAATTTATGAGATATATTATTATATTACCACCAAATACATAATTATATATCCACTTATAGATGTACTATGAAAATATAAATGTATTAACAAATTTATCATAACATTGTTATCCGATAGAATCAAATGGTTGTAATAACAGTTAACACATGACAAAAAAAAATAAATATTCTTGAGAATGTAGTTTGATGATTCCATTAAAAAATATATTTAACGGAATATGATAAATATTTATAGAATATAACATAAAAGGACAATGAATTTTAATATGTACCTTATAGAATGACAATAAATTGGATAAAATGTAACAATAAATATCATTTTTCATTTATATACTTTTTAATACAAATATAATATTAGTAAATGATTTAAAAAAAATAGGATAAAGGAAATTAAAAATTTTGTAATTATTATTGTACTTCTAAAATATTCAATGGAAATATTGGTTTGAAGATAAATAATGTAGGAGGTGTAATGGAATGAAAAAATGCATTAGAAACATAAATTAATAGATTGATAGATTGACTTCTCACCATTTTAATTAACTGAAAAAATAGATTGAATTTTTAACAAATCATAGAAATTTAGGGAATAGTATTGAATATATTAATTAAAAAATATATAGAAATTGATTATGGAAAAGAATGATTACAACTAAAATGATAAAAAATTATATTTCTCAAACTATACAAGATGACATCATTGAACACACTCTATATCACTTAATTACAAATAATAAGTATTACTAAACTATTTTATAAAAAAATATATTTTTATTTATGTTTATTATTATTAATTTTATTAATTTCATAATTATATATTAGTTAGTTGTTTTTTATTTGTATCAAACTTTTTTGAAAATATATATTTTTTATAATTAATTCCATATATAGAATTAAATTTATATTCACAATTCATATGTTTATAATAAAATTAAGAATCATTATACTATAATATTAATATAATAATGTTTTTAGAAACAATATTTTATTTTATTTTATTTATTGGTATTATTTAAACGATTAGAATTCATAACTTCTATGATTTAAAAACATAACAAATAATAAATCATTAGAATGTATAATATTTTCTGATTATCCATTACATAACCATAAAATAAAATAAATTTCTCATTGATAACACATTTTACTAGTATTTAAGATTTTTAACTGAAATATGATGAAAATTAATAATACTAGTACTCTGCCCGTGCACAAGCACGAGAATATTAATTTTTCTTTTAAATCATATAGGTGTACATCTAAAATAATTCTGTTGACATAGAAATAAAAAAACTGAAAACAGATTGAAGATAATGTAATAAAAACACTGAAACAGTGAAACATCTAATAGTTGGGAGATAAAACAGATGCAGGTGAAGCCAAAAAGGTTACAACATTAAATTACATCACAATATTAAACGAATAAAAATATCATTTCATGTTTAAATTTCAATCAACAGAAATACAAAATTCCATCCCAACGTCAAACAAAAAAGGTTACAACATTATGATAATGAAATATTTAGTTTGTCTCTTAGCCATTCCAACAGCAGTGAATAGTCCCATCAACGATCAGTCCTATCATCACAATATTTAGTGTAGTGAGAATTATCTGAAATAGGTAACAAATTTAGGATATATAGACTACACAGTAGCTTCAAAATACCAAAATAGTAGTACAAAAAAATGCTTATAAACTCTATGAACATTCACATAAGTTAGAAGGAATATGATGATTACCAATTTGAATTGAGAAGAAGATATGCAGTATGTTATCATGATACAGGGGGGATGGAGCTGGGCTGGGGGAGGGGGGGCTAGGCAGGGGGAGGGGGGAGCTGGGCAGGGGGAGGGGGCTGGGCAGGGGGAGGGGGAGGAAGGGAGCTGGGCAGGGGGAGGGGAGGCTGGGTAGGGGCAGGTGGATGGATGGAGGTGGGCAGGGGGAGGGGGGGAGCTGGGCAGGGGGAGGGGGGAGCTGGGCAGAGGGAGGGGGCTAAGCAAGGGCAGGGGGAGGGGGCTGGGCAGGGGGAGGGGGAGCTGGGCAGGGGGAGGGGGCTGGGCAGGAGTAGGGGGAGGAAGGGAGCTGGGCAGGGGGAGGGGGCTGGGCATGAGTAGGGGGAGGAAGGGAGCTGGGCAAGGGGAGGGGAGGCTGGGCAGGGGCAGGTAGATGGATGGAGGTGGGCAGGGGGAGGGGAGGCTGGGCAGGGGCAGGTGGATGGATGGAGGTGGGCAGGGGGAGGGGGGGAGCTGGGCAGGGGGAGGGGGGAGCTGGGCAGAGGGAGGGGGCTAAGCAAGGGCAGGGGGAGGGGGCTGGGCTGGGGGAGGGGGATGGGGGAGGGGAGGCTGGGCAGGGGGAGGGGAGGCTGGGTAGGGGCAGGTGGATGGATGGAGGTGGGCAGGGGGAGGGGGCTGGGCAGGGGGAGGGGGCTGGGGGAGGGGAGGCTGGGCAGGGGGAGGGGAGGCTGGGTAGGGGCAGGTGGATGGATGGAGGTGGGCAGGGGGAGGGGGGGAGCTGGGCAGGGGGAGGGGGGAGCTGGGCAGAGGGAGGGGGCTAAGCAAGGGCAGGGGGAGGGGGCTGGGCAGGGGGAGGGGGAGGAAGGGAGCTGGGCAGGGGGAGGGGGCTGGGCAGGAGTAGGGGGAGGAAGGGAGCTGGGCAAGGGGAGGGGAGGCTGGGCAGGGGCAGGTAGATGGATGGAGGTGGGTAGGGGGGAGGAAGGGAGCTGGGCAGGGGGAGGGGAGGCTGGGTAGGGGCAGGTGGATGGATGGAGGTGGGCAGGGGGAGGGGGGGAGCTGGGCAGGGGGAGGGGGGAGCTGGGCAGAGGGAGGGGGCTAAGCAAGGGCAGGGGGAGGGGGCTGGGCAGGGGGAGGGGGAGCTGGGCAGGGGGAGGGGGCTGGGCAGGAGTAGGGGGAGGAAGGGAGCTGGGCAGGGGGAGGGGGCTGGGCAGGAGTAGCGGGAGGAAGGGAGCTGGGCAGGGGGAGGGGAGGCTGGGCAGGGGCAGGTAGATGGATGGAGGTGGGCAGGGGGAGGGGAGGATGGGCAGGGGCAGGTGGATGGATGGAGGTGGGCAGGGGGAGGGGGGGAGCTGGGCAGGGGGAGGGGGGAGCTGGGCAGAGGGAGGGGGCTAAGAAAGGGGTAGGTGGATGGATGCAGGTTTACTACATGATGTGGGATTACAGTTTTTCACAGCTTTGGTTTTACAGGTTTAGAGGTGCAGGATTAATGTTTGAAATGGGTTTATAGGTCTGCCCAGCTTTGATGTTTGCTGGGGAGTAGAGATATTGGTATTCTCATCATTGATGTGTTCTGATTTGATGTGTGATGTGATCCATTGATGTGTGCTGGGGGATTATAGGATATACCATCAGTTCATAGAAATGCTGATATTTAATATCCTAGGTAACATATTGAAATGGTTCACAGAACCATTGTTATTCAAATGCTGGATAACATATAAACTTAAAGAAACATAAAAACATCCACCTTCTCCCATAAAAACTCAGTCATATCATATATATGGAGGAAATAAATAAAATCAGGGAATAACTGGAAGACAAATACTTACCTGGAAATAAGTGTTTCCTATAAGTTAATGGTTAAATGAAAATGAAAGCAGGGAATAATATTGCCTACAACATGAAGTAAATACTTCCAGACTCATTAATGATCTAAAATCGCATTACCTAACAAATCACAGAAGCTCCTCTCTACATCCAATCACCCCCAATTATGTACACCTGAAACGAAGTAGACTTGTTAGCCTTCTAAAATGCTCAAAATCTAGAATTATTTGAGAGACACATGCACAAAAATCATCAATTTCCACAGCAATGATATAATGAAAATAAGATACATTGAAGATAAATATATTAATACGTCAATACAAGAAAAATATATAGTTTCTGTACCAAATACTCTATCATTGTTCCACTTGACTCCTAAACATCCAGTGATTTCATATTCCTACAACAGAGTTGTAAATTGAAAAAATTAAACAGTATTCGAAACTCAACTGAATAAACATTTACACATAATGAATGTTGCCAAACTGCAAAAATAAAGTGGATTTCATACAAAATATTGAATAAATATGAGTATTGTTTTCATCAAATACAAAATTACAGGAGAATCAGAGAGAAACCGGGAGGAAGAACATCTTCCTGTAATGAAAATATGAGTACTGTTTTCCAATATTTCTTACTACGTGATGGGCAACATCTTCCTGTCATGAAAATTTATTAATGATCATAACAACTACCCCTGCCAAGACCATCCCCTCCCCCCCGCCAAGCCCATCCCCTCCTCCATGCAGTTAAAAAAACAGATAGTTTGGAAGAAAGTTAAAATAAACAATTGTGTACAAAAAATGATTTATTCCATAAAATTAGAATCAGGTTTTCTGAAGAAGAATTTTCCTTCTCACTGTTTTTTTCTCAGATTGAGATGAAGAACTAACCAATAGTGAGTCCAATGGTAACTGTCCAGAAGTACCGAAATCAGAATCTGCCCATATATAGGTGTCTGCAACATCAACCTTCAATCTACCAGCAGATCCACTCAAATCCAGAAGATATTATTTGTCTTGGTTCTCAATTTAAACACATTGAGACAAAGCATTACCACCTGAAGAACCAATAATATCATTTGAAAGAGTTACCTCGTCATGTACTGTAAGAGACCTCGTCTCATTCATAGGCCTATAGAAGTTAAGGAAATTATAAGAGAAATCCTAAAACATAGTTGTAAAAATTATGTTGAATTAATAAGTAATAGAAATTAATATTGGGAATTCATGATATAAATTGGAAACACTGAAAGAATGGAAATTACTTACAAACAGACCAGTGTTTGAACACAAGTTCAGTTCCCTGATTTAGTACACAATTCAGGCAGATGAATATATGCGTAACGTCCATAGAAGAAACCTACAATTTTCTTGGAAAACCAAATACATAACATATAACTCAGTTTTTAAAAAGCATCAGCTGTGACTACAATATACCCAAAATATAGGATTAGAAAGTCTATAATGAAACACCTCCACCATTATCCTACTACATATTGAGTAATGTCCAGAATATTTAAAAAATATCCGACAAACGATAACTGATACGAAATCAAAATTAATGGAGTACGTCCAGAATGTTGTGAATACTGTCCAGCATGATATGCGTCCTACATGGAAATCATCCACCTGGTTAATATTATAATAAACTTATAGAAAATTACAACTGAAACAGACTCCATGAGAAATTACAGAAACATCAATCTGCTGATTTTTGTGTATTGAAGTTATGGTTGGAAATCAGATGATTAAAAACCAATTAAACAACCACTTATTTGTATTACCTTGACAGTAAAGCAGAAAATGTCAATCTAATTTCTTATTTTTCTTCTTCAAGTCGGCCTTCGATCCCCTTTCTTGTTGAGTACAATGAGTAATTGTACCTAAACTGTGTCGAGTACACTGGATACCATGTTGCATGTCATCGTCTGCATCAAATTCTTATGAAAGGTTTATCTACATAAGGAATATACATAGCAGAATTAGAAGCTAATTGATGAAGTTCAAATCAAAGCAGAACAAATGTGGTTTTCAATGAAATGAACATTGTGTATATTATATTCATTGAAAGTAATCACTAATCATGCATTTACTGTTAAAGCAGATGAAGTAAGCTATTATTTAGATATGACGACTGTTACATACCTGAGTAGATAACCGATTAGACGTACAGGCATCATACATACTGGCAGTGTTTGAAGTTAATGGAGAAGACCTACTGGTTTGATGTTCCTATTATTCAAGGTTGGAAGGACAATTAAAGAAACATTACTAATGTATGTTATTTTTGCAGAATGAAAATAGAATGAAGCACATTGTACCTTGATAAATTCAATGCCACTACTCAGTTGTGAAGACCCACTACTTTGATGACCCTGTAGAGTTTATTCATTCCCAACATGAATAGTGAAGTAATTTTAAGTTATAAATGGATAATAAAAAATGAAATACTATAATACCTTATTATGTTCAATGCTGTCTGTGAAGCTGGTAATGTAGTTGTCATTATCACTGATATATAGTACTCTAAAGCTGTTTTGTTCAAATGAACGATGACAGTTTTGAATATTGTAATTGCTAACATCAAGTGACAGTAGCAGTTTTTTTGATTTAAAAATGTTCAACTGTGGAGGAAAACCATACTCATCTTCGTCCTAAATTACAATTTTTAAGCAGTGTCAGGAAAAATATGTCATTAAAATTATGAGCTCATAAAAGTAGTTATTTCTACGTGTATCATAACAGTTCTCAATTCTGCAGCTGTTTTATGTATGAACTGGGTGACTTGTTTGTCAAATAAAACAACCGAACATGAGTCTGTGCTATCAGTAACCATTAGTTGCACTCGAAATCTGTAACATGAAATATTGTGTTGACATGGTCAGCGTTATTATGTAATTTCATTTTATTTGTATTATGTAAGCATAGTGACAACAGTTCATTTAAAAAATAAATAATAAGAAACCTGGGAGTAGTGCTGTTAGGCGACAATTTTCAAGTGTGGCACCAAATTTTGTCTTCTAAAAATTGAACTTTCTTCATGCAGAAGTTACATGAATTGAAAAACCAACTGTGAGTACTTTGAACTTTTACTACTGTAGCTGCTATTAAGCATCGTGTAGGCTGCAGTATAGTAAGTTCATAATAACAATATCATTACAACAGGCTTTGTGTCAATAAATCATAATACAGCATTTGGAATTCATGAAAATTTGGATGATTTACTTACCTCGTAACAGTTTTTTAAATCTGATATTGTTTTCTTGTTACTCCAATACAAGACCGCTGTAGAGGCGCTAGCAATAGTAGGGGGTGGGCTGTGCAGTTGTGTTGTTATTACCATCCCAGACCTGGAAATTTGAGAATGAAATTCAGGAAGATAAACTATAATAACAATTATGTAAAACTGTTTGGTTGCACAGAGATTAAACTTGTTAAGTAGCCAATTTTTTTTACATATAATGATACCTGCTTCTTAAGTTCTCTGCTTCTGGAATAAGAAGGTTGTAAAGTATTTTCATTGCATTCTTTGTAGTTGTGACAAAAATAGAAGCTGAAAGGATAACGTAGTCAAACGAAGCATAATTAAATAGTTACGTGTTCATCCAAATCAATTTATGAATGAATTAGAAACTACAATAGTTTGTAAAGCAAAACTTTGTAGCGTCAATAGAAAACATACTGCTCAACCGCTTCACCCGGACGAGTTGTAATATCAGTATTGTAGATGACTGTTTGTTATTTTCCAAGTACTCCGTCATTTCTCGTACGTAATCACCCCATAAACTACAGGTTATTTGGGAACCTCTGTATGAAAAGGAAGTAACAGAAAGAATTAATATTTTTTCTTTCCGTTTTTGTAATAAAAAATTTACAGCAACATGGACCTGTCATCCTGAAGAGTAATCTGCATCCTCTGGTTTGAAGAACCCATATATTCCAGTGGTTTAGTGTGTCGTAGTATTCCAATTATTTCTGTAAGATATATGACAGAAATGAGGTTACGGTTATTACAGTAAGGTATAAGTTAGGAAAACTAAAATGTTTGTTTTGTTACTCATTTGGAGAGAAAACTATAACATGATGCAAGTTTATTTAACGTACCTATTAAATGCTCTTCTGTAACCTTCATTTGAATAATATCATCGAAATATGTAAAATCAAAACTGAACAAAGGAATCTCTGCCTCACATGGACGAACATACATTGTTGATGTGAACATTATTCTGCAGGAATGTCTACATCCCAAGTAACTGCCATGGTTTGATGTTATTTGGAAGTTTTGTATAATAAAGCATTCCCCTTCACGCATTAGATCTTTGTACTTTGAGATAAGCTGGCGGGTATTGATCGTACACTGAATCTTTATCCCCTTGTGATACAATGTACAAACATAAGAACAATGATTAAAATAGGTTGTCACATAGGACAGAGACATAATATATACGAAAGAAACTGAAAATATTCATGCAATGTATGCTTACCTCTTTATCAGTAAGTATTAGATCTATAGCAACAACTGCATTAGAGTAGTTTGGCGAAGAATTGCACCACATGTTTAAAACACGAACCTCTATCCTTAGTGTCTCATCATCATCTGGGGTAATCGTATTCAGTGGGGTAATTGATCTGGACATTATCTGTTCAATCTGTACTAATTTAAATATCATTGAAAAAATAAAGATATGAAGCAGTTTCACATTTATTAAAGTACAAATTCCAACTTCAAACTACTATAACAAATACGACAAGATATTTAAAATGGTACCTATGGAAGGTTTTGAAATATTTCTTTATACACAATATTATGGGTGTAATGAGATGATGTGATATTGTTATCATCCACAACAATTTTTAAACCACCGGGAGAAGTGACTCTAGAAACCGCAACATATAGTTGACCATGAGAGAAAACAGGTTTGCGTAGATATAACCCAACAGAAGACAACGATTGTCCTTGACTTTTATTAATAGTCATTGCATAAGAAACTGTGAAAGGATATTGTCTTCTATGTAATTTGAAAGGCCATCTACCGTCAGAGTGTGTCATAGTAAGTCTTGGGATGAATGCGGAATACCCTGATTGACAACCAGTCAAAATTTTTGCTCCAATGACATGATCACCTAAGTGTGTAACCACCATACGGGTGCCGTTACATAAACCAGCAGATTGATCCACATTTCTTAGTAACATAATGGGGACACCGATTTTTAGAGAAATCTTGTGGGCAGCTAGTCCGAAGACGTTTATACAATTCAACATCTCAGAGGTGTATATGTTTTCGGCCCTATCTGTATCAAAACTCGCATTGCAAACTGTATCAGAGCTAAAGTAATCTTTTTTTTTCAGAGTTTGTGAGATACATCATGTAATCGTTTACTTCTTGGACAATATCACGGGTTGGAGCAAGAATGGCACGCTCTTTAAGATAGGAGGCATCACTGAATTCCTCAATGAAATTTGGATAAGTATGCTCCACTATAGCCGTCATTGCATTTGAAGTGTAGTTAAGTAGCAATGTAGAAGGAATTTGGAAGATCGCTTCACCGTCATTAGGTTCTCCAACTCGTCCTTCGCCAATATCTAAAGTCCATTTTGCAAATTGGTGGACCTCATTTGATGTATCGGTGGATGTAGAAGAAAGAAATCTCATGTTCCTTGTTAGAGTTAATACCCGACAGTGTTGCCAAAGATATGAAGACTTAATACTTGAAAATACAATGTCGTTTCTATTACCACCTGGTATTACTGGTAATATTTGTCTAAAATCTCCACCCAATACAACTGTCAGACCGCCAAACGGTAAATTTGCAGCATTTTCATTTTTCTCTGTCATTATATATCGGAGAGTACGGTCTAGAGCCTCAAAGCAGTATCTATGAACCATAGAAGCCTCATCCCAAATAACCAGCTTTGTTGAATGTAGTAGTTCTGCTAAATCACTTCCTTGCTGAATATTGCAAACAGATTGTTCAGTAATGTTTATTGGAATACGAAATTTAGAATGTGCAGTGGGTCCGCCTGGAAGCAGCAATGATGCAATTCCACTTGAAGCAACCGCAAGTACAATAGATCTCTCAGACCGAAGTAATGATGTCAGTATTTTCCATATGAATGTTTTACCTGTGCCCCCATATCCGTGCAAGAAGAAGAATGCTCCAGAATTTGTAGATATAGAAGACAGAATGACATCCATAACCTCCTTCTGTTCATTGGTAATCATAGTCATTGAAGTTCTGTACTCAGTTCGTAGTAACTCTCTATTGTAATTTAGTTCCTCCGCCACCAAACGATTCACAGGACTATGAATTGAGGAATCTGGTACTGGCATGGGAGGATAAAATCGAAGAGACGTTCCATTGCTTCGCAATATATGCTCTATTTCAAGCAGAGCATACATCTGAATCTGATGTTCACTGAGTGTCAAATCTGGTAAAACACAAAGTAAACACAAAATAAACAGCAGAAGAGGAAGTTCTGTTAATGTATATCATTTTCCCTTAATTTTGATAAATCAGTAATCAGAATCATCATTTTTAATTATTATATACATGTTTTAGTAAACTGTAAAGGTTTAAAGAATAAACCATTTGTTTATATGCAGTCCATGTTATATGTGTTTAGTTGAAGTTAACCTATACTTGATTATTTATGTGTAAAATATGCTCTATTTCGGGAAGACCATTTATATGGTTTTGATGTTCTGTGAGTGAAATATAGTAAAAAGAACAACATGATATCATAGTTGTAATAAAGAAAATTCTTTCAGTGAACATAACAGCCTGCAAGTATTATAATTAATCAATATCATTGGATTTTGAACTAAAATGTATGCGACTATATTTTCTGAATAGCATAATAAGGAAAATTGAACAGAAAACAGTTATGTGCAACTGGTTTGACTATATAAGATGACAGACGATTGCAGACCTTCCATATGAAGCCTCTGTCTTTGGGAATATAATATGTCTTCAGCTAGAATGTGACAAGTTTGCTGCCAAACAATGTCCGGACGCGAAATGTTATTCGTAAACAACATGCTTGCAAAGAGCCTGCGTACATAATGTCCCATTCCCCAAGTGGAAACCTCTTTTATAGCTGCAATAAATTCTGCGTCATCAGCTAGTAGTCCCAAAGCAGAACAGGCCTCTCTAAATGTGCCATGAGTTACGGAGTTCACTGTTTTGATATCTTCATATGATGTAGGTCCTCTGATTTTTGTTAGAAGTATCCGTAGGTAAAACAGCTCTCCAGTTGTTTGAGGCACATAGTAAAGCCTGCCAATAGAAAACCCCTGCCTTCGAGGATGCCATTTCCTGTCATTTGAGTGATAAACAAACTTTGTTGGGAATTCTGCAAAAGTCAATGCCCTAGCTTCTGGGTACTCTGAATTTGCTTGAAACCAAGAGGTGAACATTGAATCTTTGATGTTATTGTGATTTAAAACATCAACAATTTTATCTTTTTCATTGTAGGTTATAGAATGTTCTCCTGGTAGATGGAAACGTAACCTCTCTACTGATGGATATCTGTAATGGATATCATAAGAAAATATCCTCTAAGAGGCCTCACAAGGGGATATGTATCGACAATCGTAATACATTTTAATTTCATCCACATTATTGTCTGATACACCACTGTTGTTGCTCTCATAGAGTGCTGCTGTTACACGATCATTGCCTTTGCTAATATATTTAAACAAATACTTGATGGAAGACGACTGATTGCAGACTTCAATATTAAGATGAGCTTGATACTTTAATAGCAAAACATGATTGTATGGTACGACATACCGATTATCCAAAGGGATTCCTTTTTTTAGAACTGTTATTCCATCTTCCCTTCTGCGATAGAGAACATAACCATCATCATCAACAGTGGTATGCCCAAAAAATTTCTTTGGAAAAAATTTGGAACATTTTCCGTTTCTCATACATGGTGATGTACGTTGAGCATCACCGCATGGGCCGTGGATCATAAAATTTTTAACAGCTACGTGTAGTCTTGGGTAGTCTTTCTCATTTGGAATTTCAGCACATACAATTTTGTTCACTTGTGCTAGAGTGTGAACTTTATTTTCAGGACTGAGAAATAGAAGGATGTGCACGTGGGGCAAGCCTCGTTTTTGAAACTCCACGGTTCGAACAACTGCAAGGTTGGTTAATAATTTGACAATTAGTTGAAGAAGATAATTAATACAAAAAGGAAGTAAAATTACTGAAAAAATCTGTAGTAGTAACCTGCTCGTGACTTCCCAAAAAAATTGCCTTCTCTTAATTCTTTCATTAGACAGTCTACTTTAATATTGAATACTCGAGATAATATTTGCGGGCAGTCTGGTGGTCGGAGGTGTCGATTTCTAGTAAATCGAGTTATTTCAGGCCACATTGGGTTACATGTAAATGTCAAAAACAAATCTGGATACCCAGCCCAATTACATATCGACATAGCATCTTGGTAATTCTGGATCATATACCTTGGTCCACCCATAAAAGAAGAAGGTAATACGATACGCTTCCCGCACGACGTCCCTTCACGGTCCCCTCGAATCAATGCATCTTGCAACCCATTGTATAGTTCAACTCTCAGTTTCTTTTGATTGAAGCGAATGAATGATAGTCTTTGAGACTCAATCATTGTATAAGCATCAACTATAAATTGTTGGAGTAATCTTCTAGAATGTAGTAAGATGGATAAATCATTGTCACGGAATTGCAAGTGGAATGCAAAGTATTCTCTCAGTGTTACCTTTCTGAGGGTATTACTTGTAGTGAATTGAGTATAACGATGTAAGATGTTGTCGCAATATCCATCCTGACCACCTGTGAAAATCAAAGGATATTGCAAAGGAAGATACAGTGGGTGCAACTCATCAATTCGTTGTAAATCACCGCTTTTGGTTTGAAGGATGATGTCTCGTTCATGGTTGAGATCCTCAATATCACCGACTATCAGCATTGCTATCTCTGATGTATTTGGAAGGTTATATGTACCAGGGTTAGTTTGTCTTCTTTTAAGGAGTCGTAGCTTTAAATTTGGAACCTATTTTCTGTTAAGCACATCCCTTGCATTTAGAAATTCTCGAGCCAGAGCATTGTTTTCATGAAGCATTTGTTGTAGGTTCTGGACAACACTGTAGTTAAGAGTAGATTGTTCATTTCTTTCATCAAACCTGGAGAAATTGGTAATGTTAATTTAGGAAGTTGAATGTTATGTTAAATGATCATAAATAATTGAGTATAACTGATACCTCGTTCCGCGAATCCTATTTTGACACTCATGCGCGGTATCGTAGACGTATAGCTGTGCGAACCTCAGAGGTTGACCATCTGATGGACATAAACTGCCAATGTGATGGTAGTTCTGTCCATGTAACCTGTACACACATGGATATTGACCATTATTGAATGACCTATCTACCTTTCCACCCAATGAGGTGAATGCAAACATTGAGTTGTAAATATGGATGTGTTCTTGGAATAATTGGGATTCAGCAGAAGTACGATCAAACACCAGCTTCCGGAGGTATTCGGGACATTCTGGTAGTAAGTGTAAAGAAACCTTTCCCATTGAGCAACATAGAGCAAAACGTTGGTGCTGTCTGTTGCTAAATTTCTTGTTCCTCTCAGAAAACCAAAAAGAAGCTCTACAATGCTCACATATGTTACAAGGATCTCCGATATCATAATAACCTGATTGAACAAAGTTGCAATGCGGAAAATGTTTTTATAAATTGGAACAGAACAGCAGGTACCATGATATAGTCTAAATGAACCGCTTTGAGAATCATATAGTTAGTAGACGAACCTGTTTCCTATGTAGTGTATTGTTCTAGTGACACTTCTGTAGCAGCAAGAGGTATGTACTGTTAGACTCCCTGTAATGTTAAATAACTCTATAACATTAGTGATGTAACATGTACATTTCATTACCTATACAGTTTACTGCACCGTTAATGTCAGCAGTTCTGTTTTGTTGAGAGTCACAAATATTTACTCTGATTGAGTCTCGAATAGTTGAAAGGGATTCGGAACCTGAAAGCAATAATAGAAGACAACTAACTGTAATTTATATTATACAGTGTGATATATATGTTAGCGTGTAAAATATCCCATCAGGCATACCTATAACGGATAAGGAATTGTTGTCCCCTTCTACAGAAGAAGCTCTGCAACAAATGTTGGTATAGGGCAGAATAAGGTGTATATCTGTAATCAAAGGTATATTAATGTGTATAAATAGTAAGCACTATTACCTTGTTGAGGTACCAACTGATGAATCTGGTTGAGTGTTTTCTCCATTTAGTAATGCTGCAGAAAATGATGAATGAAATGTTATTAGGGGTTTTCATTTGTTGCAGGACAGACAATATGTGCATGGAATTTATTAGTAATGCTACTTACAGAAATGTATTGGAGATTCTGTCAAGGTAGTCAATCGTTGTTTCCGTTTGTTAGATCCAACAGATATCGTTGATGTAGCTGCAGATGGTTCTGGCACTATGCATAATGGATAAGTTGGTTATTAATATTTTGCGGTTCTGTGAAATGCAGTGTGTAGTTCCTTCAAAGTTTATGTAACTACAGTGGCCATGCCTGTGACTTCATTTGTGTTTGAAACAGATGGTAGATGGGAATTCCTAGGGGCTCCAGATTGGCTATCAGATGCCATATAAGAAGTTGATGTCGAATTCAAGTTTGTGTTTGATTGAGCAAACAAATCTCCAGCATCTGTATGACAAGTAAATTAGCATGAATGATGTTCTGTAGTTTTTGTTGGCACTGCACAGTTTGCAATTGCAGTGAGTAATGCTACTATATATAGGTTTGTAAAAAGAAAAGATCAATTTGTAGGTTATATAATAGACAGCTCACCAAAGGTATGTCGTTCTTTCATAAGAAGCCTTTGTTGCATCCTAGCGTGTTTAGAGCTCGAGGGAGCAGAGATATTGGAAGCCGGTTCCGTAGCATCCTTGCAATACATCTTTGTATTTGATTGAGCAGACAAGTGCGTAGGCACTGTAATAGAAGTCAGCATGTATGGTTTCAGTTAGTATGAAATGTACAATGATACAGTTTTAAAATAATGTAGGTTAATGCAAAAAAACAAACCATTTATAGATAGAGTTGATAACGGCATGCGTGTGACCACACTGTTGATGCCGGCTACTGATACTGAATTACTTGTCGTTACTGTGTATTTTGCAAGTGTAATGAGTTAAACAATTGAACCAAGGACTATAATCATAATAGAAAATACTAAAGGATATTTAAAACAGAACTCACAAACTGTCTGCCGTTCCTTCATTAGTAGCTTCCGTTGCTTCCTTGCATCTTTAGAATTTGATGGAGAATTCATGTTTGATTGTTTTGTCTTTATAGATTAATGTCAAGGTGTGCAGTAAGAGATTATAATGCATAGAGCACGTAACAGTCTATAATATTTTGTAACAAATAAAAAGATGAAGCAGGTTTTAAAAGACAACTGTAGACTTTTTTTTAAATCTAGATATTATAGGATCAGCTAATCAGACATGGATGTGGATATTGTAATGGATAATTGATTTGTAGTAGAAGAATGGCGAAAACAAATAACAACAGCATGCTGCAGGGGCTTGTTTATATTGGGAACCATGCATTGTTAACTCAGAGAACTAAAAATGCAGTTGGATATTAACAGGGTTTAAAAAAATCACATCAAAGAAGAAACATTTTTTTTCAGAAGATAACAATCTGGAAATGAATTTTTCTTCAATTTGTTTATGAATTATAGTAATACGGAAGCTAAACACCTGAAATTAATTCAAATCGGACCTGTGCAGTGTAGATGATCCGTGTAGTGGTCAAGAAAGATGAATGTAGTCTCTTAGCCGGTGCAGTGAAGCACGGAAAGAGCAGATATGCGTCAGCTGAAAAATCGAAGAAGATAGAGGAGGTCAGTTGATGTTATTCATCGGGAACCATAAGTCCGGATAATATTTGAGGGAACCATGACCGGGAAATACCTTAGACGCTGTCGAATCCTGGCAGCTTTTGTCGAAGAAGATACAGTGGCACAGTTGAAGAACGGACGGAGGCCGATGAGAACAGATCCGATAAATGTCCGAAACCCTAGGTGTGGATAAACACTGAATCTACGACGAGTGAAGTAAATCAGGGATGGCGAGATACTGCTCCGATGCTGTCGAAGTTGGTCGGATGGGAAGCGTCGGAAAACTGGAATAGGTTTGAGGCGATTGAAGAACGGAGGGTTGCAGAGTTTCTTTGTGAGGAAGCAGTGGAAAATCAGGGCTTGTCCCGATGAGTGATAGGCGGGCGCGAAATACCGAAGCCGCGGGTGCGGGAAAGAAACGCGGTAGAGTGCGGCGTGGAAGCGCGGGCGGTGGACACCTGTTGAAAATGGGTCGTGGAGGCATGTGAAATTGACACGTGGTAAGTGGGAAAGCTAAGATTAGTATTGTTAGTAGATACCGTGTCAATAATATTGTAGGTTGTTGAACCATATCAATCGAGAATATGCTATAATTAATGACTGTGTATGATTATTCTATTATATGATTGTAGTTATTTTATATTTGAGAATAATTATCTTAATAAAACTTTATTTGATTTTTGAATAAAGATTTTGAATAATCGAGATGAATTTATAAATGAAAATGATGGAGAAAAACTCAATAATTTATCTCATGAGAACCAAATCTTCTTCAAACAACATTAATCACGTTGAATGATTTAATGCTCCTCCATATGAAAATAAGCTCCCGAATATGGGACTGTAATTTTTAAAAAAAATATTTCGGATGATATTGAAGGATAATGTAAAAATGAAATATGTATTTGAATGTGATGATTATGATTCCTCTTATATATGAGTTTGTGGGAATATTTTTAAATATTTTTACCATAAATAGTATGGTAATTTTGATATTCAATGTCTCCATTAAGTTCAAACAAATAACAGTATATTACTCTACCACATTTATAATGAATTATTTTTACATTATTGAACTCTATACATAATTTATAGAATATAATTTATTTTACTATTGGATAATGTAATTCACTATTCTCCTTATTAATTTATTTGTTAAAAATAATATGAAATAGAAATAATTCCAAATTTTAATTTCATGAATCAATATAAGAAAATAAATTTTAACAATTTCAATATCGAAATAAGATAATTTTTATTCTTAAATAAAAATACAATATACATTAATAAATGATATTTTATGAATGAAAATATCATATCATGTCTAATTTATTATGTTTTAGTCATTAATGATAAAAAAATATTAAATGGGAAATAAATATTTATTAGACACATAAAATAAAATGTTTATAACACTTAAATCAATTATAAATAAGTATTATAATCCAATTATTAGGATTTAAATGTACTAATTGGTTATATATATTCACAACAATAATATATTATAAAAATGATAATATAACAACTATGTTTTCATTTTTCAATGTTATATAAAACTTCATTTACATATTTAAAACAAATTAATATAGTACTCAATCTATCATCAATGTTTTATTAAATCATTCTGGTTTATTCTACTCAATCTATAGATATAATTGGTTATATGATTTCAGTGGGAATCATATTTGATGAATATTTAATCTTTATGAATTTTTTACTTAATGTTTATTATATTCTTCTTTTAAATTTCAGTATATTATTCAATAATTATTTTATATATTAATATTCATTCTAATATTTGTTTTATTGTTATAAAATAAAAAAATAAGGCTTTATTTATTGTATCTCTGAGTTTTACATGAAAAAATTTTTTCATTAAATTCATTGAATATTCATAGTAAAATTTATTCAATTATGTTTTATATTTTTTAGAAATTTTACAATAAAAATTTCATTTATAATATGATAAATAATTAGGGTATTTTGTTTCCCATTAAATCCTACAATTATCATGCAACATCGCAAAAAAAATCTTATTATACTTGAGAACATTGACCAGTTGGGATGTGATGCGTCATATTACATTATCTCTATGATCTCCCATGGTTATTCTCAAAACAAATTTTTTAATCATATGCATATTAATATTTTAGTATATCTAAAAAACATGCTATGTACATCGTCAAAAGGAATTCATGATAAAAATAAAATCTATTATGGGAGGTTTGGTGAATGTTAGATAAAATAAGCTATCGTCCCTATGTGATGAAAATAAAAAATATATTGATCTATATAATACATTTATTTACCTTTACGAATTTTCTCATTAAATTCATATATGGTTATTGTAAAAGGAATACCTTTTCTCCAACCTCAATCACAAAATCCAAATCCAAATTATTAGTTTTTCCCTTCTATCAACTTGGATTGATTTTTATATTAAGGTAATTTTTCTAAAATGTATTCTATTAGATATTTTCATGATTTTATTAAATTAGATTTCTCTCTAAAAAATAATAAAATAATTTCTTGTATTTATATATAATCTTATACTAGGACTAATATTCCTCATTTTGAATAATTTAGGTAAAGTTATTTTTATATGAAAAATCTATCAATTGAAGATGTTGATATTGACCTAAATTGAATGTTTTTAGGCCAGATATCAATATATCTTCCAAGGGAAAATTTTGTCTTTAATGTTAATAATATATACATAGATTATTAGTGTTGTTAAATAATATTTTTTCATGTTATTATTTTTAAATAAACTAAAAAAATTCAATGTATTCCATTGGTCATGAAAAATTACATGTTAATGTGTTACATTAAGAAACCATACCGTGTAATTTATTTATATCATATGATGTTTAATATTAAATAAATAAAAGTGAATTGAAATGAAATTAGAATAATTTTTAAATCAATTAATAATATATAATGGAATTTTTTTCTTCTAATGTATTATAATGACCCATATAAAATAAATTTTTAATTTCTCTATAAATTTTATTGGTATATGTATTTATGAATCATCCCATAATAATTATTATGTTAAACAATTATATTTTGTTAACCCATTAATTATGATGTATACTTCACAATATCAATATTTATTTTTTCCATTATATGTTCTTATTAAAGTACCTATAGTTTTTTTCCTATAATGAGATAAATTTGTATGGGTTCACTATAGTCATTGAAAATGTTATTTTGAGCTTTAGATTAGTGTATTTTTTCAAAATAGATATTAAAATAAAATTTAAAATAAAGAACTATATCTAGGAAATTTATGTATATATATATGTTAATGGATTTTTGAGTTGTAACATATATTAATTTTATGGTATGATAAAGTGGTGATGTATATCAGATACTAAAGGTAATCAAAATTATCACAAAATGAACCGTCAGTGATCTTGTAGAAGAGAGGAGGTCAGATATCACATAAACATCCACCGAGTGCCTTTTATAACTCGAATGACCATTTTGTAGGTTAATAAGGTCTTTATATAGTTTGACTTGTTACAAGGACATAATTTCATATATTTATTTATATGTTGGTAGACCCATAATTTTAGATTCACATTCCTCTTATATCTCACTAATTTAACGTCAAGGGTGATAAAATTGGTCAGTCTCTCCTACACCTTATTTCTCTTAGAATACCTCTTGGTTTTTAGGTTCTTTAAGATCCATTTCACTATATCCAATAAATATAATATTCTTCCTCCCACCTACCACATTCACTTTTTGGTTATTATATTAATTTCATATGGTCTCATATATGATTTTAAATATAATTCTACCAATTAATTATGTAATCATCCTAATATGAAAAAACGCGTCATGTAGTGGGTTCACGATATATTAATATTGTTTGTGCTCCATATTAAAAATTATGATAATGAGCGTATACCATAATGTATAATTTTCTATAGTCTCTACGAAATTTTCATAGGATTAGAAACCAATTGAGTAATATAAAATTTAATTTTCCAATCTCTTTTATTATAGAATCATCCCATGACTTGATATTGTTTCATATCTCAATGTTCTAATGGTGGTATGCCACATTATGAGAATTTTTAAATTTTTAAACATTCAATTAAATTTAAAAATTATTTACCAATAATTTTAATTAATGAATTTCTTCAGGTAGTGTTTGAAAAGACCACTAGAGTGTCATGAAAGACAATTTTTTTTTCATGTTTTAGGTATGTACAAGAATGACCTCAGATGATAGCTAAACTTAAAAATTTGGTAGTCCTATAAATATATTAGTGTATGTGTTATTTCATGTTAATTTAATATTATATCAATAGTTTTTTGTTTGTAAATAAAAAAAGGAGGAAGATGAGTTTATGATTTTGGGATATTATTTTCAACAGAACCAATTTCATGGATTTACTATGTGATTTATGAATTGTGATTTTAATGATTCCTTGAAACATTTCTAGAAATAGGGTGTGATTTTTTGAATGACCAACATGATCTCTGATATGTATTGACTCATGTGATGAGTCATGTTTTCTATATGGTAACCAAATATATTATTATTGATAGTATTTTAAGTATTCATCCATTATATAATATACTATTTTGGGTTATCAATGGGGAAATGAATGGGAGTTGATATAGAAGCACACTTTGAATATTAGGACCCCATTTGTGACTTGATAAATATTATGGGAATAGCTATAGGGAGTTGTGGTAAGTATTTGGAATTGGGAAACTAATTTGGTCAGTCCATGGAAGATGGTTGTTAATCCCCTTGGTTGATACTAGTGGGAGTTAAATATTTCAAAGAGGGAGACATGAGATTACTTAAATATAGAGATCCATAGGGATTGGGGTTGGAAGGTGAGATGATTATGGATACCCAGTTGGTGTCCTGGTAATTATTAGAATGTTCGAAATGGAGATTCATATGTGTTATACAAGTTGATTTTAGGGTATTCCATTTGTTTAAATTAATGTGTGGAATTGATTTTGAGCATGTTATAAGAACCCATATTGCGTGGATTTGTATTAGAAATTTCCCAAGGAATTTGTTTTGGTACAAATTTGTTTCCTAGGGGAAACACAGGGTGGTTCTCAACTTAAATTATCGTATTATTATTTGGTGAGGAATTGTAAAAATTATGGTTCAGGTATATAATTTTTCATGGCCTAATATAGTAGAATATTACTCATAATCACATTAAACTAGTTTAGGTGATATATGAGGATAATAATAATTATCGGGGTGTGTAATGTTGATCTTTTTGTGATACCCTTCAGTAGAAATCAAGGTGGTGTCGAGTGTGTTCCTAGTTGTGAGGCTAGGATTGATCTATGTTTTCTATGTAATTTCCAATTATTTTATCAAACCATGTTATTTTTTTATGACACACACTATGTGATGGTATATTTTTCTCAACCTAATTAAGAAGTTTTTTGTGATATTAGTCTTATGATGTGTATTTGATCTCACCCTGTGTGAGAGGGAGGAGGTATGAAATGTCATGTGTGACATGTATTGGACCTCACCCTTAATGAGAGGGTGGTGGTGTGCGATGTTTTATCAGATGATAATTATAACTCAACCTAATTGATATGGTGGTGGTATGAGATATTTTATGTGATATATTATAATTCCTCATTTATAGTGACAGGATGTTCGTATAAGGTGTTGTATGGGGAGTCATATGATTCCTCACCTATTATTAGGGGGTGATTATATGAGACTATATATTAATTAGGATCTATGTAAAAGAACCAACCTTAAGTGGAGAGGGAAGTGGTCAAGACTCAATGGTATGTATTTGAAAAGTGAGATAGGTTAATTGGGTTGGGATTCACTGTGGGATGACAAGACATCATAATTATCCAAATATGGTGAGTTTTGTGTCCATGCTAGCCTGTTTAGCACATGATAACCTGATATGATTCATTAGATATTGTATATTTTTGAATGACTTATTTTCACATACCTTAATCCACAATATGTGATATTATATATAAGTTTCACATAGTGGTAAACTAATATGTTATATTATAATAACCCATGAAGACATGTCAGGGCCTATATAGACATTGAGTTATGATATATAGTGGTAGGTTTCACACAGTATCAAGCTTGAGAAACTAGAAAGATGATAGAAGGTAAGTCCATAGAGTGACATGGAATTTATTATTGCATTTTCCTCAAAAATATTTTTCCATCAATATATTAGTAATTTTCATCCTAGAATGGACCCCTAATTTATGTATATGTTTAGATCAAAATTTAAATTATTGTTATTTTATGTTGTTTTTATCAAACATTTAATGTTGGACATTATAAATAATTAGTTTCACTTATTCTGATTTTTTATATGAAATTTTTATTATTTACCGAATATTATATTTTATGGTATCAATAGTATGGTATCCCTATATGTGTTACATTCTTAGAATATTAGTCAATATACCTCTTCATGTGGTGTGGTTGTCTATGGTTTTGGAGAACTTCATATAGGCTGTCATTTTGGTGATCTCAATTATTGCGTTACAAAATGATACGGGAGTTATTTTTTACTAAATTTTTATTTTAACATTTTAGAACATGTCTCGATGTTTTTGAAGCTTAATATGAAACTTTTAATGGGAATAAATAACTCATGTATATGAAATTTACATGTTATAAATGATAAAAGTGGTTCTCACATTTTTTCCATAAATAAATAAATTATTTATACAATAATTATGTTCTATGTTACATACATATTTTTTATTTTACACTTGGAATGGGGTGGAAATAGGTGTAAAATATATATCATTCATTAGCACATAGCTATCTTGGAATTGTTCATGTATACGGTTAAGGGTGAAATGGTTTTCAAAAACATAAAAACGGCTTGGAAAAAATCTAAAAGGACACATTTTGAGTAAAGTTATTTAAAAAGTGGATATTATTAATTAATGTCTCAAAAATAATATAATTTTAGATTTACAAATTATCATATTTTATTTTAATTAATTAATTATGTCATTATAGACATTTCCATGTTCTACTATATTATTTTATGTTCCTTAGTATTATTCTATTGGTATTTCTAATACATCATTTGGTATTAAGGTATAATATTATTTTTGTGGGTCTCAAGATATGAGTAAAAAGTGGTATGGATTTGAAATAGTATGAGAGGTGCTAGTATGTTGGACACCCTTTGGATTGTTAATGTGATTATAATAGGTGATGAGGATTTAGATCACACAATATAGAGTAAATAGGTTTGTTATTTAAAAATGACTTCACTTTTTAAAAATAATTTGAGGTTATTTCAAAATTTACAAGGACCATGGTTTGATTTTTAATTTCTCATGAATTGGTTTGGAAACCTGATTGTGTTTTAGTTTAGGATGTATCTTATAATTAGATATTAGAGAAATTAACTCTATAATAGACACGGTGGGATGATAAAAGCTGTATGAACCTAATTTAGAGAATAATTATTGTAATGTAGATGGGTTTTAGAATTTACTCTTAATGAAACCTTGTTTTAATTGGTGGTGACGATCAGACAAGAAATTGTGATATCTTTCAAGAATTCAAGTTATTCATGTAGCTAGGTTTCAATGATAAATACACATATAAGGCTATATCATGTTTTCCTTTTGATATTGGGAATAAACGATGATGAGTATATCACAAATAGATCTACTTTTTCATTTATCATGATTGGAATCCTTATAACCCTTTTTGGTGGGATTGTGAAGATATATATGGTAGTACATAACTCTGGTTATATGGTGATCTGTATAGTCTTCCATATGTTCACAAGACTATTTAATGAATTATCCAAAAATTCATTATATTTTAATTTATTTATATTTGAGGGACGTGGTGTTAAGGATTAATCGGGAATAGAAATTAATTCTTAAATATATAAATAATCATGTATTTATAATTGGTGTATGCTATTTAATGGATGGAGTGATTTGTAACCATGAAATTTATTATTGGGACCTCTACATAAGAAATGGGGTGAAAAACTAGTGTTCATTTCAAATATATAACAGTGGTCAATGGCCAAAATGATGAATTTAAATTAATTGTTTGATTTTATAGTTCATCCCATGAGGTCATAGAGTGTGTCCCTTAAATGTGGTGATAAAAAATGGTAAACTAGATTAATATATCTATTTTTGGCATATTAGACATTACTATACCTAGATGTTTTTTGTCACAGTAAATGTTTTTTGACAATAATTTCACAAAGAAGATAGGTTTTATTGGGTGATTTATTTTTTTCCATGATTTTCTTAGTGATTAATTGGTGAGAAAAATACAATAATAGGAAGCATTTAAATAGAATTTTGGAGCATGGATGAAGCATTATGTTGCGATGGTTGGGGTTGGGATTAAGGAATTACAATTATGGATGGTACGAAATTGAATTTTGAAATTATAAGAATGGTATTATAATGTTTCCTAACTAGTTATAGGACAACACTGGGATGGGATTTTCAAATATGGTTGTAACAAATAGTGAATTTAACACATAACGAGTTGTATGTTCTTGTGAATATGATAAATGGTTGTCATGTAAATGAACATGTCATCTAGTTTGAGGTACCATCTTGTGGTTGAGTTGTTTTTATCATGGTACCATGATGTATTTTTTGGTATATGATATGCAAGGGAGAGAAAATTTATTGATGCATATGATTAAATTTGGAAAGTTGTTTTGGAATCGAGGTTTCTATTTAGATGATTGTTGTTATTTTTGAAGTATCAATATAGGTTTCTTATGTAAAATAAGGTTTTGATATAATTAGAAGTTAATTAGTAGATCTATGACTATTTTAGAATGTTATTAATTGTGGTGTTGTATTTTCATTGTTGAATTATATATCATCGGATCTTCTTAGATGATTCTTATAAAAGATAAACCCAATGGTGCGGTGTTTACAATGAAATATTTCATTATAGTATAGATAAAAGAGGATTAATTTTATTAAAATAATAAAAATTATTTCATTTTTATAACTTTTACTTGGATACAAATTTTGAATGTTGGATCATCTCTAAAATGACATATGAGTGTCTCTTGGTGTTAAAAAGTGGTATATAGTTCTCAGATGCATTTTGGACCAATTTTCGATCTAGATCCCTTACGTTAGATTCCACATAGTATCTAATTGGGATCCACTTGGTTACCAATGGAGATATTAATGGGGATAATCACGTAGAGGTCCTTTTATGGGTCGTTGGAACTCTATATAGTATATTATAGTGTAATATTAAGATGAAATAGTTTCTTTGATCACTCAACCTTGTTTTGTAGATTTTTAAATTATATAAAACACATCATTTTAGATTTTTTTTCGTAATATCCAGTGATTAAAAAAATTCCTCATTCAATAGTATAATTGGTGAAAAACTTTGATCTTAAACAAACAATGAAATACTATTATACAATTTAACCACTATAACATTTCCATTAAATTATTGGATGTGAATTGGAATTACTGATTTATGAAAGAAAAATAAATTCCCTACTCAACACTAATGAATTTGTTTATTCAGAGAAAATAAAAATTAATTTTTTAGTAATTTTTTTTTCAAAAATACATTTCCTTTATGATGGGTTTTCTCTATTTTTTCGAGTGGATATTATAAATAATTTTGTCAAAAAATAGAAAATTTATTTGGAAAAATAAATTACACTTTTTAATTCATCATTTAAAAATTAAATATGGATGAATTTTTTATAATATTCGTAATATATTTATTTTTCAATATATATTGAAAACTATTGATTCTTATTAAAAATTTCATTTAATTAGTTAAAATAGAAAATTTTATATTGGAATATTTTTCAAATTAAAATATTTCACTTTGATGGAAAACAATCCAATTATGGGTTTCAAATTATTTTTGTACTTAAATTAATAATGAAACCATTTTATACATATAAACGATATTTTTATGGAAAATTATTTTTATTCATGTATTTTCATATAGGTATCAAATTAAATTATAAAAATTTCTTTGTTTTAGTTTTGAAATATACAAATCATGTTTTTTATTAGTGGAATATTATTTTGTATTTATATCCATTTTTATTTTGTGCAATACGAATAGTAGCCTTAGTAATTTTTGTAACCAAATAAAAATGTAATATGGTAATTAATCGTTAAAAATTATTATGATAAAGAATATAAAATGACCTTAACACAAATAGAAATATTATGTTATGATTATAAGTTATCTATGATCCTAAAAATACTTATTATATGACTTTTTCTAATTTGGGCATGATTATGACCTTTGTAAATGTTTATTTAATGAATAGTCAAAAATACCACACTCTTGTTTTTAATAATTATAATATTTTTAATATTTCATTTCTTAGAGGATACATTAAATTATAAATAATATTTTTAGTTAAAAAATATTTATCTTTATCACGGTAATTATTTTTAATTTTTATGTTAAAATAAATAACTTAAATTATTTTACAATGTCGTTATAAAAATTATTTAATTAAAGGGAAAAAAATACAAAAAATGATAATTCAAATATTAAATTTATTAAAATTCTAGTTAATACATGTGATCCAAGGTTTTCTACACTTCCATGACTTGATTATGATGTTCTAAAATAATTGGTTCGAAATATAAGTGTTTTCATGATATAAATAGTGTCAATAAAATTAATAATTATAAAAATTGATATTATTTTTATTTTATAATAAATAATGTTTTATTAAATACAATAGTTTTTGTAAAAATCAATATTTATACATGTTTTAATTATATGGTTTATAATATAATTTATTATCAATTTATTGGCCTTTTATTTATTTATATTAAATATCTTGATACTTAAAATGTAAACAACCATATTGGCATGATTGGATTAAAGTCGTAAATGGGGAGTTAAAAAAATATACGGATAAAAAAATAGTCAAGACATATAAAATTTTTATTGAATATTTTTATATATAAAAATCCTCCTTAAATTTTGTAAATTATGATTTTTTGATCTATTTTTAGTTAAAAATTAATTAATATTAATTTATTATTTTATGATATTCCAAGTGTTCCCCACCCCTATCTTATTAGAGGACACCTCTTATCAATCATTCACAAATAAAAAAATATATATTTCATCCAATACTAACCCAAACCCATTCCTATAATACCTTACCTCATTTTAGATGACTAATTTTGTGTCGAATCCCAATAATATTGGTCTGATGGTGTTATGAAAAAGTTGGTTTCCAATAAATAAATATAGATTTCAACTACACATTTTCATTTTTCTTCTATAATATCCTAATAATATTCTTAAAATATGATAAAATAATTACACCATAATCCTCCATATGGTAATATTTTATTAAATTATTTTTATAAACTATTTTTACCCCCAACACTAACCAAATTAGAGTGGAATTCTGGATTCGTCCATATACTGGACTATCACCTCACTAACGATTTAATTCATCTTCTCTATCTATATATTAACACTACTTATAATGATAGAATTAATTTTTATATATAATATTCATGAAACATTCATCGTTATATAATTATAATATCCCATTTCTATCATTACCATTCCATTCACTAAAAAATTATAATGTCCTTTGTCCGAAATAGATCACTCCCACCTCTACAGAGTAATGTGATATGTTTATCATCACCTCATCATATGGATAATACATATAAGTATATATAAATATTTAATATGACATATATGATAATGTTATCATCATATAATGATGAAATAATATATAATTGTTTTCTATAATGATCGTTGAAAATTGAAATGTTACACATGTGGGTGTGTGGCCTACCGTCTCCAATATTGAAAAATATATCATTTTTCATAAACATCATTCATAATTAGTTTTGGAATGTATAATTTATTAATGAAAATTATAATTACTTCATGGTTATTATTCTTTATATGATGCAATATAGACTACTTTGACCATAATTGAATCACTAAACCTATTTTGGATGTATAAACCTAATATCTCTAAAATGACCAATGTGAATTTAATTGATTTAGTAGATAGATATAGATACATAAGAGATAAAACAAAATTTGTAACAATGTTGAATTTTTCTCTTAATATAGTTAATAATGTAAATTTTTTAGGATGATAATTAACATAGGTGAATTGTCAAAATCAATGTAATGGTCTTTATAATAAAATAATATTTTAAAATTTCCCATAAAAGTATAATTTTTTCCATATCCATGTTAAAAAAAATATGTTAAATTGGGTGTTTCATATTATCATATTATTTTTTACTATTATTTTACCCTTTTTTATAGAACAATTCTAATGGTATACTTTTATAATTAAAAAAAATATTTTGTGACTTTTGTATCGAATGTATAGAAGAAATGGGTTTTTAATATACATCATGGGAATATTTTCTAATATTCCTGATTAAACATTTATTTTAATAAAAATTTATATATTTACATGTATATTTACAAATTAAATGATTTACATTATAATTGTGAATATTTTGAAATTAATGACAGAAAATAGAAATAATAATTTTCATTTTGAAATTGATTTATAATGCCAGATTTTATGATCCTTGAAAAAAGATTATGATGATATATGGTTACATTGTTGACCAAGGAAAGGTGGTTCCATTATAAACCAAATATTGGTTGGTTTATGAAGGTCCTAAATTAATTCATTATAGAATATGATCATATGATTATTCCAAATATTGGATTTAGTGAAAGGATCAAGATTACCCTATGAGATAATGGATTATACAAGGAAGAATATTCTAATGTTAAATATGATGTAAAATCCATGTCTTTTAGTAATGGAAACTATAATGAAATTATTCAATGTTATACATGATTGACTTCCATAAGTAGTTGTGGGGGATACTCTCAATTCAACTTTTGGGGTTATTTAATATATATGAGTATAAATTACATCACTTTGATGAATTTTTACTATTATTTTATAATTTTAAAATAAATTTTGATTTATTCATATTGAATTAAATATTACTAATGAAATGATATATGAAATGTTTTGGTATTATATTTTATTTATTGGGTGGGATAATTGTTTATTTTTAATTGAATTTCAATTTTGAGGAATTAATTTTTTATATGTTTTTATGGAGTGGTTGTTTATTTCCATAATTTAAGTCCATTACTCAGCTTTTTGTACCCATCCCTTCTATTTAAAATGGATTTAATAATTTTTTTGGAATGGTAAGGGAAAAAATATTTTATATTTTCCTTATTTATTATTTTTCATAAAATGATACAAGGTTTTATTTTAATGATTTTATATTCTAAAAAATAGATACTTATAAGAAGTGTCCACATAGTAAATTATGTGGGTTTTATTTATGAATTATTTATAAATTATCTAAAAATATAAGCATTAATGGTCATTGGGTATGCGAAAAATTTATTTCTAGTTTAATGTAACTATAATATGCTATATTTATTTTCGTTTATTCACTATTTATATCAATGAATTATATAGACAAAAACATATATTAGGATGTTTTCATGTGTTGATATATTAAGAGTTATAGATACCACCATGGGTTTACAATTTATGGTTGATTATAAGATCAATGAATTATACATACCATATTTGGTTTAAAGAGATGGACATTGAGAATATAAATAATAAATTTTGAGATTGGATTTTGAATGATAATTGAGTTAGGTATGATGGACTTTGTTGTTAATGTATTATTGAGTTCCTATGGGAATTATCAATAAGTGAAGAATTTGTTTTAACATGAAATTACTTTGTCCTGGTTTTAAGGTTGTTCTTTTATACCGATTAATGATAGATCATCGAGATGGAATAGAAATAATATCAAACTACGATCTTATACCTAACAACTAATTTAACCAACACCATTAATTAAATTTCTTATTCAAATGAGTTTGAATTGTTATTATATATCCATGTCACCTTCAATAAACTATTTGATGTAAACAATATATAATCATTTCCCCAAATTTTCATGGTTAAAAAGTGTCATTTATCTTATTTCAAATAGTAATTTATTCGTATCATTGAACAAGGTAAATAAGACAAAGGATTTGACTATTTATTTTCTAGATATATGGACTTCATAATGGTAGATGAAGGATATATAAACAGAATAAAAACATACATGGATGTCTACATTTATGTTTTGAATTAATTTTTTATACATTATATGTGAATGTCTTATGGTTGATATTTGTTGAACCATGAGGATATACGTTTTATCATTAATTCCTTGAGACAAATTGTTTAGAGAAAAGGAAACAATGAGTGATTAATATTTTAATGTGGATGTTGAGTGAAAGATATTCTTATGAATGATATTATGATATAAAATAAATATCATGATAATCATGAAGCACCTAGATGACAATATATTGAATGTATTTACATAAAAATTATGAATAACGTGTTAGATTGAATTGATTCCTTTGAAACAAGGTTTACTAAAATAGTTATATTTTGTGGGAAACTTTTATTTAGATTCAAAATATGTTTGAGGACATGTAACACTTATGTTTCACAGAATACTGTTATTAAAAAAGGACATTTGAAATTCAATGCAACAATATATCAATGATTGTAAGGCCAGGATTCATTAACCCACAATTGAAGGGAGACATGGGTGCATTAACAACTATTTCCCTATGTGATGTCCTTATTAGTATGATATTATTTTCAATATTTTAACAATGTGATTAGTAAAGGTTCATTTAATTTTGGAAACATTTGTATTATTTTGTTTATAATTGTGTGATTGTAAATTGATTTTGTGATTATTTTATTAATTCTATTTTAGAAGTTGGTCAATATATTTTTCTTGCGAATTATAGGATTAATTTTAACACAATACTATCGGATTTTATATAAAAAATAAGGTATGAATTATCTTCAAGAAGTGTATATTATTTTATAATTATTTTATGGTAATTTATTGCATTTATTTAAATGATTATAATAACTTTTAAATTAGTTGGTTATGGAAATTACATTTTTGGTGTGAGACACTATGATTGATTTATGTTATTAGGATATAAATGAAAAATCTTCCATATATGATAATTTGATAAAATCCTTATTTTAATTCTCTGCCTGAAATATTCTAAAGAATTTTATGGATAATAATTTTTTAACTTTTTCTATTGATATTTGAGTATTACTATTAAAATTTAAATATTAATGTAGTTTTCCTCATATGAAGGTTTTTTATTTGAAAAATTATAATACATTGTGGTAAAAATATTGCTTTTGAATTTCCAAAAAAAATTAGATACATAGTTATATTCTTTTGTGGATTTGGTTATCTGTATAAGTTTATTCTAGTTCATTACGAATGGAACATTTATCCAGAATACCCATCCATTAAATATAATTATGAGATTGTGTGGGAATTTTATAGAGGATGATAGCACACTGTCCAAGTATGTATATTTTAATATGTTCTTATACTAGAGAGTAAAATATTTTTTCAATGTTAAAAAAATATTTTAGAACAAAAACATTACCCATTAATATTTTTACCAGGAATCCAATGTCCTTTTAACACATCAATTTTTTTTCTTTTCTAGTTATCTGTATAAGTTTATTCTAGTGCAATACGAATGAAACATTTATCCAGAATACTCATCTATTGAATATAATGATGAGATTGTGTGGGAATTTTATAAAGTATGATAGTACACCATCCATGTATGTATATTTTCATATGTTCTTATAATAGAGAGTAAAATAAATCTTCAATGTTAAAAAAATATATTAGAACAAAAACATTGTGGTCATATGTATAAGTTTACTGTAGTGCATTAAAAATGAACCATTTATCCAGAATACTCATCCATTGAATATAATGATGAGATTGTGTGGGAATTTTATAAAGGATGATATTACACTATCTAAGTATGTAAATTTTCATATGTTCTTATACTAGAGAGTTAATTAATTCCTCAATGTTAAAAAAATATTTTAGAACAAAAACATTACCCATTAATATTTTTACCAAGAAATAAATGTCCTTTTAACACATCAAATATTTTCACTTTTGTGATGGTTAAATTTCTCATGACTATGTTGAAAAATATAGTTTTTTGTTATAATTTATTATTCTAATTTATTTTAGTATAATAATAATTTATACTTAAAATGGGGATTTTTATGAGAACAATTTCTCATTGAGTATTTTTAATTTAATTTTGAATTAATTTCTCTAACTTATTTTTTAAATTTAAAAAAATTGATATGATATTTGGAATGAGGGAAACTAAATATTCTAACTATGTCATATTTATTTTTGGATTATATTAATTGTATCCTTAGTATTTTTATTAACATGGTAGCGAGTAGATTGTGAAATTAATGTTTAGAAATTAATTGATAAATACAATAAAATTACACTAAAAGTAAATAAAAATCATTATATGAGTGTAAATGATCCATAATAATCCAACTATATAATTTATGACACTTTTTTCCATTTGAGATGATGAAAAAAGTATAATATTTTAGTTAAATAGAAGTATAAAAAAACCCCACTCCATTTCTAATAACTATAGTATTATTATCATGGGTTTAACCATATGATATGTAATTTTTACAATAATATTTTTAAATATAAAAGGATAGTATTCATTATTGATATTCATTTTTAATTTTTACTAAATCAATAATTACCTTAAAGGCTTGGGCAACACTGACACACAATAATTATAAAAATAATGGAAAAATAAAATAAATTATATTAAATATATAACAAATACTATAACTTGATAAAATTAATGTGATACAAGAATTTTATAATTTCATTAATGTGCACATGTATATTTCCACTTCTATAATGTGATGACATTCATTTATCATCGCCAAATTACATGGATTATATATAAGTATATATAAAGAAACAAATTTACATATTTGATGTTCTGATATTGGTTTAATGATAAAATAATTATTGCATATATCCATAACGATTGTTTAAATTGGAAATATTACTCGTGTGTATTTATGTCCTACTATCTCTACGATTGTAACATAGTTCATTTTTTATACAATTATTTACTTATTTGGTTTAAAATAATATTTTATGTATTGAAATAATAAGTTTACCATTATAATTATTTTTCTGAAGATGGAATATTGGCCTATTTGATGATTTTCAAATTACTAATGCAATTTTGTACATTAAAACAGAATATTATCAAAACGCTTGTGATGTATTTAATTGATTTAGAAAATAAATATACAAATAAAATATATAAAATAAAATGGATAATAAATCTTTAAAATGTTGTTATGATTTTTAATAATTAGCTTATATTTATTATTATATAATATAAAGAATGTATAAGACCTATTAGACACAATTTAAGGGACATTTTTATGACAATAATTGTGCAATGTTTCCTCTAAAACTCCCTTCTAATTCAATATTCATATTTTTTTCAAAATGTATTAAATATTATTTTTACTATTCTTCTATTGTTATTTAATTTCATTCCTAACCATGTTATTATTTAAAAAATGGTTTTAATGTAATATTTTAGTCATTTTCTAAATAATGAAAATTTTGTATCTTTCGAAAAATGAATATAAATAATGTTTCTCTAACTTCTACTACATTAGCATTATTTCCCTCCACATATAATAATATTTTATATGAATATTGTTTTACATGTTTACAATTAACTTTTCATGGAAAATGGTTCCTTTATAATTAAAATGATTTTTAAATTAGTAGTTTTAAAATGAAAATACTAATTTTCTCCAGAAATATTTTTTTTATGTACACTTTTAAGGTCATTGTAAAATTATTATGATAAAATATGTGTTCGTTATTGAGTATGGTTTGGTGGATCCATTATAAACCAATGATATATGGGTCCATGATATCCAAACAATGCATTGAGTACGGAAGATTACTATGTGATTTATCTAATTATGGGATTTGGATAACAGATTAGGGTTTTCTTAAGAGATAATTGCAAATAATGTGAAGATTATTAAAAAAAATTATTATTAATCCAAGAGTAACTGTGAGGGTCAAACTAAGGTAATTCTCAGATGATTACCATGATGGACATCCATGAGTAGTTCTGATGGTTATTGTATATTTAACATTGATGTTTACTCCAAATATATGAGTGAAAATAAAACATAATGAAAAAACTTTTAGGTCATTTTAAATTTATAATATAACTATTTAAGATATTAGATTTCAAAAAATATTACTAATGAAATGTTTTTTGTAAAATTTTTGGTGGGGAATAGGATTTCATGGGTAAGAAAATGGATTTTTTTGAACCTAAATTTTATTTTTAACACAGAAACATTTTATCAGCATTCATAGACTAATGATATCTTTCATTATTTGAAATCACTTTCATACATTTTTTGTGATCATACTATGTTTTCTAAATTATTTTGAGAAGGTTTGAGGATGTGAAAATAAAAATACAAATCTGTGTTAAAATTTATAAAATATTCATAAATAGAAATAATAATTTATATTAATGGTATTATTTTTTGGGATCATTGAATATTAATAATATTTTCCACATTGTAATTCATCGGTTTAACATGTAATAATATATCCTAATTCTCTATAATTTTAAAAATAAATTATATTTATGTATTTTGGAAAATTAAATTTAGTTTAGTGTCACTAAAATATATACTATTTAAGGCTATGTCCTTACATTTAATTACATTATTATTAACTCGGAATGTACCTCTTGGAAGACCATTGGATTTCTCCCCACCACACTCACTCCATTTATCTCATTTAACTACCCATTGGTTTTGTTGTTTAATGATTTTTATATTACGTCATTAGAGTTTCTCTTATTGTTAGATAATGTTTGAGCTATTGAAGGACACTTGGTTAGATTCTAGTAATTAAACCCAAACAAAATAAAATTTTAAATTAATTATAAATGTATATATATTAAATTTTATAATAATATTGAATTATCTAGAGGTTTGATATAATAAAGACACATAATTTCATCATCCCTCTAGGATTTTTCAGGTGATTATGGAATTGTTGTATTGGCTTATGTCACATCTTTTTATGGTGTTTTAAGTAAGACACATATGAGATATCATTTTGGGGACACTATAGAGAAATAAAAAAATGGTGGAGCCGATTTCCCAACTTTAATAAAGGGCCATAAATGTAGTAAAATATATTAACAACAATATCTAACCTATATTCCAAGAGTTTACTATGATTTATAAAATTTAATAGTTTTTTATATTTGAACACCACAAGAATAAAAATATAAATAACTATATATATATATAAAACTGTAAATTAAAATAATGAAATATTCTAATATTTTCAAATAAATAAAAATAAAAAGCAAATAATGTACAATCTAGTAAACTTAATAATAAAGTAGTTAAAACATTCCATCAATCTAAATTTAAAAAGACAGAAATAGAGAACATTATATGGTATCAAATTAACAAATGTATATAAGTGTATGCATTATGATCAATAAAATAATTCAATACTATTGTAAATAAGATATCCTATGAATAGTTAGTTGTAAAGAGGTACCATTACGAAATCACATTATAGAAATGTTATAATTTTTTCCATTGAATGTAGATTTAGAAACAAAAACTATTTTATTAGATTTTGATTAAAAAAATGAAACCTAAATTTATTTTTATAATTATTAAACAACATATATTTTAATAACTAATTATTGAAATACTTTCATTTATTCCATTTTGAATTTTCTTTTAATTAATTTTTGGTAATTTCCCATAATAACTAATATAATTCCCATTATCTATTGATTTATATATATATATATATTATATTATAAAACAATAAATTAGAAGACTTCCAATATAAAATTTTCAAAGAACATCCTTGAAACATTCATACTCTACTATTAGTTTCTAATTTTCCATTTTTACATCTTCAATATCATCATATATTTTCAATATAGTGTATAATGTAGTAATTTTGAAACATTTATTTTCATCCTCAATCATATGAATATAATATATTGTATCATTGGTTTCATACTTATAATTTTTATTATTCATAGAAGTAGTAAAATTCAACTTATTATATTTGGAGACTCTAATTTTCATTAATAAATTTATTTTGTTCATATTTAACTACTTATACATGATTCTATTATTTTTAATTGTATCAAGATAATTATTAGAATATAATATATCAACTCAATATGAATATTGAAAAAATATGAATTGTTAGAGGAATTATAATTTGAATAATAATACATTTATCAAAATTCCATTAAAAAATATAATTATAGTTCCATTTTCATATTACCATTCTTCCCACAAATCAAAATATTATGTGAAATATAATTCTATATCAATTTTATGGTTTCGTTAATTTATTAACCTATATTTATCCTATTTTTTAATTCAACAGATAACATTAAGATTTAGTTTCTCCAACCATATTTTATTCTAAACATCAAATAGTTGTACAATTCTTACCTCTCAATACATTCCTTATTAAATCCATCATGATATTTTTATTTTTCACTAATTTTTATAACTAGTACATCTAATTATTATAATTGATATTCATCTTTAATAATGAGTTTAATCATCAAAATTATAACTACTATAATATATTTATTTATAATAAAAATAATCTAATAAAGAATGATTAGTTTATTTAAATAATATTACAATTTTATAATCATTATATTCATTTTTATAAATTATATACTCAAACATATACATTAATAATGGACAAAAATATCATCAAATTTTTATGCAATAAATTGGTTACATTCCTCTATAAAAAAATCATGGAATTACCCAACATATGTAATGTTAAAAAAATTATTAAATTCAACACTTCATTTATCCTAGATTCAACAAGATTTGTTAGTTTTTCACTATTATATTAAACCAGTTATATTTATCTTTAAAATGCTTGGGTTAAATCATAATAAATTCTAGAAATTAAACCCTATGAATGCAATTTTTTGTTTAATTCTATTTTTTATTATATTTTTTAGTGAATATTAATGTTTTATAAATATAAAAAGAAGTTTTACATCTTGAAATTTTACATAAAGAACATATTATTATATAAAATTATTGATAATTCATAAATTTTTAGTTAATAAAAATATTTAGGGTCGTTGTTAAACAACAATGAATCCGGATCAACTACTAGAAATTTAAATGATGTATACATGAAGGCTAAATACTAAATTTGAATTTTTCTCCAAATCTCTATAAATATATCATTCTATTTTCCATATATATTTCTAGAGAAGTTTTATTTTGTTAGTGGATTTAAGAACACATCCTTCAAATTCGTCAAAATAAAAAAATAGATCCTTCTAATTAATAGTTATGTCTAATATATTATTATAAATAGAAATAATTATCCAAAATAGAAAATTATTTGATAACATGTGGTGGGTACCATAATAGATATAAAATGGTACCAGAGGTGGTGATTTTTATATTAAAATAATCATAATATTTAATATATAATGTGTCATATAGTGGAATAATTGATTCAACAATTCAAATAAAAACTAAATTGTATTATATATGATTAGAGTGAATACATAATATTATAGAAGTGATTAATTGATACTTTATAATAGTTTAAATCCTTAAAATTAAACATATACTCTTTACATACATAACCAATGTCCATGAATATCCACCAGACATACTTTCAAGTACACAATTTTTTAATTTTCTATATAAAATTATTTATGGTAGACTGGGAACCTAAAAAAATACAAAAAACAAAAAACACTATATAAAGAAAAACAATACTAAATTAAAACATGAAAAAAACTCACCACCATAGATCATAGTGTTGGCCAAATAAAATTTAAAAATAATAATTTAAATAACACAAATCATCATCTCATATAGAGGACTTCCATGAGTTTCTCACGCTCACTCATATGTCATAAACATTAAAAGTAAATAGACATATAACAAATAAAAATTGGAAATAAATTCAGAAATAACTTATAAAACAAGTCACTGTGATCTCTTAACTAAAACATACACATCAATATCATCGCACCCACAATGCTAGAAATAATCCTTGAGATTCAAGTCTATCAACGAGACTAAAAAATCATTGAACCCTTAGTCAACAAATAAAGGAACTAAAATCTAGAACACCAATGGATTACAACTATCATGTAATATTGACTATTTTTTGGAATCATACATAAAGTTACAAATTATACAATAGAAAAAGAAAAATAATCGACAATAAAGTCCCATCATTAGTGTCGACCCCAATAAATCACCCCAAGTACCACCTTACAGATATAAAAACATGATGAATACATAAAACTTACAAGACATTCACCACTTTCCATAAATTCAATATTACAGAGCACTAACACTACCAATTATATACTTCCACAAGATAGGGTCAGTAGGTAATACCCTATGATTTGAAGATGTATTTTATTCAAAATAAAATTAATTTCTTTGATTTTTTATGTAATGCACAACACCATGTTATAATTAAAGGCAACAAACTATTAATAATATTAATAAAACATGAATTTTATTACATATTCATTAAAAATGGTTGAATTAATACGAGTAAAAATAAAAGAAATATTAGGTATTCTTATTTTATATAAAAAATATTGATAAAATGTATTGTATATTTTTTATAATTTATATGTTTTCAAAATAGTATTTTCTCTCTAAAGTGTTTTTTATAAAAATATTAAAAAAAAGAATTTTTGAAACCACTAGAAACCCTATTTTAAAAAATAATAGTTTTGATGGAAATCAACATTGAAAAATTACATAATTTTGGATTTTTGGGATATTTCTAAAATGATGAATTTATTAATGAATAGTGAAGAATAATTATTTTTATTGAAAAATATGTTTTTATATAAAGAAATAATAAGTTCAAATTTGATTTAAAAAAGTTATAAATGTAAAATTAAATAAATTATATATTTATTTAATGAATTTATGTTATTTTTATCAATTTATTATATATGGTTTATATAAAAATGTTTTAATCTTTTACGTATTTTCTCTTTGGAAAACAACTTTATCATCTCCTCTTAAGGTTTAATTTTTTTTAATAATGTATATTTTAGAGAATGTAATTTGAAAAAATGTTTTCTATATTATGAATCTGAAAACATTAAATTATATAATTTGTTACACATAATTTTTTGTCTAAATAAATAGAAAAAATTGAAAAAATTAATTTATATGGTTATGATTGAAACAGGTTTATATGGGGTAAAATAAAACTATAAGTGTTAAAATGATCTAGATTCTTGGTAAAAACCCATTTGAAAGAATGATTTGTACCTTATAAACTAAAATTTATATAATTTTATTTTTAATAATTTTTTTATGTTAAAAATGTCGGTACACATTATTATTCTAAAAAAATTCATATATGTCATCTTTGCTGCATATAAAATGAACGACATCTCTTCTCCTATAAAAAATTTAAAAAATGTTTTTAAAATTTACTAAAAAAATATATTATTTAAATACATTCATAATTCTTATATTCCATGGTGATATAATAAATGTTATCTTGTTAGTATTTATGTTAAATATATAATTGTTTTATGAAGAAGAGGGTACGTTTTAAAATATGATTTTTTACTATACTCATATAACTTCTTTAACAATTCTTCAATTTTGATGACATAATAAAAAAATTATCTAATTTATAATGAGATGTTTTTATATTAATGTAATAAAATATTACTATCTCTTTTTCCATAAATTGGTAAATTAAATTTTTTATCTTGTGTTCGGTGGACAATCACATCACAAACTGATTTTATTTGTTTTTCATAACCTCCTATGAAAGATGAATATTATGATGAATTTAATATTTATATATTATATTTATGATATTTTGATATCTATTATATTATAACAAAAGATAAAAATTATTACTTCCTAGCTTGTTGGAAAACAACAACTCGCTCATGTGATCGATGAACTACCACCTCACAAAAAAATTTAACATGTTTTTCATTTTTATTCTATATGTATGGTAATAATTATTTATTAATCTAATATATATTATATTTATAAAATAATTTAACTTTTATATTCATAACATTACATATACCTTTTTTACATTCTATTTTTTGGGGATATTACAGCATTTTTCATTTGTACGGTGGTCAACATCCTCATGAACCCATGTGATTCATTTTTCACTAACTCATTGAATAAATGTTATTTAGGGAATATTTATTTAAAATATGTTATATATATCACATAAAAATTAATCTATAATGTTAAAAAATTATAAATATTAATTTAATTTAATTGTTAGAGAAAATGTAAAGAAGGTTATATGTGCATACGACCTACCATATCCATGAATAATGTATTTCATTTAACATATATAACTTTTATTGATTAATATAAAAAAATATAATGAAAATGTGTAATATTTATATCATGGTCCAAATTCAAGATATTATGTAATCATAAAAAATGTAATAGAACTGAAAATAACATCTCAAAACATACATGAAAATCAAAAGAATATATTTCCCAGAATGTGATATTTACATAGAATGGACCATAAACCGGTAATGAAAGATAAAATGTACATTATATCTGGTCTGATATACATATAAATGGGTATATAATATATGTATATCAAACATAAATTCATTATACAGACGTTTTAAACATATATGGTGGATGTTGAGACTTAAGGTAAGGATTTTTTTCTCAATTTGTCTTATTTGGGACGAACGTGATTATATGAACATATCTTCATTAATGAGGTTTATATACAACCCATTTTATATTTAATAGCATAAATGTTTTTATCCAATGTATATTTAAAAGTTAATTTAATGTTATTCATTCATTTTTCTTTTAATTTAATGTTACCAAAGTGGTAAGGGTTTCATGTTTGAATTTTGATGTTTTTGAAGATTGATTATGTTTATACTTATATTGATGAAATATTATCAACAATAATCTAATGATTTATATTCCACTATGGTTATTTATTTCGAATATATGTCTTCCCATCATTTTAATCTCTTAATGTATTCATGATTCAAAATGAATGTTTTTAATTAACGGAAATAGTATTCATCTCTTCGGTCGAGATATATTTTTTCTTCCACATCCATGATAAAAAAAATTCAATTTTTTAAAATATTTTTATGAGATTCATGATTTAATTTTTACTATTGATTGTTTTTTTTTAAAAAATTCTTTTAAAGGAATATCCTTTTCATTTTCCAAATAATGATTCTTTTCCTTTTATAGAAAATGTGTAATGGATCTTTGTTTTAATATGTACTAAATTTCTTACTATCATAAACACTCAATATTTATAATATCCCTTAATAAGCATGGAATTGTTTTTATAATTTAATGATTTATAATTTTTTTAAAAAAATTGAATTTAAATGAAATATTATTTTCCACCAAACTTTTATGAGTGACATTTCAAAATAATTTCCCATATATAATGATAATATTTAATAGTAATTGAGAATTAATATGAATATAATTCAATGATTCCATTATTAGTCTCTTTCCTGATGTTTTATGTTTTTGATAATTTTTTTATAAAACCTATTTCTTGAATACAATTTATAATATGATGTAGTGTTTATAAAACCCATTTTATTTAATGTTTTATGATATAATGAATTTTTTATAAGATTATGGAAATAAAATAAATGGATTAAATGATGGGTGGGACTTATATACCCCCCAATGTATTGGGTAATTATTAATGTTCGTCGAGCTCATAGAGCACATGAGAGTTTTTCCCTTTCCAAATAATAGGGTACTTGAGACGTTATCTCAATCCCGAATCAGGTACACACTGGCTAGCTCAAGCCTAACATGGTATTAATGTATTAGTGGGTATCATTGATATATGTTCTTTTCTTATATGTTTTCCAAATATATTTTTCATTAGATAATTTAATAATTTCAAGGAATATTTTTCATTTAATTCATTATAATACATTTATTATGAACTAAAAATAATTTTTTTCATGAATAGTTATTAAGAACTATGATATAGAGAGTATTATTTTATAAATTCTATTCTAATGTTATTTAAACTTATTATTATATTATGTTGATGCATCCCTTGTTTACCCTTACCAAGTATCTAAGATCATTATTTCTTATGTTTATTTTTCACAATTTAGGATGATGGGAATTGTTTATGATATGTATAAGAATATTACTACCTTTAAGGTAGTAAATAGAAGAATATGTAAAACCCTTTTGAATGAGTTGTTTAGGTTTCTATGATTCCAAAGAAACTATACATATATGATAATTAAGAATTTTAAAATGCAATTTAATGAATATTCATCTAAATGTATGTAATATCTATGTGTGAAAATCATGGGTTGCAATATACCAAAGTTGCAACACCAACATTAATCAACTGACACAGATACCCATCCATACCACATTGATCCATATACCCTTAAAACAACAACACATATAATATATACAATAAACAAAACAAACAAATACTCTAAAAATAGGACCACAGTAACACCATACCATGAAATAACCATGAATTAAGCACCAAATAATGATGATTAAACCTACGCAACACCAGAACATAGATGTGGACTAGAAAAGTGAGTCTTGTAGAAATATGTGGTGATAGATAATTAGTGATTGCATTGTGAAAACTAAGAACTATGATAATATTGAAACTACCAAATGAATAATAATTTTGTGTGGGTAACCTAAAAATATAAATGTAACCAATATAATCCCAAACATTTCAAATATAACCCCATATCAGTGACCAATATGGATTCATAAATGATGAAATAATATTTTTAGGAAGAGGTTAAATAAAATAGGGACCTTTAACTACTCTCATTAGACATCTGAAATAAAATTGGATGAATCAAAAGAAAAAATCAAAAAAAATCACAATGAAATATAAAATACTGTTTTTATAATATTATTGAAAACTAAAGAGATGATTAAGTGATACAACATATTGGGATAAGAAAAATAGTATTATAGAGGGTGAAAGTAGAAAAATAGTCCGAATGAGAAACCATATCTCATAAAATAGTGAGAAATATGTGGTGTAAATTCCCCATCCCTAGTATGTTGTATCACTTTCTCCAATTATTTAAATTTTTTCTATAAACAATATATAACATCTCAAAGGAAAAAATGGACTAATTGATTATTCATAATAGTTACATACAAAATTTTTAATTTATAATATAAAAAGAAAAAACATAGAATCTCATTTGGGAGCACTAAAAAACTCCAAGATTATCCCAAAAATTCATTCATAAAACAAAACAGCACGTCCGAGGGAAACATAAAAAATAAGAAAGGGGTGTGGTAAAATTATAGGCAAGGGTAAACAATACAGTGGAATCTATCATAACGATAAAAAATGTTTCAATATTTTTTTTAAATGTATGATAATAAAACATAATATTTATCATAATATTACAATAATAAAAGATATAAAAATAATTCCAAATAAATAACTTCATGAAACATAACCATGGTTTTTTAGTACTCAAATAATCAAATGATTTATCAATTAATAATTTTTTAGTGAGAAAATAAATAATGACAGACATCATTAAAATAATATCAAGGCCCCGACCTAGATTTCTATATAAGGAGAATGACCTCATCCAAAACTGATTATATTTTGTCTCATTACACTTACATATGCATTGAGAGGATATAGTGGGCCCCACCATGACATTTATATTTACAACGCATTACACATATGATGAATAATATATTTAAAATAATATATTCAAATCAATGTTTTCTATTAAAATTATAAATATTTGTATAAAAATAATAGTTGAAAAAATGATAATAAAATCATTGATAAATGATTAAGGGAAATACACTGTTTTCTTTAGAAGGAAGAGTTATTTTTGAAAAGTCATTTTTATTTTTCATGAAATCAGATTGAAAACATGAATATCCTAGAAATGAATAGGTAAGGACTATATAGTTATTTTTGTGTTATAAATTATGTCTATACGATGTGAAAATAGTTATGTTTTTTATGAAATTATAGGAAAGATAATATTTAGTGTGAATTGGGGGAAAATATTAAAGAGTCTTTTAAATGGTTAATGGACCAATTGTTTTCATAAAACCATAAATGAACTATGAATTTTTTTCAAGATAGAAATAGTTTTCTTATAATACTAATGGTAGCTTTAAATAGGATATGTGATGTACTTTAATGTGAGTAAGAAATTGGAAGGTTCACTTGAATTGACATTACTTATCCGGTGGAATTGAAAAAGGATACTTATAAAATATATATTTCCCCCAGAAGGAATGATGAAATAATATAGATAAATGATCTATGAACATATAGAACTAAAATAGAATATGTTTATCAAAATAAAATAATAATTAATTTTTTTAATGATAGAGCAATCATTACCATAATGAAAAATAAATGTTTGAGAAGAATCCTATACAGCATTGAAAATAGTCAAACCATATATCCCAAAAATTTATTTCTCATAAAATAAGATATTTAATAACATGAATATAATTATAATCATGATATAAGACATAAATTGAATTTATATATACACCACGCACAATATATAGTGGCGAAAAAGGAATATCTCACCGAAATAATAGTTACATGAGAAAACCCTTACCTTTTGTCCAAAAGTTTTATGTACTTGCACATAACGTCTTGGATAACCAGATTATATCTATAAATTAATTAATTTAGAAATATTTTTAAAATTATATTAATTAAAATAAATTGATTATGTTTATTTTTGTCATTTTTATGAGATTCAAGATACAATTTTATTTTTGAGGAGTGTTTGTTTCCTTGGTTTTCACGATCGATTTACTTGTACTCTTGTATATAAAATATTGTAAAATCTAAATAGTTATCCAAAAATGAAATTACATATTATTAATGATCATCCATAATGTTAAATGGTAATATATTTCATTTGGTTATATAGTATGACGATGAATAATTAGATAAAACATTAGTGATAGCCGTTCAGATTATAATTGTTTTGTGTTTTTTTGATCACCAAAAACTAGTTTTATTTTATTAGTTAATATTATATATATATTCTGATTCGATAACATTAAATAAGTTTCATTACATATATAATTTTATTTTTTAATCATAAAAATTGTTTTTGGTCTATCCTGGAAGGAATAATTGAAACAAAACACGTCATACATGAAGGTGATAAGTCAGCACATCATGGGTGATTTTTTAATTTCTAATGACTAAAGGTCGAGGAGAAGAGACTTGATAGTGGAGTTTCCATAGAAATATTAAAATTATAGTACAAATAATATAATTTACTTATAATAAATTTTTCAAAAGATTCTGTGAGAAGAGAATAAGGGATGAAAAAAATTGGATGGAAATTAAAAGAAAAAGAAAAGAGCTTTTTATATATTGAATTCTTCATATTGAGAAATTCTTTAAGAGAAATGGGTATAATAATTATGTTGCAAACAAAACCTCTTTGACCTGGGTAAAAGTATTTGGAAGAGTATTGGTAAATAATTGAGAATTGTTCAAGGATTACGATGTTTGAGGAGAAGTGGTTGTGAGGGATTGTATATATATTGGAGAAGAGTGGTGTTTTCATTTATTATATCCATTAGTTTATTATTTTTGTATAAGAAAAGATACTTTGATTATTGAATGAATAAAAAAACTATCTAATTCACGTGATGTTGATCCAATGGTTTATTACCACATATATACATAACCCATGAACCTATAATTCATGTATTTGGCTAAAATGTAAAAGGCTAGAATTACCATATTTCATTATTCACAAAAATTTCATTATTTCATAAAATTACCAATAAATAACCCCTACCATTTTTTAATATTAAAAATTCAATAATTAACTCAATTTTATTAAAATAATTATCTAATTCTGTGAATTATTAATTCTTAATTAAAATCGTCAGTTAGATGAGAAATTTGAATTTTAAAATTAAAAATTATTTTATAACACATTAAAAAATTAATTAAGGCCTCAAAAAAGTATCTTATAGTCATATGAAAAGAAAATATTAATTTATTAACCTATTTTCAAAAATTAATTTTTTTAAAATTAATCTTTTAATTATATAATTATGAATAAACATTTACATTTCCCAAACATACTAATACATACCTAATAATTTTTAAAACATTTAACTACTTTTTTAAATATATAATCATATAGTATATTCAAATATATGATTCAAAAAATTTATTTATACATTCATAATTGATATTACTATTCGAATCATAATAATACTATTAGTGAATATAAAATGAAATTTTATAAAAATAATTTGGAATTTTCATTATTCACTAGAAAATAAATATTTTGTGAAAATACCAAAATTACACCCCAATATAATTTTTATATAAAAATTTTTATAGATAAAATTATTTTGTTCAATATAATTTATAAAAGTGTAAACATTTAGTTTTATAACATGTGAATCATTAAATGGTGGTAATATTTCCTTTTAAAATAGACTTTCAATGCATAAAATTTAATATATTCATATATTTTTCCTATAAAATTATTTTAATGAATTTTAGAATTGAAGATATAATGTATAATATATAATTTTAATTAATAATATTAATTCATTCAAATTTAATGGTTTTTATATGGTTCATTTTAAAATATTGATATTGAATTTTCTATCATTGTTCTTCTATGCTCGGTGTTCCGTGAAACCTAAGATGCTGAATAAATTAAATTCAAAATGATACATGACATAAAATATGAGGGGGTGGGGTGTTCATTCTGTCATCCTTCAAAAAATTATATTATTGAAATTTGAAATAGTTATATTAAAATCAAGGGTTGATATCTCAAAATTCTATTGTTGGAATCCCACATCGAAAATGGGGTCAATAAAATATCCTTTTAATAAGAGTGAAATGGAAATGAAGAGGTAACCACAAAACTAGGTATTTAAATAGGATAACATTTGTGAGAAGTGAAAAAATGTATATGAATGAATAATCGTACAATTATTTTTGGTTAGTGAGTGATAAATATATGGTCTTTTGGAAATTAACATTCATAATGCTATAAATTTGTGGTCATTTAAAACACCATTTATTTGTCATCATAAATGGTAATCATGTAATTTTTTAATCCAAAAATCATATTCCTAGATTTCTAGGATTAATTTAATATTAGAATAATAACATATGGAAATTATCTTACAGTATAACATTCCTTATCATAAGAATGATTTCATCCATTTTTTGTGTTTTTATATACTTTCACCTCAATCCTTACACATAGAAAAGAATGTTAATGATGATTTTTTCATTCATGAATAAAATTTAATGAATCATATAGACCATGATTCATTCCATAGACCTTTATATTTTTCCAAAAACCAAGAAGGTAAGAATATGTCAACAACAAACAAGAATTTCTAAATTTTATCCTGAACTATTCCACAAGTAGTTAATCTTTGGACTCATATAAAACATGTATGTCCATATTCAATGATCCAAATTTTTCATGGAAGATAAAAAAATTTAAAAATTCATCTTCACATATGTTTCCCCAAATAATTTTTGTTTTATTTTCTCCTTCCAAATATAAGAATACTTTAATCGCCTTTGAATATTTTTGAAACATTCAAGTTTCCAACAATAAAATATAATGTTTTTGATTATATTACAGAAATTCAATAATTTAATAATTCTAACATAACATAAACCAAAAAATCACTAACAACCTTCATTGTCACCAATACTATCTTATAACCATATATTTATTACTATGTCAACATCAATAACATATTTATGGTCATTTTTATCATGTTATATTTTTTCAAGAAGATCAACTTACAACATAATCACTTCTCAAGATTAATTTTTATATTCATAGCATGATTCAATTTTTTTAAAGTAGTCATACTACAACAGAATCCTAATATAAATTTGGATTCTTATAACCAAATAATTATTTATGAAATACTCATATAACATTATTCATGAATCATAAAACAGTCATATTAATCATTAGTATTCTCCTATGATTGTAGCATAAGCTTGACCATGATGTATTATTATATTTTGTGTATATTCCATTGATTCTTGAGATATTTTTTTCATAGTGTACCATCTCGTTGTAGTTGACTAACTGAACATTATAGAATTAATTCATTTACATATAATCATGAGCAATTTGGCCTTTTTATCCACAGTTTATGAAACTTCCTTTTCCTATTAAACATTTACCAAGGTGTCTTATTCAATATTTATTATATGAAGGAATAAATGTTTTTACCTTTTTTATTTTATCAATAATTTTCCATGATTTATTCTTGTTTTATTTCTTATATTTTCAACAATAATACATGAATAATTCATTCTATATCTTTTTAGAACATGAAAATATTTTCTTCATATGATGTGAATATGTGGGTGACTAATTACCTTTAAAAATGGCATAAATACCATGAAGAAATGATCATTTTTAGTCATTGTATTATATGGCATGATGTGATTTCCATTCCTTCTTCTACGAGTCATTTCCAATTAGTTGAATACACTATAATTGAAAAAAACATTTTTAATGATAATGTATAATCCAAAAAACATGAAAAATACATAACATAAATTGAATAGTTTTTCATAGATGATATAATAATAAAAAACATGTTTTCTTTGGGAACATATATATTATTAAATCCATTATAATGATTTATAACAATATTGTGAATTATCCTAAGAATATATCCTTGGAGTTTCAAACTAACTATGCATTAAGTCCCCTTTTCATGTACCAGTTTATATTGAGTCAAGAATTACACACCTTGTCAGGTTTTTTATCCCTAGGTAAATATATTTCAGAACCACGTCCACATTTAGTATCTAAACAAGGATGTATTGTTAGGAAGACCCCCAAAAATAATACATTAAAAAATTATAGGATGTTTTTCTACGCGTATCCTCAATTCCTATCTTGTGGTAATTTTTTTCTAGTCTTTTTTTTCGAAACCTAGTTTCCAAGGATTTTACTAAAATTTATAAGCTACCAAATATAATGACCCTAAGCATGGTGCAATAGTGTCGATGATTTTCATAGTTACATTAGTACTACGAACTTGATGTTCCATCACAAAGGACAACATATTTTAGTAGATTGGGAATACTAGATATATACATAAGTATTACATTATAACTGGAACAAAAAAAATAGAAATACCTTGAGAAAAAAAATACTAGATTATCCTTGTAATCCATTCATTACACATATCATCAAATATTTGGGAAAAATAAAACAGTTGAAATGGGTGGGATCAGTTTGTTAGTATGGTTAAACAACACAAATGAAGTTATCACTAACATAAAAAATATGCAAATGTGAATAAATGAAACACATCATAATAAAACATAATCTTAAGCATGATATGGAAGGAATAAAATAAAAATAAATAATTCCATATAAATAATCACATGAAACCTAAATATGGATTGTCTATTAGCCTAACAATAAAAATATTTATCCATTAATAATATCAAAATTATGGAATGAATAATGCAAATTATCATAAACATACATTCATTGCCTCATCCAGGAAGTTTACATAATGGGAAATGCCTCGGTCAAAACTCATTCTAGTTTGTCTCATGAGACCAACCTATTCAATGAGGGGGTATAGCGGGGCCCACACAACACTTTCCAAGTAAAATTCCATACTCATTTACTAAATAATCCATTTAAAAATATATGAACCTGGTTCTCCCATTGAGGTATGTATATTTCCTTGTAATTTTTTACTTATAAAAATGGAGGAGAAACAGAATGAGTTCTGGTTTCAGTACCGTTACACAATGTGACTAGGGGTTACACGCTCTGTAATCCCAGTGGCCACTGAGTAATGTTGTCATTAATACCATTAAATGACGTGTAAGTCATATCGATCGGAGAAGGGAAAATATCCATATACTTGGTGTATATTATCAAGAACATGACATGTAATGTTTTTGACTAAAATGGGTAGTATCTCATGTATTTCTCGATGGAAAGAGGGCTCGCTCATGGATCTTGAACAGTAAGGCAGGAGGGATGATTTTTCTTCTAATTCATCAACTGAAATCAAATTCAAAGGATGTCAGATGTTTTGGATCCCAATAGGTATGCTCTAAATTACAATTGGGTCATTATTCATATTTTATTCTCTAGACTTATTTGTTCAGACATCATATTTTATTCCCATTTTTTAGATCAAATCTGTTCTAGATCAAATTATAGGCCGATGCTGGTCTAGGAGAGTCATACTACTATGAGGTGGGTGGTCTGGTGATATTGAGAAATTTTTATGATTTTTATATATTCTAGAGTTCGACCTGACTATTTTTGGGGTGTGGATTATTGTATAATTTACCGTTTTTCTTGAATTTTTTTTAGGTAATTGAATAAGTGTTTTAAATCCTTAATTTTATGGTTTACATTTATTAAGGGACACCCCTAAAGGACCATCGAACACCTATAGAGGGAAGGGGTGAGTCATGGTGTTAACTATTTATTTTAAACTAATGGATCTTGTTCCCAAATTAAAAGTAACTATTTAAACATCTCTGAAGAGGAAGTGAAAAAAACAATCAATCACATGTAATTCAATGAGACAATTATTTTACATAGTTCACCACTAAGGTCAACATCTATGGATCATATGCCAACTGTGTGTTAGTCATACCCAATAAACACTAATATTTAAAAAATTTGGATTACAAGAGTTTAGAATTGTCCCTCTATTCTAGGAACACAATCATTACAAGGTATTCGGAATAGCACACCGTATCCCTTGGATCACTTTTTCTGACTCCCTATTCCTCATTATTTTGGAATTATATTTACTCAATTTATCATCTTGATTGTCGCTGAAATGGAGTAGCCTTAAATCATTTATCCTAAAATATAAATGGATGTTATTTTGAAGACCCCTTTTCATCCACAAATGTAATTTAATTTCCAACACACTCATGTAATTAATTTAACAAATTTATGGGGTTAATTTTTTTTCTATATTCCTTGGGTGTTTTGTGTACCACTTTACGTCCTCCGTGTACAAATGTTCGATTATGGATAATTGATCATATCCTATGTGTACCAATTTTGATTCTGCATACCACCCATCACCTCTGCGAACTGCCTTGCTATGCATACATCCATACTCTGAGTACATCCCACCTTCTTCATGCACCTCCCTACTCAGTTTACCTCATTGATCGGGTGTGTACTGTAAGCGCTTCCTCTTTAAACTACACTCTCTTCAACGAACAGTTTTCCTATTTCATATGGTTCTCTTCGCGTACCTTCTTCTCCACCATAAACCTCTTTGGAATTCAATGTATTTCTTCCCCAAATTTTAATCTCCAAATCAGATGCTCAACAAAGGGGATTACTGCTCCTTAAATAGGTATATTACTCTTAAAATGTTCCTAATCATATTTACCCAATTTTTCAATATACCAATGTCTTAAATATATATTGAACTCCATCCACATACTATTAGCCTCCATTAAATAGCACTCCAGGTTTGCAAATAACAACAATACCGCGAACCATCAGTATTCCAAGTAAAACATGCCTTCAACAAAAATAGTTAATGAAAACCATTTTAAATTATGTACACCACTCCGCACTCGGCTCCCACTGCCTGATACGTGACAAAGAAATATTCCAAGAACAAGATACATGGTCCATATTCTAAGGTATTCAGTTCAATTATTTTTCCAATTTTTATTATCATTTAGCATATCATTAACATCTACATGAAAAAACATCATTTTCCAACATCAAACTCCCAATTTTGTGGCCCAAAAATTTTAAAAATAAAAGGAAACTATGCCACCTTTAATACAGTTTTTGGGTTGAACTATATGATCCCCTTCCACGCAATCTCCCTGATCATCTACATGTAGACTGACAACAAACACAATGCATAATTCCTTATTATCAACGATCATCGTTGTCTCCAAAAATATCCCCCTTTTGGTTAGTTGGGAATCTATAGATAAATTCACTAAAATTACAACGATGATCAAAACATGAACCCTCAATAAATAACTCTTCCCTCTCTCTATGTCTACATGAGCAGTCCTCGATGTAGAAAACAAGATGATGGACAAGAATTGAGTTTTCATTCTTCAATTTTCTCCTCCATTGCCTCATTTATGGTTGTTTCTATTTTAAATCATTCCTATATCCAAAAAATAGATCACTATCCATTGAATTTATCCATTCTCCCAAATTTTTAATAAATATAATGAACCAAATCTTTAGATGAAGAGATAAAAAACATGCTCCCCCTCTGCATCACTTCCACAAATAGATATATAAAATTAATCTAATTGGGGAGAGGGGAATTTTGTAACCTCATTATGAAATGGGAGGTGGCTGAACATCGAGGTTCAACCGATGTTTGTTAAAAAAACAATTGATAGTGGCATGGTCATAATGTTATCCACATTCTAATCGGTTCCCACATGGCCTATTTTGATCACACATTGTTCACCTTTTTCCATGATAAATTGATATATGATTTCAATATGTTCCATATACGAAAGTTGAACATTACTCTTTGTAAGATCAATTGTGCTCTTATTATCCTAATTAATCACTATTTGTTGTCTCACCCCATCACCTATATTAGTAATTTGCTGCTTCATCCAAAGTACCTAAGTGCATGCCTTGGTAGCATATATATAATCAACAATGGAAGTGCTAAGAGAAGTATCTTATTATTTCTTGATTATACATCCCACCCATTTTTTCCCAATATCGAATACTCCACCACAGGTAGAATTTATAACAACTACATCTCCATCCCAATCAGAATGAAAAAAGAGAGGATAGTTCAATATCTCTTCCAGCAACAAAGTATATTCCATTATTATTTGTACATTGAGTGTATCTTATTATTATTTTAACTTCCTATATATTTTCTTCCTTTGTATTACTATAAAATAGTTCCACATGGAAATTTATAAATACAATATCTAGACGTGTCTCTTTTAGGTATTGTAGGCTTATAATGATTCTTCGGTAAATATTGGGATCCAAAAATACCATTCCATATATATTCTGAGCTTTGATCTAACTATAATAATAGTAGACAGTAGTTTGTAATTGTACATATTGAATTTTTTTAGTAGCACCCTCACATTCTTTTCTAGATAAAATAATCTGTTATCCTTCTTCTAATGTTCCTGCTACCCTAAAAAGAATGTGAGTTCACCAATCATAGACATTTAAAATTCTGATTTCATGTGATTAAAGAATTCATCCACTGATCCCTCTATGCTTCCACAAATAATAATATAATCCACATATATGAATACCATGAACTGATAATTTTGAGAATTCTTCACATATATATTGGGATCCACTCTTCATTTTTTAAACTCATGCTTTCTCTAATAAGAGTCCAATTGAGAGTACCATGCCTATGGTGCCTGTTTCAGTCTAGAAAAAATTTTATTTAATTTTAAAACCATCAGTTCATCATTACCAATCAAGAAAAACAAGGTTTGTTAAATGTATACTTCATATTTCAATACTACATTTAATAATGTTCTCTTTATTTCCAATGGATACACTTTATAATCCGTTAGGTTTTTTACGGAAAGAAACAGCCTGATTGACTCTAGTCTCACTAATGGAGAAAATGTCTCCTAAAAATCAATTCCTTGTATTTTTGAATATCCTTTATAGACTAAGTGTAACTTGTTTCTGATCACAATTCCTAGTTCTTCAAATTGTTTTTTGAATGTATACATTGAACCAATCACATTATGATCTTATGGTCTTTTAACAAGATCTCATGTATGATTTTTGTTAATATGATCTAACTCTCTATTAATTTATTTCACCGATGACTCATCATTTACAACTTCATCAATTTTTAATTGTTAGAAAACTCATATAAATGTATATTTTCCATTATTATTCATTTCACTTCTCTGTGTAGGTCAATTTCAATCATTGATAATGTTATACAGCTCAATCACTTCTCTTCGATATCTCCTCTGGGGTTCGACCAATTTATCTCTAGATAAGGTTTACTCTTCTGATTCTTCTTAGATTCTAAATCATGAAGTGATTCTTGTGAGTTTATTACACCTTCCAATATCTCTATATTATAATTTGGTCTATGTTCACATTATTCCACATCTTATATCACATCATTTTCAGAATTCCTTGAAGCATTCGTGTTTTTCTCTTCAATGATAATAACATAACTGTTTTCCTCAATTCTTACCATGAACATATTGAAACACATTTTTTCTTTGATGATCAATCAGTATCCATGAAATATTAATTCTTTTGTATTGTCTCCATACTTCCCGTGGTTTATTTCATTGTTTCAGATGAAACATTTGCTTTTGAGAACACAAAAATATTTAAAAGGAAGCTTCATTACATGCCACAATTCATATGTTATATTTGTCTCACCCATGTAAATCCCTATTTTATTTTTAATATACACTAAATCATGTACTACCTATTTCTAGTAATGTCGTAGAACACTAATTTCAATCAACAATGTTTTTTCCATGTTGCTTACCAATCAATTCCTGCGATCAACAACTATATTTTTCTATAGAGTTGTCACAACTATCACCTCATGTTGTATCACATGCATCTCTAGGTAATTATAAATTTTAATGGAGTTGTATTCCCCTACATAGTCAGACCACATGACAATTATCATCCATCCAGTATCATTCTCAGCGATTCATTGATTGTTTTTCATGAAATCAAGCACTTGTCGCTTCCTGTGTATAATGTTCACACATGCCATTATAATATAATCATCTATGAAAAGAACAAAGAACCTTTTTACAAGTGTTCTGGAATCATTTATCAGGCCCCATAAATCTGTATTGATGTGGTCAATTAAGTTTGACGCTCTTTTCATTTCTTGGTTAGTAGGAACTGCAGAACAGTTTCCCTCGCATACCATCATCACATGTCTTTTCTCGTTCATGATTCAGATTAAGGATATCCATATATATCATCAAATTTTATATCTTTTTCATGTCTTGATGATAGATGTTCATGAATCATGGATTCCATAAGTGTTTTTCTTCTTCCACCATTAAGTAGAAAATGTTCTCTTTGTTTTCAACCTGATATAAGTTTCCATATATTCTACCACATTCACTACTAGAAAAGGGGTTTATCCCCATTCTTATATCCCTACGGATCTTTAAATCGTGGGGATAAATTTTTTTTAGTGGTCTATAGGCGCGGTTTTATTCAAACAGTGGGTGTTAAAAATTCTATTGGTCCCTAACTATTGGGCTCCTCCTAAAACTTCCATCGCGGTCCCCCCATTCAACCCTACCTCCCCCTACCCTCGACTATCGGCCATGTCCTCCCCTTCCCGACCACCCCTTCACAGCCCTCTCCTCCCCCCTCTGACTCCCCTCCCCGGCCTCCAACTCCCGGCTCCGCCTCCTGGCTCCCGACCTGTACCTCCTGAATTTCGCCTCTACCTCGATATCCCGGCCTTCTCCTCTTAAACAAGGTAATATTAATCATATTACAGAGAATCAGGATGTAATTTTGAAATTATCAACAATCTATTGGTATTTGGTAAACTCTCGGGTTATTCATACTTTTGTATATAAGTTCTAGAATATACAGAAATTAGTACATCAATTATCAAACTTTTAGGGATTTAGAAACATAAAATTTATCCCTATGAGGTGTGTATATTTTCACATTCTATTTTATTCACTTGATATAAAGTAAAATTCATAATTAATTTGATATATTGTCATAATTCTATGAGTAGTTTTCTTGAAATAGTGTGATCAAAAGTTTAATCATGTTGAGGTGATGAACTCGAGGGTATAGGTCTGTTTAAAAATATTTGGTATTTATTGGATTTTATATCCTAAAAAATCTCTATGAAATTGATGCTAATCTGGTTTTTCCCATTAAAATGGACCAAGAAACAGAGGAATCCATGTTTGGATTCTATGCTTGTATCTTGGTCGAAGTGAACCTAACCCCCTTCCCATTGAGAAGGTAACATTCAGTATGATGGATAATGATTTCAGTTTGAAAATTGAATATGAGGATACTCAACTTTTTTCAGGGTGCCAATTCATTGGGATTGTTAAGGATGAATTTAGAGACCCAAATCATGGCATACGTGGACATTACATTACTTTTGCAGAATACTTAATACATTAAAAAACCAACACACAAGAACTGTAGTATTTTAGTGTCTTTGGAATCTCGAAACATAATATTCTAATCATAGTGAAAAATCTTCAACATCTCCCATAAAGATCTTCCCCTTTTGTTTTCTTACCTAAAATCATTCTTCATATCCTGGGGAAAATAAAACATAAAAAGGGTGAGCTCAAATGCTCAGTAAGGGTAAACATAGAGAACATAATACAATCCATAGACATTTGAATGTAAAAACATGAGCATAAAATTAAACATCAGAATCTTGAGCAATGACATATAACATTGCAATACATAAGGAATAGATCATAAAAGTACATTAATCATGGTAAAATATCATGGAAATAAAACTTGTAATTTTGGAAAAACATTAAGCACATGATATGATTAACATAGTAGTCAAGGAATTGCTGCCACAACCATCTTAGTGGAAAAAGTCCCTTACTGAGCCATGATTACTTGACGTTCCAGCCATGTCTATCTCATGAGATATAATTCTTTACCCAATTCATTTTGGTGAGATATATTTCCCACCCATATCATAATGAAATCCTTCCTACTTGTGCCACAACATAAACAAAAATCATTCATCATAACCCAATGAATAAAATGGGTTTAATAAACATCATCTCATCATAACATAATCCATATGAAACAAATGTATATAATTTCATCATAAAAAAAGTGAAACCATGTAAATCATAGAGACATTATACTTGAAACATACACATATGAAATAATTTCATCTTATATGGAAAATTTTTTGATAAAACAAATGAAATGAATTCTTGAGGAAAATATCATTTCTTCTTCAAAATCATTTTCTTTTCAAAAAAATACCATGATATTTTAAAAGAAATGGAAGTTGTTGAAAATAGTCATGAAATCGTGTAGATTAAGATTCTTTAAAATAAGGTGTTATGAAACCGTAAAATTCCATTCATTCTGTATAAGTTATAAATAAATTCTCCACGTACTTTTAATGAAAAAGTCAAAAACTACCATGTATGGTAAACAAAAGAAATATTCCATCAATAAGACATGGTAAAAGTCAAATAAGTGTAAAAATGACTTTAAACATACATGGGATAATATTAAACACTTTATGAAAAACATTTTATGGATATGGATGAAAAATATAACCGCAGTAAATACTTATGTATAAGAAATCTCGGATAAAAATGAGATAGAACAATTATCCCTTACCTTAGGTCCCATATGCTTTGTACATATCCTAACCTCTTGTATAATGATTTAAATATAGTCATTGAATTATTATAGAATAATATTCATTGTTATGATATCATATGTGGTTTAATAATTACTTTATATTACCTGTTCTTGTGAAAATTCCATGTTAAAGCTGCGTTTTGGGTAAAATCATTTTATTTATTGTATGTGTTTAGACTTGTTGTTATTGATATTTTTAGTAATTATATCTTGATTTACTTACTTCCAGAATTTAAATAATGATTTATATATCATATATATATTTATTATATATATATATATATATATATAATAGATATATATAAATGAAATGAAGTACTCCATTCATGGAGACGGTAGGCCTTACGTACGCATGAAAGATGTTATCCTTTCCTTATTGACATGAATCGATGTAAGTAGATGACATGTATATATATAAATAAATTCAGTAGCATTATCATTTCATATATTTCATCAATATTCATTATATATACTTTATTATCATTCTTGAATGGTTAACAAGGAGAATGAATCTCATCGTGTCATGGAGGCGGTAATCCGTACGTACGCATGGGCGATGATATCGTTCCCATAATTATTGAATTGAATTGGAGTGGATGATATAATATAACAGAATTAGTATGATTTTGTAATAAATTTATATATTTATTCTTTACACCATTATACCCATCCATGTAAGGTGGTGGTGAAAAAACAGATTACACCACGACGTGGAAACGGTATTTCGTACATACATACGCGTGGGGATTTCATTTTCCGTAGAATGGATAGAATGTGAAATGGGCTTGTTAAAAATTTATAATATCATATAATAATATTAGTGATACTTATGTTATTACTTTATAATTAAATAACTAAATAATAAGAAGTTTATGATGAATGAAAACTTGAAAGAATCGGTAGAAGAGATTACCTCTTTTTTGACGCACCACTTTTAAGATTTCTCTTAAGGAACTATAGTTAGTATTTTGAGGAGACCAGAACCTCTATGATATATATATAGTGTTTGAGAAGAGGAATTTTCAAGGGTTGTCTGTTCGTCAATGCCCAAAAGGGTGTGAAGAGAAGAGGGAAGGGGTGCCCTTTTTATAAGGGAGGAGTGGGGCACCTTAGAAAAAACATAAAAGAGAATATTATAATAAAGTCATATTCGGTTTTTAATAGCTCTAAATTGATTTATTTATAAGATAAGGTGGGGATGGGTCGAAATACTCTCAACCAATACGTTTTAGACAAGTGTAGGTTACTATTTTAAACATATCATTTAGATTCAACTCTAAGTTAAATAATTTAACTTTTACAGAGTCTTTTTGTTTTCTTTCACTATATGGTTAATAAACTTACTATAAAAAGCCAAAAGAACCCCAAGTGGTTCATTATTAAATTATAAAACCTTATCTAAGTCATTTTTTCGAACCTTAGTTTTTTAAGAATATAATAACAATTAATAATATAATATTTGTTTTAAAAACTATTTTATGTCAATTTTGAAACTATTTGGTACTTGATTTTTGTGAAAATCATAACAGCATGATTAGTTCGAAAAAAAGTTAATTAAATTAATACTAACATGTCATATTAACCTTTAAAATTAGTTTAATTCATAAAAGTTTCAAATTACATTTATTTGGGTATTTATAATATCAATTATGTAAATGTTTCATTAATAAGGTAATTACTACATCATCATTGTGTCATAAATAAATTAAATTATTAAATGTCTAAATATTTTAAATAAAATACCATTATGTATGAAATCTATTTAGCTTTCTAATGAATATTTATAGTCGAATTTATCTTATGTATACCACTATATTAAAAATGTTTTAGTTATTAAACTTTGATTTTAACCATTTTAACTCTTCTTTAAATAAAATAAAAACAAATGTCCTAATCTAATCCACGTGGACCTAATGGATAATATTTTATTCCTAAGGTTGCTTTTGGTCAAATTAAACTTATCCAATAGAAATAGGACCTTTTTTAGGGAAATAATAATATCATTTTTTACCCTTAATTACCCTATTTACTTTTTACCGTGGTAAATAAAATTAAAAAGTTACTATTCACCAAAAATTATTTTTATCTTATTGTTTGAAATTTTACTCCTTGATATTAACCGTGTCTCTTGGATTTTCGAATTCACTCATATTAGTGGTACAATTATTTTTTATGTAAATTTTCAAATTCTCCTTGGAGGTGGGAAAAAGATTGTGAAAAGATCAATAAAATTTTTATATATTTAAATTTATTATTAAATGACTCCAATGAATTAAATTAAACTTATATAGGTATTATGTTTTAATATTTACTAAAAGTAAATATAAATAAAATAAATAAATATTTAAATAAAAAGTTGGTTTTTAAATAGTAACTTAGTGTTTTCACTATTCAAAAAAAAATTGAATGTTTTCAAAAAAATACCAAAAATTCACCCTAGGCTAATTTTGATATTCTGAATCCAAAAATGAAGTCCATTTTGAAAGATATAATTTATAAAATTTCAAAAATTGGGTATTACGTTTCATAACAGCTAGTTCATAATAATATTATAATAATATGTCGTTTAGTGAAACTCGGTATTGCGTACTACAGACGCTATCGAGGAAGGTATTGATTGTGTGTAATGCAAGCCAAGTCAGGGCTGTGTGTAGTAAAAGCTTTGTTTGGTGTTTCTTATAACATAATAAAAAATGTTTCATTTTTACATTAAACAAAATCTATACTAAATGTTGCATTGAATAATATCTTCAAAACGAAATTGAAATTTTGTGTAACACAAGCCAAGAATAGTGTTGCGTATATTACAGGCAAATATGGTGTTGCATATAACAAAAGATAATTTGGTGTATCGTACAACACAAGACATCAATGAAATTAAAAAGAATAATTCTCACAAAATATCGGGTTGTTACATTCTACCCCCCTTAAAATGAATTTCTCCCTAGAAATTCATCAGGGATATAAATGGATTACTATATGAAAGTTTCTGTCATAGAAACCCACATCGTAAAAAATAATACTAAAACTTAATTTTAAAAAGTGATGTATGAAACTTAATTGTTACCCAAATTAACTCATCATTGGTTTTCCACATAAGAGAACATAGTTGAAAATATTGATGTGGAAGGTAAATCTATCCATCATGGTCTGATGGAGTGTGGTGGAGAAAATGGATATGAGAAAGACAACAGTCACAAAGCCATAAATTTCTGATGATCTAAGGTACCATCTGATTTATTAGATATAAGATCACTAGGGCAACATTTTTGGTTTTCAATAACCTTTCCCTAAAGTTGAAAATTTTTAATGAGAAGAAATACTCACATGATTTTGGTTCAATCTCACTATTGTTGGTGCCTTGAACAATTTTCACTTCATCTCTTAAAGAAATGAAGTTGAATTTGTCTTCCGTGAAGTGTTAGCAGATCATGTGATAAAATGATAGGTTGTTCCATCTGTCTCAAACATAAGGTTACAAAAAGTTATATATGTAAGTATATCTATGGTGAGATTAATCGTATATGGTTCTTGAAATGGACTTATACTTCATCTATCATACCGCTTAATATAATAAAACTATTTTCTACTAACTAGGGACTTCTTGTAGGCTAGTGGTAGGCGATAAAGGCCAGTCGCACTTCGGTTGTGGGTTCGATTCCCGCAACCTTGTCCAACGCGATGGGTTGTCGCCCATCCTATGGGTTTTTATTTTCCTAAATCTACATTATTATAACATTCCATCAATAATATCAAAAAATGTTCTAACCTTAAACAATACTAACTTATGTCCAACATAATCCATTCAAATCTTTAGTCTAATCCAAAATACTTCGGCCCATGCTCATAGTAGAAAGAAAAAAATAACTAGACATGTCATGAGCACGTGAATATCTTCATTTATCCCCAATATATTATACGATATATCTTTTTGGACAAATTAAAAACATGTGAATACCTTAATCATGTATTCTTTTGAAAAATGAATAACCATTGGACCTTAGTGAAAACATGAATGTTGTCAAAAGTTAACTCTTTCCACATACCTAAATCCCAAAAATTATATATACTCAAAACATAATATCAGTTTGTCCTTATATCATTCAAGAGCTTGTAAATACTATTAAAAATTTTATTTTTTCCATATCATATCATCTTCTTTCCAAAATATTTGAATTACTTTTCATGGTTATCAGTACAATATAATTATTGAAAACCATAATAAAACAATACATAGATATTCCAAAATTCCACAGTACTATAAATTAGATTCCACAACATTATTTTGGAATCCCATTACATAAACACATAAACATTCCACTACATCGTTGTCATACTCAACATCACACATAGTGATCACATGTGTCTTCTTTTTGTCCTTTGCCTTAATACGTTGCTCATGTCGATCATCATTAACCCTTGGATTAGGGCATTGATTAGCATAATTCCCCATTTCATTTCACTTGATGCATTGAAGAGTTGGTAGAGCCTTCTCTGTAGACTTTTCCTTAGTCACATCATTATAGACCTTTTTCCCATTACTTCTACACTAAACTGCATGATGACCTTCTTTTCCACAATTGAAAAATTTTCCAGTTCCTTTTAGACAATATGCACCATTCTTTTTTCCACACTTTGAGCATAATGAAATATTCAACTTTTCCTCACCATTGTTCTGAGGTTATTCCTTGAACACCATCTTTCATTTTTTGTCAAATCCATGAGATTGATATGTAACACCATCTTCTAGTTATACCATGATATTAAAACACACAATTTCTTCAAAGCTACTGATGTCTCTTATAGCTAATTCCCTTCGAAGACTTGGTTTTAAGCCACTGAAGAATCGATCAGCCTTACATTCATGTTGGATGATAAAGCTAGATGCATTCTCTGAAAGACTTTTAAAATTTTCTTCGTATAAACCAACAGATTTATCATCCTTTTTCTTAAGCTCAAGGAAAGATTTTCCATCTTTTTTCAAAGAATACAAGTACTTATTAAAAAATAAGTTCTTGAACTCAACCAATTCCATGTATTAAATTTCATCTTGGGGCCTCGTATTCTTAATTAGAGTACACAATTGATATGCTTCACCATCTACTTGGTAAATATCTAGAATGGAATTATCATGTTCCGAACAATGAAGTATGGAAAATATCATTTCAATGGTAATGATCCATTGTTCAGGAACAAGTGGATCAGAAGACCCATTGAAAAAAGGTGGATGTTTCCTAATGAAGGACTCAATAGAATATTGTTCCCCTCTCTGATCATTTCGAAATCCAGAATGATTCATACCATGTGTAAGTATAGCAATAAGATTTTGCACTCCCTCTCCTATAACATTGGATTGTTCAGGACAACCATCATTCCATTGTCTATTACATTGATCAACACGGTTCCTTCGGGTTCCATCCATCGTCTAAAACCCAAAAAGAATAGTGTGAGAGGAAAAAATCATGCTACAGAAAAAAACATATTAAAGGGTGAGTAAATTCAAAATATAATATCATAGGTTTAATTCTAATATTGTTACTGTAATTCTCGGACTATAACCTATACTTATACTTAACCTTACGGACATCCCTAAACAAACCATAGAAATATCTCTATGAATCTCACTAATGTTTTTGAATCCTAGTTTCCAAAGGTTAACTAAACATTTCATCTGATACCAACTGTAGAGACCCAAATCTAGGCATACATGGACATTACATTACTTTTGCGGAATACTTAATATATAACAAAAACCAAAACACAAGGAATATAATAGTATAGTGAATTTGGAAACTCAGAACATAATCATCTAATCATGGTGAAAGATCATCAAAATCTCCCATAAATATCTTCCCTTTTTGTTTTCTTACCTAAAACCTTTCTTTATATCATGGGGAAAATAAAACATAAAAAGGGTGAGCTCAAATTCTCAGTAAGGGTAAACATAGAGAACATAAAACAATACATAGACATTTGAATGTAAAAAGATGACCATAAAATATAAAAATAAAAATCTTGAGCAATGACATATAACATTGCAGTACATAAGGCATAGATCATAAAATAACAATAATCATGATAAAATAGCATGGTAATAAAACTTGTAATTGTGGAAAGACATTAGGCACATGATATGATTTCCATAGTAGCCAAGGCATTACTGCCAAGCCCATCTTAGTGGACAATGTATTTTACTGAACCAGGTTTACTTACCATTCCAGCCATGTCTATCTCATGAGATATAATTCATTACCCAATGAATTGGAGAGAGATATAGGTACCACCCATATCATAATGAAATAATTCCTACGTGGGCCACAACATAAACAAAAATCATTCATTATAACCCAAATAAAAAAATGGGTTTCATAAAAATAATCTCATCATAACATAATCCATATAAGACAAATGGATATGATTTCATCACAAGAAAATTGAAACCATTTAAATCATAGAGACATTATACATGAAACATACACATATGAAATAATTTCATCTTATATGGAAAATGGTTTTGATAAAACACTTGAAATGAATTGTTGAGAAAAATATCCATTCTTCTTAAAAATCATTTTCTTTTCACAAAATACCATGATATTTTAAAATAAGTGGACATTGTTGAAAATAGTAAAGAAATATTGTAGAGTAATATTCTTGAAAATAAGGCATTATGAACCCGTAAAGATCCTTTCATGCCATATAAGTTAAAAAAAATTCTCCTCGTACTTTTAACGAAAAAGTAAAAATGTACCACGTATGGTAAACAAAAGAAAGACTCCATACATAACACAAGGTAAAAGTCAAAGAAGGGTAAACATGACTTTAAAAATAAATTAAATAATATTAAACACTTTATGAAAAACATTTTATGGACATGGATTAAAAATATAACCCCAGTAAATACTTACATATAAGCAATCTCGGAAAAAAATGATTTGGCAATATTATCCCTTACCTTAGGTCCCATATGCTTTATACGTATCTGAAACTCTTGTATAATGATTTAAATAATGACATTGACTTATTACAGAATCATATTCATTGATATGATATCATATATAGTTCACTTATGACTTTATATTACCCATTCTTTTGTAAATTCCATGTTAAAGCAGCGTTTTGGGTAAAATCATTTTATTTGTCGTATGTGTTTGGACTTGTTGTTCTGGATATTATTATTACTTATAACATTATTTACATACTTCCAGAATGTAAATAATTATTTATATATAATATATATATTCAGTGTATATATATATAATAGATATATATAAATGAAATGAAATACACCGTTCATGGAGACGGTAGGTCATACGTACACATGAACGTTGTTTTCATTTTCTTATAGACATGAATGGATATAGGTAGATGAAATATATATATATACATAAATACATTAGCTTTATAATGTCATATATTTCATTAATATTCATTATATATACTTAATAATCATTATTTAATGGTTAACATGGAGAATGAATCTCATCGCGTCGTGGAGATGGTAATCCGTACGTACGCACTGGCGATGATATTGTTACCATAAATATTTAATTAAATTGGAGTGGATGATATAATATCACAGAATAAGTATGATGTTATAATAACTTTATATAGGTATTCTTTACACCATTATACCCATCCTTGTAAGGTGGTGGTGGAAAAACAGATTACCCCACGGCGTGGAGATGGTATTCCGTACGTACACAGGTGCAGTGATTTCATTTTCCGTAGGATAGATAGAAGGTGAAATTGGGTTTTTTTATATATATAATAATATATCAGTATATTAGTGATACTAATTTTATTACTTTATAATTAAACAACTAATGAAGAAGAATTTTAAGAAGAACAAAATTTGAATGAATCTGTAGAAGAGATTACCTCTTCTTTGACGCACCTCATTTAAGGTTCCTCTTATGGCACTACAGTTGGTATTTTTAGGAGACCAGAACCTCTATGATATAACTAGATAGGTTGATAAGAGTAATTTTCAGGGGTTGGCAGAGCATCAAGGCTCAAAAGGGTGTGAATAGAAGAGGGAAGGGGTGCCCTTTTTATAAGTGAGGAGAGGGGACCTTAGAAAAAACATGAAATATTATTTAATAATAAAGTCATATTCGATTTTTTATAGCTCCAAATTGATTTATATCGAAGCTAAGGTGGGTATGGGTCGAAATCCTCTCAACCAATATGTTTTAGACAAGTTTAGGTTACTATTATAACCATAACATTTAGATTTAACTCATAGTTAAATAATTTATCTTTTTTTTCAGTGTCTTTTTCTTTTCTTACACTATATGGTTAAAAAACATACAATAAAAAGCCAAACGAATCCCAAGTGGTTCATTATTAATATATATAACCTTATATATGTGATTTGGATGAACCATAGTTTTTTAGAAGTATAATAACAATTAATAATATAATATATTTTTAAAAAAACTATTTTATGTCAATTTTGACAATATTTGGTACTTGATTTTTGGGAAAATCATAACAGCTTTATTAGTTCAAATAAAGTTAATTAAAATAATAATAACCTGACATATTAACCATGAAATTTTTTTTAATCCATAAAAGTCTCAAATTACATTTATTTTGGTATTTATAATATCAATTATATTAATATTTCATTAATAAGGTAATTACTGCATCATCATTGTGTCATAAATAAATTAACATATATAATGTCTAAAAATTATAAAAAAAATACCATTATATAAGAAATATTTTTATATTTATAATTAATATTTATAGTAGAATTTATCTTATGTATAACCCTATATTAAAAATGTTTTAGTTATTAAACATTGATTTTAACTATTTTAACTCTTCTTTAAATAAAATAATAATAAATTTCTTAATCTATTCCATGTGGATCTAATGGATAATATTTTATTCCTATGGTTGTTTATAGTCTAATTACACTTATCCAATAGAATTAGAACAGGTGTTAGGGTAATAATAATATCATTTTTTACCCTTCATTACCCTATTTACTTTTTACCGTGGTAAATAAAAGTAAAAAGTTACTAATCACAAAAATTATTTTCCCTTATTTAACCACATTTTACTCCATGATATTAATTGTGTCTCTCGTATTTTAAAAATTCCACTCACATAAGCATTAAAATTATGTTTTATATAAATTTTCAAATTCTCCTAGGAGGTGGGTAGAAGACGGAGAAAAGTTCAATAAAATTTTTATATATCTAAAATTGTTATAAAATGACACCAATTAATTAAATTGATCTTATATAGGTATTATGTATCTATTTTAAATTCAAATTAATTTAAATTAAATAAACTATTATTTAAATAAAAAGTGGATTTTTAAATAGTAACCTAGTGTTTTCACTATTCATAAAAAAATTGAATGTTTTCAGAAAAATACAAAAATTCACAGTAGGCTTATTTCGATATTCTGAATCCAAAAATGATATCCATTTTGGAAGATAAAATTTATAAATTTTCAAAAAGTGGGTATTACTATTCATAATGGATATTTCATAAAATATTATAATAATATCTCGTTTAGTGAAACTCAGTATTGTGTACTACACACGGTATCAAGAAAGGACTCGATTGGGTGTAATGCAAGACACTTCAGGACTGCATGTAGTGAAATCTCTATTTTGTGTAGCGTATAACATAATAAAAACTTATTTCATTTATAAATTAAATAAAATTTATACTTAATGTTGCATAGAATAATTTCTTCAAAACAAACTTGAAATTGTGTGTAACACGAGCCCAGAATAGTTTTGCGTATACTACAAGCTAATATGGTGTTGCGTATTGAACAAGCTAATTTTGGTGTACCATACAACACAAGACTTTAATGAAATTAAAAAGAATAATTCTCACAAAATCTTGGGTTGTTACAATGAACATCGTAAAAATTTATCATGATATTTTTATTCTAATGAGAGGAAAGATATAAAATGCTATTTCAAGAAAAATAATGGTGTTGAGTCTCTGATAAGTGCTGACTCAAACTAGATAATTGATATAGGTTGTGAGTAATGTTCAGATGGTACCTCATCTAAGGATGCTCAGGACTACCCAGGTCAGGGGTAGGAGATTTCGTTGAGGGGCTAATCTTTTTGAATAGGGGTGGTTCAAGATACGGCCGATGGTGATGATATGGTTAGGTTTTGGGTAGTTGGAAACTATTCCATTTCAAGATGGACATGTTTGTGGTGAGAAAAATGGTAAGTGAAACTAGTATTATAAGGATACTGTGGTCCTAGATTCATAGGGAAGGGATAAATTAAAATGGTATGAAGTAATATATGAGGATTATTATGATGTATAGTCTTGATATAGTAATATGGTTAGGTTACTAAATTTCCATTTTCTCTAGTATTTTTTTTCTCTACATTATAAAATAATGATGTATGCTTTTTTATCCATAATTTTCTCATACTATGTACTTACTGTATTTGGTCTTTAATGAGATTTTGGAGCTTCACATATATTATATGCCTTGTATAAGATCAATGATATTGTTACTCATCACTTGAAATTAATGAATCTTCTTATCCAAAATGTATACTCTCAACACATTCATCTCATCCCTTGATTGTTATTATCATGTCTCACTTCTTAATGTTCTTCTTGTAATTTGTTAATGTAAAACCCCATTTATCAAAATTCACTCCCATGCTCAGATAAATGTGTCTTAAAAATGTAATTTCCTACTAGTTGAGGCCATCATTTACCCGAATATATTAATTATCTCTCATCAGTATCCTTAATATGCCCCAATTCTAATTATCACATTCTAACAACTACATTTCTAATGTCTATAATAGATAATGATCATATTATAGACATGTAAAGTTCTCAATTTCTAATAATATTTTGTTTTTTTTGAAATATCACACATATAATTAATTCCATGGTAAATTCCCATATAAAATGTAGGGGTCATTACACCCATGATGTAGACATGGAATTTGGTGGATTTTCTTTATTAATTTTTAATAAACCTATCTCGAATTCACTTATTACCCATCTATGAGAATGATTCCAAAAAATAAAACATAAAAACATCATTCAATATCTCTGAATGGATTTTATTCGTTAACAATTTCATTGTAATCAAACACTAAAAATGTTTTTTAAACACTAAACTATTGTAATGAATAATGGTTTTCCTAATTATCTAACCCTCAGAGTAAATATCAACATTGTACTAGCAATGTCTTAATTATGATCTAATCACCCACCACTTAATCAATTAACTTAATGAGAGATCTTAGACTCTATGACATGTTATGTTTTCTGATCATCAAGGTCTCTTCAATTTCCTCCTTTTTATTTTTCAAAAACATAGGGAACAAAAAATGAACCCTCCTATATGTTTCCACTACCAACTCCCTAAGTCTCCCAAAAAAGAATGACTCTCTATATTTTCTCCATTTATCATATCCTATAAAAATAAAAAGAGTTTTCATCTCCTTTTTGAGAATTTGAACATTTATATTCTCCAATCCTACAGTACTATAATTCATTCTCTTCATTCATTCTTAGATAACATGAATTTTCAACATCAACCACTTGGAATAAATTGCCTCTAGAACTCTTATCCTCTTTCAACCACTCTTCCATCCTCAATGTTCTCAAACAGTAACCCATAATTCCTAAAAAATATATTTCCTTTATCATGAAGTTGAGAAACACTTAATAGATTGTGTTTTAATCCATCAACATAAAAACTGATTTATTATTTAAGCTTCTCATTCACAATAATAATTAAACCAACTCCTTTAACCATTAGTGACCAACCATTAATTAAGGTTACTAAGCATACATTTAATTTTTCAATATATTTCAATGTTTTTTAATCTTCTATCATGTGAGAAGAACAAACACTATCCATGATCCAGGGACTTTCCCCTTCAGATACATTAGGTGAAACTTTAACAAATAAATCTTTCTCCTTCATTTTTCAATTATTCTTTTGAGGATTTTGAGTATTAAAACTCAAATTTTTTCAGGATGGTATAATGATGAGGCATTCATTTTCATCATGAATAGGATTGTCACACCTTCCATATACTTATTAAATAATATCAAACATGTTCTGTGATTTCTATATAGAATTTACAACACGTTTCTAACTTTTAATCCTTTAAAGGGGTTGGAACCCCCAAACATTGATTTTCAATACTCCCATGTATATCATGATGTGTATTTTAAAAAAATATATTTTCATTATCAATACATATTCCAATGTTTCAATAGAGTCTATAAAAAGTATATCTTTTAAGCGTCATGTTGTAAAAAATTTGTAGGATACCATGATACATTTTTTCAATATTAATTCCAAGACATTAAATTTATAACTACTCTATTTTCATTAAATGTTTTTTCCACATAAAATAACCCCTATCGAATAATATATAAAATTATAAATTCTGATTATTAAAATAAAAGTTTCTTTCCATGTGTAAAATGACTTTATATGTATAAAAGAGTATTTTCCATTGAAATTTTTTTATTCCCTATAAATGACCACTTGGGAGTGTTGTTTTTAAATTTTTTCTTTAGTTTACATCTCAAGGTAGTCATTTTTTCCTTTTTTCCTACTTATTCAATCATGGAATCCTCATGTCATTAAATATGTTTTTCTAGCTACTAATATGCTTTAATTAATTTAATAATAAAATTTATTGTAATGAATTTTTTAAATATGATTTACATTGTTGATTGAATGGTAATTTTTATTCTTTTTATATAATGTATTGAAGATGGATGTATCGTACCCATCATATTTCAACAGAGTTTCAAAATAATGTGGAATTTTTTTTACATTTTTCATTTGGAAATGCATCAAATGGAGGTTGTATACAGTGTCCCTTTTATAATTGTGTTGGAAGACCATGGTTAAGGCGAGAAGATGTTAGTTTCCATTTAACGAAATTTGGATTTAAAGAAAACTATAATGTTTGGTTTCCCCATGTAGAGACTAGTCAATCATTGACTGTTCATAAATGTAATGAACAAAGTGACATGGAGAATTTTTTATTTGATCAGTTTCCATATGTGCATCATTCCGAGACAGATATAATGCTGGCGCAAGAAGAAAATGATATCAGTGCACAAGAAGAAAATTCTGAAGACGATGATGTTAACAAATTGAAAAATTTATAGAATGATGTCAGAACTCCAATATATCATGAATGTAATAAAATGACCAAGTTGGAATTTTTAATGCAGTTATATCATCATAAAACCATGTATGGGATTTCTAATACCTCCGTTGATTATATTCATACACTTTTGATGGACGTGCTTCCTGATGGTGTAGATATTCCCTCAAATCATTACCTGTCATGGATGTTAATTAAGCAGCTTGGATTTGCTATTATTAAATTACATGCATTTCTGAAAGATTTTAGTTTATATTTAGAGGAAACAGATGACCGTAATGACTGTACAAAATATGGTACATCTTGATGGATGAAAAATGTAGATGGAACACCATCTTGTGTGCCACAGAAAGTCACATGGCACTTTCCATCGATTCCAAGACATCAAAATCTATTCATGTATCTAGAAATATCAGTCAATATGGGATGGAACAATGTTAAGAGAATTAAAGGTAATGATTAGCTGTTACATCCTATAGATGGATTAGCATGGCAGACATTTGATGCACAACATCCTGATTTTGCAGCTGAGGTGTGTAATGTAAGATTGGGACTATAATGTAATGGTTTTAATCCGTATGGTCAGATGCTTTCTACTCATAGCACATGACCACTTTTTATTCATGTTTATAATCTTCCTCCATGGATGTTTATGAAAAAACCATTCAATTTCATGAGTATACTGCTATCTGGACCTTCAGATCCTAGTAATGATATAGATGTCTACTTGCAGCCTTTAATAAAAGAGTTGAAACAACATTGGAATTTAGGTGCGCAGACATTAGATGCTTCATCAAAGAATATGTTTTAGATGCATTTTTCCCTTCTATGAACCATAATTGATTTCCCTGCCTATGCAATGATGTCTGGGTGGAGCATGAAGGGAAAACTATCATTCCTTGTTTGTATGAAGAATACCTGATCGAGTAGGCTTAAATATCACTGTAGTTTCAGTTTTTTTTTGGGCATCGATGATTCATCCCAATGGATCATCAATACAGGAAGAATCGTTGGAGGTTATAACAATTTTGACACTGAATAACCACCTCAACGTATGTCAGGAAGTGATGCGCTTGATTAATTGAAAGATATCATCTTTTTATTAGGGAAAGGTTAGTTGAAATATTGAAACAGGAAGAATGAGGATACTGAAGTCACATACAATTGGAAGAAGAGAAGTATTTTTTTTGGGTTTCCATATTGGTCTACAAAATTGTTGCGTCATTGTTTAGACATAATGCATATTGAGAAAAAAATATGTGAAATTATCCATGAAATTCTTTTGAATATTTAGGGGATGACCAAAGATAACTTCTAATCTCATCAGAATTTATTGGATTGGGGTATTCGACCAGAACTACATCCTTTTTGTATCATTGAAAACTAATAGAATGTTCTATGTGCTTCTCAGGTGATGATAGTAGCATAAAATGATCAATTTTTGGAAATATTGGAGAATAACAAGGTTCCATATGGCTATTCCAACAACATATCTAAAGGAGTAAACAAAAGACATTTGAAATTGAAGTGCCTAAAAACTCAAGATTATCACATCCATCTTCATGAATTGATTCCAATAAAAAAACAGCATTTGCGATATAAAAATTTGTAAGTGTTGATGTGATTCAGTGGTGTCATTTTTTATAGACCTTTGTGATAAAAGATTATCCAAATCATTGTTGATAAAAATGCAGCAAGAGGCATTGTTAATTATGTGTGAGTTGGAAGAAAAAATTTCCTCCATACTTTTTCCCTTGCATGCTGGATGTAACCATTCATCTTCCAACTAAAACACTTATGGGGGGACCATTCAGTTCTCAGTGGATGTATCCCTCTGAAAGAAATAAGTGCACAATGAAATCATATGTCCGAAATAAGAAATATCTCGAGGGTTCCATTTTGAGGAGTTATCTACCCCAAGAATGTATGGATATTTTATCAATGTATTTTTCTGATGTGAGAACAATACATAATCGACCAATGAGAAATGAATATGAGCAGTATGAAGAAATTCAGGCCTCGTTTCATATCTTCCCCCAAACAGGTGGAATTGTCGGGTCATATACATTGGTTACATTGAACTTTGAAGGGAGTAATATAGAGCATCATACAATCTATTTTAATTATGGGGTTTTTGATGCCTATATCATGTAAGTAATTTTAGTATATATATTTTATCGCATATGATATCATATCACATATACCTTATACGTTTATTGTCATTATAGGTAGATAAAATAAACAAATTATAAGTAGAGTTCATCAATCTTTGCTGTTGAGAAGGAGAGAGGCTATGCAATGCCAAGAGTTCCGAGCTTGGTTGAAATAAAATGTATGACCATTACATTAAATACCATAAAATATAGATATATATTTAATTATATTACTCATATGTATTCCAACTATTGAGTTTACCAGCTGACTTCATTTATCTAGATTTAAGAGCGTTTCCCATTGGTTCCAATTCATTCGTTCATGAATGGAAGTCTTTAATAATCAACAGATATAAATTTGTTACAACTAATGAAGCGGTGAAAATGATAACACAACATGATGGAATTATGTTAACTGCTAGAACGAATTTTTATGCCAGTGCATCCGATAGTCGAACTCAATATGAGAATGTCTATAATTATGGAATGGTTGAGAAAATATTGTTATTGGATAACTACTCTCAAGGTCGAGTCACTATGATGAAATTTAAATGGTTTGATTCTATGACATTAAATTTTACATTTATTTATGATTGTGTATTTAGAGTTATTGACATGAGTGGATTCCTGCATACCGATGAACAATACATTTTGGCATCAATGGAAAAAAAGTGTTTTATGCTAAAGATCATCTGAAACCTGATTATGGTGTCATTAATGAATTAATCCCTAGACATATTTTTCATGATGCTGGGGGAGAAATTTTCACCTTTGACGCCCCATCGGTGTTAGCCAAAATATTGTATTTGATGACACAGATGTTCCTATTGTGAGAGATGATATTGAACCTGAGGTATTGGAGTGTAATATATAAAAGAAACCATATATATTCACAGTTCATTCATTTTACCATCACGTGAGTTTCTCAGGTTGGTACTAATGTAATTACTTTAATTTAGTTTTAGTTTGGAATGATATGTCTGTTTAATAATTGTTTGGTTTCATTTAATTTTGTCATATTTATTTCAATTCAAAAAACTGGGTTTAGAATTTTGTTTTAAAAATTGTATAACATGGTAGTAAATTATCATTACTGAAAGATGATATGAAAATTTTTAAGTTGTATGTATGATTTGTAAAAATTGATGCTATAAAATATTTAGTTCATTCTTATGCATATTAAGAAGAAAACTACGTATGATCGCAAGAAGAGATTATTTGATGTTGATACTGTTAGTCGCGAGGGTCAGTTGTATTCAGTGAGTATATTAATTGTAATATTTATATTCTACATTACATATAACATCATGTTGATATTTTTGAACAATTTTTTTTAGGGAAATATAACTCCAGAGTTTCATCTTCCTATTATGGGACAGAGGAGGGATTCAGCTAGACCTAGGCGGAGCACCCATCTTAGCACTCTCCATACAGAATCATTAGTGGACATCCCATCTACAACAAATTTCCACCCTCCACTTGAGACCCCTGTGATGTTCCCATACATGCCGCTATCATTATCCCATTTACCATCTTTTTCCCATTGCATGTCCACGTCGACTCGACCGATGTTCTCACCTGCACAATTTCCATTTCCATTCATGTATCCCAAGACCAACTATTCATATTATGACATGTCTATTCCACCACGTTTTCCTAACATCCATCCTAGACATATTTAGTCTGTTCCTTTAGTTTCCACTCTTTTTCATGAAGATCAGCTGGAGCACGCTGTGGAACAGATACTTTCTTCGGATGATGCTGATCCGACACAATCCACTGATGCCTCCAAGCCTATTCAGGAGCCTGTATCAGGTTTTTTTATTGTAAATGTTTCAAATTATAGCATTTAACTTTTTTCCTATTGTATTGTCAATTAACTCTTCTATTTTATCCTCTTATCTTATTTAGTGGGATCTTCTAGTAGGCTATGTGGGCACACTCGTATGCGGGGATGCCTAGAATCGTGAAACTCAGATTATGGTGGATTACAATTCTCTAAATCAAATGTTAGGTAAAAATGTTAAGGATTGTAGATGTTTCATGGATACATTAGCCAAATATCATGATATCGTTATGGTGGAACCGGTCTCATGGAGACTTATCAGTGTTGACATCAACGATAGAGCATCGGCACAGATATGGGTACTAAAAATTTATAAATTTATATTTATATTATTAATGTATTTATATGACATAACATATTAGTTGCAGAGTCAATTTAAATTTCCTAAAATTGAAGATGCCAAAGATGGTAGGTTTAGTGATCTTGTAGAGTATTGGAGGTCATACAATTATTAGTTACATATTGGTTGGAGGAGTAGAGTGGTTACTGGGTTATAGGGTGTACCCAAAAACCATGACTATCCGAAACGTCAATATCAAAAAATGATTGCATATTAGAAGACTGAACATTATAAGGTACTACTCATCTTTAATGGTTTTTATATAAAATTAAATTTTTATTACTTGTATTGTTTTTTTGTTTCTTAGGAAGTGTCAGAAAAAATAAAAAAACAGAGATGAAATGACATATCTACACACATTGGGGTGCACTACAATGCCCGACCAAGATAAGCGGCTGGTACGTTCATCTGAATTAAAATAATGTCTTTATTTATAATATGTCATCATAACTTATTCATGACTTCCCTGGGTTAGTCCATGTATCCTGGAAAGAACATCTTATACTAGGAGAAAGCTTTTCTATTTGTCTTAAAAAATTATTATATTTCCTTAAAACCCACTTCATAAAACCATTTCTGAAAACCATTTCAGAAAACCAACAATCGGTTATGACTTTCATTTACCTCAATGTTTGTAGGTGTTTGTTGAAACTCACTTCAATCCAATTTTTTCCATTTATCATATATAGTTGTAATCCAAATTTGGGGACTTCTCATATGCAGTAAGCTGATATTTCAAAAATAAATCACTATCCTGACATTGAGGAACCACCCGACCCGATGGTAGTACCATATCAACCAGATAAAACACTGTCAACACCTTTATTTCCACTAGGATCTTGATAAAAAGACTTTTCCCATATACCATGATATATAACGTTTTTTGTATCCTAGAGGGTATGTGTAGTATGTGAGTATAAAATTAGTAGGTCTCCACAAACTATATCCCTATATATAATAAATACATATAAAAGTGTGTGATATGAACAAAAAAACAATTAAAATTCCCCACTTATTGCTCTAGTTTTTCTTAACTATCCGTATATGTGACTTTACCTACATTGTACAATACTAATGTGGGAATATACATACATAATATATCATACCAGATGTTCCCTCGACCTACCATATAATTTTATTTCACTTCTAATCACATTCAAAATCATAAATTATCACCATTATATATAAATCTTGATTCCCTAAGGACACATCCACGTATTATATCACATAAACCCTAGGTTTCAAAACTTTTAATGAACAACTAGATCAATAATCCTAACAAAACCCAACACATAGTGACTCTAGTTCTTTACCATGACTGACTAATCATCCCCAAACTATAACATAGATACAGTGAGAATCCAACTGTAATCTAGTGGTCTCACACACTTCAATCATATCCTAATACATTTTATCCTCCTTTTTATCAATTAGCAATATCATCATCTACCTGATGTCTCTTAAATCTAGAGGATACCACCAAAAAAGAGGGGGTCAAAAAAAATTCCTCAGACCTGAACATTTACACACGACCTCAATGACCTCAATAACCATAATGTGCAACATCTCTAATAGCCTATTTTCACACCTTCTTCATCACCTCTGATAATGGTTAATATAATATGCATCATACAAATGATCCTCCATATCCAGAATCCTTGGGGTAAATGTCACCCATAGTAAGGTGGATTTTCACTCATCATGTTCCCAAATAAGTGAATCAATTAGAACATCCCATTAATCCCCACATTAAAACATGTGATAACATTCTCATCGATCCATTTAACCACAACATATAATATCCACTGTATATAAGGAGAAACTATCAATTTTAGACACAATAATACCCCTATTTATCTCTTATGATCTATGGAAGATGCAAGTTGTTCAATTCTCGATTAGACATGCACAACTCTACCCTCACCCATTTAATACACAATATATGTAACACATATAACATATGAAAATATGGGCACTCTAAAATTATAGAAATCACCTTAAATTTTGGATTTAATTGATAAAAATATGATAATATGAAATTAAATACATGACATAATGAATTACTAGTAGAAAACCCAGAGACAGTGATAGGAAATTGAAATAAATATCCTAGGGAATCTATCCAAACACTTATCTATTCCATGTTTTAGACTGATTTAATTTGCAATAAAAAATATTGAAGAACCATTATAGAGTCAAAGAGGGGAACAAAGGACAAATTTAGGGAATGTCCACTACATCCTAGATGAAATGGTTATAACCTACTCATTTTATAAAAAATTATTTATCTAATTATTAATTTATAAAAATAGAGAAAAACATGATGAATTTTTAAAAAAACATTTGGGATAACCATATGTATATTGAAAACCCTACCATCCAACACATTAACATTTTTCATACTTCCTAATGATAAAATCCATATGTATGAACACCTCATTTTATGAAACATTATGTACCAAATGGTACTTGAAATAGTTATTTAATTCTATAGATTTTTCATATGCTACTTGTGGTATTTATCTTTCCTTTCTATAAATTTTTAATGTGGTTTTTGTGTTTTAGGAAGACTCTAAACACAATAGAAAAAGCATGTTCAGTGGAATCTGGATTCAGGTTTTAGTAAAACTTTTTAATTTTAATATTCGGCTATATATCTGTGTATTTTTTTTGGATACATTTAACTTTCATCGCAGTTGAAAAGGCTCAAGATGTTATTCAGAAATCATAGATCACGAAGTACTTTCAGGAGTTATGCATCCTTATGATTTTTCTTGTTTTTTCAATCCTTTAACACATGAAAGTCTTGAATATTGATAACATTTTATTATTATAGTGGATACTATATATTTATATAAATTGTTGAATGACATTGTAACACATTTTTTTGTATTTTATATCATGTGTTTTATATCCAAAAGCCTTGTTAAATAAGCCATTCTACTTGACTGAGCAGGGGGTAGGGGCTAGGAAGTGGGAGGGGGAGTGGAGGGGAGGAGTTGGGGAGTGGGGAAGGAGGGGGGAGGGGATGGGTAGGGGTGAGGGGGAGGGCTGGGCAGTAGGGATGGAGGGGGAGGGGATGGGCCGGAGGGATGGGAATGGGGAGGGTTGGGAAGTAGGGAGATAGGGAGAGGGGATGGGCATGGGGAGAGAGGTGGAGGGGCTGGGCAGTGGGGAGGGAGGGGGAGGGGCTGGGTAGGGGTGCTGGTCAGGGGGGGGGATGTGCAGTGGGGAGGGAGGGGAGGGGCTGGGCAGGGGGGAGGGATGGGGAGGGGCTGGGCAGTGGGAGGGTTGGGCAGTGTGGAAGGAGAGAGAGGGGCTGGGTAGGGGGAGGGGGAGGGTGTGATCTCAATATTAAGAAATGTCATGTGGATTCGAACTAGTGTTTTTTAATGTTCAATTGGATGGATCATTGTAAGAGAGATCAACTAGTTTCTATGAGGAGATCGTTGTTTTACTTTGTATATTGGGACCGTTTTCTCATGATTAGATATATTGAGGTATAACTCTTGAGTTTGGGGAGCACATATATTGGAGTCTTTTGTTAGGAATGACTCTTTTTGATGGAGGTTACTTTCAGGTACCATTATACAACTAATGTGAGTCTAAGGGACTCTTGAGAATTCCTTTTTCGGATAGTTTCTGATAAAGTGATAAGTGGTTGTCATAGAAGTATATTACGAATTCTTGTATTTATGTTCAAGTTGAGGAAACATAAGAACCATAATGAGCATATTAATTAAATCAAAAGAACACTTTTTGGAAGCTCCATAATGTTGAAAATTTTTGAGATCCAAATTATCCCAGATCAAGAGGAAGTTTCAAGACAAGTATACCTTTATCAAAAGATGTTAAATATATCCAAGTCGTTAAACAGAAGATATAGTGATCTGACATTCTTGTTGAGGAATACCATTTAAAGAAGTATATTTTTATACACTTGATCAATTCTAAAAGTGAGCCTGTGGATGGGGTATATAAACAATTGTAGGAGGCTTTTAGATGGGGTATATAACCAATCACTGAATGAGTTTTCAATTGTTGTTTATAACCAATTTTTGAATAAAGTATGGGGTGTATAACCATTTTATGTCTTTTTATAGTCACGGTGTATAACCAATTAGTATTGATATTATTAGAGTATCCATGTTGTCTCGTATAACCAACATGGAAAGTAGGATTTTCACTCAACATTGTAAATCATCATGTTGTGGTACTGTGATTTCCTTTTCATATTTATGAGGTAGTGATGATATTTTTATAAAGATAGGATCATGTATTTAACCATCCATTGAATGGATTGACACTTCTTCATTAGATATGTAGATGTTGTTGATTATGTTGTATTATCGATCAACCGGTATGACATTCCATGTATATGTGCTATTTCAGGTTCAGAATGGAGGTGTAGAATGGTGGGAGGTGTAGCTGCTGCCTCGGGAACCTGTCTATACCCAAGGTTTGGTGAAATGTGGGTAAATATGGGTTACTATAAATTAGTATACCCACAATTTGATAACTAGAGGTATACCTCAATTCCTACGGTTTGAAAATCGTAGGTATACATCAATAACCACGGTTTATTAAACCATGGGTAATAACAAATTTCCTTGGTCTATACCCACGGTTTTCATTGAAATGTGGGTATAGACCTATTGTGACGACATTGCATCACATTGTTACTAAAACTTTTGGTATACCCAATACCCATGGTTTCAAGGGCTATACCCACAGTGTTTTAACCATGGGTATAGGTGTTATTTACAGTAGTGATTTCATGAGAGAATTCCCTGAATTTCCTGTTATAGTAAATCCATTCTAATTATTTGTCACAATAAGACATGATTCATAGAGTTGAATCACACTAAAAATATTGTGATAAAGAACATATACATAAAGGACATCGGTTTTACTTATCTCTCCATTATATAGCTATGTACATCCACTGTATTTGATATTCAATGCCCCATCATTACAGAACATCACTGTTCCATTTTCATTTTTCATGAAATTGATCAATAGGTTTGCCTTTCCCGTCATATGGGACAAACATACACTATCAATAATCCATGTGATGTTTTTCTTGGTAGCTTTGAGAGCGACTTCTGCAATGTTGGATTTCTAAATTTTCTACTTTTCCTTCAATTAGATATTGGATTTTGTGTATTATACAGATATAATTTCAATTCCCTCTTCCATGTATATAGGTTCTTCAAATTCATAATCTTCTTCAAATGGATAAAATCTATTGGAAATAGCTACACCGTCTTGTTGACGAGTGTTGACCTGTCTTTGGGCAATGTAAAAAATTATCCTATCACACCTCTACCTAAAATACATAGCTTTTTGATCAATGTTAAAACAATGAAAAAATATCCAATGAATTTATTTCATTTATAAGAAGTAGGATATGAATATTTTCACCTTTTTTGAACCCAAATCTCTTCCACATTCATATAAATACATTCCTCTTCGCAATATGACATGGTATGACCAAGATATCTATAGAATTGACACTTCATAAGTGGAAATGCATTATCTTTATGATTTCTTCTTTTTCTTATTTCCTTAGGCACAATTTTTAGTTGCCTAACATTTCGGGATAACTGAGGATAGTGTTCAGTTCTACTATCATATTAAATGGAGGATATTTTTTTTTCAAAACATCTGTTGGTTTTTCAAAATGATAAACATTATACTTTTCTTTATTCAATCCACATTTATTTGTAGCATTTGATGTTTTAGAGTCACATTTGATTCCACTTTTATCTATTAATGTGGGTCATTTTTCATTAAAAAATTTTTCAACTCCATTAGAACCACACATGGCTCTTTCTATAAAATCAGAAAGTGCGAGTTTTCAAAATTTTATTTTCTTCTTTTATTATTTAGAAATTGATTCACTATCTAGTTTAATTCTCAAAGTAAAAACATATTATTCTTGAACCTCAACAGTCTTGGATTACACTTCCATTCTTGTGGGATGTTCATTGATGACCTTTCATTGTTCTTCAATTATGAGTTTTAATTCCACAACATCTTCGATACATTCATGGATTAATGACTTCACATAAACAAATTCATCTAGTCATTAAATTTATGCTATAAGATGATCATGATATTCTGAATAATCCCCACAATTACATTCCACTCAATTCATATCTTACATTTATTCTTAAGCTTATCAAACGAATCATTAAGTTTCATCTCGGGATTCACATCTGTGGTCAACTAATTATCACCAGCCTTATCTTTTTATGGTCATTATTCTTCAATTGTAACCCTCATGGATACATGGTTACTGGATTATAATAATTCATCATCTTCCTCAAATAGTTCATTTTAGTCATCTTCTTCTTCACAAAAAAACAATTTCGTCGAATTTATTTCCATATTTGATGTCTCCCTTTTTTTAAAACCTTTTTTGAGGATTTTTAATGTCTTCATTTTTTCATTCTACATCATTGAACTTTATTGGACAATGAGAGGCAATGTTCCCAACTCTCCCACAATGAAAACATGCCAGAGGTATATTACCTTCAAATTTCTATGTTCTATAATTGAGTTTCTTGGAAATCATAAAAACAACGTATTTTTCCTCATCGTATTCATCAACACAATATCCTGAAAATTAGGTTTTTCTTATGGATTTTAATGCCATTTCCTTGCTTACATGAGTCTTTGCATCTTATGGTTTGACTCTCATCTCATATTCCACCATTCTTCTTAATAGATCATCAGGAGAATGTATATAATGATCCCTTTTTAAGAGATGAATCCTTTGAAATATAACGGTGTGAATGTATTCTCAATATTTTCATTACAATATAAATTTCATTGATCTATTCGACACGCCCTTGAATTTCACCTACAACTTTATTAATTCTAATGATGAAATAATCTACATTTTCAATAGGGTCCATATTCAGATCATCAAACCTATTGTGTAAAAAATTTAGTTTCACCTCATTCACATAGCAATCCTATTCATAAATACTCTCTAGTTCATCACACATTGTATTCTAAGATGTGATTGTCATTACCTTTTGATAAATACGATCCAAAAGAGCAATAGTGAGTGAATTATATGCTTTCGAATCAACATCATGAAATTTTATATTTGTATATATTATTGACAATCAAGTAGTACTAGTGACTATTATTCTCTATGAATTAGAAAATAATGCATTCATTCCATCATATCTTAGGTGAGATCTCATCATCCTTTTGCATATCTACAGATTTCTTCCATCGAATAGGGGAATTCGATTATAATTGACTAGATTCCCCATGACATTAGAAGAAAGATTCAACCACATCAACCTTTACCATCTGATACAACTGGAAGGACCCTAGAACACCCTGAGAAGGGTGGGAGGAATCAGGGTGTCCAAATTTTCTTTTAAACTGACGAATCGTGTTCCCATGTTGATAGAAACTTGGTAAACCTATCCAAAGAGGAAGTGCCTAAAACAAAATATCACTTGCAATGCAATGACATAGAAATTTTACTTGGTTATCCACTAAGGGCTATGTCCAAGGAGGATACACTGATGGTCTGTTGATTGTAACCAATAACACTTTATCTTCACAAGTTGTGGATTTTAAGAGTTTAGAATAGTCACTATGTGCCAGACACACTTCCATTACAATGTTTTAAAGTATGTACACTCCATCCCTTGGATCACTTCTACTGACTCCCCCATGTTAACTATGTTGGATGAAAACTTAATTAGTTTATTGACTTGAAGGATGCTTCAATGGACTACCATTAAATCATTCATCCTCTACTATAAACAGATGGTATTTTAAAGTTGAGTTTTTTTCCATAGATATAATTTATATTCCCGCACACTAATATAATTAGTTTTGAAAACTATTTTGGTGAAATTTGTTTCTAGGATTCCATAGGTGTTCCGCGTACCACTTTACATCCTCTACCCACTGATTAGCAGGTATGGTTCACGGATCACCTTCTCTACATACCAATTCTGTTTCCACTTACCACCCAGACCTCAGCGAACTGACCTACACTACATACTTCCTTACATCTCGTACAACTCATCTTCTCTATGTAAGTCCATGCGTCACATACTAACTTGCTCCAGTGTGACCTACAAGTGCTTCCTCCACAAACTATAGACTCTTCCACGAATAGTTTTTCTTATGTGGATGGTTCTATTCACGTACCGTCTTCCGATCCAAAAACCATATTAGACATCAATGTATTTCCTCATGAAATTTTAATATCCAAATCCGCTTCTCAACATAGGGTATTACTACACTTAAAATAGGCACATTACTTCACAAATTTTACAAATACTATTTACAAAAATTTTTAATGTAGGATAATATTTACGGTATAATGAACTCCATTGACATATTGTTAGCCTCCACTGTATCCCACATCTATTTTGAGAATCACAGAAACACAACGATCCTTTATCATTCCACATATTTCATGCCTACAATGTGAATTGTCGCAGCAAATTGTTTTCGGTTCTGCGCACTGCTCCGCATAACATTTCCACTTCTATGTATGCGACCACGAACCATTCATAGAACATCATACATGGTCAATGTTCCTAGGTCTGAAGTTCAATTATTTTTATGATTATATATATTGTTTCTCATACCATTCACTCCAATGTTAAAAAACATATTTTTCCAACATCTAACTCCCTATTTTGGGGCCCAAAAATTTCAAAAACATAGTGAAGCTACTCTACCTTCAATATTTTTTATAGCTTGAACTATATAATTTCTTTCCTTGTAATCTCCCAGATCATCCTTGGGAATTTGAAAACAATACCAAACCATACTCTATTATTATCAATGAAAAACATTGGTCTTAACAACCCCGTGGGTGTGTTTTCCTTTGATGACCACATATAGCCATTTGGCTTATGATTCCCATGACACATACCTTTTTTTCCTTCATAGTTTGTTAAAAATGGTTTTGATTATCAGATGAAATTAAAATTATTTAAATTATAATTTTTTCGATTATGGTTTTGGAATTATTGAATTTCCCCTTTTCCCCATGTTATGCCTATGCTTGTTTCTGCATTCCTGGATGGAGTTTCACTAATTGTGAACTTTCCCACATTAGTTAGTTTATACTAAGTCCTTGTAATAGTTTAGATTTCCTAATAGGCTTGTAATGAAATTTTCCCATGTGAGTTACTATTAATTAGACAATATAATAGTGTATTTTATATGTGTTGCATGTTATATGAATTTCCCATGTGAGTTTATTAATGTTAAATCTTGGTAATTGTTTTAATTACATGGTTTTATTATGATTATTTTCTAAGTGAGTAATCAAAAGGACAAGACATATGAGTTTGTTCATGCTATTATGTTTAATCCATGAGCGAGCCAGGAGTGTAGTGGTCGGGATCATGGATGCATTACTCTTTTTCCGAGTGAAACATGGATTGTTGATAGACAACAGGGATGGAATCTATTGGATTTATTGTAATGTCTCAAGTGATAAATGGGATTTATTTATAGGACCTCTAGTAATGGGCTTAGTTGACATGGACATATACCACACATGAAGAGATACATGGATTTCAGAGAGGTTTTCTCAGATGGGCTTGTAGGATATTGGTTGGTTTTCACCTAGAGTGATACCGGGTTTCCAGAGAAGTTCGTTGAGATGAGATTATAGGTTTCATATTAAATTTAATCTGGAGTGATACATTAATTCAGACATATGAATTTAATGGATGGTCTTGGGTTATAAATATAATATATAAATTAAATGACTTATGATGTGTCTACCAAGCCAATGTACAAACGTGGATTCTGTCTTCAATTACTTGTTTAGATAGCCTTTGGTGGTATATATTGTTCTTACTTTTACACTAGGTTTTATGGGTATAGACTGAATCCGAAGACTTATAAAATTATATGTAGTTGAATTAGTTAATGAACAATAAATGAATGTAAATTAATACCTGTACCTGTAGGACTGTTTTCTTTTGAGAGATTCATAAATTAATTCTTTCATTATTGTACAATACCTATTATATATATTCACTTAAGGAGTGGAAAAAATCATGGATGTGTTTTTATTTGTATTTAATCTCAGAGCATATTTGGGTAATGTTTTTATGCCCAAACTAATTATATTGTTTAATGTGTTGATATGGGAATGAACACTTTTACATGTACATTATTTTCTATTAGCAGTAGGAGAGCATGAGACTAAAACAAGGATTAAGAATATTCTGAGTCTCTTTTGTTTTTTTAAATTTGGTGCATTTAAAAATTATTACATTACTGAATCATTTATTAGATATTTTCCTAAAACATGTGACATGAAACATCATCCTTTGAATGATATGTCATCTGGTTATCTATATTATCTTTCTTCCACTACTTACTTATATTGCATGATACTAGTACTTTTGTTTTTATGTTATTATTATTTCAATCATTTTACACTCTGCCAAAGAGGACACAATTTCATCACTATCACCCCTAGGCCCTTGCTGCTAGTCGTATCCTCTAGCATTTTGGGAAATACGCTCGGTGATATGTGGCCAACTTGGTAAGGGGAATTTTAGAGTGGAATATGAATCTAGGATGTCAGAAAGTGGTATTAGAGGATATTATTTTATAGTTTACATTATTGTTTGGTGACAATAAAAATATATATAAATGTATTGGGAATTGGTAATTAGTAATATTTTGGAGTAGCTACCCCATGTAGATGGAAAATCCAAATTGCCTCAAATTGAATTGTGATTTTTGTATTTTGATCTATTATGATTGATTCGATTTCAACGTTGGGGGACACATAAGAATTGTGATGTCATAGTCGATATCATTATAGTTCTATTTTTTTGAAACCTATTGATATGAGGATATTTCATATCAAGCATCATATATGAACTTATTTTGATTTAAATTCCAATAATTCCTGAAATTCCATTTAAGAGAATTGCTGATTTCATGTTGATATGATTGGTACAGTGAGAGATAATAATTCTATTTGATAGGTTTATGGGTATGTATTGTGGTTCTAATTAGTTGGATACCATTAAATGGTCCATAAGGAGTATGATACCTCATGGAGTGGAATTTGGTGCATCATGTGTTTTTTAAAATTTTCATTGTGATATGATGTGTTGAAGGTGGATTCCAAACTTTTATTCTCCAAGAGTATGGGCCCACATGGATAATAATTTGATATAACATTGGATTAATTAGCTAAAAAGGGGTTATGAGGATATTTTAGAGGTTTATTATCAATAAACTAATAAAACACGACATGTAATTCTAAGAACACACATGATTTGGTCTTCTATTTAGAAATATATCATTTCTTAAAAACACACTGTGTACTATGTGTCCTAGATATGTGGAAAGTGACCATGTATCTGACATTGTAATGGAGAACAAGAAATTTTTTTAGGCTAGTGAATTCTATATAGTATTGGTACATACCATGTAGTGTTACTCAAGTTGAACCCATGTGGTTTTGGACAGGTAAAAGTACACGGCCGAGAGGGGAGACTCAAGTAAACACCATGTATCTTGGGAGGTTACACACACAGGCTGAAAAAAGAACATGTCTGGGTTAGATCGTGAGGGTACATGTCTTGTATGGTTTCTATACATAGTGTTCTCCAATTTTTGTAACCATTAAATTTTTTCTTATCCATTTTATTTCTTGCACTATTGAACTCTTGACATTGAAAAGGAACATTAACTTAGGTGTCACCTTGACCTTTTGGTATTTTGCCTCTATAATGACCACAAAGAGTATTCTAGGAGAGTGAATATGATCATACCTGGAGGAGGTAGGCCATGGATTACATGTGGATCCTCCAGTCATTCTAGTTGTGGACCCAACTATTCCACCTGACGTATGTGTTGACTCAAAGTTCTGTGAAGGTTTTATGTGGTTCATGCAAACCATCCATGGATCACCATAGTCTACCACGTCATTGGATGAATTGTCATGAGTGTTCCAACAGAATCATATGCCTACATTGTAAGGTTATGGTAGGCCATAAAATGAGGAGACATGAATAGGGTCCATTATTATGATATTAATCATCTAGATATTCTTCAAAAGGGGATAGTAAATCTCGCGTCGTATATGTTGTGTGATTCCCCCAAGACAAGGGTGGATGTTATCACTCAGGAAGAGCGTCATTAGAATATGGAATGGGGAGATTTTAAAATAGTATTCTAGAATTATTACTATCCTAGGATGCTATGGAATAAAAGTGCTTGGGAGTTCATGTTTTTGGAGCCGAGGGGGTTTATCAGTAATGGACTATATGGAACGTTTTACTGATCTGTAGTGTTTTTCACCTATTTAGATTAGTGATGGTGAATCAAAGGCTATAAAATATTAGGATGTGATTAATTTTTTCATCCAATCACATGTTAATGTTTTCATTTTTCCTTATATATCTCCTATTGTAAATTAGTTATTGGTAACCAAGAATAATCTGATGCAATTTGGAGGTGTAAACTACGGTGGTTCAATAATGAGATCTGGTACTATATCGATTGGTAGTAAGAAGTGTCGTCTAGTGATTTCTTGTAGTTATTTTTGTAGTTAAAATGTATCTCCTAGTATCTAATTGAGGTTCTTCCAGTCTGGTAGGTTGGGCTTATGAGTCCACATAGTCCGCATGAACCAATCGAGTGTCGATCTTCTAGAAAGATAGGTCATCTTTAGTGCTTCTACAAGACGTTTCCACTGATACCTAGTGACAGAGGGTCTAGACTGACTCCATGATCAAAAGTTGGGTCAACATATTCTCATATGTCAGGGAACTAGAATGCATCATGAAATTCTGATTGAGGTGGTTGTCATGGACATGGTTTCCAAACCCGAGTATCTCAACAATATTAGGGTGGATTTTCTCAAGGTATCCATGTAGTGTCATATAGATGTGGTACATGTCAGACATATGCAGTGTAACAGAACAAGCAAGAAAATGATCCCAGACCCTCTAGTATTAGAGTTTCTATTCTAGTCACCCCCGTTTGAGGTTCTACACATTTTGATACAAGGGATACACATAGTTTCATATATGTGCCCATCTGGGAGAGACTTGGGCTCAGTGTTTTTACTTTAGATGGTTTATGATGAAAAATATTCTTATAGGGATTAGAACGATAAGTGTGTATCCGTGCAGGGATTTCCCTCTTGACATTGGTGGGTTTCACTTCTTACGGGTCCTCTATTATATATAAAAGAATGGATTTTATGTCATTTATATAATAAACTAGTTGTTATCTTATCAAGATTTTTTCATTTTTCATTGCTACAGGGTGAGTTTTACATCACAAGAGGGAAGATCGTTTCTATACAAGGGTGAATGGGATGAATAGGTGAGCTGAGATTTACAAGACCATCATGGGTTGGGTGGGATGATAGACCATATTGTGAGTGTATATAAGGATGACCAGGGAACATGTTAGGTGGATTTCCATCCAGAATTTGATCATTTCAATGACTTCTTCCCGGATGAATTTTTAATATTACCTATGGTGATAGAGGTTGAGTTCTATATCGTTCTAGTGCCAGGAGTTGCACTAGTATCCATTCCTTATTATAGGATGACAGTGAGAGAGTTACAAGAGATGAAGTGGAAACTGATGGATTTAGTGGAGAAGGGTTTCATCCAACCCAGTACTTCTCCTTGGGGATCGATTATCCTTTTTCTGAAAAGGTTGATGATACCCTCAGGCTATTCTAGAATTATCAAAAATTGAATGAATAAACGGTTAAGAACTTGTATCCTCTTCCGAGAATAGATGATATATTCGACCATCTCCATGGATCTTGTGTTTTCTCAAAAATTGATCTGAGATCACATTATCATCAGTTGTCTGTTAGATCATCAGACAAAACTCACCGAACCTTTTGGATAAATTATGGTCTGAATGGGTATTTGTTCATGTCATTCAGTCTCATGAATGTGCATGCAGCCTTTGTGGAACTGATGAACCGAGTGTTCCATACATATATTGAATCATTCATTATGGTTTTCATGGATGATATCATGTTTTAATATCATAGTATATATGGCCAATAAAAACATCTTGAAATAGTATTGAGTAAACTGAGAGAGAATCAGTTGTATGATCAAGTCACAAAGTGTCACTTCTGGATGGATCCGTTTTACTTCCTGGGTAACATCATCATAAAGACAAAAGTATCAGTGGACCTAGAGGAAGTAAGAGTTATAGTTTAATTGGATCATCCCATGAGAATCTTTGAGGTGTGGAGTTTCATAGGTTTTTCTGGTTACTATATTCATTTCATATAGGTCTTATAACACTTAGTTCCATTGTTTGACGAACATGACTAAAAACGGTGTGAGATATGTTTGTACAGATTCAAGCGAGACGACCTTTCCAGAATAGAAAGGGAGATTGAATTTGGTGATAAAACATGATTTTCAGATCTAAGAAGGAGATACACAATGTACTGTGATTCATCAGGTGTCGACCTAGGATCAATTCTTATACAGGGGATCAAGTCAATATGCAACGATCTCGGCAGATAAAGCATCCTGAGAGGAATTACATGATGCATGATTTCCAGTTAGTTTTAGTGGTTCATGCTTTAAAATGTTTGAGATATTACATTCTAGGATTGAATTTAGTTGTGTACACATACCACTAATGTATAAATTATATATTTACATATTGTGATTTGAATCTGAGGTAGTTAAGGTTGGCGGAATACCTTCAGTCCTTTGTCTGCAATCATACTTACATGCCTGTTAATGGAAATTCAGTGGATGATGCTTTGAATTGGAGGAATCAAATATAGGTAGTGAAAAAAGATAGTAGTGAGTTGTATCTTATGGTGTTTTTCTCTGAGATGTACTTTGAGGAGCACAAAAGTAGGGGACCAACATTTATTTTATCCTTAGCTATTACCTCCGCCATACTGGGTAGAGTGAGGATGAACTAGTTATATGATTCTGAATTCCTAATTCTATAGAATAGTGTGGATCATGAGGACCCTCCTCCTAGGTGGACCATAGGTTAGGATGAAGTTATGTGGTAACATTGTCGCATATGGGTTCTAGCTAACATGCATGAGGAGGTGATGTGGGAATTTTATGCCTTTTTTTGGGCAGTGCATCCAGGTGTCACAAACTTGCATCTGGATTTACATCATTAGTATTGGTGGCCACGTATGAAATGGGATGTTATTGGTTTTTTCATGAGATGTTCCACAAGTTATTAGGGTAAAGAAGAATACCAACCACCATTTGTACAATTATATTAGCTACCCATTCTTATGTGTAAATGATATGATGTTGTGATGGTATGTGTAATGGTGTTACAAAGGCTGCCTCAAGGTAATGATGTTATATGGGTTTTTGTTGATAGGCTCTTGAAGGTTTCACATTTCTTTTTTATCATGGTATCATTCAGGGTTGATTTTACTGGAAGGTTGAACATATAGGATATTGTATGACTACATAAGGTTCTTTATTCTATTGATTCAGATAGGGATTCCATGTTAACTTCACATTTCAAGAAAGGGATACATAGGATGTAGGGTACATAGGAACTTCTAAGAAATAAATACCACTCTCAAACATATGGACAGTTAGAGTGCACAATTCTAGTGACGTAGGACATGCTACATGCATTCTTCCATGAATTTGGGTCTATTGGGAGAGGCACATTCCTATGGCTGAGTTTTCCTACAACAATAGCTTTCTAGATACTATTAATATGGTGCCTTATGAGGATTTTCAGGGTAGAGAACGTCGATCACCCCTCTATTATCTAGTGGCAGATGATGCAACTATTTTGGGACCTCACCTTATCATGAAGACCATAGAACATGTGCATTTGATTTAGAAGCAAATGGCTACTATGTAGTCTTGTAGAAATCTTATTTCGATCGTCGTAGATAAACTCTGTAGTTTATGTTCAGGGATCGTGTTTTCCTATATGTTTCACAGTGGATGGGACACAAGAGTATTTGGAGATAGGGTAAGCTTTCAATGAGGTATGTCAGTCCATTTGAGATTCATGTAGAGGGTCGGGCCAGTTGCATATTGGTTACAGTTACCTCAAAGGTACAAGGCTATACACAACATCTTCTACGTTTCTAATTATCAATGTTACTTTTCAGACCCATATCAATATTTTCATCCCAAGGATGTTGAGTTATATGTATATTCTTCCTTATAGGAGAATCCTATATGAATTGTGAATTGTAGAATAAAGGTTATCTAGTGAAGGAAAGATTCATTAGTATGGGTGATATGACCACATGGCCGAGTACAAGATAAGACCTAATAGTGGCTGGATAATTTACGATTACAGTGGCTAGAGTGGTTTTTATATATTTCTTCACCACCCATGGAAGGTAAATTTGAGGATGTATTGCATTATGGGGGAGGTTTTTAAGAACATGGTCCTTCCTTTGAGGCATGGATATTTCCTTTTTGGTTTTTATTTATGAAAAATCATAAAAAAACAAATTGAGTTCTTATTGTGTAACTATATCATAATGTGACTAGGGGTTACACATCATGTAATCCTAGTGCACACAATGAAATGATGTCATTAGGACCTTTTAATAACATATAATGCATATTAGTAGAAGAATGTAAAAACTACCCTATACACAACGTGTATTATAAAGTACATCTCGTGTACATTTTTTATGGATAAAATGGGTAGTAGTAGTTATTTTTTAGAAGGATAGAGGGATCTCTTTGGATTTAAGAACAAAAGTGTTGGATGGTCATTTTTCTCACAATTCAGCATCTAAACCCCCCTTCGAATGTCATCAGATGCATTGGAACCAACTAAGTAATCTCATGATTCCACTTGATAATTTCTTCTCTAGAACAAGTTAATGATCATTAAAATTTTATGATAATTTTGTTGATATACTATGTTATTGATCAAAATAGAGACCGACGTAGGATGAAGAGAGTCAAACAACCATGTGGTTGGTTGTGTTGTGCCTTTCTCGAATTGTGAAGCTGTTTATATATGCCGAAGTTCCTTATTCCCATTTTTGGGGTTTCGATTATTGTAGAATTGACCATTTTTATTTTCTATTGTAGTTTAGGTATTTGAATATGTGTTTTAATGAATGAATTATGTTTTTTACCTTTATTATGGGACACCTTATGGGTGTGTTTCACTTCGATGACATATATGGAAATTTGGCATAGAATGCCTATGAGAAATACCTTATTTTCCTTCTTGACTTGTTAAAAAAGAGATCTGATTATTATATTGAAATTAAAATATGTTAAATTAGAATTATTTTGATTAAGGGTTAGCGATTTGTTATTTTCCCCTTTTCCCCATGTTGTTTCTATGCTTTTTTTAAGCAAGGATGGAATTATTTAATTTAATTGTGAACAACCCCATGTTATATAGGTTATGATAAGTCATTATAATGGGTTATATTACAAAATAGTCTTGTTATAAATTTTTTCATGTGATTTACTATTTGTTAATCCATATAATAGTGTAATTTACAAGGGTTTCTTATTATATGAATTTCCCATGTGTTTTTATTATTATTAAATCCCTGTAAAAGTTTTAATTTCATGTTTTTCCTGTTGTGTATTTTTTACAGGTGAGAAATTGAAAGGAAAATCCTCATGATCTTATTCAGGATGTTATGTTGAAGCTATGAGTGAGCCATGGGGTTAGCAGTTAGGATCATAGAATATATACTTATGTTTTTGAGTGAGACATATATTGTTGAGGGATGCCTTGGATAGAATCTTTTTGCATTGTTGTCATATATTGAGTGATTCCACAGGATTCCTCAACAGACCTCTAGTAATGATGTTTGATGACATAGACTTATACCATACAAAGAGTGAGAGAAGTATTCCAAATAGGTTCTCTAGGATGGGCTTATATAATATTGGTAGGTTTTCAGCTAGATTGATACTAGGTTCCATAGTGGTTTTTATATACGGGCTTGTAGGTTGCCGATAAAATTTCCCCTTAAGTGATTATTGATTTTCAACATAAGATTTTCATTGATGAGTTTAGGTTATAAATTAAATATTTTAATGAAATGACTTACGATGCATCTGCAATGCCAAATAACAGGCTTGTATTTGGTCTTCACTTACTTGTTTAGATAACAATATGAGGAATATGTTGTGATTACTTTTACATTGGGGTTGTCAGGCACAGTCAAAATCCATATACTTTTAAAATTTAATTTAATTGAATTAAATAATGAACATGAAATGAATGTAATTTAATACCAATGCTTGTAGGATTGTGTACTTTTGAGTACTTCCTATCTTACTTCAATCATTTTTTTATACTTCGCGTTATATATATTCAATGAGAGTCTAGCATAGATCTTGGGTAATTTCCTAATAGGAATTAGTCACACAACCTATTTGGGTCATGATTTTAGGACCAAAAGGATTTTATTATTGCACATGTCGATATGGGTATGAACCCTTCTACAGGTATATGATTTGCTATCATGAATAGGAGAGATTGGGACCAAGCCGAGGCTTGTAATGTTTCTATGTCTCTTTTGTTTCCTTTTGTTATTTTTTGGTTATTATATCATGAATTAATATCATGTATCCCATTTTTTATTTTTTCCTAGAATATGTGAAATGTATCATCATCCTTTGAATGCATTGAATTCTTGTTATTTATATTATATGTCTTCTGCTGTTTAATATTGTTTCACGATACTATTTATACAAATTTTATATTGTTATTATTTTCACTGTGTTACACACTACCAATGAAGACATAATTTCCCCTAATCACTCATCTGACCTCATTACTAGTTGGTAGCCTCTAGAATTTGTGAAAATTTACTTGAGGCCATGTGGGAAACCTGGTACAAGAAAATTTTGAGGGGCATCTAGATCTGGATATTACCAAAACTATATACTTAAATCAATGTGTCCCACACCACTTTGAAAGTTTTAAATCATAATAATAAATTAAAATAATCTAATAAAATAATTGATAAATTCATGAAAGAAATACCATTTTTCTATATAAATAGAATTTATTTTTGAAAATTCATATTTGTTTGTCATAATATCATATTGTAAACATGTATATCCTGAAAATAAAATTGAATTGAAATAAAATTATATTTGATGTATAAATTATTTCAATATAATATAGAAACATGTAAAGTATATTTTAATAATCTTTAGAGAATATCCTCTTTAATGTTGATTGAGGGAAAATATTAATGTGACATTATTTATGTCAAAGGAATAATTATAGTCATAAAACAAAAAATTATATAGGCAAGTATATCATGATGAAAAGGTGATTTTAGAAAAATAATTTAATATTGAAAATATTATGATGTATACTTAAAAATGGGAATGAAATTTGAATGTTCCCTTAAATATGGATTTCATATAAGGAGGAATTGAAAATAGATTCTTATAAAACATGTATTATCCGATCAAGTAAATATGACCTGATCTAGATACATGATTTTGGAACATATACAAAGAACATATATGAATTATATAAAAACAAAATAATAATTACATTTCATTAATGATAGAGGATGTTTAACCCGAATGAAAAATTGGGGTTTGGGAAGAGTCCATTCATCTTTGCAAAACTCAAACCACATGCGGCATAAAATTTAAGATCATAAAACAAGAAATTTTATACAATGAAAATTAATATATTTGTTATATTATACTTCATTTTAAATTATTAATACATTACACACAACAAATATTGTTGTATAAGGCATATGTCAGGGAAATAAATGTTAGATAAGAAAATTATTATCTTATGTATGAATGTGTTCTCCACTTTTACATAATATCCTAGATAATCATATTATATCTATAAATTAATTAATTCATAAAATTTTATAAATTTCATTTATTTATTATAATTATTTTTTTCTTTTATATAATTTTTTATGATTTATAAGATACAATTTTTTCGTTCAGGAGTGTCGGTTGACTTGGTTTTCATGATTAGTTTACATGAATACTTATATGGAAAATACCATAAAATGTGAATATTTGTCCTGAAACACAATTATATGTTATTAATGAACTTAAAAAATATTAAATGGTTATATATTTCATTATGTTATATTGTATGGGGATGAATTATTATGTAAAACATTAGTGATAATAGTTTATATTATTTATCATTTTTCATATAATCAAAAACTAATTTTGATTTATTAGTTAATATTACATACATATAATGGTTTTATAATGTTAAATAAACTGTAATATAGATATTATAATCTGGTTTAATAATAAAAATATTTGTATGACCCTAATATATGTTTGAATTGAAACAATATGTTGTCTATGAAGGTAGTAAATCAGAACATCAAAAACATTGTTTTCATTTTTAACAATCAATGTTAAGAGGATAAGAGACATGATGGTGTATTTTCCATTGAAATAATAAAATTAAAGCATGTATAATATACATGAGTTATTGTTCTTATTTTATAGAGTAATAAACATTAGAATAAGATAAGAAAATAAATTAAAAATAAATTTAAAAAAGGGAATGAGGTTTTTACCTCTTGAATTTATCTCTATGAGAACATCCTTAACAGACATTAGTCATGTTGTTTTGTTGATTCCAAAACCTTCTAGATGTGGTTAATAATATGGGGAAGAATATTTTTTAGGAATTGGACCATATTAATGTCTTAATAAGTGCGAGGAGAAGAGGTGGTGAGGGGTTGTATTTATAGTGGAGGGGTGGGGTATTTTTTGGATTGTTTTATTCAATAGTTTTTTATTTCCGCTCATGAAAAAATATAGGGATAATTAAATGAATAAATATAGTAAATAATAAATCTAATTTTGAACCAATTGGTTCTTAAATCATAAATAAATTTTCCATGATCGAATAACTAGTATACTTCGGTAAAATGCTCAATGCAAATAAAATTTTTATTTCACTACTCTTTAAAAATTTAAATTTAGTTGATCGAAATACCAATAATAAACTCTAATAATTTTCAACATGTATAATTGAAAATTTAACTCTATTTTATGAAAATATATTTCTAAATATGATAAATTTAATTTTAAATTAATAATATCATTCACTTGGAAAATACAAATTTTAAAATTATAGCAGATTTTGTAACACATTGAAAAATTAATAACAATCACATAAAATTTCCTTATAAACATAATAGAATAAAATATTAATTTATGAATCTATTTAATGAAATAAAATTTCGATATATATATTTTTTTATTTATATAATTTTGAATAATCATTTTTTTTACAAAAAATACCAATTCCTGACATAGTATTTAAAAAACATTAAATGCCTTTGTCAAGATATAAATATATAATATTTTTTTTATAAGAAGCTGAAAATTTATTAATAATATCCTAGGTGTTTATACTCCACAAATAATAAATATAATATTAATTTAAACTAAATGGTATTTTATAAAAAAAATCTGGATTTTGCAAAACTAACAAGAAAATAAATATTTTTAGAAAAAACCATAATTTATCACTAAGTTAGTTTTGGCATATGAATTTTAAAAATAATGATTATTTTGTTTAGTAGAATTTATAATGTGTAAATATTTATTTTTAAACCAATATTGAAATTAAAATGTGTTAATAATATATTTAAAAAAATATAGCCTTTTAATGCGTAAAATTTGATTCATTGTATTCTTATTCCTATAAATTCATTTGGATGAATGTTAAAACATTTCATTAAATACATAATATAAAAATTTTATAAATAATATTATTTCTTTCCAATTTAATGACTAGGTTATTATGGTCAATTTAAAATAATGATATTTAATTGTATATCATTTTTCATTTAAGAATGATTTAGTTTGAAAACAATGTTTTCAAAATAAATTAATTATAAAAGATACATCTCATAAAATCTTGGGGTCTTATATGGTGTCTGAGGATCCATTAATCCCTAAATTTTGTGTTCTATCCAATATATATATAAAATAATAATAGGTAAAAATCAAAATCATATATTTAAAATTGGAATATCCCATATGCAGATATTCAAAAGTGGACCAGACATAACCTAGTCTCTTTCAAAGGGTAGTCCAAACCTATAATAATAATTTTTTGGGTACCAACTGAACAAAGTATTATTATGGATCATCAATAACATGGTTTATTTTAATATCAATTTGTATCTTTCCTACATATAAATTATAATATTCACATTAATGTGTTCCTTGAATTAGACATAAAACCATTGGAATAATAAATAAATAACCATTTAATAAATAATCAAACAATACACTAATCATCGCAATAACATTTTTGAAAATTATTATAACCATAGGTGGTATCCATTTAGATATCAAGACAAATTTTATTTTTAATATTAAAAAAACTAAAAAAATTCATCATAATCATCTTTACAAAATATCAAATAGAATGAATGATAATATATAATTATTTTTTAAACCATTAACTTCTTGTTCATAAATAATGTTCATTTATATAATATAAAAGATTCCATGAAATAAAAAATCACTACTAAATTTATCTTTTTATAATATGTAAATGTTAATATTTATGGAAATAATGATTGGTAAATTCCCATTTTTTACAAAAAATATGAACATGTAACCATATTCATGATGACTCCTAATGATTTTTATTGTAAAAAAAACCTAATTTAAATAGATATTATATGGAAATGTGATTTCTAACATCTTCTATAATGCGTTGAATTCATTTCCATTGAAAATATTATATATGTAATTGAAAAATGATGATAAAACTATAATTTATAATGGTAACTTACTTTACTAAATTCTAAAAACTAATATATTTAAAAGTAAAAATAATGAAATTGATGGGTCAATAAATAGAAAAAATATATAATACCCAATATATAAAGGTAATATAACTGTCCATATTTATACCACTAGCAATACAAAATTATACAATCTTATTTAGAAAAGTTTATACAAATATTTAAAATATCTATGAGCAATGTTAATATAAATAGAAAAGTTATTAATCATAAATTGTGAAATAATAATAATAATAATAATAATATAAAAAATATAGAAAAAATATATGGAAAATAATAATATAAAATAAATTAAGGTTGGAGGGAAGATGAAATTATAACCCAAAAAAATAAATTCTTAATGATCCACACTAGGGGAAATAATACATTTAAATTTATTCGTTATTACCTTCAAAATTCTATGATTAATTTTTAATATATATTATGCATAATAATTTATTATTTTTAGTCACTATCTTTATTATTTCAGTTTTAGGGTATGTTTTTGAATTATCATGATAGGTTTGGATTTTATGAGGAGTTATCTATAATAGATTTTATCATATTTTATGACCTCGTTAATATTTTTGATGAACCAGTCATGTTATTTTTTTATTCTTAAAAAAGTAAGAATTTATCTTGTTTTTTATGTCTGATCTTATAATTGTTTAAAATGGGGTGAATATTGAGTGGTTGTCTTTGATATTATTTTTTATAATTATTATTTATCTCAAATTGTGATTTAATTTTTATTATTAGTCACTCGTTATTATTTTACTTATTTTTTATTATTTTATTAAATATATTATCATTTTATCACATTATTTATTAAGTAATATTTTAATATACTGATACATTACTCATGGGGTATTTACTCATATATATATATAAATTAGGAAAATGTATTATAATTATATATCCATGGAGTTATAAAATTTCATATGTATATTACATTACATTATGGGTTGTCCAAACAATTTTGGAATTTATTATCCCTTTAATATCATGTTATTACCTCTTTGTATTTGAGGATTGATAATTCTATAAACGAATTTACTGTTATAAATTTTGACGATATCATGGTGTTACCATTAAATATGAAATTTTATAAAATGAAAATACTCTTATTCATTACAAAAGACAGTGGATATAATTTTTAAAAATAATGACTACTAATATTTTTAACATGGTTTATTATTATGCATCATAGGGAGTAGTCTTGAATTCTCAGACATATTTATTTCTTTTGGAAAAGTATGGATTATGTTATATCATGATTGTTGAGAAGATTTACCCATATATATTATTATACACTATTTATAGTCTTTATTATCCAATTTAGGGAATTTTACAAATTTATGGTGAACAATTATATATAAAACATAGGATAATGTTTTAAGAAATTATTATATATTATCATATGTTTCATAGGTTACTAATTATTACTGCTTATGATTGATACTATGAGGGGGTTTTTATTTTAAAAGAATTGGTGGGATATTATGTGGATTGTTTTTTGAGATTATAAAAATACTAAAAGTGAGTACATTAATGAATTATACAGTATTTATTGATAGATTTAGTTATTATATATATATTATAATATTTTTCCTTAATTATACTTCATTAGAAAAATTAAATTGAATAATGTTGTTGCTATTTTTAATAGAGGCTCATGGAGATCAAAGTGCAGAATTTTACTATTTCTTAAGTTCACAATTAATAGTTACAAAATTTAGGTAGTTAAAAAATTGAATGTTTTGATGACATAGGTAATCATTAACCTATGTAACTGAATATGAATATTCACACAAAAATTTATTAAATTTCTCAAAATATATTATTACATCATTTGGGAAGGTTTGAGGATAACTTTTCAATATTATCAGGGGATCATCAACTTATAGTGGATATATTTTTTAATTTTATATTCATTGTATTTTCAACATTATAACTATAAATCCTAAGGACATAAAATGAATAGAATTATGTTTGATAATTTATATGACACAAAACACTGATTTTGTCTTATTTTACTAGTAATACAGAATTTATCTTTTAGTACACGCAACACTACGTTTAAACAAAATAAATTATTATTATTATTACTATATTATACATTAGCTATCAAATAATCTTTGGAATATAATTTATGGATAATATTACCTTAATTGCTAAAATACGGATAATATATGCAGATGTAGTGATTTACTTTTTGACTAATTAATTAGAAATGAAAATGAATCCCTTTGAAATTAAATGAAATCTTTTTCTTGAAAATTATTTTGATGCGCACAGGAGTGTTTTATAACAATAAATTAAAAATAATAATTTCGGATGATATAAATTAAATTTATATATAACCTAAAAAATATAATTTTTATCATTATCACTATTTATTATCTATACTATTGATATAAAAGTAATCCATTTTTATTATTAAAATTCTAATTTTTAAAAACCAATTTTGTTTCCCTTTTAAGGAACAAATTTTTAATACTTTTTTTCAATTTTATAAAACATATTTCATGAAATAAATATATGGTTTAAAATTATAATATTAAAATTACCTTTGGGTAAATATTTGTTATTTTTGTGAAATTATTCAATTTCTGATGAATAATGAAAAATGCTAAATTTTAATTGAGAATATAGTTTTGATTTCATTTATTTATAAATATAAATTATAAATTAAATTGGTGTTTCAATATCATTAGTTCATATATATATATATATATATATATATATCTATTAATTAAATTTATATCATTGAATACAATTTCAAATTGAAATTTTATATAATAACCATTTCTATATTTTGAACATTTTTACTTTAAAGTATGGCTTTATCATTTTGTTTATGGGATTAATTTATATTTAAATTGTAACACTTATATTAACAGAATTTTTTAATTAATATTCCATATTTTTAATTATAATAATTAATAAAAACTAGTTATTCCAACTTAATTTTTTCCACTATGATTAATGGAAACGGGTAAAATTAATCACAATGATTAATGAAATAATGAGTATACCAAGGGATTAAACATCAATATTAATGTATAATGTGACTAATAAACATGTCAAAAACCAATTTTGTTTTCTATATTATGATTTTATGACTTCATTTATAAATAATTGAATGTTATTGGGTCTTAGTGAATTGAAAACAACGTCGTTGGAATTCAATCTTTAAAAAAAATAATAGTTGGGCCACTCACCTCACTTATAAAATGACACTCCATATCCACCTCCCCTCATACCTCCCAAATTATATGGTTTGGAAAAAATGCTGACCAAATAAATTCCCCATTTTCCTCCCCTCGTTTAATAATCTTTTTTTATAATAAATTAATCCTATCTGGGCTTTTGTTAAAAATCATAGGAGGGTCCAAAAATAAGAGTTAACATTTATCAATTATTATATATTTTTTTGTTATTCCACCCACATGTACTCATCTCTTACCCATATTATAGAATATCCTGAATATTTAAAATCTAATAGGATGTTATTTTTTAATTTAATAATAAAATGTTTATACCTCATTTATCTAATGGGTTATGAAATCATCATTTGTGGGTACAAAGGATTGCCACCTTGCGAAACTATGTCCTTTATTTTTCCATTGAAACTTATCACCATTGGAAATAATGATTTATATAAATTTAAAAAATAAATTTTAAAAAGAATTTTAAAAACAGAGTAATTATATCATATATAACTTTTTACATACCATATGTGTAGCATCCCTGGTAAATAAATAATGTAATATTTTCATATTTATTAATATTTGTGAATTAAATATTAATTTTACTTTAAAGGGGACACTATTTTCTATGTCTTACTTGATACGCAACAATGGGTATCTATGAAATCTAATGTTGCACACTAATAATATAAAATTATTTTTTTACATTGTTGTAAACTCCAGACCATTATATTGGTGGGAATTAATAGAACGAACTAAAATATTTTTATACAAGTTTTTTAAATGTTTTTACATTTATCCAATTACCATTAGAGGCTTAAAAAAGAAAAGAATTTGATTTTAAGCATAAATACTCTAATATTCACTAAACGGTCAATTTACCGCCATTTCATGGTGAATCCCCATTAAATCAAGTTTTGGTCACTTTTATACGTTCTATTTGACCAAATAATATTCTTTTTTATAATTGGGACACCAAAATTCACTTTGGATAATTTTTTGGTATTTTTCGGATAAAATTCATTTTTTAATGAATAGTGAAAAATACTGTATTTTAATTCAAACATGTCATTTAATCTAACTTATTTGTATGTTTATATTCTCTTTTTAAAAAGTTTTAAAGGGTAATTATATTATATTTTTACAATTTAATGAAATTCTGGACATTGGATTAAATTTCACTTTGAAATTTGGCATAAACCAGTGTCAATGTTTTGATAGATATTGTTTCATAAAAACACGATATTTATTTTGACAATGAGAATTAATTTTAAATTAATTAACAAAACCTCTATGTTTTTAATTTTAAAAAATAGATATCATTTTTGAATTTGGAATATCAAATATAGATTAGGCATAATTTTTGGTATTGTTCTAAAAAACATCAATTATTGATGAATACTGAAATCACTAAGTAGTAATTAAAAATCTTAGTTTTTCATTTAAATCTAATTTTACCACTTTAATGAATATAATTTTAAAAATATAAAATATATCACAATTATTATTTTGTAAAATTTTGTTCAATATTATTAAAATAATTTTTTTGGTGAATAGTAACTATTGACTTATATTTAACGCAGTTAATGGTAAATAAGATAATTTAAGTTAAAAAATTTTAATAATAACAAAATTACCTTAAAACTTGTCATAGACTTATTGGATGAGTCTTAGATGACCACGGGCATCCTTTGGTCGATTTTGTGACCCCATGGGGCCACTTGGTAGTGATAATGACACTTAAAACTAATTAATTTAATGTAAAGACAAAAATAACAAAAAAAAATAACTTTTAGTAAATTAATTATTACATTGGGATATATAAGTTATCTTTTTGACTATAAATATTCATTTTAAATCTTAAAATATATCATACATCATGGGCTTTTCTTTATAATTTTTAAGCATCAAATAAATAATATTATTTATGACACAAAAATAATGAGGTATTTACCTCATTTAGAAATGATTTAAATAGATATGACTATAAATATTAAAATAACATCCCATAAATGTTCAATTATTATTGGATGAATTTATATAGACCATTATTCATCTTATGTTCGACATTAATGAGTTTTGGACCTTTAGAAACTAAAAACGGTTACATAATAAAATAATATTTTAAAACATTCATAACGAACCCGTCCTAACCCTTATAAAAATCCCTCACTTTTAACCCATTCATCACACCTCTATTGCCCCTTGGATCGTTTAAACCATTCCCAAATAATCACTCAAGATCCCTCTATTCCTCCTAGAAGCCTTACCTTAGGCAGAAGGAACTTCAAAAATTCCTTTTGGTTCAAACGAAAAGGAGTTACCTGAATTATATGTAACAATTTCTCTTAAATTCATTTCTTTTATTTTATTTCTCTTACCCCTAAATTTTTTTTAATAATTTTTTATAACAAAAAAATTATCCTCAATATACTATAATTTTTTTATGAGATGTATTCTAACTACACTTACAAACACTTCCATCTAATGGGTAAAAAATATAATGTTTCTGTGGGTGGAAAACTAACACCTCATGCAACAATGATTATTCAATTATCTCCTACCATCTTTCATGGTGGAAATTATGATGGAACTATATTTATATATGATATAAATTAAATTTATTTTTTCTTTATTCTTATTTATTTTTAATTTATATCATACCATTATAGTTTCCCTAATAAGTAAATGCGATAATTTAATGTGTGGAAGTGTGGACTACCGCCCTCTTAAATGGATATGTCTCATTCATAACATTAATGAGACATATAAATGATTAATTTATTGAAATTATATATTATATTCTACTTGAATTATAATATAAATATGTATCATTATATTTTCATTCAATTAAAATCCATAATGGAAATGAAAGTGGTGTTCATACGTACCTACGGCTTACTTTCTCCATAAATGGTGAATTTCTTTCCATATCTCTAAATGTTATGTACTATTATAAATAAATATATATACTGGATATATATTATATCTAGATCATGAATATAATAATTGAGATATTGTACTCTTTACAACATGGAAAACTTGTAATTATAAGGTGTTCATTTTAACTCAAGTACCAAATATCGACAAAATGGCCATTTTTAACATCAATGATTACATAATGTTTATAACATGGTAATGAGTGATATAAAAGGAATAATAAACATATTTTTTTTTTCTTAATCAAGTATAAATTAACTTATGTTTTTTATCCATGAAGAAAAATTAACAAACAAGTCAAGTCTGACACGAGGTAAGGGGTTTATTTTCTAACTTTTAATTATGTGCGATTTCCATTCTTCACAACTAATTAATATCATGTGGTGTATTGTGTATTTCCATTTGAAATATATTATCATGATACTCTTTATATTCTTGTTATTATATGAATCAACTGGTGGTTATTCACTTTAGTTCATATGACTCGATTGATTACAACGTGGTAAGGGATTTTCATATCACTTTTTATTCTCGTGAGATTCATGATATATTTTCCACTATTTCGTTTTGTGTGGTGTATGTGTTGCCCCTGATTGAATTCATTGGGTAATATAATTCAAGTTTTTGGTATTTATATCTTCATTTTATGATCTCTTTTTCATGGGTTGTATGTTTCATAATTTACCAAATCGGTAATGAAACCTGTTAACCCAATTTTCATTCCTTTGGATGATCTTTTAATTATTAATTATGTCATGATATGACTATGTATGGAATAAATATTAATTTATTTATGTTGTAATTAACATTACCCTTTATGTGGATATACTTTTGATACACATAATCAATACATGGACAAAATCTCAAGTCATGATTTGAACTTGATAAAAGTAATTTTAACTCAATTTCAATTCATTGAGTTAAACATCCAAGCCATTGGTTTTTTCTTAAAATGAACATGTGTGAATTTCCTATTAATAATTTATAATGAATATCCAATCATATTGAGTGCATTTATATTTTTCACATATTATTTTTTAATTAATTTATCCTTGATCTAAAGATACAGTTTTTATAAGGGATTTCTCCTCAATTTACATTCCATTGAGACTTTATTGTTGTTATGCACCATGTCACTCTTATATGGTGTATATATTATCCTTTGGAATTTTATATCATGAATCTATTTATTCTCGTGATATTATAATGTTTGGATTCAATGTTATTTCTCATTTATTTGAATTCAAGAGTCTCTCAATTGGTTAAAAACTCTATAACTAAAATATAATTTTAAATCTTTTAAAGATTTATTCTTCTAAATCTTCGTCATTAATGTCCATGTTTTCAAAAAAATTTAAAGTATTTATTTATTTGGACATTAATGTTTTCAAATGATAATTTATTTAAATTTTTCAAATTGGTATGGGGACATTGATTGAAAAATATCCTTATTAAATGTTTTAAATGGTTTTGAAATTTGTTTGATAAAGGGTTGTTTATTTCAATATTTTGAATTGATATATTGAAATATGGAAATATTATCTTCCTTTATGATTGTTTTACATGTTATGAATATGTGATGGATATTGGGAATTTTTTACATATATGGTTGGTTCCGTGATAAATCTTGCGCAAGTGAGATGGAGATAGCGCTTCAATGCATTGGGTTACGTGATGAAGGTAAAAATTAATGTTTCTCCTAATAGATTTAGGGAATATACTATGATGGGTATTCCAAATGTGACTCTCTATGGAGTTTTGATAGCTACAATGTAAGTATTTTATGAATTCCATAACTTACCTTTCTCATTTATTATTTCTACAGGTTATTCAAAAAATTTAGGATTTCATGAGGTATGTTATGATTGAAAACTATGGTTTCATTGATTTGTATTTATTGATTTATATTTTTTTCCTTCCTTATTTTATAACCCTTACATTTATTTTTATGCTCAACCCATGTTTTTGAAATGTTTTCCACATGACATAAAGATGAATTGGGTCAAGGACGAGATTAAGGAAAAGTCAAGCTGTCTAAAACATGGGACTAGAAATGTCTCTTTTTAAGAGTTTTTATATTATGAAAAATGGATACTGGGTATTAGTGTCTATATGTAATACTCAATTTTTATGTATTAGTTATGTCTAAATTTTTGAAAACTCTCAACCTAAAAATATCCTGAATATGAATTCTAGACATAATTCAAGATTATGTAATGTTTATGACTGGGTCATTATAGTTGGTATCAGAGGTCGGTTTATATAACTTAAGAGGCTTGGGTTTTATTTAATCATAAGTGACATAACCATAATGGTTTGCATATTGGAAAGACTCATAGATTTTTTATAAAAAATTTAATGATTTTATGATTACATGAATAATTCTATCTTACTATTTACCCTCCTCATAAGAAATTATATGATGATTTTACTGATATATTCACATTGAACTTTTTGTTTTTAGTAAATGTATAGATCTAGAAGGAACCAAAGTAATAGTGGATGTGAAGACTACTTTGATGGGTTTATGAATGAGAAACTAAATAAAATGTGAGCTGTAATGAGAACTCTTATGGTTATACTCAACCAAATATCTTGAGTCATGATTTACCACCTGAACCATGATGATTTTAATAAGGAATAGTAAATGAGATAAACCACTCCCTATAGATGTTATGGTAATAATACTAAAGGTAAATATGTTAAAAAACCTATGTGTCAAGGATGTGGAAAGAAACACCTTGGAAAATTATTCAAAGTGATGGGAAAATTATATAGATGTGGGAATTAAGGTTATAAAGCAAGAACCTTCCATGGAAAAAGTAAGCATCCAGTTGACTCTTGGAAATAAAAATAAGTTATTTATTATGGAACAATTAAATGATTTAAAAGTGGTGTACGTGGTCTTTATACAAATAGATGTTTTACGAAGAAGATTCCAGAATGGGATCACCAGGATTGTAAAAAATTTTGCTTATAAATACCTAATTCCTTTCTGATTGATGATGGAGAAACTAAAATTGAACAATGAATTGTATGGATTATTTCTTAACACATATTTTGATATTATTGAGTCTTAGGATATGATTCAAGATTTTTTTGTAGGAAAGAAGTATTTTAGAATATGTTGGTAAAGAATGGTTAAAGGATTGTGAAGAAAATTGAATGTGTAAGAAGTCAACATGTAAGGGATTCAATAGTTATGGTATATTTTAAGATGATGAAATGCTTAAAAGTATTAAGGATCTTTTGATGATGGAATTACATTGGAATTCTTTTTATAGAATGTGTAACCCTGAAGTTTGATATATGAAAGTGTAATTCAAGGAATAATTATCTTTTATTATGATGAGTAATTATGGAATTTTCTTTTGAAAAAATCCATGTTTTTAATATAGACATATGGTGATTTGGGTTCTTTATGGAAATGATTAATCAATCATAGAGAATATTTGATTAGGTTAATTACTCTTCCGAATGAGAGATTAAGAGTAGTCGATGTTTTTAGAGATAAATGTTAAGATTTAATGTGGAACACTATGTGATAAAATCCTTCTGAGGTTTGTGTTTCAGACTTATTATGAATTATTTTGAATAATTTTAAAGACAATTGTATATTGAATGGTTTTTTATTGAACTTTGGGTAATTTTGTTAGAATTTTGGAGATAAAGTGTAGTAGTTATTTTTATAAAGGATTATCCTTTTGGGGATTATCTGATCACGTACTATCCAATTTTTGGTTTTTAATGTATAAAGGTAGGGGAAATATATGGATCATATTTTGTGGATCATGTTATTATTTAGATGTTGATTATAGAGCTTTCAATGTGAACATGTCATAGTGAATACATAGCGTTTGGAGGAAAGATGTGTTTGTGGTAGAATTTTATTAAATGATGACACTCTACATGACAAGTAAGTATATTTCATTATGATCATAGTCTAGTTATTAAAAAATTATTCAGTTCTATGAAAAGGATATTGAAGAAAAAATGTTATAAGCTCTCTTTTGACATCAGATTTTTACCAAACAACAAATTTATTGTATTGCGGTGGTTAAATTTCTGTGATGAAGTTCTCTATCACTATATATTAATCTATACGAGTTAGTTTCTCTTACATATCCATGTTTTCATAGAATACTTGTATCTGTTTTCTTGGGTGACATTGGTACTTATCATCAATTATTTTAATGTCATAGTTTTATTGACTCTCTTTCTGAAGTGGGACATTAAATGATGTTTCTAATCCATATTTTAAAAATGCGAGATTGAAATTCCTCAATGGGGGGAAGGATGTAACATCGTAGGTAAATAAAGAATATAATATTTTCATATTTATTAATATTTTTTAATTAAATATTAATTTTACTTCAACGGGGATGCTATGTTCAATGGCATACCTAATACTTAACAATGAGTTCCTTTGAAATCTTACGCTGCACATTAAAAATATATTATTATTATTTTAAATGGTAGTTAACACCTAGAAATTATTTTAGCAGTAATGAATAGAACTAAATATAATATTATTATAATTTTTTTAAATGTTTTTACATTTTTTCAATTAATGTTAGAGTCCTAGAGGAAAAAAATAATTCGATTTTAAGCATAAAGACCCTAATATTCACTAAAAGGCCGATTTATCACCTTTTTATGGAGAACCATCATTAAATATTCTTTTTGCTACTTTTATAAGTAATATTTGGCCAAATAAAATTCCTATTTAGAATCTGGACCCCAAAATTTACTTTGGGTAATTTTCTGGTATTTTTATGGTAAAATTCATTTTTAATGAATAGTGAAAAATATTGTATTTTAATTCAAAACAATTTTTTAATATAACATATTTAAATGTTTAGATTATATTATTAAAAAGTTTTAAAGTGTAATTACATTATATTTTTACCATTTAATCAAATCTTGGTCACTGGTAGAAATTTCACTTTTAAATTGGGCATAAACAAGTGTCAATCTTTTGATTGACATTATTTCGTAAAAATGTGCTATTTGTTTTGACAATGAGAATTAATTTTAAATTAATTAATGAATCTTATATGTTTTTAATTGGGTAAAATGGAAATAATTTTTTAATTTTAATATAACATTTTCACACATTCTAAAAGAACCCCTCCTCCCCCTTATAAAAATCTATCACTTCTAACTCATTCCTTGCACCTATAAATACCAATGAATCATCCACAACCTGCCCAAATAATCTTTCAAGATCACTCTCTTCCTCCTATAATCCTTACCTTAAGCATAAGGCACTTCAAGAAGTCCTTTTGGTTCAAAACAAAGGGAGTTACCTGAATTAAAGGTAACAGTTTCTCTTAATTTCTTTTCATTTTTTTTACATCTCAAACCCCTAAACTCATTTCTTTCATTTTTTATAACAAAACCAGTATCCTAAGTATACTAGTATGTTTTTATGATAATTATTTGGACTAATATTACACACACTTACATCTAATGGGTAAAGAACATACTATTTCTGTGGGTGGAAAACTAACACCTCACGAAGCAATGATTGTTCAGTTGTCTCTTACTATCCCATTGTATACATTAAGATGTAAATGTATTTATATATGATATATATTATATTATATTATATTTATTCATCAGTATTTTAAATTTATATCAAACCTTTTTAGTTTCCATTATTAGTAAACATGATAATTTCATTTGAGGAGTGTGGACTACCACCCCCTCAAAGTGATATTACTCATTCATACCATAAATAGGACATACAAAGGATGGAGTTATTGAAATTATATATGATATTATACTGGAATTATAATATAACTATGTATCATTATGTTTTAATTCAATTAAAAGATGATATAGAAATTAAAGTAGTGTTCATGCGTTCGTACGACTTACCATCTCCAAGAATGTTTCATTTCATTTCCAATCATAAATTGTTATATACTATTATAAATCAATATATATAATTGATATATATGATATCTAAATTATTAATATCATTTTAGATATAATGGAATCTTTACCACATGGAAAACATGAAAAAATAAGGTGTTTATTTTTACTCAAGTACCAAATATCGACAAAATTCTAATTATTAAAATAAATGATTACCATATCGACACTTATTTATTGCATGTGGTGTATTGTGTAATTCCATTTGATTGATATTATCATTATCCTTTTTATATTCATATTATTATATCAATAATCGGGTGGTTGTTAACATTTGGTCAAATGAATTGATTGCTTACAACATGGTAAGGGAATTTCATCTCACTTTTTATTCTCGTGAGATTCATACTATATTTACCACCATTTCCCTTTATGTGGGGTATTTAGTGCTCATGATTTCATTATTTGATTAATATATTTAAATTTATTGGTATTTAAATCATTATATTATTATCCTTCTTTCATGGATTGTATGTTTTGTAAGTTACCAAATCGGTAATGGATAAATTTATCCTAATTTCCATTCCTTGCGTCAATTTTCTAGTTCTTAATTATGTCATGCTATGATTATGTGTGGAATCACTCTTTATTTATTTATATTGTAATTTCAACTCCCCTTTGTGTGAATATTCTTTTTATACACATAATAACTACATTTATAAATACTCAAGTAATCGATATGGACTTGATAAGAGTAATTTTAACTCAATTTCCATTCATTGAGTTAAACATCCAAGTCATTGGTTTTGTCTTAAAGAGAACATGTGTGAATTAATTATGAGTGATTTACAGCAAATATCCATTCATATTGAGTGTATTTATATTTGTCACAAATTATTATGTAATTTATTTTTCCTTAATCCAAGGATATTGTTTTTATAAGGTATCTCATGTCAATTTAAATTCCATTGAGACATCATGGTTGTTATGCATCCATTCACTCTTATATTTTGTATATAAAATAAATTGTTATATTATAAGATAAATCAATTTATTCTATAGATATTATAAAGTTCTCATTCAATTTTATTACATAGTTATTTGTTTTCAAGACTATCTCAATTTGATAAAAACTCTTTAACTAAAATATTGTATTAAATGTTTTAATGATTTATTCTTCAAAATAATTATCATTAATGCCCATGTTTTCCAAATGGTTTTAAGTATTTATTTATATAGAAATTAATGTTTTCAAATGATAATTATTTTAAAAGTTTCAATGTGGTATGGGACACATTGATACAAAAATCTGTTTATTAAATGATTTAAATGGTTTTAAAAATGTTTTTATAATGTGTTGTTTATTTCAATATTTTGATTTGATATATTACAATTTGGTAATGTTATCTAACTTTATGATTTTTATACATGTTTTCAATATGTATTGGATATTGGAAAATGTTTACATATATGTGTGGTTCTGTGATAATCCTAGGGTGGGTGAGGCTGAGATAGGTGTGCAATGCATTGGGTAATATGACAGAGGTAAACGTTAAGGTTTCTCCTAAGAGATTTAAGGAATATATATTGATGGGTATTCCCAATATGACTCCCTATGTATCTGTGATAACTAACATGTAATTATTTTATGAATTCCATATGTAAACATTATGATTTATTATTGCTACATGTAATTAATAAATCTCTTGATTTCATGAGGTATGTTATGATTGAAAAGTATGGTTTTATTGATTTGTAATTATTGATTGGCTAAGGTTGTCCTTCTTTATTTTATAACCCTTAATGAGATTTTTATACTCATCCCATGTTTTGGAAATGTTTTCCATCGGACATAAATATGAATAGGATCAAGGATGAGATCATATATAATTCATGTTGTCTAAAACATGGTACTATACATTTCTTTTTTTATAGTTTTTATTTTACGAAAAATGGATACAGGATAGTAGTGTCTTCATATAATATTCAAGTTGTTATGTACTAGTTATGGAATAATTTTCTAAAACTCTAAGCCTGAAATTATCCTCAATGTTAATTATTGAAAAAATCCAAGATTATGTAAGTTGTAAGGTTGGGTCCTTATTATATGCTTTGTTACGTGATAATGTTTATCATGTGTGATGCGAACGACCACCCTGTGAAATGATGTGATTATGATTAACTATTTTGGTACATGGATGATATTAAGGGTATTTATAATAAATATATGTGATATACATGAAATAATTATAATACTAATGACAAATTTAGCAATATTTAAATAATAAATATCCATTTATTTCATTTATTTTCACTCACTGAAAAAATGATAATGTTGTTCATGGATGTGTGGACTACCACCTCTTTGAAGCCATGATATTCAGTTTTGAATCAGAAAATCAAAATAATTACAAACATAATTATATATAAGTAAATTATATGATATTTAATATATAATTACTATAAAATAATGAATAAATATTACTTATCTTCTTTACTTAAAGATCAATAAAAAATTGATATGTTACTCATGCGTACGTACACCGAACCATCTCTATTATCATAAATTTAGTTGATTTTTCATAACAATATGTCATGATTTGTTTTAAAATTATAATGGATTGGTAAATTTGATAACTATTTTGTTATTACTATTTTTTTATATTTTGAATAAATGACCACTTTAACCAAAATCAACATAATACTGTCAAACTTGACACATAAGTTGAATATGTTAAAAACTTCTAATGTTAACATAATTGATTTTGTAATTGTATATAAATTAGTAATAAGTGAAATAAAATTAATAATAAATTTTAAAAGTTTTATCAATAAAGGAAATAATTAATATAATATTATTATACTAGATGATAATGACATATATGAAAACTAACACTCAAGGTAAGGGTATTTTCATCTCACTATTATTTCAATGAGATGTGTGACATATTCAATATTTTTTGTAAGGTCAATATACTTTCCATTAATTTATTCTATGAATAATATATTTTAAATTTATATAAATTTACCTATTGATTTTTGGATCTCTATTTCATTGGATTTAATATTTCAAAACTACCAAAGAGATAAGGGATTTTTATCTCAATTTTCCATGTTTGAGAGGTATATTGTGTTATATACATATATTCTTATATGGGGTTTATATAACTCCCATTTGAAATATTATATCATGAATATAATTATTTTCATGATATAATATGGTTCGCATAATTTTAGTCAATCATGTGAAAAAAATTCAAAGATACCATTGTGGTAATATTATTATGTTATAATCTTGTCGTTTATTGGGATTGTTTTTTATTATGAAACCAAATAATTGATATTTTTATAAATCCATCAATAAATTGATGAATTTAAATATAATATAGTTATTAATGATATTTAAAAGTAATATTCCAATTGTAAATCATTTTTATTAAAAATATTATAGTTTATTTAAATAAAATCCATCATCGTTTCTATTTTTGGTGGAAAATTTTGTTTTTCTAAAAAACTTGTTTTATATTTTTTTCCAAATTGTTATTTGAAATTTTAAGAAAATTAATATTTTATACAAATTTGGTATCTTAAAATATTTAAATTAATATTTTTTTCATTTATTGGTTATTTACTTATTTAAACTTTTTTACAATGAAAAATGAATGTTATTTTTAAATTGTGATGCCTGTATGGAATTTACTGTCTTCATGAAAAACATTTCATTGATGATTCCATAAAAATTTTACATGTATTTTTTAAATGAAAATTTTATTCCTAATTTTATAGTAATTAAAATTTATTAAATGTGGATTTCATATAAAGGTATTTTCAATGTGTTTAATTTTTTTAAAAAATGATTTTCAAAATGTAGGAATATTTTATTAAAAAAATATTTTTAAAAATTATTTAGTGGAATTTAAATTAATCAACACCAAAAAACCATGTTTTTACATAATATCCAATAGGGATAATTTTTTATGATCCCATCATCATTCTTTATTTGGATGGATTTTAATTTCATTAAAGATATTGTTAAGAAACCGATTCCTTTTCCATGTGAAAATAATGATTCGATGAGATTGAAATGAATCCTATTTTCTTTCCCTGGGTTAATCATGTTATAAAAGTATTAATTAATTTTTATATGATTTCTTATTTTCAAGGATCTATGTACATTATTGATGTTTCTTTTATTATACATCTTATAGAGTAGCTATACCTAGATAGCATCGGGTGATTCTATTACAACTTATATGATGTGGTGGACAAGATAGCATCGGGTGAGCTCGTTATAACTTATATGATGGGGTGGCCTCGATAGTTGAATGTAAGCATATTATAGCTTATAATACCAGATAAACCATATATTTCTATAATTAATTTCATAATTATTTATTTCTCCATAAAATTTTATTTGACGTTGGCCACATATTTATTCCCATTATAAAGGTTATATTTGGGTTTTGTAAGGGTTTTATGAAGATGGTGTCCAAAGATGCCAACATGTTTTTTCTATTATTTATTTGGGTTTATGATGAATCATTTGATTAGGATTGATATCACATGGAACATTATTATTGATTAATAGGAATAATATGTTATTTAAATCCTTATTCCCTGTTTTAATTTTCGAATATCCAGGTATTTATGGGTATGAATATACTTATATTATACTAATTCAATTTTATTATATCATCTTAACCATATTCTATTCTTATTCTCATGTATAAATTTTATTTGCAAATTTTAATGTTATCTCTTACTGATAATTTTAGATAACACATATTATATTTACACTTATATAGTTTATAAATAATGATTTTGAATTGATTATCTCTATAAGGGATTTAATAATTATTTTGTTGATGGTCAACTGTGAAATAATAAAAGCTGGTTATAATGGGAGAGGATTTTTATCTTTATAAACTACTTTTTTATAAATCAATGTTGATTTGATTTGGTCCTAATTGTAAAAACATTTAATATTAAAAGATCCAAGGGTATGTAAGTAATAAGATATTTCTTTTTGAAGTTTTAAGTTATAATTGGAGAAAATTTCTTTACCTTTTTTAGTATCAAATCTGAAAATGAAATGGATAGAAATTTAGCATCAAATTTGAGAGTACATGTTCTCGAATATTATATTTGGTATCAAATAATTGTTTAAATATTATTTCATATGTGGTTATACTAAGTGTTATGGATAAATTCATGGGTATATAATATTAGGGATGATCATATGATCAATTTCCAACTGTGATTAATGACATTTTAGGGGACTTTATATTATGTTTATGTTTTTCTAATGAAATATGTTATCATGAAGTATATATTTATTGTTTTTTGAAATTATAATTTAGGTATTGAGAATATTGATTGTTATATATGATCATGGATTTTAATAAAACAAATTTTATCGTATAGATAACCACATCACGGAAAAGTGATTTGGTGACTACGTGATTAATTTTATTTCAATATTAAGTCATCAAAATATTTTTTCCTTGAAATATGAATTATATAATTAAAATTTTCAGTTTAAAACACTCATTAATTTTGAGTATATTTAATAAATTTTACATATTTAGTTTGGTAAGAATTTAGATTCAACATTTGGTATTAGTGATTAAATTAAAAAGAGTAATTTCTAAATGTTTATTCGTTTTTTCAAATTTTCTTACTATGTGATAACAATTTTTTTCATTAATTTTTAAATATTTGAGAGATATATTTTTATAATTATTGTTATTATGTGTTCCTTTAAAAATCTGTTTAAATGCTTTTGTAATTATAATGTCATCATGGATACACATCATTGGAGAAAATGACGATATTTTGGAGGAAATTGATTAAAGGATGAAACAATACAAATCGAGTACGAATATTTACATATATCATTAGTCTATAAATTAAGAGAATTAATAATATATTTGAAAATTTTCACTATACAAAAATTATATCCAAGTACATACAATTCATTTGAGCATTTGGTTTTATTTATAATTATAGATTTATGTTTTTGAGGCCCTTATCTCTCCATTGATAATTAAATTGCTTATGATCAATAAAATAAATCATTATATGTAATTAGATACACTTATATTGACATAACACCTATGTTTTAAACATGAAATAATATTTACATTTTATTATAAATGACTTTTTATGTAATATTCTATCTTATCATAGGATGTTTTCTTAATCATTTTTATGAAGTGGGTACCAATAATAGTATTTTAAAAAATATAACCTATAATTACCAAGATAATTATAAAATTTTGATGTTTAAATTATTTAAAAGCAAGGATGATTTAACAACATGATACTAAAAAGGATAAAATTACGTTTGATAGCATAAATGGAAAGAAACGCTAATTTTTTATTATGTTACACACAATATTAATTAATTTTTTTATTACATGAAACATTATGTTTAAGAAAAAAATTATTATTTTTATCATTTAAACATAGATTTATCAAATTTCTATTTGAATAGAATGTATGAAAAGTATTAATTGAATTATGAAAATATGGATTACACATTTAATATAATTAATTACTTGTTGATTAATTAATTATAAATGAAAATAAAAACCTTTTAAAAATAAAGGAAAATATTTTTCTTAAAATATATATTATTTTGAAAACATAGGTTTCATACAAATAAATTATAGAAATCACACTTTTTAGATAATATTAATGAAATTTGAGTTTATTATATTCAATATAATGATTAAAACTCATATTATGTGTTTTCTATACAATTTATTAACATAAATAAAATTTTATGCTAAAACTGTATTAAAAAATAGTTTGTTGACCTTTTTATAGTGCACACATTTTCTATATAATTTATGAAAAAGTTTTAGAAATTACATTAAAAATTGAAATTAATTTTTTAAATCATATTACGAAATTTATATTAGAGTTAATTTATGTATTTTTATAAAATATTTCAATTTTTGATGAATAGTGAAAAATAATAAATTTTAATTGAAAATGTTCTTTTAATTTAATTTTTTAAATAAATAAATATTAATTGTAATCAATATTATATTGAAATTGGATATAAAAACCTTATATATAACTTTTTCTCTTTAAATATTTACTTTAATCCATACGTGGGACTAATTTTATGTTAAATTTTACCACATGTGTAAATTTAATTTGGGAAAATGGATTTCATATTTGCGCTAATCCTAATTTATAATTTAAAATAAACAAAATTTTTTTACCTTATTTATTATTGAAAAATGTTAAAATTAAACCCAGTGTTTAGTTTAAAAAAGAATCTAACATGGGACTAAACATTAAAAATAATGTGAAATTGATAAGTGAACAAGTAAAAAAACCATTTAATAGACATATTTAGGACTTATATATTCTATTTTCTATAATTTAAAATTATTGGGGCCTGGAGATGTCAATAAAAACATTGAGAGATTTCACACTTCCTAGATAATTACAAAATTTCCACTCAACGTACATATAAAAGGATACCTCTATTCTCCACTACTCACACACTAATACCAATTTGGTTTAGAAAATACCAAACAAAATCATTTCAAAACATCCTTACCCACATTATATAATCATTATTTTGGTTGTAAATTCATCATATTAAAGGCTTGGGTGATAATATAATGAGGATACATGAAAAATAGGTAACATTCATCAACAAGAATTTTTTTAATTTAAATATTCAGCACATTAAAATATTCTTATATTTTTATAATATAAATAATTCAGAATATTTAATATTATTATGTAAATTTAATTATGCAACTTTTCCCCTTCCATGATATGGGTTATAATATCATCATTCGAGTTTATGCCAATCTACCACATAACTAAATGAAGTCATCCATTTTTCCATTACAACGTATCATGATTGGGTTTAATGATTGATAAAAAATAAAATATACTATATTTATAAAGTAATTATACCCCTATATTCATTATAAGTTATATATAACATTTAAAATTTTACATTTTTTGTGATTCAATAGTGTCGTTCATGTGTACGATGGACTACCTCCTCGTGAAGAGATGTGATTCATTTTTCACTAATGTATTATATGGATGGTGTTAAGGGAAAAATTAATAAATAGATTTTATATAAATGACCAAATTATTATTATAAATATATATTAATCATTTATAAAATATAATGCATCATTTTTTTTGATACCTTTTCCCTCACTGTAAAAAATCATAACTTCATCCACGGACATGTGGATTACCACCTCATTGAATCAATGTGGTTTTGTTTTGAACAACACATTAGATGAATGATATATATAAGTATATATAATTAAATAATATTGAATTTATGAAATAAATATCATTCTAGGAAGATAAAATATTAATTACCTTATTTCTATAATGATCATTGAAATATGGAAATGTTACACATGAATACATACAACCTACCCTCTCCATGATCGTAATGTTAGATCATTTTTCATAACCATCTTTAATGATTGGATTTAAAAGTAAAATTTATCTAAAATATGATAATAAATTAATTATTATTATTTTAATGTGCTTTCCATTGTGAAATTTTTTTACCGTAGATTAAAAATATATAATTATTAACATCGGTTTCTATTAGGATGATAATGTCATTTGAAAAGTCAGATTCAATATAAGGATTTTATATTCTCACTTTTATATCTTTGATATGTATGTTATAATGAACCAAATTATTTGTTAAAATAATATCCATAAATTTATTATATTATTATTGTCCATAAATTTCATTGGGATTAATATATACATTTTAGGATTTTCCTTTCATGGGGTTTACAATTTCCATGTTACCAAAGACGTATGTAATTTTACCTCAATTTTTCTTTTTAAGACGTATGTTATGTTATAAACCTGTAATAATTTATGATTTATATATATATAAATCCCCCATTAAATTTTAATATCATGAATCTATATATTTTCATGATATTATATGTTTCATTTTGTTTTATTATTTCATGGGGATTATAGTTCAATGTTACCACAGTGGTAAGAGAATTATATTAGATTCTCAACATATATTAGGATTGTTGGGCAATTTTCTTCCACTGAAGATATATTATGTCCAATTTATTAATAAAATAATTAACATTTCCCCATCTAGTTATTTATTTAATATTTGTTATATCATATTGTTTATCAACACTTTTGTTTATAATATATTGTAAATTTTTTTTGGAATATCTGATTTCATTTCATTCTTCGCTGGAAAAAATATGTTTTTCTCAAAAACCAAGTTTTCTAAAAAAAATTATATAAATCATTTTATCCTTTCTATAATATATTAAAATATTCATTTTTACACATTTAGTATTTTTCAAAAATATTTACAACAATTTTATATTTTTTCGATTCATGGAACATTTCTATCATTTTAATGTGAGAAAGAACATTTCATTTTAAATTGTATAGTATATATAAAATTACCGTCCATCATGAATAATATTTCAGTGATGCGTCGTTAAAAAGTTTACAACGATTATTTTAATTAAATTTTTCCCCTAATATTTCAGAATTTCATAGTTTATAAATTTGGTTTCAATTAAATGTTTTTTAAAATGTTATATGTTTTAAAAGTTTTTTTCAAATTGAAGGAATATTTTCTTCAGATATCTTTTAAATAATATTGTAATTTTATTTCAATTCTTGAAATTAAACATCCATTTTTATAATTATTCTCAAAATTTAATATTTTTTAATGATACCATCCTCATTAGTTCATTTGATGGATTATTATAGTTTCAAATACATTTATATAGAACTTATTCAGTTTCCAAGGGTTAATCATGTTTCAATGTGATTTAAATTAAACCCATTTCATTAACATTATTAAATCAAGTTTAAAATTATTAATGATTTTTGTTATTATTTTTATAATGAAATATCTACATACATTATTTATTTCATATTTATAATGAATTTTATATAATGGGGTGAGCCAAATAGATATGGGTGATCTTATTACATATTATAAAATGGGTTAGAAAAGACAATGTTAGGAGATCCCATTACGTGTTATATAATGAGGAAGCATAGGTTGGTTTGTATATTAATAATATTGACTATATAATGGGTGTGTCTATATAGGGATATAATTCATTGAATAATTATTATATTCTCTATAAAATAATGTTATAATTCTTCTTTATGCTTATTCCAATTGTAAGGGTTCTATAAAGGTAGTGTAACTATTTTATGAAGATTATTTCCTATGATACCAAAACCCTTTTTCATTGCTTTATATGGGACAATAAGGTCTCATTTGATGAATATTGATATCAAATTAATCATGATTATTGATATTTATGATTAGTTCCTTTATTAAAGCATTATTTATATGATTACATGTATAATTATGTTAGTGTTGATGGGTATGAATATTATTATGTTATACTCATTTATATTGATTATTTAATTGTAACCATATTCTACTAATATTATAACTTATGAATTTCATTTTTATTGATAAATTTGTACCATACTGGTCATTTGAGTTCTCATTTCTGACGTTTCCTCTCCCACATATAATAAAAAATTAGGTTTAAAAAATTTATAAGGTATTTCAAAAGGTTGAAGTTGATGAAATAGTGCAATATAAGAAAATATGGGTATAACAAGAGATTATTATCATTATTATGAAAATTTTATTTATGGATACATGTTTATAATATTTGGTCATAATTTTATAAAAAACATAACCTAAATCATATATGGTTATGTAAATTATAAAATAATTATTTTTTATTTTTTTAGGTTTTAATTAGATAATAATTTATCACTTTATTTGGTATTAAAGGCATGATTTTAATGATTATAAATTTATCACATAATATAAGAATCTAGGTTATAGTTTTCTAAAAAAAATCACTTATATATGTTAAATCACCCTTAAATGGAATTTTCAAGTTATAAAATCTAACAAATATGTTGTTTGATTGGTTGTTCCAAATTTTTTTACAATGTAATAGGATTGGGTAATTACATATAATGCATTTATTGTATCTAAACTTATAAAAATGTTATGTTTGAAAAAAAACCTTTAAAATCATTAAATTAGGGATATTCCCATTATTAATATATGGGGAAGTGCAGTTCCCATTATAAAATCCATGGTTTTTTTCTATGAAAATTTTAAACAGATATATCAATTATCGGTATCTATTTTATAGGGTTTAGGTAGTGATCAGTAGATGTGGGATCATTTTGATCAAACTCTTATTAATTATCTAATGTTAAATTTATTAATATTATACATTCACCCTTATCACCTTCCATACAATTGTGTTTTTGATTTATTTTATTAAAAGTTTATTCATATATTTTATACATTATATTCTCAATACCGATAATATTTTAAGTATTAATAATCTCCCTATGTATCGGGTCATAACTATTATAGAACCCAAAAAATTACTCATGAGACGAGTCATATAAGTATTGATATAAACCCTCTTAATATTTTTGAGTGGTTTCTCTGTGAAAATCTCTTGAGTAATGAAGTTTTTATAGTTAGTAATTTTTTATTTCATAGGAATGGTTATGGAAGTAGCATTGGAATCTTGATACAACAAGAATTAAGTGAATTTTATTTCAATAAAAGTTATAGTAATCTATGGTATTTTATTGGGATTTAGATACTAATGTTTTATGGTACTTTGATCTATATAGTATCATAGGGTGATTTTAGATGGAAATTATGATTTTCAACATGTAGTAATTGAAATGATAAATTTTTATAGAGTATCCTATAAAAACATCAATCTGAGATGATTTATCAATATAAAAAAATTCATTAAACAATGTGGTATTATTTCAATAACATAATATCCTTTTTTGTGAGTAATTCCATAGTAAAACCTTGATGATATAATATAGTCTATAGAAACAGAATTAAATAATATTCTAATAGTTTTGTGTGAATTATTTTTTATTAAACACATTATTTTCATGATTTACATTATCTGTAGTGATTTCAAAAGATATATAGTTCTTCATTTGTTTTGTAGGATTACAATGCCAATTTTCCCTATCCACCATTATATTAGTGCATTCACATCTATAATTCCAGAAATATTTATAAATAAAATTTTTAGGTATGGGTGGTAATTGAAGTAGTAATTTCATCCCCTTAATATGATTAATTGAACTCTTCATATGTCTTCTATAACCAAGTGCATTAGGAACAATTGTTTTACAAAATAATGATTCTTGATATCCAAGGAGGAAATATATTTAGAACTTATCCATGAATTTAAAGAGTGTAGGAAGATGAATTTTCAATCCATATAAATCATTATCTATTGAGTTTCCATGAAACACCACTTTTTTATTATTTTCACCAAATACAAAGGTTTAATGAGATTATCCAACTTAATTTTCAACTTTATTAGAGAAAAAATAATTAAATCATTTCTATGTTTATCTATTATAGTTAATTATTTTCTGTCATGTTTTTTTAAACTAATAAATCTATCAATTTTACTTTTGGACCATATGATAATTCTACATGCATGCCTTTCTTTTTATATAATATATCTCAATATTGACCAATAAATTCATCCTCATTTTTTACTAAATTTAATTATGTCCCTATTTTACATTTACTATTTAGAAGAAAACATTATTGCCAATATTTTCTTAAACTACTACCATTTGAAAAAATAGAATCATAATTTTCCATCATGTTCAGAAAGATATTTTCATGATGATATTCTTAACCTTATAAATAATTAATAGATTATGAAGCATTTCATTGATTTAATCAATAATGGCCTAAAAAATACATTTATGTTGTGATAATCCACTAATCTATAATTATTGGATCGAAATAATGGCAAAAAATGTTGGTATATGTTTCATACAAGAAATAACAATGACTAGTACCTTCATCAGTGAATTTAGGATATTTAAATTCGGTTTTAAACCAATAATAACATGTGATTCATGGGTAATCATATACATCATATTTTTCACACAATATTTTATATTTACTGGACTATTTTTTGAACAATCATTACATTTTCTATTTTGGTTATTTTGTTTCTAAATTTCACTCCGTTATAGACATTAAATAAAACAAAAAAAAATTTTATGAGTATTAAAAAATTACACCATGAGTTAATATGGAAAGAAAAATAAAGATAAATTGGTCCTAAAATATTACACATTCATTTAATACAGTTATTATTTTTGCTCAACCTTTGTTATATTAAATTCTATACATTTATTATTCATAACCAAATCCCCAAAATTAAATTAACTCTCTATGATAAAAAAATGTCCATCCAATCTGTTACACACATATATATCTAAATTAATTTTTATATATAATATTTTATAACTAAAAAAATATCACACCAAAAAATCCCAATTTAATAATTTATTTAGAGATTAATCATTGGTAAATATTATTAAAACATAAATCTTATAATGCATTTTTGATATGAAATATACAACATGCCCTTATAGGTATATGAAACATAATATTTTCATCAATTACCAAATGAAATTTATTTCATAAGGAAAAGGTTATCTAGAAATTATTTAATAAGTAAATCATAACAGATATATCTTAGATCATGAAAGGGGATCCTTAAGAAGATCATGAATGAGGTGACTGTTAAAATATATATATATATGAAAACATAATCATAAAATGATTCCCATAATAATGACAACTGTGGAACAAAAAACAAATCATATCATAATTACTATACAATAATATAAAAATATAGATTATTTATAATTTTTTTAAAATCATGTAATATTACATATATCACATACAAGATCATTATATTGTAATATAAAATTCATAATAAATATAATCTACATATAAGATTGTGACCTAATCTAACATAATCATGTCGTGACATTAAATAAAATCCTTATAAGATATAAATATTTATCAATACATTAGAGGTATACATAATTCCTTTATCCATCATTTAATTAAATATATATATATAAATGATTCAAAAATGAACATGAAAGAAATCATTAATAAATCCCATTACATTTATCCCATGAGAATAAAATGTTAATTGTATCAATTATCTCATGAAATAAAAAGTAAATTATCTAAGAAATTAATTTTTATTATTCAATTTATTCATCTCAAAAATTAATCATTAAATATATTAAAAGACTACAACATAAAAGTATGTTTACATTTCCAAAATCCCTTTTTAGGATTATAGTAAATAATTTAATAATTATGAACTAATATTAATATCATTTTTACATTTATATAATAATTTATTGAGATTTTGGTCAAATGTTTCAATATCTGAAGAAGAAAATAAATATAAATTATTGAAAACATTTTTTTAACAAAATAAACTTAAATGAATGAATTATATATATTTTTTAGAAAAATAAAATGGATGAAAGATACTCTGGATGAATCTCAATGATGATATATAAGGATTACCATCCCACCATTTTGAGTATATAAAATTCAATTAATAGAGATACCAATATATTATAAAATTTTATGAAAGGATATATATTATATCCATAGAATTTTATAAATTACATAGTTATAGAATATATGATTTATAATAGAAATTAGGGATAAATAAATTTTCTACACATTTCTATTTGATATCCTTATTCCCAATAGAATTTAAATTATAAAAAAGTTAATAATTATAATGAAAAATTTGGAATATATATATATATATATATATTTCATTTTATAAACAAATTTTATGAATTTAAAATATATATATGATTTATCAGTAGTTTATTTTGATGATTATATATTAGTATTATTTATGTTTCATACTTGTTTTTATATATATTTTTAGATAATCATTCATCAGTATCATCATAAAATTATCTAGACATATCATTGTAATGGAATTATAATTTCATAATTTTTTAAAAATTCATATTTAATTTACTAAAACATTATGGTATACATTTCAAAAATGAAGGTTTTTATATGATTATTTCCTGAAACATTACCATTAATAATTTAATATTTTGGAAGAAAAGTTCATTTTATAGTCACCATTATAGAATAATAAAATTTTCTTATGATTCAAAATAAAATAAAATATTTCCATTATATATGTTCTAATACCCATCAATGAATTATATTATTATGATAAAATATTATCATTTGTTTAGGTTTTTAATATAACCAAATATAATAATATCTTATAATGAAGGAATTAATTAGCATATGATGGTATATGATTTTAATAACATTTATTCAATAGAATAATGAAATTAATGATATTGTATTATATATTTAATAAATAATTATAATGATTAGACCTTAAATAAAAAATAAAAATTATAGATATTAAATATTTTAATAGAATAAAAACCTCTTATCATTAAAAACTCTATCATAACGAATGATTTAGTCCTCATCCACATGACCAAAAAGATCCAAACATGAGGGAGTAAATTATATGAGGAAATATTTTAAAAATTTCAAGAATAAACTGAAAATTTGGTGTGGGTGTGAATTTATATAGTATAGATTCATTTATAGTTGAATTTTAATTGTTTATTTTCAAATGCTTATTCTTGAATTTTTAATGAAGGTCATTATTATTAGGTTTCCATTACCTACTCTTTATAGGACACCACATAATATGGTAATGAGTTTGAGTATGAACTAAAAATCCTAAAATCTATAGGCCATGGGTAGGAGACTTCTACCGAGTGTATGTTAGGAAATATATTTAGAAGTTATATCAATTTTTAAAAGAAATATCTAAATCATTATATATAATATATTTTATTTACCAATATCAATATATAAATTTTTTTAAAAAATTCATATCTTCTTATATAATAAAAATAATTGTCAATTGAATATATAGTATAAAATTTCCTCTATACATGAAGTAATGATTAATGAAATATTATCCTCCAATAGGTCTCCAATATATAGTCACAGAGATTGGTGATATAACCAAGAACTCTAGCCAGATTATCTAAAAATTATTTTATAACATGTAATAATGAGAATTTAAATATATTCAGTTAGTTCCTCCATATATGTATTCTATTTCCTTATTAATAAATAAAAACAATTCATCTAGGTATAGAATATATTACTCTACATAATCATACATAATGAATATTTCACCATCCAACCATTAATCCATATCCTTCATAAACCCCATCATCACACTATCTAACCACATGACATCATATTCACATGAATCCTATAAGACATTGTGAATTATTAATGATATATACTTTAAATATAAAATATGTTTATTATATTTCGTCACATGAAACACTGATCTAACACCAAAAACTATATTTTAAAAAATTATTATTACTATATAGAATGACTGTTAAATTATTGTTATTGAATTGGAGGCTAAAAAATGAAGTAATTGAAATTAAAAATAAAAAGAGAATGATGGTATCTTGTTGTATGTGTATTCTATAAGAGTATTAATTATCTATTCTTATAATGTATGTATTGACACTAGTATTTTTTCTAGACAAGTCCAACATTAATCTTCAACAGGCACAACAAGAGATAGTAACCTATGGGATAGTTTTCAGCACATAAAACTATAACGATATCCAATCCAACTGAATAACCATTAATAAATTCCATGATTTTATACCATAACCTTATATAATATATTGTAGCCTGTATTGGTTTATTATGAGGAAGTAAAGATAATATAAATGGATAAATATTTATGTACAAAATATTCATTAAATTTGATATTATTATAAAATATAAATTAAGAAATCATTTAAAATGTATTACCTAAAAAATAATTGACACCATTTTTAAATAACTATTTAATGTTGTTTTTAGTGCCTTCAACAATCATTAACCAATTTTTATAAATCATTTTTAGTATTTTCTACATTTTTTAAAATTTCTTTATAAAATTGTGTAAATAATATCTTATAAAAAATATTTCTTGAGTTCCTTTTACAACTTCTATATCTATTTTTTATTAAATATCATTTTCATGTTCACATGGGGTTTCAATATAAATATAACTCCAATTGATTTGAAATTTTTATATGAAATTTTTTTTATTATTTTATATGATTAAATAATGTGATTACATCCCACTCATATATATTTTTATCTTTCACTACACAATTCCTATTTTTGACATAATTTAATTTCATAGTTTTAGTATTTAATAATTATATTCTAATGAAACTATTCAGTGTCCTATTTCAACAAATTAAAAGGTGTTTTTAGTGACTTATTGGTACATTTATTTTACCATATTACAAAATAATTTGAAAAATTATTTTATAAATTTTCATCCATTTTCTTCCAAAACTCTAAATTTTTTATTTAAAATGTAGATATAATTTAGGTAATTACCACTAAATTATCATATAATTTTATAGTTCACACATCACCTGGTTCATGTGGGTTTTGTTTTACCTATTATTGAACTAACCATGAAACTATTCCTCTATAGAGTGATTGTTTATAGGGATATTATCCCTAATGAAATTAAATTTATTAACAGATAAATAATGAAATTTTTTGATAATTTTTATTTCAATACGTATTTTTATTAATTATTACCTCCTATTGATTTTATATTATATGTTATTTATTTTATGAAATGATAAAATTATTTTAATTGATTAGTGATGGGTTTGTAATAAAACTATATAGTCACTTGATTTATCATTGGGTATCATGATACAAACTAGATAAGGTATTTGGTTTAATCCATAACCACTTATATATGGTTTCTTACCATAATTCGTTAATTGTATATTTAAGAAACTAGATATTATTCAATTCATCACAATGAAATTAGTTATTGTCTTCCATGTGAATATATATATTGTATTGTTATCCATGAATCTAATATATTCTCATGTTTTTCATTTTATACCAGTGCTCAAACATTTGGTTCTAAAAACACATTCTTAATATACACTCATTGATTCAAAGTGAGATAACAAAATATAAATATTCATATATTTAATAAAATTTACATAATTTTAACATTAAATTTCAAAAATAATCCCATATCCCAATAACTAAGAGGTTTGGTGATATTTTTTATTTGACATATTGATGCACTAATTCAAATAATTTCATTAATATGCATCACTATATGTCAATATAGGTAATCTGTATACATATAATTCTACATACAAATTTGATGATAAATGAAAACCATAAGTAGGGTTAACCATAAATTCTTTAGAAATGGAAAAAAAAATGAGGCAAGATGTTATTGAGAATGTGATAACAGTAGTATATTAGAAAAATATGACTAAAAATAACATGATACAATAAGAGATTCACATTAATCCTAATATATGATCTTCTATTATGAAATTATCAATCATATTCTATTTTATAACATTTTTGAAACATATGATAGAAAACATGATACTAAATTCATAATATTGAAATAATATATTTTCATATCATGAAAATGTGCTATAATAAAAAATATGGAACAAACAAAACAATGTTAAAGACATAACATTTTTATAAACCATAATAATTCACACCATTTATGTTGTTGTAAAATCCTATAATTACAACACATTAAAAGGTGAAACCACTCAATTTTTTTCATGAATCATTCTAATAATTGATATTGATTTTTAACTAATTCATTTGAGGGAGATATATGACCACACTCACACATTATTATGTATCCATATATATGAGTTCCACACAAAATAAATAATTCAGTATATCTTAAATAATCCATATAAATAAAATTATTGTCAAAACATTTCCAAAAGGTATCACATTAAATTACATCAAGATTAATAATTATTAATACAAAAAATTAATGCATCAATTTTTTTGAAAGAGTAAATTATAGGATCATTCAAAAATGTATCACATAAGATAGATCATTTAGAGAAAAATGGATAAAATTAATGAAAAATAAAAAAAAATATTTATATAAAATAGTTCATAACATTTTCATCATGTGATTAAGTCATGAGACAGATTATTGTTGATAAATTTTAAATTATTGAAATGAATATAATTTAATTATTTACATAAAAACAAATTCTTACAATTTAACCTTGAAAGGAATATATTTTTATCCTTGAGATGGACTGGAGTTATTCTTTATAATAATATACATTTATATGAAATTACATCAACATGGAAGATGAATTAAAGTTTTAAAAAAATTATTTTCAGTAGATGGATAAGAGATATAAACATATGAAATTGGAAATTTGAATATATAGGTGACATAAAAAAATATATTTTAATATGAAACCATGTCACTTAATGTCAATATATTGAGTTTAGAAAATAACTTACTACTAGGGAAGTGTACAAATTTGAAGAAAATAACATTGTTATTTTGGAATAGACTTATAAATATCTTGAATAAAGTTCATTTATGTTCTAATAATTAATTATGGTTCTAATTAAAACATTATGAATTATTTTTTGTTAAATATGTTATCAATCATCAAAGAATGGGAAATAAGGAGAAAACCCTTACATTGGATTCCTCAATATTAAGACACACTCTATACTCATTTATTAAAAAGGTAAAATACTTAATTACATATTAGATAATTATTTTAAAATATATTATAATTATTTATCATTAATAAAAATTATTTATTATATTGATTTCTGTTACTTATTTTATATTTTGTTATCTAATGCAAGTGATTTTGATGGTTCCACACATGCTTCACAATATCAATGTAGATCCCTATACAATAATACTTAGTTTTTCATTACATGATTATTTTTGGATCAATAATATAAGATAAATAATGGTTTGTAATTTTATTATTTAATTCCATTTCAGTTCTAGATACAATTCATGATGATGAAATCAGTGACAATCTTGTTTTGGTATAATAAAATGACTAAAAAATGTATATGAATCAAGGGATAATATTAATATAATTTATCATTTATCATTCAATAATATTAATCAGGTATTAAATACCAATTTTCATTAAATACATTTTTAGAACCATATTTCTATTGTGATGACTACGATGTAAATACTTCACTCATGGAGGATGTAGTTTTCACATAACTAAAGAAATGATTTAATTATACATTTTATGGAATGTAGATAAACAAAGGTTATTGAATTATTATACAAACAATTAAATAATTATACTATACTAATGAAATTATATTACTATGGTTTTAATATTTTTATTAGAGATTGTGTATGAATGATAAAGTATAAAAAGTTTAGGGAGTAAATAGTAATCATGTTGAGGAGTTAAATCTTATCTTGATAGAATTTTTACAAATTGAGGTCTTGTGAAAATTTATTATAACAAGAGGATTCCAAAAATTAATGATTTGTATAAGGTAAATAATATAGTTATAGATTTTTTTATGGAATTTCTGTGTTTATGTGTGACATCATGTGGATGGTACTGAGATCGATTTATAACCAATTAAAAGAACATTTTCATTGAACATAAAGTTTTGTAAAGGGAATTTATGGATTGAAATAAGATTTTGGTGAAATAAATAATGGTTATATATATATGTCATTTTTTCGTTCATTTCCAATAAATACCCTCCCAAATATCTATTTTTAATTTCAATATAATAAAATTTTACCCATGTTTTATTAACATTTTAACCCATTAAACAATATAAAATATTTATTATATTAATTATCTACTTCACTAAAAATATTAGATAACCTATAATATGAAATTGTTTTCTTATTAATACAAAAATTGACTCTATTTGTTCTAATTTAATCTCAATATATGAGAAATATATAATATAATTAAAATTTATGATAACTAGAAAATAATCATTGTACAATAATGCCATTTATAAATTTATTCCTCTATTAATATTTCTTATAAATTAATAATTTATTTCATTTTAATATATATATGTAAATATGTATAGAAAAAAAATTCGAGAGATAAAAAACAAAAATATTAATTTATTTAGTGTATAATATTATTTTACCAACAAATATTTCATAAAAAATATATTACCATGCTAAATAATAATTACATTTATGATATAATATTATGTACAAAATTAACGTGATATTAATAAAAAATATATTTATTCTAGTTGAAGATATTATTACTATTTTTTAACACTAAATTTTTAGATTTTCTAAAAATGAATTTTAATTTAATCATGCATAATGCAAAAAAAAATTAAGAAAAATATATCTGTTAAGAAAAATTATAATTTATTATTATTAAATTATTTTTAATGATTATTATAGGATTATTAATTTATTTTATTTTATATATTAGCAATCAATTTAAATTTAAAAAAATTACGCATAAACTATTTAAAAATATACATCACATAAAAAATAGTTCTCTGAAAATATAAATTGTATATATTTTTTTACCAAATACAATAAAAATATCTATATATATCTTAACCATTTAAATCATATCTATTCATTGATATCAATGTCATTATATTAATTTTATAAAAATATCATATTTTTACTTTACTAACAATAAATAATTATAATACAGAATTTTTTTATAACATAATATTTTTAAAAATGATTATATGTTTTTATTTATTATTATGTGAGGATTATATTATTTCAATTTTTCACTAAAAATACCAGACATTTCTATAAATCATATATACAAGTATATCCAAATACCATATTTCCAATGTCTATATTTTAAATGACCATATTTCCATTTATAATAGGAATATTTTGTAAATACCCTGAAATTTTGTGAATTTTTTTTTCATAAATTCATGGGATTTTTACGTGTCTGTGAAATTTTACGGCGCTTGATTCCGAGGCCCGGTGTTCCTTGATTCAATTTCTGATGTTTTTTTCAGGTACGTTCAGTAAACTTAAGAGTGAAATTTTATAACTTTTGAACCGGTCCTCGAAATTGAAATCTGAGGGCACCATTGAACACTTCGGTAATTACTTAGTGAGACCTTCACCGCAGTTACGTTCTAACCAGAATGGATGTTAGATTTTTGGTTTTTAATAAATAAAATAAAAATAAGTGTATAACATATTTTTATTTTATTGTTTTTAAAACCTCCAAGAGGAGGTTAGTGGTGGAGGGCCACCACACCATAACCTCTCGTGAGAGGTTATGGTGGTGGGGACCACACGCACATAACCTCCCGTCGGAGGATATCTTGGTGGGGACCACCCAGGAGTTCTAACTCTTGGAACCCCTAATAAAGTGGAGAAACATTTGGACTTACTCCACCAATTAATTACACCAACCCTCTCAAATAATTAATATAATTTATTCTCACAATTAATTAAACCCCCTTTTGAATTCCATGCCAAAAATTAATAAGATGTCTTAATCTATTGATTTGTTGGGTGGTGGTCTTTTTGGGGATATTTAGAAGAACATAGAGGAGCCATTTCTCTCCAATGAAGAACAATGGATGTCTTCCACCTACTTCGATCTTTGACCAAGCCAAAAGAGAAGGAGCCGACTGTGAAGATTGCCAACGACACTTCTTCCTCTATCTACTACCCCATATGCTTCTCTATGTCAACGAATCGTCGTCTTCCATTCCCCTATATCCACCATCTACGATCGAAAAACAAGGTAGGGTATTTGAGTTGAATTCGTTTTCGTTCTCCGCCTTTCAATATTTTGGAATGTGAGTTGTTGAATGATAATGCCATAACAAGGAGGGTTCATACCGCATGAAAACGACATGACCCTCCCCCTTTCTTATTCCATTTTGTTGTCAATAGTGGAGGCACAACACTACCGCGAAGGAACCGGCGACACAAGGCCACTGGTTCTCCAAGAGAGAACTGCACCGCTATGCCAAGCAGATAAGGATCGGCGGCCACGATGGACCGCATGCGACGCGCGTGGTGCTGTCGTGCCGCGCGCTTGCCTGTAGAGGGCCGCGACCATAGCCGGCCACTACGGAGGGGTGCGGTGCCATCACGTCTTGTCGGTGGGGTGGAGCGGCTAGTTTCTGAGGCCAGCAGGGAGGAAGGGGACCCCGTCGGGTCCCGCGTGTGCTGGACCGGCGCCACCTGGCACCGATTTTGGTTCCACCCGAACGGTTCAACCGTTCACATTCTAGGGGGTGCACAGTTTGCCTTCTGGCCTCAGCTTATGCGGACCCCGCGAGCTGCCCGACCATCGTGCTGCCGGACCATGCTGCCTTCGGTCGGGCTGCCCTCGGCCGGGCCGCCTTCGAGCCAGGCCACCCCTTCGGGTCGGGCCACCGCCTTGGTACAGGCCACTTGCTTGGGTAGGGCCACTCCATCAGACCAGTTCAGACACGGGTCGGGCCGGGTCAGTCCAATTAGGTCGGACCGGACTCAGACCCGCTACGACCTATTTTCACCTTTTTCGCCCATATCATGGGCTATGGGTGTCCGATCGATGAACCATCTATGGCGATAGAAATCATAGAGTGAGGTGGTTCTTATGGAATATCACACTTGTTATTTGGACATAGATGGAGTACGGTCAGGTTGGTTTGAACCTAAAAACCAATCGGGCCCCCGAGATGGAGATGCCAATAAATCACAGACCGGGAGTCCGATTGACATGTCTTCTATTGCATTGAGAATCATAAGATGAGGCAGAACTTTGAGATACATCTACATGGGTTTTCGGGACAATTGGAGTATCGAACAGTAGCTCATTTACCGATCCTCTCCGAGACAAGCGTGCAGAGTTCGGTGACGTAGTAGCTGGCTGAGACCTGACGACTTCTGACCATTCGACATAGAGTTTTTCAACTAGCCTAGTGGGAAGTGCTTCTATGTGACGTGGCAGACCCATAGTGGGGAGCACCTCTATGCAATTTGGCAGACCCATGGTACTCGACAGGAGGAGTACCTCAGCATGCTACGAGGGGGACTGACTCTATGTGACGCGACATACCCACAGTGGGGAGCGCCTCTTCATATTTTCCTCATGATCAAGATGGGTTACGTAGCATTTTATTTATATTTATGGGCGTAAACCTAAGTAAGGTTTATCCATTGATTTCATACTTTGTGGTTATCCTTGTTAGATTTTGTGGGGCCTTGGGGGTCTCAGGGTTCATACTGAGCATCGTTATACTCACCCATGCATGGGTTATGCTTGTACATCGTTGTGCTGGTTGAAGATGACAGACAAAGTTGATCATGGAAAAAAGTAGTAGGACTGGAATGTACCCAGAGGTAGACCACTCGACAAGATGTACATGGAGTGGACAGATGGATGAGGTGTGCTGAGGAGTCCATCTTTACCTACCCTTCAGGTAGGAACCCCGAAGGACGACCTAGTAGAATCTTTACTTCTTTTCTTTAGTTGTACAAGAATTTCTGTTGTTTTTCACATTACTATTGGGCTTCTATTTCCATACCCTTTATTTCAAGACCCAATTTTCTATACAGTTTTAATTTGTGTTTTACTTCCAGTTGTGTACCCTTTTGTGATTGTTTACTGTTATAAATGAAATACCTACCCATTTTAGGGATTTACAACTTTGGTTCTAGTCACCAGCCTCTGGCCTATGGAATCCGGGCTTGGGGTAGTCATGATATATGGCACGGTGGACGGGTAAAGACAAATTGGTATCTGAGGTGTCGGTTCTACCGCAGAACATAAGAATCTGATCTTTCTTTTCTATGAAGAAATATTGATAAGAGTCTAAGTGAGGTTTTCAGTTCAGGGAGTCCAGGGTTGGTGTGGGCGGCCAACGTATCCATATAGTAGGACCCTGAATTCTGATTTCTGACTCAGTGCACGAAAATACTTATTGTGTGTGTGTTTAAAATGTTTTCTTATGTCATCTTAAACTAGTTCAGCTTACCAGGTATAGTATTTTGATTGTTTTGCATCTGTTTCATTCAAGATGTCTCCCCAAGGATGACTAGTTAGTGCCCCGAGATTCGTATGCTCTGACATCCCCCCGAGTGATGAGGCCTCAGTGCAGGGTCCTTTACCAGCGAAGGCACTAGCGGTAACACATCCTGTTGGTCCACCAATTCCACCATCCCCAGCAGCAGATGATGCATGACGATTAAGCGCATTGCATGAGTTCCAGCACCAGAGGGCACACAGGTTCTGAGGATATACAGACCCACATGCGGCTAAGGATTTACTGGAGGCTGTGGTGAGAGTATTCAGGCAAGTAGGGGCACCAGTAAAACTCATGGTGATCCTTGCTGCGAGTCTCCGTCAGGAAGCAGCAGGCAGATGTTAAAGCCTAATTCATTAGGTCCACGATGAGGCAACACTTCATGGACAGAATTTGAGAGCCTGTTTCGGGTGGAGATTGTACCAACCACCCTTCGTGCGGTGCAAATACAAGAGCTACTACATCTACTTCAGTGTAACATGACTCTATCTCAGTACTCTTCGAGGTTCACCGACCTCTCGTGAAACTCCAAGGATATAGTGTGGGACCCATTTTTCAGGGCATGGACCTTCGAGTAGGGTCTCAGGTGAGAGATCATAGCCTCAATGGTCTCCCTCAGCAACCTGACACAGGTAGGGGTTTTAGAGAGATCCCGCATAGTGGGGTGTTTTCTAGTTGAGTAGTCTCCTACACCAAAACCCATTACTAGTCGACATGAATTGGAGTCTTCTGTAGTTGGATATAGACAGATGATGCAGAGGTCCAAGTGGACTAGACCCATGGGTGGATGACCGAAATAATCAGGTTCTGTTGTGTGGGGAACCCGAGGCAGTGAATTACCTTCCTGGTGCAGGTAGTGTTACTCATGTGGTTGGCAAGGTCACATGGACCGTGACTGTCCGACCCACCATTCAGATGTTCAATAGATAGTTGTGGTACCTCCTAGGCAAGGGTTGCAGTTCGATTGAGGCGGTCCGCAGGACGTAGGCGGACGTGGAATAGGAGATGGTGGAGCAACTGACAATGGACAACGTTACGAGGTGCTACCTCCACTACCACCATGAGGTCCACCCAGACCCCAGGGAGCAGGTGGACAAGGGAGAGCTCAGCTTCAGGTTGATGAGGGATACAACCATTACACTCCAGAGATGATTTTATGTACTATATGTGTCTACTCCACCTTAGCTACAGTTCTTATAGATATAGGTTCCAGTAATTATTCCATATCCACTTCCCTCGTTCAGTGCTCAGAGATTCCGACGGATCAATTAGCTCAACCCTTAAGACTACCGACTCATACGGGAGCAGAATCGACGATTACACACTGGTGCCGACAGCATGATATTACTCTAGGAGGTGAGAGATTCGGTTGGGATCTCCGCATAGCAGCATCGAGTCCTTACGATGTCATCTTGGGTATGGACTGCTTATCTACAGTAAATGCTCATATTGACTGTATTAGGCAAGACGTGTGGTGTTTCTGCATAGATGAGACCATTTTGACCTTCACCGATGATAAGGGAACATTTTCATCACATGAAGGACATACTCAGAGGAGGTTTTAGTCTACCACTCATCAGTAGGCATGCCATTCCCTCAGAGCAGTTGATGGGGAGATTCCGAGTTATTCTATAGTGGTGGATCAGTATGCGGATTTTTTCCCTGACGATGGTCTAGGACTACATTATTGTAGAGAGGTGGAATTCTATGTTGACATGTACCCTGGGATGACACCGATATCTACTCTAGAATATCGGATGGCTCAAGATGAGCTTCGTCATCTGTGGATAAAGATGGAAGACTCGCTGGGAAATAGATTCATACGGCCCAATGTTTCTCCCAGGTTAGACTCGATTTTGTTCGCCATGAACGCAAATTGGAGCTTGCGGCTATGTGTTGACAACCATCACCTAAACTAGGTGACTTTGAAGAACATGTACCAACTTCTGAGGATTTTTTACCTCTTCAATCATCTCAAGGGAGCACAGTGGTTCTCGAAGATAGACCTCAGATCTAGCTATCACCATCTCAGTGTTCGAGACGAGGATGTGCAGAAGATGCCCTGCAGGTGTCGGTACGACCACTAGGAGTTATTGGTAATTTCATTCGGTGTAACCAATGCTCCAACAGTATTCATGTGTCTCATGAACATGATCTTCCTACCACAACTTGATCTCTTTATCACAGTCTTCATCGACAACACTCTAATTTAATCGACTACTGAGGAGGTTCATGCCTATCATTTCTTGGTGGTACAGGACACACTCTGAGAGAACCAGCTTTATGTTATGATCTCAAAGTGCTAGTTTTGGATTCAAGAGGTTCACTTCTTAGAACATGTCATCTCAGATGCTGGAGTTGTAGTGGATCCACCGATGATTAGGGTGGTACTTTCATGGGAGCCATCAAAGAGTGTGATGGAGGTATGACTTTTCCTGGGCATGGCTGGATACTACCGTAGATTCATTTAAGACTTCTACGGAGTTGTGGAAACACTATCTACCTTGACAAAGAAGGGTAAACCCTTCATGTGGTTGGAGATATTCCAGTAGAGCATTCAGGATCTGAGGTAGAGTTTGACTAGTCTCCCAATATTGAGGCTTCTAGAGGAGGGCGTAGGGTATATAGTTTACTACGATGCATTAGGGACCAGTCTAGGGTGTGTCCTGATGTAGTAGAGAGCCGTGATTGCATATGGATCTTGGTAGCTGAGACAACATGAGCCGAACTACACTACCCATGACCTCGTGTTAGCATCAGTGGTCTTCTCCTTGAAGATGTGGAGGCACTATCTGATCGGCGGTTGTTACACAACATCCTCTGATCAAAAGAGTGTTAGGTATGTCTTCTCTCAGAAGGACCTAAACCTGAGACAATGGTGATGGCTTGAGTTCCTCCAGGACTATGACTTCGAGATAGTCTATAATCCTTGGAAGGGGAATGTTGTTTCGGATGAACTCTGTGAGAGATCTGGTATACTGCATATAGGAGAGGTGACATTTCAACCACCTGCCTTACTGATATCTTGTGTGGATAGTGATAGAGAAGCCTTTCTACACTCTCTTACAGTAACTCCTCCAATTCATCATTGAGTCTGGGAGGCGCAGCGTGGGGATGCTGATTGTGAGACGTAATGTGATCAGATATCCCCATGGCAGGAACCTGATAGATTTTCTCAAGGTGGGGAGCCTGTCATCCTCTTCAGAGAATGCACTATTGTAGCAGTTTAACTTTATGGGGAATTGTTGAGGGAGTTCCACACATCCCCTTTATTAGTACATTCAGTTGTGGAGAAGATGTATCAGGACCTTAGACGACGAAACTGTTGGCCATGTATGAAGAATGTTGTAGTTTAGTTTGTCTCACGATGCCTCACGGGTCATCAAGTGAAGGCAGAGCACCAGGTACCAATAGGCTTGGTTCACCCCTTAGAGGTATAAGAGTGGAAGTGGAATGGTATGTCCATGGACATCTGACGGGTTTTTGATGTACATTCAGGAGTCACAATTCAATATGCGTGATCGTTGACCGACTCACCATGTCATCCCACTTGCTACCGATCTGACAGAATAGATTAGTAGAGAGCATGGGACGCCTCTATGTGCAGGAGTTTGTGCATTTTCATATAGTACCTTCTTCTATTATCTCTAACTGTGACACACGGTTTACTTCTCGACTGTGGAAGAGGTTACAGGAGGCTTTCGGGATACAACTTTTCTTGAGCACCACCTTTAATCCTTAGTCAGATGTTCAAACTGAGCTCATCATTCAGACCCTTTAGGACATGCTCCATGCATGTGTCCTTGACTTTGGACACAGATGGGAGGATCACTTAACATTGGTAGATTTTTCCTACAACAACAGCTACCACTCCACCATCGGTATGGAACCTTTTGAGGCATTGTATGGTCTACCTTGCAGATTGACACTGTACTAGAAAGACCTGGGGGATTCAGCACTAGTGGGACCAGATATGGTATGGGCTAACATAGAGAAGGTGTAGATCATCCAAGAGTGGATGAAGACTATAAAGAGCATGAAGAAGTCATATGCAGACAAGAGATAGAGACATATGTAGTTCTAGGATAGTGACCACATCTTTCCATAGGACTCACCTCGATGAGGTCTATGGTGATTTGGCTGAAGTGGAAAGTTCTCTCCGCAATTCATCGGACCTTTACAGGTCCTCCGCAGAGTAGGAAGGGTGGCTTACTTCCTGTCTCTTCCACCTCAGTTTCATCAGGTACCTGACGTCTTCCACATATCTCAGTAGAGGAGGTACATGCACGATCCTTCCCACATCATCGACCATGGAGAGCTGGACATCGACTATGGGGTGACATTCATATAAGTTCCAGAGGAGAATGATGATCGACATAAGCGTGTCCTATGTGGATGGTCGATACCTCTGGTGGATGTACGTTGGCAGCACATGAACCTCCAGGAGAGAACATGGGAGTGGGAGGCTCAGATGCATGCTCAGTACCCCCCATTTGTTCCCATTGTTGGAGTTGTAGCTTACGGGGACATAAATCCCTGACCTGGGGAGAATGTAAAGACCCGAAAATTCTGGGAATTTTTTTTCCTAAATTCATTGGATTATTATGGGTCTATGAAATTTTATGGTGCTTGATTCTGAGGCCCGATGTGCCCAGAATCAATTTCTGAATTTTTGTTCGGGTACGTTCAGTAAATGTACGAGCGGGATTTTTAAAATTTAGAACCGGTGCTCGGAATTTAAATCATAGGGAACCGTTGTACTCCCAACGTCGGTAATTGATTATTGAGAACTTCACCGAAATTTAATTAAAATTATAATGGAATTAATATTTTGGATTTTTAATAAATTAAATAGAAATAAGAGGATAAATTATTTTTAATTTATGGCGATTAAAACCTCCAAGAAGAGGTTAGTGGTAGGGGCCACCACACCATAACATCTTATTAGAGATTATGGTAGTGGATCCCACCAACACATAACCTCCCATGGGTGAATATCTTGGTGGGGACCACCCAAGAGTTGTAACCCTTGGAACCCCCAATTAAGTGGAGAATCCATTGGATTTACTCCACCAACTAATAATTCCAACCATCTCAACTAATTAATTAAATTTATTCAATCAATAAATTTAACCCCCTTTTTGAATTCCATGCCATCAAATTAATTAGATGTCTTAATATTTTGAAATGTTGGGTTTTGGTCTTTCTGGGGAGCTTTAGAAGTATGTGGAGGAGCCATTTCTCTCAAATGAAGAACGACATGGGCCTTCCACCTACTTCGATCTTTGACCAAGACAAAAGAGAAGGAGCCGACCATGAAAAAAACCGACGACGCTTCTTCATTGGTCTCCTACCTCGGATGACTCTTGACATCAACTAATCTATGTCCTCCATTCCTCTACTTCCACAATCTACGATAAAAAAACGAGGTTGGGGATTTGAGTTGAATTCGTTTTCCTTCTTTGACTTTCAATATTTTGGATTGTGAGTTTCCGATTGATAATTCCATAACGAGGAGGGCTCAGACTGCACGATCACATCCCAACCCTCCCCCTTTGTTGTTTTATTTTGTTGTCGATGGTGGTGGCGCAACCCTACCATGAATGAACCGGCGGCACAAGGCCGAAAGATCGCCAAGAAGGCATGAAACCGTCGTGTCACGCAGAAGAAGGTCTGTGGCCATGATGGGCCACAACGGAGGTGTGCGGCACCCTCGCGCCGTGTAGAGGCCAACATAGGGCCATGACCAGGGTAGGCTGCGGTGGATGGGCGTCGTGTCGTCGCGTCTTTCCAGTGGTGTGGAGCGGTTGGCTGATCGGGCGAGCTGGGAGGAGAGGGACATCGTAGGGTCCCCGTGTGCTGGACTGGGGCCACATGGTGCCAGTTTTGGATCCACACGAATGGGTCAACTGTGCGGGTTCCAGCAGGCATGTGACATCCCCCCTGGCTGCGGTTTAGGCAGACCCTGCTAGCCGCCACACTGCCTGGCCGCCGGACCAGTCCGCCTTTGGTCGGGGCCCCCACGGCCGGACCGCCATCGGGCCGGGCCACCTCTTCAGGCCGGACCGCCCCCTCGTGTTGGTCCACTTCCTCAGGACACACTTCTCCTTCGGACCAGATGAGACACAGGTCAAGCCGGGTCAGTCCGACTACGTCGGACCGAACTCGGACCCGCTACGACTAGTTTTGAACTTTTTCGCCCATATCTTGGGATACGGGTGTCTGATCGACGAACCCTATGTGGAGATAGAAAGATTAGAGAGAGATGTTTCTTTTGGCATATCCCACATGAGGTTTGGACACATATGGGGTATTGTCAGGTTGGTTTGAACCTAAAAATCAACAGGTCCCCCGGGACAGAAATGCAAATAACTTACAGACCGGGCACCTGATTGACGTATTGTATGTTGTGTTGAGACCCCTATGATGAGGTGGACCGTTGAGATACTTCTACTTGGGTATTCATGATAGTTGGAGTATCGACTAGTAGCTCCTGGAGGGGATCCTCTGAGAGACAAGCCTGCAGAGTTCAGAGACCTTTCATTTTTCGAAGACCTGACGACTGCTGACCATTCGATAGGGAGTGATTCGACTAGCCTAGTGGGAAACACCTCATCGTGATGTGGCAGGCCCATAGTGGGGAGCGCCACTATGTGACACAGTAGACCTACTGTACTCGATAAGGGGAGTACCTCAGTAGGCTATGAGGTGGATCACCTATGTGTGATGTAGCATACCCATAGTGGGGAGCGCCTCTGTGTGACTCGATAGACCCACAGTACTCGAAAAGAGTACCACATCAGTCCAGGATAGTGGGAAGAACCTATGTGTGACATGGAATGACCACAATACTGTATAGAGGAGGATTAGACTAGCAGCTAAGGTTTAAATAGTTTCACTGGGATTGTTACATTATACCACCCTAGAATAAAATACTGGTTTTGAGCTGTGTCAATGACTATTGGGTTTTCTTGTTGATCGTGATGTGTTACGAAATAACTTAGGTATATGTATGTGAATATTACTATATAAGGGTTATATGTTGATTTCATACATTGTGGTTTTCCTTGATGGATTGTGTGAGGCCTTGATGGTCTCATTGTCTATACGGTGTATTGTTATACTCACCCCTGAATGGGATATGCCCGCACCTCATTGTGTTGGTTGCATATGACAGACAGTGCTGATCGGGGTAGAATGTAGAAGGACTGGACGGTACCCAAAGGTAGCCAACTCGGCGAGATGTACACGGAGCGGAATAATTAACGTGGTGTGCTGAGGAGGCCATCTTTACCCACCCTTTAAGTTGGAAACCCGTAGGATGAACATGTAGCTGATGTACTTCTTTTCTTCAGTTGTACTAGAAATTCAATTGTTTTGTACTTTACTGTTGGGCTTGTATTTCATGCCCCTATAAATTCAACACCCTCATTTTTATACAGTTTTACATATTCATTTTTTAGATTCATACTCCATTGTGTTTTTCTACTATTATCAAAGAAATTCCTTCCAATTTTAGGGATTTACGCCTTTGGTGCTAGTCGCCAGCCCCTGGCCTGTGGAAGGCGGGCTTGGGGTAGTCATGATACGGGCCTCGAGGGACAGGTCGTGACATATTTTCAACCATTATCAATTATAAATTTATTAAATTTATTCTTATTATAACACACATCTCATTATTTTAATATGAATTAAATATTTTTCATAATTATTTACATTTCCATGATTTTTCCTCACATTGTTGTTTTACATATAATATTGGTGATTCTTTGTGGTGAAGATGACATTGGATATTTTTTAGATTTATATATATTATTATATTCTATTTAATGTACCTTTTAAATTTATAAACATTTAATAGATGTAATAATCCATAAAATATAGTGATTAATTATTTGTAATACATATATATTTATGTGAATTTTTTGTAATGTTCTGATGAGAGTGGACAGAGTTTTTGTGTTTTATTCATACATTGTATTCCATAATTCATAATCAATTTCAATTCGTTTGATTGAATTGAAAAAAATATTTTATAATTATTGAAAATTAGTTTAATGAAATAAATAAATCATAAGACCTAGGGTGTTACACAAGATATCAGTCACATGGAATTTAATTATTGTTATTTATTCAAACTAATTTAATCATGCCTCGTTTATTTGGAGATATATTATGTTGTAATATACAACATTCATAGAATCTAAGGTCACCATACTTTTGATTACCTTAACTTATGTTATGAAGAAGAATGTTACATGTGAAATAAATAGATGAGTTCAATTTGTAGATATTTTTCTAGATAATAATAAGTGTTATAATTAGTAATCGACTCCTCATTATATGGTAAAATTAATATTTTTTTGAATGATGTGTGTTTTGTTAGTTAATGTATTTTAAATATTCAATTAAAATATAAAAAAAATTAAAATTATTTTATTGTGGACTAACTGTTTTTGTTTATTTTGTAAATTTTGAAGGATATGATTGAGTCCCATTGATCATTTTTAAAACTCATTTGTGGATAATATGTTTTACCACTAGATTATGGATTGCAAGACTAGTGCATTATAGTAGGTATCAAAGTTGTGTTTGGATAAATTTAGAGGTTACGTTGTCAATAGATAATGAAAATTTTAGTGTGGTAAATAAATTTATGGGTTATTACCTAAATAGGTTATCAAAATCATATATGAATAAATACACATATTGAGGTTGTATGTGATTAATGTTGTTTTTGATGATTTTGATGGATTTTTGGAAGAATTCATGATCAAGAAATAGGTAGATATTTGGTTTGGTTTTCAATTTTATGTTAACTAAATTTATTTATTTTGTGAAATATTAATAATTTTTGGAAATGAATAGTATTAACGTACCTATGTATTAGTACACAATTATTGCTTTTTGGGTAAATGTTATGTCTATATACTCTAAGCATATGATTCAATAATTTTTTATTTTTATTTTTAAAAACAATATGTTGATTTAATTATAATTGGATATTACAACTATAATACATTATTAGAGAACCATGAAATAATTATACATATTTGAATACATCATAATATTTTCTAAATGTAATATTAGTGTGGTTTCATTGAAATTAAATCCCCTTCAGGATAATACACATGGTTCCAGGCTCTGGCTGAGATGCACCAAGTGGTAGGAACTATAATATTGGTTTTCCTGTTATTAACAGGATCTCTACTTAGTTTACAATATGAGTTTATTAATGTAAATTTATATTTACACTAAAATGTTTTTTGATTTGGATTATTGAAAATCCATTTATGAACTCTCATTAATTATTTCAATAAACTATTATATCATGAGTTATGACTATATTAACAAAACAAAAATGCAATTTAATCTAGGAGATAAACTAAAATTTCTTGGCTAAAATAAATTTATGTGTCATATGAGGTAACAAGTTCTATTTTTTATGTGTTATCCTTCAAATAAATATTATTTTTAAAATATTATAACACAAAAAACACAAAACTAAAACATCCCATAAAATATTAAAAAGATAAAATTAAATGTTTTAAATATGATTGTTATAAAATAATTGATGAATTAGTGGGTATAAAAATAATTAAACAAATAATTAAATAAATTATTATATAATGGTATCATGAAGGATGATCAAATTTTTTGAGAATCATTTTTCTGATAATTGAATGGTAGATGTGTCACTAAGAGTTTACCCAAACTGAGACCAACATGTGTTTTTATATTTAAGAATAAAGTAAAATTTTCTATGGGAGATGTTCAAGGGAATGTAAATTCTATTAAAACCATGAAATATGAATAATTTATAATTATAGCCACCATTTCATATCATAACCATTGATATGATTCATAGGTCATATGCAGGGTTTCATGAAGAATTAAGGATGATAAAACAAATAATTATTAATGTATTATATGTTCTAATTTTTTGAAATTGAATTAAATTTCAATTATAAAAAAATAATGTTAATCTTTAATGAAATATATTTATTAATTTCTATGAAATAATAATTAATTTTAATAATTTCTAGTAAAATCATTTTATATTTAACATTCATATTTCTGGATGAATTGTTTTTTCTTCATATTATTTATTTTTATAACAATAAAAAATGGATCATTTTTAAATAATAAATATAATAGATTTTTTAATAAAATATATATATATATATATATACATTTATATTCTTATTTTATAATATTTTAACTAAAATGAATAAGAATAAAATCCTATCATCCTTAAAAAAATATATGTTTCTTAACATTTCTTTCAATGACATACTTAATTTTGTTATATTTTATTATGATAAAAAATATAAATTTAATCAAGTAAAAACTATTTCATAATTAAAATGAACATATTTAAAATAGGATATATGATAAATTATATTTTTTATCATTAAAATAACTTTTGATGCTAGAAATTAGTCATCAAGTACAAGGATAAAATGTAGTAAAATTATAAATTTAGATGAAAAGTCTAGAGATATCTTAAAACCACATATATGAATATTTTTCGAGGTATTTGTTGAAAATAATTGACATATATTATATAATTTCAACTATTGATCCAAAAACTTCAAATAAATTTTCTCTTTTTTAATCTGAAATTAATATTTACAAAAAAGACACTAATCTCACCTATAAAAGGACCCAACATCAACCACATAATCCTAACACATAGACCATACTAGTGTGATGGGAAAATTAAAAATATCCTCCATATCCTTCTACCTCATTCCCTATTGGTTCGGGTCCCACAAACATAACAATATATGAAGGTTGATGGAGGAATCTATAGGAGTAGATTAATGGAATAGGTAATTTTTTTAACTAAGTCCTCCAGATTTTCATTCTTCTTACATGACCCCAGAATATATTTGACCAATCCTAATATATGAATATAAATATAATTAATCGATTGGAATTTTAAAATGTTAATGGAATAATATTTATCTACCTTCCTATAATTCATTACAAAAAAGGTTCCCATGTTATGGTCAAATTACAGCCTCCGTGAATGATATATTTTATTTTTCATCACGAAAATTAATAGAATGTTATAAAATAGTATATAATGAATCTATAAAATCTTTATTACATTATATATACTCTATTGTTGTATTTATTTTTAAAGACATTGTATTACCAATATATTTTCAATATAAATTTAGCCTTCTAAAAGTAGCATACTGAGACACTTATCTTAATTTGAATATATTTTTGACATCTTATATAACTATAAAAAATAACTACTATAATGATTAATTAAAAATATCTATATAATTTATGATATTATGAATACACGTTTTACTCATTTAACCATGAAGATCATTGGAATTTAGTGTTGGAGGAATTGATCAAACAACCCCATGTGATCAATGAGAGAAAAAAATTAAAAAAAATGAATTTCATTTTATAATATATTTTAACTAACAAATATGCATAAAAATGTTTATGAATAAAGTATTTAATAAACTAAATTTTTTTATTCATTATTCTAATCCCATCCAGTTATAAATTCAGAACTTCTATTAAGGATTCACTATCTCAATTTCAATTCCTCAAGACTTGTTTCTTATTTTAGTCCAATATTATTTTCTATTGTGAAAATAGTAATTATTTGACAAAATAATTAAACATTATGATTTTACTAATGGAATCGAAATTTTATTTATCCCACTATTCTACATCCATTTATACACAACATAGAAGTGTAATAAGGGTTTTCCGTAACTCAATTCCCCTTTATTATGTTATAATCATTACTCTCGAACAACGTCCTTTTAGGTTTGGTTTGATCCACCTTTTGAATATTTTATAATGTACTCATTATTTTTTAATTTTTTCCAATATTATTGACATTTTACCTTAATTTTGTTCAAAATTAAATAAAAAATATTTTTTTATGTATACTTGACTATATATCTTCATTATATAAATGAATAATTTTCATCCATATTTTTATTCATTATTTTATTGCAATAATATTGTTCCCTCTAATTTAATGATTTATTAATGTAATATTTTATGATTATAATTAAATTAATAACACTTAAAAATATCATTTTTAATGTTTTTTATATGGAAAATATTTAAATTTATATTCAAAATTGTAAATGAAATTCATTTTTTTAAAATTTATTGAATGAGTATTTTTTCAAGAATTTATAATTTTTTTTTTCATAAAGTATATTTATATTCAAATTTGTATAGAAATTAAAGTAGAATATTACTCCAATTTTTATATGAATCTATCATTTAGAGAAAGTAATTATTTTTTAGGAATAGATAATTAGATTTCATTTTAGTTATGTTTATTTTTATCTTAAATCCTAAATTCATATTTTTAATATCATTTGTTTCTAAGATTTCAATATTTTGAATGTATTTTTAAATTAGTTTTTCTAAATAAATATTTTTCTAATGTATAATACATTGATGAATGTGACTGAGAAGTCACTATTTACAACCAAATTAGATATGATTTATAAAATTTTTTATTATTTCACTTCCAGTTTTCTCCCATACTCAAAATTATCTACTGCCCTGGGAGTTATGCTTCTCGTATTACCCTCAATTTGATTATATTAAAATAATAAATATTTATATATATTTATATATGATGGACCACATTCAATATTTATATATTTTTTTAAATAGTATTTACTTAATCATTAACTAGTTACATTGTATTGTGTTAGTTTAGATGTTTCATACCGTGAAATCTATTAAATTTACTCGGTAGGGGAATATTGATTGTCTATATAATTTTTATATAAATATAAATATTTAACAATTACTATGTATTTTTGGTTAAGTTTTATATTTTTTATTTATGCATTCACATGATTAATTCATTATACTTCTTAAGTGATGGATGGGGCATTGAATTAATAAGATCCTGAATACATTATCAGGTCTAATGAGACAAAATAGTTTGGATATATAATTTAATCATTATATGATTTTTCAAGTTGCTTTTTCGAGAGGACCTAGATGTATGTTTTAGATGTTCATCCTAATGAATTCCATCATAATGTTATCAGTTATTGTTTACCATATAATTAATAATATATTTTAATCCTGGGATATATTACATTGTCAATATTTCTGTTGTACGGAATGTTTTGATTATTATTCATTAAAACAATTTCTTTCATGTATTGATTATTCCTTGATTGCTTCTATTATATGATTCACCTTATGGATAATTTGGGAAGACCCTTCCTATAATTAAATTTACCAAATTTATGAACATGCGTATTATATTGGAGATGTTTATATAATAATGATATAGGGTATGTTAGTTGTTTATTTTTTCTAACTCTCAAAAAATCTAAACCTAGACATTATTTTATGTATAATGGGATCAATATTTATTGTTGACATTGTAAATATGGTGGGTAATGTCGCAGTTTCATTAGTCATTTTTAAATATTATATAAAATTATAGGTTTTTTGCACCGAATATGGGATTCTGTGACTATGGATTAACACCACATGACCATCATTAAAATGTAACCAATTTCAATCCATTCAAAAAGTGTTCCACAAATGGGGACATCACTGTAAAATAACCTACCCTATGAGGATATCCTAAAACAATGAAGTCAATAAAATATTTATTACATAAACCATGTAACTATCCACTTAGAGGAAACCCAATAACATTAAATCATCAATATAAAGAATATATAACCCAAAATAAAACCTGTTATGATTTCTTAATTAATTGGTTCAGTTATTGTCCACTTATAAGGACTCTTCCAATATAACTTAGTGTCCACAATTAGGGAATCTTCCCAACACAACATGCATAGTTGAGATACATTCTACAATTTAGTAAAATCAATGTATTATTAGGTATCCACCCTTTCCCACTCATACCTCATCAAATAGAATTCACCTCCCCCATATATCACATGTATACTATTTCAAGGCATATCCTTCCCCTCAAAACCCATTATCATCAATCAAATATTCACAAATATTTAAAAACCAATAAACAATTAATCATACATCACTAACCCTCATAAAAATGGATTTAGTCCTATATAGTTAATTTTTACCTATCATAAGAAAACAGTCATATAATGTTCTTAGTAAATATGATCACTCCATATATATATATACCTTAATATTGGATAAATTTTCCACAATTTAGATCTTAAGCAGTATAATCACACCACATCACTATCACACCTCAATTTTTTGTAATATGATATCACCAATACCACATAATATAATCTATAAAAGTAAAATAATATCATTAAATCATGATAGAACATATCTCAGGCCATTACGCAGTAGAAAACAAATTTCATAACTATATATATGTTGTATTTGAGTTTTTATAAGATTAAAGTTCCATCACAAATAACATCTCACCCCATAACGAGTATATTTTTAGTTCATCTGGATGTTCATCTATAACTACAAATGGAATTAATTATAGTCATTGTTACCAAACCACCATAAAATTCAATCAACAATATTTACCATATAACAAAAAAGACTTATATCTTTAAAATGTATCATGAACACATGAATAAATATAAAATCCCTATACATATATGTAAAGACAACAAGAAACTCACAACTAATGTATCCCCAATCTATAGACATCACATCTGTATATTTTATTAATATGAATCATAAGAAAATATCAAATTCACTAAACCCGCCAAAAATATCAAAAACATCATAAAATCACCACTAATGTATTTATAATGATTTTAAAATATTTAAATAGAAAATTTATAAAAGGCAGATCATAAATATTCATGAAAATAGGTCATTAATTTTCATATATTTTTAAAACCATTAACTTTCATTGTAAAAATAAAAAAAATTATTAATCATTTAAATAAAAAATTTAATATTAACTCATTTATTTATGATAACATAAAACAGTTTTCTTTTTTATATTTATTAATTTAGGAATTTATATTAATATAATTATTTTCACTATAATTTTGAACACTCAATTACAAGAGGAATAATTTTCAAAAATAATCTTCTATTTAATAATATATCCCATTTTAGTTATCTATTAAGAATAATTATTCAATTAATTTTACATTCAAAAATCATTTGAATACATAAATTCACAAAATAATCATTAATTATAATTATAATGTATTATTTATCAAATAATGAGTAGCATAAACATATAATATTGACATGGATTGTGGAAGAGATGATAATTTGACACACTAACCTTTTTTCCATGATAAATGAAATCATTTGATCCCCTGATCACATATGTAATAGAATTTCTAATTTTACCATAATTAATTTTAATGTCATAAAAATATTCATTATTCCAATATAGTATATTTATATATATGATAAAAATATTTAGTATTTTTTTATAAAATGGGAAAACATTATTTCTATGAAAATGTTTTTTCATGAATAATATAGTTTACATAAAATATTTATTTCCAAATTATTTTATTTTAATTTGATAAAATGAAAAGCATTTTTTAATTCTCAGGTAAAAATTAACTTTTTAATATTGTCAAGATTTTTTTGAAAGGAATGATTTTTTCATTGAATATTAATATATAAACGTTTTTATCGAAAAAATTATTTTGTTATAAAATATTCATAAAGACATAATCTATTTATAAATTTTTTTACTTTTTTTATTTTCATTAAAATAATCAAATTATTATTTTTAAAATTAATCATGTACTTTAATTTATTATAAAAACATTTTATATTTAAGATTATAATTTTTCTTAATAACCCTTTATGTATCATTTTCCAAATTTAATTTTAATTTTAATTCCTCTAATTATTTCACGGCATCTTAAGGAATGGTTTCCCTATTTCTATTATGTGGTTCAATATTTTTCAAATAGTTCCCTTTTAATTTTGGTAAATATTAATAATAACCAACGAAATTATTGTTAACATGGTAAAGTATAAAACATGTAATTAAAATAAAAAATATAATGATATACATTATAAAATGACCCCGAAACATTATTTAATTTCTTAAGTGTCTATATCAATAGCATCCTTCCTTTTATCACATAAACTATCATTACATTATACAAACCCGAGGATATTTATTTTTTAGTGTCTTGGATACCATGAACATAATAGATGAAAACATAAAACATTCTTCTTAAACACTTGATAGGATTCTTCATTTGTTCATCCTAAGTTCATTACAACATCTCACAACCTGGGGACAAACATAAAAAAGAAAGGGTGAGATGAAGGCACAATAAGGAATAAAGGGAAACATTTTACATGTGAACTTGAGATAAATCAAAAATCATGAAAAATAACTTTAAGGCGTGAGAAAGAGTTCATGAGTCATATCATAATAATAATAACTTATTTCATAACATGGATATGTGGCTACAACATTTAACATAGATAATCTTGAACATATCACCAAGGTCCATCCCCAAGATTTAATTTGAAAATTACCAAGGTAAAACCCACGGTATCATTAAAATTTTAATATCTAGTGTTTTCATCATTACCCAATGCAATGGGACCTTATCAGGGCGCACCCTTAAAATTGTAATCTCTAGTGGTTACATTATTACCCAATCCAATGGGGATCTATCAGGGTGAAACCATAAATTTGACTTTATTATCATGTGAGCCACATATATCAACATCAACATTTCATAAATAACTCATATATAATAAATGAAATGGGTTTCATTTTAGAATCATAACATTTTAAAAACTGCTTTTAGGACATGATCTTTATGTCACTTCAAAACCAAGGAAAAGGGAAAGAGGGTCTCATGTATGTAAATCCAAGAATTTAAAATATAAAATCTTGATATATATGTGAATACCTCTATATAAGAAAGATATTTGAGTATTCACTTAATAAAATAAAATAATTTTAGAAAAAGAGAGAGACATTTTGAAATGAAAATTCCTCACCAAAAAAACTATTATACAGGGTTTTAAAAAACATTGATAAGGAAGGGGAAATGGGTCACCCACTCATAAATTATCTATAAAATAGTAGAGGGACAGAATATAAAGGATTTAAGAACATGGTAATTAAATTTTAAGGATATACCATATGAAATGAAGAACATGAAAGAAATAAAAAAAATAAGATTTCTCTTATGAAAATTCGGAAGCCTAACAGCATCACTTAAACATCAAAAAAAATTAATTCATGAGATCAAATAGGTTATCTCATAATTTTATCATAAAATAATAGTATGATAGATATATATATAATACACCCCAAATAATAAAAAGGAATTTTAAAGACTTGACATGAAAATAGAACATGAAAATAAGAAGGGTGAAAGAGTCCCTTAGAAATTCTGCAGCCTAACGGCGCCACTTAATCATTCATAAAATGAATTAATGAGAGAAATTGGGAGTCTCTAATCATATGAAAATAAAAAGGAAAATAGGATTAATATTAAAGAACACCCCCACCATAAGAACATGGGGCATAAATGAAATTATATAAAAGAGAGTACTCAGAAAGAAAGAGAAAGCTAAGATCCCTTACCTTAAAACGTAACTCTTAAAACTCGAAGGTTGGGACCATGAGGGAATTAGGGAACCTTGGGAGGACTCCATGAGAGGTAAGTATACCATAACATAGTTGGGGATGATTTTAGTGTCGAAATGATGAGATAATGTCTTGGTATTTATAGGGAAAGTAAGGGGACAAGGCATTAATTGCCAAGGGACACCTCATTTGGTGGTATTGGAAAAACCATGGGCATTCCCATGGTATTGTCCCATGGTATTGGCCACTTAGGACACCTCACACATTATCTTACTATTCACAAGTCGACCATATTGATTATATACTTAATACATCATTTAATGATGTCATTAGACACCCGTAACTTAAAAACTATATTTTCACTATTCACCGAAAATTCAACTTTCTCAGAAAAATCCCAAAATTTCACCTCAACCAAATATATATGCTCTGATTTCAAAAATGAACACCATTTTATAAAACTAATTTTCTATATAATTTTAATTTAATTTTTATATAAAAACACTATTCACCAAAAAATCATTGTTTTTAGAAAAATCCCCTAAAATTACCTTAACATAATATCGATGCTATGAGTTCAAAAATAAATTCCATTTTATAAAAATAATTTTCTAAGTGTTTTTAATTTAATTTTTGATTAAAAAACACTATTCACTTGAAAAAACTAATACTTGATTAATAATTTATGAAACCGTTATTTAACCATTTTATTGATTCACATTACTTAATCAAGGTGCCTAAATTATATTAATACTTTATTTTAGTGAGATTACTAATCCATCTGGTCACAATACTAATCCTAAGTGTAAAAACACTATTCATAATTTATTATACATCAAAAATTAAGTTGATATTATTAGACTCTAAATTTCTTACTAAACACATTTGCAGAAGACCATTTTTTTTTAAATTCATTACACATCATTAATTATTTATGGTTTACAAAAATATTTTAAAATTTTATTTTTTCTAAATTCACCAAAATATGCGTACTATATTTATCCGGACATTTGAAAAATCACCTACTTCATCATAAGGATAAATCACAATTTTTAATTAAATTAAAGGATTACACAAGTTAGTTATGGTCTCCTTACACAACCCCTTATAACCCCAGTATAGGACCTAAGTGTAAGGTGTGATAAGGTGAAAGAATATGAGTGTGGCTCGATAAACATCGCATGAGTAGTGATTTCTATCAGTTTGAACTTCTCGTGAACGCAATTCCATTATAGCTTCACATGATGAAGTTCAGCTTGAGTTTGGTCTAGAGCAAAGCCCGGTGGTGCTACCTCCTTCTTTAGTTCTGTTAGATGGGCTTCGATCGGTCCAAGACTACATGATAACGACATCAAATCATATTTCTATATTAATTAACCAAGATCACCAGTATTTAGAGACAATATCCACAACATTTAGTTTCCAACGGTCATACTGACTAATGGTCATATAATAGTCAAAACCTAATAGTCTCATTTTAATTATACTCAAGTTATCAAATGAAACAGTTTTGTTGAGTATACAAAAATAAAATAACACAGAAAATTAGGAAATAAGATTTATTCAAAATTTTGTGTCGTTACATTCTTCCCCCTTAAGAAATTGCATCCTCATAATGTCTTTAGAATTGGGCTTGGAAATTTCGTTGAATGTTCCACATCAGAAAAAGAGCCAGTAACACTATTACTTTAAATGAAAGAAAAGGAAGTACAAAGGCCACCTGAGTTAACCCATACTAGGATTAAATGTTGGAAAACATGGACATGGAAGAGAAAACAATGGGTTACATTCTGATGGAGAGTGATAGAAAACATGATTAGGAGAAAGTTAACAACAATAAAATCACAAACTAATGATGGGTTAAATTGTATTTGATTTCCCAGTAGGAAACGTTAACAAAAAACATTATTGTTTTACATTCCTTTTCATATTTTTGATTAATTCATTTACTATATAGAATAAAAAGACAAGTAAATATATTTACCTTCAAGTAGAGTTTCATCCCTTAATAAGATTCTACCAAAACTAATCTTTTTTCCAAACGATGAGAACTAAAAAAACACTTGGTCTCATCAAAAGCACAAGAATTATCTTCTAGGGAATCAAATAATCCAAAAGAGATTAAATATCTATTTTTTCTATCTTTAAACATTATCCAAAAAATAGAAAGGGTATGGTAAAACAATTCATTCAAAATAAAAAACCCCATAGGAAGGGAAACTACTTTTAAATCTTTAAAATTCCACGGTACTACCCAAGTTCATCATAGACCATTCCATAAATAACTGTCCTTCAAATTAATAAAAATAAACCAAACTAAGATTGAAACCCAAATACAATAAGGATTTGATAACATAGACTTCCAATATATAATTCATCCTTTATCTCCAAACAACATCAACCACTCCTAAAATCTTATAACAAAAGCAGCTAACCAAAACATATTTTCCCCAAGATAGGTTAATCATTTCCATAAGTAACCTATATTACCATAATTTCACCTTAAATTCATTGATTATTAAAAATATAATTCAACCATTATTTCTCAAATAAATTACCGTATTAACCTATTTACCTTGATCATATAGGGTTCCCAAAATAGTGAACATATTCAGAAATAATAATCATCTCTTAATCTTGTAATCATCATTTTTTTCAAGAAGAATAACTTCATAACATCAACATGGGGTACATAATGATAGATGTTTTCATTAATGATATAAAACTATCTTAGTTAGTGACTCGATGTTCTTAAAAAACATTAAAGATATTCTCATAGGGAATGAACTAAAAAAACTACATGAAAAAGATAATTATTGCGATGAATATACATGTACTTTAGTCATCATGATGCATCTCAGCATAGGACTTGCATTTTTCCCTTGTCCTTGAAGTTTTTTGATTCTCATCATGCTTCTCATCCCTTACAAGAGATCATTGCCTTGGATAATTTCCAACTTCACCACATTTACGAGATTGAAAAGTATAAGGTACATTAGATCGAACCTTATCTTTATTCATCACAGTATATATTTTTTAAAGCAATTAGCTACATTATGCCCTATCACCCCACACTTAAAACATCTCCCAGTTCCATTGTGACATTCCTCTTGGTGCCTCTTTCCACACATTTTGCACAAAGGAAATTGGGTATTCTTTCCCTTATCAAGTTTATCATATGAACATCCTTGAGAGTTATTCTTCTTCTTCCTTGATGAATTTGGGCATTAAACTAGGTACTAATTATTAATTGAGATTTTTGATAGCTGGTCTGGCATAATAATAATATGTTCCACTTGATCTCTCATCACCTATGTCATATTAACAGAGCATTCTTCACATTTCCTATCACATTGATTATTGGGACATGTTCTTCTATTTCCTGCCATTAACAATGAAATGAAAGTATAATTAGGGGCTTAAATACTTAGCCAATAATCATGAAAAGGAAACTTTAATCATATAAGGATAAACTTATAGAAGAAAAGTATATCATAACATATGATCCCCTACGTTCTAATCTAGGCTATCAATGATCATATATTCTTATGGGAATATTTATTTTATTTTATCTTTTTTCCTTTAATATTGGTGAATAATAAGATTATGAATTTACCAAAGCATATCCCCCAGGAGTTTCGTAACCAAGAGTGCAACAATACCTATTTTCATGTACCAGTTCCCATTCGAGTCTAGCTCAAAGAGGTGTTTTATGGTTTTACTCTTATGTACATATATGCCAAATCCACCTCTACGTACTTGTATCCAGACAGGGATGTATTTTCTTGATAAACCACTTACTCAATACTCACAAAAATACCAGTAAGATTTCATATATTTAAAATTTTCTATAGGCTTCTTCATAAAGTTTTCTATCCTAATTTCCACAAATAACTAAACCATCCTTTGATACCAACTATAGAATTCCGACTTTTAATCACATAAACATTCATTACATTATAAAAAACTGAGGATCTTTAAGGTTAGTGTCTTGGAAACCAGGAACTTAATACATGAAAACATAAAACATTCTTCTTAAACACTTGAAAGGATTATTCATTTGTTCATCCTAAGTTCATTACAGCATCTCACAACCTAGGGACAAACATCAAAATAAAGGGTGAGCAGAAGGTCTAGTAAGGAAAACAAGTGAATTATTTTACATGTCATCTTGAGATACATCAAAAGTCATGGAAAATAACTTTAAGGCATGAGAAAGAGATCATGAGGCATATCATAATAAAAATAACATATTTTATAAAATCAATATGTTGCTACCACATTTAACATAGACACTCATGAACATATCACCAAGGTCCATCCCCAAGGTTTCATTAGAAAATTACCATGGTAAACCCCAAGGTATCATTAAAATTGTAATCCCTAGTGGTTACATCATTACCCAATGTAATTGGGCGCTATCAGGGAACACCCTTAAAATTGTAATCTCTAGTGGTTGCATCATTACCCAATGCAATGGTGCGCTATCAGGGCGTACCCTTAAATTTGTCATTATTATAATTTGAGCCAAATATATCATCATCAACATTTCATAAATAACCCATATATAATAAAATAAGTGGTTTCATTTCATAATCAAATCATTTTAAAAACTCATTTTAGGACATGATCTTTATGTCACTTTAAACCCACGGAAAAAGGAAAGTGGGTATCATGTATGTAAATACCTATAATTTAGAATAGAACATCTTGATATATATGTAAAAACCCTTTTAGAATAAAGAGCTTCGAGTATTCACTTAATAAAATAAAATAATTTGAGAAAAAGAGAGAGACATTTTGAGATGAAAATTCTGTAGCATAACGGCTATGTTACAGGGTTTTAGAAAACATTGGAAAGAGAGGGACATGGGTCAACCACTAATAAATGATCTATAAAATAGTATACGGATAGAATTTAGTGGACTTAAGAACATGGTAATGAAATATTAAAGATATACCATATGAAATGAAGAACACGGAAGGAAGACAAACATAAGATTTCTCTTATGAAAATTCGGCAGCCTAACGACATAACTTATTCTTCAAAATAAATGAATTGATGAGATAAAATAGAATATCTCATAATATGAACATAAAATATCAGTATTATAGATATATAGGTCATACCCCAACATAATAAAAAGGAACTTGAAAGACTTGACACGAAACTAGAACTTCAAAATGAGAAGGGTGAATGAATCCCTTAGAAATTCGGCAACCTAACGGCGCCACATAAACATTCTTAAAATGAATTTATGAGAGAAAGAAGAGGTCTCTCATCATATGAACATAAAAAAGGATAGTAGGATTAATATAAAAGAAAACCCCCAACATAAGAACATGGAGCATAAAAGAAATGACATAAAAGAGAGTACTTGGAAAGAAAGAGAGAGCTGAGATCCCTTACCTTAAAACGTAACTCTTAAAACTCGAAGGTTGGGACCTTGAGGGCTTGGGGGTACCATGTGAGGAAAATTCATTGAGTATGATTTTGGAGTTGAAAGGATGAGATAATGGCTTTCAATTTATAAGGAAAGTGAGGGGACAAGGCATTAATGGCCAAGGGACATCTCATTGGTGGTATTGGAAAAACAATGGGCTTGCCCATGTTATTTTCCCATGGTATTGGCCACTTGAGACACCCCACACCTTATTTTACTATTAATAAGTCTAACATATTGATTATATAATAATTACATCATTTAATGATGTCATTAGACACCTGTAACTTAAAAACTGTATTTTCACTATTCACAAAAAATTCAACTTTCTCAGAAAAATCCAAAAAATTCACCTTAACCAAATATTGATTCCATGATTTCAAAAATGAACTACATTTTATAATAATAATTTTTTAAATATTTTTAATTTAATTTTTAAATAATAACAAAATTCCCCAAAAATTAATTTTTTTCAGAAAAATCCCCAAAAATTACATTAACACTATATCGATGCTTTGAGTTCAAAAATAAAGTCTATTTTATAATAATAATTTTCTAAATATTTTTATTATAATTTTTAATTAAAAATCACTATTCACCAGAAATAACTAATACTTGATTAATAATTTATGAATCCGTTATTTACCCATTTTATTGAATCACATTAGTTAATCAAGGTGCCTATATTATATAAATACTTTATTTTAGTGAGATTAATAGTCCATTTGGTCATATTACTAATGCTAAGCATAAAATAATTATTCATAATTTACTATTCATCAAAAATTAGGCTTATCTTGTTAGACTCTAAATTTCTTACTGAACACATTTGCAGAAGACCATTTTTTAAAAATCATTACACATCGTTAATTATTTAAGGTTTACAAAAATATTTTAAAATATACTTTTTTCTAGAATTCATCAAAAATATGCATACTATATTTATCCAGACATTTGAAAATTCACTTACTTCATCATAAGGAGAAATCAAATTTTTTATTTAAATAAAAAGATTACACAAGGCAGTTATGGTCTCCTTACATAGCCCCTTATAACCCCAGCATAAGACCTAAGTGTAAGTTGTGCTAAGGTGAGAGAATCTATGGGCGGCTCGGGCAACATCACATGCGTAGTAATTTCTATCAGTTTGAACTTCTCGCAATGGAAATTATGTTCTAGCTTTACAGGATGAAGTTCGGCTTGGGATTGGTCTAGTGAAAAGCCCAGTGGTGCTACCTCCTTCCTGAGTTCTATTAGATGGTATTCGATCAGTCCAAGACAACTGGATGAGGCCATAAAATCATTTTATTATATTAATTAACCAAGATCAATTGTATTTAGAGATAATAGTCACAACATTCATCTTCCATCGGTCATACTGACTAATGGTCATATAATAGTCAAAACCCAACAGTCACATTTTAAATATACTCATGTTATCAAATGAAATAATTTTGTTGAGTATAAAAAAAATAAAATAACACAGAAAAGAATGAAAGAAGATTTATTCAAAATTTTGGGTCATTATAATATCTACCATGGTGTCCCAAAATTTAGTTACACAGAATTTTTTTCCATTTTGAAGGGATTATAACTGTTATAATGTTTTATATAAGAAAAAGGAAAAAAGTGACACTCTTGTTTATAATAATTATATTTTTTTAAAATGGTGTTTACTTATCGTTATGATTGTTTATAAATATTATTTTATTATTTTAATTATTTATATTTTAAAATATAATTTAGTTTTTATTTTTCGTATACATGTATTTAACTTATTAGTTAACATAATGTTGATCTAGTAATTTTTCTATTAAGGGAAAAACAAATGATATTAAAATATATAAAAGTATTATAATTTAACTTAATAAATTTCATGAAATATTTTATAGAATATAATAAAATTTTAGGAATGTATTTAATTATTTAGATACAAATTTTTGTGTTTTATTATTATTATTGGAATGTATTTAATGAAGAGTTATAAAAAAGACATTAATTATATATATCATAAAAATAATAATTTATTAAATTGTATAAAAATAATAAAAATAGTATATTTTAAAAATATATTAGGATATGGATGGTATTATCAAAAATGGTTCATTAATGGTTATTTTTTCAATTTTTAGTAACTACATTGACCATCAATGACTAAAAATCTATATCGTCATGGTATGTGTGAAATGGGTTAAAGAGGCGTCAAAACAAAAATATAAAGATTAAAATAAGATCAAAACACATATAATTTTTTTGGATGATATTATTTTGATATAGTATTATCATATCCTATAAATAAATATGATTTGAGCCATTTTTATATGAAATATAGTTAATATTATTTTAATAATTTGAGAAATTCCAATAGTGCCCCTCCTTACTCATATAAAAAAGAATCGCTTCTTCCCTTTACATATAACATCAAAGAAAATTTGGTTCTGAAAATACATTCTCAAATATAATCATATAATCCATACCCTAATTGTATATTTTCTATTTTAGGAATAATATCGATCATAGAGTTCTCATGTTGTTAATCAATTGAAGATTTGCAACGAAAATGTTTAATTTTCAATAGATATTTTTTAATGTTAGTTCTTATTCCACCAAAAAAATATTAATTTAACCAGGTTATATAATAAAACTGGTAAATTGAATATTCTATGATATCATTATGACATTGTAATAACTTATATTTTCTAAAATTCTATCAAATGAGAATAAAGTCTGTTATTTTTGTATAAAATGTACTACCGCCTCACAAACTGATGTAATTATTTTTTAAATCACATTCACAAATAGATGTATTATAATGATATGTGTAATTTTATAAACAATAATAATTTGATATATATCATTTTTAAAAGAGAATATATCATTCTCCTTTTTACCAATAAATTCACAAAAATGATAACCACGCTTGTGCGTACGTGAGGACTTCTACACTCATGAAGAGATGTGATTTGTTATTCAAAAAAACATAACATAGATGATATATATAATAATATTTAATGTATAAATATTATTATATTTTATTATTAATATTCTAGAAAAATAATAATATATACTTTGTTTTTATAATGATCGTTTAAAAATGTATGTGTCACATATACATATGTACGACCTACCATCTCCATGATTGAAATGTAGTTCATTATTCATAACCACATTTAATGTATGGAATTTAAATTTTTACTGATGTATAAAAATTATTATTAATTTATTATTAGTATTTTTGATTTGATGGGGTAAATACATCTTTCATCATATGTCAATCAATCATTGTAATTTTGGACTTATGAATAGAATATCATAAAAATAATTGAAATGAATGTAATTGATTAAGAAATTATATATAATATGGTTATAAATGAAATAAATGAATAAAGGAAATTAAGAAAATATCTTAATCAAGAATTAAACTGTCATATTTGTTTATTTAGTTAGAAAAATAACATAAATGATGATTCAAACTCAACTTAGGGACATTATTTTAATACTCCTCTTTTAATATATATAATAAAACTCCATTTTTAATCCATATATATGTTTTTTATATTCTATTATGGATATATTTATTTGTCTATAATTTATTTATTAGGCTTATTTAAATTTATTTTTAATTTATTTCAATGGTTTTTAAAAGTAATCTTTTTGTGTGATTTTTGACATTATTTACTGTAACAGAACATAGGTTTATCTACATTAACATATACAGTGACAAATAATTTTCTAAAAAACATAATCATAATTTTATTTTTGGATTCCTCTACATATTTATTATTTTATTATAATAAATACTGTATTTCTATTTTTCATGGAATTTTTACTGAAATATTCTTTTAATGTGGAAATATTTTTTAGAAATCCTAATTTTATTAGACTAAGGATGATAAGAGTTTTTCAATGTCTTCATTCATGATAGATTTTAAGGAAATGTTTTTTAGAATATTGAAAAACATTATATCTCATAGGTCTTCCAAATATATCTTATATAGATTTTTCACATAGATTGTTATCCAATATATTGGGTAATGATATGATATCCAGTGAATAATATTGGATGTCGACTATATTGTAGTTCCATTTTGATTGTATCATATAAGATTTATATTATGATGATGTCTCAAGTATCCTACATGAACAATTTTAACGAATAATATTTATCATTTCAATTGTTTTATTTGAAAATGTAGGATGATAAATTTTTTAATAAAAAAATTATTCAATTTTCTTGTAAAATAAATGTTATTAAGAAATTATTTTACATTAGTTTTCATGTTGTTCATTGGCCTTGTGAGTTTCTTTTTTTTTGGTCCCTCATGATAATTTTTTTAAACAACCCAAGTTTAAAAAAATTCCCATGCTTAATGTATGGTTAATTAGTGGGAAAAAATCATGTAGAATGATTTGATGAATATTCATGAGAAGAAATAATATTTTTTTAAGTGTCTATATTGTAGAGAAAATGGATACATATTAGAAGTGACCACTATGTATATGTATGAATTACCTATGTAATAGTAATGAATTAATATAGAAAATCTATAAATTTAAATTATATTAGAGATTTTAAGAAATTTAATTCCACATTAATGAGATAATAATATATAATTTTAAAGTTTGGTTGGATGTATTAGGTTTTAGTGATATATTTAGATACATTTAAGGGGTTATATTAATGATAACAGAATACCGTTAAAATATTAAACATTGTGAAAATGTTGGAATGACATTTAATTTTAAGATTCCAATATTGATTCATCTAAATTATGAATATTCATAATGGTTTACTATAGGGGAAATATAGTTTCTATAGTATGAATTCACCAAGCAGATGATATCCTTCCAACTTAGTAACCTAATAATGTAGGAGGTGGAACTAAGAAATTTTGTTGCATTGATTGATCTACTGATGTATGATATAAAATGTTGGCAAGCCCATGATATAGATAAGGTAGGTCTTCAATATAGTAACATTAAAGAGATGATCATGAATCCACTGAATGGGAAACATTAAAAAACTCTTCCTTGATAAATATTTCCCTATTGTTATTTGTCTTCGAATGGAGAAAAAATTACTTAAATCATAAAATATGATAAATATTTTGTAGCTTTCTATGAAAACAAATTCATTTAATTTCCTACTATATAGGAAAATTTATATGTTCTACTAATAGATATAGTTAAAAAACTTAATCATGGTTATCACAAAAATATCAAAATAAATTGTATTTCTATGAATTTGAAATTTATGAGGAACTTATTCGGTGTGATGAAAAGAAAGAAAGGGACTTGGTCGATGATCATGTATTCCATAATAATATCTTAATAAAGTAATGTATCAAAAGAATTATGGAAACATTCATCTAGGAAATCAAGAGTTGTGAAAGTCATGTTCCTATCTTGTGATAAGTTTCGTACAAAAACCTGGGGAATATATGGTATATTATCATAATTTTTACATCTGTTTCATGTTTGGTCACAAGTCATGTGACTAAAAATAAATGAGTCTAGAATATTCAAAAAAATGGATTAACTGATTTCCGTTCAATGGTGAGTTGTTTTAGTTGCAATTATTTGGGTAAATTTTCTAAAATGTGTCCACATTTAGTTACTCATAATAGAAATCACGAAGAAAGAATACAAAAAAATTTTGAAAAAATATTTGATACTCCTACAACTGGTTCATGGATATCTATTTCATGATAGGTATGGTACATGATTATATAAATTGTAACAATAAATTATATGACTCTGTATCATTTAATTCATTTTATGATGAACTTTTTTCAAGAATATTGGGAATATAAAATTAATAAAAATGATATAATTTTTTTCTTAAATATATAGTTGGACGTATTAAAGTATCAAAAATTTATTGGAATATTAATATATTTAATAGTGATATAGTCAATTATGGAAATATAATTAACTATCCAATAATATATTTGAACATTATATAGGTTATAGATAAGCATTACGTTTATAAGTATAAGTTATATTACAGTTTTATGAATAATTAATTGAATGATTTAATTTCATTAATAATATTTCATGTAGATGAGTAGTTTATTAAGAATGGTAGTGAGTCTTTAATAGTATATATTTTTGAGAAGAAATAAAAGTTGTAGAATAAATATTCCATAGTAGTGATATAATATATCATTGATTACTATAATGATTTACTATGTGTTATTCCAATCAGGGAGGTCGAGCATACTACCGACTTCATACCTGCTGTTATTAAAATTTCAAAAAATCCTTAACAAATGGGTCAAGGAAACTATTAGAACTGAAATATCATTTGTAGGAGATATAATATAATGATCTAAATTATCCATGTACATCACATTAGGGTTCTCTAGTTCTATTATTTTGTAGACAACTCTTTTTCTATGGGTCCTTGTATTGATTATAGAGACATTAATAATATAACTATTAAGAAAATGTATCACTTTCCAAATATTAATGATTTTTTTATCATATATATAAAAAAATTATTTTCATTGAATGATCTTCGGTAAATGTACAATCATTTTAAGTAAATGCGGGATGATATACTAGGTATGACATTTTAAAACATATATAGGAATTATAATTTGGTACTTATTCCCTTTGGGATGTCTAATTAAAAATCTATATATTTGGATCCAATGAATAGAGTCCTCAATGAATATATTAAAAATATTGAGGTTGAATTTATTATGAAATATTATTATATTTTAAAATTCATAAGGATCATGAAGAACACAAAAAGTTATTTTCAAAAACATTAAAATAAAATAAATTATAATGAATCATTAGTAAGAATGAATTTTAATTTCAAACAATTTTAATTTCAAATACATAATGATTCTATAAATAGAATAAAAATATATATTTAAATAAGTAATATTTTTAATGAGTGGAAATTAAATACCCATTTCATATAGATTCATATTTTTTATTGTTTAAAATGATACTACTTTCTATTTATTGAAAACAAATCTCAGTTATCTACCCCACTTACTATGTCAACTCGGAATGGGGTTAAAATATATTATTTTAGAGAATTTTATGATTTTTTTAGTAACAAAAACTAATATTGGTAAATGATATATTTTATTTCATAATTTCAACTTATATTTATTTTTTCATCAATATCGATGATTTGTTGAATGGAATCGATTTTCTCTAAAATAGAATAATCATGAAATTTGATATGGGTTAAAGAAAGAAAAATCTCATGAGTTAAATTATCCTACACATGATCCAAAATTAACATATGAGAGTCCAGATTTAATATTTTAGAGGAATAATTTATAAGGAACCAAATGTGAAATATACATACATAATGTATGTTTGATGTATATATTCAATCTATAAATATTTAACCTAATATAAAGATAATTTCTATAAATGAATAAGGATTATGAAAGAAAGATTCATTATATTCATGTAAAAGAAATCAATGTAGTGGATTATTTGAGTCAGAAAAATAATTCTACATTAATCGTGTTATGTTTTGAATATGATCCTTTTATAAATTATTTGATGGATTTTTATATATAAGTTTCACATGAAGGAATATCCTATGTTTTGTTTTAGGATTCAATGAAGTAGTCATTGATAGATAGAATTAAGAAATATCATAAATAAGACCATGGGTTTTAGGAATAGTATTAATTGGCCATGAATGGTAAGTTTTGTGAATTTAATATTAATATGGAATGTTTTTTGAGATGTAAAAATAGTCAAACTAGTCCTTATGATTCTTAGTTAATGAATGAATTTTTATGATAAACTCATAGTTCCTAATTTTTTCATTCTGTATGAACTAAGATGTATAGATAACATCATGTGAATTATTATTAATATGGTATGAGAATAGATATATCATTATTTTCTAGAAATATTTTTACTTTTACACATGTTAATGATATGTGACAATTATTGATGGGTTTGATTCATCATTCATTATTTCTAGTATTGAAATGGGAAATTTTATCCCTCAATTCCATGGTGGGATTACGAAAGACTTCATGAGGTAATAATTTAATTTAGGTTACTGTTGATCAATTAACTAAATATGTTCATTCTCTTCTTATTCAAGAAAATATGCATTTGAATCAAACGTCCTGATTGTATCTCAAACACATAAGCAGGTTATATAGAGTTACGATATCCATAATATCTAACAGCAAAACAATATTTTCTATGAATTTTTTTAAAGCACCTCATATGTTATTGGGTACTGAATTAAATTTTAAATATTGGTTTTCATCCATAGTTTGATGGGATGTCTAAATAAATAAATCAGACATTGGAAAACATACCTATCACATGTTTAGTGGATTTCTATGGGATATGGGATAAAAATAATTCATTGGTTGATTTTTCATATAATATTTTTATATATATATATAAATATTTTAGACATCTTATCAATATGGATTGTTTTAGATTCATGGGATATTTTAATACTAATAAAGCTGATGTGAATATATTTTGTAGAGTAAATAGTTGACAAGGTTAAGATAATTTTCAAATATATAAGGATAATTCATAGTATTTAGAATAGTAATGTGGGTAACCAGATGTGAGTTATTTATTTCAAGGTAAGAGATCATGGTTTCTTAAATTATCTCTATGGAAGAGTGTCTTTCATTTTAAAAAAAAGTAGATGTTATGTTCAAGGATTGTTGAAACATATGAAATGCTGGAGAATGTTAGTTTACTTGTCAATTGATTTTATTTTCCACCATTTTTAGCACTTGTAAATATTCTCTTTCATGTTTCAATATTAAGGAATAATGTTCCAGATTAATCTCATGTGTTGATACATGAATTAGTTCAGTAAGAAGATAACATTTCATAGGTAGAATAACATGTTCTAATTCTTGATCAATGGGAGAAGTATTATAGAACACGGTAATTGAATATGTTATATTTTTTTGTAAAAACCATACTGTCGATGATGTAAAATATGAGACTTCAAATGCTATGATGGAAGTATATCCACACTTTTTTAATAATTCAATAAAATTGTGAGCACGTAATTTTCCAAAGGGGAGAAGAATGTAACTAACCTAATTATGTTATGAAAAATAATTTTCATATATTCTAAATATTCATTAGTAAGATACTATATATTTATATTCATATTAATAATATTAAGAAATATTTCATTTTAATGAAAATCATTCTTTCTTACACTAATGGGTTATTATAAATTATAAGGTTTTATATGAAATAATTAATTACCATTTAATAAATTTTAATTTGATAAAATATAATTCATTTTTTATTCATCATATAAAAATTATAACTAGGTTAATTTCTATGTATTTGATGAAAATATCGATTTTTCAATGAATAGGGAAAATAACATATTTTAATTGGAAAATTGTTTTTATTTACATTTAAATGTAAAATTATATTAATGTTTAGTTTTGAAATTTAATTTCATCCATTTCACTATAGATGTACCAAAAGTATGGTTTTGATCTGTTTTAATAGTTTAAATTTTTTTAGAAACATTTTATATTTTGAAATGAATTTTTTTTGTAAATAGAATTTCCCTTGCATTTTGAGGATTTAATTTTAATATAAATCCTTATATATATTTGTTTTAAATTTTTTAAACTTGGTTGAATATTTGAATTTTTTGTTCTAATTTTTTTAAATAAGTCTTATTTATATTTGGTTTACATGAAAGGAGACATTAGTAAATTTTTTTACCATGCTTAAGGGTAAATTTTGTATTTAATGTAAAATAAATATAAGGATTAAATTATTTCTTTAAAAAGTAACAAAAGTTTATTTTAACATTCATTTTCATTCATACTAATAAATGATTCAGACGTAATAATTTTTTTCCATTACATTTTTTAACATTTAAAAAAAATTAATTAATGAAAGATAAATTAGTCCACACTTTGGTTTTAATAACTATAAAATTTATATAATAAGGTTCCCTATATGATATTTTTAGTTATAAGTGTTCTTATTAGAAATACATTATTTTTCTTAATTGTGTTTTTAATTTTTAATTTTCATTACATTAATAACTAGATTGAATATTAACCCAATTTGATGAAATAATTATTTAATAAATGGTTTAAAAATAAATGATACTAAAAATATTAAAATTCAAAAAATTATACAATTACTGTTATGCTTTATCCTTATTATATAAATTGACTTAATATATACTTATTAAATATATTTCTTAAAATTTTCCCACATTTCATGATGTTATTAACATCAAATTAATGATTTATTCTGAACAATTTCATGAATGATATATTAAAATAAATTACAATTTATTAAAATATATTCAATAACTAAAAACAATAGATTATATGAAGTTATTATGATATTTTTTTAATATCAATTTTGTTCCCCTTATAGAAGTTATTTTTAATTATAGTTACTATATTGAAAATTAATGACAAAAAATCTTTATTATCATGGTAACTGGGAAATACATTAATTATTGGTGGAAAAAAATCATAAATGCAACAATGTGATCACAAATTGTGTACTTTTTGTTAGAATGGTATTATTGAAAAAAATGACCATCATATAATTTTAGATATTTATTATGCAGCCATTTTGGAATGAAAATTAATTTATATTAATTTGATGTATTAATGAATTCAAATAGTGCCTCATCCCATTTTTATAATAGGCAATATCTTTTCACCATTAAATGAAAATTAGAACTCTTTGTGGTTCATTCCATACCAAAACAAATAAAATCCTAAAATCAGTCCCATAATTCTATATTTAATTATTTTGGTATAATTCCATCTTTAGAGTTCTGAAGGTGTTATCCAATGGAGGCTTTCCAATGAAGATTTATATTTATTAGCTGTTTGTTTTTTATTTAGTTCTTCCTTCATCTAATTCCAGTCATAATTAATCATGATTAAATAATTACACTATAATTTTACAAATACTAATTATTTTATGATAGTTCCATAACCTATATACATCACTTCTTCCATCAAATTGGAAACAAAACTATTATTCATGTGTAAGGCGTACTACTACCTTGCAAAACATCATAACGTTTTCTCCATTTCCAGATGTCAAATATGGATTATAATGATGGAATTAATGTTAATTTATAATCATTATGAAATATTAAAATTTAAAAAAATGTTAATATATCATTATCTTTATATATTTCAATTCATTGAAAAATGATCACACAATTCATGTGTACGTGTGGACCACCACCTCCATAATGTGATGTGATTCATTCTTCACCACTATAGTAAATAGTTGATATATAAAAATATATTTACCAGATTAATATTAAATATATGATATTATTATCATTATATAAATGTAAAATAATAATTACTTCTTTCCAAAAATATCATTTAATAATGAATCAAAACTCATTAATATGTACGATGTACTTTCTCACTTATTGTAACAAAGATAACATTTCATAATTATATTAAATTATTATAAATAAAAGTATAAATTATTTAAAAAAATGATCATTATTTAATTATTATTAATATGGTTATGATAAAATAATTAATAAATTGACCCAATGTCTTCCTACCAAATTCATTTTGGACTGATAAACTGAATATTATCAAAACATCAGATATAAATTTAATTGATTAAGTAATTGTATATATAAAAGTACTAAATAAAATAAATGAATATAAGATTTGAAAAAGTTCTTCTATAAGTATAAAAAAACATTAGTTTATTATTTATGAATAAAAATAACGCACATAGTTATTTGGACTCAATGTAATGTTATTTCACTAAAAAATCATATTTAAATGTTTCTACTAAATCTCCATTTTTCTTCCATATCCATATATTTGAAATTATTGTTTGATATATTTATATGAATATAAGTGATATATAATGTACATTTAGGTTTAATTTGACCTTATAACAATGTTTTTGAAAAGGTATCATTTTATAGAATGTTTGATTTTATTTACAAAAAGATATAATGAAATGATCTATTTGTATATATATAGTGACCATGAATTTTCCCACCCTCGTAACATTCATATGATTTTTTTATTCCATTACAATCAATATAGATATCTTCGAAGAAATCCCTATTTACCATTTTCTATTTATTTTGGAATTTATAATTGTAATTGATGATTATTGATTATTTTGATATTTGAAATGTTATTCATATTGGTTTAATATGAATTTTATGGATTTTTATTCCAAATACGGTACTTTGACTATTTTTTAAAAATGGTTTATTCCCAATATATCCCACTAGTGTGCCATATATAGCTCAAATTCAAGGTCCAAATAGTTATTTACCTAATAAATTGAGTAATGACTATGATATCAAGAGAATTATATTATATGTGAGTCGTAGTGTTATTCATATTTATAAGGGTTCAAGAACGTTTTAGTGATATGGTTAGATGATTCACCAAAATGACTTTTCTATGATTGATAATGAGTTTTAATGGATCTATGAACCAGGATCTTCATTTCATTTATGGATCTTGTTTTCAAGTGTTTTGTGGAAAAGTGTATTTTTTTGGAAATATACAGAGAATATGTTGTGTACTTAGGAGTACACGATGTGTACCCTATTAACTCATATCATTGTGTCTTGGGAATTTAGTGGTTGAGACATGGCCATGTTGGGTGACATGTCTTACTGCTTAAAAGAGGGACCAACAAAGGCATATACACATTGCGTATCATTAAGGAACAATCAATGTATTTTTATTTTTGAAAGATATATCGTAATGACACCACATCTCATTTACAAAAAAACGACTTCTTCTGAATCATCTCCTATAGAAGCGATGAGAATCGCTAAACATTCACTAAGAAACTAATTGGTCATCTATTATCCTAATCGAACATTGTCTATTAGATGATGAGTAATCACGTAGAGTGTCTATAGTATACTATTGTGATACCGAATGAGGAATTGAACATTGAGTGCTTCTATAGAGAGTATATAGTTTACCGTTAAAAGGCCAAAAGAGGAATTGACAATGAGTGCTTCCGTAGAGATTATTTTTCTATGCTAAAAAAGAGGGGTTGGTCTATCAGAACATCCTAGAGGTATTCTTATGATTGATTTGTGACTAATTGTTAATTTTAAATAAATTTAGTTGAAATTGTAGGATTTTTTTATTTATGTTGAGTACATCCTTATTAATTATATTAATTTTCACATTTTCCTCCTATATAAATTCACTAATAGTTAGTCACGTGTTTTTTGGTGGTTGCATATTGGGATTCATCTCACACCTGTTTGTGTCAGGGTTTTGGGCCCAAACAAAATATATTATTGTAGGTATATATTAGTGTAATAGCCCTTCTACTTCATGTACTTGATTGATGTGGAGCTGGAGAGCATGTGACGAAGTTGAGACATGCGATACTACTGGTGTTTATTTGTTTTCTTTTACTTTGGTTTACTAATGTATTCCATCATTGTGAATTGTTTGGATGATTTCTTAGAAATATGTGACAAGCATCATTTATCTATGTGGTATAGTTTTTTTACATTCATTCTTATGTTATTTAATTACTATATGGTATTACTTCTTCTGCTAAAATTATCTGTTTGATTCCACTATTTTACTTAGCCAATGAGGGAATAGTTTCCCTACTATCACACCCAATGACCTCGCTGTTATTTTGATGTCTCTATCATTTGGGGAAATGTGCTTATGGCCATGTGACGAATCAGGTATGCGGCACCCTTGGGTGACACCAAGAACTAGGATGTTTCAATGTGGTATCATATAAATTCGTTTCGTCATTGATGTACTATTTAGAGCCTATAGATATAGATTTGAAGGTGTAGTAAGTTGGTAAAAAGATTTCCCTGTGAGTAGCTAACCTGTGTAGAGGGAAAAGCTAATATGCCTCGAATATTACATTTTTATGGTATTCAAATTGTTACAGATGATTTGATTTCATCATTAGGTGATTCACATGTTTTGGGATTCTATGATTTATATCATTGAGGTTCTATTTATGTTGCAAACCAATGAAATGAGGGTATTCGATATCAGGCATCATATAAAAAATTCCTAGAGATCATATGTCATGCATTCTTGTCATGCCATTTCGGTTTCATTATCAATTGCATGATGTTGTGATAGATCTGAAAAATTTTGTGATATATGACTTGATTGAATAATTTCCATTTGATAGGGTATGGAATTGTGTAAGGTTTCATTGGAATGAGCACTATACTTTGGTCCCTAAGGTGTTATGGGCCCTAATGGATCGGAATTTGGTGGATCATGTGTTTTATTGCACTGTTATACATCTTATGTGACATGAATGTGATGCCAATATTTGATTCTTGGGGAGTATGGGACCCACGGATCAGATTATTTCATTTTAATGTTCATTTTTGTGTTTTTGTGGGGTTATAGTGTTGTTTATGAGGCATACTATATAGAAAAACCTATAAAAGATGGTGTGTATTCATAAATACATGCCATGTATCCTTTTGTTCGGGATGGAACAACTTTTATTATGTTCGCACCGTGTGCTATATATATATGTTGTGTAGTCATTAACCATTTGACAAACATTGTTAGTGGAAACATGTGGATGGGAATTTATGGGTGGAATACTTCGTTTATTGGGTGTACAAGTCGTGTTATAAGAGATGTGTAACCAGTGGCGTGACCAACGACACTAGTGGATGAAACTCAGGTTGTACACACTATGTTCTGTTCTTACATGCCCTGTAGAGTCAACTGAGTCACTGACTATGTGACGAATGACATGGATGGTTATGAATTTAGGGATACACGCTGTGTCCCGGGCGTACACACCATGTAGAGTTACCTAGGTAGGAGTCATGTGGTTTAGCCATGTAGAGGAACTCAAGTCGGGGGAAATGATTCAAGTACACATCATGTCAGAGGAAAAAACAAAGTGCATGAGGGGTGTTAGAAAACCATGGTTGGAAGAAGAACATACCCATGTAAGGGCCTAAGGGAACACTCTATGTAGGGGTTATACACACCTTGTGTCCTTGATTTGAAAAACTTGATTTTTTCTATCTCATGTTCCCTTCCAGCACTTCTACATTTCATTACATGAAAATCATGAACTAAGGTGTGTGCCTAACCTTGTAGAGTCCTTCCACTGAGATGTTCTCCAGTTTTATTCCGGATCCAGGGCATCAATCAGACACCGAACATTGGAGATCGTGGGATAATAGCAGATCTTTTTTTTGTACATGTCATTTCCCCATCCATCATTATAGATATAGGTATCGACGCAAAATTCAAATAAGGCTTCATGAGATTTATACAGACCTACCAGAGAGCACCACATCCCTCCCCATATATAGTAGAGTTGATCCGGGGGGTTTAGCAGCAACATCCTACCACTTTCTCGGGGGATGGAGGACCTCGGGCTGTAGAGTAATGGTTAGAAGCCTTGTCGTCAATCTTAAAGCACATAGAGACACCTCCAGAGAGGAGGGTGAAACCTGGTATGTACAAGCTTCAGGATTCCACCAAGAGATGGTGGGATGTAATATCATTCCTGGGATGCTAGTGGGTTATGTCTTGGAATGAGTTCTAGAATACGTTCTAGGATTACATCTACTCAAAGACATTTTCGTTCCAACAATCCAGAGAGTTCCTGAGTGTGGAAATTGGTACTCTCTTCATTATGTAGTATTTTTTTTCTTCATAGAGATGCAATGCTTCACACCCATTATTGGGGGTGATGAATTAATTTGGGAAATATTGTTTGAGGATGGTCTCAGGAATGACATCTGATCTAATTTTAACATCTTCATTTTGGCTTCCATGACTTTTATATTCAACCATGCGCTGATCATAGAGTGAAACCTGATGGATTCTAGAGCTGTGAGCTGGGGCGACTCAACATCCGAAACTAGTACCCCTCCGACTGGCTATAGGAAGCGCCGCTGGTAGTCTATTCATGGAGATCATAGAAGGTGGGATACTATTTGAGGTAGGCAGGTGGTATGATACCAATGTGGAATGAGTAGTAATATGAGGCCGCATTTCCCGAGAGTCCTATTTAAGTGTTGATCTTGCGAAAATATGGTCCATCTTCTATGTTTCTATCAGTTTTTTCTCACTAGAATCTAGTGATTAGTTTTCATCTATGACTCCACATTCAAGAGTAGGACCACTATTTTCTCATCAGTCAAGTAATGAGAGTTCATTTGGCCATTCGGGACGAGGTGGAGGTTCTGGCTGCATTAGTTAGACACATGGTTTTTGACAGCTGTAGGGTGAATCTGATCAGCGAACATATACATCTTCACTAGGCCGCAACATAGGTCTGGAGTTTATGACAGATTAGATCATGTAGGATAAGGATCACATGCCATCTACGGTTAGAGGTACGATTTTTGTTTCATTAGTTTTATCCTTTTTTCTTTTAGATATTGGGACTTCCTATAGTTTCAAATATTTTGATGTTGTGGAGGTCACTAGGCATTCTATCATTACATTAATTGATATCATGACTCCTGAAACTCCATTAAGGACTAGAATTGTTAGTGTACGCCAGTGCATGGTGTAACATCTTGAGGTCGGTGGGTGTCACTTATTATGGAACCTTTATGTCTTAGAGATTTTGGGCTATGATGTCATTCATAAAATATAATGGTTCTTTCCCTTCTAGGCTGTTGTCGATTTCTATCACTAAAAGGTGAGTTTCACATCCCTATATAGTGGGTTGTTTTACATTAGGGATAATGGGATATTAATATGAGTTGAGATGGACCTGAGCATCATGGGTTAGGAGGAGTTACAACCCAGATTGCATGAATATATATAGATGACTATGTACTGCACAAATGGACATTCCTCCAGTGGGGATCAATTTAGACATGTCTTTTTAGGGGATTTTTCACGTATGCCTCCATAACGATAGGTATATTTCTCTAATGAGATTGTGCTATCAGTGGCACCAGTGTTTATTCCTCCTAATAGGATTTCTACACCAATGTTACAGAAGATTAAGATGTAGTTAAAGGAGTAATAGGAAAAGGGTTTCATCTAACCCAGTACTTCCCCTTGGTTTTTTTTCTATCCCATTTGCGGTGAAGGAAGATGGTACCCTTGGATATTGTGCGGATTATCGGAAGATAAACCAGTTGACTTTCATGAACCAAAATCCATTCTTGAGTATTGATGGTATATTTGTCCAGCTTTGAGGATCCTAGGTGTTCTTGAAGATTGAATTGTGATACAATTATCATCAATTACGAGTTAGACCTTTTATTATACATTTACAGCCTTTCAAATCATGTATGGTCTATAAGAGTATGTGGTTATGTGGTTCGGTCTCACGAACGGTCCCATATTTGTTATGGTATTGATGAAATGGTTGTTCCATATGTACATGGATTCATTCTTGGTGGTCTTAATGGATGATATCTTGGTGTACTGTCACACTCGACATGAACATTCCACACATTTTGAGATTGTTTTCATTATAATAAGATATCAACAGTTATATGTTATTCTCTCAAAATTCCACATTTGGATGGACAATATTTACTTCTTGGGTCATGTTATCCCAGATACATGAGTATCAGTAGACTCATAGAAAGTGAGGGATGTATTTTCTTGGGTGCAGTCGAAGAGTGTCATTGAGGTATGGATTTTTCAAGGGATATCTGGTTAGAATAGTCAATTTATATTGGGATATTAATACTTAATAGTGCCACTATTTGGCCTAACTAAGAAGTGTGAAAGTACATGTTGAATGAATACTGCGATTTAGCCTTTCAGTAGTTGAAAGGGAGGTTGACTTCAGCAGTGATACTAGTTTTTCCAAAGCCGGGAAATATTTACAATTTTTTACTATGATGAATCAGTTATCGGTCTGAGATTAGTTATTATAAAGGGGAAGGAGTTGTTGCATATGGGACTCGGATGTTTAGGCCACATGAGAGGAATTACCCGATGCACGATCATCAGTTGTCTACTGTTGTTCATTCTTTACATTGTTAGAGACATTAACTTCTAGGATATAATTTTATGTTATACACTAAACAAAAATGTCTGAAGTATATATTTACTCATCATGAATTGAATTTTAGATAGTGAATGAGGGTTGAGTACCTTCAGTCTATTGTTTGTGAGCTGGCCTACATGATTGGGAAAGGCAATGTAGTGCCAGATGCATTGAGTAGGAGGACTCCGATACAGGCAATTCAGGAGGCCATTAGTCAGTTTAATCTTATGGATCGTTTTTCTAAAATGAATTTAACGGTGAAATAAAGAAAGGATTAGATGTTTCTTTATTTTGTAGTTGTTACCTATACTCTACATGAGTGAGTTTGTATGAGGAAGCTATCAGATTCAAAAGTCTTAGTCCTATGGGTGAGTGTGTTAGGAGAAAAACCTATTCTAGTATGGAACATATGTCTGGATGAGATCTTTCATTATCATGGGCCTGTATGTGTGTCAGCAGACATATTCAAGGAACAGATGTGGAATCATCATACATCATTTTGGATTGATCATCGTGATATCACCAAGATGTATCAACATCAAAACTGTTAGTATTTATGGGAAGGTATGAATTGAGATGTCAATAGTTTTGTCATGAGATATTCCACCGGTAAACAGGTGAAGTTGAAGCATCAACGAAGGGTATAGATTTTATAGCTATTAAACATTCTTGGGTGTATGTGGAATGATGTCATGATATACTTCATGACAGTTTTCCAAGGTTACCATGAGGGAATGATGTAGTTTGGGTAGTCATCAACAGACTCACGAAGGATGCACACATCTTAAAGATCAAGAATTCCATCAGTGTTAATTAGATGGGATGGTTGTAAATCCGAGAGATTGTATATTTTAATGGGGCTCTTCACTCCATCATTTCAGACAATGATGGTCATTTTACTTTTCTAGCCTAGCAGGGACTATGGAGGTATTTGACTACACATGTATTTCTCAGTACAACATACCATCCCTAGACATGTTTCAAGTTCAAGATTATGATTTAGGTGCTGGAGGACATCCTTCGATCACGTGTCCTATTTATTTTAGGACCATGGAAGAAACACATAACTATGGTGGAGTTGGACTTCAAAAAAAGTTTTCAAAAACTATTCACATGGAACCTTATTAAGATTTTTGCGGTAGTCCATATTGGTCACCCCTATGTTCTCTAGATGTTGGAGATTTTGGTATTTTGGGATCTCATCTTTTCCATGAGACCACAGGGCAGGTGTGGTTGTTTCAAAAGAGGATAAATACTACATAATCACAAAAAAAGTCTAATGATAGTCGACAGAGATAACCTCTAGAGTTCGTGGATGGGAATCAGGTTTTTCTATATGTAATACAGAGGATGGGACACAAGAGGATTAGGAGACAAGGTAAGGATTCACAGAGATGTGTTGATCCATTTGAGGTTTTGGAGAGAATCGTTCTAGTTGCCAATGGTTTTTAGTCACCTCAGAGGTACCAGGCCATGGACAAAAATCTTCCACATTTCTCAGCTATGTCATTACTTCTCTGACCAATCTCATGCTTTTAAACTTCATGAGGTTGATATAGATTTTTACAAATTGTTCACATAGCATCTTATCTAGATTATTGATCAAAATGCGATGGTTCTCGGTGGCTTGTCTGTTGTTCTTGTACTTGAGCTATTGTAGCATAGGTGAGTACATGAAGAGACTTGGGAGAGGGAAACCAATGTGCAATTATAGTGGAAAGAGATATTAAAATATTCTTATTCTCTACATTCGTTGGAAATTTGGGAGATGAATTTCATTAAGGGTGAATTTTTTAAGAACTCCAATCTTCATTTCGGTTACATATCTTGTTTTCTGTTTTTTTAGGAAAAGTGGAATTTTTGGAAATTTTAGGCGTACACATAGTGTACTTAGGTGTACACACCATGTACCTTATTACAACATATGATCGCATCTTGGGCATGTAATGGATGCGACATGGTCGTGTGGGGTGATGTGGTAGACCACCTTAAGAGGGGCCCGACAAAAGAATATTCAAACCATGTATCCTTAATGAAAATTTCTTCAATATTAAATTTTAATCAATATATCATACAATCATTGTGTGTTGTTTACAGAAACTACTTATTTTGTGTAGAATTATATTATACAGAGTTGTGCATACCTGGTTTAGTTAGACTATAGGGGGAATGTATGTTGAGGGCTTCCCAAGAGTGTGTGTTAATTTTTACGTTGTGAGACCATAGGGGTGATGGATGTTGAGTGCTCCCTAAGAGTGTCTATAGTATACTTTTTAAGACCATAGGGGGAATTTTTCATTGAGAGCTTCCTCAGAGAGTGTATAGATTACTATTAAAATACCACCAAAAGAATTGATGGTGAGTACTTCCACATAAAGACTATATCCAAGAAAAACAAGAGGGGCTAGATTTTGTGATCATCTAAGAAGTTTTAATGTGATTGATTTGTTTAATAATTGTTAAATGTAAATGCATGTAGTTCAAATTTTAGGATTGTTTACTTTGAGCAATTCCTTGTTTATTACCTCATTTTTCATAGTTTTATGCTATATATATTCACTGAAAGTTACACACAGGTCTTTTGTGGGTTTCTTACTAGGTTTCATCCCACACCTATTAGGGCAATGATTTTAGTCCCAAAAATATTATATTATTGCATGTATTGATAAGGGAAAGATCACTTATACTTCAGGAACTTGATTTTTGTAGAGATGACGAGCATGGGACAAAGATGAGTCTTGCGATGCTGCTGGAGTTTTTTAATATACATTGGTTTAGTACTGTATTCCAATATTGTGTCTTGTTTGGATGCTTTACTAGAAATATGTAACATGCATCATTTATATATTTTCTTCTGTGGTTTATTTACTTTCAGTATTCTTCTATTTACTTGTTTTATTTTATAACTGCTTCTTCTACCATTTCCTCTTTGTTTCTACTGTTTTATACTACCAATGAGGGCATAGTTTCACCACTATCACACTGAAGGCCCTCACTTCTAGTCAGCAACCTCTGGAATTTGGGGAAATGAAGTTGAGGCCATGTGACCAACTGGGTATGGGGAACCCAGAATCCTGACATTATAATGCAGATAATTATTCATAAAAAATAAATACATATATAATTTAAAATAAAAAACTATTCACTTATTTGATTAATATTTATGTATTTAATAAAATTTCTTTGATGAGTTTTATTTGTTTACTCTTCTAGAATTTTTTTTATTATATGTCCCATGTAGGGATCTTTTTTCTCATCACATGTTTTAAAATTCATTTTTCAGGGATTAAGGATGGGAAATGGAATGGGAAAAGATATGTTGAAATTAGTAAATATTTTAAATGAAGATTTATCATTTTTTTTATAATTTTTTAATTATGATAAAATTTATAGTTATTAATTGTGTCTAATTTGTATATGAATCAGTTTGTTATGTAAGATTTATCACATAACCCAAAAATATAAAACAAATATCATTTTGGATGTAAGAAATTTAATTCAAATTTAATTTACCTAGAATATGTAATTTATATGAATTGGTCTTTATAGTTTCCAAAATGCAATCATAAAAAACCACATTCATCATTTACTTCATGTCATACGTTTATGGAACATTTCCCAAACATTATATCAAATTAGAGAAACTATGAGATTATAGGACATACATAATAAATATCAATAATTTCTGATGAATATCTTTACAATTTGTTTCCTCTAGATTCTCTCATATTATTACTAAACTAACAAACTATTAATGATCATGTTACCTTCTATGTAATTTCTCTCGTGAAAACCACATTTGATTCTTTCAAATTCAAATGTCACCATATACATTTTAATCTTCAACTTCTTCTATTACTCCTACATATCCAAAGAATCATAAATATTTCCCATGAAACATTTTTTATCAAACAAAAAATATTAAATGAAATTTTAATTAATTAACTAAAATAATAATAATTTAATTACATCACCACTATAAAACTGTAGGAAAACTAACAACATTAGAAAACAAATAACTAAATGGATGAAATTCTGGATTATAAACTCATGTTTGTTGTCCCCACAAAAAATTTAATTCTTTATGCCTGTATAACACTAAATAACCTACACTAACTAACTCATTCATCCTTCTTAGATTAACAATATATATTGTCAATTTCCATGAAATATTCAGAAAATATTATATTTCCTTAATATTCACATCACTCAAATATATCCTATAGTATGAAACATGATAATACTATTTATTCAATAAAATATAGAATGTATCAAAAAACCTTCTCAAAAATTATAGTTTGAACCAACTAATAAAATAACACTATAACTAGTTCTAATATTTTTTATTTTAAAATTACAGTTTATATTGGAAGATAAATATCATTGAAAATATTTTTCCCTTACGAAACCTTTGACGTCAATGATGAGGAGAAAAATATAATAATATATAATCACAAACCTTATAATGATGTACACATATCCTATATTATGAAATATAATTATATTCACTTTAGGTTGTCCACATATATTTATAAATAACATACACATGATGGTTTTTATTATGTAGCTTATCCAGCCCAAAAATGACATCAATTACTTCAAAACAATATTGTGGAAAATGACACAGACACACATATAAAACCTCATACTGTATCTTACAAAATATGGAATATAAAATATTATTATAAGAAAATTTTACTGATGATTAAACTTCATCTTGTGATCCCAAAAAATACTTGATGAAGACTTTAAACATATCTTAAATTTTTTTGCATTTCAATTCAATTTAGGTATTAGTTTATTGGTTATAATGAGTGATTTAACACTATATAAATTTTTATTATAAACTTACCATCAAAATGAAACATAATATTCCTTAAAACATCATTATGAATAACAACCTTAGTCACATAAATCATTGCAAAAAAATTGACCAAGCTAGACACATTATTCATAAATAAATGGAGTGACTTCATCAATGAAGATAAATGTATAAATATTCAAATAAATCCATCAAAAATATTACTAAATTATTTAGTAAATTTATTTTAAATTTACTTTGAATTAATGTAATTTATTTTTAAAGGCTCTAATAATCCTTCAGGATCATTCATTTTTTATATAACCCATTATGACATAAGGAATCTATACTAAATCCATTTTATTTCAATCATATTCCTAGACCATAAATTGTCTTTTTAGAACCATAATACATATTTTAAATTTCAGGGGGTTACGAGGTGCGCCCCAGTGTGCCGCATATGCTCAGGCTGGCAGTTCGTTTTGCTATGTTTTTGAGCGGGTGGCTATTCCCTTCTCAGGATATCAACCATGGAATCACGACTTCCACCTTTATAATGGAAGTTGAGTTGGTAGAGGGTCGCCCGGTGAATTTGGTTGTGCCCACTTTGGCTCGTATTTACGAACTACTGAGCCACATCCAGGAGGGCGGGTCACCCTATCGTTTGAGTGGGCCATTTCAATTATTATTCAACTGGATAGTGAATCGTTGTCGCTGTTATGATTATTGTCATAACACAGTCATCCCACTTCCGACCATTCGGCCTACCCTGCTCGATATTGCTAGGGTTTGCTTGAAGTACCTCTGTTCTAATGAAGTCATTAAGATTCTAAGTGACTTTTATCATTTTTCATTCGGTCCTACCCCACCCCTTTCAGCGTCGTTGTTGATAGCTATAGGGGGAGATTGTAGGTGAGTTCTTACGTTATTTCACTATGGGATGGGTTTTTGTCCATGCAGATTAACTGGGTTTCTCTCTGCGAGTTGTACGCCCCCATCGTTTTTCCCACCAGTTTGCGTGTATGCAAATTATAGTTTCCTTTCCCCCTCCTCAGGCTGGAGGATTGAACCCGGCCACTGTCCATCAATCTTGGTTGATTCTGATGTGGGAGGGATCCGACACAATCATTCACTTGCCTGGAATAGGAGAGGATGCCAACCTATCCTTAGAGTATGCAAGAATGTCAGTAAAACATTACCCCGATGGGATCCCGGGGAAGGTTGTCTGGTAGGTTCCCAAATCAGGAGTGATTGTGGATGATGTCCCTATCACACCTTCCTCATCAGCTCTGAGGGAGGACCGACTGATGTCTCGTCGGTCAAAGCGGCTCAAGGGATTTCCCTCTCCCAGCCCCTCTGTGGTTGAAGTTTGGATGGACCCAACCTTCTTGGACGTGTATGAGGATGAACCTATGGCTTTGGGTCCCAGGGAGACAATTCCTGAAGGTTTTTTTGGCCGATACCGAACATAGAAATATGATTCCCATGCCTGAACTAGTGTTAAAAGCATCAAACCTTCCAGCTTCAAAACCATTTTCTAGCGTGCACATGTCTATTCTAATTGGAATGCCAGACTTTGTTCCATTTCTACCTAATAAGTATACAAATGATCCTTGTGTCATGGCAGATCACCGAGTAGTTTGCTAGTTGGTATGGCCCTGGAATTGCGATATTGTCACTGAAACTCTTCTGGGAGATATGTAAACTAAAACTGATGATCTCCGACAACTCTTCCTGGGTTTGGGTTCAGGTGTCTTGGACTATCGGGAGTTTCATTTTCTCACTTTTTGGGTTGTCACGGCCAATGAGGAAGGTGCCACTAATGAATGAAAACTTGCTCACATCGCTGCCTCTCATTGTGGTACACGACCCTTAGAGGAAGCCATGATAAAGCTTTATGAGCTGATATCACAGGAGGCGGGCTCTCGAGATCAGGCATCCGCCCTATCTACCGAGTTGCATAAATGTTAAGTACGGGAAGCGATGCTGAGGGATCAATTTTCACCTCTTACTAGTAACCTTGAAGCCACTAGGAAAGGGATCAACGATCTCTAAACAATAGTGGGGCATACTCGTTCGGTGGCCTAGGTTGAAGCCATGGAGAAGGCCATGCTAGATCAGACTCTCAACAACCTCTGCCGCACGGTTGCCGATCTGATTGAGAGAGCGAGCCAGGCTCCTTTGTGACGGTCAGAGCCATTCCTGTACACTCTGTTTTTCATACCCACATTTTTTTCATTACTGTGAGGGAGAGGCCCCAGCTTGTGGACGTCCTCCCATTTAGTTCAAACAGAATACAATATATGTCAATCTATACTTGCTGTAAAATTTGATTGTTACTGGAACAATTTTTGCCTAAATAAAAACTCACTGAATCAGAATTAATCATAATTCAGGAAAATAGAAACAAACACTATCTTTTTCCTTGACCATGGGATCCATCAAGAAAAGTTTGACTATTTCTAAGGGTTTGAAGAAATCCCCACAAACATATTGTCATTTTTGTTAGTACACTAATTTTTCTTGGGTCCATTTGGTGTGGACCCTACGGGAATGGCCCGACGATTTATTAGGTCACCCTTTTCGAGTTTTCTGCCTAAAAATCTTTGTGCCTCTTATTGTCAGTGGTTTAAAGTACCACTGACCAGACTATCATTACTGATGTTCTAGGTCAAGCATTTTTTACCAGATATGGTGGGGCGAGGGCCCTAATGAGGTTTGGTTGATTAAAATATGTATTGATATCCTTCAGACGCATGTGGGGGGGATGTTTAGATTAGAGCGACATGCATGGCATGTATCAAGGCATGGGGGCCGTATCATGGTGCAGAGGTAAGAATAGAATAGCCTATGGAAATTTTGCCTTTGGTAGATGGGCCAGGGGGGATCAATATGCAGAGCTACTGTGGGCATGTTATGCATAGTCGTGCAAAGGTGTCCTTAAGTTAATGACTCTTCATTTCAGATGGCCTCAGGACTTTATTGATGTCCGGCTTATGGACACAACCATGGGTGGCTTAGAGAATTATGAAAACCACCAGGGGTGGCTCGGAAAGGTATTGTGATGTCTGGAAGGGTTTGAAAACATCTTTATTAATTAGGAGTGTGGACTCAGGGTCCCTATCCTATGAATTTATCTTGCGTAAATGATGGATGGAGCTTGGTGCAGTTTAAAGTCATTCATTTTGGACATTATTTAAAATGGAACGGCTTCTCCTGGTTCTCGGTAATCTCTTCAGAGACGTTCCACCATACTCAGGAAGGGTCGTGAAAGAGGCTGGTAAAATGTATCTCATAGGGTTTCCAAATCCCAGGATGGAAATGGGGGCATAGGGGCCAAGAGGCGTACAGAGAGAATCATTGCCTAAATAAATCTTTCGTTTGGTAGAAGAGCCAGGGGCGGTCAATATGCAGAGCTGCTGAGGTCTTGGTATGCATAGTCATGCAATGGTTTCCTTATGTGAATGATTGAATTCTCCCAATAACCATAAAACATCAAGGAAGTTTGAGATTTGGGACCACCACTTGTGGTTTACAAGGGTTAAGCTTTTTCTGAGTATAGAGTGTGGTTAATAAGGAGAGGGCACCTGGATACGGGAGAAACATCTAAGATAAATTTCCTGAGAATGGGTAATGTCATCCCTTCTCACACTGGTGTGAGATGATGGTTTTTTCAGGTTTGACCTGTGCACTAAGGGACCAGGAAATACCTTCTTTCCTTATAGAACCCATGATAGGTTTGACCGTGAAGTTGAATGTAATGCGGTAAGGATGACTTCTGTAAAGTTTAATGTCATGAGGTAAAGATGAGGAGAATTATTAATGGATTTTTTGCAGTTTAACATCATGATGCGAGGATAGGGGGAATTTTTAATCCAGTGAAAATGCTTGTAGTTGGTGGAATTTCCCTGGATGTCTAATGCTTGGTCTTTGTGGATTTATGCCAAGCGGCCAAGATGTTCCATGCAGTTTAATGTCATGCAGTATGGATGTTGTTACAAAGGTCGCTCTTGATCATAATGTAACTGGGCTTGAACATCTCAGCATACTGAAGACGTGGATAGGGGTTTATTGGAGAAAATCGTGGTTCCAGGGATTCTTGGATCATGAGAAATGATATGGGGGCTCTGAGGATGGTAAACGTACAGAGCTAGGAAGATTACCAACTTAGGAAATATTTCCTTTGGTAGACGGGTCATGGGATATCAATATGTAGATCCGCTGAGGGCTTGCTATTCATAGTCCTTCAAAGATGTCCACAGGTCGATAAAATTCCAATTCTGATGGTCGTGAATGGTTATGAGGATCCGCGATTGTCCGGGCCATGAAGTCTTCCATTTTGTAAGAAAATATTCTTACATGTTGGGAATATTCGACCCAGATTGCTGTTAATGCATAGAGAGCTCCATGCACGGATTTATCTTATGCGTGGGGGTGTGCCTTCACTCCATGCAGTTTAACATCGTGCGGTAAGGACGACGTAATCATAGTTTAGTGGTCATAGAGCTCAGACCATTAGGTTACTATTTCTGCATTCACTCAAAGGATAACTGAGTTACCATGCTCTGATATACTCTGAAAAGGGTGGGGGATGGTGGTTGTAAACGATAACTCTGAGGTTTCCCGGACCAAGAGATGTGGTGTGGGGTCTCTTAGGATGGTAAGCATACAGAGCTAGGAAGAGTACCACCTGAGGAAATCTAGCCATCGGTAGATGGTCCAGGGGCTATCAATATGAAGAACTACTGAGGGCATGGTATGCATAGTCATGCCAAGGTGTCCCCATGTCGATGAATTTCCACTTCTGATTGCCATGAATGATTATGAAAATCTGATAATGCTCACAGTATAGAGTTCAGCATGCGGGGATAATGGTGTTCAAGAATACAAGAAACATCTTCACCACAATTTTCCGTTGAGTCAAAGTATCCTAGAGATGGCTTGATGTGCGTAGATGCAGGTCTTCATGTGAACCACATGCATATACATAGGCTAACCGGGTAGGGATACCCTGGAAATGTTTGAATGTGAAAAGGGGGATGAACTTGTAAACCACTGCCCCATTAATTTCTAGATCATGAGATATGATATAGGGGATCTATGGCCGATTAGCGTACGATGCTATCAATAGTATTGCCTGAGGAAATATTCCCTCTGGTAGACGGGCCAGGGGCTATCAATATACAGATCCGCTAAGAGTATGGTATGCATAGTCATTCAAAGGTTTCCCCAGGTCAATTACATTCCACTTCTGATGGTCATGAATGGTTATAAAGATCCATAATTATCCGGCTCATGGAGTCTGATGTATGGAGAGGATGCATCCAAATTCACAAGGAGTATTTACATCACATTTTTCATATATCTTGGGTGGGTTACGATGATGTCCATACAGTTTTAACGTCGTGCGGTGAGGACAAATTCAATGTAGTTTTAACATTGTGTGGTGAGGGTGAAGTCTGTGCAGTTTTAATGTCGTGCAGTGAGAACGAAGTTCGTGCAGTTTTAAGGTCGTATGGTGAGGAAAAAGTCTGTCTAGTTTTAACATCAAGTGGTGAGGATGAGTAATAAACCTCATGTAGATCTGGTTCGTACATGGGGGAAGAGGGAATTTTTGAATTTCATTTTCGGGTCGGCTGAGCTAGGGTGAGGGACTCTGGAATCACTATGTATCCCGCGAGGGCATGAATCAAGCCTCGCGTAGTTCTCTGAAGTCCGTGCAGTTTTAAGTCATGTGGTGAGGATGAAGAATACACGCCGTGCAGGTCTGGCCCATACACGGGGGGAGAGAGCATTTTTTTTTGAATGGATGGGCAAGGATGGGGAACCATGGCGTCACTTTGTATTCCACGAGGGAAGGAATCAAGCCTCACATAGTTCTTTTGGGGAATACACCCCATGAAGGTCTGGTCCGTACGGGGGAAGGGGGTATTTTGGGCATCATTTGAGCTGGTTGGTCCAGGGTGTGGAATTATGGCGTCACTACGTATCATGTGAGGGCAGGAATCAATCCTCACATAGTTCTTTGAAGGACAATACACCCCGTGCAGTTTTCGTCCCTACCTGGGGGAGAAGGGGATTTTTTTTTCATTTAACCTTATCAGTGAAGTTTAATGTCATGCTGTAATGACGACAAATACACCCCATGCATGGCTGGTCCATACATGGGGGGAGATGGTATTTTTAACTTTTATTCAGGGGGGCTGGGCCTGGATGGGGAACCCTGGCGTCACTACGTATCCTGTGAAGGAAGGAATCAATCCATATGTAGTTATCAGAAAGATGTACACCCCATGAAAGGCTAGTCTGTACATGGGGGAAGGGGAAATTATTTAAAATTTTATTCCATTTGGGTGTGGCTGTGCCAGGATAGGGGATCCCGACGTCTCTACATATCCTACGAGGGCGGGAATCAATCCGTACATAGTTCTTGGAAATCTGTGCAGTTTAACGTCGTGCAGTGAGGATGAAGTATTCTTAGATTAGGGTCATAGTGTTAGGACCATAGGGTGCATGGAAGTTGAAAATCCTATAGCACGGATGATAACTACTTTTAGTTATGCTAGTGAGGACGAAATACTCTTAGTTTAGGGTCATATAGTTTGTACCGTTGGGTGTTTGGCATTTTAACATCCTGCAGATTGGATGAAAACTGCCTTTTTGTTATGCCAGTGTGGATGAACTACTCTAAGTTTAAGGTCATAGAGTTTGGACCATTGGGTGCTTGACAGTTTAACATCCTGAAGCTCGGATGATAACTTCTTTTGATTTCTACGCGAAATAATTCTTCAGGAATCTCACATTTGTAGAAGTGGTGGTGAATTTCTCGTCCATTGTGATCAAGGGATATGCTCCATTGGAGTAAACCTGGTGTATATCATATAATACCTATCATTTTAGATCCATCTTTGGAGGTTCCTTTCTGAGTATCATTGGGGTCTGGAGGACCAATACCAATTCTCCTTAAAAAAATGACCAAAGAAGAACATTTTTATTGAAGGCTCGTGCGTTCCAGTTCGGATATACTTCCAGATGGAGGAAGGTGTGAAACCACTTCTCGTCCAATAGTTCTAATTCACCAAGCCGCTTTTTTGATTGCTAATCGATGGATAACTGATCACAAAAGGAAACACGGAGCGAGGGAAATAGGAGCTCAATGAGAAGGACTGATTTTATTCCATATACTAATGAGAATGGAGTAACCCAAGTAGCGGTGCGGATCGTGGTTTGATAAGCCCATAATGAATTGAAAGAGTTTATCCGGAAACAATTTATTGTGTTTGTCCACCATTTTCTAGAGAATGTTGGAAAGGGTCTTGTTGAATGCCTCTACCTGTATGTTGGCCGCTGCGTGGTAGTGAGATGAGTGGTTAGCCTCGATTTCATAATCTTGGTATAGTTTCTCCAATTCAAAAGAATAGATGATGGTGCTGATATCCGTCAGTATGGTATGAGGGACACCGAATCTGGTTGAGATCTTGGTTTTCACAAACTGACAATGTTTCTTTGCCCGACATCCTTAAGTGGTACATCTTCTGCCCATTTTGAAAAGAAGTTGATTGCCATGATGATATACATCAGCTGTTTGGCTATGGCCGGAGGATATGGACCCATGACGTCCATTCCCCAGGCGAAAAATGGGAATGAGTACTTGGCCTGATGAAGTAACTCTAGGGGTTGGTGTATGAGGTTGGGATGAATTTGGCATGAGTTGCATTTTGTGGTACAGAGCTTGCATTCTCATGCCACTATGGGCCAATAGTACCCATGTCTTCGAACCTGATGGGAAACCTTGAACCCCAGCTGATGTGCCCCACATACTCCGGTATGTACTTCACTCATGAATGAAATAGTTTATTCTCCATCACTGTATATGAGGAGGATTCCGTTGAGGCATAATTTGTAGAATACCTCTTGGTGACCCGCACAACCATATAGGGCACTGTTGACTGCACTTCTCTGCCTCTCGTTAAGCCCTGTATGAAGGAATTTCTCCATGTTGAAGGTAGTTTTCAATGGGATTCATCCACTCGGTTCTGGAGATTATGGCTTAGGGGTAGGACTGAATTCGTTGGTTTCCTTCGTCTCATTGTGGTCAAATGGAAATACCATTCGACGATGAGCAATACTGATAACTATTTCATCCTGGTTTGGGTGATCTAGGGTTGTGGCTGCATTGGCTAATGCATTATTCTGGGCATTCTGAGATTGGGGAATATAGATCAATGTTGGTTCTATAGAGAATTCCACCATTAACCCTCGGACATGGTAAAACAGGGGAATCAGCACCTCCTTTTTCATAGCATAGTCACCATTGACTTTATTGATGAGAAGTTTTGGGTCACCTTTTTTCTAAAAGTGATGTACTTGTGCCCGGAGTGTAATCTCTAGGCCTGCAATGAGGGCTTGATACTCCGCTTCATTGTTCATACATCCTTCTAATAGGAGGAAGGGATACGACAAGACAACCTTTTCTGGGGACATGAGTATTATCCCCAAACCCACCTTGTTAAATTTGGGATCTTACATCCTCTTTTTGGTTGGGCTTCGGGGTGCGCCGTCGAAGTACATTTCCCATGCTGGGAACTCCTTAGGAACCAAGAAGATGTCTTCATCAGGTAGCTCGGTATCTGGTGTAGTGGTCCCTATTGAAGGGTGATCCGACAGAAAATATGTTAATGCCTAGCCCTTGATGGCTTTCCGATACACAAACCGGATGTCGATCTATTGGAGGATGACTGCCCATCGGGACAGGCTCCTAGTCAGCATTGGCTGGCTAAGGATGTACTTGATCGGGATACTACGCGAGACCAAATGGACTTCATGATGCTGCAGATAATGTCAGAATTTTTGAACTGCGAAGATAAAGGCAAAAAACTCTTCTCGATGTTTGAGTATCAAGTTTCAGCATCGATCATGGTTCGGCTGAGGTAATAGAGACAGTTTTTACTGTCAGTGTCATTATTCTGTGCAAGTAAGGCTCCCAGTGACAGCTCTAGGTCCGTCACATATAGTATGATAGGTCTTCTTACAACCAGGGGCATGAGCACTGGCGGGATTAAGAGGTACTTCTTTAGGTTTTCGAATGCCTCTTGGTAGTCATATGTCTATTGGTACATGACTCCCTTCTTCATTAACCTGGTAAAGAATAAGCATTTCCCTGCCATGTTAGCTATGAACCACCCGATATAGGCCAGGTGTCCTTAGAATCCCCTCATCTCGGTGTGATTTCGGGCAGGTGGTAAGCCAAGGATATCCTTTGTTTATTCAGGGTCGACATTGATGCCATGATGGCGTATGAAGAAGCCAAGGAATTTCTCTAAGGTAACTACGAAGGTGCATATCAAGGGGTTCATCTTCAGGCTATGTTGTCGAAGTTTGTTGAAGACGGTCTCAAGGTCTGACATGTCATGCAAGTAATGTCTTGATTTAACCACCAAGTCATCAATGTGACATTCGACGAATCACCCAATGAATGGTATAAAGATACGATGTATGGTGCATTGATATGTGGTGATTCTTGAGACCAAAAGGAATGACCCTATAATAGAATATTCCCTGAGGGGCTCTGAAGGCAGTGGCTTCTTCATCTTCTCGAGCTATCAGGATTTGATTATACATATAATAACAAACCATGAAGGATAGATCCTCATAATTGGTTGTTTCGTCGATTAATAACTCTCTGATCGGGACCGAGAAATCACATTCTGGGAAATGCCGATTGAGATCTCCAAAATCAAGGCAGATGCGGATTTGTCCAATCTTTTTATTGACAGGGACGATGTTGGCCAACTAAATTTGCTCTTGGACTTCCCGAATGATGCCTGATTTAATAATCTTTTCAACTTCAGCCTCTATTTTGGCAGCATGTGAGGGGTGTGTCCTTCTGGCGTCCAATTTATAGGCCTGGTGGTATTCTGGTAGACCCAGGTGATGCGTCTCTACTTTAGGATCGAATCCCGACATTTCCATGTAATTCCAGGCAAAGACATCTCGATGTTGCCATAAGAAAGTGGTATATACCTCATGCTCATCGGGGTACATGGATTCACTAACAAGAGTGGGCCTCAGTTCTTCCTCAGTACCCATGTTTATTTCCCTGAGCTCGTCCACCGTGGTGGATATACCTTCCTCAAATGCAGGAGGTGCATCTTTGAGATTTTCCTCCTCTTCTTCCCCCAAATCCTCATCTTCTTGATCCGGCGTGGGGAGGGCTCACTGCACAGGTTAGCGGGAGTCCGGAGGCAAGGCATTGTGGGTGTCCTCGGTTAAGTATTCACCCCCAAATTGAGTTTTGGAAGACATTCCCGCATTGTCACGCTCGGACGTTATTGCTGAAGTCATGAGGACAACTGAGTGTGTGTCTGAACTTGAACCCCCTCTCTTATCATGGATATTGTGCAGTACGTAGTCTCTTCCATGTTGTCTGAGTGGGTCATCAGGAGCCATTTCTAGACCATTTGGAGCAGGTATCCAGTCGACACCATCGACTGAAGGCTTCTTCTTCTTTCTCTCATAAAACCAGGCGTCCATGTAGTGTGACGCGTAGAGCTCAAAAGGGGCCTTCTCAGCATGCAATTTCCCACTTTTTCCACTGACGCAATACATAATACATGGGTGGTAGGATGAAGGAATGACCATGTGTTTATGGAACCACAGCATTCCCAGCAGGGCATTGATTTTTGTGTTTTGTCGGACCACCAAGAATTCCGAGTAGGCCACAAGGTCGCAAAAATGGGTATTTAGATTAATTTGTCCCATTAGCTTCTACTCACTCTTGTTGTAACTTAACAGAGTTGTGGCTGAGGGTAATAGGTCATTCTCATTTTAGCATAGCATACGGAGTGTTCGTAGGGGAAGGAAGTTAACTCCAGAGTCATTGTCAATAACAAACTTTATGGATCTTAACATCATTTAGTGTGTCCGACACTTATAGTGGTTTGATTTTTCCTTGAATGACTGCATCTTCATCCTGATCAGTGAAGGAAATTAACTCATTGCATTCAGCCGGGCTAGTCTTAGTTTGATAAATCTCGGGGGTAGCTACCTCAGCTTGAAACTCCGGGGGGATGATCTAGGCTTCTATAAGAGCCTCCCTGAGGCTAGCTGACAAACTTAGGGCATCTAGGATTGACAGTTTGGCTATTAAAATTTCCATCTGCATAAGGATATTGTATTTCTACTCTAGTGGACGACGATTTTCCATGGGTGGGGGAGTCTTCTCAGGCTTCTTGGGAGTTGGAATATGCGACAAGGAGGGACCGGCTGCGGGGTCAGATGCTGATGATGTCCCCACGGTTTGGCGACTCGTCCCGGATGGTCTTATTGTGCTAACTAGGTGGCTAGAAACTTGTTCCTCCTCTGATGGATACCACAAAATGACAGGGGAAGAGTGGCCTCTTGTGAAGGTGGAAGGATATTCTTTCTCATGATGATTCCGTTGAAGGGATCTCACACAGGTTTCTGCGATATTAACAGTTTGGGTCGGGGTAAAACCATATGGTTGGTTTCGGCTGCGATTGCACCTCCCCTGGTATCCCCTGCTTCTACGATTCCCCAACCTGGCCCTTTGAATTGGGAACTCATGTTCATAACAATACCCATCGTTAGGGAATGATTCCATAAGATGGATGATGTTGATGGAACCAAAGATTGGTTCTTCATCCTCTGAAAGGTCACCCCAGTTGGTTGTCCCTGATGGTGCAGTTTGGCAGGTCGGTGCCTGTGGTGCCATGTTTGGGGGCATAAAACCAGACAGTGTTGAGGCTAACATCGGCCTCGTGGTGTACTGCTCCTCTTTCTATTGTTTCCTCCCATTTTTATTATGCCTGGATGACCGGATCATGGAGGGTTGTAAGGCCGAAATTGTCGGTTGTGCGACATTAGGGATTGTTGGTGGCTACACTGGCTATTGTTGTAGAGCTTGGAGTATGCTCTGGGCTCAGTTGATAGTCTTCTGAGTAATCCAGTCATCAATATTCTTCCACTTTTTACTGGTGAATTCCTGCCACACCTCCCCCTTGTCAGAGTCGGTGGTAGAAATATATGTCACATTGCAGGGGTGGTCCCAGCTCGACCTGACCAGATTCTACCTTCCTTTGCAAGAGGTCTTTGAAGATGAAGCATTCCAAAATATTGTGCACCAACATTCTATGGTAGGCACAATAATCTTTCTTTTCCTCACGACTGACTTCTCTGGGTTTCCTTGGCTCCAGGACGTAGATCAAGTTGCAATTCATGGACGCGATGAAGTAGTCGCGGACTTGGTCCTCTCAGAATGAGTATACTTTCAGTCTTTATTCGTCAAAAAAATTCAGCTTCGGTCCTCTCTAATCATCCCTATTAGGTGGAGGAGGCCATTGATATACAAGGGTCACATGAAGATTTGGTGGAGAACTGACAATTGGAGTAGGCGCAAAGGAAGGTTTGAGGGTGACATAGGACGCTTTAGCTCTGGCATCTCTCTTGGAAAAAGCTTGTGAGGCTATTCGGGACTTCAGATTGGTTTAATGCAGGGAGTCCCTAATTCTTTGGGAAATTGACGAGAGGTGGAAGAAGCCAGTGGTTCACACCACTTGTATGAGTTGTGTTCACATCTCATCTCAAAGATTATCTATTCATATGGAAAGCATCAAATCTTGAGGAATTGGCATTGTAACAGCCCAAGATTTTATAAAAAATACTCTTTTTAATGTCTTGTGTTGTACGCTACACCAAAAAGAGCTTGCACAACACACATCCTTGACTTGCCTTGCATTACACGCAATCGCGACCTTCCTCGATAGCGTGTGTTGTACGCAACACCAAGTTTCGCTAAACAACGATATGCTATTAAGATATTATTAAAACTAGCTGTTGTGAATAGTAATAACCACTTTTTGAAATTTTGTAAATTTTATTTTTCAAAATGGACTTCATTTATGGATTCGGAGTATCGAATTTAGCCTAAGGTGAAATTTTTGTACTTTTCGGATAACTTTCATATTCCGATGAATAGTGAAAATTACTAAATTATAATTAAAAACAACTTTTTTAATCGAAATAATTAATAGTGATAAATCATTAATTTGAGTGGTTTTAAAGTATATTTAGAATATATTTTTACAATTTAATACAATGTTGGTCATTGGATGTAATTGCACATTTAAACCAGACATAAACAAGTGTCAATCTTTTGATAGATATTGTTTCTTAAAAACACGCTATTTGTTTTAACAGCGGGATTTAATTATAAAATTAATTAATGCAACTTCTATGTTATGAATTTGGTAAAATAGACTTCATTTTTGAATTCGGAATATGAAATATAGCTTAGGATGAAATTTTGGCATTTTTCTGAAAACCTTCAATTTTTGATGAATAGTGAAACTACTAAGTGGTAGGTTAAAAACTGAATTTTTGGATAAAACTTAATTTTACCGCTTCTGTGAATGGAATTTCGAAAATCCGAGAGACACGGTTAATATCAAGGACTAAAATGTGGTTCAATGAGATGAAAATAATTTTTTGGTGAATAGTAACTTTTTACTTTTTTTACCACTGTTAATAGTAAATAAGGTAACTAAGGGTAAATATGATATTAATATTACCCTAACACATGTCCTAATTCTATTGGACAAGTGTAATTCGACCAAAAACAAACTTAGGAATAAAATATGACCATTTAGGCCCACTTGGATTAGATTAGGACTTTTATTATTAATTTATTTAAAGAAGGGTTAAAATAGTTAAAATCAAAGTTTAATAAGTACATCATTTTTAATATGGGGTTATACATAAGATAAATTCGACTATAAATATTCATTAGAAAGCTAAAAAGATTTCCTACATTATGGTATTTTATTTGTAATTTTTAGACATCAAATAATGTAATATATTTATGACACAACGATGATGCAGTAATTATCTTATTAATGAAATATTGACATAATTGATGTTATAAACACCAAAATAAATGTAATTTGAGACTTTTTATGAATTCCACTAATTTTCTAGGTTACTATGATATATTAATGTTGATTTAATCAACTTGGTTCGAACATTTAATTCTGTTATGACTTTCACAAAAATCATATATCAAATAGTGTCAAAATTGACACAAAATAGTTTTTAAATCAAATATTATATTATTAATTGTTATTTTATTCCTAAAAATCTACGGTTCGGCCAAATGACTTAGATAAGGATATATATATTAATAATAAACAATTTGGGGTTCGTTTGGCATGTTATAGTAAGTGTATTAACCATATAGTGTAAGAAAACAAAAAGACACGGTAAAAGTTAAATTATTTAAATTATAGTTAAATCTAATTGATAAGGTTAAAATAATACCCTAAACTTGTCTAAATCCTATTGGTTGATAGGATTTCGACCCATCCCCACTTTAGCTTCGAAATAAGACCCTTTGGAACCATTATAAACCGATTTTGCCTTTAATATAAAATAATATTTTGAGATATTCCTAAGGTGCCCCTCTCCTCCCCTATAAAAGGACACCTCCTCCCCCTCCTCCTCACACCAATTTGAGCACTCAAGCTCGGCCAACCCCTGCCAATTTATCCTCTCCACTTCCCTAGAAACATCCTAGAGGTTCTGGTCTTCCTCAAAGACCAATTTTATTACCCTAAGAGGAGGTCTCAAAGAGGCACTTCAAAGAAGAGGTAATTACCGTTACCAATTCTTTCATCTTTATTTCTTCTTCCACTTCTTCTTCTTAGGTTGTTTCATTATGAAGTAATAACATCAGTATCACTCATATACTGATATGTTATTATAAGTATGAAACAACCCTATTTCACCATCTATCCATCCTACGGAAAAAGAAATCACCACGCGTGCGTACGTACGGAATACCGTCTCCACGCCGTGGTGTAATCTATTTTCTACCACCACCTTACATGGATGGGTATAATGGTGTAAAGAATAACTATACATAGTTATTACAACATCATATTGATTCTGATATATTGTATAATACACTCCAATTCAATTCAATATTTATAGAAATGATATCATCGCTCGTGCGTACGTACGGAATACCGTCTCCACGACGCGATGAGATTCATTCTCCATGTTAACCATTTAAGAATGATTATAATGTATATATAAGAAATAATAATGAAATATATGACATTATAAAGCTACTGGATTTATGTATATATATACATATGTATGTCATCTACTTACTTCCATTTCAAGACAATAAGGAAAGAAAAACAGCGTTCATGCGTACGTACGGACTACCGTCTCCATGAACGGTGTTTTTTATTTTATTTATCTATCTATTATATATATATATATATACTGAATATATATGATATATAAATCATATTTTATATTCTGGAAGTAAGTAAATCATGATATAAGTAATAATAATGTCAATAACAACAAGTCAAAATACCTACGATAAAAGAAACGATTTTACCCAAAACGCTTCTTTAACATGGAATTTACAAAAGAACGGGTAATATAATGTCATAAGTGAACCATATATGAAATCATAACAATGAATATGATTCTGTAATAAGTCAATAACATGATTTAAATCATTATACAGGAGGTTCGGACACTTACAAAGCAAGTCGGACCTAAGGTAAGGGAAATATCACAATCTCATTTTTATCCGAGATTGTTTATTCGTAAGTATTTACTGGGGTTTATTTTATCATCCACATCCATGTTTCCTCAATATGTAATATTATTTTCATCCAACTACAATGGTTTAAATCCAATTTTACCCTTTGGTTAGTTTTTAGTAAAAGATATGAAAGGAATCTTTTGTCGTTTATCGTACGAGGTACATTTTGACTTTTTCGACAAAAGTACAAAGAATGTTTTTTTTTAACTTATACGGCACGAACGGATTTCTACTGTTTTATAAAGCCTTATTTTCATGAAGATTCCTCTAAAATATTTCATGACTATTTTCAATAAAATCTCTTTCTTTTAAAATTGCATGATGTTTTGTGAAAAGAAATTGATTTTGAAGAAGAAAGGATATTTTCCTCAAGAATTCAATTCAAGTGTTTTATCAAAATTATTTTCCATCTAAGATAATAAAGGGTTCTGTTTCTATCCATATTTTTACATTGATTTGACTATGTTGTGATGGAATTATGTTTATGAATTCCTTTATCTTATATGAATGGTTTTATGATGTCATGTTGTTTTAAGAATCCCATTTTTATTACATGGGTTATGAAATGATGTATGATTTATGATTTTGTGGCACACATAAGAATGGTATCATTATGAGATGGGTGGGACCTATATCTCCCTCCAATGCATTGGGTAAAGATTTTATATCTCATGAGATAGACATGGCTGGAATGGTAGGTTATACCGGTTCAGTGAAACAGGACTGAAACGAGGATTACTCGATTCAGAAAGGGACTTTGTCCACTAAGATAGTCTTGGCAATGAGTCTTGACTAACAAGAAATGATTCTCTATGATTATGTGTGTATTCCACAAAGTTCCATGTTTTATGTTATGATTATTGTGATTACATTTCACTGCCATGATTTATCCCATGTTATGAAATTATGCTCTCTTTTGCAGGTTATGATTTCCAAAATGTTATGTTCTTATGAATATGATGTGATTGATATTTCTTTTGTTTACCCTTACTGAGCATTTGAGCTCACCCTTTTATGTTTTCTTTTCCCCAGGATATAAAGAAAGGTTTTAGGTAAAAAAAAAGGAAGATCTTTATGGGAGATGTTGAAGATCTTTCACCACGATTAGAAGATTATAGTCCGAGTTTCCAAAGACACTAAACTATTACGGTCCTTGTGTGTGTGTTTTTGTTATGTACTAAGTATTCCGCAAATGTAATGTAATGTCCATGTACGTCAGGCTTCGGGTCTCTACAGTTGGTATCAGAGGAAAGTTTTAGTCAACCTTTGGAAACTAGGATGCGAAAACATTAGTGAGATCCCTAGAGATATTTCTAAGGTATGTCTAGGGATGCCCCTAAGGATAAGTATACGTATAGGATATAGTTCTAGAACTATGGTAACGATATTAGATTAAACCAAAGATGATAGATATTTATGTTACTCCCCCTTTATTATGTTGTTTTCCCTAGCATGATTTTTGCTTCTCACGCTATTCTTTTTGGGTTTTAGAAAATGGCTGGAAACAAGGTGATTCACGATAATGGAGGAAATGATGGAAAATGGAATGATATTATTTATGAGCAACCAAATGAAATAGGATTTTGAAGTCCAAACTTCATTATTATGCCGAATCAGCGATCTCATAATATGATCAATAAAGTAAAATTTGGTAAGTTTCCTGACTCGGCTAATAAGAGAAAGATGGAGTTTCATGATGATCATAGAGGAAAGAAAGTTCAATTTCCCCTATGTAAATCATGTGGGAAGAGGCATCAAGGAGAATGTTTCAAAGGAACTGGAAGATGCTTTGGGTGTGGAAAAGAAGGACACAAAGCCAGTAAGTGCAAAGGAAAAGGATCAGTTAACACCATGGATGAGGATAATGGTATTGCTACGACATCAACAATGGTTAAATGTTTTAAATGTAGAATGTATGGGCATTATGCAAACCAAAGGGAAAGTCTCATGAAGAGAATCAGTATGGTCGTATGGGAAGTATTTATGTTGATGATGATGAAGAAACTACAAATGATATGTGAGATGAAAGAAATGTTGAAGCTCAGTCAATGGTCTAAGAATATAGTGGAATGATTACATGTTTATCATGTGTAATGTTGTATAAGTAATCTCATGGAATAAGGAGACATCTAAGGATTGTTACACTATTGTCTTTCCTTAAGTTTTGAAAGTGTATGATGAATGGTACCAATAACCATGAAAGGTTATTCAGATACTTTTGGAAAGTAGATGATAAGTGCATAATGAAAGGATAAGAAGATAATGAGATGTTTGATTGTATTCATGAGCTCATGATTGATATAAGGACTAAGTTATATCATGGTTTGAGTATATAGAATTTTGAGGATTTTGGTATGTGGAAAGTGTTAACTTTAAACTGCATTCATGTTTTCACTAAGGTATTCAAGAGAATACATGATTAAGGACTTTGAATGTTTGGAATGTGACCAACAAAACATATCTTATGATATATGGGGATCAACGATGGTATTAAATCTCTGGTAATCGTTGTCACTATATTATGAGAGTGGACTGCAGTATTACGTATAAGCCTAAAGATTAGACTGGATTATGTTGGACATAAGTTAGTATTATTTAAGGATAGAAGATTTTCGATATTATTGATGGGATGTTATAGTAACGTAGTTTTAGAAAAAGGACAACCTGCAGGACGGGCGACAGCCCATCGCTTCGGACAAGGCTGTAGGAATCGAACCCACAACCGAAGTGCGACTGGCCTTTATCGCCTACCACTGACCTACAGGAAGTCCCTATTTAGTAGAAACTAGTTTTATTATATTAAGCAGTATGATATATGAAGTATAAGTCCATTTTAGGAACCATATATGATTAATCTCACTATAGATCGACTTATGCATATAATTTTTGCTAATCTTTTGTTTGAGACAGATGGAATGACCCGTCATTCTATCACATGATCTGCTAACACTTCATGAATAACAAATTCAACTTCATTTATTTAAGAGATGAAGTGGAAATTGTTCAAGGCACGAACAACAGTGAGATTGTACCAAAATAAAGTAAGTATTTATTCTAATTCAAATTTTCAACTTTAGGGAAATGATCTTGAAAACCAAAAATGTTGTCCTAGTGATCTTATACCTGATGAATAAGATGGTACCTTATATCATCACAAATCTATGGATTTGTGATTACTGGCTTTTCCATAGCCATGTTCTCTACCACTCTCCATCAGAACATGATGGTTAGATTTCTCTTCCATATCCATATTTTCACCTATGTGGAAACCCAGTGATTAGTTTATTTGGGTAATCGTTACATTTCATACTTTAGTTTTTAAAGCCATGTTTTGGTATTCCTTTTTTACGATGTGGGTTTCTATAAAAGAAACTTTCGAATAGTAAACCATTTATAACCCCGACGAATTTCGAGGGCGAAATTCATTTTAAGGGGGGTAGAATGTAACAGCCCAAGATTTTATAAAAAATATTCTTTTTAATGTCTTGTGTTGTATGCTACACCAAAAAGAGCTTGCACAACACACATCCTTGACTTGCCTTGCATTACACGCAATCGCGACCTTCCTCGATAGCGTGTGTTGTACGCAACACCAAGTTTCGCTAAACAACGATATGCTATTAAGATATTATTAAAACTAGCTGTTGTGAATAGTAATAACCACTTTTTGAAATTTTGTAAATTTTATTTTTCAAAATGGACTTCATTTATGGATTCGGAGTATCGAATTTAGCCTAAGGTGAAATTTTTGTACTTTTCGGATAACTTTCATATTCCGATGAATAGTGAAAATTACTAAATTATAATTAAAAACAACTTTTTTAATCGAAATAATTAATAGTGATAAATCATTAATTTGAGTGGTTTTAAAGTATATTTAGAATATATTTTTACAATTTAATACAATGTTGGTCATTGGATGTAATTGCACATTTAAACCAGACATAAACAAGTGTCAATCTTTTGATAGATATTGTTTCTTAAAAACACGCTATTTGTTTTAACAGCGGGATTTAATTATAAAATTAATTAATGCAACTTATATGTTATGAATTTGGTAAAGTAGACTTCATTTTTGAATTCGGAATATGAAATATAGCTTAGGATGAAATTTTGGCATTTTTCTGAAAACCTTCAATTTTTGATGAATAGTGAAACTACTAAGTGGTAGGTTAAAAACTGAATTTTTGGATAAAACATAATTTTACCGCTTCTGTGAATGGAATTTTGAAAATCCGAGAGACACGGTTAATATCAAGGACTAAAATGTGGTTCAATGAGATGAAAATAATTTTTTGGTGAATAGTAACTTTTTACTTTTTTTTACCACTGTTAATAGTAAATAAGGTAACTAAGGGTAAATATGATATTAATATTACCCTAACACATGTCCTAATTCTATTGGACAAGTGTAATGCGACCAAAAACAAACTTAGGAATAAAATATGACCATTTAGGCCCACTTGGATTAGATTAGGACTTTTATTATTAATTTATTTAAAGAAGGGTTAAAATAGTTAAAATCAAAGTTTAATAAGTACATCATTTTTAATATGGGGTTATACATAAGATAAATTCGACTATAAATATTCATTAGAAAGCTAAAAAGATTTCCTAAATTATGGTATTTTATTTGTAATTTGTAGACATCAAATAATGTAATATATTTATGACACAACGATGATGCAGTAATTATCTTATTAATGAAATATTGACATAATTGATGTTATAAACACCAAATTAAATGTAATTTGAGACTTTTTATGAATTCCACTAATTTTCTAGGTTACTATGATATATTAATGTTGATTTAATCAACTTGGTTCGAACATTTAATTCTGTTATGACTTTCACAAAAATCATATATCAAATAGTGTCAAAATTGACACAAAATAGTTTTTAAATCAAATATTATATTATTAATTGTTATTTTATTCCTAAAAATCTAAGGATCGGCCAAATGACTTAGATAAGGATATATATATTAATAATAAACAATTTGGGGTTCGTTTGGCATGTTATAGTAAGTGTATTAACCATATAGTGTAAGAAAACAAAAAGACACGGTAAAAGTTAAATTATTTAACTTATAGTTAAATCTAATTGATAAGGTTAAAATAATACCCTAAACTTGTCTAAATCCTATTGGTTGATAGGATTTCGACCCATCCCCACTTTAGCTTCGAAATAAGACCCTTTGGAACCATTATAAACCGATTTTGACTTTAATATAAAATAATATTTTGAGATATTCATAAGGTGCCCCTCTCCTCCCCTATAAAAGGACACCTCCTCCCCCTCCTCCTCACACCAATTTGAGCACTCAAGCTCGGCCAAACCCTGCCAATTTATCCTCTCCACTTCCCTAGAAACATCCTAGAGGTTCTGGTCTTCCTCAAAGACCAATTTTAGTACCCTAAGAGGAGGTCTCAAAGAGGCACTTCAAAGAAGAGGTAATTACCGTTACCAATTCTTTCATCTTTATTTCTTCTTCCACTTCTTCTTCTTAGGTTGTTTCATTATGAAGTAATAACATCAGTATCACTCATATACTGATATGTTATTATAAGTATGAAACAACCCTATTTAACCATCTATCCATCCTACGGAAAAAGAAATCACCGCGCGTGCGTACGTACGGAATACCGTCTCCACGCCGTGGTGTAATCTATTTTCTACCACCACCTTACATGGATGGGTATAATGGTGTAAAGAATAACTATACATAGTTATTACAACATCATATTGATTCTGATATATTGTATAATACACTCCAATTCAATTCAATATTTATAGAAATGATATCATCGCTCGTGCGTACGTACGGAATACCGTCTCCACGACGCGATGAGATTCATTCTCCATGTTAACCATTTAAGAATGATTATAATGTATATATAAGAAATAATAATGAAATATATGACATTATAATGCTACTGGATTTATGTATATATATACATATGTATGTCATCTACTTACTTCCATTTCAAGACAATAAGGAAAGAAAAACAGCGTTCATGCGTACGTACGGACTACCGTCTCCATGAACGGTGTTTTTTATTTTATTTATCTATCTATTATATATATATATATATATACTGAATATATATGATATATAAATCATATTTTATATTCTGGATGTAAGTAAATCATGATATAAGTAATAATAATGTCAATAACAACAAGTCAAAATACCTACGATAAAAGAAACGATTTTACCCAAAACGCTTCTTTAACATGGAATTTACAAAAGAACGGGTAATATAATGTCATAAGTGAACCATATATGAAATCATAACAATGAATATGATTCTGTAATAAGTCAATAACATGATTTAAATCATTATACAGGAGGTTCGGACACTTACAAAGCAAGTCGGACCTAAGGTAAGGGAAATATCACAATCTCATTTTTATCCGAGATTGTTTATTCGTAAGTATTTACTGGGGTTTATTTTATCATCCACATCCATGTTTCCTCAATATGTAATATTATTTTCATCCAACTACAATGGTTTAAATCCAATTTTACCCTTTGGTTAGTTTTTAGTAAAAGATATGAAAGGAATCTTTTGTCGTTTATCGTACGAGGTACATTTTGACTTTTTCGACAAAAGTACAAAGAATGTTTTTTTTAACTTATACGGCACGAACGGATTTCTACTGTTTTATAAAGCCTTATTTTCATGAAGCTTCCTCTAAAATATTTCATGACTATTTTCAATAAAATCTCTTTCTTTTAAAATTGCATGATGTTTTGTGAAAAGAAATTGATTTTGAAGAAGAAAGGATATTTTCCTCAAGAATTCAATTCAAGTGTTTTATCAAAATTATTTTCCATCTAAGATAATAAAGGGTTCTGTTTCTATCCATATTTTTACATTGATTTGACTATGTTGTGATGGAATTATGTTTATGAATTCCTTTATCTTATATGAATGGTTTTATGATGTCATGTTGTTTTAAGAATCCCATTTTTATTACATGGGTTATGAAATGATGTATGATTTATGATTTTGTGGCACACATAAGAATGGTATCATTATGAGATGGGTGGGACCTATATCTCCCTCCAATGCATTGGGTAAAGATTTTATATCTCATGAGATAGACATGGCTGGAATGGTAGGTTATACCGGTTCAGTGAAACAGGACTGAAACGAGGATTACTCGATTCAGAAAGGGACTTTGTCCACTAAGATAGTCTTGGCAATGAGTCTTGACTAACAAGAAATGATTCTCTATGATTATGTGTGTATTCCACAAAGTTCCATGTTTTATGTTATGATTATTGTGATTACATTTCACTGCCATGATTTATCCCATGTTATGAAATTATGCTCTCTTTTGCAGGTTATGATTTCCAAAATGTTATGTTCTTATGAATATGATGTGATTGATATTTCTTTTGTTTACCCTTACTGAGCATTTGAGCTCACCCTTTTATGTTTTCTTTTCCCCAGGATATAAAGAAAGGTTTTAGGTAAAAAAAAGGAAGATCTTTATGGGAGATGTTGAAGATCTTTCACCACGATTAGAAGATTATAGTCCGAGTTTCCAAAGACACTAAACTATTACGGTCCTTGTGTGTGTGTTTTTGTTATGTACTAAGTATTCCGCAAATGTAATGTAATGTCCATGTACGTCAGGCTTCGGGTCTCTAGAGGCATGTTCAGAGAGTAGGTCAAACCTTTCCATCTAGTGATGAAATATGAGACCCTCTCGTTCTCTCTCTAGTTTCAGTTCATGAGGTCACTGACTGTTGTTTTAGGCAGCATTGAGCTGAAGTGGAACATGAACTACTACCGAAGGTCTTCCCTGGTTTTTATTGAATGGGCTGGAAACTCTTATACCAGACGAAGGAAGATCCTTGCAATGTCCGTACGAAGCATCTGAGTTTCACTGCATCTTGTTGGTCTAGATTTCCCATCGTATGGTCGCAATAAGATGTGTAGTGCATCAAATGTTGTTTCGTATAGCCTTATCCATTGAAATTAGGGAATACAGGGCTCCCAAAATTGGGTGGAGGCAGTGTGTTGCTCACCCAATCCTGGAGGGGCTTCCGTTATGCATGCATTGTAGTGTGTTGAACTTCCATTGCTTCAAATCGAGCTGTTAGTGCCTCGATGGTATTTTTGATACCCTGGTTTACATCCTGTTGGGCCCCGTTCTAGGAAGGTGTAGCCTTATGCTTTTCTTGAGGATCCAGCTCAGTTGGCACCAGGTGTGCATGTGTCGTTTGTGACACCTTCATAGTGATCGGATGTACTCACTCTTGTTGCCACCTGAGTGGAGGAATGTTATGGTATTAATCTGGACCAACATTTATGTAGTTGGATGGGCCGAGCGCCTCATTGGGTAGGAGCCCTGACCGTGCATCATTAGTCAGGGAAAACCTTAGTCTTTGAGGTGCACATACTGAGAGTGCGATGTGTAGTCCTACATGGGATGTGATTTCAATAAGACGGTTCCTCTGGATTAGCTCGGCGATAAGAAGCCTAAATTCTTTCATTTCCTCTTCATATCGAGTGAACATATCTTTGAGCGTAAGTGGCTCGTTTTTATCGATAGAAGGAGGCGGTTTAAGGGTAACCACTCTATTGTTCTTATCCTTATTGGGATCTCACATGGTTAGTAGAGGAAGGATATATAATGGGGATGCCATATTTAGAGTGGCCCTATGGTTCTTGGTGTGCACACCTAGTGGTTCGTTGTGAGTTACATCCTGACTGACACCATCGCCTCCCGATCCATCCGGATTTGCATCATCTCCATTGTCCCCCATGGGGTTATCCTCTAAAGAGTTGATGGATGCATATCGCAGGGTGGAGGAGATGTCTTCTTCCAAATAGGAAGAAGATCTCCTGCTCCATTTACTGGTCCTCGCTTTCATGTCCCGAGATCTCTTTTGGACTCCATGAAGAAGGGTGAAGTGGATAGTTCTTTGATGCGACCTTATGGTACGCCTCCCTTTTAGAGGGGATGATGATTCAAAGGAAAGGATAGGGAAAGAACATCCTCTTTTGATAGTCCTCCCTAGATGAGAGAATACTAATTCTCATGGGGGAGGTTGTTGTTGAGATGGTAAAACTTCCCCCCAGCCTTGAGGGCTGGGGTTAGATGCGTTCTTTGGAAGTTGAGTCTCTTCCCTTTTCTATTGTTCTTATGGAGTAATTTGTTGTTAAAAATTCCGTCAGCCCAGTAGGCTGGGGTTGACCATGGATTGAAGTAGTGGCTGATGCTATCGCTACCTGCCTGATCTTGTGTTCCCCCATTCGAGGGTGAACTAGGTTTGGCGCCAAGTTCTTCTGTGAATCAATCCCTTGTGGGGAGGCAAGCAATGACCACAGATTGGACACTCTTAGGCGAGAGTCCTGTTATATGCTCCTAGTGGCCTGATTCATGAGTTCATGGATGGCTTGTTCTCATCGGGCCTGACGCTTCTAGGACATTCTCAAGGAATGTCGCTGTCAGGTCTATTGTCTTTTCTGAGCAGGGACAACACTCGATTGCTGTCTTGACGTGATGACGTTGCAAGACACCATGTTTAGTGTGTTCTTCTGGGCAAGGAGTGGAGTGAAATGCAGAGCACCATGTTCCCCCCATCCCCAGATATGGACTCCCATCGGAGCGTCACCGATGAGGCGGCACAACTGGGGTAGCACATGACGGTAGGCTATCTCCATGTTTCCTTTACGCCTCTCGGGTCACTGTTGCCGCGCCTAAGGAAGAGCTTCCAAGCCGATGTGATGTAGGAGGCCTCCTATTGTCTTGACATGGTCTACATACCCATTTTAGGGTAAGAATCTGTATTTTAGCTGGTGGAGTGTTGTCCATATAATTTATTGGATGTCATTCATGCATTCTTCTGAAAACTATATGGGTATGTCAAATTGATAGGTGGTCCTGGGCCAAAACATATCTGTTATATCATCCTTGGACAGTCATTTCCTCATGTGCAACATGTTGGCATACTCCTCTACTAGTGATTCCTCTACCTGGTTAGCCCAACATATGTGCTCACTAATAGTGTGGTTACAGGTAGCGGGACCTAAATGTATCTAATTATCATGTGGGCGATTCCGAGGTGGTTCAAAAGATGAGTGTGGACCCAAAACATCTCTCGATTGAAGAAGGGTTTTGTTGGTCACTTGCTGGGAATCTGACAAGCTTGATCTCCTCCTTCTGAGTGTCTCGGCATACAAGGGCTTTTCTGTGCTTGATTCGGCAGAGGTAGTACCTTCCTCTCGATACGATATCTCATTTTAGGGAGGACCTTTGCAATGGAGGCCACAATGGATAGGACTACCATTACTTCTTGACGCCTGACTTCATAGAGGAATTTTTCAGTGAATACCATGGGGAGGAACTCCAAGGCGTGTCGTAGCAAGGGGAGGACCTTCTAGATTTGTAGCGTTGTTACGGGGAGGGACATCACAACAACTTCCACCATAGTTAAGATGACCATCAGGGTTTGATGTTCAATGTGCATCCTGGGGAGGACCTTCAAGACACACTGCGAAATGGGGGGGACCTTCTTGTTGCATGGGGCCACTGTAGGGAGGACCTTTGCAATGGTGACCATGGTGGCAAGGACTACAATCATAGCTACTACAGTGGTGAGGACTACCATTATAGCTGTCGTAGGGAGAATATCTGTAGAGTACACCCTGGGGAAGGCCTTCAAAATGTACCGCAATGAGGGGAGGGTCTTCTCGTTGCTTGACGTCTTTATGGGGAGGAAATCCTTTATCACGGTGGGGAGGACTACCACTGTGATATGATGCCTCGATGTGCAGAGATTCAGTGCAACGTAACCCCTATGGAGGACCTTCAAGGCAGGCCATGACAAGGGGAGGTCCTTCCTGTCGTGATTAGATGTCACTACGGGGAGGGCCTCTGTAGTTGTGACTATGATAGCGAGGACGACTATCATAATCTATGGTCCCACTGTATGGAGAGTGCTTGTAGTGTATACCCTGGGGAGGACCTTCAGGGTGGACCACAACAAGTGGGAGACCATATTAATGCTCGATCTTATAGTCATGCAGAGGGCTGCCATGACTCGGATCAAAAGAGAAACTCTTGTGATCGCACGTTATATGGATGTGGGGGAGGCCCCTGCAGGTGATCTGGGGGGGACCTTCAGAGTGGCTGGTAGCGACATTGTGGGGAGGACCTTCGCGAGTACTTATGCGGCTCCCATAATATGGTAATTGGTGGGCAGAGTTCAGATCCTTCGATATGTGAATATTGGCATCGGTAAACCCAGCTTCTAGTAGTGCAGAGTCATGAAACCGCTCTTTATTTTCAAGCTTCCTTCGGTGTGTTTGGGGCACTTTTTTGTGGGAAGCATGGACTGTCTACTATTGACAACAGCCTTCACCTATGGGTCCCTATCTAATTGGGTCTCGTGATGCTGCCGGGATATGCCGACAAACATCTTGACATTTAGCCGGAATATATGCCTGCTCTAAAGCATCCGCCGTGATGGATGGGTGTCCCCCATTTGGAACGAGTGAAGCTCCTCGATCTGGTCACCCTTGCATCACAGAATATATCCGGAGACCCTCCTAGGGGGAGGAAGGTCTGCATATCTGCTACGAGGCGGCTATCTCATCTCTTAGATGAGTCACCTCAATTGGGGAGACGGGCTCACCGGCCCAATTCCTTGTTGTTTCCGCTGATGCAACCACATTTTAGAAAGTCTGCAAGATAGGAACTGGGATCGATACCCGCTCATCCATCATTGCCAAGATACACAGAGAGACATCTTTGTATAGAACGGGTATGAAGGCCCATTCCGGTATTGGAGTAGGAATATCCTACTCCAGTCCTCTAGTGGTTAGTGGGTACTGACAATTCTCCTGTGTCGGGGCAACTGAACGAATTTTCCCTTGTGCTGGGATATACCAGTTTATCTCTCCATTTTCCGCCACATCAGGATGGTGTAATTTACTTGCATCCACAGGGAGCTGTCCCTGCATATGTTGGTTTCCCACCGTATCGAATCGGTGGCCTTTGTTGGCAGGGAGACGTGCCTTCCTATTAATAGCCACCACATCTGGATGGCGGGCTTTGTTTATAATGCCTCAACCCCAGTTACCAAGAGTCGGTGCATTATTACATTACATTGGCATGATCACAAAATATCATGTCTTGAAAGGCCTATTAGTTTAGTAGCCTTGAAATTACTATATATATTCATAAGTATTACATTACATCATAAAGTGAAAAAAAACTACAACAACATATTTTTTTCATATCCCCTCATACTATTCCTGTAGGTCATTCATAAAATACTTTGTCACATCCTCAGAAAAATTAAAACATTGAAAGGGGTGATCTCAAATACCTAGTAATGATAAAAAGATAGAGGAATCTTTCATAAATAAGCATAAATATTTAAGGAAATTTATAATTAAAACAAAAACCATTTAAACATGAACATTAACATTATATGGAAAAAATAAAATGAAAAAAATGAAATTTACATATTCACATGGATATTCTACTAGTTGAATTATCTCATGCAATATCAATAACCACTTTTATAATTATGGAATGCATAATCCCAGACTATCATAACCATATAGTCCAGGTCTTGTGCCAAGACAACAAATATTTTTTTGTCAAGGCCTTGTGACAAGACACTAGTTTGTCTCATGAGACCTACCGATGCATCGAGCAGCTATAGAGGTCTCCACCCATCACTCATTAAGTCCAATGCATTCCTCTTATGAACAGGTTAAACATAACATAAACATTCGTATTAAAACTAGCATAAAAAATGTCAATAATTTCTCCATAAACCATGAATGGTTTAAAAATAAAACATCCACAATAAAAAATATAACAAAAACTTAAATACTATATGGATGTTTTGTATAATAATAAATCAACTTCAAATAAGCTTAAAATCTATCAAAGGATATTGACATAGATGAAATCAAAACTATTTGAGAGAAATATGTCTTTTTTTATTGAAATCATTTAAAAGACATATAATTAAAACATTTACATTGAAAATGTCCATATAATCTTGTAAGGTAATCTTCAATGATTTTATAACAGCGTAAAATAGACACACCTGCCATATATGATAAAAAAAATATATTATTACATTAATTTTGTCGAAAAGGTTAAAAAGGACCTTGTTTGGAAAACGACACAAATATTCATTTATAAACTTCATATAAAAAGTAAAAAAGGGTATAAATAACATTAATTCATATTCTGTAAAATATTAAGAATGTTTTGAAATACATTTTTTAGAAACATGGATGTGGACGATAAAGAGGTCCTAATTGATAATTACGTATAAACAACCTTAGATAATGATGGGATTGTGAAATAAATCATTACCATGTACTTTTCCTTAGTTGAGTGTTGGTTAACCTCATGTATAATGGTGAAATAATTTTTATTAAATTATAAAGGAATCATATAAATTAATATGATATCATATATGATCTTTTAATATTTCTTTGTTAGTAATATTTTTGTATTATCGTTGTTTCTGGTGTTAGTTGATTTGTTTTATTTTATATTCTTTGTTACGTAAGCCGTGTTTGTTATAGATAGGTTGTATCATATTCATATCCAGAATGATATTAATCCTTTAAAGATTATTTTTTACCATAAAATGAATATTATTCATGAATGGATATGATGGGGAATGAATCTCATCGTGTTCGTGGAGATGGTAGTCTGTACGTACGCACGAGCGACAATATCATTTTTTTGATTTTAAAATAATATATAATTGGGTGTTGTAACTTATATACAGAATAGTTTTTAGGTTATATTTATTATTTACATTAATTAAACATCATTATTATACCTATACAAAAAATAATGTATTCAATAACAATTACACCACGACGTAGAGAGGGTAAGTCGTACGTACCCACGTATGGTGACATGTCATTCAAGGGATGGGTAGAATACATAAAATGGTTGAAACATATTTATAATAACATCATATTATATAGGAGATACTGGATTTATTATTTTATAATTGAAATAACAATGAAAGAAGAAGTTGAAAAAGAAAGGAAGTTGAAAGTGGGTGGTGAAAATATTACCTCTTCTTCGGGTTCATCCTTTTGATTTGATCAAAAGGGCTCCTTAGGTTGGATTTATTGTAACACCCTGAGCTTCCACGATACGCTTCTCATTCAATAATGCAATAGCTTGCATTGTACGCAAGTTCGAGTTCTAACACACCGCAACTAATCAAAATAGCTATTATGAATAGTAATAACCACTTTTTAAAATTATATAAATTTTATATTTCAAAATGGAGTTCATTTTTGTATTCCTAATATTGAAATTAGCCTATGTTGAATTTTTTGTAATTTTCTGAGAACTTCAAAATTTTTATGAATAGTGAAAAATACTTAAAACAACTTTTTTAATCAAAATAATTCATAGTGATAAATTATACTATTGAGGGGTTTTATAGTATAATTAGAATATATTTTTACCATTTTATCCAATGGTGGTCATTAGAATTAATTTAACATTGAAATTGGACATAAACAATTGCCAATCTTTTGATATAAATTGTTTCTTAAAAACACGCTATTTGTTGTGACAGCGGGAATTAATTATAAAATTAATTAATGCAACTAATATGTTTGGAATTTTGTAAAATAGACATCATTTTTGAATTCGTAATATCAATTATAGCTTAGGGTGAAATTTTGGCCTTATTCTGAAAAACTTCAATTTTTGATGAATAGTGAAACCACTAAGTGGTAGTTAAATAACTGATTTTTCGTTTAAATGAAATATTACCACTTCTGTGATTTGATTTTCAAAAATCCGACATACATGGTTGTCATTAAGAAGTAAAATGTGGTTCAATGAGATCAAAATAATTTTTTGGTGAATAGTAACTTTTAAGTTCTTAATCGCGATTAGAGGTAATTAGTGTAGTTTAAGGTAAAAACAATGTTTTATTAATATGATATGAGCTTGAAACTTGTCCTACTCCTATTGGATGAGTCATGGCCGACCAAGACAACCCATGGGTCAACTTGGGGACCCCATGGAGCCACTTTAGTTGGAAAATGATATTAATATATATTTATTTAATGTTGAAATTAAATTGACACAAACATGAGTTGTTTTTCTAAAACAGTTTTTAAGTGGGGTTACACAAGTCCAAATTTTGATTATAAATATTCATTAGAAAGCTAAAAAGATTTCCTACATCATAGTATTTTTTTTATAATTTTTAGACATTAAATAGATTAAATTATTAATGACATCATGATGATGCAGTGATGACCTCATTATTTAACGATTTAAATAAAATGGGAAGATAATGCAAAATCCAAGGCTTACACTTGTCCAAAGCCAATTGGATGAGGCGATTTCGAACCCTTATCACCTTAGCCTAGAATTATATAAGTGTGGGACCTTTAGAATCCGAAAATCATTGTGAAATAATGTAACATTTCAATCTTTCCAAAAGTGCCCCTCCTCTCCACTTATAAAAGGCCCCCACCTCTCCCACCTCATTTACACTTTCAAGCCATTTGGCTCGGCCAACCTCTGCCCAAATACTCTCCCAACATTCCTCCCTTACTCCTAGAAACCTCACTTTGGGCAGAACCCTTCCCAAGGAAGCCTTTAGCTCAAATCAAAAAGAGTTACCCGATTTTGAGGTAATGTATTTTCTAATGTTGTTTTGTTTTATTTTTCTTCTCCAACCCCCTAAACTCTTTTTATTCATTTCTTTTGTAACAACAACAGTATCCTCAATATACTAGGATGATTTTATAAGAAGGATTCGAGCTACACTTACACACACCTACATCTAATGGTTAAAGAATATACGGTTTCTGTGGATGGTGAATTTCTGCCTCACGAAACGATGATTGTTCAACACTCATATAACACCTTCAAAGGTGGCCATTAAGATGTCACTATATTTATATATGATATATAATGTGTTTATGTTTTACTTATGCTTCTGTATTTCTCATTTATGGCTTACTTTATGATTTCCATTATGGGTAAAATGCGATAATTTCATTTTAGGAGGTGCGGACTACCGCCCCCTCAAAGTGATTTGAATCGTTAATGCCATATGTGGGATGTATAAAGGATGGAGTAAATGGTATTATACACTATATTATACTGGAATTATATTATACATTTATATCATTATGATTTAGTTCCATTAAATATGAAATTTAAATGAAAGTAGCGTTCATGCGTACGTACGGCTTACCGTCTCCATGAACGGTGCATTTCATTTCTTACCTCTAAATGTTATGTAATATTATAAATGAATGTATATACTGGATATATAAGATATATATGACATATAAATCATGAATATAATTCTGGATATAATGGATATTTCACCACATAAACAACTTGTAATTATAAGAAGCTTATTGTTGACTCAAGTACCAAAGATCGACAAAACGACCGTTATTAACTTAAATAATTACATAATGTTCATATCATTGTAATAAGTGATATAATAAGGATAATTAAATTAAAAATGGTTCTTAATAAGGTATATATTAACTCTAGTTTATTATTCAGGAGGTTAAAGAACGGTTGAGTCAAGTCAGACACGAGGTAAGGGAACTTCTTAACCCAATTTCTATTCATTGGATTAATCTCCTACTTTCAAATTATGTCATGATATTATTATGTCTTATTTTGTATTTTTACTTTCATTATGTGTACCTATAGTTAATACACATAATAGATCTATTTTATTTTAAAAAATGATCTTTTTAAGGACTTCGTCTCAATCTCCGTTCATTGAGGCATATTTGGTTTTATACACAACTTTCTTTTATACGGTGTATAAACCCCTTTGACTTTTACGTTTTTTCAAAAGGAATATTTTTTATACGAAGCATTTACTAAAAGACAAAAGGGAATGTTTTTGTCGTACGTATGCGGCGACAACGACTTCTCCGCCGCCGTGACCATTATTTGAGTTTCGGCTTCCTTTACAAGCCATACCTTTTTTAAAATGAAAAATAAATACCATGTTTTACCTTTCTTTTATTTTGGTATTGAAAATGGTTTTGAAAGTGTTTTTATTATATCAATGTGTTTTATTGATATCTTGTGATTTAAATGTGGAAATGTTATGTTTCCTTTATGCATGTTTTATGTGATACGATTATGTTATGGTTTATGATATGTTTAAACCTATTCATATGAGGAATGCATTGGACTTAATAAGTGACGGGTGGAGCCCGCTATAGCTCCTCGATGCATCGGTAGGTCTCATGAGACAACTAGACGTGGAATTGGCCGAGGCCCTTTCCCAATTTGATTTATGGTTTTGGCCGAGGCCTTAATCATTTTAGATGTCTTGGCCGAGGCCTTGACAAAATGTTTCAGAATGTCCGGCATTATACATTCCCTCATTATGAAAGTGGTTATTGATATTGCATGTGATTATTCGACCAGTAGAATATCCATGTGAAGAAGTAAATGGCATTATCTCATTTTACTTTTTCCATATTATGTTGATGTTCAAGTTTAAAAAGGCTTTTGTTTTAGTTATACATTGCCTTAAATGTTTATGTTTATTTATGAAAGTTTCCGCAATATTGTTATCCTTACTGAGCATCTGAACTCACCCCTTTCAAAGTTTTAATATTTTTCCAGGATGTGAAGAAGTATTTTATGAATGACCTGCAGGGATAGTCAGAAGAGGATATGATAGTGGACTATGGAGAATTTGTTATTGTAGTTTTTCACTTTATGATGTAATGTAACGTTTACGAATGTATCTAGTGTTTCCAAGGCTACTAAACTAATCGGTCTTTCGAGACTTGATCTTTTGTGATCATGCCAATGTTACGAAGTAATGCACCGACTCTAGGTAGCTGGGGTCGGGGCGTTACAGTTGGTATCAGAGGCAGTTTAGTACTAACCTTGGAAGCTAGATTTAGATAAACTCTGATTAGAGCACATAGCCCAAAGATAGACTTTGAGGATTAGTATAGAAGAACTTCCTAGAATTTTGTTATTGTAGAGATTTTGTGAGTTTTCCGAGCAATACATCCCTGTCTGGATACGAGCAGGTAGAGGTGGCTCTGGCACAGATGTACCTAGGGGTAAAACCCGAAAACACCGCATTGAGCTAGACTCGAACGGGAACTGGTGCACGACAACGGGCCTTGCTGCACTCTTGGTTACGACACTCCCGGGGGATATGCTTAGGATAATTCTCATTTTACTTACAAACCACTATGAAGGGTTATGAGTACATACTTACTCAAAGAAAACATTTCTTTTTATGATTGTGGATTATATCCATAAATAGTTCAATTTATGTAAAGTGTTTTACAAGTATGGAATTATGTATTTTGATTCATAAACTAACCTAGTTTATGCCGTTGTATAGAAATGGCGCCCAGTAGAAGGAATGTGAACTCCAGCAGTACGTATGATCCAAAGAGTAAGAAGGATAGTATCTTTCACGGTATTAAGCCAACATTTCGAAGGGAAATAGTCTCCCATGTGTTCTCAACATATGAAGAAATAGTATCATGTGTTAATAGGATAAGTAAAGAATTCTCTGAGTCCTATGGCTTTGAAGCGAAGCAAGAGACGAAAGGGATGGAAGAGAGAATGATGGATAAAGGGATGAGGGGAAAGAAGAATTTTCCAATATGTGGTAATTGTGGGAAGAAACATCATGGAACTTGCCTAAAGGGAATGGGAGTTTGTTATAAGTGTAGAGAAAAAGGACACAAAGTGCGTGACTGCAAGGGTAAGAAAATGGTTTCAAATGTACAATGCTTCTTCTGCAAGGATTGGGGACACTACGCAAACCAATGTCCAAATCATCAGAGAATGCCCCAAATGATGTTATTGGATAATAATCAAGTTATGATACTACCACAGATGAGGAGTAATGATTAGAGTTCTTATGTTGTTATTAAAGATTTTTTTTAATTTGAGTGTTGTATCAATGATGTACTGGTTATAATAATTATGGAGTATATAAGGATTGTACTGCAGTACTATTTCATCAAGGACTTGAGATTGTGTGGAACCAAGAAAAGTGACTCCACAGTAGGTTAAATTTTTGGAAAATATATGGTTGAGAGAAAGATAAACCATAATATGGTTTTGATACTGAGATTGTGATTTTGGAATAAGACGTGATGGATTTGGATAAATTATATTGGATATACTTAACTTCCTTGAAACTGATTGATGTTTTGTATACATTTTTGGATAGAAGGAGTATATCTAGTATTCTATAAGGAATAAGGGATCATGGTAATTCAGTATGTTTAAAAAGAATACATGATGAAGGTGTTCACATGTTGTTACGTGGGATAAAGGATCTTCATTATGTTTACCTTCCTTATAAAATTTGGACTGTGAGTTGGACAGAAGTATTTTGGATAACTATTAAGGTTGGAATGGATTAAGTTGAACTTTGGATAGTATTGTTTAAGGTTAAAACATTTATGAAGATTATTTTTGGAATAGTATAGTACTATATTTTTAGGAAAAGGACAACCTGCAGGGTGGGGAATAACCCGTCGCGTCGGACAAAGCTGCAGGAATCGAACCCACAACCATAGTGCGACAAGCCTTTATTTCCTACCACTAGCCTACAGGAAGTCCCTAGTTATTAAAAAATAGTTTTACTAATCTAAATGGTATGTGTTAATATTTGGAACCTTATACAATTAGGATAAATAGAATATTTTTGAGTTCCGTTACCATTTGGAGTAAAAGTTGGGTTTGTGGTAAAAATTTATTAACGAATGAAAGTATACATAACAAGTATGTATATTCCCTTACGTTCTTAGTAAATCTCATAAATAAATTCCTCAACATTATAAAAGGTATCTTAAAACAAAAATGTTGTCGGTTAAATTTTCCAACTGGGGATTCAATGACCGTTTAACCAATCACAAGTTTGTGATTTTCTTATGGTTAAACATTCTCCTAATCCTGTTTTCTATAACTCTCCATCATACATTGATGGTTTGTTTTTCTTCCATATCCATATTTTCATAGAATCCTAGAATGGGATATATCGGGTGACCTTTGTACTTATCCTGCTTTCTTTTAATGTTATATATTTATTAACCTTATTTCCGATGTGGGTTTTCCACAAAGGTATTTTCTATTTTCAGCCTTTTATTATCAAAGAAAAATTTCAAATTGCGAGGACGCAATTTATTGAAGGAGGGGAGAATGTAACACCCCGAGCTTCCACGATACGCTTCTCATTCAATAATGCAATAGCTTGCATTGTACGCAAGTTCGAGTTCTAACACACCGCAACTAATCAAAATAGCCGTTATGAATAGTAATAACCACTTTTTGAAATTATATAAATTTTATATTTCAAAATGGACTTCATTTCTGTATTCCTAATATTGAAATTAGCCTATGTTGAATTTTTTGTAATTTTCTGAGAACTTCAAATTTTTTATGAATAGTGAAAAATACTTAAAACAACTTTTTTAATCAAAATAATTCATATTGATAAATTATACTATTGAAGGGTTTTAGAGTATAATTAGAATATATTTTTACCATTTTATCCAATGGTGGTCATTAGAATTAATTTAACATTGAAATTGGACATAAACAATTGCCAATCTTTTGATATAAATTGTTTCTTAAAAACACGCTATTTGTTGTGACAGCGGGAATTAATTATAAAATTAATTAATGCAACTAATATGTTTGGAATTTTGTAAAATAGACATCATTTTTGAATTCGTAATATCAATTATAGCTTAGGGTGAAATTTTGGCCTTATTCTGAAAAACTTCAATTTTTTGATGAATAGTGAAACCACTAAGTGGTAGTTAAATTACTGATTTTTCGTTTAAATGAAATATTACCACTTCTGTGATTTGATTTTCAAAAATCCGACATACATGGTTGTCATTAAGAAGTAAAATGTGGTTCAATGAGATCAAAATAATTTTTTGGTGAATAGTAACTTTTAAGTTCTTAATCGCGATTAGAGGTAATTAGTGTAGTTTAAGGTAAAAACAATGTTTTATTAATATGATATGAGCTTGACACTTGTCCTACTCCTATTGGATGAGTCATGGCCGACCAATAAAACCCATGGGTCAACTTGGGGACCCCATGGAGCCACTTTAGTTGGAAAATGACATTAATATATATTTATTTAATGTTGAAATTAAATTGACACAAACATGAGTTGTTTTACTAAAACAATTTTTAAGTGGGGTTACACAAGTCCAAATTTTGATTATAAATATTCATTAGAAAGCTAAAAAGATTTTCTACATCATAGTATTTTACTTATAATTTTAAGACATTAAATAAATTAAATTATTTATGACATCATGATGATGCAGTGATGACCTCATTATTTAACGATTTAAATAAAATGGGAAGATAATGCAAAATCCAAGGCTTACACTTGTCCAAAGCCAATTGTATGAGGATATTTCAAACCCTTATCACCTTATCCTCGAATTATATAAGTGTGGGACCTTTATAATCCGAAAAGCATTGTGAAATAATGTAACATTTCAATCTTTCCAAAAGTGCCCCTCCTCTCCACTTATAAAAGGCCCCCACCTCTCCCACCTCATTTACACTTTCAAGCCATTTTGCTCGGCCAAACTCTGCCCAAATACTCTCCCAACATTCCTCCCTTACTCCTAGAAACCTCACATTGGGCAGAACCCTTCCCAAGTAAGCCTTTATCTCAAATCAAAAAGAGTTACCCGATTTTGAGGTAATGTATTTTCTAATGTTGTTTTGTTTTATTTTTCTTCTCCAACCCCCTAAACTATTTTTATTCATTTCTTTTGTAAAAACACCAGTATCCTAAATATACTAGGATGTTGTTATTAGAAGGATTCGAGCTACACTTACACACACCTATATCTAATGGTTAAAGAACATATGGTTTCTGTGGATGGCGAATTTCTGCCTCACGAAACGATGATTGTTCAACACTCATATAACACCTTCAAAGGTGGCCATTAAGATGTCACTATATTTATATATGATATATAATGTGTTTATGTTTTACTTAGGCTTCTGTATTTCTCATTTACGGCTTACTTTATGATTTCCATTATGGGTAAAACGCGATAATTTCATTTTAGGAAGTGCGGACTACCGCCCCCTCAAAGTGATTTGAATCGTTAATGCCATATGTGGGATGTATAAAGGATGGAGTAAATGGTATTATACACTATATTATACTGGAATTATATTATACATTTATATCATTATGATTTAGTTCCATTAAATATGAAATTGAAATGAAAGTAGCGTTCATGCGTACGTACGGCTTACCGTCTCCATGAACGATGCATTTCATTTCTTTCCTCTAAATGTTATGTAATATTATAAATGAATGTATATACTGGATATATAAGATATATATGACATATAAATCATGAATATAATTCTTGATATAATGGATATTTCACCACATAAACAACTTGTAATTATAAGAAGCTTATTGTTGACTCAAGTACCAAAGATCGACAAAACGACCGTTATTAACTTAAATAATTACATAATGTTCATATCATTGTAATAAGTGATATAATAAGGATAATGAAATTAAAAATGGTTCTTAATAAGGTATATATTAACTCTAGTTTATTATTCAGGAGGTTAAAGAACGGTTGAGTCAAGTCAGACACGAGGTAAGGGAACTTCTTAACCCAATTTCTATTCATTGGGTTAATCTCCTACTTTCAAATTATGTCATGATATTATTATGTCTTATTTTGTATTTTTACTTTCATTATGTGTACCTATAGTTAATACACATAATAGATCAATTTTATTTTAAAAATGATATTTTTAAGGACTTCGTCTCAATCTCCTTTCATTGAGGCATATTTGGTTTTATACACAAATTTCTTTTATACGGTGTATAAACCCCTTTGACTTTTACGTATATTCAAAAGGAATATTTTTTATACGAAGCGTTTACTAAACGACAAAAGGGAATGTTTTTGTCGTACGTATGCGGCGACAACGACTTCTCCGCCGCCGTGACCATTATTTGAGTTTCGGCTTCCTTTACAAGCCATACCTTTTTTTAAATGAAAAATAAATACCATGTTTTACCTTTCTTTTATTTTGGTATTGAAAATGGTTTTGAAAGTGTTTTTATTATATCAATGTGTTTTATTGATATCTTGTGATTGAAATGTGGAAATGTTATGTTTCCTTTATGCATGTTTTATGTGATACGATTATGTTATGGTTTATGATATGTTTAAACCTATTCATATGAGGAATGCATTGGACTTAATAAGTGATGGGTGGAGCCCGCTATAGCTCCTCGATGCATCGGTAGGTCTCATGAGACAACTAGACGTGGAATTTTCCGAGGCCCTTTCCCAATTTGATTTATGGTTTTGGCCGAGGCCTTAATAATTTTAGATGTCTTGGCCGAGGCCTTGACAAAATGTTTCAGAATGTCCGGCATTATACATTCCCTCATTATGAAAGTGGTTATTGATATTGCATGTGATTATTCGACCAGTAGAATATCCATGTGAAGAAGTAAATGGCATTATCTCATTTTACTTTTGCCATATTATGTTGATGTTCAAGTTTAAAAAGGCTTTTGTTTTAGTTATACATTGCCTTAAATGTTTATGTTTATTTATGAAAGCTTCCGCAATATTGTTATCCTTACTGAGCATCTGAGCTCACCCCTTTCAATGTTTTAATATTTTTCCAGGATGTGAAGAAGTATTTTATGAATGACCTGCAGGGATAGTCAGAAGAGGATATGAGAGTGGACTATGGAGACTTTGTTATTGTAGTTTTTCACTTTATGATGTAATGTAACGTTTACGAATGTATCTAGTGTTTCCAAGGCTACTAAACTAATCGGTCTTTCGAGACTTGATCTTTTGTGATCATGCCAATGTTACGAAGTAATGCACTGACTCTGGGTAGCTGGGGTCGGGGCGTTACATTTATGATAAAAATAATGCCTCTAGGTTGAAGTGATAAAAGTTGAGAGAATATTTGTACTGGGGATGGCTAGACCAAAAGGCTTTTATGGTGTGAAAAATTGGTTAGATGTGGTGTCCTTTTATAAGGGGGAGGAGGGTCTCTTTAGGGAAACTTAATGTATTATTATATAATAAATTTATATTCAGATTATAATGTCTCCAAAGTGGATTATTAAAAGTATAATGTGGTGATGGGTAAAAATCCTTTCAACCAATAGATTTTGGATAGGTTTGGGGCATTATATTAACCTTATCATTTAGTTTTAACTCTTAGTTAATTATTTTGACACTTACCATGTCACTTTGTATTTTTATATTATATAGATAATAATCATACTATATATATCCAAGAGACCCACAAGTGGTCCATTAATGATAAAAATATCATGATATAAGATCTTTTTCTGAACCTTATATTTTTAGGAATAGAATAACAAATAATAATATAATACATGTTTTAAAATCTTATTTATGTCAATTTTGACAATATTTAATAATTTTTTTTAAAGACATCAAAAAATTAATAATTCGAAACAAATAAATTTAATAAATCCTAACATGTAATATTAACAACTAAAATTCATGGACGACATCAAAACATTCATATTATTTTTATTATAACTTTTATAATACCAATTATTTGATTCTTTTATTAATAAGGAAAATACTGCATCATTATTGTGTCAGAAATAAATTTAATTATTAAATGTCTAAAAATTATAAAAAAAATACCATTATTTAAGAAATATTTTTATCTTTCTAATGAATATATATAGTCGACAATATACCATATAAATCCCAATATTAAATTTTTTTTTCTAAAAGATACATGCCTATGTCATTTATTTACTTTAACATAATTAATATAAAGTGTCCTTATCACAAACATGTGACTCTATGGGGTCCCAAAATCGACCCAAATAAGTCCATGGATGGAAATGTATCAACCAATAAGGTTAGGACACGTTTTAGGGTATTTTATTATTTTTATAATATTATTTTCGACCCTTATTTACCATATTTACCCATTAACCATGGTAAATAAAATATTTAACGAATTAATTATTCTAAATGTCTAAAAAAGTTACCTATTTACACAATTTGGATATCATAATTCCAAATATGGAATCAATTTTTTCAAATTCCAAACACAGAAGTTGCCGAAATTAATTTAAAATTAATTCCCACTGTCCAAACTAAAAGCGTGTTTTTAAGAAATAATAACTATCAAAGGATTGACACTTGTTTATGTCCAGTTTAATTGTGAAATTATTTCCAATGACAAAAATTGTATTAAATGGTAATAATATATTCTAAATAAACATTAAAAATGCTGAAATTCATAATTTATAACTATTAATTATTTTGATTAAAAAAGTTGTTTTAAATTAAAATTTAGTAATTTTCACTATTAATCCAAATATAAAAGTTATCCGAAAAGTACTAAAATTTCACCCTAGGATAATTTCGATATTCTAAATCAAAAATTGATGTCAATTTTGAGAAATAATTTTTATAAAATTTCAAAAAGTGGGTATTACTATTTATAATGGCTGCTTTGATTGGTCACAGTGTGTTAAAATCTCGAAGTTGTGTATAACACACGCTACTGTATTATTCAAAGAGAATCATATCATGGAAACATGGGGTGTTACATTCTACCCACCATCAAATAATTTCATCCTCAAAATTTCTAGAATACTATCGCATGAAATGACTCGGGAGATTCTTCATCATAAGTTCCTCAGGTTCCCACGTTGCCTCTTCTATTTAATGGGTTTTCTATAGAACTTTTACCAGATGATTCATCCAGTTTCTCAGCCCTTGTTCTCTTGTATCATGAATTCTAACGAGCTCTTCACAATAAGATAGATCAGGTTCCAGTTCTAATTACTCATTGGTGATTACATGTGTTGGGTCAGGCATGTATTTTCTCAAAGGTGATATGTGGAACACATTGTAAACTTTGGAGAGACTTGGAATCATTGCCAAATGGTAATCTACAACCCCAATTCGTTCTAGAATTTAGAAAGGTATAATATAACTGGGACTCAATTTACACTTTATACCGAAACATATAACTCCCTTCCATGGAGTTACCATCAAGAAAACATGATCTCCTACATGAAATTCCAAATCCTTCATTTTTCTGCATAGCTCTTCTGCCTACTTTGAGATGCTTTGATGTGGTTTTGGATTACCTTTACCTTTTCTATCATTTCCTCCACCAGTTCTAGGACTACGAGTTTTCTTTCACCAACGTCATCCCAATAGGTTGGTGTGCGACATATCTTTCCATAAAACGCTTCATATGGTGCCATCTGAATACTTAAATGGATGATATTTTTAGAGGAAAATTATACCAGAGGTAAATATTGATCCCACGTACCCTGAAATTCATGTGAGCATTATCTCAAAATGTCTTATATGGATTGAATAGTCCATTCTGATTGTCCACATGTTTGAGGGTGGTAAGCAGTGCTCAAATGATGTTTAGTATCCAAGGCCTTCTAGAAGAATCTTCTAGAATCATGATGTAAAACAGGGATCACAATCTGAAACAATTGATAGGGGTACTCCACGAAGTCACACATAATCATTAATATATAGTATTTATAGATGTTCAAGTGGTAAATATTCCCTTATAACAAGAAAATGTGTTGACTTGGTAAGATGATAAAAATTGACCCATATTTCATCACACCTTTTAAGAGTCTTTGGTAGTCCCATGAAAAAGCCCATCGTGACATTATCTCATTTCCACTCAGGTATGGGAAGATGTTTCATGACTCCTCTAAGATGTTGCCTTCCAGCATTCACTTGTTGAAAAACCATACTTCTTGACATATAATCCTCAATCTCCCTCTTCATGTTGTCTCTAAAAAATGTTCCTTTTAATCTCTATACATTTTGGTGCTCCCATGGTGTATAGAGAAATTGGAACTATGAGCATCATCCAACTATTCCCTTTTTATATCAGGTATACCGGGAACACAAAGTCTGTTGACAAATTTCAAAATTCCATCTTCATACACAAAGTCACTCATTATCCCATCATTTATAGCTTTAATATTCTTTTGAAACTCTTCATCATTGGTCTACGAAATCATAATCCTTTCTAATAAATATGGTTTGTCAACCATTTAAAAAAGTCTCGATGTTTCACCTTCCATGGTTATTACCATATCCAACTTTAATTGATCCATGAATATAGGATCACTCTAAACTCTCAACTTGTTCAAAACTCCATGATCATTTCTGATCAAATCATATGCCACCTTATTTTTCATTCCCAAGGTGGTAGTGTATCATGCAATCATAATCCTTGAGTAATTTGATCCATCGCCTTGCCTCACGTTGATTTCTTTCTATGAGAAAATATACTTCAAACTCTTGTGATCGGTATTTATATCACATTATTCACCATAGAGATAATGTTTCTATATCTTAAAAGAAATGATCATAGCTTCTAACTCGAGATCATGAGTAGGATTGTTTTTCTCATTAACTTCCAGCTAGCGTGATGTATAGGAAATAACTATATCATTCAGCATAAGGACACAACCAAGTCCTTTCATTGAGGCATCACTATAAATAACGAACCCAGCATTCCCCGATGGTAAAGTCAATATAAGAGCATTGAATAATCTTTTCTTCAGTTCATCAAAATATTATTCACACTCTTTTTTCCAAACAAATTTAACACCATCACGTGTGAGCTTCGTTAATGGGTTAGCCAATCGGGCAACATTATGGACAAAACGCCAATAATAACCTACTATGCCAAGAAAACTAAATAACTTGGTTATACTCGTTGGTGATGGACATTCATTGATTTCTCTTATCTTAGAAGGATCAATGAAAATTCCATCCTTAGAGACAATATGGCCATGAAAAGAAATCTCATGAAGCAAGAATTCACACATGCTAAACATCCCATATAATTCCTATCATCTCCGAGTCTTCAATATAATGCACATGTAAATTTCATGATCATCATATTTTTTGTAGTATACCAAGATATCATCAATAAATACCACTACAAAATCATCGAGATATTCCTTGAAAACGCTGTTCATTAGATCCATGAAAACAGAGAGTTCATTAGTCAGCCCAAAAGGCATTACTGTAAACTCGTAATTCTCATACCTGGTTTAGAATCCCGTCTTCAGAATGTCTTCCTTCATCACACACAACTTATGGTATCTAGATTGATGGTCAATAATTGAAAATTATTGAGCTCCATGAAGTTTTTCAAATAAATCATTAATGCTAGAAAGGGGATACATGTTATTTATTGTTATAGCATTGATTTCCCTGTAGTCGATATATAACCTCATAGATCCATCTTTCTTCTAAACAAAAAGGATAGGGGCTCCCCATGGAGATACACTAGGTAGAATAAATCCCTTATTACTCAAATCCTATAATTATTTATTTAGTTCAACTAATTCCACATTTTCCATTCTATAAGGGGTCTTCGATATGGGCCTTGATCAATTAATTAAATCAATGGAAAACTCAATTTCTCATTCTGGAGGATGTCCAGGTAAATCATCCGGAAACACATCAATATATTCATTCATAATATGTACATCCTATTTTTGAACATTCCTTTCCTCACCCACAGTTATTTCATTCTCCTACTCCCTAATAATTGAATTTAGTTGAGCTATTGGGGGTGGATATAGATAAGAATTAGGTGGTGATGATTCTTCTCTAAAGATAAGGTGTTTCTTATAGTCATCATCAAAAAGCATAACCTACTTCTTCTTACAATAAATCTACGCATCATGGTCCAAAAGACAATCCATACCGAGGATTATATCAAACTAAATCATCGGTATGACAATGAGATCCGCAGATAAAGAACATTTATATTCTCTAATGGGAATAGATTCACAAAACTTTGTTGCGATGATACTTCCCTTAAGAGTTTTAACTGACTACTACCTTGTTTAATCAAATTGTAAATATATAACTTTCTTAGCAAACTTGTAAGATATGAATCAATGTGATGATCCAGAATCAAATAATGCATTTTCTAAACATGAGGAAACCATTAAATTACATACCACCACATCTTTCAGAGAATCTACCTTATTAGTATTGATAGCATAATCATAGACTTGATCCCTTGGAATTTTCTGATGTAATATCCCCTTACGCATATTACATTCATTTTTATAATGTCCCATCTTCCGGCAGTTGTAGCATTGAACATCAGTTCCTTCGTTCTTCCCCTTACAATCACGAGCTTGGTGGACTTTTTTCGACACTTGTCACAGACTCTCATTCCTTTCAAGAAAGTACAATTGTGTTTTTTTTTCAACATTTAATATAGGATGTATATTCATCTTTTCCCTTATTCCCCTTATTTCCATTTCCAGATTGATCATATGATCTCTTCTTCTCTTTATTTCTTTAAAGTCATAAGACATGGAGAATTATTTTTCTGTCTTTGGAGCACATGAGAAAATATATTCGTACGACGAGAAGGGCTGTGAGACTAATTCTTGAAGAAGAAATGGATTTAACCCATAAAAGAAATAATCAATATTACTTCTTAGATTACATATATAATCTGCAGCAAACATCGCTAACCTTGTAAAGTTAGCCTCATACTTTGAGACATTCTTATCCTGTTTTTTCCTCAGACTCAGAAATTGCCTTTCCATATCTGCTCGATTGTCACAAGGAAAGTATTTTTCTAAGAAAAGATATTTGAACTCCCTCCATTCAAAATTTGATACTTCATCATATTCTTTCATGTTTTGAATCATTGAACACCATTGATCAACATCTCCAGTGATTTGGTAAACTGTCATGATAACTTTTTCCCTTTCACTACTCCCCAAGGCATGGAATATTTTCTCTAAAGAATTTATCCATTGATCAGATTCTACGAGATTTGTACTCCCATTTAATGTTGGTGCTTTTTTCCTCATGAAGCGATCTATCATTGATCCTCCACATTCTGGATCGTGGTGCTCTATATGTGTAAGGTTATTATTTAGAACCCAAGTGAGTTTCCCTAGTATAGTGATTAGCTGATTAGCACTATTTGTATCCCCAACTCCACTATAATTATCTTGAGCAGGAGGGAAATCTCTACATGAATTGCAAGCATTGATACAGTTTCCATTACTTCCACTAGGCACCATTTCTAAACAATGGAATAAACTAGATCAGTTTATGAATCAAAATACACAATTCCAAACTTGTAAAACACTTAACATAAATTGAACAATTTATGGATATAATACATAATCATAAAAATGTTTTCATTGAGGTAGTATAAACTCATAAACCCTTCATAATGTTTTGTAATGAAAATGAGAATTAAACTAAGCATATCCCCTTGGATTTTCGTAACAAAGAGTGTAGCAAGGCTCATTGCCTTTCACCAGTTCTCGTTCGAGTCTAGCTCAAAGCGGTGTTTTTTAGGTTGTACCCCTAGGTATATATGTGCCAGAGCCGCCTCTACCTGCTCAAATCTAGACAGTGATGTATTTCTCAGAAAACTCACAAAATCTCTATAATAGCAAAATTCTAGGAAGTTCTTTAATACTAATCCTCAAAGTATATCATAGGGATATGTGATCTAATTAGAGATTATCTAAATCTAGCTTCCAAGGTTTGTACTAAACTTCCGTTGATACCAATTATAACTCCCCGACAAAATTTACCCAGAGTTGGTGCATTATTACATAACATTTTCATGATCACAAAAGATCATGTCTCAAAAGACAGATTATTTTAGTAGCCTTGTAATCACTAGATATATTCATAAGTCTTTCATTACATAATAAAGTGAAAAAAATACAAAACATCTTTTCTTCATATCCCCTCATACTATCCCTGCAGGTCATTCAAAAATACTTCTTCACATCCTGGGAAAAATTATTACATTGAAAGGGGTGAGCTCAAATTCCAAGTAAGGATAACGATATAGCAAAAAAATTCATAAATAAGCATAAACATTTAAGGCAATGTATAAGTAAAAAAAGGCCTTTTACACTTGAACATCAGTATAATATGGAAAAAATAAAATGAAATCATTCCATTTACATATTCACATGGATATTATACTAGTCTAATAATCACATGCAATATCAAAAACAACTTTCATAATGATGGAATGTTTAGTGTCAGTCTATCATAACCACATAGTCAAGGCCATGTGCCAAGACTACAAATAATATTTTTTTCATGGTCTTGTTCAATGAAAATAGTTTGTCTCATGAGACCTTCCGATGCATCAAGGATCTATAGAGAGCTCCACCCATCACTTATTGATACCAATGCATTCCTCATATGAACAGGTTTAAACATAAGATAAACATTCGTATTAAAACTAGCATATGAAATGTCAATACTTTCTCCATAAACCATGAATGGTATAAAAATAAAACATCCACGTTCAAACATATCAAAAAACCTTCAATACAATATTGAAGTTTTGTATCATAACAAATCATCTTCATATAAGCTTAAAATCCATCAAAGGATATTGACATAGATGAAGTCAAAACTATTTGAGAGAAATATTTCTTTTTTTGAAATCATTTAAACACCACATAATTAAAACATTTACATTTAAAATATTCTTATAAGTTTTTAAGGGATGCTTTGACGATTTTATAACGGCGTAAAATATACGCACCCGCTGTGTAAGTTAATAAAAAGACATTCTTACCTTAATTTTGTCGAAAAGGTTAAAAAGGTCCTTGTTTGGAAAACGACGGAGAGATTCCTTTGTAAACTTTTTATAAAAAGTAAAACAAGGGTATAAATAAATTTAAACAATATTATGTAATATAGTAAGAATGTTTTGAAATAAATTTTTAAGAATCATGGATGTGGATTATAAAGAGGTCCCATTAGATAATTACATATAAACAACCTCAGATAATGAAGAGATTGTGAAATAAACCCTTACCTGGTACCTTTCCTTGGTTGATGTTTGCATAACCTCTTGTATAATGTTGAAATAATTTTTATTAAATTATACATGAATAATATACAGTAATATGATATCATATATTATCTTTTAAGCTTACATTTTTAGTAATATTTTTGTATTATCGATGTTTTGGGTGTTAACTGATTCATTTTCCTTTATATGATTTGTTACGTATGTTGTGTTTGTTATGGATAGGTTGTATATTATTCATATCCAGAATGATATTAAGTTGTTAAACATTATTTTTAACCATCAAATGAAAATTATTCTTGAATGGATACGATGGGGAATGAATCTTATCGCGTTCGTGGAGATGGTAGTACGTATGTACGCACGAGTGACAATATCATTATTTTGATATTAAAAAAATATATAATTGGGTGGTGAATCAGATATACAAAATAATTGACCATTTATATTTATTATTTACATGAATTACACATCATTATTATATCCATCGAAATAATAATGTATTGAATAACAATTACACCACGACGTGGAGACGGTAAGTCGTACGTATGCACGTATGGTGACATGTCATTCAAGGGATGGATAGAATACTAAATATGGTTGTAACATATTTATAATAACATCTTAGAATATAGGAGATACTGGAGTTATTATTTCATAATTGAAATAACAAAGAAAGAAGAAGTTGAAGAAGAAAGGAACTTGACAGATGGTGGTTCAAATGTTACATCTTATTCGGGTTCTTCCTTTTGATTTTATCAAAAGGGATCCTTTTGTTAGATTTCTGATCAAAATAATGACTCTAGAATGAAGTGAGGTATTTTTAGAAAATATTTTGTAGGGTTTGGCTAAATCAAATTTCTTTTATGGTGTGATGAATTTGTTTGAAGTGGTGTCCTTTTATAAGGGTGAGGAGGGGCTCTTTAGGAAAACATATAGCATTATTACATAATAAATTAATATTCGGATTCTAATAGCTCAAAAGTATATTTCTCAAAGCATACGGTTTGTATGGGTATAAATATTTTCAAACAAAAGATTTTAGATAGGTATGGTTCATTATATTAACCTTATCTTTTAGTTTTAACTCTCAGTTAATTATTTTGACACTTACCATGTCACTTTGTATTTTTATATTATATAGTTAATAAAGTTACTATATACATCCAAGTGACCCCCAAGTGGTCCATTAATGAAACACCTATCATGATATAAGTCCTTTTGTGGATCCTTATATTTTTAGGAATAAAATTTCAATTAATTATATAATACTTGTTTAAAAAACATATTTATGTCAATTTTGAAAATATTTAATAATTGATTTTTTTATATTTTTAACAACTCTATCAATTCAGAAAAATATCATTTAGGAAATACTAAAATGTCATATTATCCAATATAATTCGTGTATGGTATCATATTTTTCAAATTATATTTATTTTAACTTTTATAATACCAATTATTTTATTCTTTTATTAATAAGGAAAATACTGCATCATTATTGTGTCATAAATAAATTTTATTATTAAATGTCTAAAAATTATAAATGAAAAACCATTATGTAAGATATATTTTTAGTTTTCAAATGAATATCTATAATCTATAATATAAAATATATAACCCCATGTAAAATTTTTTTTTTCTAAAAGATGTATGCTTATGTCATATTTGTATTTACTTTAACTTAATTAATATAAAGTGTCCTTATCACCAAAAAGTGGCTCCATGTGGTCCCAAAATCAACATAATGATTCCCATGGTCGGAAATGTATCATATAATAAATTTATAAAAAGTTTTTGTGTAATTTATTATTATTATAATCTTATTTTTTACCTTTATTTATAGTATTTACCCTTTAACCATGGTAAATAAAATATTTACCGAAATAATTATTTAAAATGTCTTAAAATAAAATTTATCTATTTACATAATTTTTTCATCTTGATTCTAAATATGGAATCCATTTTTCCAAATTAAAAACACAGAATTGGCAGAAATTAATTTAAAATTAATTCCCGCTGTCAAAACAAAAGGCGTGTTTTTTAGAAATTATAACTATCAAAATATTGACACTTGTTTTTGTCTGGTTTATTTGTGAAATTATGTCCAATAACCATAAATGTATTAAATGGTAAAAATATATTCTAAATATACTTTAAAACCACTCAGATTCATAATTTGTAACTATTAATTATTTTGATTAAAAAAGATGTTTTTAATTAAAATTTACTAATTTTCACTATTCATAAAAATATAAATGTTATCCGAAAAGTACCAAAATTTTACCCTAGGATAATTTTTCTACTATGAATCAAAAAATGAAGTCCATCTTGAGAGATAAAATTAATAAAATTTCAAAAAGTTGGTATTACTATTCATAACGTCTACTTTGATTGGTCGTGGTGTGTTAGAATCTCGAAGTTTCGTACAACACACATTACTGTATTATTCAAAGAGAATCGTACCATGGAAACTTGGGGTGTTACATTGTTGATCGCCACCATGAAGGGATGGTAAGTGTCAAAAGAATCTTCTAGGAGCTGGACCTGCAGGCGTTGAGTTGCCACCACGTCGGGATGGTGGGCTTCACTACCATGGGCAGGGAGAGGTGCATGCCTGGTAGGTGCCATCCTACATGAGCGAAAGTCTTGATGGAGCCCGGAAGGGATGCACTCCTTATCGTATGATTCCACCATGTTTGGATGGTGGGTATTGTAGGAGCGAACATGTGTATATTCTTGTTCGTGATACGTCTCTGTGACTGGGCCGCGGAGCTCCCCCTAAGGGACAATGGTGATGAACAGTCACTAGTTGTACGTTTGTCACCCTCGTCGGGAGGTTTGAGGGGTTGGATCTTGGGGAACATAGACCTGGATCCTCGTTGAGACATCCTCCATATTGTGAGGATGTTGAGTTGTGGCATGACCATGATGACATCTTCTGACAGGGGCCTTGGAGCAGAACCCTCATTTCGCATGGATGAAGTCCTCATCTTTGACATCGTCTGCCTCCCTAAGATAAGGGAGGTATGCATTGCCTCGTTCTGGGGATAGACTCTCGAAATGGTTTGAGATGGCCACAGGGGCCGTATGGATCTGCTTTTGTGGCCGGTGCTGGGTAGGCGATCGACGAGTCCTGGCGGATTGGAGGGTGTGCATGGCCGCCTCACTTGTTGGGAGAGTACCGTTTAAGTGGTAATCTCAGATCCATGCATCCGAGACCTAGCGTTGAAGAAGTTGTGTAGGTGATGGGGTCCTCTATTGGTGAGGAAGTCTCTTTATTGCGTACCATGAAGCACGCACCTTCAAGTTCATCCATGATTCCATTGGATCGAAGGGAGTTCTTATTGGTACCTATAAAATATTATATCAAATAAAAACATCGAACTCATCATTGAAGCATATCATGACCCCAAGCATAATTAATGACATTTCATGGCCCTCTATGTGAGTATAAAGGGGGAACATGGTGGGATTAGTTTAAATCCGTCATGCTTGGTTAAAGAATCACGTCGGGATCACCATTTTTTGTCCTGCGGCGCACGATGGGATCGTGGTGGAGAAATGGGTGGTACCCGACGGTTGATTAGAGAAGATTGGGTTCTGTTAATCACTCATATTGGGTGCACCATTTTCACCTCAAAACACTCAACGGTTCCATATCCAGTAATATGTGGAACTTCATTCTAAAGGAAGGCGTTCGCAGGGTGGTTTGACCAGTGATGCTTAAGAACTCACATTGTTCGAGAAGATGGGAAGTCAGGCTCATCGCTACCTTTTTGGGGGAATTATGGCCTATTCTGGGACTCTCTTATAGATTTAAGACGTATTCATTTGTTCACAAAACTTGGGTTCATACTCATGCATAGTATCCACAGATTTCTCCTGGTTGGCAATGGTCAGCTAGACGTAGGGGTTCGAAATAATTTATGCCCGAGGTTTACCATCCCTCGTTGGATTAATGACCCGAGGAGTCGGGACTCATTGAGACGACACTGGTTTAATGCCTTGTAACCAGGAACTCTAGAGTTTATTTTCATCATGGGGGGACATATAAAAACTTGAGTGTTTGGATCGAACCCGTGGTACGAGCCTCCAATGTATCCCTGTGAGAGGAATCAAAATTCATGTAGTTCGGTTTGGTATGGGACTTACCCTCTGAGGCGGCCCAAGGGGTGGGTAAAGCGACGAAAATATGGGTCGGAATGTCTGATTTTTGGTCTTGATCGTCGGGGAGGATTCCTACATTCACTGCCTAGGAGACTAGAACAAAGTCCACGTAGTTCGGGTTGTTATGGGTCTTATGCTCAAGGCTACCCAGGGTTGGTGCAATGAACCGACGTGAAGATGGTCGGATCGACCGGTTGTTGGGCTTGAACCTCGGGGAGGCATCCTATGTACCATGCCTAGGAGACAGGGATAACAGTCCATGTACTTCAGATTGGCATGAGGCTTACGCTCTGAGGTAGCCCAAGAGAGGATGTCCTGGTCGATGCTTACTCTAAGCCCACATGAGTCATGCTCGGTGTGAGAAACAAGAGGCTGCAGGGACCAGATGATCACATCGCGAAAGGTGCGTCCGTGGGAAGTGTGATGGGGCTTATGTGTGGGGTCAGACCAAAAATTCCGGGCATAATCCGATATGAATTCCCATGGAGATAAAGCCCGAAGGGAAAGGGATTTGGCCCCAATGAATAATGGAGCCGCACCCTTCCCCACTACGCCCTTCCTTGACCATGTCCATGGGGAAGTACGGAGGTGCATGGGTGCTTCCCTATGATGGGTAGTATGCCACTCCCCTATGAGGGGAGAAGGTCCCCGGTCTTAATAAGTGGAGGGGTAGAAAGGGGACTACCGGGATTAGAGTCCGCATTACTGTGGGAATGTGAACCCAACAATGCTTCAGGAATCCAATCAAGGGCCAGAGCAACCCCTTTTACCTTTCTTACCATGGGGATGTGAAATCAAAATGGCGTGTTGATACGCCTGAAGGATACATCACATAGGTATGGTGGCTCTGGTGGAGACCTTGGCTTCAGGCCGATGAATGGGCCAATGAGGGGGTTGCGGAAGATCAGGCCGGATTGGAAGGATTTTATATGGCTCAGGGGATGGGATCTCCAAAGGATTTGGCAGGCACACGAGTGTAAGAGGAGTGGTTCCCGTCACATTGGGACGTGCTACGCAGCCGGAGAGGTCGTCAACGAACTAGGGTATTCCGTAGACTGATGGTCATCCTGCGAACCAGGGTGATTCGCAGCTTCGGGTTTGACCCACATACCAGGTTTGTACGCGGAGGGGTCCACGTGAGCAGTGGCGGCTAAGGGCGACGCCAGTCGAAGGTTCGTCGGTCAGGGCTTCGCCCGTGTAGGAGGGTGCTACGCGGTGCGACGGATCGGAAGAGGGGCCTAAACTCCCTGGTCCGTGGAAGGTGCATCCACAGAAGGTCCATGGTTTGTGGTGTTCTTTTCTTTGTTATTTTATGTCCGTATTTCACCTAGTTGTTATGTGTTTTCGATTCCTTATTAATTAAATTCCAGCTTCATAACATTTTTGGGTCACGAACTGTAACGTTGTTGTTTTCAAAATCCTAAGCACCTTTCATCGAAATCCTTCCCCCTGAATCTGATCGATCTTTTCTTTTTCTCTTCTTCCTATATATCATTTTATAAAGTGGTGAAAATATGTATTTTTGGTCATGAAACACTTTTTGTGGAGGCCCATTGACTGGAAACACGTTTTACATACGACTTGATCAATTCGCAACTCACGGGGGCATTGAATGAACCTCCCCTGTAAACCGAACTAGCTCGGGGAATGCTTCGTGGCTGCATAGGGTTTCGCCTCCATTATGCGAATGACATCGGATGCAGCCCAGGACTGATGATGCGGTTGACAGCCGAGGCAATTCGTGATAGTGGACAGGGATAGAGCCCATCCGGCTTCGCGCCCGTGGAGGATCCCCACCTCTGTTCCGCGAACGACATCAGTCCGCATAGGGGGCGCTTCGTGGAACCGGCCACATACTATTATCATTGGACCGGTTTGCAGAAATGTTCATCTTGTGCCGTCCTTTGAGTATTCTCCACACTTTTTCCCAATTCCTTGGGGGGAAATTGGGTTGAATCTTCAGTGGATTAAAGGGGATTCTCATTCTCCTTTACATATTTTTATGGACCATACAATCTTATAAACCACGACCAAGCCATATAATGAATCATGTCACATTTATCGTGGTCCTATTGTATAATCAGATGTGTCAAACCCCATTAGGCTAGATCCAATGTATAGTAAACCAAGGTATGCTCATCTGGTCACATGATCATCTTGAACGAAAACTGGTTAGAGTTGGTTTGGGGTCCATGGATAATGTCAACAGACCAAGTCCATAGTGGTACTAAACTAGCCAAATCCATTGGGAAGCAAGGCCTAAGGCATCCCAAAGAATCAATACCCAAGGATACATATCATCCAAGAAATCTACCACTACTATTATTATCCAAGGAGTATCATCCAAGGCTTCAAAGGGAATCATTCATCATTATTCCCATCTACCAATTTACATGCTTTATAATTCCATGTGTTTACCCACTCAAATAACAATTCACACTTAATGTGTTTAGCCACTCATTTATAAATTCCATATAAACCATTTAATCAATAATATCAAAATGTTATAAAGGAAATATTCATCTCCAAAAAATAAATTCAATTCCATTTACTTTATTATGAGATTCTTATAACTAGGAAGTCACAAAACTTACCCCATAGATGGTATATTAATGGAAAAAATCTCAAAGTCACACCCCATGGGAATCCTTGGATAAAGAATTGTTCTCGTACAAGCAGTAATGAACTACTTAAATTCCATAACATTTTACATTATGTTCAATAAAAATATTCAATTCATTTTCATTTCCATTCTAGGATTTATTGAATGAATCACAATGCAATATATCTTTATAAAGCATAAAACCACATTAGGAAAGTATATACCACCTGATTTTGGTCTATAATAGAGTTATCTCCTAGTATAAATTTTTAATTTGAGTCAGATCATGATAAAAATGACTAATGGGTGAAAATCATTAAATTAAGATATGTTTACTTTATCCTAAATAGTAAAATTTATTCTAATAAAAATAATTAATCATACAAAATGAATGGATTATATACTACCATGGAATAAACATGGGGAAAAATGTTTGATACTGAGATGAGATGGAAGAACTATGGAAAATTCTAGATTCATTCTTCATGGAGATCTCCCCATTTCCACTGATATACAATATAGGACGAATTAATTGAGTTTTAATTTTTATAAATTAATAATGGAAAATAGTAATTTTCTTCAAAATAATGGGCCTCATAGTTGACTAAACCATGAAACAACCATGGTCCTTTTACTATAAGGAGGGGCCACTCAATGGTTTGTTCACATGGTTTGGGAAAACATGTGAAAAACATGTCTTAGACCATTGAGTTTTTTCTAGCCCCTCACTTGTGCATGCTCCTCCACCAGCACAGTTTCCTAAAATCATCATCCTCTTGAATCCCTCTATAGGGGAAAAAACATTACTATAAAACTATGCGACTTATGGAACATGGATTATTCAAATTTTATATCCCACCCTATTTTTCCCTGAGCTAGGATTCAAAATTTGAATAAGTCCTTGACACCCCGATGCCTCCATATCCTCAAAGTGTAATCACATTAACCCATAAAAACATTCAAACTAGAATTAATAACATTTGTGGATTAGGGAAAACCTAGGATCTTATAATCTTACACCATTAAAGTCAATTAGACCAAAATTTACATATCAAGGGTGGTCAGGAATCATTTGAGAAAAATTTGGGACACTCATCACATAATTTTTCTCCTGATTACATGTCTCTCCCTATAAACGACTATTCTACCATAGCACCGATACTAAAATAAATGATTATCCTCAAAGAAAATTCGTACTCATCTTAGTCAAATGAATCAAATGTTTGCAACATAACACATCAACTATTTACTCAAACTAATCAATATGTATAACATTAGATGGGTCTAAGTGATAATGGAATAGCTAATATAAATTGAACATGTCATGGATGGCTTGGTACCTCTAAGGTAACTACAACTGATATTATACCAACCATAGCCTCCCTAGAATTTCCTACGACCCAACTTATGGCGGTGAAAGATTACAATATCATAGGATCTTTATTTTTCCCAATCTCATTAAGATATAAAAAATATGCAATCCCTAACCTTGAACACCAGAGTTCAACTATAGAGGTCGACATAAAATTATGGTAGATATAATGCTGAATACATATTCATTCCGATCAAAAAAAGCCTACAAAGAAGTATTTTAACCAAATGATTTCCAAGTAATGTTGCTCCACCTTTCTGAAGATTTCACAAGTTCGATCAAGATTTCACAATGTAAAAATATTTATAAGGTTCCATCAGTATCGTAATTTGATAGATATTTTTGTAGGGGAAAATGACTATATTTATATCCTATATAAATAGACTCAAAAATCTAATAGTCATGATCACAACATATCCTGATTTACATGGAAAATATTCTATGATTATATTCTACTCTTAGGGTGATATATTTTTCTATAAATCATCTTTGTACCAAAGGACACCTAAAAACTGTTCTAGAAATGATTTTTTAACCTAGAAACCCATTTTTAAATGATAGTATGAGGCACCCCATAAAATTTTTTTATCTCATGGATATACAACCTCTAAATCTCATCTACACTAATTGTCACCAGTATCGATAATAATTTATAAACCTTCATGATCCTATAAAAAAACCCCAAATAACATCACTAACTCAAGTCAACCTTCGAAAAATAGTATTGAAATAAATATTTAAATTATCATATGTTTATATATTAATGGGTAACTTCATTTAAATCACATTTGGTCATCGATGTTCTGCCTTCACCGTCTGATAGGTGGAACACCTCATAACAAAACAAGCTATATCTTGTTTCATACCAAACCACCAATATTGATGGTTCATGTCTCAATACATTTTTTATGTTTTGGGTGAACATACATAAATGAGGAATGAAACATCATCATTATATCATATTTTATATCTTTTTGAACCCACATTTGACCTTGTTTATGTATGATATCTTCTATTCCAACAATCCATCCCAGGTGTAGGTCCTTACTTGCCACACTCTCCCACATGATTAGGCCCTCAAAATCTGATAGCTAACTCATCCTAACTCAATGCATTAGTGTATAGATCACAGATAATTATGACTAAAAGTTATTCCACTGGATATCCTTCCCCTCCATGTGATTCTCATATATTAAATCCATATTCTCTTACTTTATACTGGTATCCTGAACTTCCTATATCCGAGTCTTCTTTGTCGATGCATCAGCCACTGTATTTCTATTTCCAGTAGTATAGTTAATATAGGTGTGAAAATACTATAGGTACTCAACAAACCTTCACTGCCTTAGATTTAGATTACACATTGTAAATATAAACATTCTTATTTTCTATTTCATGTAGACCATAAAAGTAATTTCTCCTAAATAATGTCTCCAAAATTAAAACTTATGAACAACTGAAGCCAACTATAAATTGGGTGTCGTGTAATTCGTCTCATGTATCCTAATATTAAAAAACCCATACACCATGATTATATCCTCCCTCATGTTGATAAAATCGTATCTCTATAATGGATGTATCATAATTTATTATGTAGATTATACCTTGCTCTGGATGAATAAAGGCCAACACTAAAACAGTTCATCTTTTTATCTTCTGATAGGTAGTCATGCAATTATCTTTAATTAAAATCATTGAACCCCTATTAGTAGAGCTTGTAAAAGGTAATGTTAGATATGATATGTCTTGTTTGATGTCACAATAGCATCCACATATCCCCAAAAAACATATATTTCAAATAATTTATTAGTATTCTTCTATGAAACTACAGCTGTCACCTTCCCTGGGTTAACTAATACCCCGGTCTCTAAGATAATATGACTTAAGAAGTGAATCATATCCATCATGAAGTGGAACTTTGTGAGCATAAAATATAATTGAGGCTCTCTTAGTGTATCCAAAGTGATCTCAAGATAATTTGTATTATCATGTCGATGGTGATAATACACCAAGATACTGTCCATGATAAAGACTAGAAATATATCTAGATTATGATAGAAAACTCATTTCATCAGCTCTATAATAGCTAATAGTGTGTTATTCCGACCAAATGAAATATAAAAAAAATCATATAGTCATTACATGCTTCAAAATGTTGTATGAGGTATATCCGAAGGTAGAACACGTATCTTGTGATATCCCGACCATAAATCAATTTTCAAGAACACCTGATCTCTATAGATCTTATCAAATAATCCATTTATATACGATAAGTGATTTCAATTCATGACAATGAAATGGTTAGGTTTTTTGAAATGCACTCATATACTAATGGTTTCATCCCCATTTTTCACAAAACGTATTGGCGAACAACATAGAAAAGTACTCAGTCATATAATCCACTTTACCTCGGAATCCCCTAACTACCTATTAAGCATAAGAAACTCAATTATAGCCATCCTATATTGAGGAATGGAGAAAATTTTATAATCTATCACTATATATATAGATAAATCAACACTTGTCTCTGAAGGTAAACAAGATAATTCATAGGGTAAACCATAAAATTATTGATCTACCATTGGAGGAAATTTCTCATGACACACTCCCAGATCATCCAGCTATAAAATTGAAATTTGAGTTATCATCTCATATAACCCAAGATGTCCTGATCCTACACATAATTCATAGGTATCACATTCACTCTTGTGAATAAACACTCCACCAACTATTTATGGGAACATTGTCATTGAGTGAGACTAATCAACAAATTCTCCATAAGAAATTACCAGTCTATACTAATTATATCATCAAACCTTATCATCAAAAGGAAATAAAATTCCCATATGAAGTTACACCCACATATATCAAGGGGTAACTCCCTAAATAATAATACACTCTATATTTTGATCCTCAATAGAATATTACTCTTCATAATTCCCCCACAAAACAGATTGATGAGCCCGTGAATCATTAATATAGGTAAAAATATGTAACTATTTACTGAACCTAAGCCAAATGGATAACATAAAAGAGTAGAGTCTACTAAAATAGTAAATCCCACCATAGATGGTCAAGGTACCTACTCCTCAGGGTCCGACATCAAAGAATTTATCTTGATTGAACTACAACATTGTGAAACAGCCTCAATACATGGATTAGTATCACTCTATTCACTAGGTACATCAGGAAAGTGATTTCCACATCCACGAACAACACCTTAATTTAAATTTTTGGTTATAATACTTCTCCTAGACTGACATGCAGATATATAAACTACTCATGAACTTGAACTCATATCATACACGCTTCCAATGACAGTTAGATTAATCGTCCAAGAAGAAAAATTCGCATCAGCCATCCTGCCGCAAGCATGGATCTCAACATTGTCTTCATTTCCAAAATTCATTATGTGTCTCCATCAACCACTCTAATGAATGAAAAAAAAAATCATAAAATAGTTACCTGGAAGATAATGAACTCATGGTATGCCTTGAGACGTCAATTCCTACTAGAGGATGATGAACCACTATGTTTAGAGACCACATAACTCTTCTTTTCACCCCCACATTCCCACAGGTTCCCCTCTCTAATAAATTCATGTTTTATTATCTCATTAATACTCATCAACTAGAGTATATGACGTCCAATTGAATAAAATTTATAAGACCTTCCTTGAAGAATATAACCATTTATATCTCATCTTCAAGATATTTCAGCACAAAACACTGCATCTCTATAAGGTCTGAGTAATATTCCATAACTTTCATTACACCATTCTTCAGCTGCAATAAATCACTATCCCACTCTAGTCTCAGAGTGTCATGGAAAAATTTATCATAAAATCAATTTTATGAATCCATCCAACCCATGTATCACATCCTTTCATCTTATTTTTTAATATCATAGCAATTATTTGTTTCTCCTAGAAGCATTTATATTGAGAGCTTCAGTATCCTCCCTATAGGTGTCTTCAAATACAGTAATAATTACAGTGTTGTATCATGCCACAAATCATCTACCCAAGGACTACCATAACCCCAATATTGTAAAAGGATTATTTTCTTAGGACACACATGGCAGCTTAACCATAGATGAGGCAGGATACGATGCTCCATGAAAAGAATACATAAAGCATGTAAAAATTTCTTAGAAATATGTTTCATCACCTATTTTTGGAACAAATAATATTTCCTCATATCGATATATATTAGGATAAATTGGTATCCCATGTACCCCACCTTCAGATCAAGTCCATTACCACCCTCTTGGAGTACAATTGGAGGATATAGTGGTGGAAAGTCTCTATAATCACAAACAAATCCTCAAAAAATATCGATAGAAATGATCGCTTATAAAATATCATTAAAGGTAAAAAATCACATTAATAGGTATTACCACACACCCTTAAAATAAATCACTGATTGATATTGAGAATAGGTCATAAAATTTACAATATATACTTCCTACCACCCAATCAAAAGTAGGGTCTAGTTCATGTTCACTATTTCAAAAAATTTAATTTCACTTTTATTTCACATTTATATACATTTCATGATTAAAATGTTTGATTCAAATGGTACACCACAAATTATTCACTATATCCCATAATTTTCATGAACTGAAATACGGAGTCCACCCAATCCACACCATAACATATTCCTGTGCATACGAATCATAGTCCATGGATCAATGTTTCAAAATTGGCTACATAGGGTGTTTATATAGCCTATTCAGAGGAATTTTTTTGGTTATTTTATAAATTCTATGTTCCATCTATGTATCTAAATTTAATACATAAAATATCTATAATAATTGAATGTATATGACTCATTATGTATCACTATCATGAAAACAGGCAATGCACCCTTGATGGCATGGAATAATGCATGACTAGTGAGTCCTTTAATGCTTATAAAATGATGCATGTCATATAATTACCACATCTCATAATGTTTCAAAAAAATAGAAATCCCATTATATTAATGAAGACATCAAAATTCATGTTTTTTCCCACTGGTTGAATCAATTTAACAATAATAGAAAATATCATAAAAATCAACAATTTACCATCGACGTAAATGGGATTTTTTTCATATGTGGTTTAGATACTCTCAGGCATAACCCATTCCCAAATTCCAATTACTTTATATAAATATAAATTACCTAAAAATAGTTATAAAAAATAAAATTGAGGTTTTAATACAAGCCCAAAACATCCCAATCCCCAATCCCACTAAACTATTCCACAATCTCGGTTTCCCACTTGGGCTCAATAACATCTCTGAAACTACGAGAGGATTGTGGAATATAGTGTGGCCCTTGGGTTTGTCTATAGGTAGACAATTCCCTGTTTCCAGATTGTTAAACAATGGTATCAATAAAGAATATCAATATAAAATGTAGTATAACAATGGATAAATTTCAGGAATATACACTAAGACCTATCGATCAATAACCCACCTTCGAAGACGCACACTAAAAATTTATTATAAGACAATAATACAATGAAATATATAAAAAAATTACTTAATTAATATCATTTAAAGGATTTTTTAGTTTCATGTGTTTATAAAATAACCAAAATTTGTTTAGAGAAATTAGTATAAAATGTCTAAAAAATATTTGAAAAGATCAAATAAATATATATAGATAGAATCCTAATAATAAGCTCGACACTATGCTCCTATAATCCTCTGAATGGATGAAATAAAATCATATAACATCAGTTTCTTTCCCACTCCCCTATTGGTATCCATGTTGAATAACTGTGTACCAAATAGCTTCTTGACAGAGGTTGTGAGATAAACTCTTTATATGCCACTACCAATAGTGACTATAAGAATCCATGATATGGAATATTAGATAATTAGTGTATATAATATAACATGTATATCAGTACTATAAGAAATGTTCCCATGTAATATATAACAAAATAATGTGATACAATATAGCCCAAAAAGACACTATCAAAACATGTTTCATTATTATATAATGGTTAGTAGTAAAGAAAAAGGAAGTAAAAACCACATCCATTCAATATAAAATTTAAAATATCACAAATTTCCATGATATAATACCTATATATCATATCATTCGTGGACATTTCGTATAATCATTAATGTCCAATTTACTATGGTTGTTCCATATAATTAGATGTTTTAACCCCAATGGGTCATATCAATGGAATAGTTAACCAAGTATTGCTCATTGATTCCCATTAGAATCTTGATTAAAAGAAAGATAGACTTGGATTTGTGTCCATGTATCACGTCAAGAGACCATCTCCACTATAATCCCAAACAAGAAAGATCCAAGGAGTGGAAAGGCCCATGTCATCAAAAATGAACCAAGAACCTAAGATAAATCTCATCTAAGGAGACCATTACTTTTATCGTGATCCAAGGAGTATCATCTAAGGAATCTAATGGAATGATTCATCATTTGATATATTTATCAGTTCACAAGCATTCCAATTCCATGTGTTTACCCACTCACTAAAAAATTCAAATTCAATGAGTTTACCTGCTCATATAACAATACCATATAATCTTTTTAATCAACATAATCAATATGAAAAGGAGGAAATTACCAAATAACAATAATAAATTAACATTAATTCAGTTAATTATTCTGTTCCTCTGTCTATTCATGAACAGAAATGACCCCATGTGTAGTACAACATTTGGAGAAATTTCAAAGGCACACCCCATGATTGAACTTTTTAGGGTATATGAACTATAAAAAATCTCAAGGAACATGTTGGAATCTCAGTAGGTCCCATGATAAAAATTTCACTTATTAAATTAATTTTTGGGACTACATTAAGATGTATGGTTGAAAGAATTATAGAAACTAGCTCAATAAAGTATCAAAAAATTAGTAAAATTATATAGCACATAACGTAGCCCTATAGTAGAGTGGATATACAATATCAACTCTTGATTACACATAGATCAGGACAAACATGTATAGTAGAATGTTTTTTTGAAAATATGGAATATTAGATTGAACTGGAATATTGTGTCTAAAATTAAGGCAAATGAAGAATAACAAAAAAATGGAGTACATACCAATGTAGATCCAATGAGATGAATGAAGTTCAATTACAAGCTCAGATGGAAGAACAACAAAAACTCCAAGATCTAATCTTCTAAGATAGCTCCTAATGTCCTCTACTTTCCAATATAGGAATAATAAAATTGGATTTAGGATTTATATTATTATAATGGAAAAACAACATTCTTTCACTAAATAATGGGCACATAGTTTGTCCACAGTATGGGAAAAACTGTTCGCCAACAATGTGAAAACCGTATCTCAAGCCACTATAAATATTTATATAGTCCCTTGCATGGTTTTTCACCTTGTACTACTTGGTATGTTCAAACCATGTGACTCGAAGATCCCTCTATCCATCACTATACATTTTAACTAAATTGTACATCCTAGGATGCACAAATTCACCTAATCATATATCATAGTTGAAATTTTTTTTCTGGAGTTGGGTTTCGGGATCTTAATAATCACCAGACAAACCTAATAGCCCCCTAACATCAATGGGTATTCCAATTATACAATAAACAATATATTAGACCCAAACTAAAAAGATTCATACCTCTAAGAAAACCTAAGATCTTATATTTATTAACATCTTCTTGATATTGTGTGTAAAATAGTTTATTTATCACATTCATGGAACAATCAAACTAAATTAGTTAGTAAGTCAATATATATATCATTTCTTTTACATATATAAACATTGGATTTGTATTCAAAGAACATGATTTTTAAAAAATAATTATCTACTTGTGAAGATTCATGCATTGATAAATAGTTATGTATTTTTTGAATTTATATTAGTATATGTTAATATGATATTACATATATAATATGGTGGGCTTAGATTAAACAATATAGGATATGTCAGCCCATATGATAAATTGTTACTTTATGTCCCTCAATTTATTTATCATCAATCTTTTCATATCTATTCTATAGTAATTATATTTCATTTAGTTATTTATGAGTAATAATCATTAGAATCAAGAAAAAGAGATAAGTTGTACCATCTTGAAATTATTCACATCTCATGCTTAATAAAAACATTAAGGTAAAATGAACTTTTTCTAATGTACATTTGGTGGATTAGATCCCCCCAAACCCCTCGTAATATTTTCTATAGTAATTGACTACTTCTAGATACCAGTCTTAATTTATAGTAATGATAAGAATCATAAAAATCTTAAATTTTACAATGAACCATTTTCAGCCACTCAGAATATATTGTTATTTTTGATTCATTTTAACAATGTGACTATAAAATATATATAAAATTTCCCATCAACAATAATCAAAATTATTATTTTTAATTTTCTCATTAGAGATATCTAATAAAATAAAATAAATTTAATTAAATAATTTAGCTAATATTTCAATAAAGAAAAATATTTAATTATATTATCAATATAGAAACCTGAATAAATGTAAAATAAAAAGTACTATTTTTACTTAAATTTCATGTAATGGGTTTATATGGACTAAAACATAATAAACATTCAAAATTCATCATAGAGGGGAATTTAAAACATCTATTTCATGTTTTAATCTTTTTGGTAGACCATAAATGAATATCAAAATATATTTTAGTACATAAGATACATATAGTGGATATTTCATGACCCAAATGATCTCTGAAGCCTATTTAATTCAACTACATTAGTCTACTAATTATTTATATTCCAATGATGATAAATAATTATTTTATTTAAATAAATATAAATTTGGTTGGAAGTGGACATCATTCCATTATGAGATATAAAATAATTTTATTATATTTCTAAATATGTAGTAATATAAAGGTTTTAGGTTTTTTTAGTCTTTTTAAAGGATTTATATCATCATTAACATAACTTTATACATACATTTCCTTTTGAGAGTGAATATATTCAATAGGATTCAAATAGGATTGTACCATATCGTTGGTGACTTAAAATATTGATGGATATAAACTGATTATTCAATTTCAGTATACAATATTTATATAAATATTTTTAAAATAATGAAATGATATTTATAATCAAATATTATTAAATTTTAGTTTTAGAAGTTGTTATCTTTAATGGCATTTATTTAAATAATTTTGCGGTATAATAAAAAAACGTGATGAATTAGAACACATAAACAATTTTTAAAATTGTATTATATGTTTTGAATAAATTGACATCATGTAAAATCACTTTATACTCCCAAAAAAAAATTATTTAAAATCGACTTCTATGGTCAATACTCATTAGGTTAATTTTGGATAGTGGGTTACTAATAGTTCTTATTTTGAAATATCAAATTAAATAATCTCTAACATAGTAACCCCATTAGGAATAAATGAACTCTATATATTTATCTTACGTGTATGGTAAAATATAATTTTTTTGGAAAATTTATATAAGTTATAATGATTAACGTAGATAAATATGTAAATAATTTACTAAACAAATATTAATAATTTGAATTGTGTGTGTATATGAATGCTACTAAACAATTTATAGAATTGTAAATAGATATATCTGATTTCAATTTATAATTAAAATTAATTTGTTTACTATTTGTATGAATGGAATATTATGTGGTTGATCTTATATGAATAATTACACACACATGCACACACAATCACACACACACACATATATTATATTTAAAATCAACTCAACAATACTAATAATAATATGGTTAAAATTTTGAAAATATTTCCATTTATATTATAAGTTACAACAAATTCAATTTAAATTAAAATATCATACAATGGACCTATTATAATAGGTTATTGTATTAAAATGATTATCAATCATATATTTTTTATGATTATTTTTTATTATATTAATAACTAAATAAAGTTTGATCTAGAAAGGAAAAAATGGTTATGAATTTTTATAACTCATACATTATGATTTATGTAGTGAAATAAGTGATGTTTCCTTCGTAATATTCAGTAAAGTTTTACCTTTACTAATGTAATTTATAGAAACTGGTTTGTTTTAAAAGGATTTTTGGTGGAAAGAAATTTCCAAATTCATTGGAAATACCTCAAATGGAAACATAAAGTAGTAGAAGCTTTCTATTTAACAAATATGTTTTGAACTTTAGATTTTTAGTTATGTTTATTGTCAATCCATTTCAAGGAAGATTTTGGATTTTAAATTTAAATTAGAATTTTATAAATGATGTGGATTGTAAAAATAGAAAATTTATATGGTTTAAATAATTTTATAGACTCAAATATTTCTTGAAGACTTTGAGTGTGAAGGAATAAAATTGGAATAAAAAAAGAGACCATGTGAGTGATGAAGATTTCATATGAAAATTGGTTAAACAAATATACTTCGAAATGTTTTGATGTTTCAGGGAATATATTTTTAAATTCATTGAAAAATGCGAAAATAACCATAACATTTATGGAGATTCTCATGCAAGATAGGTTTAATCCTAGAAGTTGAGATGCATAAACACGTTATGTGTTCAGTTTTATGTGTTATTTTTTATTAATAATGAGATTTATTTAGCAGATTAGGATCTTGGACCAGAATAATTGATTTTTTATATAAATTGTGTAGTAAACCTTATAGACAATACATATAGAATTTATGGGGTTCAATTTTTACATAACACTTAAGTGAATATAATTCTTAAAAAGGGCAGTTTTGAACAGCCAATAGATGAAAATGTAATGTTCATGTATTATGTGAAGAAATGTGATTTCTCAAATTTAATACTATAGGAGATTTTTAGAAGGTAGGTTTTGTGATATTTTTTATAAACTAATTTGGTTTGAATGGCAATATAGACCTTAAAAACATTATATATTCTTGTTTTTTTAAAGTAACTTAATTACATTACATATTATTATTATTAGGTACTATTTTCTAGGGATTTATTTCATAAATCCAACATATAGATCCCAATTATATAGAAAACAATCACTTTTACTCAGTATTCAGTTTTACCATAATAAAAACCATTAAAAAGGAAACCTATTTTCTTTTTTTATGATAAATCATCCTAACACCATATTGTCTTTTTTGTTGTTCTAACCCTTCCTTAAACCAATAGGAAAACATTTAAAAATCTCTAATGAGAACAAAATTTATAGTAAGGGAGATTTATATAGGAAAACCATTAGTACATTGAAAACATGAAAACCATTGTAATCCATATCATCATTTTCAAAGATATTTATCATTATGATTAATAAATTTGTACATGATCCAAAAACAAACGATTTCCACAAATAAAATATTTTTTTCTAAAATAAGAAAATGATAAATACTTTTCTGAAGATCGTATCATCATATTTATTGACCCCTTTCATAAATCTATCAACCTAAATAACCATATGAATGAATTGAAATATAATTCCAAAGATGACATAATCATCAAACATTGAATTTGTGAGCTATATTGGGTCTTACACTTTATAAAATATTTGTCATGTTCACATGATTTTCATGATATATAATGGGGATAAACAATTTAAATAATCTATACTAATCTCACCCCTACGATATAACAGGAATCAACCCATCATAACAGCTATATTGATCTGACGTGTTTCTAATATAATTTTGAAGTAAGAAATCATGTATATAACTCCTAATTATTAATCCTTTTTATCATAAAACGCTTTTAAAAACTCCTTGGAACCAATATGATAAAAATTTTAAGATATTGGAATTTCCATCTAATTTTAAATACCTATTTTCAATTTGAAAAAAAAAGTAGGGTTTTTACTTATATAAAATTTAAAATCTTATAAAGGAAGGTAGAAATCAAATAACAGTATTGATGGTGGGAAAAGTAATTTTAATCATATATATTCATATTGAACATTTCTTTTTTGGTAAAAATATTCGATATAAAACATAAAAAAACCCCATTTAAAACCATTTCAATAAATTTAAAATTGGTATTAATATTTTTTATTAATATTTTTTTACAAATAAATGTACATTCATAAAATTATATTTCAATCATGCATATTGAATAAAATTAATTTAAAAGGAAAAAATAAAATATTTTTTTAAAAAGAAAGCCCCTTACCACTTTTTTAACACATTAATCGTAAGCCAGTAAAATGAATAAAATAAAAAACATTAAATACCATGATAATAGAGAAATGTATGTTAAAATTTTCAATGGGTTTTTATATTCATCTGATAAAATAATATTGTTTAAAAAAACAAAATATTCTGCAAAAAAAATGAAATTTTAGATGAAGTCACTTACCATGAGTTTAACTCAACGTTTTTTTCTTTATCCCCTTATATAATAAAATTATATTTATATTGTACATGATTCAGAATGAAAAAACATGTTAATTGTTATTATTGTAAATATTTTTACTTTTTATGTAAATTTATTAATCATTAAATATTACATTATTTTTTTAACGATATTCAGCCTATGCATCAAAAAAGACTTCAAAAAGTTGACTATGGTCAAAGATGTGAAAATATAAACACGTAAAAATAATAAATTATTAATAAGAATCACGTTCTTTCATTATACAAAAAATTTAAAACAAATATTGAAATATTGTTATTAAAAACTAACAACCACCAAATCAGGGAGAGGGTAATTCATACATACGCATGAGTGATGTTTCCATTTTTCAATGACCATTATCGAAAGATGTATTATTTTATCATTACATATAAATTAATAAAACATAAATAACATATTATTTATTAAAATATTTATATATATATGTTGGTATATAATTAATGAGATTTTTCGATACATAATTATTTCATGTCTTTGTAGAGACATTAGTCCACACTTACTAACGAATGCCATTTTCATTTTTCAGTGATTCAATTAATTTAGAAATAAAATAATATATTATATATTCTGTGTTTTAAATTTGTATGAAACATTATTATTATTTCATATATATCATATAGTTTAATTATCATTATATTTATTGTATTTCATGTAAAGATTTAGTGAAAAAAAATTACATCACATCGTGTGGCGGTAGTCCACCACACACACAAGCGAAACTATCGTTTCCCCAGTGACATTGTTTGTAACAAAGTATATTTGATATAAAAAACTTTTTTGAGTATTTTTATGTTAAAAATATCATATATATAATTAAATCCCATGATTCTATTAATATGTGATATGCTATGATGAAAATAGAATCACATTGGTCGGTAAGGCAGTACTCTAGCGTACACATTTAGGATGATTTTCATTCCCATTTTTCATAATAGATGATGAATTGTGTTTATACAATAAAAATTAAAACATATAATTATATCTTATATAATATTTTTATTATACCATAATATATTTAAAATATTATAAGGATTTGGAAGATGGAATAAAACAAAAATTCTCAGTTAAGTATGATACCTTTTATTCCAAAAACCTCATTAGATTAGAACCAAATGCCATCATAAGATGGATTTATGATAAAAAAGGATACTAGTTAATGTGCAGAGAATTAATAATTGTATTTTTATTTTTCATTTCCATGGACATGTAATTTTAGGGCTTGACATGGGGATAAGAGTGGGTAGAAATTTATATGTGTGGTGGGTGAAACACCTATAATTCTTGAAAATAAAAAGGTGTCCCAAAAACTTTTCACATGAAAAAATGACGAAAAATGTACCATTTTAGATCATTAAACACAATAATTTAGATATATATCAGGAAAATATTTATATGGAATAATATTTTTGGCCATTTAAACCCTTATCAATTTAGTTAACCCCCCTCTCAACCCGTTTCGACCTTGACCACAGTAAAATATTTTTACGACATTAACTATTAATTATGAAGATATATAATGTAAAAAATATTAGTAAATATAAATTATTCAAATCCCAAATATAAAATTAATTTTAAGAAATTAAATTTACAATGTGGGTGAAATTTATTATAAAATAAAACTCATAGATGTGACAAAAATATCTATTTCAAGAAATCTATTTTTCAACTCTAAGATCAAATTATATTATCTTAATGAATTTTAATAATATTTTTTTGAATTTAAATTAATATTTATATAAATAATACACATGTAAACTCCATTAAAAATTTTCTATTTATGGGTTGTTTGAATTAATAAAAATGGAGTAATGATGTGCACTCTAAAATAGTTTTTAAAACAAATATATTTTAAACCCAAAAATACACTAATACTAAAATTTATTTTAAAGTTGATTAAAATGTAATTAATTAGATACAATAAAACTACATAATAATATTCTTACATTAATGAATATTAAAATAATATTTCAACTATTAATATACAAATTTTTTTAAAAATGGTGGTTTTTTAAAATTGATATTATTAACTAATTATTAAAAAATCAATATTTTGTGAAAATTACCAATAATTAACCAAAATTTAATTTTTTAATTAAGATTTAATAATTAATTTAATTTTAAAAAATAAATGTTTTAAAATATCAAAAAATTATCTATAATATTTTCTCCAAAAACATAACGAATATAATTTTTGGAGAAAAATATTTTTTGTGAATAAAACCGAATTAATAAAAATGGATAGATTATTTACTATGAATTTATTACTAAATTAATATTAATCATGAGATTTATATATATTTTTTGAAAATTAGTAAATACTATTCATTTCAACCATTTAATTGTTGTGTCATAACTGCCATATTTAATATAATATTATTCCCTGATTTATTTAATCATTGTGTTTTGTGTCTTGAATGCTATTGAGCATAGATTCTTTTTTTAAAATATTAGGGTTTTATATTTTCCCCCATATAATAAATTTCTTCCTCCCATTTAATAATTTATCAAGGTAATGAATGGTTGTAAATATCAAAATTCATGTTTTGGAAACACACGTCATAAAAAGGGTTAAAAAGACAATCTCTTGATAATGGATAAATTGAAGAATGATGGTAAGATGTAATAACACATATTAGGTATTCAAATAGTAGAAAATTAGTTTGAACAAATTCATTTCATAGTGAAGAAAATAATAATCTCCAAATAATGATAGAGATTAACAAAGATCATTGAAAAAATGAAACACAATGATCCTGTGAACATCAACATCCATAAAAATTTAATACAAATTTGTATGGAAAGAAAATAGTTTCATCATAAAATTATGTAATTGTATAAAATTTTTAATTTCAATAACTTTCTCCAAAATACGATGGATTCTTTTGAAATATACACTAATAAAAAAACTGCACATACTTACATGATGAGTAAAATTTTATCATTTACTGAATTTTCACCATACACTAATTTTTTTCTACAAAATATGAGAATTTAAAATGATTTTTTTCATTGAAAATGTATTGAGATAAAATTCTAACGTATCACATAATTACCAAAGTGATACCAAAATCCTCCTACTATATTTTTTATATTTAAAACAACCAAAATGTTTAGCATAATTTTTAATTTTTTTAAATTGAAGAAATATTTAAACAAAAAAAATTTATTTAATCTAAAAAATTATATAAAAATTTACAAATTTCAAACTAAATCATTATATAGATAAAAATCATTAAAATTAATCACGATTTTCATAAAAATATTGAAACACCGAAAATTAATATGAAATTTTCACATGTTTTTGCAATATATGTTTAATATTTATCATCTAATAACACTAATCACTCTTTGAGGATCATATTAAAAATTATATATGACCTAAAGATTTAATCTCCAAAATAAACTAATAATTCCCAAAAATATCTGGAATCACCTCAATTCATTTGTAAAATGTTATATTCATCCAACATATAATTCAACCTATATACCTAAAATAAAATAACATAATTTTTAGTAAACCATAATTATATAAGGATCACACAATCAACTTAATTAGTTCATATAAAATAATTTTAGTGAATAAATTGATGTCACAAAAACAAGATCATTATTTATGATAATGGTTATCATTATACAATATTCACTCTCTAGTTTTGTTATAAATCCTCACAACCATGCTAATTGTGATAGTTTATTCTTTTTAATAAACTATAATTATAGAATTATATTAAAATTCATTGATATATTATTAACATAAAAAAAATCTTCATCTACAGATACATTCAAATATTTCTAGGAGTTCAATCGATACTGACACTCAAGTCGGCCCATTACAAGTCCTGAAGGAGCTTTTGGGTCCCCAAGGGTAAGAAACATGTACTTTGGCATCAAATAACACCATTATGAATAGTTTCTCCCTTTACGATCAACAACAAACTATTCATGAAATTTTACATAATTTCATATCCAATAGAAATAAGATGAGAGAAAAAAGGAAACACAAAATGTCTGAGTAAATCATTAAAAATTTAAAACAACAAAATCAAAAATGGTAGGGGATTGATTAGAAAAAAGATCCTCAAAAGATTCATGTGGTTAGACTCCCTCACACCACCACCACTTTCACCTTTCCAAAAGAAACTGCTATCCCATATACCAACATCTCCATTATAGCGGGCCTTTCTATTATCTATTTTAAAAAATATATATTCATACACATGATGGGGTATACAATATGTGATGTCACATTCCCAACAGAGATCTATCGATGATTCCCTAAATAGGTATTATATTACAAATAAAAATTATAGTGTTTAAAATGAAGAAAAAATATATAATCAACAAAAGATTTCTTATATAAGAAACAAGTTCTAGAACCCATCAAAAATTATTGAAGCACCATGAGAATTATCTAAGTAACTAGGGTTAGTGGTTTACTAAAGATCCACATACTCTCGGTGATCATGTCTGGATGTGATATTCAATATCTTACTCAAGACAATCAATTCCCATAATAAATTTTTAGTTAAGTCATGCCATGAACTAGCTAGGTAGGGTAGGTAACTTCAAATATACGTTTCCATGTCCACCCACCTATATAATATAGATTCCAAAGTTATTTACACCGTTTAAACTATGTAAAACATTATTTCATGAGAAAATATATCAAAAAAATCAATCATTCCAAAATCAAGGTGGTTTATCCACTTTCATATGATATATTGACTAATAATACCAATGAAAAATCATATTCAAGCACAAACAATTTAAAAATAATTTATGGAAAATCAAATCACATATAAATCATAAAACAATATAAATACAAGGATCAACCTACTTTTTCTTTAAAATCATTACAAATATACTTTGAAAACAAATGTTTCAATAACATACATTCTTTAAGGTTAATAGAAATCCAAAACCAAACATATTCATATAAAATATAAGTTAATAAACCTAACATAGTTAAAAACATACTAGAGAAAAGAGAACTCAAACATTAATTGGGGAATATATGAATAGAATATAAGGGATAAGGAGATAAATAACTTACATGATGGTTTCATGAATATTACATGCCAAAATCCACCAAATAATTGAGTCCAAAGTTAGTGATTGAGGAGATAGAGGCATGCCTAGGATTGTTGGTGTCAAATGGAGAGAGAATGAATTATATGGGTGTTTAATCATGGTTGGGGAAATTTTAAATTTTCTAACATTTATTTTAATTATAGGTTGTATAGTTTCACAACACGGTCTTCCAACCTATTCCCCAACCACCATGAACCTATTTCCAAGAGAGAAAATGGACTTACTATTTACCTAAAAGGAACATGCTAGTGTGAGACACTATGAATGATAAATAATACCAATTTTCTTATCACATTGTTTTCATGGGAGGTTCATACATATGTGTTCTAGGTTATGTAGACTAGGTATTTATATTGGCTAGGGTGTAAGGTTTTGACTAGGCTAGTCACATTTTTTACTACCCATGTTCAAAACATTTTCCTCTATATATATAATCTTAAAACCCCCATTTTTCTAGAAAATAAAAAATTAAATACATGTAAAAAATTATTAATATAAATAAATGAGAAAATACCTCAAAATAACAGCACATATGTTACAATTTTGTACACTATAAAAACATTCCACCATCAAAAATTCATACTAATGTCTGATCACAGAATAAAATATTACACTAATCCTCCCCATAATACATTCATTCAATTTCTTCATGATCATCATTTTCATGATATCAATGGACCAAATTGAAGGAATGGATTTCCCCCTATGTACTTTAACTAGGGAATCCAAAATATAAACTCATTTCTAAAATATTAAAAAATCGAATAATGGTTCTAATTCTTCCTTGTTCATAACATTAGATGGGTCCTGTTTATATATATTCAACTACGATATGTGGAAGATTTTATGGATCCACATTAAAGAGTTTGGTAATTTTAATCAACACACTATCTTACCAATTCATTGGGTAATCTGAAAAGGTTTTGCAAGCCTCATCATAAAGCATTATTCATATTACAAGTCAATGGTGACACATGGATTGTTTCACTTTTAGGAAAACCCAGTCACTCATTGATAATTCGAAGGCATGACCATACTTTTTTAAATGTTACTTGTGTTAACTTTTTATTATTAATAACCACTATCTGGTGAACTTGACTTTCTAGTATGGCTCTTGTACAAGGCTTTCTCCCAAAAAAAAAATACTCAAAGGCATCCATCCATTGTTGGATGGATTAACATATTTGGCCGTAAATCACTTCAAATGGAAACATCCTTATTTAATATTGATAATGATTATAATAATAAAATTCTTCCAATCCACGATGGTACTCACAAAAGACTCCAAAATCATGCATTCATGAACTATGAATATAATAAAAAATTTAATTTGAGTACCCTATCTAACCATCTTTTGGAGGATGAAATATTGTACTGATCTTGAAAGAGCTCCTGACATATTATGATTGAATTCCAATAAATTAATGATAATATATAGGTCCTTTCATTAAATTATAGTTAATGGAACACCATAATGAATAAAAATATATAGAATATAAAATATTAAAATATCCATAAACATAGTCTAATCCTTAATAAGATTGAAATATCCTAACATGGTCTTATGGTCAATAACCACCAAAATGGAATTCATTCCTGAGGGTTTATAAGGAAATATAATGATAAAGTCCATGAAAAACTCATCCCACATCCAATAATTAATGGGGAGGTTTAAAGAAAAAATAATGGGTCTTTTGGATCTCAAACATAACCTTATAAAATGTATAAAACATGTACATGATGTATAAAATATCGTGTATTTTTACAGGACATAAAAACTCGCATCACATATCGAAGAAAATCTTTTTGGATAGGGATAAAAAATCCATTGATACTGGTGGATATCATATAACACCATCTTCTGCAAAGATAACTGCTCTATTATAGGAATCTTGGAACAAATAATACAATCAATAGAGTGACACCACTCATTGTTAACCTCCCCGCAATTTAAAATAAAATTGTATTACTAATTTTTTTACCAATATGATTCTCTTCCCGAATATTTTTTATAAGAGATGTGATCATCTAAATAATAGCCATGAATGTGCATTTATTATGCTTCATGTTTTCAGTTTTATCTGGGAAGAAACTCATCAGCGTCCAATCATCACTGTAATTCTTCATGCCTTTAACTCGAATCTTCATACTATGGAATCCACTATCATGATCCCTTTTCACGGGGTATAGAAAATATCATTGTCAAAAACTTTATGTTACAAAACCCATCGTCCCTATTTCAAGAAAAGAAAATTGTACTAAAAAATATATTACAAAATCTTATGGTCCAAGAAACTAAATATTTCTCCCCAAAGAGATATTGTATCCATGATTTCAATGATTTCATTATTAAATATATATCTAGGTCATGGGTTGGATTTTTAATTTCACGTGGTTGGAGTGATAGATATCTATATACCACAACATGTTCATCCTTCATCAACACACAACCAATAATAAAACATGAATAATTATAGTAGACCACATATCCCTTCTGGAATTCAGGAATGATCAAAATAGAAGTGGTAGTATTATACCACATTAGCCCCTCAAAAGATGCCTGACATTAACGGATCCACTCAATCCATTCAAAATTTAGGTTAATTGTAGTCATGGGAAGAGTAAGTTGAGAAAAATCAATTTCAAATAGCCCATAATCTCATACATGGACCAAGATTCTCATGATATCAGAGATATCTCTTCATTTCCCGATGAAATAACAACTCTGATTTTCTCATTGTACTATGAAACCCCATATTACAAGATCACATGTCTGATAAATAGTACATGCCCAATCCATAATGTGAACTTAGATATTTTATCATAAATATGGTGATGGTATAGAGATCCTATAAAAACTTTGATGTGGTTCCCATTTCCTTCATCTATCCTAAAATAGACTAGGTTCATCATATAAACACCCCACAATGAAGATGATTAGGTACAGGTGGAAAAAGTAATTTTTAGTAGCCCTTAAATCTTTTAGAGAATAATTAAACATTAATGGAAAAAATAATTAATGTGTACATACCTTATTTAGATTGTTTTCATGGGAATTTCTGCCTCTATTACACTTACTTGATGATTCCAACAACCCATGTTATTAATTGAAAATCGCATTTACCCTTTAGATGTGAAATAAGACATCATTGAGAGACAATTGATAATATATTCTTAATTTTTACCTGGTTCATCTATTGGTAATTGATAATCAATCGTCTTGATCCATCACACTTTTTATAAAATAGTACTGGATTGAACCGAAGTGAGATTTAGGGGTGAATAAATCGTTTTGATTCCCAATCATCCATCATTATTTTTAATTCCATAAACTCATTATGGGACATATGATATGGTAGAAATGATATCAGCTGTACTACCATTTACTAATTGATCTTGAATTCCAAATCCAATTCTCTATTTAAAACAGGGAATTCATTTGGAAATACCTCTAGAAACTCATCTAACATAATGGAAACCCATTCACAAATCCTATACCATTTTCCTTAAGATTTATAAAAGTTGCATGGAAAATGAAACTACAAAAATCCAGAATTATTGGTCTAGATCATCTCTATTGGGGATTCCATTCACCTTAGAAGACACTTTTACTCCCACTAGGTGCCCTAAAATTTTCCCCACCATAAAACAATCTATTTGTTACTTAAAAAAAACCATCCATTCCAATCCAAGTATAACAGGGAAAAGATATTTTTCTAAATCTACGAAAACCCTTTCAAATTTGACACATGATAGAGTTAGATAAATGAATAAAAATTTTAATACTTATTCTCTATTATTTCCAAGTGGTGTGTCAAATTTGATGGAATATATAATCATAACACTTTGTAATTTTAGAATATTAAATTATTATTATAAATAAATTAACTACAATCAGTGATATAAAATAATGAGTTAGATATGGATGATTAAATGACAATAATACATCGAAAAGTTGCATCTCCTGTATCTGATTTAGTTGGTACCAAATCCATATCGTTGATGTGTATTGTTTTAGCTGGCTCATATGGTTTATTTCATACTTGTGGCACTATCCTATGCTGAATAATTCTATAGGATGATCTGGCTTTTCTACATCTCCGAGTTGTCTAGGAAACCTCTTCCATTGATGCACCGAGATGAGATGGAAATTATATATTCCCAAAATATCATTCACCAATTTTTTTTTATGGGATTATATTTCAAAACATTTTCAATTTCCCTAAATTCCAAAAATTAAGGAATATTTTAGGTGATATAAGACATAAGGATCACATATTCCCATTTCTCCCACAATGGTGGCACACAACAGATCCACCACTGAAGACTCTCACATGGATGGTTGGAAGGGTTATCTAGATATTCCACCACTATTCATTATCTTCTCATGAAATATATTAATTTGTAAAAACAATCATATTCTATCGTATCCCATAAGCTGAGGTTTCATGGAAAATTTCATCATTACATCCCGATTAAATTTAAAAAAAAATTCTCGGTCCACTGGCTCAAGGTTTTCTTCATCCTAAGAAAGGGGAACCTGGATGAAATATCCCACCACAACCTCAATTAAATTAATTTATACATTATCTATACACTAGACACCACCTTGAGTGTGGAGAGGACCAAATATTCAAAATGTTTGGCATACTTCAACAAGGGATGATCCCCCTGCTGTGGATCTACAAATTCTATTGTGTTCAAAAGGTCCATTGGTCTCTAAAAAATAGTGCTCATTAAAAATAGCCTTGAAATAATTTCAATATATACACTAATTTTCATTGGCCTAAACAACCAAATAACATTACAAACAATTAGTTCCATCTAATATAAATGAGGCAAACATCACCTTTACTGCTTCTTGAGTCTAGATAAAATAGAATATCATCTAAATCTATTTAACGTATTCTTATAATTCATTGGGGACCTTGATACACTAGAATAAAGAGTTTTTATTCTTGAAAAACTCATGTGTGTTGTCCTTTTATTTAACTTCATCTATATCCTTAGCCCATGTAAGACCATTGCATGTACCAAAATCCAAATCTCAAACTGCTTGAAGCACTGCTTCCATAAATATCAGATCAACTAGTGTGGGATAATTCAATCCAACCTAATCCTTCCGCACACATGAAGTCTCTAGTGATGAATAATAATTAATCCATGAACTGGAAAATTGAAATAATAAATACACCATCCATATAGGTTATAAAAATAACATGATTTATTTATCATCATAAATAAAAAAGATACAAAAAAATTTAAAACATATTAATAAACTCCAAACCATCTCGATATCTAAAAAAATATGCAGTATGTGCATCAAACCTAATGTTGGATGTATCAAACCAGATCCAAAAGATCACATGGTGAACATAGGATTCTCACAACGTGGGTTTTCTTGAATCCCCACTTAAAAGTAGATCATCATTCCCCAATAGTCCATTCATAAATCTATTAATAATTTCTAAAATAAAAAGATCCAAATAAAGGGATATCCTACTCTAGTGCAATATTGTAATGAACTTCCATGGGAATCCCTCAAACCCAGAAGCGGAGCTTGTAAATAATATAACATGAAGGGTATTATCGATCACTATAGGATAACAACTAGTTATTGGTCATTGAGTAAGACAATTGATAACTGTTTCTCCAATGATAATAAACTATAAACAATTCATGAAAATTTACAAAACATTATTATCAATAATAATTAAATGAGTGATTAAAATAAACACTACAAGAATGAGTTAAACATTAAACTCTTACAATAATAAAATTAAAAAAATTATTAGGGGACAATTAGAAAAGCATACTCTAATGAAATATGAGGTTCGACATCCTCATGCCACAAACACCAACACATTTCCAATATAAAAACCTAGCCCATATACTAATCATTACAACCATGAATGTCCATGAATTTTTCTATGTCAGAAAATGAAGATCTACATAAGCCCATAGGTGTGTGTAGGGTGTGAGATAACCATACCAGAAAGATACCACCTGACCATTTCATGCATAAATACTATAATAAAACTAAAAAGTATACAATTTAAATGAAAACAATTAATTGAACACATTGTTCATTATATTAATAAAGATGAAAAACGTGTGAAAAAGCTACAATCAAAATGAAAAATATATAAGTAGCTGGGGTGAGGGGGTCCTGGGATTCTCATGCACAATGTCATAAAACCATTAGATGATGGTATATCTCCTTCATTAGTCAACCAATCCCCATAATAATATTTATGTCAGTAATGTGTTGTGAAGCAACTAGGAAGGCCAGGCCTCTCCTAGTGTACATTTTCTAGTCTTACCACCATGATACCCAGTATTCATTTTGATTTTCACCTATTAATCCATTTAAACATTTTCATTCATGATATAGGACAACAACAAATCGAACATAAAAAGATCATGGGGTTTATCATATTTAAAATATTACGCAGACCAATAATTCCAAAACAATAAATTTCCCAATAAAAAAGTTGTAGTATTGATTTAATAAATATACATGGATATCTAAATAATGACAAAATAAATTGACATAGAACCATGATCAAGACCCGTCCTCGGGGACTGTGTTGTGACTACCTGAAGCCCATATTTCATGGGCGAGGGGCTGACGACTAGAACCAAAGGAGAAATCTTGATAAAAAGGAAAAAGATTTCCTTTAATCAGGTAACACACACTGAGTACAAGCAGATGAAAACACTAAGTAAAAACTGTATAACAATTGTACTGAATGTAAAAGGGGCCGAAAATACAAGACCAATTGTAAAGTATAATGAAAGGAATAATAGGTACAACTAAAAATAAAAACACCTGGAAGGTGACTAGAAGCTCCTGTAATATCCACCACAGATCCAACCTAAAGGGTAGGTATATATATCCTACTCAGTGATCCTCATCTTTCCTTCTCCTTCGGGTACCGACTCGTCGTGAGGTCCACCTCCGGGAAACGTCCAGTTCTCATACACTCCACCTATGTCTATCGTCTCCATTCAACACAATGTGGTTTGGGCATAGCTCGTGCATGGGTGAGTCTAATGATACTCAATAGGAACCCTGATACCCTCAAGGTCTCACAATATCCATCAAGGATAAACCACAAATAAAGATACAATCACGAAGCATCAACCAAACCATCTTAAGTATATGCCCATACATATACCTATGTTACCAATCATAGTTCAGCTCCAACTCTCGAGCCCAAGCACAACCCAGTCCACAAAGGTAGTAAATTAAATCACCATGATGATAATGGTTGAATGAAAAGACTCAGTTCACACATGTATAAATATTTTGTATAGTGATAGAGATGATTAGATGTAGTCACTAATTAATCTAAGCCTTCGGACCAACACAAGATACATGACTAGTTAAGCTGTCGAACCCACACTGGATATAGAACCATCTATTTGTATAGTGATGGAGATAATGAGATGTAGTAACTGACTAATCAAAGCTGTCAAACCGACATAGTATATAGGACCAGCTACGCTCTCAGACCCACACACGATTCAGGAACCATCTATTTGATTATACCCACACAGGATACAGGAACAGAAGTCAGAAATGTCGGACCCACGGAGGATCCCAGTACAGTAGTCATCACTATTGAACCCACAAGAAGATTCTAGTAAGGTAGTCATCACTGTCAAACCCATAGAGGATTCTGGTACAATAGTCATCTCAGTCGCAGACAGCCTTAGGGTTCCCATACACAACACACTCGATTCCGGGAGGGTCCGCTCCTCGATCCAACTGTCGATATGTCAACTATCATGAAGTCCCAAGTCGATGTATCCCGTACATCTGTATCATCAAAAGAAACCCAATACAATAGACGACACATTAATCAGATGCCCAGTCTGAGTGTTATTGAAATTTCTGTTCCAGGGGATCGGTTGGTTTTTAGGCTCAAACCAACCCGACCATACTACAATTACATCTGAACCTGAAGTGGAGTATTCCTAAATAATCTTCTTGCTCCAAGGATTTAATCATCATGGATGGTTCGTTATTCAAACACATGTATCCCAAGATGAGGGATAAAAGATGTAAATGACCATAGTGGGTTCGGGTCCGGTCTGACCCAGTCGGACCGACCTGGCCTAAATCGGTCGGAACCAGGGTCTAACCCAGCCCATGGGTGTTACCCGGTCTGAGGAAGTGACCCGAGCCGAGGGGACAACCCGACCCAAAGAAACGACCCTGCCCGAGGGTGGACCAATCGAGGGAGGCCCGACCATGGGTGGCCCAGCCGAGGGCAGCCCGGTCGGCCACGCACGAGAGGGGGTGTTGCACCCCTCACCGGGTTTTCAGACTAAACCAGCGCACTGCATCGGTTCAGGGGCCGCAGGACCCGGCTGGTCCGGCTCTACGACAGCCGGCCCGGCTAGCCGCCTCCGCACCTCCACCGCGGTAGGATGACGCCGCGGTCCTCCTTCCTTCCACGCGGCATGACGGCATGCGCCATCCCCGCCATGGACCAATCTATCCGCGACCATCAACTCCACCACGCTGCGTGATGACGTCACGCTTCCCCATCTATTTTGGCCCTCTCATCCGCAGTTCCGTACCTCCGGCGCAGCGTGACGTGATGGCTTTGCACCACTTTCGTTCTTTGTGGTACTCCTTCGATGCAGTACGATGTCACCACGCCCTTCTGGCTCCGCCTCCAACATCAACCAAACAATAATCTACGGAGGGACGTCGGGTTGTGTTTGTTTTGCCCGCTCCCTCTTCATTAGGTGATATTAATTGGCAACATCTAACCAAATTAAACATCGAAGAACGAGGATATAATTCATTCATTAAAATAATCAAATCCCCCTACCTCGATTTGATGTATGTTGATGTTGTCACAGAAAAAGGTGTTGTCAGATCGTTGACGTCGAGAAGCATCATAGGATGAATCGTCATTGGTGTTCCTCGCGGGTGGCTCCTTCTCTTTTCGATTGGTCAAAGTTCAAAGGAGATGTTCATCGTTCTTTGGTGGTTCTTTGTTGGAAGGTTGAACGTATCATCTCTCAAGATTTTCAAAAAGGTTATGCCAACCCCAAAAATAATAAGGGATGATCTCTATTAATCTTTGTCGCACAACAACACAAATATGTGTTTAATTAAATGAGGCAACTCATTTAATTAATGCCAATGAATGAATCAAATTCAAACCTAGAGGAGTTGAAAAGTTTCAAAAAAATGAAGAGGGGTGTCAAATTATTAATGGGGATTTAATGGGGGTTTAAGGAGGTTCAAGCACATGTTGGATCAACCACATAATATCCTCCCAATGGAGGTTATGTGCAGGTGGGCCCCACCTCCAACCTCCCCATGGAGGATTAAACCACCACAAATAAAGTAATACTTTAATTTTTATTTAACATAACTAAAACCCCATAAACTAACCTCCAACCTCATTAAAACGCAAATGCGGTGATGGTCTACATAAGTGAATTCTAGCGCTGCGAGTTCAAAGGTACCCTTAAATTTCAATTCTGAGCACCAGTTCAAAAGTTATGAAATGTCGCTCGCACATTTACTGAACGTACCCGAAATAAGTTTAGAAAATTATTAACAGCCATCTTCGACCCACAACGATCAAGGTAAGGCTATGCCTAGGTGAAACATGCCACAACGATCCCAACAGTACCCTTGGATTTTTAATATGAGTAATCATTTAAATGTTATATATTTTACAACAAAATAATTGTAACTTAATTATTTTATTTGCGGCCATAAACTAACATTCTCTAGCGGCACTCACTAACCCAAGTTAGTATTTTATAAAAGAAAGACTTCCCTCACAAGTTCAATGGTGGACTCAGATTTTGAATCTGAGTTAACATTTCTGAGCTACAAGCATTTGAAAAATAAAATAACTTTAATTAATTATTTTATTTACGATTTTGCATTTTTCATGTTTTCCCACAGGAGGCCCGTGCCGACTAAACTTAAGTCATGCCTAGGGTAAACCCGCTATCTGGAATGCAACATTGGCCTCAAATTTCTAATCTGTGTAACCATTTAAGAGTTAGTCCACTTATTCAGGAAAACTGCATATGCACATTAATTTAATATTAACATAACTTTAACAAATAATTCTGGGAACTCTAGGCCTCAGAATCACATGCCGTCAGAAACTACGAACTTATAAAATTCCGAAGAATTTAAAAAAAAATCCATGGAATTTCCAGCTCTTCAAATTCTCCCCACCTCATGGATTTATGTCCCTGTAAGATAAAAGTCACACTAAATAAACAAATTAAGGTATTGAGCATGCATCTAAGCATCCTTCTCCCATGTGCTCTCCTAGAGGTTCCCATGCTTCCAGAGAACGCGCATGAGAGGCATCGACCATCTACACAGGACCCGATCCTGTCGATCCTCAATCTCCACTGGAACCTCCATGAATGTCACCCCATCTTCGATATCAATCTTCCCATAGTAGATAATGTGGGAGGGTCATGAACGTCTTTCCTCAGCTGGGATACATGGAAGACGTCGTGAACCTGGTGCAACTGAGGTGGAAGATCTAAGCGATAAGCCACCTCACCAACTCTACTGAGGACCTGGAAGGGTCCGATTAACTTCAGAGATAACTTTCCACCCCGACCAAAACTCCGTAGACCTCGTTGTGGTGAGATCCGTAGAAAGATGTGGTCACCATCCTCAAACTCCAGAGGTCTCCGTCTCATGGATGTATGTGGAAGACCCATCATGAAGTCCATGGATATCTCATCTCTCTTCCACGATGGGACCTGTAAACACTGAACCATGCCTGTTGGTACATGATGCTCCGCCATCACTTGCTAACAAGTGAGACATCGGAGACAAACTCCGCTATTTCCTTCTTCAAACCTGGCCACCAGTGATGTTGTCGAAGTTTGTAGTAAATATTTTCCACTCCTAGATGTACCGTTAAAGGGGATATGTAAAACACCCACAACACTTCCTCATGTGGTGCAACTGTTACCATGGTACATCCTATGAATAGAAGGGCATGCTCCCCTCCTTTAAAAAATCCATCAGGTTCCTTCCCTATGGATATTTGAGCCCGTCGCGTCTCACAGTCAACATCCCCATGCCGTGCCTCTCTGACTCACTGAAGAAGTGGAGGAGTGACTTTGAGAGAATGTAGAAAGGATGCTTTATCTCTATCCACAAAGGATATCAAACAATGCCGCCAAATGCTTTGTCGCCTCTCCTAGCAGCTGAATGTCTGATATCCTACTGAGAGCATCTGCTACAATGTTCCACATCCCATAAATATAGACTATCTTAAATTCATAGTCCTAGAGAAACTCAATCCATCACTGATACCTAAGGTTCCGGTCCTTCTGTTAAAATATATACCTGAGACTCTAGTGGTCAAAGTAGATTGTAAAGAATTCTCCCATAAGATTGTACCACCACAACATCATGGAGAAGACCACTACTGCTAACTCCAGGTCATGGGTATCGTAGTTTTTCTTGTGATGTCTTAGTTTCCGAGAACCATATGTGATCACAACTCACTCCTAAATTGGGACACATCCGAGTCTTGTCCCTGATGTGTCACAATAAACTGTGTACACTACGCCTTCCTCTAGAAGCCTCATGATTGGTGCACTGGTCAACCTCTACCTCAAATCAAGAAATCTCAGCTGGCATCTCTCCAACCACATAGAGGGTTACCTCTACTTTGGCAAAGGTGATTGTGGTGCTGCAACTTTGGATATGTCAGGTACAAGGGTAATTCTGGTTGACTCACGAGTGATATAATGCACCCTCTTATGCATGATTCCATCATGTGCTGCCTGGAATTTCCTTTTCGCTGAATAAGGAAACCCCCATCCCAACATTGTACATAAACCACAAACATTTTTCCTAATACAGTAAATTTGTGTATGAATTGTGATTTCCCAGTCCATACCCAAACTAACGTTGTAAGGCCTCTATACTTCTACCAAGTGGTTTCAACCGAAACTCTCGCCACTAGGGTCAGATCACACCTTTGGCGTAAGTGTGATTACAAATTCTCCTCCTAAATGTATCTCCAGACGTGAGGGTCAAGTCAACGGTTTAATTGGAAACACTAGGTCTGGGACATGATTTGTGGAAAGAAGGAATGATTGGTACATATATCTATTGATACAGCTGATAGTATTATACACAGTCTGTACCTAAAATCTTTCCTAGATTTCTTGGGTCACACTTCTTTGACTACATGCAGCAACTCTCTTCCCCTACACTCCTGCTCCCTGAGGCTAGCGGGGAATACAATGGCTGGTGGTTGTAACATGTCGATATGTTCAACAACATAGAGGGTCCGAGTCCGGTCCGATCCAGTCAGACTGACCTGGCCTGACCCGGTCCGAACCGGGGTCTGACCCGGCCCGTGGGTGTGACCCGGTCTGAGGAAGCAACATGTGCTGAGGGGACGGCCCGACCCGAAGAAATGGTACGGCCCGATGGTTGGCCCGGCCAGCCATGTGAGGGAGGGGGTGTCATGCCCCTCCCCGATTTGTCGGACAGAACTGGCGAGCTACACTGGTTCAGTGGCTATGGGACCCAGCTGGTCCCGCTCGTCTGACTCTACAGCAGCCGGCCTAGCCAGCTGCCTCTGCCCCTCCACCGCGGCGCGACAGCGCCGCCGTCCTCCTACCTTATGCAAGGCGTGATGGTGTCGCACCCTCACTGCCGTGTCCCGAACTGGTCGCGTCCTTCGTCTCCACCGCATGGCATGACAACGACCAGCTTCTCCATCCGTCACGGCCCTCTCGGCCACAGTTCCTTACCTATGGCGCAGCCCTACGTGACCACATCGCACCACTTTCATTCACCGCGGTTCTTCTCTGGTGTGGTGCGATGGCACCACACCCTTCTGGCGTCGCCTCTAACATAAACCAAACAAGAGTCAATGGAGGGACTTCAGGCCATGTTTGTTCGGCCCGTGCCCTCCGCTTTATGTGATGTCAATTTTCCACCGTCGAACCAAAGAAATCATCGAATAACTAGGACATCATTAATTTATTAAAATAATAAAATCCCCCTACCTCAATTCGAAGATCATTGAGGTAGTCATGGAAAAAGGCATCATCAATTCGTTGACGTTGGGAAAAATCTGAGGATATTGCATTGTCAGCGTTCCACGCAGGTGGCTCTATATCTTTTGGCTTGGTTGATGTTCGAAGGAGAAGTTCATCATTCTTCGGTGGTTCTTTGTTGGAAGGATGAAGCTCCCCTATCTCAATCTTTTCCAAAATATTATGCCAACCACAAAAATAATAAGGGATGATCTCTATTAATCTTTTATGCACAACAACACAAAAATATGTTTTATTAAATGAGGCAACTGATTTAATTAATTCTAAGGAATGGTTAATATTCAAACATAGAGGAGTTGAAGTGTTTAAAAAATGAATAGGGGTGTCAAATAAATAATGTGGAGTTAATGGGGGGTTAATGGGGGTTCAAGATCATGTGGCCCCCACCACATAATATCCTCCCACGGGAGGTTATGCGTGGGTGGCCCCCACCTCCAACCATCCCTTGGAGGATTAAACAGTCACAAAAATTATAAAAGTAATACTTTTATTTTTATTTAACTGAAATAAAAACCCCATAAACTAACTTCCAACCTCGTTAAAATGCAACTGTGGTGATGGTCTCCCTAAGTGAATACTAGCACTATGAGTTCAAAAGTACCCTCAGATTCAATACCGAATAATTGTTCAAAAGTTATGGAACATCGCTCGGATGTTTATTGAACGTACCCGAAAAAAAGTTTGGAAAATTATTAACCGCCATCGTCGACCCACTATGGTCGAGGTTAGGATATGCCTAGGTGAAACACGCCCCAACGAACCCAACAGTACCCTCAGATATTAAATATGAGTTTCCTTTTAAATGTTATGAATTTTACAACAAAATAATCATCACTTAATTATTTTATTTGCGGCCAAACACTAACTCTCCCTTGCGGCCCTCGTCGACCGAAGTTAGTTTCTACATAAAGAAAGACTACCCTTAGGAGTGCAGCTGTGGTCTCAGATTTCTAATCCGAGTTACCATTTTTGAGTTATAATTTTTTGAAAAAAAAATAACTTTATATAATTATTTTATTTACAGTTATGAAATTTTCGGGTTTTCCCACATGAGGCCCACACCGACTAAACATAAGTCACGCATGGGTAAACACGCCATCCAGAACGCAACGGTGTCCTTGAATTTCTGATCTGAGTATCTGTATAAGAGTTATTCTACTTTTTCATGAAAAATTCATAAGAATGTTAAGTTAAGATTAACAAAACATCGACGGATCATTCTGGGCACTTCGATCCTTGGAATCGTGTGCGGTCAGAAACTGCGGACACGTAAAATTCCGAAGAATTTTTAAAAAAATATATGGAATTTCCTGGTCTTTACAAAAACAAACATTTTCTATAAAAAAATCACAAACCTGAGTGAAAACCAATTGTCACACCAATAGGATATCTCTTAAGTTAAAGAACACAAAAAATAAAAACGAATAAAAAAATTAAATGTAATTAAACATAACATTGGTCAAACCCTTTCACTAGATAAAATATTACTCAATGAGTATGGTAAAAGAGATAAAAAGAAGAGGATTGAGAAGGATAAGAATAACATACATGATCATTTCTTAATGGTTCGAATCCAAATAAATAAAAAAAATTAAGGTCATAGTAGGTTACAGATCATGGGAGAAATGTCTAGGGTTGGAGGGGTCGAATGGGAGGTGAATTAGTGGTTAAGGTCATAAAATTAGGGAGAAAAAAATTTAAATTTGAAAATTTGAAAAGTTTTTAAACAATAAGAAGTCCACCCACATGTACTAAAAGAACATAATCTAACCATTAGGTAACTCTATCGAAGAGAAATATTTCCACACTATTCAATGGGATGGGTATATTCCCATTCATTTAGCTATTCTCCCTAGATTGTGCCACAATCATGGTTGAAAGGATAGCTTAGGAGGGATGCACACTCTTATGATGGGATGTGTGTCTATGATAGTACCAATTCCACGTGTCAAAAATATGCACAAAAGTGGTTCATATTTTTTACAAACCATGAACCAACATTGAGCCTCCTTCTACTTTTCTCAACAAACAGCATTTTTTTCAAAAAAACAATTGAGAAAAACATGAAATATTGGTAAGAAAAAAATTATAGAGAAATATCTCAAAAGTGAAAAACTAATTTGACAAGATCATTAAAACTATAATTTTTTAAATACTATTAAACACATATCCAAAAAATAATACGTTCATTCTCTCAAAACAAATATTTAACATTTAAAATTAATAGTTACTAAAACTACAAACATATTCATAAATTCAATTAATGTGTTAAGAAGTACTCCCATATCATAAAAAAGTCCATTAGTTCATTTAACTATATGATCACCATTTATTGTACCACTACATCCAAACTATTGAATCACGTGATGTTGAACCATTAACCACTCATCATTTTATATAATACATTATCTTTACATTTCCATATTATTATTTAATAGTTCCTTCATACTAGAAAATATGTATAATGTACTATGATTAAAATGTTTTAAAATAGAATAAGATATAATGCACCCCATTATTATTCCATCCTCAAATTCTTCTAATTCAACTATAATGGAATTAAGAACTTCTAGGATTTTATCTTTATGGTCATATTGTCCATTTGCTTAGCTTCCCCCTAGGACATTGTTCTTTATAATTAAGAAACTCACAAGATTTAAAACAATTAATTGATACCTTGGGTATAATTTTATTCCCCTTCATGGAATTAACAACATGCTTCCATTTTCCTTGTAATATATTGGCCTTATTCCCCCCTTTACCAACTAAAAAAATCTTATAGTTTTTAAATAAATTTTCCTTGGTGATTATTCCCATATTATTTGCACATATATTATTTAATCTTTTATTCTTTCTGATCATCATAACCAAAACATATCTGGAAGTTTATTTTTCAATTTTTCTGTGAATTAAGAAAATCAATTGATATAGTTGTTTAAATTGAATTGGGAAATATGGTTAAAAATAACAATAATATTTTTAGCTACAATTACAATGCCATTAATATTACCATTCATAAAACCACCAAAATTTCCTACATAACCTTTATTAATATTTTTACTACATCATAAATTCATTTAATAAAACAAAAAAATCTTGGTGTGAGTGTATCAGATAAACCATTATAAACAATATTATGTGGCAGGTGAATACTAATATATCATTAGAAATGTTTTTCCACTATTAAAATATTTTATATCAATATATTATTGTATTTATCTATATAATAATAACCATTTTTAAAATATATGATTTTGAATTTAATCAAAAATAACTTCATAACATCAAAAGTTATATAAACATTTTCTCTAATACCAACTATAATCAATGGGTCTTCATCCATACGTATTATATTTATTCTAAATTAAATTCAATATCATATGTTTTTTGGATCTAAAAGGTTTATGTTTTTAGTGATTTAGATCATAACTACAACATAAAAAACACATATATATTCAATGTGGCCACTAATAATCAGTATCCATTTTTCTATAGTATAACACTTTTAAAATGGAATAATTTTTTATTAAAAATCATCATGAAATTAAATGATACTTATTTATTATATGTTCCTACCATTAAAAAAACTTAAATCTATTAAAAAATTGGTATATTAAAACAATTCATAGTAAGTAACATAAATAGAATAAATCCATTAATTGAGTAAAAACCATGAAAACCCATATAATTATTTTCCTATATCATATAAAATAAAACATTTCCAAATCAAAAAAAACAAACAATTTTGTCTCCAAGAAAACCATAGAAACCTGTATAAAGAAAATAATACCTCATCGAGAAACATATATATGAAAAAATATCTTTAAAATACATTAAATTGGAATAAGAATATGGACAACGTCAAATATAATTATTCATAGAACGTAACCATTACACAATGGACAAGTAATTTGGGATCACACTGTATATAATTTATATTGCCCTCTATTATTATTGAGGATATAAGATGAGATAAACCCTTTTTATAAGAGAAATTAGGCTCACACATTAAATATAAATAGGTTTAACATTTTATATAATATGGATCAACCTCATAAATTTTACCAATAATATTCAATGACAATATCATGATTAATTATTTTTATGATTTCACTTTTTTTCCTAAAACCTAATGAAAAAATAATTTGAAACTATATGTAAAACCTTTTTAGATATTTAAATGACCTATTAATTTTTTAGAACTATTTTTAATACCAAAATTATAACAACCTGGCCAGGGTGCCTTACTCCAGTGCCCCGAGTCGATCTACTACAGGACCTCATGTGCACCTGCCTATATGTCGATGGCTGTATACCCACATGGAGGGTCTAATATCAAGTAAATACCATCTATGTCAGATTAAAAAAACTAGGGAAAATAAATAAACAATAACCAAATAAAATGACCATATTAAGAAGGATAACAACATAACCTAATGAAATAAAACCGGAAATACAATTACAAAACTTAATATTAGATATTCTATGCTAGAGTATGTGTGAAGTGTTAAAAAGAAATGAGTTCCCAAATAAAATTTGGTTCCCCCAATCTATTCTCCATACCGAATAGGCAGCCCATGTATGGTGAGATTAAAACATATTAGGCCACCATAAAAATAATTCTGAAACCATATCTAATCGAAAAATAGCGAATTAATGTTTATAAAAAATAAATTAAAATGAATAAATAAGTGTTATAAATTTATCAACAATTCATTATTTAACCACATAAACCCTTAGGATTCCTTTAACACACATATATCACTACATTATATGAGCATATCAGAGACTGAATTATTCTTAAACGATGTCTTATATTTGAATACAATTATCACCATTACTTAATTAATAGAATTTAATGAACATGTTCCCATTTCTAATTTTACAATTGAATAAACCTTTTACCAATCATAGTTTCATAATTAAATGACCATGTTCCCTTTCATTAATTCATGTCTAAATGCCTTTGTAAAATTCATTCCTGGCATAATTGAATGAACATGTTACCATTCCTTAATTCAAACTTGAATTCCCTTTTAACCATTTATCAACAAATTATCAATTAGACAATTAATTACCCAGATAATTTTAGTTACTAATTAAATAATTAGTTAATCATACATATTACATTAATTAATGAAATAATTAATTAATAATCTCAATATCATTATTATTTCAACAATTATTATTCATAAAATACCTCATAATTAAATTCCGAATTTAATAACCATAAGAATACATTTAATTAACTGAAAAATTAATTAATCACTAACCCATAATTATTTCAAAAAATATTTTTCTAAAATCAACTATCTTGAAATTTCATAATTAATTCAACAATTTATTATCTTAAATAAACTATCTCAAAATCTCATTATTATTTCATCAATTAATTATATCAAATAAAAATTCTCAATAACATATAATTTATTCATCAATTAATCATTAAATTCATGATTCTTAATATCTCATAATTAATTTCAAAATTAATATTATTTAATATATAATCTCAAATATCCACAATATCACATCTCCCTTAACTAATTAACTCACAAAATTAAATAATTCAATAAATAACTCAATTTATAACCCTCAAATAACAATTATACGATCATATAAACATTATTATAATAAAGGATAGGAAATTTTAATTATAGACCACCTACCTCGATTCATTGAAGAGAGATTACCCAATTGATATCCCAAATTTTGGAAGGGTAACGACCAAGAACAAACTCTGGATCTAAAGATTAAATCAATATTGATGAAACAATGAACAATTAAATCAAGATCGAGATATAAAATAATAGATCAGGATTCCCCAAACTAGGTCTATATCTAATAATAATAGGAAAAATATATCTTTTCTATAATGTGAGATAAAAGGAAGAGGAACTTTAAACCATGTGGGGTGGGATCCTATTACTAGGAAGGATGTATATCATTTATCCAGGAGTTGAACCACTAATAACATAGGATGTTATTTATTGGATTCCATTAGGTAGGATTTAAATTGTAAAATAATTCCATGCATCAAATAGGGTTCGATTTGGGTGAGTTTCAGGTATTCAAATAATTTTAAAAATATTTTTTGTTTCGGGTGACTTAAAAAGACAAGAATTATTTCCTAGGAATGAGGAACCATTTTCCATGTCTATGTACCTAAACTATGCACTATTATTATAGGGGTTCTGGTTATACATAATTTTTTGACAAAATTGAAAACCCATGGTCCAAATGTGATATTCCACTCTATCCAGGGTTTCATAGTTTACTAGGATGGGGTGCATTTTTGGGGAAAACCATGAACCAACTTGGTAATTCCCTTTACCTCAAAACATCATCACATTTCACCCAAAAACACTTCAATTTATTACCCAAAAGAGTTATTAAACCAAGATAAATTGTTTTCTTTAAATAAAGCATGATAAAACTCTTGAAAATGTAGGGATCTTACAATCTCATAACCTTATATCAAATCATCATCAACAAGCACTCCCAAGAATCTCTCTGATTCCGAGTAAAAAAAATATTGGGCCCTTGAGCATTAATATCATAATTTTTTTGAAATCTTTCATCTAATATATGAATTTGTTTCAACTATACATAAACTATCAACACCACCTTTCCCCGCAACACATTATCACTCTGATTTAATACCCATATCAGACACATATCTAAATACATATCTTTCTTAATCTCAACACTATCAATTTCTATTAAATGATATGGTTCTGGTCGATACCTCCAGATTTGTGACACATTGAAAATAACATGCATAACATTGTATCATTATAGGAGAGCTAATATGTATGCCATCGGCCTCATTCTCTCCTCAACCTCAAACAGTCTAATAAACTTGGGTGACAAAATTCCATGTATCTTTATCCTATTATGAACCAACCTAGGATACATAGAAGTTATTTCTTGATCACCCTCTATAAAATATTAATTTTTTTATTTTTATTAATATATGACTTCTATGTACTCTTATACATAACTATTTGTTTCCAAATCAACTGTACCTATATTAATATCTCCTGCACAAAACTCAGTCCTAACATCTCAGACTCACCCACCTACATATTTCATAGAAGCGATCTATATAACCTAACATAAAGAGCCTATTATGTTTCCATCTCAATAGGTTCATGATAACTATTTTTATTTGTGAATTACACTTGTGCCTGATGCTTCTCCCAAGACCCACCAAAGTTATGAACATATGAATGTATCATATTCTCAATCCCATGTATAATATGCTCTCACTGCTCATCTGTAGGAGGGTGAAAATTTATACTCAACATAATTCTACACTATGTTCATTCTATGATCCAATCATGATTCTAGAAGTAATTCATGAATAAAGGTCTAATATAAATCTATTTGGAATCTTTTGTGGATTAAATTTCTCCCAAACATCCAAATCTCCATGATAATCAACTAATAATTTCCCCCATATATGTAATTAATGCCATATAGTTTTCAGTCTTTCCAAAAAAACCCAAATAAATCCATTATTTTGTGGTTTCCTTGAGAGAACATCAAGAAATTCAATAGTCGCATCCCCCCACTTCCACCCTAAAATGGGAAATGGTGGTATTAATCCACTAGGTAGTTGATTCTTGTTTGTCACCTATTGATAGGTGTAGCATCTTGTCACAAACTCTACTACCTCTTTTTTTCATCCATGGCGTCCAAAACTATATTCTTATGTCATGGAACATTATAGCCACACTATGATATACCACCCACATCATGGAATGAAATTTTAGCATCAGATCCTCTCACATACTCAAATGATCAAGTACTCTATTTTTACATAGATTATCTCATCATCATCTATTCTCCGATATGAATGTGATCGTACAACTTCAATAATTTCATTCAATAGTAAACACATTGGATCCTCATACTTCATGTTTGTAATTCATCTCAAAAATATATAATCCATTGAATCCAATATGATATTCATCTTCTCCTAACACATCTGAAACACAATGCTCATCTCATCCTTCAATTTCATCATCTTTTAATAAGAACTAGACTCACAAACATCCTGATTATGATTTCTCCTACTCAAATAATCAACAACACTATTCCCCTTATCGGGTGTATATACAAGATCATAACCAAATTCCGTCATATACCCAGCACCTCTCCACTACTAGAGAATCAAAATATGATTTGAAAATGTATAATTCAAGATCTTATATTTTGTATAGGAAGTAAAATTTTCTCCCAATGTGTATTGATTTTAGCACATCGAATCATATTCCAAAGCTTTCAAATTGATGTGTTGGGTTGGGTAATTCCGTTCAAGTGTCCTTAATTACAGATACCCATTCACCACACCTCGACGCCGCTACATCAAAACGACACCATGACTAATCCCAAAGGCATAAAAACACAACATATACTCCTCATGTGTCCCAGATAGGATAAATATTAACTTTGAAGTAAAATGTTTCATCAACTCCTAGAATTCATTTTCTCTTGATTACAACCACACGAGATTTATACTCATTTTGGTCAATCCTTTATGTTGAATTTCCATTCAAGAAAATTCCATGATGAATATCTGATAATATCCATGAAACCACAGAAATCTACAGATATCAAATATGTTCATGGGGTTATATCAACATAAAAATACCTTAGCATTATTTGGGACCACTTACACACTTTCCTCCGTGATGATGTAACCTAAGTAGTGTACCTGCTCAATCTAAAACGGACACATAGATTTCATGAAATATTTTTGATTCTCCCATTACTTTACTCAATATGATTTCATGATGTTGGGAATGATCATATAGAGTCTCGGAGTACATGAATATGTTATCAAAAAACAACACCACAACTAATATAGCCATAGAGGAAATACTATGTTCATCATGTCCACAAACACATATTGTGTGTTTATCAACCCAAAAAGAATTACGACAAACTCATATTGGCCATACCAAATAATAAATTGAATCCTCAGTATATCAGAAGTCATAACTCTCATCTAATGACACCCTAATCTCCTTTTAATCTTGGAAAAGACACAAGATCCAATAAAATAGTCACAAATATCATCGATTCATGGAAGAGGATATCAGTTCTTAACACACATATGGTACAACATTTGGAAATTGATATACAAGTGCAAAATCACATCAAATAATGTTTAAAAAACATAGGTGGTCCCCAAGGTGACCTATTAGGATACCTAAAACCCTTATCCATCAACTACTCAAGTTGATTCTTGAGAACATGACACTCTATATATGTCATTCTGAATGTTGGAATATAAATCAGATCATCCCTAGTCATAGACTCAATTGTAAATTCAAAATATCACTCTGGTGGAAGCACTATAAATTATTTAGGAAACAGACCCAATAACCTATCGAATACAAGTGAAAAATATCATATTTTACACATCCATCAACAATAAGTAGACTAAAAAATCGGATTTGATCAATCCCAACTGCTGAGTTATTATCCCTTCTCATACTACCTATATATCCAACTCTCCATAGTGAATATAGTGTCACCATTATGATATGTAATAGTCACTCTCTAATGGTAAAAATCTATGTGGGATCAATATTCTACCATTAATTCTATACCCATAATTATGTAGAACCCTGATATGACAAGAATATATAGGTTCCAAATAAAATAATACTCTCCAACCTCGAGAGAACACCCCTTTCTAGAAAATATGTCTCTCGACCATACTATAAATAGTGTATTTATTGTCAATACCCCACTCACGAACTCCACCACCATGTTCAAACCATTTACATTTTTTTTATAAATAATGGATTTAGGGGAACTAATATCAAATAATGCTATATATAATGATTAATCTACAAGAATATTACTTCTCACTATCGATGGTCCATTCTTGTTATCCAAAAGAATATGCCACATTGCATCAAAATGCACTACCCCTATTCCATGTGATAAAACATGGGTCCCTTACATGACACCTCTATTCTGATACATGATATCTTTCATAAAATAAAAAAATCCACTACCTATACCTCCTAAAATCATATATCTCTAGCTGTAATACTGATGGGGTGTAGAATATCCACTTCCTTCACTATAGTTCTATCTAGATATTTTATAACTATGAGTTAGTAGCTACATCCTAGAGAACTTATATAGATGTCCCGTCATGCACCAAGACTGACACTCTACTAGTGGATGAGTTAATATCTGTAGATGTTTTATAAACAATCAAACTGGGGACAATTCACCTGAATAAGATCTTGAAAAATTAAACCCATTTCCTTTTAACCCCTCTTCCCACTATAGTAGTTAAAATTTTAATAGAGATACATTTTTCTTTCATAATTCATTCACCCCAATCATCCATTTTCCACTATTTATAAATGATTCCCCCTTCACGATACCCGAAGATATGAGATCCTAATCAACAACCTCATAAAAATTCATTAACTGAAATAGGTTAACATGGGATTTCCACTCACATTTATGTCTATCCTATAAACATATCTTTGTATCCATATCATCCCCAAACAATGTTGGAGAAAAGTTCCACAACTCTCTAAAGATTCCATCATAGTCCATCATGGTCATACATACCCGATTCAACCACATGAACATAGATTCTTTTTCCTATCTCATTGTAACTGGATATAAGTTCTCCAACAATCTCTCTAATATTCATTCAAAAACATACCACCATCCTATATAGTTTGTCCCTTAATTTCCCACCAGTTCTTTGTTTATCTTCATAGAATATAAGTAGCCATCTTATCCCTCCTCTCATCATGAGTCTCTAAATAGTCGTGAATCGTCATGATGGAAACAACCAAGAACACAACTACCATAGGTACACCCTCTTTAATAAATGTTGGAGGGTATTGAAACTAAAACTCCATAATAAAATTATAAGTACTCTTCAAACCCCACCCTATGTATCCTTTTACTAATTTCATGAAGTGAAAATATTTATCTCAGATCTTCTCAAATGCTTCCTTTCCCTGCATGATCAAAACCTCAAGTCCCACTATGAGTATATCATCTACAACCATATCCTCCCAACATCCTCTCAACAAGCATCTTCATGGAGGAATATCTATATAAAGACATAAATTCCCTTTTTGAAACATTTCAAAGCATTGAAAAATTTACTTAAAACAAAACATGACACATAAATTCTATCCCTCAAACCACCCCACACCTTCAAAACATGGGAACTATCACTATCCTTAACCATACAACAACTAGGTCTCCATTAAAAAGGTTGAAAACAATCTCATTAATCAAGTTTCTAATTTAGACACCTATTTATTCTTATCTTCCATCATTTTACCACTTCCAATTTCAAAATATGGATCATTTTTTATTAAAATTCATAGTCAAGGAAAAAATAGATCATGTTCAAAAGCATACCCAAAACCAAATTTTCCATGTGTTCCTAAAATGATGCATGAAAAAAAATCCTTATATCCTATAATTATGAATTCAAATTCAACTCTCATTCCTTACTAGGTAACTATTCAAATTAGAACAAATCTAGGAAATAATAATTACATCACACTACAATTGTGTCCCCCCAAGTTATAATAATATTCAACTGTAACAAAAAACAACAATGAAAACAATCTCACAAAGGGCACTTTGGTTTTCCACCAAACATGGCATTAAAAATCCCATGCATGTGGTCATGACCATGGCTCAAGTATTCATAGTCTACTGTATACTATTTGTAAATAGAATTTTGAAATAAAATAAAATAAATCTGGGATTTGATGCAACATTAATTTGACCCATCCCGAGTGCCATGAAACGGTGCCCCAAGGAGGTCAGCAATGTGACCTCAAGTGTTCCTACATGTACACTATAGGCTACCTAAAATTAGAGAGAGTCTAATATTATACTTGGAGATATTATTAATGATTTTCCAAAGTAGAAAAACAATTGGGAACTAAATAAACAATAACCAAATATACTGACCATAACCTGAAGGACACCAATGTCACATTATGACTAAAAATAGAAATATAATATCAAAACATAATAGTAGATATTCCATGATAAAGTAAATTTCATGTTAAAAAATGAAACTCAAATGTGAAGACACTGAAAACTCCCGTGTGGGTCCTGAATCACATCCAAACCTATCATATTTTCTCCATCCAAACTCATAAATATAATATAGGTCCATTTTTAATAACCTATCCCATATCCATGAAATATGTTTAGGAATCGAAAAATCATTCAGATATAGGGTCTGTGTAAAATAAAATAGGCCACCACTAATGGTGTCTAAAAAAATATCCATTAAAATAATAGTGTATTCATACGAATAGATACTAATGGAATAATCTAAAATAAAAGTTATAACATTACTAACTATTTTTTATTTAATAAACCCCTAGGTTAATAGGGAACCCTTATCTCAATACCTACATCAACCTGTGCCGGAGTTTGAACTATTCCCAAAGTATGTAATATCGAAGATATTCACTACTGGTATTCTTTAATTCTTATAATTTAAAGGCCATGATTCCATTCATAATTTTATAATTGAATGACCATGTTACCATTCACAGATTCTCATTTTAATAACCATGTTCCCATTTTTTAACTCCAACATGAATTACCATGTTAACATTCATACATAACACAATTGAATGACCATGTTCCCATTCTATATTTCACACTTGAATTCCCATGTTCAATTCAATAACACATAATTAATTCAACAATTAATTATCCACAAAACTTTCATTATTAATTCAACAATTATTTAATCCTAACAATTCCATTAACAAATTCTCTAATTAGTTAATCATTCCAATCTCATTACTAAGTCCAAAATTTATAATTATAGAATTCATCTTTATTAATTTCTAGATTAATTAAGCACTATTATCACTATAATTAAAAATAATTAATTAATCACTAACCCATAATTTATTCAATAATTAATTATCTAAATTCCCTATCTCAATATCTCAATTTAATTCCTCAGTTAATAATATTAAATAAAGTACCTATATATCTCAAAATTAATTCAAAAATTAATTATCTCAAATTAACTTTCTCAATATATCATAAATAATTCATCAATTAATTATCTCAAATCAACTATCTCAATATATAAAAATTAATTCATTAATTAATCATTCAATTAATGATTCTCAATGTCTCATAATTCATAATTAATTATCTCAATTCCATAGTATCAAATATCTCTAATATAAAATATAAATAAATTAATTAATTCAGCAAGTAAATTAATTAAATAAATAACTAAATTTATAAACATAAATTTGAAATTGTATAATTATATACACATAATTGTAATCAAGACTATGTGATTTGAGTTATAGTCCAACAACCTTGATTTCATGATGAACAATCAACTAATACAAATCCATAATTTCATTTAAGTGATGAAGTATAATGATATCAATATCTAAAACATAAATCAAGACTGAAATAATCCAGATATCTTAAATCATGATCTAGATCCAGGAAACTAGGCCTATGTATAATCAAAACAGGAAGAAAACCCACTTCCTTTAATAGAAGAAGAATGGAAGATGGGTGGTAAACCTAGAGGGATAAGATCATCTTGCTGATAGGGATTTATATCATCGACATTGGATTCAAACCACTATGAATAAGGATCATGAGGATTTAGAATCCATCATAGACGCTATGTTGTCATGAAAAAACAAGGGGACAAATGGGGATTAATTTGGTTTAGTTTTGGTGGTTCTAATAATTTAAAATCTAATTTTCATTTGATTTGAAAATTCGCACATGTTTTTATAGAAAAGGGTGCATTGTTTTCCAAAAACATGAAAAAAAATCAAGTTCCTCTTATATAGGGGTGAATTTTTAATCCTAATAGGGGGAATAGTTAGATCAACCTGATTCCAACCTTTCAATTCTTATATCTATGTTCATATAGTATTCTATGATGGGCTTCATGGTTAGAGATAACCATAATCCAACAATGAAATTCAATTATCCCTTCCTATTCCGTAAAATTTTACCCCTATACTATTCATGTAAAAACGCATAAAAATATTAATCAAACAATGACAATAGATTACATGTAGTCAAGTGCGATACAACCACATAAAAGGATGGGATCTTAGAAAAAATCTCAAAAATTGTAAGGATGATTTTTATTTGTAGAAAACATGAATGATTTTAATGTCTTTTTTATTTATAATGAATGTTATAACTATTGGAAAAGACATTTTCCTTATACATGGTAAAATAGAACATTCATCTTTCATTTTTTGCAAAATTTCCAAATTGAACATTTAAAAAAGTTTATTTTCAAATCATTTTATTTAAATTACAATTGAATATTAAATTTCATTTGTAAATATTATGTTTTCATAAAAAAGTTTTTATAAATTTTTATAAATAACATTGACATATTAGTGAATGAGATTGAAGGGAATATTTATAAGATAATTTATTTAAATGAATGTTCCTTTCCACTATGGAAACATCTCATCATAAGAACCATTAATTAATAACAATAAAAAACATTTAATATAATTTCAATAGATAAATTAATTATATAAAATTTTATATTATCTATATAGAAACCATATAAATGAATATAGGTTCAATACATTCAAATATACCACATAAAAATAAAATTTAGATGAAGTCCTTTACCTTGATTTCGACTCATAATGTATGTTATTTACCAACATGAATTATAAATTTATGTAAATTATTTACTTTAGAAATATATTTTTTGAATATTATTACTGTTTTTTGCTTCAATATTTAACTTTTTATGTATATTTACTAAATAAATTAATGTTCTATCCACAATTTTGAGGATATTTGGCTTCTATGTCTAAAATGACTACAGAAGGATGAATATAGAAAAAGTTTTTAATATTTAAATATATCTAGTTATATAATAATGAAATTATTATAATTTTCATATGATAATTATTATTTATATCTTATTTTGATATGTGGATAAGAAAAATGAACTATATTACAATCACAGAGATAGTATGACGTATGTATGTGTGAGTTATATTTCCTATTTCAACAATCTTTATGGAATTATAGTAAGTAATATTTTACCATAAAATAAATATAATCATATAATAAATTCCATATTATTTCTTTAAATATACTTATATATATCTTCTACATTATGTGGTGATGAAAAATAATCACATCACTTTATATAGGTTTTTATCCACAGGTATGAATGAACAACGTTATCATTTTTAGTGTGTGAATAGGTAAGAAAACAATAATCTATTATCAATTTAGTATTATAAATTTGTCAGTAATTTGATTATTATATTATATATAAAAAATTTATTCATAAATATTTAACTTATTACCTTCTTTTTAAAGAGTTTGTTATAAAATGAATTATATCACTTCATAAGCTAGTAGCTCATCATACAAATAGGGGACATAATTGCATCGAACACGAAATAGAAATTAAGAATTTATATGTGATAAAAAAAATTAGATAAATATATTTATGTTAGAAATAACGTATATTTACTTTAAATAATCATTATTAAAATCCATGTTAATTGATGATTAAAATTGAACCTCATCATTTCGTCAGGCAGTAGTCTACCATACACATAAAAGATGTTTGTTATTATAATTTTATAGAAGTGGATTTCGATTTTTGATATTACATTAAAATAATAAAATATAATTTAATTTAATATTAATTTTTTATTATATTATAATTATTTATATTGATTTTAAGGATGTGGATGAATATATAATATAAAAAATATTGCTTATTCCCGATACATCTTCTTCAAATAACCTCATTAGCTTTTCACCAAAATCATTCATAGGAGGGATTCATGATCACTCAAGGGAATACGGGTTGTTGTAAGGGAATTATGAATATTATTTAGGTAGTTATTTACTAATACAAATGGATTTGAAGGAGTAAGGTGGAGAATATATGGGTTATATATTTGTATGTGATGTGTGTGGCACAATTAACAATTTTTAACAGATTAAGGTTTACCAATGTTTTTGACAAGTAAAAAGGGTCCAAAATTGAGCCTCTTCAAATAATTTGCAATTATATGTTCTAAATATATTCATAATATTGATATTATATATTTTTTTATCCCAATTTATATTCTAGAATTTATGTTTGACTCCCCTCTTAAACCTGTTTTCACCATAACTACGATAAAATATTTTTACTGTTTTCATGATTCATTTTTGAAAATATTATGTTTAACTAATGTGAAAATATAAATTTTTAAGATTATAAAAACGTAATTTATTTTTTTAAATTATGTTCATAGATTTTCTGGAAGTTAATTAAGAATTATATCCCAAAGACATACTTAAAATATGTTTTTTAAGATATGTATTTTTCAAACGTATGTTGATTTTATATTGAATATATGACTATTAATTCTCATGGAATGAATTTTAATTAATATTTATTAATATATAATATATAAATGTCGTTTAAATTATTCTAAATTAGGGGTTTTTTAGATATGTCAAAGGGAGAAAAAATGTACACGATAAAACACTTTTCAGAAAACACTTTTTTTATCCCAAAAATAAACATATAACAAATTAAACTATAATTATGATTAAATATTATTAAATTGAATAAAATATTTATAAATAATACATATGTTACATGAATCAAAATTCTATTTTATTTTTAATTTCAAATTAGTTAATTTATTGTAATGATTTTATAATTTTAAAATAGTCAATATTTTTAAATATTTATTGATAAATCAACATTTTCAAAAAAAATCCCAATTACTTTCACTAAAATAATATTTATATGTATACTTTAAAAATGGTTTACATTTTTTTTTAATTTTAAAAATTTAAAAATAAATTAATAATATTTTCCCAGAAACATTTATAATAAAACTTTTTTAGGAAAACAAATTCTTCTTTGAATAAAATGACTTACATAGATAATTAATTTATATTTTATTAAAATTTATTACTAAATTTATATTCATGAGTAAATTTAAATATATTTTTTATAAAGTATTCAGTACAATTTATTCTCTTTATTTAAATAGTTTTATAATAATAGTTATATCTAATATAATATTAATTCAGTGTTTGTTTCATCTCAGTAGTGTGTGTATTGTGATCTATCCTGAATATATTCCTTATTTAAATTATTAGAAAATTATAAGGGATGTTACTTAAAGTGATGCAGAATGGAATAGTTTTATGAATTATTGACATAGTAATGTAACGTAAATGTATGTTTATGAAAAGACATGATTGGAGTATATTTGTTTCATCAAATCATCATTATCAGAAATTATTGATGTAATGGAAATATTAAAATTTATTATCATTTGGAATCAAACTTCATATAATTAAATTGATGAAGACTACCATATGATTAAGTGATAATGTGTTTCTTGATTGGAGTTGTAAAATGGTATAAGTGTGTTGTTCCAAGAATCTATATAAAATATAGTGAGCCTATTATAGATTAAGAATTACCGAAAACATTACCAAAAAGGCAAGTAAATCATAGTAGACTCCGGTTTTATAGAAAAATAATCGACATATTCACCTCATATTAACCTAATGATGTTATCCAAGAAAAATTCTTTTCATTATCCATGTAATAATTTTCAATTATTGTATAAATTCAATTGACTATCAAATCAATAATGGGTTCCTACCAATGTAGAAATAAGACTATATATAAGGAATTTTTTTGAAACCCTAAGTAAAACATCTCCACTCATGATGTCTTGATATTGAACACTTCCATACATATTTTGATTGAATTAATTAATAAATAGAATTATTTCATACCTTACACCAGTCAATCAATATATAACAAAATGAGTTTCATAAGGAACACTAAAATGAATCCAAATTCTCCCCACCACCAACAGTGTTATCCATATTCATGAATATAATATACTTTGTATGGATCTTATGTATGTTATTTATTTTCAAAAACATCATTAAATTCTATTTGAAATAATATATTTTTATTATTATTTGGATAGTAGAGTCTCTACATTGTCTCAATACAAATTAATTCCCACTAATATAATAAATATTGATCTAATTAACATATGGCTAAAAAATAATCAACTACATAACCTTTTAATGGTGTATTTGAACACAATTGTCCAAAATTTCAATACATAAAATTTCCAACATCAACAGAAAATTTCTATTTTATTTATTCAAAATAGTGCAATATGTAAAAAATTATAAAATTTAACATTATATGATTAATAAAATATTATCATCTCCATTATTATTAAATTGGATTTATTCATATATTATATCCCATTAAAATTTAATTTCATCCATGATCCATCAATGAATAGTATCATACACTATACATTTTTGTACAAAATAATTTTCATGAACATGGTCTAAACGACCATTCCATTATTTCTCCCTTTTTTTCATATTTCAATAAATATCACAATTGTACTAATGTCTTATAAAAATGGCACAATATCAACATATGTCTAATAATATTTTTCAGCTTGTGAACTATGTCCACAATTAATTAGGGATATCTTCCAAAAATATTTCTATAAAATTATTCATTGATTTTCATAAAATTCTATTTCATATTCATCAATATATGAAAATTCATATAAAAATTATTTTAAATATCCACCAAATTAAGTGGTGTACCTCTAATGGTTTTATAACCAAGATCTTAATCCATACACCCACAATTTATGAGCCTATTTTGATTGAGAACATTTTAGAATATTTAAATTTTCTAAATCCATAAATTTAATAAATGTGAAGACTCTAAAAATGAATCTATAATAAATATTATATAAAGTGATCGATCATTATATCACTAAATGTGAGTAACTCAATACATGTGTTCACAAATTCTATCATATATAGGTGTACGTAATAATATAATTCATTTTCCAATAAAATGTGTTTCCAAGGGACGTAATGTATTTTAATACTCATATCCGACTAATACAATCTCTATGATCTTAATACTATCTAACTATATCGATATATTCATGACCTGTGATTTATGTAAATTTATAAGTACACCCAACAACCAACATCTAGGTAGATAATTATATCACATGTACGTTATCTAATAATTGTTATATATTTCCCCAACCTATATTATATGAGGACCATAATTCTATACACATCATATAATTAGAAAATATTATTTCATTTAGGAATTAAATAATAATTCTTTCAGAATCATACCCAACCACCAAAAATTAAAAAATAAACAAGATTGTGAATGCATTGAATCAAAATATAAATGTTTCCATGATTAGTTCCTATATAATAATATGTGTTCGAATTTAATATATTTCAATCAGCACAAGCATACCAAGTACACAGTGTATGAAACTCCATGTGGTTTAATTGGCTATCAATAATGTGTATAAAGAACATTTTATTCCTCAAGAAAACATTCAATATCCCTATAAGAAATCCGCCTCACTCTAACAATAATAATTCATCACAAATTATCATATTATAGGGTGAATATTCATTATTGATAACTAAATTTTATAATTTTCTATTACAAATTCAGATCAAATAATATACGTATCCAATGTAAATGATTTATTATGTGAAATAATTAATTTAAATAAAAATATTATTTTTATATTATTAAACACCTTTTTTTAAATTTTGAAATCAAAATGATACATTAAAAACTTTTCAACCATGCTTTCAAAAATCCAAAAACAATTATTTAAAATTTATACATTTATAACATTGAGAGTATCGATGTTTTTATGTTGTTTTCAGATGAAATACATTTATTTTTATATATGGAGAATATCACATGAAACATATGTTGCTTTCTTAGTGTTTTTAGATATAGGATATTAAATAATACATCCTTACGAGACTGAGTTATAAATTTTACATCAAAGGTAAGGATCCTATGTTCTCTAGATAAAGGTTTATAAATTTATAATTATTTAATATAATAAATTTCAATAAAAATATTATTTACCAAATCCATCAGAATGACATTACTAATATGAGGAAGAAATTTATTCATGAAAATATTTTCCTTAAATTGAAATTTAAAAAAATTATACATTCAAAAATATGAAAATTTTATCTACTACTAGATTGAACATATAGTCACTATAGTAGTGTATAATATAATGAATACCATATAGAGAATACTTGGGGATTCTTCATTATAAATAAGTATTCATACAAATGTCATTTCACATTTCTATAATAAATGTAGTATATGGACATTAGTTTTATAGATATAAATTGAGTCTTCATTTGAGGAGGATGGTTGTATGTAACCTTAAACTAGTATCCCATAGTCAGTGGTTGTTTTTTAGATGGGAATAATATATAAGGAATCACATCCCAAAGGTCTAAATTGTATAATAGTATTGTAGATCTAGACAAAAACAAGAAAATAATATTACATTTTTAATATAAAATACACAAATAATATTATTGGATAACACTCTTATCCCCTAGCACAACCCTATATAAAAATTCATATAAACCTATAGTTATACTGGGGAAATAATAAAAAATAATAAATGGGTGAGTTCAAGTCTTCTGTAACCATTTAATATAGTGGATGCTATTATAAATCAATAAAATTAATCAATATGGAATTACATTGAATAAAATATGAGCACAAATTGGAATGAAAAAAATGATGTTCATGTCATTCCATATAAATAATAAAATGATATGGAATCTAAACCATATAATTTCTTTCTCAAATTGAGTAATCACAATAAATATCAATTAGGATTTCATAATGGTGAAATGTAATTTTCCAATCATTCAAAACTTTTTATCAATTCCTTCGTCAAGACATCTAGAAATAAATTTATATGGCCCCACCCAAAAACCCATTATTTTTGTCTCATGATCCCCACTAATGCATCAAAGGGAATATAGTGGGCTCCACCCATAATTTAGTATTTCACATGCATTACGCAAATGAATAAAAAATACAACTAAATAAATGTTCCTTGAAAATTTAATAGTAATCTATATTGGAATAAATAGTCATACGAAATATCAATACATCCACATTCAAACTGACTATAATCCATCAAATGAAATATGATCAATATTATCATTGGAGTAAATTCTCAATATAATATTCAAAAATTTATTTTGACATAGAAGAAAGTATTTTATAGGTTTTACATTAATATTTAAATAAAAAATGCACATGTTTAAATTGAAATTGTTTTTTTTGAAATATGAAAGTTGTCTACATAATGAAAAAAATTTCATTACAAATAATGTTTTTGATTTATAATGATATATTAAACATATTATGGATATATGGTTTTCGTAAATTACATCCATGCTGTATGAGTTCAAAAAACGTCATATTCACATTTTCGTAAGAAATTTCACAAAGTACCATCTTTGGAAAATTAAGAAATGATTCTATAAAAAATATTTTTTTATAAATTAAAAATGGTATAAAAATGAATTTTATCAATAATTTTATAACATTAAAATTATTTATTAATTTAGTAAAACATATTTAAATGAAATATAATTTTTCTTTAGTGTATAGTTATATTAAAAAAATCTCTAATAATATTGGGATTGTGAAGTAAAACATTACCAAATTCTAATTAGTCTAATTGTATTCCCCAATAGGGAAAAAATTTAAGAAAACATAAAATATCCCAAGAATAAATAAATTCAAGATATAATGTGTCAATGGGGTGTTATATACATCTCATAAAATAATAGTGTTGCATAACATGGAAATACACCCCAATGAATGGAAATTTAAAGGATGTCCCTTACAAAGATCACATCGTTAATAAAATGAATAGATTATTTTTATCCACTCTAAATAGAAATTTGAAAAGTGGAATTACAAAATAATATAATAAATAGTCATTAAACACTCATCCTTTTCATGAAATATTCAATGATATTGATGTTCCACCCCATGAAAGAACATCGACTAATCAAATTTTTTATCTTTTTAATTACCATAATTGAATGTTTTCTAACCTCATGTATAATGTTATAAATCATGTTGTTAATTTATATTCAGGCCATATTCATATTTATTATTTCATATGTGATCCTCTTATATCATCTTGTCACCTATTTGTTAATAATATTTCATTGTTAACCTTTTTCAGATGTTAAGTAATTCATTTTCACATTCATGATTTCTCTTGAAAGATCAATTACATCTTTATGGAATATAGTTAAATCATTTATATATTTATATTAAGGTAATTTTTTTAAATTAATTCATTATATACCTTTTTATAATCATTCTTGAATGATGAACAATGATTATAAATGACATCGCATGGTGGAGATAATAGGTCCTATGTACGCACGAGCGATGATATAATTCCATTTATGGATGAAACAATTAAGATTTAGGTGATATTTTTTTCAAGATTCAATATCAAGTTTTGATTACCTTATATATCAATTATTTACATCATTATGACTATCCTTGTATTGTGGTGATGAAAATGAATTACACTGCTATGTGGAGATGGTAGGCAATATGTACGCACATGTAATACTATTATTTAAATTTAATGGATAAATGGAATAATATTGTTATTTAATAATAATATTAACCTATATATATATAATTCTTGAATAATTATTTTATGACAGAAACAACACAATAAGTTCATATAGAAATAGAAATGAACTAGAATGATTTGGTAAATATGATTATATCTTCTTTGGTGTACATTTTTTAGATAACTTATTTGGAACACAAGGGTTGGTATTTTGAGAAGATAGGAATAGAAAAGACATGGATAAGTAAGTTGGTATGAGAAATTGGATGTTTTGGTTGATCTATATGGCTTAATATGGTGGAATTAAGTGATAGAAGTGTTTGTATTTTATAATTTAATTGAAAGGAACTTTGGAAAACTCACAAAATATTAAATTAAAATAAATTAATTTTAATTTAGAATGATCAAAATTTATTTATTTATAATTTAAAAATATTAATGATTCTATAATATCTATTCCAATATTTTTGAGAAAACATATGGTCACAAAATTACCCTTATCATTTTTTTAAACCGTAATTAACTTTATTAACTCTTACAATGATGAAAATGATTTTACTATTTATGGGTTTGTATTGTCACAATAACATATCAAATGTCCCAGAAATAGATTACATTTTATATTAAAACCATGTCCTAAAATATTGGACTAATTTAATATTTATGGGAATTTTATTTCAATTAATAAAATATTATTTATTTTAAAACATCATTATTATCAATTATGAAAAAATGAATTACATTAACATTTAATAATATAAATATAACAATATAACAAAGGAAAATAAAAATTTAATTCAAAAATATTTCATCAAGGTCAAATAGAAAATCCATGGATGAAATAAATTTTCATAAATAATATTTATTTTTAAAAAATTTTTATTTTTTATTTATCCATTATTAAATAATTATTTTGTAGCTACCTAGCACTAGAAATCCTAGATTTGGTGACTAATACAACTAAATTGGCATTGTTACAATTAAATTATGCCTAATGGAATGATCAATTTAATTCTCTTGGTAAACTAGATACATTCACGAGTCTTAATATATAATTGTATACAATAATTACAATATACATTTATTATTTTGTGGATAACATAATTCCCACATATTATATACATGCTTTTATTTTATAGTACAAATCATGGGTTCCTAGGTAAAGGATACCAACAAATTAGCTAAACGACTCATTATAGGTTATGTTAAATAGAATAAATAATGAATCAATGACCATAATCAATACAGAGAGTCAATAACCAAACATACATTTTGTAAAAACATTAAACATTGAATTAAATATATAAAAAATTTGGAAATGTAAAAACAATATATTCATGTCATTCAAATAAACATATATTGAGTAATCAATAAAGAAAATAATATAATTATAACACATTTCATTTTATCAATAAAGTGATTTTAAAATGCATCCCTATATAATTTCCAAAAAATATATATTGTATAATATTAACTAAATATAAATGAAATAAATTATTAATTATTAGACATCAATTTTCCCATGTACATGTTACATTTACCAACAAGTACATTCAAGAGAGGTTTTTGAATACTACTCCCAAGGCCATTAACAAGGAATTTCAAACTGTTCTTGGATTCAAACTCTAATGGTTTGTTCCTAACTAATTGTGTCACATGATACAACTAATGCAATGAGGATTAAACATTAAATGGCCTAAAAACATGTCATACTTATCCATATTATTCTGTATATATAGATTAATAGATTTAATTCATGAGAAATGTGCCTCATCAAATATCCATATTGAGTAATGAAAACATATTTATCAATATTTATCTAGTAAATCAAATAAAATTTAATGTAGACACAATATTAAAAAATGGTATACCTATTTGGAAATGAACATATCCATGATTAATGATATGTAATATATTGGTAAATTCACTGTCCAATGTTCATAAGATAGTGAATATTTTAACGGTACTACAAAAATTAATGATAGAAGTGAATATCAATACTATACTTGGCCAAATCAAACAAAAACCATCATGAGGAAGAATACAAGTCGTATAAATAAATCATATCCCATGTGAAGTAAAAAATAAATGGTCATTGTCATTGATGATTAAAAATATAATAAAATTAAATTTGAAAATGTTATTGAGTAAAATATCGATTTTATTATGATTTTTTTGCAAAAACATTTCATTAAAACTCATTTAAAAAAATATATAAATATTAAAATTTTAATAATGCAAATGAAGATTCAATGAAATGATTTTGGGTAATTCTATTCATGTAATAAATGGTAAATATAACATTAATTTTTCATGTTGAAATGGATTGAAAAGTACCTTGTTTTAAAAAAAAATTAAATTCCATTAAAAAAAATTAAAAAATCCAAATAGCATAAAAATTTCTTTATGAAATCAATTTTTAATGGTTAGAAATATTATTGAAAACCATTTTTAGAAAAAAATGTTTTTATATGGAAAAATGTTCTCCGACTAATGAGAGAAATGAAGGCGAGTTTTCTAAAACACATTTACTAAGACATTTTTATTACCAATGAGTGAAAAAATTGAAATATTAAATAAAAATAGATTTGAATAACCATAGAATAAAAAATTAAAGGTTTTTTTCAAAATGTATCAAATAATTTCTTTCAATGGATATTCATGAAAAAAAAATATCAATAATATTGAGATTGGAAATTAATTTCTTAACTGACTATAAAATTGAAGTGAAAATAAATAAAATTAATATATTATGTGAATCAAGATTAAATATACAATATAAAATTTGAAATATAAAAATATATATCAAAAATTTATTACATACATAATCATATAATATTAACTTCAACAAGGAAGTGATAGAACCTACAGAAAATAAATTTTCATATGAAATTTTTTACCACTCGGTAATATTTACTTCAAATACCATTCGATTAAATAATTAAAATTGAATCTAAAAATACCATAAATACTATTTTATTAATGATATTAAATGTAAACAGTGTATTATATACACCATATAAAAGAAACTAGGTGTATAACATTACAATACACCTCAATAAAATTAAATTGAGACAGAATCTCTTACCACTTAGAAAATTTTGAATTTATAATCCCCATGAATGAAATAACACAAATTAAACAATATATACCATGAAGATAAATTAATTCATGTTATTAAATAGAATAGGGGCATTATATACACCATAAAAAATTAAGTGATGATAATGGTGTATGCCATGTAGAATGAGAAGATAAACAAAAATCCCTTACATTGTGTTACCTTTTGGGGGATCCTCTTATAACTAATTTTTTAATTGTTATCAACCTGTTATTAATATATAATAGAACAATATTAAAATTTATTATATCATATATTATATTCTTATAATATCATATTATTCTTTAGTTAACAATCTTCAATTATTTTCACTATTTCGTGTCTTAATTTGCATGTTTTCGGAGTATGTTTTGAGTTGTAGACCATGATTTAAAAATAATATATAATCATTTGTATATATTTATTTTTAATCATTAGTTTTAAATTAAGGAAATCAAATGAATCGTTCATGGAGATGGTAGGTCGTATGTATGTCTAAATGCTACTTCCATTTCATTATCATATATAAAATAATAAAAAATTTATGATATATATATATATATTATAATTTAAATATTCTATTTATGTCAAATATTTTACATAGGTTTATTAAAGCTATTATTTATTCATTCCATTAATATTTTGAATGAATCACATCACATTGAGGAGACAATAGTTGTCATGACCCCCTCCCACCAAAGATTCCCCTCCTGAGCTGGCAATGGTGGAAGGGAGATAATGACCCCCGAGTCCTGCCTCCATTAGGCCCCGGGTTGGCGACTAGCACCAAGGGTATGAGTTTTCACAAATATGGGAGGCATTACCCTTTTTATTATTTTGGATCGGGAAATAGGACAAGTCAACCACCAAAAAGGGAAAAAAACAAGTGTATATAAATAAACCCAAACCAAGACCACATGCATGTTTAAACAATTTTTATAACAAGGTACAAGTAAATGGAATCTCAAAAGTACAATGCCAAAGAAAAAAAGAGAACAACAACTGCAAAAACTCCAACTGCCCGACTAGTAGGTTCCCGCACGGCCCTGGTAGTCCTCCTGGAAACCTGAAAGTAAACGTAGGGTGAGCATACAAGTATACTCATTAGGGAAACCTAAAGCTTTCGTGCACAAGTGGGGAGACACCCTAAGGTCCCGTGAGAAAACAGAAGAACCAGAAAATAACAAGGAAAAACTATCCACCCAGTCTCACTGGTCACACTCACCAAGTAACACAAACAAGTTTAGTATATATATAGAACAAAAGTATTGGGTACCCCGCACCATTTCCCACTTAATTAGATGTTGCTCTTCCTAACGGCAAACGTCCTGACGCTACCACACTCTTCCTGCCCGCACACACCTGGGCCAAACCACACATCCCGCCTGCACACACCTGGGCCTCACAACCACGCATCTCGCCCGCACACACCTGGGCCACAACCACAAACCCGCCCGCAGACACCTGGGCCTCATCGCGAAGGTTCTTGGGAACAGTTATCCTGCCCAAAGAGTCTTGGGATAAAGGTCGCCTCAAGCCATCACAGCCTCCGAGACCTACCCGAAGAGTCTTGGGTGTAAGGTCACCTCAAGACATAATATCCTATGGAAGAAGGAGCAGGAAGGAGCTAGTAACTAAGGGGGAACACCCTCTCCCACAAAATGGGAGTGTTCGGCACTAGGTGCTTGACATGGGTGTGGTGCGACAAAACACAAAGATACAATTATATATATACATATACCAAACACACAGCCCAACCTATGGCTTCTTAAAAAGAGGAACTGTGCATGTGCCTCGGCACTGCTACCACGAAGCATTCATCAACAACCAAACAATCATCCCCCAACCCCCTTTAGGTTTTCATGTTTAATGCAATGGTTTAACAAATTATTACTACTGGGCAACTATCATCCAGACAAAACCTTTCACAAACATATCCCTGCCATCCACAACCATGGTTAGGTAAAACGCAAGCAACCACATGCCATTTCATTTACAAAAGATTATCACAACCATACAACATTCCATCATTCATTTATTTCAATGTTCCACACATAAAACCCTTTCCACACACAAAACATTTCCACATTTGAAAACACCTTTTACTTCCAAAACACTTTTCATAATCAAAACACTTTTCATAAATAAAGGCATTTTCCACAACCAACCACTTCCCATTTCAACCCCATCGTTTACAAAAACAATTCCCACAAAACAACCAAACCACCAACATGTTCATTATTCCAATTTTGTTCAACCGGGGTGATCACACAAGGTTTTCATTCTCATTTAATCATCCAGTCATTACGTGCTTATCCATTTTCCGTGTTTTAACAAAACCAACCACAAAGAATTCAGATATCAATTGCGCACGCAAAGGCCACCAACGGCCTTGATTTTCAGTAGGCAAAGGCCTTTCAATACAAAATCACAATCAGAAGATAAAGAAACTGGAAGGCAATAGAAACAGCACAAAACCCCAAACCCTTCTTTATCCGATTATTATCTTTATTTAAAGTTCAACTGAATCCCATGGAACAAAAGAAAAATATCCCACCCCGCATGTTGCACCAAATAGAGAGACGAAGGTAAACCCCTACCTCAAAAGGTCTCGATCACGTCGCTTCTGACGACGTCCTTCGGTGTCCTCCGCCTTCGCCAAACCCGACAAACGCCTCCTAGGATGGAAGCTGGAGAAGGAAGGCCGGAAGGAAAGGTGACAAGTCCAGGCATAGAAGCTTCGTCTCATCGCTACGATCCTGTGGCCGCTGATGGATCGTAATTCGGAGCTCGGACAAAGAAGTTAGAGGAGGAATACTTCTCGATTGTCCAAGAGCGTCGTCACGCGACAAAGAAGCGATCGATATGGAAGATAAAACATGACCTCGTTCTTATATAGGCAACGGATATGTAAATCTATATTCAGCGTGCATTAATGAATACACGATGTGATCGTACATACGTTACATGTTTTGATTGGTTAACACACAACACGTCACGCGGTTTCCACGCGTTTTAATAAAAAAAACGTTAATTTTATTAATATGTGTGTTTCGTTGACCCGAGACATAACTCATAAAAATTTATCCATCACCGGTCTCAAAATGACCGTCTTAATTACAGGATTACACTGCCGCTGACGGTTCGTCATTCCGACACCATATGAAGAAGTTACGGTCGAATTAAGATTATAAAACCCAAAAAAAATTTATTAACACGTCACCATTTATTAATAATAATTATTATTATTTTTGATGTTCACCGCATTGACCACATAAAAAAAGCGTTTTTACAATGTAATCGACCGGAGAGGTCCGGGCCATTACAATAGTCCACATGTCCTCAAATGATGTTATGATATTTCCAAAAATCTAATGCATGAGGTTATGAGTTATATGAAAATTAAATAGTCATAAATAGATGACAAATAACATAATTTTAATATATAAACTATATCTCGATCCTTATTTCTAACCCTTACAACTGGTAAATGGAAGAAAGAATGATATCAGTTTGTGAGATGGTAGTATACAAAACACACAAATGATGACAATGTAAAATATTTGATGGATATGTGATATAGATTAGGTCTAAATATTAGAATAAAAATTATCAATATAATTAATATACTGATTTAATTATATATTCATGACAGAAAGTAATTTTATAGTTGGAGAATAAAATGAAAAAAATGTGATCATTGAATAATATTATATCTTATTCAAGAAAACTTCTTCTATTTCAAACCAAAATAATTATTTGATATTTATTATGAAAACATTTATCCTTATAAAACTAGGATATATAAGTTTTTATATTATATTGGAATTTTTTTCATGATCTAATAGTCATGAGAGGCTTTCATAAGTGGGTGGTGAGAGTGCCTTTTTATAGTGGATGAAGGGTGGCATTCTTTTATGTATTTAAAAGATAGAATTACATTTACATTTTTCAACATGTAATTTGTCTCCAATAATAACTAATATTAGTCACAATGGATTATATGGTTGAAATATGGCTATACAATGGATTAGGAAAAATTTTATAGCTCACTTTTAACTTAAATTTAACAATTAGTAACTTGTAAAGCTAATATTTCCTCTAATTACTATAATTAATTTAAACTTCATTCTATAAAATAATTTTTTGAAATTTTTTTTACCTTAGAAGTTATTTTAATCTATTCATATTTAAAATAAGGATTCTATTATTAAAAATTATTATATCAAACTTGGTAGAAATTAATTTAAAATTAACCTCACAAGCTGGATGACTAATTGGGTTTATGAAGTAAAAAAGATCAAAATTTATCTATATTTTTATGTAAATTTTTTTTATTGAAATAAATTACAGTGATATAAATTTGATTTATATGTTTAATATATATATAATTTTAATTTTAAAATAAATTATTAATATAATTTAACACTACAAAGAAATTAAACAATATAACAGTTTTGAATTAGAATTCAACATTTTTCACCCTTCATCAAAAATGAAATATTTTAGAAAAATACAAAAAAATTAACCTTAAACTAATTTTTATTTTATATATTAAAAAATAATGAATAAATATTACATATAAAAATTATAAAAATTTCAAAAATTGTTTTCAAAATAGGTTTACTTTTAAAATAAGAAAAACATCCTTTTGAAAAATATAGATTTTTTGAATAAAATTGGGTTTCTTATTATATTATTCTGATCCAATATGTTGGAAGAATATAAAAAAATCATGGTTAAAAAATAATATATATATATATATATATATATATATATCTGATATAATTCAATAATATTAATTAATTTATTTTGTTCATATAAAACACCATTGGTGTATAATAAGTGTTTTAATAAAAACAACCACTATATATTCAATTGTTTCTTAGTTTCATATCAAATTAATTGGTAACTATTGAATTAAATCATATATATTATTAATTTATTCATTACTATACCTAAATGGTAATTTAATTAATAGTTTATATCTTATTATATTAAATAAATATAGATTAATAATACATTTTTATTTTGTAAAACTCGGTCATGTGTGTAACACAAGACATTAAAGAAACTCATTGTTTTATTCAATGAATGTAGACTGATTATAACAAAAATTGAATAAAATATAATATATTAGATTTATTTAAAATTTTAAATATACCATTACTTCTTGAGAGGTTTTATTTCTTTCTATGTTTGGTGTTTTTTTCATACACACTATCAAATAAATAATAATCTTATAGAATTTTCTAGGGTATTCATTCTCCCCACCTTTAATAAATTGCATCCTCATAATTTTAACTCGATCATGCAAAACATGGATATGATATTTAAAAATTCCTTTTCTAAAATCCTATATATTGAGAAGATTTAATAACATCGAGTCTCTACTATGTGATATTGATATGTACAATGGTTACATGAAAGAAAATATTATTAGGTTTCGACATAGGAGTACAATAATAGAAGCGGAAATATGGACTTCGAGGAAAAGAGTAAATATTTATTGGTAGTGATTAATGTACTAGATCTTAAACATGTGAAAGATATATGTTATGTTTAGGTCCTCTAATCCATAATTCTATAATGATATAAAGGACCTTCTATTCATAAAAATTGATGGTATTAGGATAAATGTTTTGATTCATGAATCTTTTCTAGTGATGATGAATTCTTTTATTGACCTTGAAAAAAATAAAATTTAGTTACATGATACATTTCAATTTCAATGTAATAATATCATCTTTTGGTTATTATTTGATCAAATTCAAATTCATCCCTTACTTTATGAAATAAATTACAGTAAATTAATATTGATTACTGAAATATTAAAATACACTTTTAAGGGATCACAAAGCCCATAAAAGAGTGAAATGTCATCGCATTTTTCTCTAAAAATAATCCAAGTCCAATATGGATAATATATTATTTAGTAAACATAAAAAACCAAACATTATATTCATTATAAATATTTATAATACATATTGTTTACCTAAACCAATGATATATTAACTAGGATATTGTGTAGGTTAGTTGTTTTCATGAAAGCCTGATTGTCCTTCAGTCATGGGTCTTATACCTATGATCTTTATTTATTCATAGGGAATTCACCAGCAAAATGGTTTTTTATTTTTATAGATTATTTCCTTATAATGTTTCCAAAAATTTGATAGACTTATTGAAATTAATAAAATCATTAAACATCCATTTTTTTAGGTTTTAAATAAAAAACTATATTTTTCACAATGTTGAATTATTTTCTCTGGATATTACTACAATTTCCTTTTTGATAATTATAACCCTATAGGTTATAAATACCATTACCCTTGTGTCTCTAAAATATTATATAATTATTCCTCAAATAACCTTTTTACTAAAGCATATTCTTTCAATAAAATTATCTAAGTATCATTAATTATGGTACACTCCAATAACATAGTATTTGATATATTTATATATATATAATTTACACATAGAACATATGATAATACATAATCTCAAAACCATATGATGTTAGACATAACTTTTAACTAAAGTAATTTTTACATACTTCTATTCTTATATTCATAGTATCACATACGGTTATGTTTCAAAATCACTTTTTTCCAAAATAATGTTCCTAAGATTTCTAATAAACATATTTTTTTTACCAAATAGATTGTCTCGACACTATAAATCCCAATGTTTGTGTCTAATAACATTATATTTTCATTATTATATGTAAATTCTTCTCTAATGACTTGAATGTTTCGTATTATTGTTAAACAAGATACATACATGAGTCTTATATTACAACTGAATACACTAATTACTCTATCATTTTATTCATTAGAGGATAAAATTTTTCCCACTTGATATATCCTTGTATATAATTTGCAGCACAATTATTAGAATCTATGGGAATATAAAAAAGGGTAATATCAAATCCTCATTATTGGTTAAGCACAAAAGAAAAAATAATGAATCAATGATTATAATCAATATCGAATGCTAATAACCAAGAACACGATAAGTATAATCTATAAACTAAGAAGGTAGTGCATAAGAAATATGGAATGGTAATAAATAGAAACACATTCCATTCAAATAACTATAAAAGTATTAATCAATATGTTATGAAAAATAAGAAAAACATGTTCCATTTAATCAATTAATTGAAGATGACATCTATCCCTTGATAATTTCATATTAAAAAATATCTTGGATAAAAATAACTAAATACAAATTTATGAAATTCCTAACAATTTGAATCCATTTTCCCATGTACATGGCACATTTTCTATAATTATATTTTACAAGAGGATTTATAATTCTACTATCAAGATCATTCAAAACATAGATTATAATGGTCTTGGTTACAAACTAAAATGGTATGTTCCCAAATGATTTCATATCATGAGACAACCAAAACATCAAGCGACTTACTTGAAACATTCCCAACCGAAGTCATGAAAGTCTAAATAATTCCTCATATGTCATGTAATAGATTTAATTCATGAACATTAGGCCATATTAAACATCCATATTGAGTTAATAATACATATTTACCAATATTTCAATTCTAAATAAAATAATGTTCAATTGATAAAAATTATGTATAAATGTTATAAGGTTATGTAAATAAACATAACCATGATAACTGGTATTGAAAATTAGGTGAAATTCAATGTCCAATGTTCTTAGGAAATTGAATATTTATTGGGAAAAAATGAATCTTGGAAGTGAATTTTAATTATATATTTCTCCAAATAAATTAAACAGCATCCAAAGGATGTATGAAGATAGTATTAATACAAAATATCCCATGTGGAGTTAAAATAAATTCTTTTTGTCATTAATGAAATGAAATATTATAAAATTATCCTTAAAAAACACTCTTGATGATATTATAAATCATATTATGATAATCATCTAGAAAAATAATTTATTTGATAATAATTTCTTTTGAAAACAATGTTTTTCTAATTATATTTTTTACAAATTCAACAATTCCTAAATTAATAGGAGTCATCAATGAAATGAAGGTGGGTAATTCTGTAAATGTCTAATAATGTAAAAAATGTTAGAAATGTACATTGTTCAGAAAAAACAAGTAGATTCCTAAAATAAAAATTTTAATTAAAAAAAGGTTAAAATGGGTTAATAAATAATTTTTAAAATTTTAAAAAAGTTTTTTGAAAAATCATTTTAGAAAACATATTGTTTTTATAATAATACATGTTGTCCTATTAAAAAGAGAATTTATGATGTTTTTTTAAAAAATATTAAAAAATTTGAGTACAAAAGAGTCAATGAATTGTACTATTACTTGAAGAATTTTCAAAAATAACATGAGAAGAATAAAATTAAATGTTTTATTAAAAAATGAACAAATAATTTCAATTAAAGTAACATCATGAATAAATCATCTTAATTATAAAGAGATTGCGAAATAAACCCTCAAAAGACCACAACGTTGAAGGGAAAATAAATAAATATATAAATTATGTGTATCAAAATTAAATCCAAATAAAAAATTTTAAATTCAATAATATATATTAAAAATTTATTTCACATATAATACTATAATATTAATGACTATGAGGTACTGATATTACATAATATAAATAAATTGGGTTATGAAATTCTTTACCACTAGGTAAATTTATGTTCAAATACCTTTAAATTGAATATTTATAAATTAAACCCAAACAAGTATGAATAATCATGTACTAGTATGATTAAATATCATATGGGTAGTATATAAACCATATAAAAGCAATTTGTTTAATAACATTACAATATTTCACAAAAAATAATATTGAGATAGAATCCGTTAACAGTTGTTAACATTTGAACATTTTAATCCCTATTAAAAGAATAATATAAAATGAAAAATTGAATACCATTAAGATATATGTCTTCTTAATATAAAATATAACATTTTTACTATATACAGTACACAATATAAATTACTGGGGATAATGGAATATTCCTCATGGAATGAAAAGTTAGGCAAGAATCCCAAACCATGTGTTTCATTCGAAGTGATCAACATTTAAACAAAATTATAATAGTTTTAAAATATTTATTAATGTATTATAAAACAATAATCAATTTCATAATATCATATATTATCTTTGTATAATATCTTATTATATGTTTGTTTTAAAAAAAATTATTTTCACTATTTTGGGTTTTAATTACCTAGTTTTCTTAATATGTTTTGACATGTTATTTTTTGTTCTTATTATATACATCGTGATCTAATCATTTATAGTATGTAAAAAATTATTTACATATAATTTAAATTCAATTTATATGTGTTTATAGTTATCCATATGTTTTTAAATAGGAAATGAAATGCACCATTCATGGAGACGGAATGTCTCACGTACACATGAGGGCTACTACTATTTCCTTTTTCATAATTGAATGAATGAAAATGAAATGATATATATATATATATATATCTGTGTGTGTGTATATTTATATTATAATTTAAGTATCATATTTATGTCATATATTTTACATTGGGTTGTTAAACCCATCCTTTACACATTCAATGTATAGCTTGAATGAATCATATCGCATTTAGGGGGAAGTATTCCACATGTTCACAAATGATGTTATTGTCTTCCCAAAAAATGGAATGAATTAAGTAATGAGTTATATAACAATGAATGAACCATTATTAAATGATGAATATCATATATGTCATATATATTCTATAAATACATCTTTATTTCAAACCTTTATCAGTGGTAAATAGAAGAATTAACGACATCAGTTCGTGAGGCGGTAGTCCTTCTTACAAATGAATGATGATTGCCAATCCCATTTGATGGTTGTGAGTGAATGTGATAGTAGAAAACATAGATAAAAACTATATTTATATGAAATATAATTATTTTATTATATATTAATTTTATAAAAATTAATTGAATGGGTGGAAAAGTAATTCAAATAAAAAGTGATCATTGATAAATGTTAACTCTTATTCTCATAAATCCTTCTAGATTATACCCATAAGATTCCATCGTCCACCTTATTACCATGTGAATAATCATTTATTAGGATAATTATTTTGGGAGATTATTTCTATAGAGTTTTTATAATTTATACTACTTTTGGGGTGTGAATAATTATAAGGGGTGAGTGCCATAGTATAGTGTAATAGGAGTGTCATTCATTTAAATTTTTAAGGAGGGAATTCAACCCATGTTTCACCCTTGAATATTTTATCCAATAATGAAACAAATTCAATAATAAACATTATATGTTATAAAATGGCAATAAATAATTTTTCCAACAACTTTCTAGGTCATTTAGGCCCATGTTTTTAATGTTTTCCCTCTATTAAGATAAATTTTCTATTAATATCTATATTTTTTTACTGTATTAAACAATATTTTTGGTAAAAGACTACGTTAAACATATAATAAATTATAAATACTTATTATTACATATATGGAATCAATTTTACTAAATTATAATCATATAATTGGAAAATATTAATTTGATTTTAATCGCCTAGATGAGACTACATAGTGGGTATGTATACTAAAAATATTGTAGGGTTTTTAATGTTTTAATTTAAATATTACTATTTCATGTTGATTACAATGAACTAAATTATATTTATATATGTATAATTTTTCATATTATACATTAAAACACATTAAAATATAATTTATTTTCATAAATAATTACGATGAAAAAAATAATTTGATTTAAAATTCTTTATTTTCACTATTCATCAAGAGATTAAATATTTTAGAAAAATTCCATTAAATCACTCTAACCTAATTTTTATGTTATTAATTTGGAAATTAAGTTTATTTTGATATAAATTTTTTTAAAAAATTTCATGAATTGGATTTAAAGTTGGGTTCTCATCAAAAGGTTATATAACATCACATAGAAAAATAAAGGGTTTTCTATGTAAAATTGTAATTTTTCTTATATTGCGCCCATAATATATATATTTTTGAATATAAATAATATTTCATTTAAAATATAATACATATATTTTATTAATATAACATAATAATAATAATTTATTTAATGTATTATGATAAATAATTATTTGTGTATAATAGAAGTTTAGTCAAAAAGATCCAAATTACATTCAATTCATTCTTATATTCATTTATAATTAATTAATAACAATTCAATTGGTGAATGGTGGGGTGTAATAAATATCTCATTTGATACCTATCCAGTGCATGCCACACCTCTCCCTCATCTTGGGTTTTCCCCTCATGATGGTTCATTATCTTCTATAATTAGATGCTACTTTTTCCTCCATCATGTTCACTGCCTATTTATTTCATATTTAGGTTTCTCCTTTCATTATTGAAACAATTTTCTAGTTGGGATTCACTATTTTAAATACCTATTATATCTCTAGTGTTTCTATCTTAATGATTTCCTTCAGTATATTCTTTACTCTCTTTTCATCCATCTCGTTCGAGGGTTTTCTTTATCTCAATGATTCTGGCTCACTGTCGAGGCATTTGATTCTCAATATATTCTATTTCTCCTAGATCAATTTCACTAGACCCAATTTTGGTTGGATTTAATGCCTCTCAAGGGGGTTTCAGGATGTATTGGTTTTGAGCTCCTCAGTTTTCTAAGAGCCATGATTTTTGTCAGTTCTCTCATAAAATATGGTTTTAGACCCCTTTATTGATCATGATTTGAGAATTTCTCTCCTCTATAGGTCTTTTGATTATCGTTGTGTATTTTAGTTGTGATTTATGTTTGGACCCGTGATGTTATGGATTTTTTCATGGTTTTCAACATTGATGAAAATAAGTTTTTTTGTTAGTAGTGTTTCTTCTCAAGAACATATGTTCCTTCTATTCTCTAACTGTATGATTCATCCACACACCCCTCGGTCGGAATTAAATTATTTTTTTCAATGGTTCATTGGAGAAGAGTTCAAATGATCGATGAATTTCTAGATAGTCATAGTACTAGGTGATGTTGATTTTTTTGGATATTAGAAGTTATGTTTTTTGGTCCTAGGAATATGCCACACTATAAAGTTTGAAGGAATTTTCTTTTTTCCAATAGTAAAAATTATTTTCATTAGTGTATTCTATTTTATAGTGATATTGATGATGAAAATTTTTTGATTATGATTTGGGGTTATGATTCAGAGAGTATGGCTCGAGGTACATCATAGCTCGTGGTTTGGACATGTGTGGTTTTTCAATGACGTGATTTAATTAGAAATTTGAATTTGAATTTTATTGTTTTATGGTGGATTTTGAATTTTCAATGACGTTATTGTTTGTGGTGTTTAACATTAGTTATTTGGTATCATGTATTGTGAGGTTCCCACTTAACCGTAAAGTTGTTTATTTTGACAAAAAAAGAATTCGAAGGTATGTAATTTATTCACTCATAAATATTCATATGTTAGTTAATCATACTAATAAAATATATTTTAACAATAATGTTATGTTTTATTGTATAAAAAATGGTATTTTAATAGTACATTTTTTTAAGCAAAACATTTTCTTTCATGTAATGCACGCCATTGAAGAAAATATTTCTTGTGGGTTATGCAATATGACTCAATATTTCATGAACTAAAAGATGCATAATATATTGTTTTTATAAAAAATATTAAATATATAATAAATTATTGAGTTTAAATATTCTATTTTATTTTTGGTGCCATGTTTCATACACACTATCAAATAAACGTTACTGTTTTTGAAATTTCATGTTATTACATATTGCAACATTATTTTGAAAGAATTTAAGGAAATTATTTCTTTACTAGAAATTATAAAAAAAGTTCCATGATGAAAATAATTAAATATTATTTCATAATAATATTTATTCTCAATAATATATTCTTGAAAAAATATATTAAAAATTTTATACTTTTTAAAATCATAAATGTGAAATCATTGACTTTTTACTAAATAAAATAATATAAGGGTCATAATCACTTTATAATGAAAAATACATTCATATATCCCATTAATAAATATTTTTTGATGAAAATTACACATCTAATAAAATTTGGGAATATTTTAGTTTTATTTTATTTTCCTTATCATTTTATGTTTAACCAATATTACTCAATATAAACTATACTATGAGAAAACAAATTATTGTGGATAATATTCTTATTGGCCCAATGTAAAAGGGACCCATTTACGAAAATTTTACAATTTTAATATAAATATAAAATCCATTTTTTAAAATTCAAAACATAATAGTTGAATTATTTAATGTAAAATTAATGTAGCAAACAACAATAAAAATAGTTTTCTAGAAAAGTAATTTTTAAAAACAAAAATATATTTATTCTAAAATAATGTATAAGGATTAATAAAATGAAAGATATTATATAATAAAAATCCTACTATTATATATTATAATTTTACATGATATTCAAATAATAAAGGGTAATATTAAATTAAATAAAATGGTATTTTAAAAATAAGGGGAACTTTTCTACTTTTCATATGGAAATAAATATTTTTATATAATTCCAAAATATTCACTATCAGATAATTTTCATATGCATAATAAAAAACTAATTTCTTCTTGAAAATAGAATTTATTTATTTTATATAAATTTATTTTATATATTAATCATAAAAATAAAGATACAATTTTTGAATAAAATTCTTTTTTGAAGAACAATCTAAATTATACAAAAAGTATAAGCTTATCAAAATAACATTAATTAACATATTAATAATTATTTTGAAAATTATATATTTCATAACTTCGTTTATAATATTCATACCATATAATTAAATTTGTATTTTATAATGATCAATAATAATATTTCAATTTTTATTCAAGATGGGTGTTTTGTAAAATGTATGATATTAAAGATATTGAATTTATATAAAAAGAGACAGACTGTTAAATCATGGGGGGGGGGGTAAAATTCTCCACTCCATCAATAAATTATGTCCTACAAATTTTTAATAAATCTTCAAATGTTAATGTTGATAATCCTTTATAAAAAATCGAAATCATTTAAATATTAAATAAAAACTTACCCTTAAAAAGAAATAAATGAATTTTTGAAGGTCAACCCAAAACAAGTTGTTTAATATGAGAAGATTAGTGGGAAGTGAAAAATATAGACATAGAAGGGAAATATAACTATCAAGTTCTTATGGAATGTGATAAAAAATTTTATCGTGAGAAATATAACCATCATAAAAATATATGTTTGTGATCAATTGAAATGCAATTGAACATTCAGAATGGAGATTAAACAGATAACATTTTTTCCCCAAAATAATTTTTTAGAGTTGTAAAATTATTTTAATATCATAAAAAATAACACATGAATAAATCATTATATGATTTCATTCCAATCCAAAATCACACTCACTACATTTCGTTGTTCTTTAATCTATCTATACTTCACATATTACATAATGAGATGGATGTTGAAGATGAATTTTTATGCCTAAAAGACATTATTCAACATACCCTTATGTCATTCCTTCAGCCTTTGAATATTCACTAAATGAAAAATGGTTTGCCCAAGTTATACAAATTGATATAGAATTCTATAAACTCAATCAGTAATATCCAGATGATATTAGTCCAAAAATATAGAAGAAATCTCAAAAATGACTCGATATCGGTAGAACATTTGATTCTCCAAAAAACAAAATATAGATCATATTTTCACATACATGTTATTTGAATTACATGGTCACCTTAATAACATAATGAAAATTAGAATTCTTCAAAATTCATAATGAAAGAGTAAATTAGTATAATAATTTTATATATCATGATTCTCATAACTATAATATCATTGATAAAATACTTTTACATCCTATTTCTTGAAACAAAATACAAAAAGAGATTAATTTTTCTACATATATTATAGAAATAACATAAGATTGAACTTGAACAATTTTCTTTTTATGAGTTATATTCCATTTAATCTTGGGAAATTTTTTTTAGGTCCACATATTATTTAGTAGGGGGAGTGTTATAAATTAATTATTAAACTGATTCAATTTGACTACTTCTAAAAATGCTCAAAAATTATACTTAGTATTAAAACATTAATATTTCACACAAATTATGAACATTTCATTTAAAATAATTAAATGGAGTAAATGATAAGTCATGAAAATATTAATAACATCAACCCCTCCATAATTAGTCTTGTTCATGTCCTCATGTGCAACAAATATAAAAATAAGACAAAATCATTTTAAAACTCACCAAAATATATTAAAATTTTGTTTTCCCCACTCAGGGGTGGTTTAGACAATTTCGCTAATACATATTGAATTCCAGCACAAGTTGTTACAGAAACAATGTTCCAAAACCCAATTCATTTCTTTCATTCTCAAATTTAGAAATGGGAAATGGTTGCACACAAATCATACACATCTCAAGGTGATAAAATTAATTTGTGGAGGTTCTCTCTTTCACCAACCAAAATTGAAAATCATAGAGTTTGAAAGAGATCTCAACTTAGAATCACTTTCCAATGTTCACAAGAATCAAGAAGTCATTTGAAATTGTTTTCCTATGGCTATGGGATGGTAGGAATATAATGTCCATGACAAAGATGAATAGGGGTAAAACACCAACATAGAAAAAGTAATGCACATTTTTCATGAAATTATACAAGAAAGGAAATGGAAACACATATTTAAGAGGGAATAAAAATGTGAAATAAGACACAAAAGTGTAGTAAAATATGAAGGTAATGAGAAGATTGAATATTTACAAAACACAAAACTTCTTCCAATGACATGAGAATATAATTCAAGTGTTCTTTTTGTTCTTTTTTTTGTTTTTTTCGAAAGTTGACCTTGAAACATATGTCACACTCATATCCCAACACACAATTGATCTCCTAAAGGAAATAATTTTAATAGTTATAACAAGATCAATGTCTTAGAAATATTGACTTTTGACCTACCCAAGACGAAACCCTTTTTTTATTTTTTATTTTTTTTTTTAATTTTTTAAGAAACACATGTCATTGATATTTGAATAATATTTCATTCACTGAGATTTGGAACAAAAATGAAAATAGTTTTTTTTCATTGGGTTTTCCATTTACGATTTTTACGAGAAGCCAGGTTTTTCTTTGTGTTTTTTTCAATTTATTTATGTTTTTTACAATAACTAGAAACTAACGACTACATAATTAAACAATCCCTGGAAAAAACACCATTTGAAAGCACATACGATTTTCTCCTATCGACCATTCAATGCTCTGATGCTCCACTAATGTGTATTGCTGCACTCGGGTCGAATCCACGACGATGATACTGTTTTAATAGTCGAATATTTTTAGTTGATTTTATTCTGATTAGGTGGTTTGTTTGCAGATCATAAATGATGGGATTAATTATTGGTGTTTAATTTAGAAATTTTTATAAATATTGGGATGAGTTCATCATTAGTTAGTTAGGCGTATGATATCTGTGATCTTTGCATTATATTGCATTAAATCAATACCCATGTCACAAGTTGACGTTTATTGTAATCCCTAAGTGTTAAAAAATTAATCCAAGCCTTAACAGAGCTATGATTCTAATCAAAATCAGTACTTGATTTTGTAGTGTATTTATGGTTCCAATTTACCATGTAATCCATATGTTAAACAAAACAATTAACTAATCCATGACATGCTATGTTCAACCTAAACAATGTTAATTTGAAGAATATTAATCGAGAAAAAGAACACCATAACATAAAATACATTAATTATAACTCACTAAAATGATATATTTACTCATCCATTGAAATTATTAGTAATCTAGTTATAATTATTATGATGATAAATTTAGAAAATAAGAAAAAGAAATGGATAAGATAAGAGTTTAGCGTCGAACACACACAGTCTCGAATGATGACGAGAATTAAAAACAAACATTAGATTAAATGAGATTGAAAAAGAATGGAATTGGATTAAATAGTTTGTAAACTATTTTAATAACATTAATATTAAACTATACAAGGTGGATTAGTGAATGAGATATTGAATAATAATCTGGCATTAAAATAGAATTACAAAAGAAAGACTTACAGGATTACAAGAAAGAAAACACAAAAGTAAATGAAAACAAAGAGAGGAGGAAAGGTATATCAATTAAAAAAATGAGTATGGAAGGTCCTCCCAAGCCATTTTAAAGGCTTTGGTCGTGACAATTGATGAACCTATCCTTTGAAATGCCAATTCATTTGAAGGAGAGGAGGGGGATGTATTTAAAGCCCAAGGAAGTGAACTATTTGCTTTCCCAATCCGTCCCTCCACTTGGATCGATGATTTAGACATGCAGATAGCCTAACAGCGAGATATATTCTTCTTCAAAGTTGTATATAATAATGTTTTCTAACTAATATAAAAATTTGGAGAAATTTGGTCCCATAGATCCAATGTTATGGAGGTTTCAATAAATAATGTTAAACTATCCATTTCTATCCATGCTTTTTTGATGGCCAAAATGTGAATGGATTTTGGAATAGGAAGATGCCTTCAAATAGTAATTATTTCTTCAACAATGTTGGACTCATATATGTCTTCTTTCACACTGAAAACAATCAGCTTGATTGGATTCTGACATCAATAGATATGGCATGAATACAATCCTAATTTTATTTCCCGGCCAGAATGGTGGGCTGAGTTTAAATGGATCATTTAGGCCCCTTGTATTTGCAGGTGGGCATTGAAAGATTTATGAAAGAATCTCTACATTGTCACATGATATTTGGAGGATAATTTTGGAATTTTTAATTTTTGATTGATCCCAGAAATTAAATCATCATGGCTGGTGCAGTTTATTCACAGATTCTGTGGGCCTTCTTGTGTGGTCCATATGGGCCTTCAAATAGAATAATTGGCCCATGATCCCTTCTATGTAAATGTTTTATATTGAATTAGGAATCCCAAAAAACATGAACCACTCAATTTATATCATTAAGGGGAGTGTTATATATAAAATAGTAAACTATTTCTATTAGAATACTTCTAAAAATGCTCAATACTTATACTAAGTATTAAAACATTAATATTTTAAACAAAATAAGCACATTTCATATAAAATAAGTAAAACAAATTTATAATAAGTCATGAAAATATTAATAACATCAAAACACTTGGAATGATATAGTTTTATTTAATCCTTAGGAGGGACTAGATAGTTCCCTATAGATCCTGTAGTGACTTCTATTATTGGAGGGTAACATTAACATCACTAGAGGATGTAATAAACAGACATATGGGAATGGGTGATCATAGTGAGACATTACCAGGACCCTATATATAAGGATGGTTAATGTGACATAAATTTTTTTATTAGTTCTATGATGAATAGGGGATAAAATCAATTATATTTTCTCCAGTAGTGGAGTGTTACATAGATATCCTACAGACAATTTCTCAGATCTACCTTTACTGTGAGAGGCATAGTTTACTATTGATAAAGTTCCAAGCATAGAACAAGTGACCATACTCACATATACAATGGAATATACTATGATTTTGGAGCTTAATAGTATGATGGATGATCTGGATATGAAAGGATTTATAATCCCCATCATCAATCTTTATGGATCATGAGTCCTCTCTTCCAAGAAGACGGATGATACCTTGAAGAAATGAGAGGATTACCATTTGTTGAATCAGGTTTCAATTTAGAATCACTGTCCACTACCTATAATATATGACTTTTTTTAGCATCTTCAAGAAGGGAAGGTGTTTTCACAAATATATTTTTTTTCAAGATGTCATCAAGTTTGTGTCAAAACTTCATACATACCTCACCCAACAATCAGGAGCAAGTATTGTCTATAATAGTACATGGTAATACTATTCGAACTCATGAACAGTCATAAAATATTCATGGATCATATGAAATGGGTATTCCACCAATATCTAGATTCATTGTTTTGCCTTAGTTTACAATATCATAGTGTATTCAGAATCTAGATACAACCATGAAATATGTATTCATATCGTGTTGAATATGCCAAGAGAGGATCAGATCTATGCTAAGATTAGTAAAATCCATTTTCTGGATAAAAATATTTTCTTCGTTATTCATATAATATCTATGAAAAGAGTTTTAGTTGACCATGAGAACATGATATTTGTCGTTTCTTAGTAAAATCCCAAAATCATAATTAAAATTATGGATTTCATTGGTATTTCTAGATAATACATATGCTTAATTTATTATTTATTTTTTACTTTCATGAGAATGATGGGATTAAAAAATAATGATGTGAAATTTGAATGGTGTAAATCTTGTAAAAAAATCTTTTTTATGTTCATAATTTTAAAAACATCATCACTGATATGAATTTTTTTAAAGTCAGCTAGTGATAATGCACTCCACTGTGAGGCAACTGAATTTGGTCATAGAGATGTTATGATGCATTATGAGTGAGTCCATGCATATAGTTATCGTTAGTTGAGTCCTAAAGAGATGAATTATATGATGCATGAACTTGAGCTCACGGTTGTTTTTCATGCCTTATGCTATTAAATTCACTATATTCTATTAGTGAATTTTGGGTATTCACAGACCATAGAATCATCAAATTCATATTCACATGTTCGGATCTAAATATGAAATATCATAGGTTGTTCAAGTACCTACAATTGTTTGATTTCAAACATTCCTACATTGCAAGGAAAGGTAATTTAGTAGCGAGTTATCTGATCTGAAATACTCAGAAAATGTTTCTTCAGTACTCCATTGATAAAGGTATGGTTATGGATTTATTCTAAAAGATGACAATTGATGTTCCAGAGTACTATTATTAGACTATCCTCTCATACTTTAAAATCATATCTACTCTTCTGAAAATGGTAAGGCTGAGATAAATATCTGATCTCGAAGGCCGTATACTCAGATAAATTATTCCTAATGATGATACATATACTAGTTGGAAGGTTGATGGGGATGATATTCTATTATTACATGGATGAGTATGGGTATCAACATATATCAGAGAGAAGCTCCCATGGTATTTCCATGCACCATCATGCGTGGTTCACCTAGGTGTCACCGAAATTTATCAATACTGATAATTCTAATACTGGTAAATTAGAATTACATATGAGATTTATTTTTTAACCACTCAATATTCCACCTTTTAATTGATGATGGAATAACAACAACATTTGTATGCGATTCTTCTATAATTTTCCATTGCTGGTTGGAAATAGGTTTTTTGATTCATTAGAATTCATGAATTGTCTATATAGGTGGACCCATTGAAATTAAATAGTGTTCCTTGTTTTTGATAATCTAATTAAGTTCCAACACTCCTTACCTGTACTAGAGACCTTCTCGATAGACGGGCATGGATTATTTTACAACAAGGAGGTGGTATGTCATCATGGAGATCATCATTCAATCATTTCTGATAGAGATTCATGATTCATTTCATTGTTCTGTTATGAGTTTTTTATGGAATTAGGTATGTATGTATATATGAGCATGGCCTATTAGCTATAGAATGATGGGAAGTATGTAGTATACAACTCTTGTTCAAGATGACATGATTTGTGTTTGTGTCCTCAACCCTGGAGGCTCTTGAAGGAAACATATTCTTCTTGTGGAATTTTTATATGACAATAGATTTATGGATATCATTGAGATGGCTCCATGTGTAGCCTTTTATGGTAGTCCATGTCACTTAGAACTATTTTGGTTAGTGGTAAAGGAAGAAATTTTTATTTGGCCATGTATTGTGGAAGTGCTATAGAGAAGGTCTAGATGATCAGAATGTGTATATTGATATCTTAGACTAGATAGTGGTCTTATGAAAATAGAAATCATTGATCTCCTGAGTTCATAGTTAGAACCGGGTTTCCTTGAATTTCTTTCCCAGGTTGGGGAATAATCATATTCAGATGTCAGGTAAGCTGTCACTGTGAATCGTTGGATCATTCAAGGTTGTGAAACTGATCGGACGGATGGATTACTAGTTAGCACTTCCCCAGAGATACTAGTCTCTACATGATGTACTTAATGTATTTTAGCTTCATCGATACTATCTATACCCATCAAATGACTTTCAACTTGATGAGGTTGATTTGGAAATAGATACATCATTCGAGGAGTATACAACATGAATTTTTTATTATAGCATGAAGACACTCCATGGAAGGATTGTTCATCTTATATATGTGATATGGTAGCACCATCTGGTAATGAAAGATACCTTGGATCATAAATATGATATACGATAGGTAATGACCAAAACACCTTGATGAAAGTACCTCTTTACCCATAAATAGACAAATCTGGGAGGAGTATTTTTATTGGGGGTAAGTTGTAATTCCCTGACATTTTTCTGACGGTACATATCATTAAATGTTTTTTATGTTCAATCTTTCCATTAATAATGTTAAAGATATACTATGGCCTAAAAAATGTCTAAGGATCATCAAGTTATTGTTCGGAGCCCATAGTTCATGATAAATTGGCTATAGGATTGGTCACATGATTAGTGGATTAATACAACCCAATGCATATGGTTTGAATAAACTGTGAGGCTACAAACTATGACAACCAAAAGTCTCCATGGTTTGTTTGCAACTCTATGGGACCAATAACATGACAATGTGGACTAATATAGTTTTGGGACATAGAATATCTATGTGGTTTTGACTTGTTTTGTAGATGATGTTCAGAAGTTGTACGACTGCAATTATTTTTTTTGTTAAAAGATCATTTCCCCACATATATTTTATGTTTCCTTTCCTTTTCCCATTGTTTTCTTATTGATAAATATTGGGTTCTTTCACCCATAGCTCAAATTTCCACCCATTCTTGGATCTACAATATCTCTTACCGTTGGCTTAAATATTCAATTCTTTTAAAGAAATTGGATAACCCATGGTATGGGTAACCTCACAATCTCTTATTTCATCATTAAATCTCACCATCTATTTCACTATTTATATGCAGTCTCATTCACAATAATTCCATGGAAATGGACTGAAACTCAGATACCATCCATTATTATTTAAATCTCAGATTCATTTCGAATTAGTCTTCTTCTAAAAATATATGGTAGGTGTTCATGTAGTTTTCCATTTTAGGATTGGTCATTTAAATAATTAATCAAGTGTTCCATAAGATATCCTTTATCAAGATCCTATATATAGAGGGTTCATTCATGTCAAATTGAACCAAGTTCCTTAATGTAGGTTGATTTTATCCTTTTAGGGGTTTAGGCATCACACTTACTCTATATTGACACCCATAGGTTTTCCAGAATGTAATTGGACATTTTGGACAAATGTTCCAAAATTCATAGAACCTAATTTATCATCACAGGGGAATTTTATATGAAATTGTTTTGAGTCTTTTTTAATATATGTATTCCAAGGTTACTCAATTATGATTGGTCCATTTAGAATTGGAATTAACCAAGTGGGAAATTTGGTTGTTACATGGGATTACTCTTGAAACCTATTCCTTATAATGGAATTTCTAATGTTATAGAAAATTGAATGGATTGTAATAATTATGATTGAAAGGGAAATATGGAAATAAAATTTATAATAAGATATCTTTGATATACTGATTCAAAGGGATGGAATATTCGTTCCTTGTTCAGGTTTTATGAACAGGAATTGTATGAATTAGATTTCATAGATTCCAATAAAGTTGATTAATGGGTGGGGAACACTTGAATATTCTTATATTCATCTAAATGATAAATACTAAATGGAAATCCTTAAATGAATTGAACCTAGTTAATGGAACGCATGAGTGAGTTTACCTATTGTGTCAGGTTTTTTACGTGATTGTTCTATAGATATTTTAAAGTCTTAACGTCATGACATAAGAGGTAATTCCATATAATCATCTTGTTTAATATTAATATTTAATATATAAATGTAATAAAATATATTTCTAAATGGGAAAAGGGGATGAGGGATAGTGAGAGATCATAGGGGGGAGTAGTATGATCCCTCTATGTGGGATTAAGGGTCTGTAAAAGTACTTGGAAGGGAAGAATGTGTGAGGTTCCATGATATATATAGGGTTTTGACCGTGATGGCATCCTATGTTATGGAAGTTAGTGTGTTATGTCCTGGTCCTATCAGTATGTGCATGCAAAGATACCATGAGAGATACTGGTGTTGGCATAAGGGCTAGACTATGAGATCATCCCTTAGTATTGGATGTCTGATAGATGCGTTCAGATCCATCCCAACATGCTCACACACATAATGATATATATATATATAATGTATACAGATTGTGACTTTTTCAGACATTCCATCCCTGGGATGAAGTGGGTAGACCTTTTATCCATCCATTAGAAACTACAGTGAGATGTTTCTATTTATTCTAAATCTTTTACAGTGTTGTATATACCTGAAAACCATTAACTTATGAGATCATATATCAGATTACACATGTACAATACTGGTGGTGTAATATAGATATTTTTATCCCATAACTTACTCGAGCTACCCATGGAACCATAGAAAACTATCTTGTTGTTGGTACGGGTAAGTGTAAATTCTCTTCTACAGGGCTTTGACTTGGACTACTATAAAATAGCGTAGGATCATAGGATTGGAATAGGCTCATGATACTTGTGGATATTTTCTATTGTTTTATTAATTTTGTACTACATTATATAAGGATTGAAACTGTTGGTTACATTCTTTAGTATAATCATTCCATGAATGATTATATCAGAAACTACCATTTAGGGTTTTGGTTATATTATACAGTTATTTAGTTATCAAATTCTTTTGATTCTTGGTTATTTAGTTCATAGTTATGATTCTGGAATTTTCTACAGTTGTCTATTATATTTTTATTCCTCCACTGTTTGTATTTACAATATCCTCTCCATTGACACGACTTGAGGGTGTAGTGTCTTAACTTTACTACCTTCACAACCTAATATGTAGTCGTTGGACTTTAGCATAAAGGGATATACACCAGATTTCATGTTGCCAACGAGGATTGTGGAACCAGTCAAGTGGAAGTCGAGTTTTGGATGTCACAAATACGTAAACCCTATATCCAGGAAACCAAGGGATTTGATAAACCACAAAATTATTGTAATTAGACGAAATAAGAAGAAAAATAGAAAATAATACCTTGAAGAATCACCCCAAAACCTTGATAAAAACCTAGAGACACACCATGGGAATGAAAGAGAAGCATTGAGAAATTGGGAGGGTCTCCCTTTTGGTCATACAAACATGGAGATGAAGAGATATGGCATTATGGGGTTAAAATACTATGATGGTAGAAGAATATTACTACATTTTTAATGACTGAAGAACTACAAATAGTTAGGCTTCATGGATTAGAAAATAGTACACTGACAATGTGAAATGGTTCTATCCAAAATGGAAAATCAATAAATAAGACTTCATCATCATTTTCCTACATGGGAATGGGGTATCCACCCCTAACATGATCAAACCACGACACATATTATTTCCCGGATAATGGCACATCATATCCCCAAACCATGCATATAATCTGTATAACTGATAAAATTCATCTCGAAAAAAAATTTAAAATCTAGATCACATAGAACATGCTGGAAAACACTAAGACCAAAATAAAATTTTTAATAAATGAAAAAATTATAATATGGGTGTGAAAATGATAATATTTTATTGATAATCATAAAAGTAATATTAATTTTGGTAAAAATATGTCTTTCATATCATTAAATTTGTTAATGGAACTCAACATTGTGCGTAACGGAAGAAGAAAATAGTATTGTGTGTACCACATATTAATCTATATTTTTTTGAAGTGTAATATTAACTAGGTTTTCTGTATAAAACATAAATTAAATGTTGTATCCTATAGTAAAATTCATTAAATGTATTTAATTAGTTAAAAAAATTAATTTACAAAAACTCTAGGTCTTACATTCTACCCTCTTACAATGAATTTCTCTATAAGATTTTTTATAGGTTATAAATTTTTTAATGCATGAAATATTCATTCAAACAAAACCACATAGTAAAAATGAATACTAAAAATTAAATTACAATAAATGTTTTGAATAATGGAATTGACAAAAATAAAATCATTACATGGTATACATAAAAGATATCATGGGTGGAATATGAAAACAAGGACATGGGAGAGAAATTTAAATAATTGTATATAATGAAAATAATCAATGATAACAAGTAATTTTGTGATCAATGGAATTTTTTTAAAATAAATCCATAACATAATTAGGCATGAAGAGTTCATTGATATAATAAAAATGATGATAACAAGACAATATTTTATCCTACCATTACATAATTTTTACATTGATATATACAAAATTGATTTCATTCCATTTCATATTCACAATACCACCCTTGGGGTTTGACTAGAAGAAGGTTATCCTCATATGTTATTTGAAAAAAATGAAGGTGAATTTTTCATTATAGAATAACTAATAGATTATTAGATCAATAATGATAATGTTAAGTCACTCAATCTACCTATATTTTTCATGAAAAAAATAGTTACAATTGGTTCTAAAATATGCATGAATTCATATTTGGTAAGATTATAAATTAATATCTAAAACTATATTTATATATTAACATAAACTACTCCATAAATGGTTAGTAACCCTTCCGAAGTATAATTCAACATTTATTCTTTAAATATGGCCTTATCGTAATCCAAAAACATTTTTATTGGAGACTTTTCTCTATCCTGGTCCTCAAAGAATATAAAATTTGATTTTTTTATTCTATAACCCCTCTAGAGGGATATAATAACATTATATTTCCTCAATGTATGAATAATATGATTTTAAAATGGATTATACAAACAAAATATGACAGGAAATTCATAACTAAAGAGTAGATGATAAGTATTCCATAATTTTCATGTTTCACATCTTCAATTATGATAGAATAAGTTTCCCATTTTCATTTTTATTCAATATTTTTTTGGGACATATCATCCATAATAGTCTTTATATTGGGGAACTTGTTAGAAAAATGTCCAAACTCGATGCAATTGAAACAAAAATTTGTGTGTGGTACATTCATAGAGGCTTTAACATTTTGGACATAATTTTATTACTTCATCCCCTTATGTTTACATTAATCCACTCAATGAACATTCATTTTATAGTTAAAACATTTATGATACACCTTAATATAATACCCATAATTTTTTATCCTACTGTACGTGCATAATGAAAGGACCTTATTTTCCCTATGGATGATACTTTTTCCATGGACTACATATTCATTTTTCTATAAAACCCATGATATTGATAAAAAAGTCATACTTCTATTTACACCATGATTCCAAATTAGAAATCATATTCTTAGATGAAAAAGTCTTTTATAGCCAAGGTCTTTCGAAGACTGGGTTATTGGAAACCAAATATTTTTTTTATTTTTCATTTAGTTTGGATGATAATAACATTTAACATCTCACAAGCCTTGTAAAATTTTATTCATAGTCATCGAAAGATTTAACATAATTATTATTAAGCTCAAGTAATTTATTTTCCTTCTTCATATGAAGCATATGATGAATGTACTTATTAAAAAATATTTTTGTTTACTCTTCCCAATCTGTGGATTCAATTACATCTTTTCAACATGTAGGCCAAAAAATACTCCAACTTTGATACACCTAACTTTGTAAATGATAGACCTATGGAATGTAATTTTCATGCTCTAAACACTAGAAAAATAATATATTTTTTGTGGTATTGATACATTTCTCAGAAACTGATGGATCAGTGGAGCCACTATAAAAATGTTGGTGTTGCCTCATAGAGGACATAGAATAACATTGGTCCCATTTTCGAGTTAACGTGTTCACCATGATTAATATCATGAGAAGTTTTTGTGATAATGGAAATGAGTTTTTACATTTTATATCCTATAATGTTAAGTTTCTATAGATGAAATTTTTTTATTCTATATTATGTTACCCATTAGAATGGATCTATCATGTTCCATACATTGACTAAAATCAAAAGCATAGTATGGGAGACATTTATAAGAATGGGAAAATAGATAATCATGATAATCACTTATAAGATGTATAAATCATGAATCCTACTTATTTAATCTATGAAAGTATTGGGTTGTACTAGGTTTTTCATAATAACATTCTATTGAAATTTTTTAGGATGGTATGTAATGTTTTTTTTTGAATTTAAAAAGAATAAATAACATGATTGTCTAACCAGGTTTTCAACAACTATAATTGTGTTGCACTAGTTATTTATCGATTCTAGCTAACTATGATGCGTTTGGGGTTTTTATCTCTATGTGTAACCATACGAGATCCACATTAAATTTTATTATCTAGATATAGATACAATTTCAAGGGATCCACTATACTTTAGAAAAATTACAATACAATTTCATAAACAATAAATCACCCTTATACTTATCCTTAGAGAAATCCCCATATATATCCATACAAATATACATATGTATCTCACCATGTTTTTCACTTCCTAAATTATAGTGTTTCAAAAAACCATTCAATTGATACTAAAAATAGTGACCTAGGATTAACATAGATGGATATTACATAATTTTTGATAAATATATATGACTTTAAAAATATACATGGCCATGGACCATAATTTTAAATGTATATGAAAACATGGAGACAAAATAATCTAACATGTTAAAAGATCATCAACACATCCCTTAAATATCTTCCACTTTATAAATCCTACTTTAAACCATTACTCAAGACATAGGGAAAGAAAACACAATAAACTGTGAGATTAGATGCTAATTAAGGGTAAAAAGAATGATATGTAAGAAAAACAAGAGCTTATGTGTGTGAGAACATGATAATAGCATTAGAATAACATACCATAAATATCAAAGATCCTAATCAAGAGTCATAACCTAAATATTGTTTGTTTAAAATACATTAATCATAAGGGAATCAAGATAAAAATACCGAATTGAATTAAAGATGAATAAAACATCTGATTTTGGAAAACACATAAGAATATAAAATACAATGTCTAGAATACCTACTAATAATTTTATAAAATGTTTGGAATTTGATAATCACCCCTGTACCCAACTCGTGATGGTAATTCCCTATAGTGAACCCTATTTTTTTCAAGAATGTGATTCCCTCCTTTGTACCCTCTAGATTATGGATTGGGATTCCCTCCCATATAAACCCTTCTTCCAGTCTTGGTATTCCTTCTCGTGTACTATTTTAACGTGATTTGGATGTCCGTCATGTACCCTATTGTTTCGGTCTATGGATTCCCTCTTGTGTACCCTTTTTTATGGGGTTTGGGATACCTCTCATGTAACCTTTAATATCATAAATCATCTATTATTACCCGATGATTTAGAGAGATATATAGGTCCCACCCATCACATAATGAAATAATATATTCGTGTTCCAAAATATAATAAAAAATTCACCATATCAGCCCCCTTAAAAGATACGTTTCTTATATAAATCATATCATAACCCATAAAATGAAATTGGTATCATAGAAATTTCATCATAACATAACATATTGAAAAATAACAGGTTTCATAAAAATTTCATAATATAATTAACCATTAATGGAAGAGGGTTTCATATGAATTTTATCATGTTATAACATGTTGAAGAGAAACATGTTTTATTAACAAAATGTCATTCTAAACATAAAACATTCAACAAATGAATAAAAATAGTGAAATTTGACCATTTCCACACTCAAGAATAATGTATGTCAATTGATGAAATTTCGTATAGAATATTATTTTGAAATATGAATTTGGAAATTTTTTATGGAAAATAAAATTTCTTTAAATAAATTTTTTAAACATGAAATATTTTCAAAATCCTTTTCTTTGGATACCACTTTGAAAAACTTATAAAAGTAGATTTTGAAAACCTACAGTAAACTTTTATTAAAAATAAAATATTTTTAAATTCTTTTTATTGAATATGAGTATAAAATATCATCTCATAACATTTTAAAATCTATTTTATAAAACATTTTATTTGAAAGGGAACATATTTCCAATCTAGGTGAGAAATTAAGATCGATTTTTGGTCAAAAGGTTTTCATCGATATATTATGTACCAGGGAGAAAAATATGGTACAATTACCTGAAGATATCATAAATAAATATAATATTATAAAAATAATGCTAATTCATGGAATATAGATTGTAATATTTCATCAATGAAATAATATTCCTAAAAAACATCGATAAATAATGAGTTTGTAGTAATAAACAGTTACCACATTGGCAACATTGTTGCAAATCCCCATAAATAATAACATAAAATTAAACATAAAATATCATATAGATGAATAAGTTGTTGATATTTCATGTCAAATGGTGTTTATATATACATCATGAATGAATATAGGTGTGTAATATAACAAATGTCTCCAAGATTCCAATTTGAGACAAAATTAATTTACCAATATGGTATCTTTTTAACCACAAATCCCATGAAATAGAGATCATAAAATGGATATATATATATATATATATATAACTATAGGTTTAAGGATAAAAAAAATATAATATAGTAATTTACAATATATACCAGACACAAAAGAAATGACTGTTGAATACAAAATTACACTAAATGAAAAATAGCCAGACAAGAAAACCCCTTACTGTTTGAGTAAATTTTTACTCATGAGTACCATGAAAAATTAGAATTCGTTAATACTTTTAATATAATGAATTACAGTAAATTAATGATATAACATGCCATAGGGTATTATAAAAAACATTATAGAAATGAGTGGTGAATATGGAATGTATCTTATATATATAAAAGGTGAGATGAAATCCAATAATGTTTGAGTAACTTCTTAATTGTGATCCCCATTAATGATTATCATCGACTAAAACTTTTAATGTCTTAAATAAATTAAATTCATGATATCAAATCTAATATCACACTATATACACAATATAAAAGAATCGACTGTTGAAAAGGGCATGTGTCTCATAGATATAAAATTGAGATGAAATTATCGTATTACTTGATAGTAACTTTTTAATAATGACCCCATGAAAGATTAACATCAATTGACACTTTGAATATCAATAATTAATGTACTTTCATGATATAACAAGTCATAGGTTACTATAAACACAACATAAAATAAATGAGTTATGAATGAGTAATTTATTTCATAGATATGAAACGTTATATGAAATGCTCATACCATGTGTCTTGACATTGTTCATACACATTAAAATATTCACTTATTTCAGTAACTCCTTCTAGTTTTCACCAATTTGATTACACGGTTGGATTTCTTCCAAAATTTTGGATTCCTAGATGAATTGAGTGAGGTTAGGAACTTATTTGTGTAGGGTTTGGATGAGCCAAATGGATTGAGAGATGTCAAGAAGTGAGGGGATCAAGTGGCCTTTCATAATGAAGGAGTGGAATACTTGTAAATATAGAAATATAACACTATTAAGAGGAATTCCTTATATAATGTGTCTCTAATAATTTTCTATTTTTGATCCATTGGATGTTATTGTCTAGATATGGACATATAATGTAGTTTTACATTTTTCTAGGATTTTTGTCCCCTTATGTTAAATTTTAACCACTAATAATACTCAATTTTTAAAATATCTTTTCTCAATAACTAAGTTGAAATTACAATAAATTAAAAATGATTCTCATTCAAAATATAGAATCAATTTTTACAAATTCTAAACACTTAATTATAAGAAATTAGTTTTAAATTAATCATGGAAACGAGATGAGACAATGTGTTTTTAAACTGAAATGTTCAAAAGTTTAAAATATTTTTATAAATAATTTCAATTTTAAATTTTTTCCAATGAATTAAATTGGATTAATTAATTAAAATTTTATTTAAATATACTTAATAAAAAATTTATAATAAAATTTAACTATATAATAAACTATATGAAAATGAATTTTTCAATTAAAATTATGTATTTTAACAACTTTTCAAAAAATGAAACCTCTTAGAAAAATATGAAAAATTCACCCTAAGTTAATATTTTAATTAAAAATTTAATAATATAGTTTATTTTATCAATAATAATTTATAAAATTGTTAAAATCTAATATTAAAATAGTCTCACCATTATAAGGTTGAAAAAGTACCTTTTGGGAAAACAATATCAATATATAAAATATATATTATTATTATCTATTATATGAAAAACAAACAATTTGGATGTTAAGTAGTTGATTAAATTTAATATATAGATATTTAATTAATATAATTTATCATAAGATATTTCATTAAATAATTGTGGTTATATGTGTTTGATTGAATAAATATATTTTTCTATGAAGATATGACTTATATTTACAAAAGGGATTTATTTTCATTTATAGTTAATTGGTAACCAAAAAATTATTATTATATACATTGAAAAGAATATTTTTCATATTTTTAATTAATATTATTCATAACCAACCTTTCATCCTTTAGTTAACAACTATAATAATATTATTAACAGTAGATATAGTTTTGTAAAACTAGATTTTTATAATCATGATTTCTATCTATGAAAATTGAAAGTTCTTGTAACACATTTCAAATATACTATTAAATAAAAATAAATTTAATATATGTTTTTTTGTTTGTTGAAATCTTAACATGTTGTTGTGCATAATTAAATAATAACTTAATTTAGTGAGTAGTGAAATTCTTCAATGAAATTTAATATATTCCAAAAAATTAAATTCACAAAAATAGGGGGTTATATAAATATGAGGGTTAAATCATTATCAAGAAGATAAATAATGATTAATTAATGGATTTATACTCAATGAAGTTAATTTTCTTCCAAACCACTAGTTGATCTAGATCTACTGTTGGAGGATTATCTCATTAGGTCATATGATCCATATCTATGACAATGTGACTTATTCATCCTAAATAAAAATTCATTAATTCATTAGTAGATGAAATATTATTGGTTTTGTGTTATTACATATTTGGGATTGATCTGGGAGGTCATTCCAGAATTTTTTTATCGATATGATTTTAGTAGAAAGTTCGTTCCATTTTAACAGGATTAAAATATTAATTGTATGTAATGAGTGTGTGTACATGTGTTTTTAGCTAGGTGACCATTTTATTGTATTATTCTCTTGTGGGTGTGTGTGTCATGAAACCTTTTTTGATATTAAATTACTTTTACAACATTTATTATATATTGTATATGGATTCATTTTTCTTCTAGGGATAACATCAATGTATTTAGTTAACCTAACAACACTAGTGATCCCCTTATAGGAGTAGTTCCACTATCATGATTGGATGGTTTTGGTTTCAACTTCAATGGTGACATGTGGATTTCGGAATACCCTATAGAATAATATTGGGAAAAAAGTGAAAGGATATTTAACATCTCCAAGATAACAATTTAGTTGATATATATGAATGTATTTTAACCGAGTGTTATGAACTGGGTCTAATAGTGCCCATCCTGACGTGTAAATTAATGTGGATGTGTAATTGTTCCATAAAGGTGAAACATTGATAAATAATAGTTGATTAAATTTTTGGGGGAGACATTTTGATCAATTGGAATGATCTGATTAATTTAAAAGTAAATTCTCACATTCCTTTTTGGTATGGTGTCGAAGTAGTTAGTGTTTGGGTTCATGGATTCTTGTTTAGCTAATGATGTTTAATAATATAATTGTTTATTTATGAGTTTATTATAATATATTTAAATACAAAGATATTTTTTTATTCTAATATTTTAAGTATTTATTTGGTGTCCTATATTTTTTTTCAAATACTACATGAGAGTCTTGATTTGTTTATAGACTCTATGATTAGGGATCCAACAATGGGAAAGGCCCCTCTATTCATATTTGATCATGTAGATATTGAGGGATGATGTGACATCAATATGAAATCTAGATTACTATTGTAGTTTGTTCATTATTTTCTTCATTTATTATCCATTCATTAACCAACCTATTTTTGGTTAATTTGGATTATGTCATATGACCAATATTAAATAGATTATAGTGGATTGATTTTATTTGAGTTTCAATTATGTTGTTTTGGGATTTTTTAACATATATTTAAGATTTTGATTTATAAATATTATTACCAAGTGTATATCCGAACCATGTCCCAAATTGGATTCTCATCTCTAGTTGGAAACCACATGCATGGGGGGTGGCATCAAATATTTTGGAACACCAATGTATACCAGGATATTTGGGTCTCGACATTACAACATAACAATTTTAGTTGATATCACTTATAAGGAATTTTCGCATGAATAATGGATTAACATAGGAATCATATTCCTAATATTCAAAATCAATACACATTATAATCAATCTCCATTAATTCACCATAACAAATATGTTATTGTTAATAATATTTTTGTTAATTAAGAAATAATGTTTTTATCATCTTCATTAACATTAGATTCTTTTTTCAAAATTTTTATTTTAATATCATTTCATAAAAATGTTCAAATTTTTTATGTTATTATTCATTAACAATACCCTCTAAACACTTTTAGGATATCATGTGATGATCATATTTTAATTGTAATAATATATTATTTATTTTATATGAAATTATCTATGTTCAAATATAATTCCACTAGACTCTTAGAAAATATATTATCTACAAAATATGAATATATGACAAACAAACTATTTTATTTCCAGTAAATTATAATTATTTCACTTTTGTTGTAATAGTTGTCAATTAAAATGTCCAAATCCATATCTATTATAGTATATATTTTATTTGGATAATAATTATAAAAATAATGGTTTATTTTATATTATAAGGAACTCATAGTGGTATTAGCTAACATAACCTAACATAAACATGTAAATATTACATCATTTGTATGAATAATGATTACATTGTAAAATAATTCTACCAAATTATTCAATAGTTTTATTTTTGTTTAATATTACTTAAATAAATATCATATTTTAAATCCCTATATATATATCACTATATATGTTTACCACACTTAAACCCCTTATATATGTTGTAAATGTTGTACTCTTTATAAAATTGCTAGTGAGAATATGATAAATGGTTAGCTCAAACACTCTTCAAGGGGTAAAACACATGAGATATCAGTCTATGATCATAATTGAGAATAAAATGAATAAGTGGGTATTAGAAAATAATCATGCTATGTGAATATAATGACCGAAAGTATTACCCATTGATAAAAAGAAATTTAAAAAATTAATATATAAAAATACATTTGTCTTAAAATGTTAATATAACATTGGAATGTAGAAACATGATAAAAAAATCAAAATACAAGGAAATACTAATTTAATGAGGAATAATTAGAAAATAATCATGATAAATGAATATATAATATAAAAATGATACATATGTTTAACAATAAAAAATATCATCTTATGTAATGGTTAAACATTAGTGAATTATTATCATATTGGACTGAGATACCAACTTATGGCCTATCACATAACAGACCGCGTTAACAATATATGTCCAAGAATAAAACCTATAATTTTTTTAAAAAATTCCTAAAGAACTGGTGGGTTTTTTTTGAAGTACTAACCATATTGTCATAGAACATGGAAATGCCTTCTATATGAAAATGATCACCTTCACAAATCATGTAAAATATAAATTAATCTAAAACCAATATGGTTTTTGGATATTTTAAAAAGTAACAAATAAATAATCTATAAAAAAATTATATGACATCATTAAAAAATATCGCCAATGAGCAATGAAAATCATTAAGAACATATCAAATGATGAAAGCCACTTCATATTAACATTAGAAAATTGTTTGGAATATAATAATGAATGTCATCTATAATGTTAATAGAATTTAATTTGAATTGAAATAATTTAAAAAAAAATTTGATTTAAAATTATTTGAGAAATTAAATAAAAATTACTTTTAATTAATATGAAAAAATTTAATGGGAACTATATTCCGAATATTGTAGAAAATTGGGGGACAATATAACAACGTATAAACTAATATAAAAGGGAATAAAAATATTCCACATATTTTTTTTTGAATGAAAGAAAAAACAAATAAAAATAGATTATGAAATATAATAAATAAATAAAAGGATATATAATAAAATTATTCTTAATAATAGAGAACATGGACCAGAAAGAACAAGATTTCATGTGAAATGATGAGAAAATGACAATTCCAAATGAATGTACCATTTCAAGTGAATTATGAATATAGGAGAGGAGAAATTATAAGAAAAAATATAATCCCAAATAATAATATGTGTAAGAGGAAATGGATTAAATATTAAATATAAAGAAAATAAATTTCTAACCAATTAAACATTAGAGATAAAATATCTCTATTTATATGTGATGTAGGAAAGGAATTCATTATTACGTTACTAATTATTGAATCAAAATATATGAAATAGATAAAATGAGATCGATTTTTTAAAGTTATGAATTACATGAAACACTATTACATAGAACATCAATGAGGTAGTATATAAACAGTATAAAAAAATCCTGGTGAACATAGAATATATCACAATAAAAGAGATGAGAATAACTTAACTATAATATCAACTTCCATGAAAGAACATTAACCACATATATAATTTTCACACACAAACCTAGTTTCTTAATAAAATTAATTTCATTAATTATTATTTTGAGTCTCAAAATCATTTCACTATTGCATGTTCTGCCCAAAATATATACAATTAACTGTGGAGTTCCCTCATGGATTCCCAGTGGGTCTAAGTTATGGCGCTCGACTTGATCAGTGTTTATAAATCCATGTGATGAGAAGGAAGCTTGAACCCGGTGTGGGATGTGTTAGGTGGCATTGTTTTAGCATGGTTTTCTCAACTCTTCATGAGGGATTAAAAACCATGCTGTTTCCCATAATTTTAAATAATGAAATTCAATGAATATGAGATTATAAATTAAAAAAATTAGAATGGCGAAATAAAAATTTATTAGAAATTTTCATAAAAAATAATAAATATATAATAATTATTATTATTATCGTTACTATTAGTATTATTTTTATCAAATTTTTAGTAATATAATAAATCATTAAATAATTTAAAATAAAAATGAAACACTGAATTATAGAATTCTTAATATTAATAATAATGTTCATATATTATTATGAATAATGACAATGTTATTATTAATATTAACAATTTTTTATTTAATGTTTCTTTTGTTTTTAATTTTATTTATTTTTTATCCCTAATTGGGTTCTCTCATGCTAACCACCCCCCTTCACATTACCTATGCAACCCATTCCCCTCGCGTCGACCCTCCTTCCTCCACGTATCCTCCTGCACATGGCCTCATCACGGAAGCCTCTGACTTACTTTGCCCTCCCACTCCAACCAACTCTAGGTGGCCCAAACCCCCTATCCACACCCTATCCGGTCAGCCAACTACTTGTGGAAGCCCCCTAATGCACCCTAATCTATCCTTTCAGGCAGCCAACTCCAGTGTGAGCCTTCCTAGTGTGAGCCTCTCCTCTGATAGGATCCCTATTCTGAGCCTTGATTCCCCTCGCCAGCAGCCCTTTCTTCTTCCTGTCCGATTTAACTTTACATTAATTTTTTTTCTTCAATTTTTCCTAATCCCTAAATCTTCATTATTTAATTTGTGGGTTGAACTTATTGATTACTATGTGTGGTTTATCCACGAGGTTTAGTACACCCTTCCATTGATGATTCATTGCATTAAGATTCCTGTAAGGTTAGGGAATCCGAGTTTACCAATTATGATTAAATCCATTTAATTATTGATTGTTTTTAATTATATTTTTTACATGATTTTCAACTTTGTAACACAGTTAGTTAATTTGTTATACTTTTTTTCATGTTTGTATATTTTTCAAAAATATTTTTGATTTCTTTCCTGGTTATGCTTTTATATGCCAACAGAAAATGTGATTTTTATTGTAAATTTTTTAGTGATTTTTTATATGTGATAAACACCTCTATAAGCCACGTCATTATTGTATTTTGGTGTTTTTGTGTGGGTATAAATTATTAAAAATTGTGTTTGAATTGATTCTTTGAATAAGTTAAGATATTGTTGCAACCATTGTGTTTGATAAAATATTATGTGAACTTTAAAAGGTAATACAAACCTTATAATTTAATTTATCCCTTTGTAGATATCAATGGTTTACATTGTTTTAATATAAATTTTTTTTCTCAATGTATATTTTGGATCCATGTTTATTTGATGGCTTCAATAAAAGTGTTTTTGGAAGGGTTGGGTTTTGGTTTAAAATGTGAGATGTGGTTTTATAATTGGTTTGGTGGGTTTTTATGAAATATTTAGTTTTAATTATGTTGTTATGGAAATTTCCTATTCCTAAATAGGGTCGTGTGTTAATGGTTTTTCAATGATATAGCTTAAAATTCGTATTTAAATTTTATGTAATGGGTTTTAGGTTTCAATGGAATATTTTTTTGGTTTTCTAAATAATGTGGATGGTTGGATTTATTTTTAATGAAATTTGTTATTTTTAGGAAATGGTTTTGTGTGTCCTCTTAGATGCTTGTGGTCCCATTGGATGTGGTCACATTCATGGGTGCACTAGGAGAATGCATAGATGTTCCCTCAAATGAATATCGTGCTTTAAAAACGTGTTTCCTTGAAAAATAGATTACCTAAATAGTTTTTGTTTTCAAAATGATGTTGGGTTCTTTGCCTGGTTACTAAAAATGGTATAAAATGGATTCGGAATGGTAATTACTGTTTTGATTTTAGTGTGTGTTTTCATAAATACATGACCTATGGGGATATTTGGAATGTTTTACTAGTTTCATTGTTTTTTTAAAAGGGGATTTGGAAATTTTATTCGTAACCAGATTGGGGGTGTGTCGAAGTAAAGGACCAATCAGCATTTCCATCTTAAAAGTGATATTTGTGTTAAATTTTAGAAAGGATTATGTTTTGTAAAATTGGTGTGACCATATGGAAACTCTAAATGTTTTATGAAATGATTTAAATGTCTAAAAAATGTAAAGGTCGTTTGGAACCTTCTTGATGTGATACCAGAAAAAACACATATATATAGATATATTTATATGGAAATCCTATCTAGTATTTCCCATAATGGGTTTTCGCATAGGGGATGTCTGTGTTTTAGTTAGGAAAGTAAGGTGGTAGTAGGTAAGGTGAGTCACACGTTCAAGTGCCTCCCATTTATACAATATACATTTACCATGGGTTCCTGGGTGTCATTTAGATTATTGAGTGATGACTGCTTTATAACCCCACATAGACAATTTGTACCCTCTTAGAGTTGTAGACAGGCTAGGAGGGATGTTCCACTTGTGAGGCTAGTTTTGGGTAGCAATTTGGTTATTGAATTAGGGGAATCACCTTACGCAGATAGGTGGTACCAAACCAAGTACATTCAGGGGTATTCTAGGGATGTTTAGTATCTACCATAGTTATTATTTATATAGTTCTTTTACATTATATGGTAATTTTTATTCAGCCAACTTTGTTTATATATTTCTTATCGAACTATCCTAGATTTATTTTTCTCATTTTTAATTATAAAATAAAAATTGGTTTTAGAAATGGTAGTGTGTTTTGGGTTGTTTTAGAAGAAAAACTATGTTTCTATTTAATGTGTGAAAACATTTTTGTATAACTGTATTTCAATTTTGTGTGTTAATGGAATGTTTTTAATAAAATAAAACATGTGGATTCCATGATGATTTCTAACTAACCAATTTGGTGGTAACCCCTATCATTTTTATGTTTCAGAATCTATTAGTACCTGATCTCCATCAGAGTGAATTGGGTTCTGGGTTGGGTTGTTCCCTAGAAGGTCACACGAATGCATATATAGTTTATTTTCATTTCACATTTAATTATTATCTATTTTTTCAGTTTTTCATTATATAATTATATATTTTTATATTATTTATGTGAGAAATTTTCTATAAATGTATGGTTGGATGGCCGACACTAGTTTCTAGCCTATGGGGATTTGAAATTCTCTTCGAGCCATGCCGCAGATTTGTTTTGGTGATCTATCTAGGGTCGACCCAGGTTGGTTCATGACAAAATGGAATTAGAAGAGGACATTGATATTTGGGGTGTCAGGTAGTTGGAGATTATGATTTTTGGGTCTCAGGATGTAGGTCATGGGTTTTTTTCTGTTCACCACCACTCGGGATGAAGCCTGAGTTATTAGGGGTAGTTCGGGAATTGAGTCCTCATCTTTTCTTGGTATGTTCTAGATTGAGGGATGACAATGGTGAAACCCGAGATATGTCATTATTTCACATAGAGTAGTGAATCGTGTGGATTCTATGTGAATAGATAATATACCACCTAGTTTTTCATTCTTACTTGGGGAATGTCTCATTACCATGTTGTTAGGTTAGAAATATCTACTAGTTCGTCATTTTGACATTTTAGTGCATGTTCTGAATCAATTTGGTTATGGTTGGTGTAACTTTTTTTTAAAATCTAAAGGGTGTATGAAATGAAAGGTTTTATTCTAAATTTTTGACATTGGTAAAATGGGATTGAAAATTTAAATTTTCTTGGTTTGAGGATTTGGTAAGTGCTTGGATTTTCTAGGAATTGGTTTGGTTGAAACATTGGGTACTTTATTATATTTTTTTCAAGTGTGAGGGTATGTGCGAAAATTGTGTTTTGGTGAATGTTGATGGAAGAGGATTAACACATGTGAAAAGGATCATGGGATTAATTGGTTTTTATTTGAAATTAAAGATATTACCTTGTTGTTTTAATGTGATTTTGAAAGCCATAAATGATTTGGGAAATTGAATTTGGTTCAAAGAGGGGGGTATTAGGTGTTTGGAAAGTGGGTTATTGAACGTGGGTTCATAATTTTAAATAGAATAGAAATTTTGGAATTGGTATTTTTAGTTATATTTGTATGTGTTTTGCTTATCAAATAATTGGTTTGGATTGAGTTGTTCTTTTGGGTATATTATAGATTGATATTGGGTATGATTTTGATGTTTTTCATGATGTTTAGAAAATTCCAATTAGAAAGGTCCCCATAGTTTATAAAAATCCATGAACAATTACTGATTCATCTGAATTGTTTTCGTATCCATCATGGTGATCGGGATTTACTAGAGCCACTAGTGTCACTTGAGAATGATGTGAGAATCTTTAATATTTTTGGAACTCTTGAGGCTGTCATGGTTCATGATGTTCATGGATTGTTTGATGGTCTATCTTTGGACCAGTGAATGTTGGATTCCCAATTTTTAATTCAATAATATATGAAATGGTAAGTGTTTAAGGAAAAATTCATCCAAGGGTTCTTACATGAGGAGTTGAATATAGAGAAGGAAGCAGAGTGGCAAGATGTTCTACATGTATAGTGGTTAGTAAAATCATATGTTGACCACATTAAATATATTTTTTCCTTTCCATTGGATGTATAATCAATAGATCAAATGAAATATCCACACTTAATTTGGGGACTCATCCCATGATATTAGAAAAATTGCTCTCATTAGGTGAAAATTTGTTCGAGAAATTGGTGGATGAGGAATTTTTGGATGAGATAGTTCATTGTGTGTAGTCAGTGGAGGTCAGATATAATGAAGGATTCCCATTAAATTTGCATCACATAAGTGAGGAAATTGTTTCTAAAGAGTCATCTTCACTTGTTTTGGATTTCATTTAGTTTGGTTCTATAGTGTTGTCCCATCAGTGTGGGCATTTTGGGCATTCAATGAAATCTTGTCACAAAACCCCAAAGCTGTGTCATCGTTGCGACATTCTGGGACATCTGGAATGGTTTTACCGAAAGAATCTTCGGAAATGGACATTGTGACATGTGGATTATAGTGTTTGACTATGGGGTTGGAGATGCTTCATGCATTAAATCCCAATCCAGATGTAACGCCCCGACCCTAGTTATCCAGAGTCGGTGCATTATTACATAACATTGGCATGATCACAAGAAAGATAAAATCTCGAAAGACCGATTGGTTTAGTAGCATTGAAAACACTAGATATATTCATAAGTCTTACATTACATCATAAAATTAAAAACTACTACAACAACATATTGTCTCCATAATCCACACTCATAACCCCACATAATATCCGTGCAGGTCATTCATAATTTACTTCTTCACTTCCTGGGAAAAATAAAACATAGAAAAGGGGTGAGGTCAAATGCCCAGTAAGGATAACAATATAGCAGAAACTTTTATAAATAAGAATAAACATTTAAGGCAATGTATAACTAAAACAAAATCCTTTCAAACATGAACTTTCAACATGGTATGGCATAAATAAAATGAAATAATTCCATTTACTTATTCACATGGATATTCTAGTAATCGAATAATCACATGAAAAAATCAATAACTATTTTCATAATGTTGGAATGCATAATGCCAGACTATCATAACCACATAGTCAAGGCCTAGTGCCAAGACTACAAATAAGATTTTGTCAAGGCCTTGTTCCAAGACACTAGTTTGTCTCATGAGACCTATCGATGCAATTTTTTTAGAAGATACTTACGTTTAAAATTACTCAAATATACTCCAGTGATTTTATGAAAACATTATGCAAGCTTATGAAAACAAAATAACGTGTTCTGAGATTTCTCGACTAATTACATGCCATTATGGGTCCACTCCCAATCCCTTCCTGTCTAGCACACTCGAGAGTCGGGTTTTCTAAAAACATTTTGGAGCTTGCGTTAAATACGTATACATTGGCACTGGATTTTCATATACTTGATAGAAATATCCCTTTTTTTTAAATAATTTAAAAGTCACATAATTATAAAATAAAACATTTAATTTGAAATTATTCTTATAAGCTTGTAAAGGAAGCTTTGAAAATTTTATAACGACGGAAAATAGCCGCACCCTCCGTATAAGTTAAAAAAACATTCTTACCTTAATTCTGTCGAAAAGGTTAAAAAGGACCTTGTTTTGAAAACGACAGAAAGATTCCTTTATAAACCTATTATAAAAGTAAAACAAGGGTATAAATGACTTTATCCCATATTCTTGTAAATAATAAATATGTTTTGAAATACATTTCGAAGAAACATGGATGTGGATGATAAAGAAATCCCAGTAGATTATTAAGTATAAACAACCTCAGATAATGAAGAGATTGTGAAATAACCCTTACTAATTTGGTAACTTATGAAACATACAACCCATGAAAGAGGTATCATAAAATTAATATGTAAATACACATAAATTAGAGTGTATTACACAAAGAATATAATTATGGGCAGTACATACACCACACAAAAGGTAATGGTGGCAATATGGCAGAAATCTCACGGGAATAAGGAGTGAGATGAAAACCCCTTACCTTGTACTTTTCCTTGGTTAGGGTAGGTTAACATCCTGTATAATGGTGAAATAATTCTTATTAAATTATTCAATAATCATATACATTAATATGATATCATATATGATCTTTTAATATTGATTTGATAATAATATCTTAGTATTATCGTTGTTTCTGGCGTTTACTTACTTGTTTTCTTTTATATGTTTTGTTACGTAAGACAGGTTTGTAAAGGATAGGTTTTATATTATTCATATCCAGAATGATATCAAGTCCTTGAAAATCATTTTTTAAATCATCAAATGATTATTATACTTGAATGGATACGATGGAGAATGAATCTCATCGCGTTCGTGGAGACGGTAGTCAGTACGTACGCACGAGCGACAATATCATTCTTTTGATATTAAAATAATATATAAATGGATGGTATATCATATATACAGAATCATTAACATGTTATATTTATTATTTACATGAGTTACACATCATTATTATACCCATCCAAATAATATTATATTGAATAACAATTACACCACGACGTGGAGACGGTAAGCCGTACGTACGCATGTATGGTGACATGTTATTCAAAGGGTGGATAGAATACTGAATATGGTTGTACCATATTTATAATAAAATCACAGTATATATATGATACTGGATTTATTATTTTAGAATGGTAACAACAAAGGAAGAAGAAGTGGAAGAAGAAATGAACTTAGAAAAGGGTGGCGAAATCATTACCTCTTCTTCGGGTTCTTCCTTTTGATTTGATCAAAAGGGCTCCTTAGGTTGGCTTTCTGATCAAAATAAGGCCCCTATGTTGTAGAGAGGGAAGTTGGGAGAGTATTTGGGCAGAGTTTGGCCGAACCAAAAGGCTTTGAAGGTGTGAATAAATGAGAAGGAAAAGTGCCCTTTTATAAGAGGGGTGAGGGGCACCTTTGGAAAAGCTAGAAATATTAATTTATAATAAATTCATATTCGGTTTCTAATGGCTCCATAGTTGATTATTCAAAGGTTAAGGTGGGTATAGGTCGAAAACCACTCAACCAATAGAATTTAGACAGGTTTGTGTACCTATATTAACCTTATCGTTAAGTTTTAACTCTAAGTTAATTAGTTTCACTTTTACAATGTCTCTTTGTATTTTTATATAATATGGTTAATAAACATACTATATACATCCAAGAGACCCCCAAGGGGTCCATTAATGATGAACCTATCATGATATAAGTCTCTTGGCCGAACCTTAGATTTTTAGGAATTTAATATCAATTAATAATATAATATTTGTTTTAAGAACCCTTTTATGTCAATTTTGACACTATTCAATAGTTGATTTTTTTGAAACTCATAACAGATTGATTAATTCGAAAAAAGTCAATTAAATCAATCCTAATATATCATATTATCATAGAAAATTAGTTTAATTCATTAAAAGTTTCATATTATATTTATTTGGGTATTTATAATATCAATAATTTTAATTTTTCACTATTATAGTAATTACTGCATCATCATTGTGTCATAAATAAAATAAATTATATAATGTCTAAAAATTATAAATAAAATATCATTATGTAGGAAATATTTTTATCTTTCTAATTAATATTTATAATATAAAATACAACATATATAACCCTATGTAACAATTGTTTTTCTAAAAGATATATTCTTGTGTCATTTTTGTTTTCATTTTAACTTAATTAAAATAAAGTGTCATTATCACTTACAAGTGGATCCATGGGGTCCCAAAATCGACCCAAAGATGCCCAAGGTCGACCATGTATCAACCAATAGGGTTAAGTCACGTTTTAGGGTAATTTATTATTATTATAATATTATTTTTTAACCCTTATTTACCGGATTTACCCTTAACCATGGTAAATAAAATATTTACCACAGTAATTATTCAAAATGTCTAAAAATAAAAGTTACCTATTTACACAATTTTAACATCCTGATTCAAAATATGGAATCCATTTTCCTAAATTCAAAACACAGAAGTGGCAGAAATTAATTTAAAATTAATTCCCGCTGTCAAAACAAAAAGCGTGTTTTTAAGAGATAATAACTATCAAAAGATTGACACTTTTTTATGTTCGGTTTAATTGTAAAATTATGTCCAATGACCAAAATTATATTAAATGGTAAAAATATATTCTAAATATACTTTAAAACCACTCAAATTCACAATTTATCACTATTAATTATTTTGATAAAAAAAGTTGTTTTTAATTAAAATTTAGTAATTTTCACTATTCATCAAAATATTAATGTTATCCGAAAAGTACCAAAATTTCACCTTAGGCTAAATTCGATATTATGAATCCAAAAATGAAGTCCATTTTGAAATATAAAATATATATAATTTCAAAAATTAGGTATTACTATTCATAACGGCTAGTTTGATCGGGTGTGGTGTGTGTTAAAACTCGAAGTTGCGTACAACACACGCTACTGTTTTACTCAAAGGAAAGCGTACCGTGGAAGATTGGGATGTTTTATTTTAAATTTTTTTGATGTCCCCATTTAGTCAAAAAGTTTAAAATATTTTATTTAAAAAGGGTTCACTATTAAAAGTTGGTAAAACTGTAATACTGAAAATGAATTTTTTCTTACATTATGTCTCATAATATGGATTCTAAAATTATAAGGATTATATAAAGTTTAAAATTTAGTTAATACTATTCATAACCTCTTTTGAACGGCTTGTTTGGTATGTCATGGTGTGCTTGAACTCGGTGTTGCGTGTAGTGCAAGTTATTGAATTATTTTGAAGAAATAACACACTATGAAATCTTGGGGTGTTACATTCTCCCCTCCTTCAATAAATTGCGTCCTCGCAATTTGAAACTGTTCTTCGAAAATAAAACGTTGAAAATATAAAATATATTTGTGGGAAAACCCACATCGGAAATTGGGTTACTAAAATTTAGTCTTAATATGAGGAAAAGAGAAATGAAAGGGTCACCACCAAATTATGATCTCGATTAGAAGAACATTGGTGGCAATTAGAGACATATAATTGGAGGTAAAATGTAAATATTTATAGGTAGTGATTGAGGTCATCAATCACAAACAAGTATAAAATTGAGGTCCTTAAACTCATAAATCTATGATGATTTGAAGTACCATCGGTTCAACAAAATAACGGGTATTGGGATAACACATTTTTGACGTTTCAAAATATCTTAGTTGAAATCCCACATCGAAAAATGAATTAATGAGGCCTCTATTTAAAATAAAGAGTTGAAAGTATGAAGATTACCGAAAATAACACATTCTAGGGTTCCATGTAGTAAAATATGGATATGGAAGAAAAATCTAACCATCAATTATCTGATGGAGAGTGGTAGAGAACATGGATATGAAAAGGCCAACAATCCCAAAGCCATAAATTAGTGATGATTTAAGGTACCATCTAGGAAAACATTTTTGTTCTAATTTTCTTTTCTTAATATTGAGGAATTTTTTATGAGATTGGCTAAGATCATATGGAGATATACTTACTTTATAATTAGAGTTTTATCCATTAATAAATTTCTACCACAAACTCATCTTTCACTCTAAAAGATAATAGAATGTAAAAAAATTCTATTTACACTATTCTTATAGGTTTCCAAAATAAACGAATTTATAATTCATCTAAAAGATCTTTTAATAAAAACTACATTATTTAATCCAGGACATCTCGTGGGCCAGTGGTAGGTGATACACCCTTGTCGCCCTTCGGTTGCGGGTTCAAGTCTCGCAGCCCTGTCGGACGCGACGGGTTGCCGCCCGACCTCCGGGTTGTCCTTTTATGGTAATCCAAAATAATCCAAACTAGAACTATCCAAAATAATTCTGTCCAAACTCACAGTCCAACATTTATAAGGAAGGTAAACATAATATAGATCCTTTTTACCCCATAATAGAATATGAATACCTTCATCATGTATTACCATACTCCTTATTGATTACATTCATGCTCCCTTATTTCATATAGAATGCTGGATAAACTTCATTAATCCAAAAATGTTTTAAACCCCAACAATGATGGAATATAAAAATCATTAATCAGTTCCAAGGTAGTCAAGAATATCCAATATAATTTATCCAAAACAATCACATATTATTCCAAAATCACTACCTCAGTATCAGAACTATATTATGATTTATCATTCTCTCAACCATATATTTTCCAAAAATTTATCCTGCTATTGAGTCACTTTTCTTTGTTCCACACAATCTCAATTCCTTAATGAAATAGTACTGCAGTACAATCCTTATATACTCCATAATTATTATAACAAGTACATTGTTGATACAACACTCAATTGACATAATCAACATAAGCACTCTAATCATTCCTCTTCATCTGTGGTAGTATCATAACTTGATTATTATCCAATAACATCATTTTCGGCATAGTCTGATGACTGGGACATAGGTTCTCATAGTGTCCAAACTCCTTGCAAATGAAGCATTGTACATTTGAAACCATTTTCTTACCCTTGCTGTCACGTACTTTGTGCCCTTTTCCTCCACACATATAACAAACTACCATTCCTTTCAGGCAAGTTCCAGGGTGTTTCATTCCACAGTTACCACATATGGGAAAATTCTTCTTTTCCCTCTTCCCTTTATCCATCTTTCTCTCTTCCATCCTTTTCTTCTCTTGCTTCCCTTCAAAGCCATAGGACTCAGTAAACTCTTTACTTATCTTATCAACACATGATATTATTTCTTCATATGATGATAATACATGGGAGACTATTTCTCGTATAAATTATAGCTTAAGACCATGAAATATATGATCCATCCTTCTCTTTGGATCATGTGCATTTCTGGAGTTCTCATTCCTTCTACTGGGAACCATTTCTAAACAATGGCATACACTACATCAGTTTATGAATCAAAATACATAATCCCATGCTTATAAAACACTTAACATAAATTGAACTATTTATGGATATAATCCATAATCATAAAAAATATTTTCTTTGAGAAAGTATATACTCATAAACCCTTCATAATTATTTGTAAAGAAAATGAGAGTTATCCTAAGCATATCCCCTGGGAGTGTCTTAACCAAGAGTGCATCAAGGCCCGTTGTTGTGCACCAGTTCCCGTTCGAGTCTAGCTCAAAGCGGTGTTTTCGGGTTTTACCCCTAGGTACATCTGTGCCAGAGCCACCTCTACCTGCTCGTATCTAGACAGGGATGTATTGCTCGGAAAACTCACAAAATATCTACAATACCAAAATTCTAGGAAGTTCTTCTATACTAATCCTCAAAGATCATCATAGGTCTACGTGCTCTAATCAGAGTTTATCTAAATCTAGTTTCCAAGGTTTGTACTAAACTTCCTCTGATACCAACTGTAATGCCCCGACCCTAGTTACCCAGAGTCGGTGCATTGTTATATAACATTGGCATGATCACAAGAAAGATCAAATCTCGAAAGACCGATTGGTTTAGTAGCCTTGGAAACACTAGATATATTCATAAGTCTTACATTACATCATAAAATTAAAAACTACTACAACAACATATTGTCTCCATAATCCACACTCATAACCCCACATAATATCCTTGTAGGTCATTCATAATTTACTTCTTCACTTCCTGGGAAAAATAAAACATAGAAAAGGGGTGAGCTCAAATGACCAGTAAGGATAACAATATAGCGGAAACTTTCATAAATAAGAATAAACATTTAAGGCAATGTATAACTAAAACAAAAGCCTTTCAAACATGAACATTCAACATGGTATGGCATAAATAAAATGAAATAATGCCATTTACATATTCACATGGATATTCTACTAATCGAATAATCACATGAAAAAATCAATAACTATTTTCATAATGTTGGAATGCATAATGCCAGACTATCATAACCACATAGTCAAGGCCTCGTGCCAAGACTACAAATAAGATTTTGTCAAGGCCTTGTGCCAAGACACTAGTTTGTCTCATGAGACCTACCGATGCAATTTTTTTAGAAGATACTTACGTATAAAATTACTCAAATATACTCCAGTGATTTTATGAAAACATTATGCAAGCTTATGAAAACAAAATAACTTGTTCTGAGACTGCTCGACTAATTACAGGCCATGATGGGTCCACTCCCAATCCCTTCCTGTCTAGCACACTCGAGAGTCAGGTTTTCTAAAAACATTTTGGAGCTTGCGTTAAATACGTATACATTGGCACTGGATTTTCATATACTTGATAGAAATATCTCTTTTTTTAAATAATTTAAAAGTCACATAATTATAAAATAAAACATTTAATTTGAAAATATTCTTATAATCTTGTAAAGGAATATTTGAAGATTTTATAACGGCGGAAAATAGCTGCACCCTCCGTATAAGTTAAAAAAACATTCTTACCTTAATTCTGTCGAAAACGTTAAAAAGGACCTTGTTTTGAAAACGACGGAAATATTCCTTTATAAACCTCTTATAAAAGTAAAACAAGGGTATAAATGACTTTAACCCATATTCTTGTAAATAAAAAATATGTTTTGAAATACATTTTGAAGAAACATGGATGTGGATGATAAAGAAATCCCAGTATATTATTACGTATAAACAACCTCGGATAATGAAGAGATTGTGAAATAACCCTTACTAATTTGGTAACTTATGAAACATACAACCCATGAAAGAGGTATCATACAATTAATATGTAAATACACATAAATTAGAGTGTATTACACAAAGAATATAATTATGGGCAGTACATACACCACACAAAAGGTAATAGTGGCAATATGGCAGAAATCTCACGGGAATAAGGAGTGACATGAAAACCCCTTACCTTGTACTTTTCCTTGGTTGGGGTAGGTTAACCTCCTGTATAATGGTGAAATAATTGTTATTAAATTATTCAATAATCATATACATTAATATGATATCATATATGATCTTTTAATATTGATTTGATAATAATATCTTAGTATTATCGTTGTTTCTGGTGTTTACTTACTTGTTTTCTTTATATGTTTTGTTACGTAAGACATGTTTGTAAAGGATAGGTTTTATATTATTCATATCCATAATGATATAAAGTCCATAAACATCATTTTTTAAATCATCAAATGATAATTATACTTGAATGGATACGATGGAGAATGAATCTCATCACGTTCATGGAGACGGTAGTCCGTACATACGCACGAGCGACAATATCATTCTTTTGATATTAAAATAATATATAAATGGATGGTATATCATATATACAGAATCATTAACATGTTATATTTATTATTTACATGAGTTACACATCATTATTATACCCATCCGAATAATATTATATTGAATAACAATTACACCACGACGTGGAGACAGTAAGCCGTACGTACGCATGTATGGTGACATGTTATTCAAAGTGTGTATAGAATACTGAATATGGTTGTAACATATTTATAATAAAATCACAGTATATATATGATACTGGATTTATTATTTTATAATGGTAACAACAAAGGAAGAAGAAGTGGAAGAAGAAATGAACTTAGAAAAGGGTGGTGAAATCATTACCTCTTCTTCGGGTTCTTCATTTTGATTTGATAAAAAGGGCTCCTTATGTTGGCTTTCTGATCAAACTAAGGCCCCTAGGTTGTAGTGATGGAAGTTGGGAGAGTATTTGGGCAGAGTTTGGCCGAACCAAAAGGCTTTTAAGGTGTGAAGAAATGAGAAGGAGGAGTGCCCTTTTATAAGAGGGGTGAGGGTGACCTTTGGAAAATCTAGAAATATTAATTTATAATAAATACATATTCGGTTTCTAATGGCTCCAAAGTTTATTATTCAAAGGTTAAGGTGGGTATAGGTCGAAAACCACTCAACCAATAGAATTTAGACAGGTTTGGGTACTTATATTAACCTTATCTTTAAGTATTAACTCTAAGTTAATTAGTTTCACTTTTACAATGTCTCTTTGTATTTTTATATAATATTGTTAATAAACTTACTATATACATAAAAGAGACCCCCACGTGGTCCATTAATGATTAACCTATCATGATATAAGTCTCTTTGCTGAACCTTATATTTTTAGGAATTTAATATCAATTAATAATATAATATTTGTTTTAAGAACTCTTTTATGTCAATTTTGACACTATTCAATAGTTGATTTTTGTGAAACTCATAACTGATTGATTAATTCTAAAAAAGTCAATTAACTCAATCATAATATATCATATTATCCTAGAAAATTAGTTTAATTCATTAAAAGTTTCATATTATATTTATTTGGGTATTTATAATATCAATTATTTTAATTTTTCACTATTATAGTAATTACTGCATCATCATTGTGTCATAAATAAAATAAATTATTTAATGTCTAAAAATTATAAATAAAATATCATTATTTAGGAAATCGTTTTATCATTATAATGAATATTTATAATCTAAAATCCAACATATATAAACCTATGTAACAATTGTTTTTCTAAAAGATATATGCTTGTGTCATTTTTGTATTCATTTTAACTTAATTAAAATAAAGTGTCATTATCACTTACAAGTGGATACATGGGGTCCCAAAATCGACCCAAAGATGACCATGGTCGACCATGTATCAACCAATAGGGGTAAGACACTTTTTAATGTAATTTAGTATTATTATAATATTATTTTTTAACCCTTATTTACCAGATTTATCCTTAACCATGGTAAATAAAATATTTACCGCAGTAATTATTCCAAATGTCTAAAAATATAAGTTACCTATTTACACAATTTTAACATCCTGATTCCAAATATGGAATCCATTTTCCTAAATTCAAAACACAGAAGTGGCAGAAATTAATTTAAAATTAATTCCCGCTGTCAAAACAAAAAGCGTGTTTTTAAGAGATAATAACTATCAAAAGATTGACACTTGTTTATGTTCGGTTTAATTGTAAAATTATGTCCAATGACCAAAATTATATTAAATGGTAAAAATATATTCTAAATATACTTTAAAAACACTCAAATTCACAATTTATCACTATTAATTATTTTGATTAAAAAAGATGTTTTTAATTAAAATTTAGTAATTTTCACTATTCATCAAAATATTAATGTTATCCGAAAAGTACCAAAATTTCACCTTAGGCTAAATTCGATATTACGAATCCAAAAATGAAGTCCATTTTGAAATATAAAATATATATAATTTCAAAAATTAGGTATTACTATTCATAACGGCTAGTTTGATCGGTTGTGGTGTGTGTTAAAACTCGAAGTTGCGTACAACCTACGCTACTGTTTTATTCAAAGGAAAGCGTACCGTGGAAGATTGGGATGTTTTATTTTAAATTTTTTTGATGTCCCCATTTAGTCAAAAAGTTTAAAATATTTTATTTATAAAGGGTTCAGTATTAAAAGTTGGTAAAACTGCAATACTGAAAATGAATTTGTTCTTACGTTATGTCTCATAATATGGATTCTAAAATTATAAGGATTATATAAAGTATAAAATTTAGTTAATACTATTCATAACCTCTTTTGAACGGCTTGTTTGGTATGTCATGGTGCGCTTGAACTCGGTGTTGCGTGTAGTGCAAGTTATTGAATTATTTTGAAGAAATAACACACTATGAAATCTTGGGGTGTTACACCAGAGGTCTCTAGGTGAAGTTTGCACATAGTCAAGAGTTTCCAGGGTGTGAAGCATCAGACCAGGTATAGTATCATGTGTTGGGATTGGAATGTTTAATTTCTTTTAGTTATTATTTTTAACTATTGTGGTTTTTCCACCATTGTAAATATATTATTTTTTTGGGAGATTATGTTGAACTTGTTCTATTTTAGTCAAAACAGTCCCATTTTTTGAGTGTGGATTTGAGAATTTCCCATTTTTTTAAAGTATATTTGGTCATATAGGGGATTGTTTTGGTTTAATGGTGATTTTTTGGAGAAGTGAGTTCTGGTGGAAAAATATATGCTTGTAATTAGGATCGAGTATGATGTCTCATTTTTGTTAATTTATGTGGTTATAATCTATCATTATATTGAGAGGTTTGAATAGGATTGGAGTTCTCATGTTGTCCCCATCATTAGGGCAACTGCTTAGGTTTTAAATTTTTTTTTCTATTTTATTTATTGTGGTGGGGTGAACCGTTTATGTGTTATCCGGTTCACTTGTCTGTGGATTCTTCGGGGTTTTTCAGGTGTGACTTGTAGATTGAAAGGTTACCCTGAGGTTCTCAGTTTCCATTTGTGATGACTCGTCATGAATAAAAGGTTTTTCTATCTTTGGGGTTGGTGACATTCTAGTGGAATAAAGTAATTGTGTTGGGTAGACTTGTCACTTTCCAGCATATTCAATTAATTATTTTAATTTCATTAATTATTATTTTTAGTTTGGTAACCATTCACCTTTTTTTGGTAGACCCACATGATTAGGAGTAACTTTGAAGTAACTGCATGGATTCCTATGTGGGAAATATATATTACCCTCAAATTTCACACGATTTATAAAACTGTGTGATAAGAAAGCACCATGGCCATGTATTGGGCCATGTTGGGTGGCATGGTTTGACCATGGTTTTCTCAAATGTGCATCTGGAAGCAAGTGAACTGTGTGGTTGCTTAGAATTTTAAATATATAAATTCAATTAATATTAAATGAGAAATTATGAAAAATTAGAAAGGAGAATAAAACATTTTTTGAATGTCTTGATAATACTAATAAAGATATTATTATAATTATTATTATCACTATTATTATTATGTAAATTTCTTGTATTATTATTATTCATGAAATAAAATAATATAAGTGTGAAATAATAAATCAAATGAATGTTTAATATTAATAAAAGTGTTCATATATTATTTTGAATAATTATAGTATAATTATTAGTATAGTTATTTTAATTTTGTTTAAATTTTGTTTTTTTATTTAATTATTTTTAATTGTAATTGGGTTCTCTCTTGCTACCCACCCCCATTCTTATTACCTTCACGACCCCTGCCCCTCATATTAGTCCTCCTTCAGACTCTTCACCACCGGTGCACAACTTCCTCCTTGAAACCACCTCCTCAATCTTCCCACCTTGCTCCACCCTGATCTTGATGGCCCGACCCACCTATGCACATCCAATCTGGTCGACCTACAACTGGAAGACACCCCATGTTATTCTATACTTCAATCTGTCTGGCGGCTTTCTCTGGTGCGAGCCATCTCTGTGTATGCCCCTGCTCTATTTGGATCACATCTGTTGTCCATCATTCCTCATGATAGGATCCCTATCTTCTTTCAATATGATTGTATTTCATTTATTTTTTTGGCTGTTTTTCATCAATTTAGTCAAAACCCTAATAGTTTAGGTTGTTATTTTTTTGTTGTTGTCATTTTTTAGTGTGTCTGTTAGGTCAGAAAGGTCTTTCTCTCCCTTACATTGATGTTTCATCACATTTTCACTCTATTGTGGTAAAATAATATAGATTGTTTCATTCCGATTAATTCCATTTAATATTTTAGGACTTTAAATTAATTTTTTGACATGATTCACACCTACACAGTGCACCTAGTTAATTTTTTATAGTGTTTTCAAGTTAATAGATTTTTTCTAAAAATAGTTTTAATGAGTTTTTCTATTTATTATTATATGTGCGTATAGAAGATATATATCTATGAATTTTAAATGTTGTTTTTATAATTTTTAAATTTGATATGCACCTCTATAAAGCACATAGTTAGAATATTGTGATGTCTTCTTGTTGGTATAAATTGTTAAAAATGTTATTTTAAATTAATCTTAAAATATGTCTATATATTTGCACACCCATTGTGTTTGATATAATATTATGTATTATTTAAAAGTGAAGCCAATCCATGTCTTATTATTTGAAATATTATAGTTATTTTGGTATGATGTTTTAAATATTTGAATTTGTGTCAATTTACAATTTGAATGCCCATTTAGTTGACTAGATTGAAAAAATGGTTTTTGGAAGGGTTGGGTTGGGGTTTAAAAAGTAAGACATTTATTTATAAATGTATTCGGGGTTTAATGAAATTTTTAGTTTTAATTATGTTGTGATTGTAGTTTATTCTTTATGAACACTATCTGGTATTGACGGTTTCCCAATGATAGAGCAAAGAAATTGTATTATAATGTATTGGAAAGGGTATTATGGTTTTAAGGGGAGTGTATTGTGTTTTAAAAATAATGTGGATGGTTTGATTTAGTTTTAATGAATTTGATGATTTTGTGGAAATGGGTTTTAGTGTCCTCTTAGATGTCTGGTGTACCAATGGATGTAGGAACATCCATGGGTTCAGTAGGTTTAAACATAGATGTCAGCTCAAATGAGGATGATGTTTTTAAATCAATGTTTCCCTGAAATATTTATTACCTAAATAGTTCTTGTCTTCTAAATGATGTTGGGTCCATTTTTTTGGTTTTTGAAAAATGGTTTAAAATATAATCATAGTGGGATTTCTTATCTAGATTTTGGTGTTTATTTTGATAAATGGTTGACTTATGGGGCTCTTTGGCATGTTTTACTAGTTGCATGATTTTTATATATTGTGGGTTTGGTAATGTTCTTGGTAAATGGATTTGGGGTGTGTCAAGCTAAATTTTATTTTTGAAATTCCAACATAAATGTGATATTCAGGTTAAATTTTATAAATTATTTTGTTTTAGCAAATGGGTGTGTGCGGTTGGCAACTAGAAATGTTTCATGAAATTATATGAATGTAAATATAACATGACAGAACTATTTGGCACCTTGTTGATGTGATATAATCACATATATGTATATATATAGGGATCCCCTATCTAGGATCACCCTTATTGGATTATCGCATAGGGTATGTCATTGTTTGGGGCAGCCGGGTGTAGTGGAAATAGTTAAGGTGAGTTTCGCGTGCAAGGGCCTATAACTTACATAGAATACATTCAAAATGGGTTCCCATGATTCTTTTAGATTATTGAGTGATAGTTGATTTATAGACCCAATTAGATAGGTTAGTACCCTCTTAGAGTTAAATATAGGGCAGGAGGGATGTGCAACTAGTGAGGTCAGGTTAGAGTAGCTAGTTGGTTGTTGACATAGGGGCTTCACCAATTTCTAAAAGGTGGTTCTGAACTGTGTATGTCTATGGTAAATCATGGGATGTTTAGGATCTCTAATGGTTATTATTTATTGAGTACTTTTTTGTTTATGCAGTACTGTTTTTTCATCATACACTATTTATAAATTTCTTTTAGAACTACCCTTGCATTATATATTTTCATTTTTAATTATAAAATACAATTCGTTTTTGAAATGGGATTTTGGCGTGGGATGTTTTAAAAGAATAGTTGTGTTTCTATTTCATGTGTGAAAATAGATGTTTGTAATTCTATTCTAAAACTGTGTTAATAGAATGTTTTTGGGAATAAACACATGGTTTCTGGGATGATTTGAAACTTTTCAACTCAGTTTTAACCACTGCTTTTTTTTAGTTTTAGGTTCTATTAGTGCTGGATCTCTCTTATAGCAAACTCGGTTCTATGTTTGGTTCTGATCTAGATGGTCACATGGAGGTATGTGAAGTTTATTTTATTTCTCCCTTAGTGATTATCTATGTTGTTCATTTTTTATTTATTTAATTATTTTTATTTCATTTATTGGATGAAAATTTTCCACTTGCTAGCTTTGATTCCCAAGAGTAGTTTCTAGATCATAATGATCAAAAACACTATTTAGGCCTTATCGCGGACCGGATCGGGTGACTATTCTAGGATTGACCCAGGATGGTTCATGACAATAATAAGCATAACCATCTTATTTACCTACTTATGAACCATATTCATATATAATTACTTTTATATTATATAGTTATATTCATTTATTTCTCATATTATTTATATTATTTATATTATTTATATTATTATTTTTTATGTTAATGATTTTCAATATTTCATACTCGTTATATGAAAGATATGTTGATCTTAATTATACAAAAAAATGCACAGTTATATGTTTATTCAATGTAGTGTTATCATTGGGATAAATTTATTTTTAATTTTTGATATTTAATTTATGGAAGGTATGTGTGTGGATTTCATGATTATAATTTACGATTGGCATGGGTATATTAATTTATTTAAAAATATTAATTTTATAATGAAAATTTGATTTTGTTTCACCCTTAAAATTTTTTATTAATATAATTAATTACAAATTCATATCTTCTAACATAAATATTAATATCATAATAATAATTCATATTTGATATAATAATTATAATAAAACATCATCCATGTAGGTGGTAGAATTGGCTCAGTCAAAAACATGGAATATCAATGAATGAGTAAGTGTATAGAGTTATATAATGAATAAATAATTTTTTACATATGCATGATAATGCTAGATATACACCATTGTAATGATTAATGAGATTTATAATAATTGTATATGATAGATTTGTAATTATTGATAATCACTACATAATGACATTGATTAAATTTATCCTAAAAACAGTTTCCTTTATAATGAAGACATTATGCACTTTTCATGGGACATGAAACTGCTAGTAATATAAGGGAAATTTAGGAGATGGATTTTTTTTGTATTCAATTGGAAAAAATAATATAATTTGGGGGTTTTAGTTGTAAGAGAACTCCTTTGATAGGTGAAAATGTAATAAATTTCATTGGAAACATATGTTCAGTGAAGGATAATGATAATATCAAATGAGTGTTTGGTGGGATATGTAAATAAATATTGGTTAGAATTTTATGTTTTATTTATAAAGATAATAAATTAATATTATAATTTCATAATATCAAAATATTATTTAAAAATTCTTGTAATGTTAATATATACCATTATCCTATATTAAGCATTATAGAATAATTTTCATTGATAATAATGTTTTAAAAAAAACAAAACAATGATCATATTAAAAAAATTTCACATCCATATTTAAAATATTTACTATATTTAGTCTAATTTATTTTGTAGATTTCATAAATTAACATTTAAATAAAAAGATGAAATATATGAAAATAACAGTTTGTATATATAAATGAAATGTAAACATTATTTGTTTTTATTCTTATATACACTTAAATATTAATCAACAAATGTATTTTGTTATATTTTTATATAAATTTATTTATAAAAATTTTCATTTAATTTTATAATATAAATATTTGATGTTCTTATTTTCATAAAAAAATTATAATATATAATAAACGAAATTTATTTTTAAAAAAAATCATAGACCATTAATCCTTCAATTGTTATTAAATAAAATTAATTTTTTTATCAGATTGACTTATTTTCAAAACATGTAATTGATTTATTTAAATATATTTTAATAAAGTAATTTTTTCAAAATAATAAATTTAATTTAATATATATAAAATATATAAAAATTTATTCAACCACATATAAAACAATGATATTTTCAATGAAGGTATATCTAATCAAAAAAATATATAATAGTCATGCTACTATCCAATATATAATAATAATATTTTTAAAAAATTTCATTCATCTTATTCATTTATTTCTCCCTCAAAAGTTTTATTATATTTCTCTTGTTTTCTATTTTATGTAGTTATTATTGGATTGTTTTATCTTTAATCCAAACAATGAGGGTGAATAATTTAGATTTTTTGTCATCATATTTACATAAAATATTATTCCTCTTATAGTTTTTATAAATATATACTATATTTGAATTTTATAATCCACAAAGGTTTATCTTGTAATTTTTTATTTTTTTCACACCAAAAAATGACATTTGTTCATTATAGTGTGTAGTTGTGTGTAAGATAATATATTCAATAAATCCAATGAAAAAAGTGTGAGTTGTTACATTCTACCCTGTTTAACACAAAATCGAACCACTAATATTCATTACTCTATTAAAATAGAGGATGATACATTTTCAATTTAATACCCTTGGATTATCATGGTGCTTCCTCAAACATATAATTCCTACAAATAACAATAACCAACTATATTTTCCTAGTTGGTATTACATTATTTCATTGATCTATGATCACTACATGTTGTTCCTCACTAGATATTTCATATTCTATTTTAATAGTACATGAGTTCAATAAATGTTATGTATATGGAATGTACATATCTACGATCTAAATGGTGAACCTGGGAGATATTTTTTGGATAACCAAGAATAAAATATATTTTCTTCATATACATGACGATTCAAAAGGCTCTAATCTATCAAGAGAATAATATCCCATTATTCAGGACTCTCATAACCCACATATATGTTTACATTTAATAATATTCCTTATGACTAAATGAAAATTATAAATTTTATAAATGATTAGTAGCTTAACAGTTTTACAATATTTTTGATTCATAGAAATATCATAGAATGTTTTTAATACTTGTTAAAAAATATTGAGCATTATTTGATCAAAATAGATTCCAATCTCATTCGTCGTCAAAAAAAATATAGATTTTAACACATCATCACATGATCCAACTCATATTCCTCCAAAAAAATGATAAAATGGAAAGTGATATTATTTTAGAACTCATCTAGATGGATTTTTCCAATACAACTTCCTTTGAATTGCATTATGTAAGATCTCAGTACATCATCCAAAATTTTAATGTTCAATTAAAATATAACTCCAATATAATGATGATAATAAGTGTTAAATGTCACATACATATTCTATTTTCATTATATACCTATTCAAAATATTCATTAAAACCTCATATCTCAATTAGGAATATTAGAAAGTCGTAATAAATGTATCTATAAAAATAATTTGTATATAAAAAGCAATTTTGATCTAGTGAAAAATCATCTTGAATAAATATGAAATGTTCAAACATTGAATGTCGAATGATAATAACACAAATGAATGTGTATAATTTATATATCTTATAAAAACCTATGGTGAAATATATTCTAATCATATGTCAATTTTATTTTGGAATGGGTTATGTATTTTTTGTCCTTCTAAAGAATTGGAATTTGGTAATGACCTTGAAAACTATGTCACCTAATATATACTTCAAAATATCATACAACATGTTGTTCCATTAAATGTTTTCCTTGATATATCTACACATCTTCATGCTTCTAAGATTTATTGATAATTACATGAATTGTAAATCATCAAATAAATAATCCATTAATTATAATATTGATGGGACATTATTCCCTTCATGTATTATATAACTCCATCACATTTAACTATGAACACTATAATATTTTATACCTTTAAATATATCCCCATATTCACCTTTTCATTCCACAATATCTTTACAAGGATGGATGGTTTATCATTAATTTAGGGATGATATGATTTCTTTTCTTCCATTATTTTTTTACCCCTGTTTTTTTAAAATAATTTATTTGTACGTCTCTTTAAATACTAATCATGGATATAGTCACATGTTTCTTATTCTCAAGATCATCAGCCCCTAATTACATTTCATTGGGTGTTAAATTGTGGAGAAATATTAGCAATTAGCAAATTGTATCCACATTATTATGTATATGTTCACCTCATTAAGTGTTAATATATACTCTAAACACTTACGATCAGTATATATATAATTTTTATGGCAATATATATAATAAATATATAAATTTTATTCAGATTATAAATCTACGTACCCTAACATATGCATCGAGAAATTGTTTATAATCACTATTATATGAAGTGGGGAAACCTCTAAAATGATGTCATTTTTATAAGGAAAACCCCTTAAAACTTATTTAATGAACTACCTCATTTCAACCCTGAATTGGCCACCTTAGTCAGCCTGCAACAAGGCCCAAAGGGTTTTTGCGGTCCCCAATATCTGGAAATAGGTGTCGGCACAAATGTAAAATTGTTTGGAACAATTTTTCCCCATAAAATGAACTAAAAGGAATAAATATAAACTAGAAAAAAATAAACAAATAGTAGCAGTGGAAAAAAAATATAACTAGGTTGGAAAAATACCTCCAGGTGAACAAATGGGTCACCACCAAACCCATAAAAAATCTCTCTGTAAGGGAAATACAAAACAAGATCTTGAAATTAAATTATTAAGTAGTCATGAACACTAATATGATCATTAGAAAGTACAAAGCATAAAAATACCCCACAATCATTCTTTTAAAAATAAAACCAATCATGATAGTTTGAAAATAAGACATAATAATGTAATATTTTCTTTCTTTTAAAAATAAAGTAACAAGTTTACATTTTTAAGAAAGGTGTTTAAATTTCATTATGTTTTAAAAATAGATCCAAAAAATGAATTAACATTGTAAAATGAAAGGAAAATAGTTTAAGTTAAAAACATGGATATTAAAAAGAAGGAAACAAGCTTGAGGACGCTAAAATTAAAATTATTTCACAAGAACCATGTCATAAGTGAGAACCATGGTCAATCTATATAGGTATATATAATAAATGGGACCCCCGGAATATTTTGACTCTGTAAAACATGGATTAGAAAAAATGAAAATCAATGTTCCCCTACATGAGCCTCTAGTATGGGACACCTCCATAGCCTACTGGTCCCCAATCAGAATAATAATTTAGTTAGTGTGGTAATTTTCAATTCATTAAATGAAACTTGGATGACCATTTCCAAATCATCTAGAATACTTTTCCTAGTTTTCCCACCTAGGTACTCGGGGTTACCCATGTTCTCTATTTCAAATGGAGGTGTGGTTTTATCAAGAAAACAAATATAATCATATATAATTCTTTATCCAAAAACCCATTCAACCTCCCTCCACCGGCCACCCTCTTTAAGTTGATTCCCTATTTTACATCACCTAACAATGCCCATACCCTAACAGAAGGAACAAATCATTAATCACATAAAAACCCTTTAATCACATTTCTAAAACTAGGGTTAATCCATCAAGAGTGTTTTTTCACTTTTTCAAACAACTATCAAAGTTCCAAATGGGCCTCATTTCATTAATTTGTTTTAACATTTTTGAAAACATTATTTCTCAAAACCATTAATTTCAAAAAATCATTATAAATCACTCTAAAACAACCAAGACACCACACTTTTCAAATAAGGCTAAAAATAATGTTTAAATCACAGAAAATCATTGAAAATAATCATTACACACTAATACCATTAAGGAAACACTTTCAAATATTTAATATTAATGATCAATTGTGAATTAGGAATATGAAACTATTTCTAACAAAGTCAAAAACATGTATCAATATGAAAAAAATTTGTTGTATCCTAGATAAATTATTTAAAATAAAAAAAGGTTTTCATAGATAGACCAAAAATCATGATAATAAAATTTAAATATAAAACATGTTTTCTAATGAAAAATAACGAAATCATATATTTCAAATTAAATGTCTATGCAAATTGATCCCACCTCAAACATGATGTTCCTTGATGATGATCGCCTGAATTGTCCCATCACACTTACACACACATGAATATATATATATATATTCCCTTATCTGAATTTCATATATTCCCCATTTCATGTGGGAATATTTAAAAAGAGTCCATATATATATATTCCTTACCTATATATTTTCATATATGTGTTCTTGATACTTGTATCCCTAAACCATATCAATGGGACCTAACACACTCTAGAAAAAATATACCAATAAATCAGAAAACCCTGATAATAACCCACACATAAGAAAAAACCATTTTCATGACATGCTTTTAATCTTTAAAATTAAATTCATTTAGTATTGAAATATGAAGAAAAACCCATACATGATAGAGTGTTGTGATTCCTTTTTTTTTAAAAACTATTTGCAAATACATTCTCACCTCTAGTTCCTTTAAAAACTACTTTCACACCATTCAAACATCCTGTAAAAGCTTTTCTAAAAATAATTACTCTAAATTACACACAAATCATAGCCATTTCAATAATTAAAATTTATTCTAAACACATATGCATGCAAAAAATTTGAAAAAACACAATTCACACCACATAATTAATTTGGTGAATGAGAATAAATGCCAGAATAAGAATTTTAAAAACATATAAAACTGTTAGGGCAGGAAACCACTTACTATTGGTGTGGAAATCCCTAAAAACCTATGTAAAACTCTTAACACAACCAAACCATAATTACAGTCAAATTACAAGCAACTAAAAATTCCAACACCCTTAATTATAAACTATAATTCCTCGAAAACAACGATAAAAATCACCTCAGAACATTGATTTAAAACCCAACTAATCCAAACTGCTTCACCTACGGTGGAGGTTATTGGAGCATGCATGAGTTGTCCCAAGAGACCATTCCCATAACCCTAAAACATATAATCTGGAAAAAATTACGATGCTGGATAGACGGCGACATGCACCTAAAGGGTTTTTCTCGGGGAGTCATCATGGAAGTGGGATCATTGGAGGGAGAGGGAAGTGGATAGAAGGGGAGAGAGGCCCACTGCCATGGGACGGAGTGATGCCTTTGGAAAACCATATCAATTAGGGTTATCCCAAGTCATAAAAGAGGGGGAGAGGGTCTACTCACATGTGACGTAGGGAGAAGTACAGTGCGAATGGGGTCACGTGAGTGAGAGAAAAATAAGGTGGGAGGGAGGCCTCTAGAAATATGAGATGGTATATTAGAAGTGGATGGGAGGTGCAAATAATGATAGGTGGTGAGTAGGGGAGAACAACATGAAGGGAGGGAGAAAGGAAGAAAACCCATAAAAAATATAATATAAAATTACTTTTTAATAATAACTATAATAATAATAATAATAATAATAACAATAACAATAATCATAATCATAATCATAATTGTAACTATTATAATATTAATATTCTTAATAATAATAATAATAATAATAACAATAACAATATTGATAAATGTTTTCTTAATTCTAATATTATCATTTGTATTATTATTATTAGTAAAACAATTTTATTATTTTCATTATACATTTCCAATTTTATTTTATTTTCATTTTAACATTATTTTATTATTAAAATAATTTTTTATTTATTTAGAATACCTAGTATGTCATAATGTTACCATGGGAAAAGCTGTGTGGTTTCCAAACCATGATCTTTATGTGCGCCAGATACTATGAAGCATAGAACACTCTTTTCTTTAATAAAAATGAAAAAAAGAAACATGGATTCTTCTTGAACATCAAAAAGGATAACCAATTCAAATAAAATTAATAAACAAAATAATTTTAAAAAGGCATGTTGATAAAATAATCCCCACCACAACGCTTTCTCCCCCCATAAATCAATTTTAATGTTTACCCCATAAGAAAAAACTTACTCTCCTTCAAAATATAAGGAAATTTTCAATTAACATCAAACTAAATGAATGAAGGAAAACTACTAATATAAAAAAGACTTATAGATCAGAATTAGGAGACTAAAATGGATTCCAAAATACATTTAACCCCCCCTAAAATTTTTAAACACCTCCAGTTGATTGATCAAATGTATATATTCCACACAATGCATAATTCAACCTCTGAAACCAAAACATCTCATAATTAATTTAATAGAACCCACAAAAAAAGATACAAATAAGAAAACCAGATCACTCATTCCTAAGTAAACATCAGAAACACAACTGAGTTACTAACATGTGTGGAATGAATGGACTCCCCGCCACAAGATATTGGTGAACACTTGTTCAATCTAAAGGAATTCCAGTGATACCCACAAGGGGTCTCCCCACCATACGAACCAACCTACTCTCCTAACTTGATCAAGCCAGTAAGGGAGCCCAACATGGGCCTACTTGGGAACTACTCAGATTAACAAAAATTGTATGATAAGAACACCCAAAATAGATAAAATCCCCACCCAAGGGGTGTGATGAAAAAAATTAACCAACCCAAAAACACCACATGATTCAGTACTCCCTCAGGGGATCACTATCACTAGATAAGACCAAACCAAATCAAAGGTGGATCTATAATACTATCCATATCAGGATCACCAAACAAAGGTTCACTAACATATCGGTATAAGTACTGAGGGTCACAAAAATTGTATAACAATGCCTTCTTATAATTGAGGAGGAACTCTTCCACCCATGAGACAAGCAATGATGAAACAAGGATGCCAAACCACTTTTCACTGAATGAGGCCCCTCAGAATGAGACAAAACCAAATGACGTTTAAATTATTTACATTTCCCATACAGAAGATAGAAACTATACCAATGTCTTTTACACCCCCTAGGGGGTTCTTGATTATGATCCAGCTTCACTTAGGTGCCTATGTCTAGATCACTAGGGATTGAAGCATCTCCTAATTCATTGTAAGGACCTAAGGGATCCCAAATGGATCTTCTCCTTCTAGTCCCACAAGTAACCATTACACAATCCTAGCTGGAACCACCAAGACAAAACACACATTGAAAGTCACTTTACATTAACAAGACACTTTTCCAAAATACGGTCCAAGATGATACACATGCATGACCTCTTATTTCTTTCGATGAGAAACATTGGGAGGAAGTACACATAGAAGAAAACTTCATATTAAACAAAGGGATTAGAATTTACAAATGGGAAAAACACTACCATCAAAATAGAGTTTCTCAGTGGATTAGACATCCTTCATGCTTTTTAGTAGAGTGAGAACACAACACCGAAAGACATCCCCGAAAATGGCCAGTGGGACTGATATAAACAATAAAATACGAGAGTCCTTAAACCAAGTCCCCAACGACACATGTTTCCAGAAAATGAACATGAATGACTTATACATCCCAACCTTCCACACCAGTGGCCTATCATGAACCATTACTTCTAAGAGATAGATAAAAGACCCAAATACCTTTAAGAAATCAGCATACAATGAAAACCCCAAACAACTTTCACCTTCCTCACTGAAAATCCCTTCCCTTCTTTTAGGTGGGATCATTAATTTTAGGGATTTCAAACTTCATTTGTGACCATCAGATGACTCAAGGAAACCAAATCATTATTCAATTCCTCACACACATTTTATCTTTCTTGTGAGAGGATCTCCCCGTGTAGAAATTAATAAGTGGAATCAATTCTAAAATCCATGAATGAAGACCTTCGTTTTATCTACTAGAGTGTCTACTATTAGTGGATCAGACATGGACACACTTCGAATATGCATCCATTCTCTATGGTGGTGCACACTATCCACCAAGGAAATTCCAAGGACCTAATTAAATTGGAACATTGAAGAAAACATAACTCAAGAAAAACTAAAAAAAGGCACCCACTCAAAAGAATCCCCAAAAAAATTCATAACAAACCACTAACCATTATCCCACAACTAGCCAACAATAAGAACTCGAACCCGAAACACGAGTTTCCCAGAAGAGATTCTCATGCTCGAAACTCCTCAAAAAACAAATTCCTAGAATACAAGAAGGAATCACATGTATTATGGATCATAAAACCATATTTGTGGGATTTAAATTCACCAATGGTACATCATGGGCCCCACACATGCATGTCTGCATACCACCTTGTACCAATTGACCTCTAACATATACCTAATAGATATGGTCACCCATGAAAATAACAAAGGATAGAACAAAAATTCATTCAATTTTCGTCATAACAAATATTCATCATACTTCCAAAACGTTTCAATTTAAAAATAAAACATATTTCCAAACCCCACACATCAATTTCAGAAACACTTCACCCACTTAAAAACATATAAAATTTCACAAAAACCCTATTTTATAAATAAAAACTTAATTATAACTCATTTTTTCTTATATAATTTCTTTTCCAAAACCCATTTTGAAACTATCACCCCATTTTCAACAAAAGATTTCCCACAAATCCCAAACATTTATTTATAAAATTCAATCTCATCGAAATAATTATCATTTTTAAAGAGAAATAATTTCATGAATGTCTAATTTTTTAAGTTACACTCTAAAGGGATACCGAAAACTCATTTTCCACCATTCAAAATCAAAATAAACGTTCAATAAAAATAATGTATCCATGATTGAAAAAATGATGCCTAAAACGATGCTAGAGGAAACTAGTTTCGATGGGTGATTCATACATATGGTTGGTAGCTAAACACAAGTCACATAACCATCATAAAGAGAATTTTAGGGAAATATACCCAAATCCACATGGAACACCTAGCCATGGGAGCTCATTGAGACTATTACACACACACCCATTTCTTTTCCCATACAATTAGTTACCACAAGGATCAAATGATTAGGACGAAACCTGACTTCCCCATGTAAAATGTGTCTTATAACGAGGAGTACTGACTAGAAAATATTATCATAATCATAATGTCATGTCCCAAAAATCCTAGATCCAGTCTACCAAGAGTCGTCCCCATTAAACATGTCTCAAAAGAAAATGACCTCAATTGATACCATTTTTTAAAGAACCAACCTAGTTCAACCCTTAATCGATCACTCGATTTGGCTCCCAATAAGGGCCGAATGATGTTCTTAATCCCCATAGGTTGTAAACTAGTGTCAAGAACCAATGGATAATTGTTTGGAATGATTTTTCCCATAATGAAATGAATGATGATTTAATATAAACTATACAAAATAAAAAAACACTAGGAGTGGAAAAAAGTTATACTAAGTGACGTAACATACCTCTATATAACTATATAGGTAACCACCAAACACAAAAACACACTCACTGTAAGATAAATCCCAATCAACAATAAAAAAAATGAAATGATAAAGTAGGAATGAGAACCAAGATACTTATTAAGAATTAAATATAAAAAAACCCTACACCATTTCTTATAAAAAGAAATACAAAAATGATACTTAAAAAATATGACATAATAATATAATGTTTTCCATTCCATTAAAATTCATGTCATAAAATTACATTTTTACGGAAAACTTTTCTATTCTAGTATATTTTAAAAATTGATTCCAATCATGCATTAACATTTAATAATTAAAGGGAAACAGATAAAAAACAAGTATTTTTCAAAGAAGGAAGCAATCATGAAATAAATAAAATGGAAATCATTTCACAAAAACAGTGTCATAAGAAAGAACCATGGTCAATACCTATAGTTAGATAGAAGAAATTGGGCCCTAGGAACCAAATAGCTATGTGAAAAGTGGCTTAGAGTCCATGAACATCGACATTCTCATGCACGAGTGACTAGTAGGGGACACCCCATAACCATTTGGTCTCTATTAATCATAATCATTTAGTTATTGTTGAAATTTAAATATTTCTAGACGAAACCAAGACAAACCCATTCTAAATCATCTAGAATATTAGTACTAGTGTTCCTACATAGGTTCCCATGGCTACCCATTTTCTCTATCACTAAAGAAGGTGATGTTTTATCTTGTAAAAAAATATAATTATATAACCATATTAATCAAAAAAAAATTCTAACTCCCACCAATGATCTCACTGCTAAAGTTCATTCCCCATTTCACATCACACAACAATGACCAAAGCATAAAACTAGGATCATATCACGAATTTCATATTAACACATGCATCACGTTTCTCAAAGTAGGGGAATTCCTCAAGGGGGTTTTACACATTTGCAAAAATATTTTCAATGTTCCAAACATACATCATTACATTACAAGGAATTATAACATTTTATAAAATATTGTTTCAAAACACCTTTAAGATAAAAAAACATTTAAAATCACATTTTCACCACCAATGCACCATAGATATATAATCAATCTAGAAAAAAAATTTAAATATTAGAAACCCAAATGATAAATTCATTACACACTAAAACTATTAAGAAACCCACTTTTAAAGATTTATCATTAAATATCAATTTAGAATTAAAAATACAACACTATTTCCAATAATGTCAAATAAAAGATTCAATATGAAAAACATGGAGTGGTGCATAGATAAATATTGTAAAAAATAATTTCATTCATACAATCACAGTCAGGCCACATTGAATGAAAATAATCTATAAATATTATTTTTTCAAAACTATCAATAAAACATAGATATCAAATTAAAGGGATTGAAATATGCATCCTACCTCAAACATGTGTCTCCTTGATGGCGGCCACCCAAACCAACCCTTCACACTTACAAACACATGCATTTATATATACAGACACACATATATATATATATATATATATCCATATATTATTTGACCATATTCACTAATCAATGAGGTAATATGTATGAAGAGATAATTTATAAATATATATGACTTACCAATTAAAGTATATATTGGTTTTCTTGATACTCACAACCTACAACAAAATAAAAAGGACACAACGTACTATAGAAAAAATTTCCAAACAATTCAAAACCCCATGGAAAATACCCAAGCATAAAACAAAATCATTTTCAAAACATGCCTTCCAACATCTAAAAACGATTTTCATTACATATTTAATAATTCAAAAAAAGCCAAACATGATAATGTGTTATATTTCCCATAGTTTTTAAAACATAAACCAAAACACATCCATAACACTAATGCCGTTTAAAACAAATTTCATAGCTTTTAAACATCCCATAAAACCCTTTATATGAAGAATTTCATTGAAACAAACACAAAACACATCTATTTCCTTTATTAATTTTTTTTCTAAAATATTAGGCATGATAACGATTTGAGAAATAAAATTCATGCCACAAAATTAATTTCTAGAACAAGAATAAAATTATAAACATTACTATTATATACAAAAAGAAAAAATAGTTCATGAAACCACATACCTTTGGTGTAAAATCCCAAAAAACTAGTGTCAAACTTTAACTACACCTCAAACACACAGTGCGAGAAAGTGCTATCTAATAAAAATCATAAAAACCATAATTAAAAACATGGTTAATTTAAAAAACAAAGGTACAACTATCCTAAAACCTATGGCAGTGAACCAAACCAAGCCGAACCACATTACCTTCAGTGGATATTGATGGATCATGCACGAATAGTCACTAATGACCATTTTCATAGCCCTAAAATACAGAATATGGCCAAAATCAAAAGGCCATAGGGGAGGCAATGCACACCTATGGGGTTAATCCTTGGGGAGTCTCCATGAAAGGTGGATCATTCGAGAGAGAGGGAGGTGTACCAAAAGAAGTGGGATCCTCTCTACCAGAGGAGGGAGCGAGACCGCCAAAAACCCTCATCCAACAGGGTGAGCACGAGGCATGTGAGAGGAGGGGAGGGCTTGCTCACATGCGCTACCGGGAGTAGTGGGGTACCAGTGGGGGTCATGAATGGCACTGTGGTAGGATGTGGGAGGCATGCCACCTAAAATGGGAGAGAGGTTACTAGAGGGTGAAGTGAGGAGAGCCTATATAAAGGTGGGGAGGAGTGGAGCACAACGTTATATGATGGGTAAATGGTGGAAAGCCCTAACCAAAAACAATATAATAAATTTTAAATAATAATTACCATAACAATATTAATAACAACATCCTTAAAAATAATAATATTATAATTCCTCTTAATAATAATGATAATAATAATAATAATAATAATAATAATAGTATTTATTATTATTATTATATTGCTAATTATAATTTTACCATTATTATAATTGAAACTAAAATAAGACTTTTAATTCAATTTTACTTTTCTTGTTTTTAATTTATTTTTATTTTAACATTATTTTATTCTTAATTTAATATATTATTTATTTATAACACCAGGTATGCCACACGGTGACCTCGGGAGAAGTAGCTTGGCTTCCAGATAATGCTCTATATGCGGACCAGATCCCACCAAGCCCAAAACAATCATTTTTTTATAAAAACCTAAAAATTTAAATAAGGCATCAGCCCCAAACATGAAAAGGAAACCCAATTCTAAGAAAATAATAAAATAATTTAATTTTTACAAGGTCGGTTGTGAAAATGGATATTCATCAATCATATCTATATTTAAATAATCCAAAAATATTTCATTTATTATGATAGTGTAACTTATGATTATTACCTTCCATAAGTATATTTTACACTTTCTAAATGTTGAAAAACATTTAACCATTATGATGGACTTCTAAAATATCATCAATTGTGTATCACCACACAATTTCATGAATTTGTTTTCAAATAAATATTATTACTTTGATAGCGTGGGATACACGCCACCCTGAATATAAATAAACATTTATATTGTATATACATATCACCATGTTGTAAAATTTTTAGATATATAATGTAATAAAAAAATATTAAAACTATATCATTTAACCATTTATTAAAAAACCTGTTTGTTATCAATTGATTATAAATGAAACTAAAACTCAATTAAATGAAATGAAAATATTTTAATGAATATATATTTTTATGTTGGTAATTTTTTTATTCATTATTAAATAAATTAGTCAAACATATGAATATTTTTAATAAAATACATTCTAATATCATATTTAGCATTCCCTTGAAATTTTTTCTAGGTATGGGATAACAAAAATTCATTTTCATTTCTAAATATTGTATTTTAAAAAAATTCAGTGTCATCTCTTATTGGGTAGAAAATGTAAAATTATTATTTGGAACATTTAAAAAATTTATTTGAAATAATGAAATTAATTATTGGAATCATCAGGTAAAATTTATCTTAAACTGAGTTATTAAAACATTTTGAAAAGATTAGTTTTTATATGAATATTGGAAATTTATGATTTATATTCAAAAATGCCTTTTCATTTTCATGATTTAAAAAGTTACATTTATTTTTAAAATGGATTTAATATTAAATTTTGATTAATAAAATTCTTATTAACTAAATTCATTTCATTTTTAATAGTTTTATGATTAATTATTATATAAATAAATGTTATACCTATAATGAATTTTCATTGAAAAAATGCATTTTGTCACATTTACAGATATAATTTTAAATTAATAACTAGAACTTCAATGAAATAAATTTGGTAAAATGTGTTAATTAGTTCTGATCATCATCATTAAAATCAATATATAATATAATTTTTTTTTAATGAGTAGTAAAAATAGTAAAAATATATTACCATGGTTAAGGTTAATAGAATATTACTGAGGAGTTAAACAAAAATGTGTGTATGTATACCAGTTAAACATGAAGAAATTATAATATTAAGACGCAATTTGATCTTATACTATCCCATATTAAAATATATACCTAGTTGGATTCATTTCTCATGAGAATTATTATATCATATTCAATTGTTTAAATAAATTTCAAAGTGCGTCACCACCAATGTTTAATAAGAGTTGCATCCTCTCATGCCCTATCCAAACATCAAAAAACGTATAGTACATAAACTCCTTACACAAAACCTTAACTTAAATCCATATAAACTATCTAGAGACCATAGTTTGATATGAATAACATCTTATGACGGATTTAGGTATAATATTGAATTTTTTGTCTAAATAAGTTGCATATCACGTTACCATGAATTTTCATTTTACATCTTCTTCTACCTAACTAAAATTTTTAATGCCCAAGCTGAAATAATCACACAAGTGTATTAAATATATTTATATGTAACTATATTAATGAAATTACAAATGTCCTTCTACTATTCTATCAAAGGAGAAGAATAACACTAATCATGTTTACAATATACTACCACCTCGCAAACAATTGATAGGAATTTTCCATCACTTCCTATATATTTTAAATATAATACTGTATTTAATTGTTATATATGATATTTATAAAATAACATAATACAAAATTTATAATAATACATTTACCTTCATACATTTTAATCCATTAAAAAATGATATCATTGCTCATTTTTATGCATGGAAAACCACCACCACCAAGCGATGTGAATAGTTTTAATATTATTTTAATATAGAGGTTAACAGGGATATATTTAATGTATATATATTATATTGTACGTGTGACATACAATCTCCATGAAAGGTGTAATTCATTCAATAGTATATAATTTTTTTTGGATAAAAATATATTTATATATAATGAACATAAATGACACATTTATCATGAATAATATCATTAAGATAATGGGACCCTAATCAATGTTCATGGATATAAAGCAGATAACAGAAATTACCTAAAAAATGAAGTGGATATAATTAAAAATTTCAATTTTAATAAAAAAATTAATAAATGGCTTATATAGTGTTATAATTAAGTTATATATTGTATGATATGTTATAATATTGTTATTTAACATATTTTTAATGGATCTATTTTTATTATATCAGTGTTTTGAACACATAAGAAGGAAATCGGACTGAAGATGATGGATTATCATTTAATTTTTTTTCTTCTATAATACTCATTTCATATTTACCACTTGTGTCTTTAATGAAATGTATACACTGCCAATTAATTAATATATGATTCTTATTATTTAAATTATGCGGATTTACATATCTATATAAGGTTAATTATTTCATGGGGCATATTGTGACCCATTCTTAATATACATGGACATTAGATCAGATTCAAGGAATATTTACAATATTAAAATGTACATTATAAAGGTCCATAATAGTTTAGAGTCTTTAGAAACATAAAACACAATATTCTAGTTTGTTTAAAGATATTCAAAATCTCCATTAAATATCTTTTACTTTAGTATTTCTTTAGAAAACCTTTCATTATATCATGGGGAAAGGAAACATAAGAAAGTGGTGAGATGAATTGACAAATAAGGTTAAATAAATTATATATGAAATATTAATATCAACATAAGGTTATAAAAATAGAGAATAACCTTTGAAGATCATGCCTTTCATACCAAAGAGTAGAAACATGAGTCATGCAAAAATGATTGTCATTTCATGATACTTGAATCATAAAATAATCAAGGAGATGAACCATGTGATCATATCATAGGAATATGACATATAATTTTTGTCAAATACATAAACTTGTAATATCATTCCCTATAAGTCAAGGATCATTATTAAGAACTAATCGACAAAAATTATAGGGACTATACCTACTAGGTGGGACACACCATGATCTCCAGTCGCAGTCCTTTCTTTATAAGGGTTTAGGTTTCCCCATCGTACCATAGTGGATTGGGTTTTCCATCTCCCCATTGTGTATTAGGTTTAACCATATTCCCTTATTCGACAATGTTTCTTATCTCCCAATAGAGTTACACGATACACTTATTTACAATTTTGGATATGGACACACATGTTTACCATTTTCGATTAGGCCAACCAACATGTTTTCCATCATTATATCATGAGATAAAAATCATTACACATTTCAGATGAGAGAGATATATATCCCACCCATCACGTAACAAAATAACACATAAATGTGATGCATGATAATAATACATTCATCATATAATAACCCATTGAAAGAGATGGGTGACCTAAACATCGTATAACCCATTAAATGAACTATGTTTCATAATATCTTATCATATACATATCTAATGAAAATAGATAGGTTTATAAACATTTTATAAAATAAAAACAAGTTAAATGATATCAGATTCCAAAAAATATAACATATAGAAGTGGAATAGGTTTCATAAACCTCATTTCATGTAAACATAAATCATTTAATACATAATATTAATGGAGTTCATGGGTTACATCCATTATAAAGTATAATATATATAATATTATATCATATTAGATGGATAAATAATTTTATTAATCTAAAAAAAAATTCTTATGTTAAAATTTATTTCTTTTAAAATCATTTTCATAAACAAATTAAAAATCATTTTCTTATAAAACAATATTTACCATTAAATAAAAACTTTTCAGGTGGAAAATGTCATTTCATCTTTGAAAATTTATTTTTAAAACATATAACCTTTTGAGAACCATTTTAGTAAATGTTACATGAAAAATTATCATGGAATCATTAAAACATTTAAAACACTTTTTAAATGGAGAAAATATAAGAAATTTTTTCTTTATGAAAACCACATTAAAAATAATAAATGTAGAGAATATTATGAAAATAATTTTTTCATAAAAAAAATTATTATAAACATGAAATTTAATTTTAAAAGGAAGGATGTTCAGGACGGTGGATAAATCTGTATATGAAAAACATTCATTTTATTCTGTAAAAGATTAGAAGTGTGCCTCTATTGGAAAAAGAAAAGAATATTATTTTTAACAACCATTTTTTAAAATGTAAATACATGGGTAAAACCTTTATTGAAACATTATAGGATAATTCAAAAATATTTCAATTTTTTTTTGTAATCACTAGTTTTAAACCATCCCATATTTTTCACTGAAAAGATAAATAATTTCCAATTTTAAAAAGTACTTTTTCGCATATTCTTTAGTACCAAATTGTGAAAAACCGGTACCATTAATTTTATATCACATGAATAACTACATAATAATGGAACTTATTATTTTTCATGAGATATGGATCATAATATTTCATCAATGAAAGAATAATCATAAACATTCCGAATAAAAAATGAGATTCTAGTAACAAATTATTACCACTTTAGTACCATTAAATCATGATCCGCATAGAAGAAAAAAATTAAATGAAACATATAATATAATTTAAATTAGTTAATTAATTATATAATAGGTAAATTTATTATATACAAATCATATAAAAATAAAGGTGGATAACATGACATTTGTTTTAAAGTAATAATATTGAGAAAAAACTACCCGATTTTGTACCAATTGAAATAAGAACCCCACGAAAGAAAAGTCAAAAAATGTATTTTGAAATACCAATAAATTTTTTTATATTTTTAATTAAATAAATTCATTTGAAGTATACATTCCACAAAAAATATTTTATTGGTGAACCATAAATATATCTCATGGATAATAAAAACTAAGATGAAAAAACCATACCTAAAGTGTTCACACTATCTGTACACCTTCAAAACTCATATATATTAAATATAAAATTATTATAACTATAAAATATATCCATATTTATATATATCATACCATATATGATTTAATTATGACTTTATATTACCCATTTACTAACAATTCCCTATTAAATCAGTGTTTCAGGTTATAACCACTTTCATTATCATTAGGCTTTTGAATTGTAATATTAAATCCTCATAATTAGATAATGATTTATTTATTTCCAAATTTAAATAATTATTTTAATATAATAAAAATTTAGTCCATAAATATTAATAATATTATATAAAATATTGATATATGAAATAGAATACATCTTTCATTGAGATGGTAGGCTGTATTTATGCATTAACACAATTTTTCTCATGATGTATTGTATGAAAAGTAAATGAAATATATTTATATACTATATCACTATAGTATATATATTAAGTCATATATATATCATATAAGTACATTAAATACATCTATAATAAATTCCATGTAATAAGTGAATGAATCACACTGCTTTGTGGAGGTGGTAGTCCACACTTCAACAATGAAGTCATCCTGTATACACAAAATGTAAATCATAGAGGTATTTTTTTATAAAATAAATTTAGAAAATAAATACATACTGAATTTCAAATATATTATTTATCAACTTATCATTAATCTTAATTCAATATAATGGGAGGTGAAAAATGAACATTGAACAATATAGTTTAATGAGGCGGTATTTTACCATACACAAGAACAATAAGTCTGTTACCCATATGACCGAAGTGTGTGTAGTTGTACATAGGAATGATAAAATAAAAAATAATAATTATATTGAAGATACATATGTTTTTATATAAGAATGTAAAAAACAAGAGTTGATTTTTTGGTGAAGAAAAAAACCTAATTTCATATTGGGGAATGTTACTTCTATTTTGGGTATATCCTTGTGGTTTGCACCAAAGGGAATCCATGTATTTCTTTCATTAGAAGGTGATAATTTTATGATTAGGTTTGGTATTCATGGATACTATTTTGAATGATTTTTTATGATCCAAAGGGTATTTACATGTGTATTTAAAGGGAACTTTGAATGCCTTTTTATAATAGAGGGAAGTGACACTCTTATAAATACAAAAATATAATCACTTTTTGGTGGTCTCCACTACATAATGTAAATCAAAAAAATGAAAAATAATATATTAATATAAATTTATGTTCAATAAAAATCTCCAACACTAAACAAATAATTTTATTTATTTTATTTATGTTCTTATTCATTAATCCAGATTACATTTATCATTTTGGTTATTCATTTTGGTTACTATTTTTCAAACAAATGTAATTTAACCATAAAACATAAATTAATGTGATATTTATTATAAAATATAATATATTTTCATTATATATATGATAAATATTTTAATAAATAATAATTACATTTTTGTTGGAAATTAATTGTAATACACGCGTATTTGACGTACAAAAACACTCATATAACTCGGAATTTGCTAACAATGTGTTTTTGCATCTATCAGTAATTATGAAAATTTAAAAGGAAAATTGATCTATTAATTGAAAATATTTGGCAGTTAATAACACTATAAACTAAATTTTTAGTAGTTAGAATTTTTTTAATTTTTAAATAATTTAATAAAAATCATTTATTATAAAATAAAATTAATGTAAAATTTGACACAATTAAATTAATTTTAATTTATAAATATAAAAAATGATGTAATTAAAATATATAAGATCCAATATTTTTAAAATTATATATTCATATATGAAATTATATAACATAATAATTTATTATATTTTTATCATTAATATTTTTAGTTTAATTTATTTTATTAAATTATTAACTAAATAATACATCTGTTAACATTAATTAATCAATTTAATGAATTATATAATACATAAAAAAATTAAATTAACATGATATAAAAAACCCATTTAATTTTCAATATAATGGGTATTACAAAATCTATGTATCATTTTATGTACTCGATCATTTTATCAATTATAATGTTAGAGAAGGATATTTTTTTTGTTTTTTTTTCTTTACTTAACATGTTATATGTGTCAATTTCATTAACAGGTGTCCAAATAACTCCTAAAATAATAAATAATAAGGTATATGATTGATTTATTGGTATAAAATGGGTTTTGGATACATTTATATGCCATTTTGGTCCATAGGTTTCTACTTTATTTTTTTATTAAACTTTATTTTACCTTAATTGTTGTGATATATTTTTTTTACATTCACGAATATTATTGGTAATAAACGATGATTATATTATTATACTATAAATATTATACTTATTACACCATTTTATGCCTGTTTTTAAGTTACATTCATAGATACGGCTAGATTAAATTTAAATCTAATCTCGTAGACCTGGCTAGAAAGTGGGTTTTTAATGTGAAATGAAAAAAATTTCATTATGTAATTATATCAAATTAAAATATAATAATTATTACAATGTCTCAAATTGGATTAATAGATATATTCTTGATCTATTTTTACATTAAAATAAAATAAAAATATAATTTAACATTTATAATTATCTAATTAAAAAGACCTTTTTAACAAAAGTGTAGATTTCTTACTATTCAAAAAAATGAAACTTATCATAATAATACAAAGAATAACCTTATGATAATTTTGAAATTAAAAATTCAAAAAATAACCTTATTTTAAAAAATAAAATTAATAAAAGTGCCAAAATTCAGTTTTAAAATAAGTGCACCACTGAAAGGTGATAAAACGTAGTATTACGTGTAACACAAGCTAAATCAATGTTGCGTGTAGCACATGACAATCATAGTGTAGTTTATAATGAAATATTAACATGGTTTATCCTTAAAATCAATAATAAATTTTTTATTCATAATACACTATCTATATTTGTTGTTGTGTGAAATATAAAATCTAAAAAGTCTAAATTAATTTTTATAAAATTCATTAAATCTTGCGTTGATACATTCTACCACATATTAAATGAATTCATAAATCAATATTCACCTGGGTTATCTAATTTTTAATATATTAATGTTCTTTTCATAGAAAAACGAATTGTAAAAATTACTATGAAAACATCCTTAAAAAAGGAATATTGGAACAATATTCGTTACCCAAACAAACTAATAACTAGGTTTCCGCATAGGATAACCTATCTAGAAAGAGAAAAAATATAAATGATAGAGAAATATAAACCTAATGTGATATTGGAGAGTGATAAATAACCAGGTGAGTAGAATTTTAACAAGCACAAATCCATAAATTTGGGATGATATTGGATACCTCTTGATTCATTAGAAACAAATTAAAAGTATAATTTTTTAGTTTCAAGATCATTTCCCTATATTAGAAGAATTATCTTGATAATATATACTTACTTGAATCCTAATAATCTCACCTATTTTTTTTCCTTGATCAATTTACACTTTACACTTCTTTCATGAAATTATGTTCAATTTTCTGTTTATAAATCGTTAACAAATCAGGTAGTTTATAAATATAATGATGGGTCATTCCATCAATCCTTATCAAAATAAAAATGATTTTCACGTGTAATCTAATATGAATAAATCCTCATATGGAAATATAATACATTATTCTATTAATCATCATCAGGTCCTTAACTCAAACAATTCCATAAATGGTAAACCTGGATACCAATCAAAAATATGAAAATTCTAAACCTTATAATGAAATTAACTAAATCATATTAACATTAATGACCCATATATCATAAGGTAGCTCTTGTTTGTCACATTACAAACATTTGAATACATTTATAATGTACTCCTTTCAAACATTTTAATAACCCAAATTACTATAAACCCATTTATAAAGCATGCATGATTCATTATAATAAAGATTACAAGATATATTCTCTATGTCTAATAATTTTTTTACATAATCCTTGAAAACATATCCCACCTCTTCAATTCATAAATAATATGTTCTACAGAAATTGGTAATATCCAATTTTCATTAACCATATCAATCATCTCTTTATCCAAGATAAACATAAGTTATTTAACACCAAGGAAAAATTATGGGTTACCATTCCTTAATAAAAATATCGAAATTCTATTAAATATATTATTTAATTTCATTAAAACCATTCAATGTATTTTTCAAAATCCTATAAGGAAAAAAATACTTCATAATTCATGTAGATTAGTTCTTGAATTCTAATACATATACACTTCAATCTTCCAACTATATTCATAAACCATTTATCAGGATTAATAATCATTTCCCATAATACCAATTTTCTACAATATTAAATATTAATCATGGTAAAAGGATCCTCAACCTGAATTTAGTATTACATCTAACATTAAATATAAATTATATTGTAAGAATATCCCATAAATTTCACATGTTGTTTGTGGTCACTTTATCATTAGAAGTATACCCAATACATTATAACCTTGTGGATTATATTTATGATATTTCCACATAAGAAGTAGATTTTCATAATTACCATATATTCCACATTTAAAACATTAATGTGTAACCATGATCAATTTAGTTCTCACTATTCAATAAAGAAAGAATAAATAGGGTGATAAAGACATATCATAACCAAATACCACCTAATAATGATAAATTACTTATATGATGTCTAAATAATGACATATAATTATTTATTCATTGGTAGAATAGTATTGTAATAGTTTATTAATATTAAAATTATATTCAAACAATTCATCATGGTTCGTAAATATTTTTTTAATTCCCAGAAAATGTCCATGGAGAGTGTCAAACCTAGTGTGACGAAAGGCCCATTTTCATGCACCAGTTTTTGATCAATTCAATCTCAATACATTGTTTTCATGGTTTTCACACTTATGTAAATCTTTTCCAGATACACTGCCACTTGTTGAATCTAGATAGTGATGTATTTCTAGGAAACCAGCACTCTATCATTTACCAAAATTCGAGGAAGGTTTTTCTATACTTTAACTCAAACATTATCTTTTCATTATAGACATCTGTAGAAATATCCTTTAAAATATATATAGGGATGTAACTAAATTTTTCATATTCTAGTTTACCATGATTTACTATACAATTTATTTAATAACAATTTTATAGACCCGAGATAAACATATGTTTATATTTTATCAATTTGGATGAATATTCATCACATTAAAAACTACATGCTAGAGGACTATAATATTTCAATTTTTATTGGAAACATTGAACTAGTTCTTCTAGTTTGGTAAATGTTATTCAAAATATCCATTAAATATCATTATATATAGTTATACTACAAAATACATTTCTTAATAACCTGGGTAAATGGGAATTGTGAAAAGTGTGATCTCAACTTACAAGTAAGGTTAAATAAAAGAAATATAAAAGCATATCATTAAACTAAGTGTACAAGAACATGGTCATAACAAATAAAAATCCTACATTTTTATATCAATGATCATAAATTTGATACATGTAATAATCAACATTATATTATGAGATATAAATCATAAGATAATAAATAATATGAAACATGTGATCATATCATAGGATGAAGATAAAGATGTTTACGCAAACACAGAAACATGTAATATCATTACATAATGGTTAAGGTTTGTTTTTTAAAGCTTATTATGGTGATTCGTTGTCTCTATACCTATTGGATGGGACAAAGAACCATCCCTAAACATAGTCATTTCATTATGAGATTGGGGTTTCTAATCTCTCTATAGTGTGTAAGGTTTCATGATATTCTCAAGTGGATTGGTTTTACCTATCTACTCAGAGTGCATTGGGTTTTTTCATCTTCACATACTGGGTCAGGACACACTTGTTTCCCATTTATGATTAAGACCCACCTATTTTCCATTTTGAATCAATCCCATTGACTGGTTTTCGATAATTATTTCATGAGAATTAAATCTTTATCAAATGAAATATATGAACATATTTCTCAAACCCATCACATTACAAAATCATTCATACTAGGGCACAAGGAAACCAATCATTCATCATATCATTACCCTTAAAAATATATGGGTTTAATATACATAATATAAAAAATTATTTGAAATGAGAATCATATAATTCTTGTCAAATCATTACTAATTGAATGTATAAAGGTTTTATAATCATTTCATTAAAACATAACCAATTAAAAGACATTGGTTTTATAATAATATAACTTTTAAAAGAGGAATAGGTGTCATAAATATCATTTCATAAAATCACAATCCTTTCCAAATAAAATATGAATGGTATTTTTGGATTATATTCCTAGTAAAGAATAAAATATAAAAATTCATGTCATCATAGGTGGATAAAGTCCTTGAAATATCACATGACCATTTCTAATGTTAAATAGTATTATTTGTAATTCCTTTTCATAAAACTATTTCAAAAATATTTTTCACATAATGTTTGATTTAGATTTTCATTTAAAAAATATCATTATAAAACTATCCATTATTCTTTGAATTATTCCTTTTAAAACCTAAAACTTTTTTAGAACTATATTTTTCTAAAATGATCTTGAAAACATATAAATGAATCTAAAAAACTTTTAAAATGCGTTTTACATGTACAAAATTATTGAATTTTTTTTCATAGAAATAAAATTAAAAAAATTGAATAATAGGAAAATATTTGTTTTTAAAAATAAATCTTATAAACATTAAAAAGTAATATTTAAATGATAGGTGTTCAGGATATCATATAAATCACTACATGATGAACAATCCCTTTCTCCATAAAATATAAGTAAATATCCCCAATCTAATGATTTAAAAGAACATTAATTTTTAAAATGATTTATTAAAAGCTTAATACATGGGAAAAAATTTATTTAACTATTTTATGATAATATAAATACATTTTTGAAAACATATTTTAAAAACAAGATTTTGTAAGAACCCATATTTCAAACTGAATGGAGAAATAAATTCATATTTCCATAATAACATTTTCTTAATTATCTTAATTTACATACTGTGTAATAATGACCCCATTAAAATCATATAAAATAAATAACCAGAAGATAATAAAATTTTCTAGATCTCTTTATATATCAATCATAAAATTTCATAAATATAATAATAATCCTAAAAAACCTGACAAACAATGAGATTGTTGAATTAAAATGTGACCACTTTGGTTACATAAAATAATTATCCACATAGAGTAATAAAATTTAATTAAGATAAAAATATCATTATAACAAGTAAATTCATGATATAACATTTTTTATAAATTATATACAACTCATAAAAAATATATAGGTTCATAACATGGCATGTGTCTCAAAGAAGTAAAATTGAGAGAAAACTACATTACCAATTTCATTACTTCGAAAACATTAACCACCATAAATAGATATAAAAAATGAATATGTAAATAAAAATAAATATTAGTAGATTTTTCATAAAATACATTTATGGTTATTATGCAGACAACACAAAAGTAACTAGTGGTTAATATGGAATGTATCTCAGCGATAATAATACTTGAGAAGAGAAAACCATTACCTCAAGTCTAGATATAATTTAAAAAAAATTAAAACATCACTTATAATACCTATATTTTTTTCAGACATCTAAAACATTACTATATATAAATATTTAATACCATATATGATACACATATGACTTATATTACACATTTACCAAAAATTCTATGTTAAATAACCATTTCAGGTAATAATCGCTTGGATTATCGTACATGTTTTGACTTGTTCTTCATGATCCAATTCAATATATCATTATATCTTAATATCTATAATGTAAAACGTGATTTTCATATCATAGATATTCATTATTTATGTTTTTATATGAATGTATTAAATATTGAAGTATGATATGGAATTCACCATTCATGCAGATTGTACGTCGTGTGTATGGATAAACGTTGTTTCAGTTTTCTTGTCATATTGAATGAATATTAAATGAAATATATGAATATATACAATATCATTCTATAATAATTATTATGTCATATATATATAATATAATTTCCCAAAAACCATCCTTAATACATTTTATTTAATGTGTCAATGAATCACATCGATTTGAGGTGGTAGTAATCTACACTTCCATAAACGAAGATATCATATTTTAAGAAAAATAGAATGAATGAAGCTATGTGTCATATAATACTTCAGAAATAATAAATAAATCATAAAAAAATATATATTTTATAAAAACTATTTTTTCATTATAATTTCCATCCATGATAAGTGGCATTTTTAAATTAAACAACATCTTTTTTTGAGGCGGTAGTTTTCCATACAAATGAAGGGTAAGGTCATTACCCATTTTGTTTATGTGTGTGTAGGTGTAGGTAAAACCCTAAAAATATAAAATTTTATTATATCTTTCATACTAATGTATTATTCTATAATGGAACAAATAAATTTATGGGGGGAGGATGAAATAAAACATAAATTCACATTGATTAATTCCTCTTCTTTTTCGGGTAACTCATTTTAATTTTCACAAAGGGTTTCCTTGGAATTATTTATGCACAATTTGAGGCTACTATAATTTGGGGATGGATTTTTGGAGACTATTGAGGTATATTTTTTATGATCCAATGACTCATGAAATATGTACGAAAAGGGAAAATTGAATTCTTTTTTTAATGGGGGTAGAGTTGCAATCTTTTAAATTACAAATGGTAGTCCATATTGGGAGGTATTCCTATACATTTTTGAATAAATATTTTAAATATAATGGATTAAGATTTATTTTTTTTCATTAAAAATTACCACCACATGATTATACTTTTATACTTATAATTTGTTTTTCTATATTCCATATGTTTCTATATAATTTTTATTTTGGTTTTTCATTTATATTATTTGTTTCCCAATATGTGTAATATATATATCAATACATAATTAATGTTCTATTTAATATAAAATAATTTACACTGAATTCTATATTTGATATCAGATTTACAATAAAAAAATATCATGTGTGTTGGTTGTTAATTTTAAAACAAGCGTATTTAACAGGAAAAAACAATGCTTTAACTCCTACCATACTTATAATGTTTTTACTATCTATGTGTCAATATATTAGTTATAATAGGTCAACTATTCCATCAATTTATAGTATTTTTTATTTATTAAAAAATAAAAAACACATGGAATAAGAAAATATTTATATTTATTTTATATCATATAATAATATATCAGTTATTATAAAATAACATTTACATCTATTTTGACATTAAAAACAAAAATTTTATTTTAAATGTTTCAATAAAATTATGTAATTAAAATATATTAATGTTAAATATATGTCACATGATATATTAACTTGAAAAAAATAATGGAAAACAATAATTAATTAAATTTTCAATCATATTAATGTTTTTAGTTCCATTTATTTTATTTAATTATAAAATATAAAATCCATGCCTTAGTGATTTAAGCATTTCATGTAATTATTTCATCTCTAAAAATTTAAGGTTAAATTGATTGAAAAAAAATATTTAACATTACAAATAATATTTATTGTAACATCACAAGTATGAAATGAATAATAGATATTTTTATCTAGGTCTATTAATGAATAAGATAGTGTTTTAGAGTCTTAAAATGAGAATAAATCCAATCTTAAGCATGGAATACAGTAATATTTTTAAAAGATTGTTTTACTGCCTTTTAATGGAAAACAATTTTTAAATAAAACTTTTGACAATTTTATAAGCTCAATTTTTCAAAATAAACTTATTATTTATGATTGGGACATTGAAATTTACATTGGATAATTTTTTGGTATTTTTCTGACAATGTTCATTTTTTAATGAATAGTGAAAAATACTGTATTTTACATCAAAACTTTTTTTTCATCTAATTTAATAATATGGTTAGATTACCTTTTGAATTAGTTTTAATGTTTAATTAGAATATATATTTACCATTTATTCCAATAGTGGTCTTGGTAATTAATTTCACTTTGAAATTTGACTTAAACAAGTGTCAATCTTTTGATACTTATTGTTTCATAAAAACACGCTATTTGCTCAGACAGTGGCAATTAATTATTAAATTAATTAATGTAACTTATAGGTTGTGAATTTTGTATTATAGAAATCATTTTTTAATTCATAATATGAAATATAGCTTAGGGTGATGTTTTGGTATTTTTCTGAAAAACTTCAATTTTTGATGAATAGTGAAACCACTAAGTTGTACTTAAAAAACTAAATTTCCATTTCAATGAAATTTTACCACCACTGTGTTTTGAATTTAAAAAATCCGACATACATGGTTGTCATTACGATGTAAATTGTGGTTCAATGGGATTAAAATAATTTTTTGATGAATAGTTACTTTTAAGTTTTTAATCGTGATTAGAGGCATTTAGTGCAATTTAAGGAAAAAATGATATTATAATAAAACTAAAATACATAGACACATGTCCTACCCTTATTGGATGTTTCATGGCCGACCCAGATGACCCATGGGTCTATTTTTGGGACCCCATGGTGCCACTTGGGTAAGATAATGACATTAATGCCTTTTATTTAAAGTAAAAGTGAAAATGTCACAAACATGAGTGGTTTTATTAAAACAATTTTTAAATGGGGTTATAAAAGTCATTTTTGTGACTATAAATATTAATTAGAAAGATAAATATATTTCCTACATCATAGTAATTTTTTATAATTTTTTTACGTTAAATAAATTAAATTATTTATGACACCATGATGATGTAGTGATGACATCATTATTTAACGATTTAAATAAAATGAAACGATAATGTAAATTTAAGACCTACACATGTCAAAAACCTATTGGATGGGTGGATATAGAACTATTATCACCTTATCCTAGAAATATATAATTTTGGGACCTTTTAAATCCGAAAAGCATTTAAAATAATGTATCCTTTTGTAACTTTCCAAGAGTTCCCCTCCTCTCCTCTTATTAAAATCCCCCACCTCTACCACCTTACACACACTTCCAAAGCCTTTTTCTCGTCCATACCCTGACCATTGTTTCTCTCCATATCCCTCTCTATCTCCTAGAAGCCTCACTTTTGGAATAAGTCTTCCCAAAGAAGCCTTTGTGCTCAAATCAAAAAGAGTTACCCGATTTAAAGGTAGTGTCTTCTATTGTGTTCTTATGTTTTATTTTACTTCTCCAACCCCATAAACTATTTTTATTCATTTTTTTGTAACAACACCATTATATTCCATATACTAGGATTTTTTATATGAAGTATTCGAGCTTCACTTACACACACCTACATCTAATGGTTAAAGAACATACTGTTTCAGTGGATTGTGAATTTCTGCCTCACGAAACGATGATTGTTCAATATTCTTTTAACACCTTCAATGGTGGCTATTAAGAAGACACTATATTTATATATGATATATGATATGTTTATGTTTTACTTAATCTTATATATTTTTCATTTATGGCATACCAGTATGCTTTCCATTAATGGTAAACGCGATATCTTAATTTTAGGAAGTGCGAAAGACCGCCCCCTCAATGTGATTTGATTCGTTAATGCCATGTGTGGGATGTATAATGGATGTAATTAATGATATTATATATGATAAAATACTGGAATTATAATGTACCTTTATATCATTATTATTCCATTCCATAAAATATGAAATAGAAATGAAAGTAGCGTTCATGCGTACGTACGACTTACCGTCTCCAAGAACGGTGCATTTCATTTCTTACCTCTAAACGTTATGTAATATTATCAATTCAAGTATATAATGGATATATATGATATATATAATATCTAAATCATGAGTATAACTTAGGATATAATGGATACATGAACAACTTGTAATTATAAAGTGTTTATTTTTGACTCAAGTACAAATGATCGTTAACATGATATTTATTAACATAAATAATTACATAGTGTTCATGACGTGGTAATAAGTCATATAAAAAGAATAATAAACATGAAAAAGGTTCTTAACCAAGTAGAAATTAACTCAAGTTTATTATTCAGGAGGTTAAAGAACGATCATGTCATGTCGGACCCGTGGTATGGGACTTCGTCTCAATCTTCTTTCATTGAGGCATATTATGTTTTATACACAACCTTCTTTTTACGGTGTATAAACCCCATTGACTTTAATTCTTATTCAAAAAGAATCTTTTTTTATACGAAGAATTTTACTAAACGTCAAAAGGAATGTTTTTCTATCGTACGTATGCGGCAACAACGAATTCTCCGCTACCATGACCATTATTTAAGTTTCGGCTTCCTCTACAAGCCATACATTTTTTTAAAAGAAAAATAAACAGACTGTTTTAATTTTATTTTATTTTCGTATTGAAAATGGTTTTCATAATGTTTTTATATCAATGTGTTGTATTGATATCTTTTGATTGAAAAGTGGAAATGTTATGTTTCCTTTATGCATGTTTTATGTGATACGATTATGTTATGGTTCTTGGGAATTATTATGAAGATGGGTGGTTCCGTGATAAACTAAGGGTGGGTGAGCCCGATATAGCTCTTCAATCCATTGGGTAACGTGAAGGAGTTAAATGTTAAGGTTTCTCCGAAGAGATTTAGGGAATATACAGTGATGGGTATTGCAAACGTAACCAAGAGGGTTACTCCCTACGTAAGAATGTTATGAATGCCTCAAGTTACCTTTATGTCTTATGATTTCTATGATTTATTCATGTTTTGATGAAGTATGTTAATGTTCTTATGTTTTATGAGTAGAGTATGATTTCATTGATTCTTTTTTATACATGTACTCATGTTTCTTTTCGATATTTTTATATCCCTTACTGAGCTTTTTATGCTCATCCCATGTTTTTGAAATGATTTTCACAGGTCAAGGGAAGGGTACATGATACGATGATAATGTCAAGGAAGTGTCAAGAAAAAACCATGTTTTATTTTAATTGAGTTTCTGTTGATGGGAAAAATGAATACTATCTTTTATGTAACAACTTTGTTTAAATTTGGAATGTAATTCAGGATTTATGATCTAATTCTCTAAAACTCTAAACCTGAAAAGATCCTCAATGTGTAATCTTGTAATAACTCAAGATTAAGTATGGTTTAAGGGCGGGGACTTATAGTTGGTATCAGAGGTCGATTTAGATAACTTTAGGAGATAGAATTATATTAAATGATTATCCAAAAATATTTTTTTTGAAATGATATAGCATTTGAAGATTACCATGTTTCATCATCTATGACATGTTTGTTCAGAATGGTTTTCTGCTGAGGAAATAGGGAAGCAGTGCTAGGAAGGAATACAGAAGGAAATAACCTTCTGAATCAGCATCCTGAGATGGTAGGAATTGGAACGGAATAGTTTGGTGAAGTAATGGTGCAGTTGACTAAAGAGATAAATGGCGGTGGTATCCATGCACAAGATCACCCAGATCAACCACAAAGGAATAAGTCAGTGGTGGAAAATTTCATGAGGCAACATCCCCCATCATTCAGAGGATCATCTGACCATGTTCTAACTGAAGGGTGGATTAATGAACTGGAGAAGATTTTAGATGTCATGGGTTGTTCAGACAATCAAAAGGTTAGACTTGATATTTACAGTTTGGAGGGTGAAGCAGATTAGTGGTGGTCGATGGTTAAAAATATCAGGGACGCTGATTAGATTGATGCTCTCGACTGGGATGAATTCAAAGGTATGTTTTTTTAGAAGTATTTTCCTAAGGCTGTTCAACTTAGGATGGAAGAACAAATCTTGGAATTGAGGCATGAGGAGGACTATATGGCTTCCTATGAAGAAAGTATCACTCGATTGGCAAGGTATGATCCAAATTTTATCTGAGACCTTGATAGAGAAATCAATCATTTTTACTAAGGATTAAAGACAAAATATCAAAGTGCATTGGCTACTTATGAGTTAAAAAGTTATTAAATGCTTGTTCAATCTGCTGAGAAGGTGTAAATGGAGTTTTCAGATGATCAAGTGTTCTATAACAACCAACAAAATAAGAGACAGAGGTTCCAAGATAAAGGATATAATTCTTCAAAAAGTTCTGACGGTAAGAAAACTAAGTTTCCAGTTTGTGATAAATGTGGGAAAAGGAATCATGTGGAAAGTCTTCTGAAATCTGTAAAGTGTTACAAATGTGGTATGATGGGGCATAGGGCTCGTGATTGCACTGAAAGAGATCAAGGTGACGGTATGTCCGAATTTGATTTACAGTTAGTGAAATGTTTTAAGTGCAATGAGATGAGTCACTATGCAAACGAGTTTCCGACAATGATCTTGAGTGATGGGAAGCAGTTAGACTACATGCAGAAAGGGGTGGTAAAATACTTTACGACTACTTTAGCTGATGTCAGACCATCAAATTAAGTTGTATCAGGTACTTTTTTTGTTTTTTCAGATTATGTCAATGTGTTGTTTGATTCATAGTCTACACATTCTTTCATATTTGAAACATTTTCTAGTAAAATGGGAATACCATCTCAAGAAAGGACTCCTGAACTTGTGGTAAAAACACCTAGGGGAAATGATGAGGCAAAAAGAATTTATAAGAATCAACCTATCCTTATCCGTGGAAAGAACCTACTTGAAAACCTTATTGTTTTACCACTAGCAGGGTTTGATGTTATCCGGGGTATGGATTGGCTCTCTATTTACCATGCTAAGATTCACTATAGATCTAAAGAATTTTCTTTTCAGAAAGACTTTCAGTTTGTGTACAAGAATGAACCCTTACTATTGATAACTTATCAAGAGGACGAGAAACTTGTAAATGATGGAAATGAATGTTACATTGCACACATCGTTGAAAATAAAAGAACAGTTATAGTTAATGATGTGTCAGTGGTAAATGAGTATCCTGATGTTTTTCCTAATGAGTTTCCTGGAATAATACCAAATAGGGAAGTTGAATTTACTGTTTACTTAGTTCCTGATGCTAAGCCAATTTCAAAACCCCCTTATCGAATGGCTCAAATTGAACTTTTTGAGTCGAAGGAGAAATTTCAAGATTTATTAGAGAAATGTTTCATTCGACCTAGCACATCACCATGGGGTGATCCTGTTTTATTTGTTTAAAAGAAAGATGGATCTATGAGACTTTTCATTGATTATAGAGCATTGAATAACATCACTGTTAATAACAAATATCCTTTGCCTCATATCTATGAGTTGTTTGATCAGCTCTAGGGAGCTCAGTATTTTTCAATGATTGACATGAGATCGGGGTACCATCAACTGAAGGTAAAGAAAGAAGATGTTCCGAAGACTGTGTTTCGTACAAGATATGTCCATTATTAATTTTTTGTAATGCTTTTTTGGCTAACCAATTCACCTGCTGTATTCATGGACTTAATGAATAGAATTTCCCATGAGTTCATGGATATGTTTGTTGTGGTTTTCATTGATGATATTTTGGTGTTTTCTAAAAGAAAATATGAGGATGAATGTCACTTAAGGGTTATTTTAAAAACCTTAAAAGAAGATAAATTTTATGGGAAATTCATCAAGTGTGAGTTTTGGTTGCAAAATTTTATTTCCTTGGTCACATTGTTTCTAAAGATGGGATAACTGTTGATCCTGCAATAACAACGGTTGTTGAAGAATGGACAAGACCCACAAATGTAACTGATATTCGTAGTTTCCATGGTTTGGTAGGATATTATCGAAGGTTTGTTAGAAATTTTTCACAGTTATCTAGTCCAATAATGAAGCTAACTCGGAAGGGTTTTAAGATTATCTAAACAAAAGAATGTGGTGATTGTTTCCAGGAGTTGAAAAGAAGATTGGTGAATTCTCCAGTTTTGGCACTACCTTCCAGGAATCGTGATTTTGTTATCTACAGTGATGCTTCATTGAAAGGAATTGGTTGTGTCCTAATGTAGAATGATTAGGTAATTGCTTATGCTTCATGAAAGTTTAAAACTCATGAGGTAAATTACCCTACACATGATTTGTAATTAGCAACTGTAGTTTTCACTCTAAAAACATGGAGGCATCATTTGTATGGAGTAAAGTGTGAAATATATACCGATCACAAAAGTTGAAAATATATATTCACTCAGAAATAATTGAACAAGAGACAGAGGAGATGGCTTGAATTAATCAAGGAATATGATTGTACAATTCATTACCATCTGGGAAAAGCAAATAAATTGGGTGATGCTTTGAGTCGAAAATGTAATGATTCATTAACAATGTTGCGTTTGGAATGTGATCGTTTGGTTAAGGAATTGATGAAATTTGGCATAGAAGTTATTGGTGGAGGATTTCCTTCTGTTTTGTTTCAGGTATTAGTGAAATCTTCTCTATCAGACAGAACTAAGAAATCACAGAAGCAAGACAGTGAGTTGTAGAAAAAGGTAGAGCGGGTTCAGAAAGGTAAGTTGCATGAATTCAACATTGATAATGATTTTGTTTTGAGATATGGGACGAAATTGTGTGTGTAATGTGATTCAAAGTTGAAGAGATATTTTTTATGTGAAGCTCATAGTTCTCCATTTTCAGTTCATCCTTGTAGTACTAAGATGTATTGAGATCTTCTGGAGTATTACTGGTGGGATGGAATGAAAAGAGATATTGATGATTTTACTGTGAAGTGTTATACTTGTCGACAGGTTAAAGTAGAGAGGTAGTTACCGAAAGGGATGCTTCACCCTCTACTAGTACGAGAGTGGAAATGGGAGAATACATCCATGGACTACATTGTGGGATTGCCGAAGACACTTCGAGGTAATAATACAATCTGTATTATTGTTGATCGCTTGACTAAATCTACTCATTTCCTTTCTATACGATATACTTTTTCCCTAGATCATCATTCACGTTTGTATATTAAAGGGATAGTCAGGTTACATGGAGTTCCTCTCTCCATTGTATCTGATCGTCATCACAGGTTCACTTCTAACTTTTGGAAAGGCCTTCAGAAGTCGTTGGGTACTAAATTAAATTTTAGTACAACTTTTCATCCTCAATCAGATGGGCAGTCAGAATGAACAATTCAGACTTTGGAAGATATTCTACGTGCTTATTTGATGTATTATCAGGGAAGTTGGGAACAACATCTTTATTTGGTTAAATTTTCATATAATAACAATCTTCATTCTAGTATACAGATGGCACCATTTGAGGCGTTATATGGGAAGCGGTGTCGAACTCCAGCTTTCTGGGATAAAGTTAGTGAAAGGAAGCTAATTGGACCATAATTGGTAGAATAGTTGGTAGAAAAAGTTCAGATGATACAGAAACACATGAGAACATCTCAGAGCAGGCAGAAGAGTTATGCAGACAATAGGAGGAGGGATCTCTCTTTTGAGGTAGGTGATCATGTTTTTCTCAAAGTCTCACAATGGAAAATGTGATGCGATTTGGTAAGAAAGGAAAGCTGAGTCCAAGGTCCATTGGATCATATGAAATTATGGAGGGAGTTGGATTAGTTTCTTACCGAGTGGCTTTACCTCCGAGTTTATCTCAGGTACACAATGTTTTTCATGTTTCGATGTTGAGAAAGTATATGCCAGATCCATCTCATGTTTTGAGTCCAGAGGTAGTTCAGATGGAAGAGAACCTATCATATGAGGAAAAACCGGTCCAGATTCTTTACCATAGGGATAAAGTGTTACAGAATAAGGTGATTCATCAGGTAAAGGTTTTGTGGAAAAACCACATGGATGAAGAGGCAACATGGGAATCTAAAAATGCAATGAGGGCTAAATACCCCCACTTATTCGATATGTAAATAAATTGTGGGGAGGCAATTTTATATAGGGGGGAGGATGTAACATCCCAAGTAAGTAATGATTAATAGATATTTTTATCTATGTCAATTAATGAATTAGATAGTGTTTTAGGGGATTAAAATGAGAATAAATCTAATCTTAAGCATGGAATACACTAATATTTTTTAAAGATTGTTTTACTGCCTTTTAATGGAAAACCAATTTTCAATAAAACTTTTGATAATCTTATAAGCTCTATTTGTCAAAATATACTTATTATTTATGATTGGGACATTTGAATTTACATTGGATTATTTTTTGGTATTTTTCTGTCAAAGTTCATTTCTTAATGAATAGTAAAAAATACTGCATTTTACATCAAAACTGCTTTTTCATCTAATTTAATTATATGGATAGATTATCTTTTTAATTGGTTTTAAAGTTCAATTAGAATATATTTTTACCATATAATTCAATATAAGTCGTTGGAATTAATTTCACATTGAAATTGGACTTAAAATAGTGTCAATATTTTGATACTTATTGATTCATAAAAACAGGCTATTTGCTCAGACAGCGGGAATTAATTAATAAATTAAATAATGTAACTTATATGTTTTTAATTTTCCAAAATAGACATATTTTTTGAATTCAGAATACCAAATATATATTAGGGTGTAGTTTTGGTATTTTTTTGTAAAATTTCAATTTTTGATGAATAGTGAAACCACTAAGTTGTACTTAAAAAAATGATTTTTCATTTAAATTAAATTTTACCACCTCAGTGTTTTGAATTTCAAAAATCCAACATACATGGTTATCATTAAGAAGTAAAATGTGGTTCAATGGGAATAAAATAATTTTTTGGTGAATAGTGACTTTTAAGTTTTTAATCGCGATTAGAGGTAATTAGTGCAATTTATGGAAAAATGATATTATAATAAAATGAAAATACTTAGACACATGTACTAACCATATTGGATGTGTCATGGCTGACCAATAAAACCCATGGGTCTATTTTTGGAACCCATGGGGCAACTTGGGTAAGATAATGACATTAATGACTTTTATTTAAAGTAAAAGTGAAAATGTCACAAACATGAGGTGTTTTACTAAACCAATTTTTAAATGGGGTTATACAAGTAATATTTGTGACTATAAATATTCATTAGAAATATAGAAATATTTCCTACATCATTGTATTTTGTTTTATAATTTTTAGACATTAAATAAATTAAATTATTTATGACACCATGATGATGAAGCGATGACCTCATTATTTAAAGATTTAAATAAAATGAAAAGATAATGTAAAATATAAGACCTACACATGTCAAAAACATATTTTATGGGTGGATTCAGAATTATTATCACCTTATCCTATAAATATATAATTTTGGGACCTTTTAAATCCGAAAAGCATTTTATAATAAAGTATCCTTTTGTAACTTTCCAAGAGTGCCCCTCCGCTCCTCTTATAAAAGGCCCCCACCTATTCCACCCTACCCACACTTCCAAAGCTTTTTTCCTCGGCAAAAACCTTCCCATTTTGTCTCTCCACACACCTCTCTAACTCATAGAAGCCTCAATTTCTGCAGAAGTCTTCCCATGGAAGCCTTTGAGCTCAAATCAAAAAGAGTTACCCGATTTAAAGGTAGTGTCTTCTATTGTGTTCTTATGTTTTATTTTGCTTCTCCAACCCCCTATACTCTATTTATTAATTTCTTTTGTAACTAAAACAATATATTCCATATACTAGGATGTTCGTATAAGAAAAATTCGAGCTAAACCTACACACACCAACGTCTAATGGTTAACGAACATACTGTTTCCATGGATGGCGAATTTCTGCCTCCCGAAACGATGATTGTTCAATATTCTTTTAACACCTTCAAAGGTGGCCATTAAGATGAAACTATATTTATATATGATATATAATATGTTTATATTTTACTTAAACTTATGTATTTTTCATTTATGGCATACCATTATGGTTTCCATTATGGGTAAATGCGATATCGTCATTTTAGGAAGTGCGGACTACCGCCCCCTCAAAGTGATTTGATTCGTTAATGCAATATGTGGGATGTATAAAGGATGTAATTAATGATATTATATATGATATATACAGTAATTATAATATACCTTTATATCATTATGATTCCATTCCATAAAATACGAAATAGAAATGAAAGTAGCGTTCATGCGTACGTACGGCTTACCGTCTCCATGAACGGTGCATTTCATTTCTTACATCTAAATGTTATGTAATATTATAAATTCCTGGATATACTGGATATATATGATATATATGATATCTACATGATGATTATAACTCTGGATTTAATGGATACATGAACAACTTGTAATTATAAAGAGTTTATTTTTGTCTCAAGTACCAATGATCGTTAAAACGATAGTTATTAACTTAAATAATTACATAGTGTTCATGACATGGTAATAAGTGATATAAAAAGCTAAATGAACTTGAAAAAGGTTATTAAGAAAGTAGAAATTAACTCATGTTTATTATTCATGAGGTTAAAGAACGATCGAGTCAAGTCGGAACCGAGGTATGGGACTTCGTCTCAATCACCTTTAATTGTGAAATATTTTTTTTATATACAACCTTCTTTTTACGGTGTATAAATCTCTTTTACTTATATTCTTATTCAAAAGGAATATTTTTTTATATGAATCGTTTTACTAAATGTCAAAAGGAATGATTATTTGTCGTACGTATGCGGCGACAATGACATCTCCTCCTTCGTGACCATTATTTGAGTTTCGGCTTCCTTTACAAGACATGCATTTTTTTTAAAAGATAAATAAATACCATGTCTTACTTTTCTTTTATTTTGGTATTGAAAATGGTCTTCATAATTTTTTTATATCAATGTGTTGTATTGATATCTTTTGATTGAAAAGTGTAAATGTTATGTTTCCTTTATGCATGTTTCATGTGATACGATTATGCTATGGTTATTGGGAATTATTATGAAGACGGGTGGTTCAATGATAAACTAAGGGCGGGTGATCCCGATATAGCTCTCCAATTCATTGGGTAACGTGTAGGAGTTAAACGTTAAGGTTTCACCGAAGAGATTTAGGGAATATACTGTGATGGGTATTCTAAACGTAACCAAGAGGGTTACTACCTACGTAAGAATGTTATGAATGACTCAAGTTACCTTTATGTCTTATGGTTTCTATGATTTATTCATGTTTTGATGAAGCATGTTAAAGTGCTTATGTTTTATGAGTAGAGTATGATTTGATTGATTCTTGTGTATACATGTACTCATGTTTCCTTTCCATATTTTTATATCCCTTACTGAGCTTTTTATGCTCATAACAAGTTTTTTAAATGTTTTTAACAGGTCAAGGGAAGGGTAAATGATATGATGATAGTGTCAAGGATGTCTCAAGAAAGAATATATGTTTTATTTTAAATATTTTTTCATTGATGGGAAAAAATAATACTATCTTTTATGTAATCACTTTGTTTAAATGTGGAATGTAATTCAAGTTTTAGTATCTAATTTTCTAAAACTCTAAACCTGAAAAGATTCTCAATTTATAATCATGTAACAAATAAATATTAAGTAAGGTTTAAGGCTGGGGCCTTATATTTATAACTTAAACTACATATCTTTTTCCAAACTCAAAATCATTATAAATGTAATTGGTAAGAAAGAATTTTTTCCATACTTATTATATTGGAACATTTGTGAACACTTGTCCCATATACAATTAAAATAGAAAACAACATTTTACATGGTATAAATTTTGGTTGAAACTAGTTTTTATTCTATTTTATATGTCATTTTGGCCCTAGTTTAAAAGGTTAATCCCTTATAATGTGTAATATTAACTTAATTGCTGTAATTATTTTAAATTACATTCAACAATATCTTTGGTCATAATCAAATATTATTAGACTATAATTATAATACTTATTAAAATCATATATATTTGTTTTTATGGATTAAATTAATAAAATATACTATCTTAAATTTAAATATAATCCTGTAGACATGGTGAAATAGATGGGTTTTAATGTGAAATTGTAACTAGTTTATAAGTGTTTATAACTAAATTAAAGTTAAAAACGATTGAAATTAATTAAATTGGATTAATAGATATATAATTTATCTATTTTGAATATATTAAAAATATAAAATAAAATTTATCATTAATAATTATTTAAATAATAATGTATTTTTAAGTAAAATGTAGTATTTTATACTATTCATGAGAAAATAAAAATTCTCAGAAAAATCCAAAAAAATCGAACTATGAAAATTATTACAGTAATAATTAATAAAATATTTAACTTTATAGAAATTAAAATATAAAACAGTATTTGTTTTTAAAAATACTTGTGCCTTTAAAAGAGGATAAAAATCGGTCTTGCATGTAACACAATCTAACTCAATGATCCTTGTATTGAAATCATATAATGGTTTAGTGTATAAAAAAATATTAACATGGATTAGAGTACAAAGAAAAAGTAATATTTTTAATTCAATATTACACATTCAATATTTTGAGTTGCATGCAATGGAAAATAAAAAAAATATAAATTAATTTTGATACAAATTAGAAGATTTCAGGGTGTTTTAGGGATTATGATTCAAAATATACAAAAGTCGTATGGGTTTTATGTTACAATACAAAATTTTCAAGACTCTTTATAATTATATTTATAAAAATTAAATTACATGGCCCACCTATAAACAATATTCTGAATTTTAATTCCCTATAGTTATCTATGTATAATACAATATTTCCTTTCATTTTGTACAATATAATTATTTATGAGTCTGGAATAATTTTTTTCAATAAAACTGATATTATTTATATCATTGGTCATAATCCTTTTTATTCCATGTACATGATTTATAAAAATATTTTGGTGAATGTTTTTACTTTTCTACAGTGATTGTTTAATTTAATTTTTAAACAAAATTAAAATTTTAATATATTTTTTTAAAAGTAAGTATTAATGAATTTATTGAAATGTATTATTTTTTTATTTTTAAGAAAAATGTTGATTGAATCAATATTTAAATGTATATGTAATAAATATAATATTTTATTTCATATTAACATAATGGTTTAAATAGTCTTTAATAGGTTTCCAAGGTTATTTTGAAATGGATTATTTTCCATGTGATTTATTATATTTTGATATTTCAAATATGTGATTTCATTGTGGAAATTTCATTTCTCTAAATGTGTGTTCCAACTAAACTTTTGAAAACATTTTCTATCAAATATAGAATCCTTTATTGTGTTCTTAATGTTTATGAAGATAAGATTCAATGATACTATACTTATTCATTAACAAGATGGTTTTTTAATTTGTATGACAACATGTTTTGGGAACCTATTTATTTTTCATGATTTATACTATAATTAATTACTAAAATGTTCATGAATCCCATTTCATTTAAATATGATATTCCAAGATGTAATTTCTACGAAACTCGTTTCCTTTCTTGGGTAAAATATAATGAATGATTTATAATTTTAGGGGATATATATATATATTATTTATTATAAATCATGTAGTATTAGAATTATATATCTCTCCAATGAATTGGAAGAAATATAAATTTCTGACAAGATGAAACATACTCGAATGGGAAGTAATCTAGTTCAGTATGGGATGGAAACCACTATAATAGTCATGGGTGTCATCCATGAAAACTTTTTTTATTTATATAGTGAACCTAATACAATATGATATTCTTCAAAATATTAATTGACAACGGTATAAATTAATATATATTCTTATTATATTCCAAAAAATATTTGTTGTATTCGAATGTTATGACACCGGGTACAAGTTCATTTATTACTTAATAAATCATGTCTTATACAATCGATATAATTATTTGAAGACTCAATAGTATAATTTGTGATATGTAGGGTACAGATTTAAAACAAATTTTAACAGTATGATAACCTTAGAATCATGTAATGTTTAATTAATCATTGATACCTCGCTTATTTACATATTTCTAAGCATCATAGCTCACCCTTTATTATGTTTCCTTCCATAGGATATAGATAATGTTATTATGTATGATATGTCAAATAATTGTTCATGTAATGATTAACATAGTGGATGATTATGTATATCACTTATGAAAAAGCTATCTATGTATCTAATTCCCAAAGACAGTAAACCCTTATAGTCCTCTAATTTTATTTTCAAAAAGGAGTTGGAATATCTTTTAGTTAGATATAATATATTTTTATAAAAATTGTGTGTCAATATAGTTTTTATCATGGAAAAATTTTAGATATTCATTGCGAACATGGATGAAAAATCTTTTCGGAGAACCTATGTTATAATCTAATGTATGGGATAACCTCACATGTAATGGTAATGAAATTATTTTTGTTTTTTGTGAAATTAATATTTGTTTTTAAATGACATGTTTATGTGTTTTGGGAATAGATTCATCTACGAGTAATAACCCCCTACAGACATGGTCGGGTATTTCATCTTCATTATTCAAGTGCATGTTGAGTGTTTTCATGTCGTACACCTATTTTGAAACTCCCAGAGAAGTTATTGGGTTATTTCACATTTTCATTATAAAACATTATGATGAATTTGAATATATATTTATTTTTTATGAAATTTTTTAATCCTAATGTTTCGTGGATATAAAATAAGCAGTTTTTATTTGGAAATAATTTAAATGATTTTTCATGATTATAGTATTTTCCATGATTATTAGTGATACTCACAGATGGTTTTTTGGTTCTTGTAAATGGATAAAACCCTGATTAATCATGTAAATGATGAATTTTGTACACAATGACTCCATTATCCTCCTAAGAAACCAATTATTATGGGATCTGGAATGCATAATAACGTTTTTATACTTATGCAACTGTCTCAAGAAATGAATCATTATGTGTATCCAAAATAATAAATGGGGGAACAACATTCAATTGAGTACTTTATGAGGAAAAATATACCATGTTTTATTCAGTCTTATAATACACCTATTGTGGAGAAATAGATGAGTTACATCAAAAATATATTTTTCATTATCCATTATTCAGAGGATGTAAAATACTTTTTGGCTATCATAATTTTTTAAGGTGAAGAAGATAAATTATAGAATGTCAAAAAAAATGTATGAGGATACATGAATAATTGAATCCATTTATTTGGATGAGTTTAAGTGAGTATTTTTCAACACGTACTTTCCTCATACTATTCATGTTGAAATGGATAAGTAATTCCTTAAAGTAATGTTTTAAACTAATTAATATTCTGGTATCTATAATGAAAATTTTGAATAGCCAATGATTTATGAATTTTTTATTATCATCCAACCTAAAAGTGAGTCGTATTGATAATTTATTGGATTAAAACTAATATTTCAAGTGGAATTTTCCACATGGGACTTATTAGATATAAAAATCATTTTATTTTATATCAAGGTGGAAATGTATATTTGAGTTACACATCAATATCAAGGTTGAGTTAAGAAAATAATGTTGGGATTTAGTAGAAACTCTAAAAATCATCAAGATAAGAGGATTTCCCATCCATTAATCTATAAGAATGGATGGAAAAATTGATGAAATAAACCAAAGCCGATTGGTAATGGAATCAAAAGGGGAACAGAGTGACATCAGGAAATAAAATGTGGATGTGAATGGGGTGATATCTCTAAAAATTAACCACACACACTTCATTGTTATTAATTTATGGAGTGTGTAAATTATACTAAATAATGATATATTCTGATGGTTAACTATGATGAAGGATGTTAGAAACCTCTTAGGACTATTGATAATTGAAAATCCCAGGTAATCATAATTTATAATGAAGAGAATGATAATGATGAGGTAAATGGTACAATTACCATCCACCCTAGATCAACTAATGTATTATTTGAAATTGAATCTACAAACTAATTTATATTTAAATAATTTTACAAGGGTATAAATAGCCCTCCTAACTGATTAGAGGATGAATTTGAATTGAAACCCCCTACTATTATGATGTTCAAATATCATATTTATTTAAATCCTCTGGTTGATGTAAGGGGGATATAATTCCTACAAGTAATTTTATTTTACATATGGATGTATTTAATGTTATATTTGACACTGATTGGATATATCTCCATAAATACTACATCAATTTCAATAGATGGTCATAGAAATGTAATCTTACAAACAATCATATGATTTTCTATTAGTGAAATGTAAAATATGTACTTATGATTGATATAAAATCCATTGTATGGTTATCTATTTTTAATAAAATGGTTTTTTATCATAGACAACTTTTTAGAAACTCTAAAATGATGTTATGAATATTGTGTGAATGTTTGATGATGTGTTTCTAGAATATTTACATTTTCTTCCACATAATTATTTGTTGAGTTTTAAGTATAACTCATACAATTTTACACAACTATTTCAATAAATACATATTGGAAATCCATAATTTAGTTGTAAAAACATATAAAGAAACTCCATGAGAATCTTGAAAATGTATTTCTTTGACTAGGTTTTCAACATTGGGTTAACCTTTTCGTTTTTCTAAATGAAATATGGATCTATGAGACCCTGAATTTATTATCAAGAACTAAAAATATTCACATTGATTAAGAAATATCCTCCACCTCATATTAATTAATTTTTTTATAAATCCGGTATTGACCAATACAGTTCAATAATTTATCATATTTCAGGATATCATTGATTTAGGGTAAAGAATGAGATCATACCAAATATAGAAATCCAAACTAGTTATGTTCACTATAAATATATAATGAATCAATTAGGTGTTACTAATTTCCTAGATATCGTTTTTCAAATTATGAAATGACCATATAAGATTAAATTAATAAATTTGTGTTGGTTTTTATAATATATATTCTTATATATTCAAAGACAAAGAAAACCCCTGATGAATGCATGACGATTGTGTTGAAGGATTCAAATAATGTGAATCATTATTATTAATTGTAATAATTGGATTTTTTTTACAAAAAAATAATTTTTGGGTCAAAAAATCTTGTGAACGGTTATATCGATATATCCATCAAGGATTTATGTTATTGAAAATATGGAATTGAACTACCACAATTACTAAGAACTATAGTTTTCTTGCTTTTACTATATTTTATAATCTATTTTTTGTTATTTAAAATAACTACCTAATCAATTCATAATTCCAACAGGGAAGGGATCTATGTTTTTATCGATAGATGATTATAATGCAATATTCAAGGAAGTAATGATAAAGCTAGTTAGTGTGAATTTTCATACACATACCTATAACAGAGAATAGTTTTTAATATATACTTTTTGGCATTGAATATGGTATAGAGATGCATCCTCATGTATAATTATATGGTGATAACATTTTCATAATGAAAATTTTATGTCTTTAATAAAAAATCACCCAAAAGTGATTTGAATTTAGGTTTTGTAATTTCATAATTAATTATATGGATTCATTATAATTATAAATCGTGGTGTGATATATATGATGATCATAAATGTTTCTTGAATATATTAAAATATTATTATTTGGATATGAACTAGAGAAGATATTTGGAACTAATTAATGGCTATAACATCTCAATACATTTCCACCCCATGTAAGAAAATAAGTTGTTGATACTATGAGTCAAAAGGATCATTTGAGATAATCTTTAATGTGAATCAAAAAATATCCAATATTTCCGGATATAATGTTTATGGATTCTAAAATCATGAAAGAAGTGGAAAAATCCTATCTTTATAAAATTATTATTCGGTCTTATTTCAATGCAGAAGAATATTTTGGAATAAAATGATGACATTGAAGTGAAAAATAATTTAAAAAATTTATTATTGTTAAAGCTTAAATATGAATGTAAGATATTTTTCTTGGAACCATTTATGTGTTCCATACATACTATATTTCATTAATAAATTATTATAGGAGGCTCATTGGTCTTCTTTATTTATTAATCTTTTATGTATAAAGAGGTATAATGTTCAAAAATTGTATATATTTTGGGAAAATATGAAATTTGACATTGTATAGTTCTTAAATCAGTTCACGGTATGCCTATAAGTATAGGATAAGCGGAAAAAGTATGATAATTTATTATAACCATTACCCATACTATAATGGAAATTGTAGAATATCACTATTCATTTGTTCTTTAGAGACTCCAACATTTATAGAGGCCATAATTTTATTTTTGATGTATTCATTAACCATACATACATAGAACACTTAATTTCTATTTGAGAAGATTTTTCATTGTATCAACATACCTGAATATACATTACTAAAGTGGTATGTTTTTATTGAGTACCAAAATCTATTATATATGATCTGGATATGAGATTTACCTTGATGTTATAGGGAATTATTCATAATTCTCTTTAAAAAATGATAAAATTCAATACTTTTTATCATTACCAAATATATGGTCATTCTAGGATAAAAATTCAAACCCTAGGAGATATGTTTATATATTATTATCTAGATTTTAGTAATGTTTAGGATCAATACCATCTTCTAGTTGAGTTCCATTCAATTATAGTATTCACTCAATAATTCTAATGTATCCTTATGAAGCTCTCTATGAATATTATTTTCTGAATCAATCATTTGAGATGGAATTTAGAGAAGTAGGATATTTAGATGTGAAATAGAAAATGAAATGTAGAATAGTGTTAGGGTCATTCAATAACCCATAAGAGAATCATGTAGTTGAAATAACATTTATGATGATAATACTCAGTGAGATCTAGAATTTGTAGTTTGTGATAAGTCTCTTCTTGGAATTGTTTCACTGAACAGCATCATGTGAATATGGAAGAAATCAATGCTAAATCATAGGTGTATTTCCCTCTTCCATTTTCATGATTGAGTCACGATGGCATCATATATTTTGGTTCTTCCACTAATCCTCTCAAAATTCAAATTAGGTTCATTATATATCCTTTGGTGATATATAGACATGACCTTTCACATGAATAATGGAAAGATTTAATTCCACTATATCTAGATCCCTATTATAGGGAACAACTACTGTAGATTCCTAATATTAAAGAGAAAGTGCTGCAAAAAAAGACCACAAACCTGGTAAAATTTTTCTTTTGAAACCATTAATATGAGGAATCTAGACATGAACCTAATGATAAATTAATGAAAATTTATAAGTATTGTTGTATCAATGTGACATAATTTTTTTTGGAAGAATTAGTTTTAAGGGATAGATCTTAACACCCATAAAAGATATGAAAATACTTTTCAAACAAATTTAATTTCTTTTATAAATTGTGTTACTCGTAACCCCAAGTTTAAATAAATAATAATATATTATTTAATTATAATAATCCATTGAATTAGGGTTTTGAATTTAAGTAAATAAAATATTAAAACTATATGATTTATAATTATATAAAATAATTTCATTTATCAAAAATTGGATAAAAAGGAAAATAAAATCACATGAATGTATAAGAAATTATTTTATGAAAACCTATTTCTATGTTTACATTGATTTTTTATCATAATATATTATATAATTTACAATTGGTGAATGATTATAATGAAATACCTTTAACAAAATGTATTATAAATTATCCAATATTTTTATTAAGCATGTAAAAAGAATACATCCAGTTTCATTCATTAAAATTATATATTATAAAATATTGTTTGTTTATATTTTGAACAATTTTTTCAAATTAATATTATAGAAAATTGGAAAATTTATTTTAAAAAAGAATCATTATTTTTGGAATAAATATATCCAAATTAAATGGGATTTAATTTTTTGAGAATTTTATAAAAAATTATATTTCCCATGAATCGTGATATATAATGGTTTTTATTGAAAAGTACATTTTCATTCAATGAATTTAAAATGATAAATTTCAATTTGAAATCATTTAAAAGGAAAAATTGTTCAATAATAATACTATAAAAAATTATATTATTGGATATGATTTTATCTTCAACATTTATATAAAATAATTTTATAATTTAGAGGAATTTTTTATTAAAAAACAACTTTTGATCTAGAATACTGGAATAATTTTGAATTAAATTCGTAAAATTCTAAAAATTTATATTGGTAATATCGTATTCGTATTCGAAATCAAAATAATAATAATAATTTAAAATTTTCAACTTAGGTGTTGGTCATAATGAATAGTGATGCACGACTGTTGTGGGGTGTGGAAAAACAATATTTTATTTACATAAGTATAGTATAGCAGTTGATCCTAGGTAGTCTCCCGAAGAGGAGTGCACACAAAACAAGGATGTCACTTTTTGTTGGTTTTCATAAAAAGATTGGTTTTAATTAATTTGAATGACTATGAGAGAAACAAACAACAGAAATCGATTGATTTTTAACAAATGATAATGATGGTGATCAGATTGGGTTCGGCTAGACTTCGTGATGTGCCATCATGGTTTCCAAATTTTATCTCTTCTTCTTCCTTAAACTGGTAAGAGAGATGTGATGAGAATTTTCCTTTCTATAACCTTAGATTGGTCTATCCTCCTTCCAATGAGTTTAGGGTTGTAGAAGGTCTCTTGATTAATTAGAGAAATCCCAGACCTAGAATTGTTGTTCCCCAATAATACAAGATTTTGACATACAATCCTACACATGTTCTTGACAACCGTCGAGCAATCACCACCCAACCCTAATCATGTTCCACCGTATACAGATTAGAATTGGGTGGAGGGAGATGTGATCATCGACCAAAGAAATTTATAATTTAAGAATAAAAACCTTAACACAAACACATTTGGAATTTAATACTGAATTAAGAATTGGAACCAAAAGAAGAAAGAAGAACTAATTTTATTCATTTCAAGCACAATAAATGACACACAACACATAGGTCCGGCCTCCCCTCTTTCTGATCACTCAAATGAAACTACCCCTCAATGTATGGGGTAAGCGAGATAATGCGGGAGAGGAGATACATTTTAATGTAAAGAAAAATAAAATAAATAAAAGGGAAAGCTGAGAAGTTCTTCTTCTTGGTGTCCCAAAAGGAATGGGATGGAGAATGAGATGATTTGAGAGGGTGGAGCTCTCCTCCTTTTATAGCCATAATGTTTCCCCCGAATGTTGACGCATTGTAGCCCCATTAAATGACATCTTCATGCGTTTATACCTTCTTGAATATTGTTCATAATTCCCTTGGGCGTGTCCCCTAAACATCTCAGTTGAATTGGATATGTATTTCGAGAGTTAAGGCCGGTTTACTATAATCATTTATTCTGTCTAGTCAGACTCTCCAAAACAATAACCCCCGGATTAGGAAGCATTAATGGACCCTCAAACGGCAGAATACCACGACCTTTCCTTTAGAAAAGATGTTTTAAAACTCCGTGTGTGTCTACCCACCGCATATCACAACTTGTGGACCCACCATGAAGGAGTTACGGATCCCACACCAAAACAATGCAGAACTGAAAACAATTTAATTTCTCCCACTTGTGAACTTCTTTTGAGCTTCCATATGGTTGATTCAACTTTTTGTCCAAAAATAGTAAATGAATCCCTGGATCTGTAGAATCGTGAAATGAAAGAATTTTTCAATTTGGATTAGTTTAGATAATGTTATGTCCAAAATATAGAAGTAATTTAAAACTGTTAAAAATCCAAAATGGCCAATTTTGACTATTCAGCTCAAAATAACACCAAAATCATAAAAATGAAACAACTCATCTTAGAGGAACACTTTTGTGAGTTTAAAACAATGATATTCAATAGAAATTAATTGAAAATAATTTTTCTCTATCAATTCCCCCACACTTAAACTATTCTTGTCCTCAAGCATAAAATCTCAACATAGAATTCAAAGGGCACCAATGTCACCAATATTTAAATTTCAAATGAAATAAAATTAAAAGATTATCAATGTCCAATCAAATATTCCAGTTCCACAATAATACCAGTTTGATTTTACATTTTTTAAAGGAACAATCAATTCATGAATATTACTTTTCCCCTTTGAAAAATAATTAAACTTCTCCTTTCATTCATTCGAGCTTCTCAATTTTTTATTATTAAACATGCCAAATCATGATCTACCTCACTTTTTAATCTTTTATCTCATCACCCATGATACAATTAATAGTGGAGTTATGCTCATATCATGAGAACATGCTCCTTACACATAGTCTTGTAAAGTAACTACTTTCTCCACTTTTTAAAGACAAAACACACATAAAATTATGAGGACTTGTAATAAAGGTTCAAATGACTCTATGGATTAGGGTTAGTGGTTAAATGATTGAAATAATTTAAGGCCAGATGTATGAGGTTTGACTCTTAAGTAAAATGCATGATTAATCACGTGAAAACACAAGATTAACCACACTCAAATCCCCTTGAAATGTGAATCACAACACCACTCCCCTTTCAATGACATGGGTCATGAGTCAATAAATTATTACAAGGAATGATATCATCCAAGTTCTCCCTATTTTTTTGTAAAGCTCCAAAAAGAAACAACTTTATTTTTTTTTGTAAATCTCTATACAGGAACATCTTGATTTTGATTTTTTTTCCTTTTTTTATTGAGAACCGGATGAAATGAAATAAAAATAATGAAATGATGACTTATGCCCAATTTTCTAATAATACGTTGCCCAAAATGATGGCACACACATTAAACCTCCCAAACAATGATACATATCCCAATAAACGCACACAAAAGGCCCTTCCCCCACACTCAAACTTGAATTACCATGAAAAAATACTACAAGTGTGTGTAACAGCCTAAGATTTTATAAAAAATATTCTTTTTAATTTTATTAATGTCTTGTGTTGTACGCTACACCAAAAGGAGCTTGCACAACACGCATCCTTGACTTGCCTTGCATTACACGCAATCGCGACCTTCCTCGATAGCGTGTGTAATACGCAATACCGAGTTTCACTAAACAACGAAATGCTATTAAAATATTTTTAAAACTAGCCGTTATGAATAGTAATAACCACTTTTTAAAATTCTGTAAATCTTATATTTCAAAATGAAATTCATTTTTGGATTCGGAGTATCGAATTTAGCCTAAGGTGAAATTTTGGTACATTTCGGATAACTTTCATATTCTGATGAATAGTGAAAATTACTAAATTATAATTAAAAAACAACTTTTTTTAATAGAAATAATTAATAGTGATAAATTATTAATTTGAGTAGTTTTAAAGTATATTTAGAATATATTTTTACAATTTAATACAATGTTGGTCATTGGATGTAATTTCACATTTAAACCAGACATAATCAAGTGTCAATCTTTTGATAGACATTGTTTCTTAAAAACACGCTATTTGTTTTAACAGCGGGATTTAATTATAAAATTAATTAATGCAACTTTTATGTAATGAATTTGGTAAAATAGACTTCATTTTTGAATTCAGAATATGAAATATAGCTTGGGATGAAATTTTGGCACTGTTCTGAAAAACATCAATTTTTGAGGAATAGTGAAACTACTAAGTGGTAGTTAAAAAAACTGAATTTTTCATAAAACTTAATTTTACCGCTTCTGTGAATGGAATTTCAAAAATCCGAGAGACACGGTTGATTTCAGTAAGTAAAATTTGGTACAATGAGATGAAAATAATTTTTGGTGAATAGTAACTTTTTACTTTTTTTTTACCGCGGTTAATAGTAAATACGGTAACTAAGGGTAAATATGATATTAATATTACCCTAACACATGTCCTAATTCTATTGGACAAGTTTAATTCGACCAAAACAAACTTAGGAATAAAATATGACCATTTAGGCCCACTTGGATTAGATTAGGACATTTATTATTATTTAATTCAAAGAAGAGTTAAAAGAGTGAAAATCAACGTTTATTTACTAAAACATTTTTAATATAAAGTTATACATAAGATAAATTCAATTATAAATATTCATTAGAACGCTAAAAAGATTTCCCACATAATGTTATTTTATTTGTAATTTTTAGACATCAAATAATTTAATTTATTTATGACACAAAGATGATGCAGTAATTATCTTATTAATGAAATATTGACATAATTGATGTTATAAACACCAAAATAAATGTAATTTAAGACTTTTTATGAATTACACTAATTTTCTAGGTTACTATGATATATTAGTGTTGATTTAAACAACTTGGTTAGAACATATAATTCTGTTATGACTTTCACAAAAATCATATATCAAATAGTGTCAAAATTGACACAAAATAGTTTTTAAATCAAATATTATATTATTAATTGTTATTTTATTCCTAAAAATCTAAGGTTCGGCCAAATGACTTAGATAAGGATATATATATTAATAATAAACAATTTGGGGTTCGTTTGGCATGTTATAGTAAGTGTATTAACCATATAGTGAAAGAAAACAAAAAGACATGGTAAAAGTTAAATTATTTAACTTAGAGTTAAATCTAATTGATAAGGTTAAAATAATACCCTAAACTTTTCTAAATCCTATTGGTTGATAGGATTTCGACCCATCCCCACTTTAGCTTCGAAATAAGACCCTTTGGAACCATTATAAACCGATTTTGACTTTAATATAAAATAATATTTTGAGATATTCCTAAGGTGCCCCTCTCCTCCCCTATAAAAGGACACCTCCTCCCCCTCCTCCTCACACCAATTTGAGCACTCAAGCTCGGCCAAACCCTGCCAATTTCTCCTCCCCACTTCCCTAGAAACATCCTAGAGGTTCTGGTCTTCCTCAAAGACCAATTTTAGTGCCCTAAGAGGAGGTCTCAAAGAGGCACTTCAAAGAAGAGGTAATTACCGTTACCAATTCTTTCATCTTTATTTCTTCTTCCACTTCTTCTTCTTAGGTTGTTTCATTATGAAGTAATAACATCAGTGTAACTCATATACTGATATGTTATTATAAGTATGAAACAACCCTATTTCACCATCTATCCATCCTACGGAAAAAGAAATCACCGCGCGTGCGTACGTACGGAATACCGTCTCCACGCCGTGGTGTAATCTATTTTCCACCACCACCTTACATGGATGGGTATAATGGTGTAAAGAAAAACTATACATAGTTATTACAACATCATATTGATTCTGATATATTGTATAATCCACTCCAATTCAATTCAATATTTATAGAAATGATATCATCGCTCGTGCGTACGTAGGGACTACCGTCTCCACGACGCGATGAGATTCATTCTCCATGTTAACCATTTAAGAATGATTATAATATAAGAAATAATAATGAAATATATGACATTATAAAGCTACTGGATTTACGTATATATATACATATGTATTTCATCTAATTACTTCCATTTCAAGACAATGAGGAAAGGAAAACAGCGTTCATGCGTACGTACGGACTACCGTCTCCATGAACGGTGTTTTTCATTTTATTTATCTACCTATTATATATATATATATATACTGACTATATATGATATATAAATCATATTTTATATTCTGGAAGTGAGTAAATCATGATATAAGTAATAATGATGTCAAGAACAACAAGTCAAAACACCTACGATAAATGAAACGATTTTACCCAAAACGCTTCTTTAACATGGAATTTACAAAAGAACGGGTAATATAATGTCATAAGTGAACCATATATGATATCATAACAATGAATATGATTCTGTAATAAGTCAATAACATGATTTAAATCATTATACAGGAGGTTCGGACACTTACAAAGCAAGTCGGACCTAAGGTAAGGGAAATATCACAATCTCATTTTTATCCGAGATTGTTTATTCGTAAGTATTTATTGGGGTGTATTTTATCATCCACATCCATGTTCCCTCAATATGTAATATTGTTTCCATCCAATTACACTAGTTTAAATCCAATTTTACCCTTCGGTGAGTTTTTAGTAAAGAATATGAAAGGAATCTTTTGTCGTTTTTTTTCGTACGAGGTACTTTTTGACTTTTCCGACAAAAGTACGAAGAATGTTTTTTTTAACTTATACGACATGAATGGATTTCTAAAACATTATTTCCAAGAAGATTCCTTTACAAGTATTGAATTTTATTTTTAATCAACTTCTTTTAGTTTAAAATTTTATGACATGTTAAGAAAGGAAAAGTGTTTTTGATGTAGAAAGGATATTTTCCTCAAGAATGAAGTTCAAGTATTTTATCAAAATTATTTTCCATCTAAGATAATAAAAGGGTTCTGTTTTTATCCCTATTATTACATGGATTTGATTATGTTGTGATGGAAATATTTTTATGAATTCCTTTATCTTATATGAATTGTTTTATGATGTCATGATATTTCAAGAATCCCATTTTTGTTACATGTGTAATGCGATGATGTATGTTTTATGATTATGTGGCACACATAAGAAAGGATTCATAATAAGATGGGTGGGACCTATATCTCCCTCCAATGCATTGGGTAAAGATTTATATCTCATGAGATAGACATGGCTGGAACGGAAGGTTATTTCGGTTCAGTGATACAGGACTGAAATGAGGAGTGAACTCGGTTCAGAAAGGGACTTTGTCCACTAAGATAGTCTTGGCAATGAGTCATGACTAACAAGAAATGATTTTCCATGATTATGTGTGCATGCCACAAAGTTTCAAGCTTTATGTTATGATTATGGGGATCTCATTTTCACTTCTATGATTTATGCCATGTTATGATATTATGAGCTCTTTTGCAGGTTAAGATTTCCAAAAAGCTATGTTCTTATGTATATGATGTGATTGATATTTCTTTTGTTTACCCTTACTGAGCATTTGAGCTCACCCTTTTATGTTTTCTTTTCCCCAGGATATAAAGAAAGGTTTATAGGTAAAAAAAAGGAAGATCTTTATGGGAGATATTGAAGATCTTTCACCACGATTAGAAGATTACGTTCCGAGTTTCCAAAGACACTAAACTATTACGATCCTTGTGTGTGTGTTTTTGTTATGTACTACGTATTCCGCAAAAGTAATGTAATGTCCATGTACGTCAGGCTTCGGGTCTCTACAGTTGGTATCAGAGGAAAGGTTTAGTCAACCTTTGGATACTAGGATGCGAAAACGTTAGTGAGATCCCTAGAGATATTTATAAGGTATGTCTAGGGATGTCCCTAGGGATAAGTATACGTATAGGTTATAGTAATAGAATTACGCTAACGATCATAGAATTAAACCTAAGATGTTGGATATTGAAGGTACTCCCCCTTTATTATGTTGTTTTCCCTAGCATGATTTTTGCCTCTCACACTATTCTTTTTGGGTTTTAGACGATGGCTGGAACCCGAAGGAACCGTGTTGATCAATGAAATGGACAATGCAATTATTGCCCTCCTGAACAAACAAATGTTATGGGATATGGAGTGAAAAATCTTATTGCTATACTTACACAAGCTATGAATCATTCTGGACTTCAAATGAGCAGAGAAGGGAACAATATTCTATTGAGTCCTTTATGAGGCAACGTCCACCTTCTTTCAGTGGGTCTTCTGATCCACTTGTGGCTGAACAATGGATCAGTACTACTGAAAAGATATTTTCAGTTCTTCAATGTTCTGATCATGATAAAGTCATACTAGCAGTATATCGTTTGGAAGGTGAAGCTGATCAATTGTGAAATCTTATCAAGAATACGAGGCCAAGAGATGAAATTGAGTCCATGGAATGGGATGAGTTCAAGAACTTGTTTTTCAGTAAGTACTTCCCTCGTATTCTTCGAACAAAGATGGAGAAAGAGTTTCTTGAACTGAAGCAAAGGGACGATGAATCTGTTGGTACCTATGAAGCAAATTTTACAAGACTTTCAAGGTATGCTTCTGGAATTATCATCCAACCTGAAAGTAAAGTTGATCGATTTTTCAGTGGCTTAAAACCAGGTCTTCGAAGGGCATTAGCTATAAGAGACTTCAGTAGCTATGAAGAAATTGTGCGTTGTGCTATCAAGGTAGAAATGGAAGTTGGTGTTACATATCCATCTCATGGTTTTGACAAGAAACGAAAGATGGAGTTCAAGGAGAAATCTCAGAATAATGGTGAAAAGAAGATGAATGTTTCCTTATGCACAATGTGTGGAAAGAAGCATGGTGGAGATTGTCTTAAAGGGACTAGAAAATGTTTTAAGTGTGGAAAAGAAGGTCATCGAGCAGCTGAGTGTCGAAGTAATGGAAAAAGGGTTTCTAATGATGTGAATAAAGCAAACACTGCAGAGAATGCACCGCCAACACTTCAATGCTTCAAGTGCAAGGAAATGGGGCATTATGCTAATAATTGCCCTAATCCAAGGGTTAGTGATGATCAACATGAGCAACCACTGAAGGCAAAGGACAAAGGGAAATCACATGCGATCACTATTGGCAATGTTGAATATGACAACGATGTGGTGGAATGATTAAGTGTTTATGTAATGGGATTCCAAAATAATGTTGTATCATTGAGTATTGCAATATTTATTGATGTGGTATTCAAAGTGATTGAGATATTTTTTGGAAATAAGATGATATGCGCATAATGAAGACGAGAAAATGAAATTTTTAATAGTATTCATGAGCTCATGATTGATATAAGGACTAAGTGATATCATGGTTTGAGTATATAGAATTTTGAGGATTTTGGTATGTGGAAAGTGTTAACTTTTAACCGCACTCATGTTTTCACTAAGGTATTCAAGAGAATACACGATTAAGGACTTTGAATGTTTGGAATGTGACCAACAAGACATATCTTGTGATATGTGGGGATCAACGACAGTATTAAATCTCTGGTAATCGTTGTTACTATATTATGAGAGTGGACTACAGTATTATGTATAAGACTAAAGATTAGACTGAATTATGTTGGACATAAGTTAGTATTGTTTAAGGATAGAAGATTTTCGATATTATTGATGGGATGTTATAGTAACGTAGTTTTAGAAAAAGGACAACCTGCAGGACGGGCGACAGCCCATCGCTTCGGACAAGGCTGTAGGAATCGAACCCACAACCGAAGTGCGACTGGCCTTTATCGCCTACCACTGACCTACAGGAAGTCCCTGTTTAGTAGAAACTAGTTTTATTATATTAAGCAGTATGATATATGAAGTATAAGTCCACTTTAGAAACCATATGTGATTAATCTCACTATAGATCGACTTATGTATATAATTTTTACTAACCTTTTGTTTGAGACAGATGGAATGACTCGTCATTCTACCACATGATCTGCTAACACTTCACGAATAACAAATTCAACTTCATTTATTTAAGGGATGAAGTGGAAATTGTTCAAGGCACGAACAATAGTGAGATTGTACCAAAATAAAGTAAGTATTTATTCTAAATCAAATTTTCAACTTTAGGGAAATGATCTTGAAAACCAAAAATGTTGTCCTAGTGATCTTATACCTGATGAATCAGATGGTACCTTATATCATCACAAATATATGGATTTGTGATTATTGGCTTTTCCATATCCATGTTCTCTACCACTCTCCATCAGAACATGATGGTTAGATTTCTCTTCCATATCCATATTTTCACCTATGTGGAAACCCAATGATTTGTTTATTTGGGTAACCGTTACGTTTCATACATTTGTTTTTAAAGATTAGTTTTGATATTCCTTTTTACGATGTGGGTTTCTATTAAAGAAACTTTCGAATAGTAAACCATTTATAACCCCGACGAATTTCGAGGGCGAAATTCATTTTAAGGGGGGTAGAATGTAACAGCCCAAGATTTTATAAAAAATATTCTTTTTAATTTTATTAATGTCTTGTGTTGTACGCTACACCAAAAGGAGCTTGCACAACACGCATCCTTGACTTGCCTTTCATTACACGCAATCGCGACCTTCCTCGATAGCGTGTGTAATACGCAATACCGAGTTTCACTAAACAACGATATGCTATTAAAATATTATTAAAACTAGCCGTTATGAATAGTAATAACCAATTTTTAAAATTCTGTAAATCTTATATTTCAAAATGAACTTCATTTTTGGATTCGGAGTATCGAATTTAGCCTAAGGTGAAATTTTGGTACATTTCGGATAACTTTCATATTCTGATGAATAGTGAAAATTACTAAATTATAATTAAAAAACAACTTTTTTTAATAGAAATTATTAATAGTGATAAATTATTAATTTGAGTAGTTTTAAAGTATATTTAGAATATATTTTTACAATTTAATACAATGTTGGTCATTGGATGTAATTTCACATTTAAACCAGACATAATCAAGTGTCAATCTTTTGATAGATATTGTTTCTTAAAAACACGCTATTTGTTTTAACAGCGGGATTTAATTATAAAATTAATTAATGCAACTTTTATGTAATGAATTTGGTAAAATAGACTTCATTTTTGAATTCAGAATATGAAATATAGCTTGGGATGAAATTTTGGCACTGTTCTGAAAAACATAATTTTTTGATGAATAGTGAAACTACTAAGTGGTAGTTAAAAAAACTGAATTTTTCATAAAACTTAATTTTACCGCTTCTGTGAATGGAATTTCAAAAATCCGAGAGACACGGTTGATGTCAGTAAGTAAAATGTGGTTCAATGAGATGAAAATAATTTTTGGTGAATAGTAACTTTTTACTTTTTTTTAACCGCAGTTAATAGTAAATAGGGTAACTAAGGGTAAATATGATATTAATATTACCCTAAAACATGTCCAAATTCTATTGGACAAGTGTAATTCGACCAAAAACAAACTTAGGAATAAAATATGACCATTTAGGCCCACTTGGATTAGATTAGGACATTTATTATTATTTAATTCAAAGAAGAGTTAAAAGAGTTAAAATCAATGTTTATTTACTAAAACATTTTTAATGTAGGGTTATACATAAGATAAATTCAATTGTAAATATTCATTAGAAATCTAAAAGGATTTCCTACATAATGGTATTTTATTTGTAATTTTTAGACATCAAATAATTTAATTTATTTATGACACAATGATGATGCAGTAATTATCTTATTAATGAAATATTGACATAATTGATGTTATAAACACCACAATAAATGTAATTTAAGACTTTTTATGAATTCCACTAATTTTCTAGGTTACTATGATATATTAGTGTTGAGTTAATCAACTTTGTTCGAACATATAATTCTGTTATGACTTTCACAAAAATCATATATTAAATAGTGTCAAAATTGACACAAAATAGTTTTTAAATCAAATATTATATTATTAATTGTTATTTTATTCCTAAAAATCTAAGGTTCGGCCAAATGACTTAGATAAGGATATATATATTACTAATAAACAATTTGGGGTTCTTTTGGCATGTTATAGTAAGTGTATTAACCATATAGTGAAAGAAAACAAAAAGACATGGTAAAAGTTAAATTATTTAACTTAGAGTTAAATCTAATTGATAAGGTTAAAATAATACCCTAAACTTTTCTAAATCCTATTGGTTTATATGATTTCGACCCATACCCACTTTAGCTTCGAAATAAGACCCTTTGGAACCATTATAAACCGATTTTGACTTTAATATAAAATAATATTTTGAGATATTCCTAAGGTGCCCCTCTCCTCCCCTATAAAAGGACACCTCCTCCCCCTCCTCCTCACACCAATTTGAGCACTCAAGCTCGGCCAACCCCTGCCAATTTCTCCTCTCCACTTCTCTAGCAACATCATAGAGGTTCTGGTCTTCCTCAAAGACCAATTTTAGTGCCCTAAGAGGAGGTCTCAAAGAGGCACTTCAAAGAAGAGGTAATTACCGTTACCAATTCTTTCATCTTTATTTCTTCTTCCACTTCTTCTTCTTAGGTTGTTTCATTATGAAGTAATAACATCAGTATCACTCATATACTGATATGTTATTATAAGTATGAAACAACCCTATTTCACCATCTATCCATCCTACGGAAAAAGAAATCACCGCGCGTGCGTACGTACGGAATACCGTCTCCACGTCGTGGTGTAATCTATTTTCCACCACCACCTTTCATGGATGGGTATAATGGTGTAAAGAATAACTATACATAGTTATTAAAACATCATATTGATTCTGATATATTGTATAATCCACCCCAATTCAATTCAATATTTATAGAAATGATATCATCGCTCGTGTGTACGTACGGACTACCGTCTCCACGACGCGATGAGATTCATTCTCCATGTTAACCATTTAAGAATTATTATAATATAAGAAATAATAATGAAATATATGACATTATAAAGCTACTGGATTTATGTATATATATACATATGTATGTCATCTACTTACTTCCATTTCAAGACAATAAGGAAAGGAAAACAGCGTTCATGCGTACGTACGGACTACCGTCTCCATGAACGGTGTTTTTCATTTTATTTATCTACCTATTATATATATATATATATACTGAATATATATGATATATAAATCATATTTTATATTCTGTAAGTGAGTAAATCATGATATAAGTAATAATGATGTCAAGAACAACAAGTCAAAACACCTACGATAAATGAAACAATTTTACCCAAAACGCTTCTTTAACATGGAATTTACAAAAGAACGGGTAATATAATGTCATAAGTGAACCACATATGATATCATAACAATGAATATGATTCTGTAATAAGTCAATAACATGATTTAAATCATTATACAGGAGGTTCGGACACTTACAAAGCAAGTCGGACCTAAGGTAAGGGAAATATCACAATCTCATTTTTATCCGAGATTGTTTATTCGTAAGTATTTATTGGGGTGTATTTTATCATCCACATCCATGTTCCCTCAATATGTAATATTGTTTCCATCCAATTACACTAGTTTAAATCCAATTTTACCCTTCGGTGAGTTTTTAGTAAAGAATATGAAAGGAATCTTTTGTCTTTTTTTCGTACGAGGTACTTTTTGACTTTTCCGACAAAAGTACGAAGAATGTTTTTTTTAACATATACGGCATGAATGGATTTCTAAAAAATTATTTCCAAGAAGATTCCTTTACAAGTATTGAATTTTATTTTTAATCAACTTCTTTTAGTTTAAAATTTTATGACATGTTAAGAAAGGAAAAGTGTTTTTGATGTAGAAAGGATATTTTCCTCAAGAATGAAGTTCAAGTATTTTATCAAAATTATTTTCCATCTAAGATAATAAAAGGGTTATGTTTTTATCCCTATTATTACATGGATTTGATTATGTTGTGATGGAAATATTTTTATGAATTCCTTTATCTTATATGAATTGTTTTATGATGTCATGATGTTTCAAGAATCTCATTTTTGTTACATGTGTTATGCGATGATGTATGTTTTATGATTATGTGGCACACATAAGAAAGGATTCATTATAAGATGGGTGGGACCTATATCTCCCTCCAATGCATTGGGTAAAGATTTATATCTCATGAGATAGACATGGCTGGAACGGAAGGTTATTTCGGTTCAGTGATACAGGACTGAAACGAGGAGTGAACTCGGTTCAGAAAGGGACTTTGTCCACTAAGATAGTCTTGGCAATGAGTCATGACTAACAAGAAATGATTTTCCATGATTATGTGTGCATGCCACAAAGTTTCAAGTTTTATGTTATGATTATGGGGATCTCATTTTCACTTCTATGATTTATCCCATGTTATGATATTATGAGCTCTTTTGCAGGTTAAGATTTTCAAAAAGCTATGTTCTTATGAATATGGTGTGATTGATATTTCTTTTGTTTACCCTTACTGAGCATTTGAGCTCACCCTTTTATGTTTTCTTTTCCCCAGGATATAAAGAAAGGTTTATAGGTAAAAAAAGGGAAGATCTTTATGGGAGATATTGAAGATATTTCACCACGATTAGAAGATTACGTTCCGAGTTTCCAAAGACACTAAACTATTACGATCCTTGTGTGTGTGTTTTTGTTATGTACTAAGTATTCCGCAAAAGTAATGTAATGTCCATGTACGTCAGGCTTCGGGTCTCTACAGTGTGGGTAGGTAAGGAAATATCAGCAGGTAATGTGGCTTAAACCTATAATGAAATTCACGTCTTCTGTGGGATAACGAAGGATAAATGAAAGGGTGGGTCTCAGATAAATATGTGGCTAACCAATGTAGTGCCTCAATAATTTTAAATGAGGTTTTGTACATTCATAGCTTTGACAAGTTTCAATACATGTTCTAGCAGGTGGAACGTCCCAATATCACTCAAGAAATATGCTCATGATAAAATAGGAAATATTTAGTCTAGAAATCCTCTCAGGAATGAGAATATGATATTGGACAATCACTCATGGAATGATTAATAATAACAAATTAATTCACATGCATTTCAGAAATTCGAAGAATGAAAAATGGAAGGGAAATTTCATTTACATTAATCAATTAATTCCCTCAAATCATGAGTCCTTATTTCAATATCCTTGGTTCACTTCAATCCTCCAATTATCCATTTTAATCAATAAATATCATTAACATTGAAATCTAAATAATAGAATCACTGGATTTCTATGAAACTCATGTCTCCTAGATAAGTCAGGTAAAACATGAATTCAAGCGTGGGAATGCATTTCTTTGATTAATTCTTTAAAAGACTAAAAATTTAGGGAATAAATTTGGATAATATAGAATTGAAACTCTTACTCCCCTGTCAAATTGACTTTTTTTTCACGACATATCATCCCACTACAACCTCTTCATTAATGGACCTGAAATAAAAAATTGAAAACAATTGATAGTGCATTCATGTTCAATCATGGTGGTAAATGACTAATAAGACAAGTGGAAAATGGGGGAAAATGCGGGTTGCCTCTCGGTAGCGCCTTTTTTTAATGACGATGGCTCGAAAAAACCAAACAAAATTAAAACAAATTTTTTTTAAAAATCTCATGGACTAAAAGATTCCCTCCCCCACAGTTAATTGATGCAGTGTCCACAATGAATGTAAATTGATTTAACATGTATGAAGATTTTAAAATGAATCACAACATCAAGAAAGTGTAAATGAGAGGTACAACCTAATTTATTCGTAGTGCAACATTGAGTTAACCTATTAAGTGTTACACTCTAAAAACCTACAAATAAAAGAACAAAATAAAAAATAAGATATTTATTGAATGAAATGAAAATATAAATAAAATGAGAATAGAAGGATAAAACTTGGTTTAATCCACCAAGAGGGCACTGGGTTGTGACTGCCTCCAGAGGGGCAGTTCTAATCAGTTATCCCCAATCTGATGGTGGGTGAGGTGTATTACTCATGAACCAACAAAATTTCTTCTTTCCAGCATGTATTTGTTCATTTCTGGGGATAATTCCATGTATAGAGTACACCAGATCCGCCCCATTCACAATTATATACCTCTTTCATGGTGGGGGTAGGATGAAGTATGGAACCTTCTCCTCTTCAGTTGCTACTTGTGCAACGACTTCTTCAAAATATAGTGGTGTCTTTAGATGTGCTGCATGAAAAGAATAATCAAATGGATATTCAAAATTTAAATTTGAAATATTAATTTCAAAATATTCCCTTTAAGGTAGGAATCTTTTAGATTTGGTTCTTTTGGAATAGCCACTTGTATCTCTTCATGGACTTCCTCAAGTAGATGATAAATATCATCAGGGATCTCCAGGTTTTCCTTAATAGGTGCATATTCTTTTTCATCTTCTTCTAAGGCAATGTAAGGATTGACGAAATATAGAAATTCAAAATTATAAGGAGTGATGCTCAAATCAGATTGAATGAAAACAGAAAAGATAGAGTTCATGGAAGGATCATCTCCCTGAGTTGGGTCTGGTTCAATCACGTCTTCAGTTGAATGTGCCACTTGGATTTGATTATCACAGGATGGAGGGAGGTAGTCGGGCCCCTCCACCATGACTTCAAATTCCACCAATTAGGTGGTGTCTTCCTTCCACGGTGTTGGCTCTTCTTGTTTGCAAGGATCGGGAAGATCAATAGGTTCCTCACATTCATTCCAAAATTCTATAAGTTCTTGTTGATCTCTCACATGTAGCTCAGTAGGGAAGTCATCTTCTTTTTCATCTATCTCTAGTAGAATTGGTTGATTGATGATGAATGAGTCTTCAGGTACCTCAACATTTACCTCCTCTAGTTCTTCAATGATGAGTGGTGAAATTTCTTCCACCACTATCTCAGGTTCTTTCTCCGGCTCAGGGTCAAGTTTCTCCATCATTTCACGAACATAGTCCAATGCCCATTCCATTTTTCTACCCAAATCATACAAATTATTACTAATCCTTTCAACCCGATCATTGAGATCACGATAATCAATTTCTGGTTCTTGATATTTCACCTGCGAGTAGTCTTTCCATGTATAAAAATTTTAATTTGATTACATCATGGAAAAAATAATTTTCTTAAATTTATTTTTAAATTTGAAAAATTCAAATATTTACAAATAGGTTGTGGAACTTCCTCCATGGAAACGGCACCAAGATTGATTCATGTTTATCGTGGGGAGTGGAAAAACAATATTTTATTTACCTAAGTATAGTATAGAAGTTGATCCTAGGTAGTCTCCCTAAGAGGAGTGCACACAAAACAAGGTGTAATTTTTTTTGGTTTTCGTAAAAATATTGGTTTTAATTAATTTGAATGACTATGAGAAAAACAAACAACAAAAGTTTATTGATTTTAACAAATGATAATTATTGTGATCGGATTGGGTTTGGCTATACTTAGTGATGTGCCATCATGGTTTCCAAATTTTATCTCTTCTTCTTCCTTAAACTGGTAAGAGAGATGTGATGAGAATTTTCCTTTCTAAAACCATAGATTGGTCTATCCTCATTTCAATGTGTTTAGGGTTGTAGAAGGTCTCTTGATTAATTAGAGAAATCCCAAACCTGGAATTTTTGTTCCCTAACAAACCGAGATTTCGACATACAATCCTACACACGTTCTTGACAATCGTCGAGCAATCACCACCCAACCCTAATCATGTTCCACCGTATACAAATTAGAATTGGGATGAGGGAGATGTGATCATAGACCAAAGAAATTTATAATTTCAGAATCAAAAACTTAACACAAATGAATTTAGAATTTAATACTTGATTAATAATTGGAACCAGAAGAAGAAAGAAGAACAAATTTTATCCATTTCAAGCACAAAAACTCAAACAGAACACATAGGTCCAGCCTCCCCTCTTTCCGATCACTCAAATGAAATTACCCCTCCATGGATACGGTAAACGAGATAATGTGGGAGAGGACCGACATTTTAAAGAATATAAAAATAAAATAAATAAAAGGGAAATCTGAGAAGTTCTTCTCCTTGGTGTCCCAGAAGGAATGGGATGGAGAATTATATGATTTGAGAGGGTGGAGCTCTCCTCCTTTTATAGCCAAAATGTTTCCCCAAATTTTGATGTGTTGTAGCGCCATTAAATGAAATCTTCACACATAGATCCCTTCTTGAATTTTTTCATAATTCTATTGGTCGTGTCCTCTAAAAATATCAGCAGATTTGGATATTTATCCCGAGTGTTATGGCCGTTTTACTATGAGCCTTTATTCTGTCCAGTCATACTCTCCAAAACGACAACCCAAGGATTAGGAAGCTTTAATGGGCCCTCAAACGGCTGAATACCGCGACCATTCTTTCATTAAAGATGTTCTAAAACTCTATGCATGTCTACCCATCGAATATCACAACATTTGGACCCACCATGAAGGAGTTATGGATCCCACACAAAAACAAGGCAGAACTGAAAACAGTTTTCTTTCTCCGACTTGTGAGCTTCTTTTGAGCTTCCATATGGCCGATTCAACTTTTTGTCAAAAAATTGTATATGAAGCCCCGGATGTGTAAAATCCGGAAAAGAAATAATTTTTCAATTTTTATTAGTGTAGATAATGTTATGACCAAAATACAGAAATAATTTAAAACTGTTAAAAATCCAAAATGGCCAATTTTTACTATTCATCTCAATATAACACCAAAATCATAAAAATGAAACAATTAATCTTATTGGAACAATTTTGTGAGTTTAAAACAATGAAATTCAATATAAATTAATTGAAAATATTTGCTCTATCAAATAGTGAATACTTTTATAATTTGTTGCAATGGTTAAGGTAAAAATGGGTATAGTATGGGTTAAACCCAATGATGAGGTTGTATTTTCCAATTAAAATTGAATAAATTATATTTTAAATACATATACATACCTTATACAATACCATCTTAAAATATCTATCAAATTTTTACCATTATGATTTTGAATGATGTTTTCATATTGTAATCTTTTTAGAAATAAACAAGTAGCTCGCCTACCCCCTTATAAAAGGACACCTCCCCTCTTCTCCTGTACAAATTTAAATTTCTATTTTTCTCATAAATTACCAATAAGAAAAATATTTAAAATATACCTAATGACATTGATTAAATGGTGAGATCAAAAAACTATCATAGAAACGATTTAGGTGTAATCTTAAATAGGATCTCTCAAGAAGAGGTATATTTATTAAGAATGCTGTTTTGTTTTATTTATTATTATACATACATAATTTTTTTTATTCTTTATAAAATAAGAAATCTATAAAATTAAGTGTACATATAAAATATAATTTTATTTGAATATCCTTTATCCACTTCCACTTCTATCTAATGGTCAATTAAAATATCGATCGTTTGTCTATCGAACTACAACCAAGCTAACCGATTAAATTTTTTTCCATCCCCACCTATAAAATATGATTATAATGGTAGATTTAGAATATATATATATATATATATATATATAATATTACATAATTATACTCATTTTGGTATAATATAACTTATACCATCTTACGTTTTAATCTATTAGAAAATGATTACATCCCATGTGAATAAATGTGGACTACCACCTCCACAACGCAATGTAGTTAACTTTTCATTTTATTTTGATATGTATAGAAATAGGGGAATAAATAATTATTATATATGATATATATGATATAAAAATTATTTGTTAAATGATATATTTTATTTAAATTATTTTGGTTCCACTCATTAATAAAATGGAAACAATGTTCATGCATAGTTTGACCCACTATGTCCATTAATGGTGTAATTTAATATTTTAATTATAAAATTTGTCAATTAATATAAATATATATGAAATGAATATATTTTATATTATTATCATTACTCAAATAATGGATGTGAAGTAACCAAGGTCAATATAAATTTATTAAAACTACCAAACCATTACATAAATAAAAAATATGGATGTTATCACCTAGGACTGTAGTTTTAATGAAGTGTTATTAATAAATAGGTGAGAAAAGTTATAATTATATTTCATATTTTATGAAATATATGAGGATCATTAATGAATGGATGTATAATAAATTAATATTTATTATAAAATTAGTCTAAACACAATCAGAAACCTGAGGATGTGAAGTTTCATCTAACTTTTTTTTATAAGATATAATACATATTCACCACATGTTTAATTTATGTGATTTATATACTCCACATGAAAATATTTTATGATGATTCTAATGAATTTTTTTTTTATTTCCATATCAATATAAATTTATAAATTTCTTGTATAATATTCTTCAAAATTTATTTAAGATGTAAGGGTTTTATTTTACAATATCACTTTTAATTGGTATTATATACGATTATGTTTCCAATTATGATCATTCATGACCAACCACTCAAGAATACCATGTATTGTCATCTACTCTGATTATTTGTATAAAATGATTTATTTCCATTCATTTTACTCTCTTTATATACCCAATATACTGAATAATTTTTTTAAAGAAATATGATATTATCTTTCATTACAATGGAAAATTCTATTTAATCCATGTCATCATTTTCAGAAATATGTTTTCAAAAACGTGTTTAATATTATCTAATTATTTCTTAAAGACATTATTACAAATGATTTTATTTTTTACAAATATTTTTAAATTTATTCCAATTTTATCTTTATAAAAAGATATAACATTTACTTTTTACCAAAAAACGAGATTTTTTTATTTTAATATATATGATATTAATGTAAATTATCTACCACATGAATTGTTACTGATTTAAATATTCTGTGAATTAATTACACTATTTTTTTGAAAAAAAATCATTAATATTGGGTATTTTTTTGATTTCAAATGTGTTTTTTTTCAAATTGAAAAGGTATTTTCCTAAAAAAACGTTCCAAGTGATCATTTAAAGGTATTATACTTATAAGATGACATCCTTTTATTTTTTCTTATTTTTTTTGGATTTTATTAAAATATACCATCTATATTCATTTTATGGATAATTTATGATTGTTATTAAATTATTGTTAGGAAACTCTTTCCTTTTCCACAGTTAATAAAATGATTAATTGTTGCAGTGTTTACAAAACATGATAGGTTTCTTGCGATATTCCATGATGATGTGTCTTAAAAAAATTTCTCTACATGTGTTATGATACAATGATTGAATTATGATTTTTTGGGATAAATCGATATTATTTTTGTTATGTCATTGGGTGTCCTAGAATTATATATCCCTCTATTGTATTGGGGTAAAGATATATATATATCAGAAGATAAATATTATTGGGATTGAGAGTTAACGTAAGACGGTAAGTGACTCTATCCACTATGATTGTCTTGGGACTAATCCTTGACCACTAAAATATTTTTGTTATTGTACACAATACACTATGATATTTTGGAAATGTGTCACAAGTATTATTTAAAATATTTTATCTTCTTATATTTATGCCCCCAAAATTATGTGTTAAGAAAATGCTATCATCTCAAGGAACATATTGATTGATTAATTTTGGATTTATTTCTTATTAACATCCATGATTAGATTCAGGACTCATGATTATAATATATGATAGGTTGTATATCGTTCTAAAATGTTATTTTCATGTTCTCTTACACTTATGATCATGATTTTTTATGTGATCATTGATATCTCAATTATTAACCCTTATTGGTCAATATAGCTCACTGATTTTTATGATTCCTTGCCCCCTATTATGGGGAAATATATTGTGTATGACATGTCTAATAATGGTTCCATATGAAAAAATATTTGTATTTTATGTAGTTTTATAATCAAATAGTTTCTAATGTATCATTTTCTCAGGATATCCTAAACATTTATGTTCTTTATGCATGTTTTTGTTGAAGGAAATGGATATTAATATAATAAAATATAATATAATTTGATAAAATGTATTGGTTTTTAAATATTTCATTCTATTTTATTTATTGAAATTTGATTTTTCATAATGTCACTTGTAATTATTATCACAAACTAATCATGGTAACCCCTGAATAAATTATTCATCAAATACATGAAAATAGTAATAGAATTTTTATATCTCAAAAGAATCACAACTAATTCAATGTTTCTATATAAAATATATATTTCTACGTTAAATAGAACCACCCTTGTCATACTTAATTGATGATATCCAGTTTGAATGTAAATATTTAAAAAATATTGATCCCCATAATGTTGATAAAAATAGTCATCAACATAGTATAGATTATACAAGTTAATGATCCTTATATTTTTATGTTCATGATATTAAATTCAACATTTCATTGATCCGTCATTATTTTTTTTAAAATTGTATATGTTAACAACCTATAAAATCACATGTATCTTTAAAATCAATGTCTAAAATTTATTAGAATTGATTCCATAATTCACCAAGAAAAATGGAGTATATTATATTAGGAAACTTTTATATATAAATTGATCTGTATATGAGTTCAATTGGGAATTAAGCCTCCCATTTGAGGAGAATTATAGGTAGATAATTGATAAATAAATAGAAATTTACAAAAAAAATGGTAAGTGTTCAATATTGAGTTATACCCAAGCCATTTGAACTTGGTTATCTCACTATTGTGTATTCATATAGTTTTGTAATTAATTTCAATAGTAAATTAAAAGTATGAGTTTCACTAATTGGTGATTGTTGGTTGACTCTATATGTAAAATATTATACTATTTTCCCAATAATTGATTTGGCCTTCATTTAGAGAGACTAAGTGAAAGAATAAAATCACATCAAAATCAACCAAATGTTGAATAATAATATTCACAAAAATCATATTATGACAACGAAAAATCAGATAATATTTATAGACTTATGATGTAATCATATAACCAATATGGGTTTTCATTGATATTTCAATATTTTTTCAATGTAATATTAAATTAAATTTTATTGAATATTATATAAATATAGGTTTTATAGATCAATATTCAATTTAAATGATTAAATATTTTTAGGTGATGATGTGTGCACATTCCATAAATTTTTTCTCATAATCAACCTAAATGGTAGTGAAATAATAATTATTAAATTTATCCATTTTCCATGTAGTTTATAGATGTTGGTATTCTTTATTTGCCCATGGGATAGTGAAAATGCATTCACTGTGTTTAAACTCACTACATTAGACTCATTGAATATTTAAAGGCCAATTAGTTTCCACTTTCCACTCATCCACTATGTTGGAAATAATATTCATAAATAATTTGAATTCATTTTTTTAGAGTCCTTATTTTCTAAACATAAATCACATAATTTATTCATTGAGATAAATACCCCTTGATTCTTCCCATATTTAAAACATATATATAGTAGAATCTATTTTTCAATAAATCAATATACAAATAAATTTTTTATCCATCTTTCCCTAAATCATCATGTATAATACTATACAACATCTTATTTGACCTTGAAATAATAGAAAAAATCAAAATATATTCTAATTTTACTTATTTATGTTACCTTTCTGGTATTTGGTTTAAATTCACAATTTAAATAATTTTTTTCCAGTTATGGTTAATGATAAATATATAAAAAATACTATGTCTATCATATTAATTTATGTTCATTCGTACAAACCTAATAATCCACCCTTTTTTATTCCCAAAATTCTCTTTCCATTTTAATAGAAATTGTTTGAGTAAAATAATTAATAAAAACACTAAATTAAAATCATCATATTTTATATGGTAAATTCAATCTGTATTCCATATAATAATGAAATTATACATCAATGTATCTAAATCAACATCCAAATGATAAATAGAAATAGTAATATTCTCATGTAATTGTAATATATGAGAAATATTTTTAATTATATTGATATGTTTCTAGAAAATTGGTGTAACCAAAATCCACAAAATTATAGTGGAAATTTCTATAAGAATTAAAAAAAGGAGTTTTTAATTCCATTGTGATTTTAGGAGTTTTAAAGGGTTCAAATAGAAGTTCATAATAAGTGAGTTTTTAATGAGAATACATATGTGAATATTATTTTCATATCCCATCCTATTGGGTTACTCATTAGATACATCATTAAATTTTCCATTATACTCAGTGTAAACTAATCCCCACAAGGTTTCATGTCACTCCTTGACCATAATTTACACTATAGTTTAATTTATTGGTGTAACATTTGTTTCTCTAAATCCATGGGTGGGAATTCATAGAAATTGGAAAATTTTGGGCATGTGGTGATTTTCACATAGTTAGGCTTAGGATAATTACTAGTAATGTGGGAACATTTTTCCATGCATAATGTTTTTTGGTTGGACCAAAGTTACTCTAACTATAAATAATAGTCATTTTTTCATGATCTTGGAACATAATTAAAGTTGAATGGTTTTGACACAATTTTAAAAATAATATTTCAAAACCATGTAAACAACCTAGTATCATTAAAATATATACTTTTATATATCCCTATTATCAGAACAATTGACATAATAATTAATTTTCTCTCCATTAAACAACCAATTAATTTGAAATCTGCTTTTTGTGGATCCAACTCCCAACATGATTATTTATTTGTTATTATTAATGGTTGGGAAACAATAATTTAGTGAAAACTCTTCAAACCACCTTCCTAATTCACTTAATTTATTTTACATTATTATTCGTTCCCAATCATGATCATGCAGACCACTGGTTACAACTTATATTGTATTATTTTCATGGTTTTTTATTTATTATTATTATTTTTGGTTCATCTTTCATTGATTGATATTCTTTGACTCTATCATAGTGAATTAACACCATGGTTGTCAAATGAAAATATATTAATGGTAGGTGTTCCCAAGAAAAGATATTTCATTATAAAGTAATTATTTGTTGTTTGTGTTTTTCTATTATTTGATCGTTTTTTAGTTATTAGATGTCTTATATTGAATTTTGTAAAAATCAAGTTTTCTCCATTTTATATCTTCAATAGGGAATGAAGTTTTCCCTTATTATCAATGTGTAATTTCTATTTTGGGAAGACATGATTTTTATGTCCTTATTAAAATTCATGATTATCTATTTGAAATTTATTGTTGAATTGGGATGGGTGTTTTTCTGAAACATGTTATATGGAAGGATTTTAAAAAGAAATCTCTTTACATAATAATCGAACAATAAAATGTATTTACGTAAAAATTTAAAACCCCTCAGAACATGACTCATGTGTATGGGAAAATAACAAGTAGGTATGTTGGGTTTTTGATGGTGGTTGATGAGTGATCTTATGTACTTTTTGTTTTCTAATGGAATTGGGGTGTTTCATGAGAGGTTTTAGAAGTAAGGGTGTGCCATTTTTTATTTATATTATATATATTTAATTTTATCATTTCTAAAACCACATCCCATTTAAATTTAATGGGGATCCATGGGTATCTATGAGGGAATCCATGAGCCACTTTTTTCACGAGTTCAATGTAATTCACTAACTAGTAACAGTAAGATTGATATTAGTCTTTTTATCAGATTTTACACCTTGTATAGAATTGTGAGTGTATTTAGGGGTTTAAGAGTATGCTATTTTTTTCAAAAATGGTTTAATTTTATAATATTGTTTTACTTTCTCTAAATTTTTCCCTAATAGGTCTTAGGATTACGTGATCAGATATTTAAAATATTAGTAGGTATAAGTGGATTCTAGAAGTCAATGTGTATTTTTTTAAAATAACTACTGTTTATTCAATTTTTATATGAAAATAAAATATTCTTTCCTTTAAATCTATAAATTTACCTTTTTATAAATACTTATTTTAAATGTGTTACTTCTTATGTGTTTTTTTTAGGATGGAAAACAATATTATACACATACCAATTTTCAAACTCGCATGAAATAGTTTCATCATTAAATGGTATGCATGAACCGATGAAGGGTTTCAGACAATGTTTTATAGTACATTAATATCATCATTATAAGTATTCTAATACCATTTATGTTTTATTGGATGATCTTCTTGTTTATTTTCATGTTTAAAAGGGGGTTGAGGAATTATTTTCACTCTATTCATAGTGATATGGTTCGGGATTGATTATTATATTAGTTTATTGTATTTTATATTTTAGATACCTCATATATTAAAATTTATATAATTTATTATTTTTATGATATATTTTTTCTCTTCTAGATATTTTAGTTGGTTATTATTATCACTATTATTTAAATTATCATCTTTATTGTTGTTTATTATTTATTTTGAGATTTGTTTATTTCAATAACAAGGCACTGCATCATATGTAATGTATATAGAGGGTTTTTAGGTGGAAAAGTATTGATATATATTATTTTATCTGTTAAAAATATCTCATTATTATTCATTTTATTCTGAAGAACATGATTCTATTAAAAAGGATCTGGAACACCTTTTCTAGGTTTCATGGGAAAACTTTGAGGTTTGTAATCAATGGAAGCCTCAGTTGATTAGATAGAAAATTATAACAATGTATGGGTTCTTAAAAGGGCCTAGGAAGCATAGGAATACCCCAAGAGTAACCCCCCATAAAAATGTAAATACTTGTCCCATAGAAAATGTGATTCGGAAATAGAGGAAAACCCCATGGTAAAACCAACTAATAATCAAAAACAATTATAAATTATTCCCTCATGCTAAACCTTTCACCAAAGTACCCAAGCTAACCAATGTGATCATTTTTAGAATTTAATAAAATTCTTTGAAAACCCATTTCAAAACCATTTCAAAAACCCATTTCAATTATTTGAAAATATTCCTTTTCTATCCATTTATCAAAAACCATGGAAAATGATTTTTCATTAAAAAATATATTCAAAAAACACCCAATAATAAATCAATTTCTCTATATAAATCTTTTTAGAAAGAAGTAAAAATATGTTTTATCAACAAAGTCAAGATATGTAAGCACCAACATCAAAACATGGGTCACAAACACCCAAAATGGGATCCTACAACAACAAAACCCAACAATATCAATGAAGGACCAAAAATACAATACACATATCAAGATTGATCCAATATAAAGAATAGAGTGTAGCTAAAAAGGTGGAAACCCACAGACATGAAGAATTAACTCCCGCCAAACCACACCCAAAAAATGAATGAACTTTAGAATGTTATATCACAATGGATCGAGATTATGTCACAGATAAAAAACAATTCAAGCCAAAATATATGATAACATAACTCAAAGGTGTTTACAATGAACAATATAAAAGAAGAAGAAGTTTGATCACTCACCCCGAGAGATACACCACAACCACAATAAAGATAGAACAACAAATGGATCACTCAATAATAAGTGATGTATCAAAAAATTTCTATATGGGAACCTTGGGTCAAGAGTGAGGGCAAACCAACAACCAAAATCGGAACTCAATCCTGTACAACACCCTTATAATCCATGCTATAAAAATTACATGACTAATAATCCCTTTACGCTTTGTGAAATCAATGATGAAACCCCACTATGAAAATCCCATGGGCTCAGATTAAAATATGTTCATAACTTAACTTCAAGTGTACATCATCACGTAGTTTAACCTTTCACGAGAAAAAAAGCTTCTCTCAGAATGCACCCAGTAGTAATTACACAATGTGTTACCTAGTTACACAGTGTGAAATTATTCTATATCATTCAAGAAAATCAGAAACCAGCATTTAAAAACTCTACACCACAAAGGGAACATAGAGAAAAGAAAAACACACCTAATAAAGTTAATTATATGTTCCAAAGACCCCATAATTATGATATTATGACACTTAAAAGTCATGTGGATGATGAAAATCCTAGACAAATATTAGGTCAATACTCCCTCAAAAATGACTTATGGTGCCATGTCACATGATAATCTGATCTCTGTTTCTATAAGACTCTGACAAACAGAATCTACTTCCAACACATGACATTCATTTTAGAGTCAATGATGTCAATAAGTTTTTTCCAAATAGAAATATATAGAACTAACTCATTTTATTTATATATTAGAATGTAATCATGATGAGGATTATAATTCAGGAGATGAGATATGTGGAACACATCATGAATACCTATCAATTAAATCAGAAATAATAACCTATAAGAAAAATTCTTGATCCAATTTAGGACCTAAAACAATCAATCATATCTTATAGCCACCTTACATATTTCCAAATCAAAAATTGACCCAACCGATGAGAAATTATCAATAAAACCCATTCTCCAGTGGAAAACTCTAAAGGTTGATGTATATGATCTTCATATGATTTTGTTTCAACTATACATTGTAACCATACATCGATATACATCCTAAATCTTCGCTTTCATTTATATGACCAATCATGGTCAAACTAAATCTAAATTTCACACCTCACCCCAACAAAGAGGATATATGCATAGAAAATTATAAAATTCCTCAAAGGAGTCCTTTCTAATTGATAAATGATAACTATTTTAATAAAATAATCCAATTAATTCCAGATGGATATCTCATTATACGCAAAATCTATGAAACAAGTCTGATAAATATCCTCTTGGATATAAATCGTATGATATATTTGACCGTCTGTTTATGGATGGTATGTTGTGCTCTAATTGACCTTTGTTCCCATCACCTCTTGGAGACTCATCCAGAGAATCATGGTAATACTATGATCCTTATTTAAAACTATTATAGAATGACACCGTTGTATCCCAGCTATCTCTTACACATATATCTTACCCATATCTTTAACCATAGTGGTATATTTTATCAGAATTAAATTAGAATACATCATCTACAGATCAACCAAAACCTAGGTAACATTAAAAACTTGGGGTGTCTCTGGTAATTGAACAAAAAAATACATGGATACCTCATCCTAATTTGATACTCGAACATGAAGAGGCAGAATCAAACTAGAGGGTTTCAATTTCTCTACCTTTATCCATTTTCTAGTGTAAGAGTGGGAAACATAATCTGAAATGTCACACTTCATAATTTTCCAAGATAATTTTCTTCTCATGTCATAATACATTTTCGTTATTTCATTGAAAAATATACCATGAAGATCGATGATATTTAAAAAAAATACTAATTTCTTCATAGGTGTATGGATGAGACCCCTCTTCCCAAAATGGAACAAAACATCTAAAGAGAGGGACCATGAAAAAATGGTATCCCCTCTATACAGGCTTTCTCTAATTTTACTACACTCATAATAATGTTGCAGACTCAAAAAAATAGAATCAATGGGTGATGATGATAAGTGAACACTGTTCAGAACTATACATAAACATCCACCTGAGTATCCTGTTTAAACAAAGTGAAATTCTCCAATAAGGATCCAATACTCATCTGATTCTAGAACAGTCAGTGGTATTACATTCCCACTAAGACCATCTTCAATGTCATTCCACTTCCCTTGGGTGAGGAAATGTTTAATGAAAATTTATGAAGTTATTCTAAACATTTCCTCTATTTGAGATTCTATTATTTTTGGGAAAATAAATAACTCAAACTACTATGATCAAAATATACTTCGATTATTTTCCCAAAAAGATAGTTCAACCAACATTTAAGTGCATTAATAACTACTCAAAGATCTAATTTATGACTTTTTTAAATCTTATCATGTGAATAAATAGGACAATATCTGTAAGAGAACACATGGTCATACAATATAAGCTTGTATCCCAAACCAACACTTATTTATTAAAAGACACTATATAACCTTACAAATATGTGGTAATATCAAAATAGGAAATGATGATCGATGTCATTTCAATTCATCTAAATAAGACTAACACTTCACATCCCATGTTAATTTCACCACATTCCTTTTAAGATCAGTCAAAGGTGATTATAGATTACAGTAATCCTTGGCAACACATCTGTAGTATATAGCAAGAACACTAATTCTATATATCATAAAGACATTCTATGGCTCATTCCATCTCATGAGAGCCTCCACCTTCTCTGGATCAACTAATAAGCCATGTTCATAAATTACATTCCCTACGAAAATTACTTCCTCAATCAAGAAACAATATTTTTAAATATTTCAATACAAATGGTGACATCTCAAAATTTTTAAATCCAAACTCATATGGTGATCATGCCCACACATAGATTTTGAATAAACCATAATATCAACCATAAACACTACCAAAAAAGTTTGAAGATATTGATGGAATATCTAAATCAAAAAATCCAAAAAAACAACATGACAATTAACCAATCACAAATGAAACACAAGATATTTATAATGAACATAACTACACCTAAATACTGTCTTTTGATATATAATAATCCAAAACTCTGACCTGATGAAAACTTGAGAAAAGTTCAATCCTTGAAAACCAAATTTCTTCCTTTAACTGATAAAAATATAATCTACATGTGGTAAGAGACACTTTTTCTTAACAGTTACCATAATCATCTTCTAATAGTCCACACACAATCTATGTGAACCTTATGCATTTTTGGTAAAGGGAATAGGTTATTACCATGATAAAAGACTAGGGAGAAGAAATAATTTTTTCCAATAGGTCCTCCAACATTATATTATACTCTATCAGCTCTACTGGTTCCATATGATAAGAGTGTGTCATTATCATTTCTTAATTGGAACCTGGTTAATCAAAAAATATACCACACTCTTTAGAGTAATACCAAATATGTATTATGGAATTTTTTTTGAAAGGTAATAATAAAAAAAGAGAATATCATCAATATAATAAATATCATCATGCTCAAATGTAGAACAAGAAAAAAAGCACCTATGGTTTAGCTGGGAAGGTCATGTGTGACCAGACATAATGTCCCACTCCCCATGAAACCCAAGAGATCACACATCCACTAAAAATGAGACATTCCAATGATAAATGTCAAACTCAACTCAATTAGAGTCAAGCCAATCCATATCACTGATGACTTCAAACATGAGTAGATCACGAATGATAAAACCCCATACCAACTATGTATCAATTATATTTAATGAAAAATGACACTAAATATATGGCCAAAACCTTAAAACATTACTAAATTATGTGTTAAATAAATAATTAACATTGAGAATCTTTTCATGTTTAGGGTTTTAGAGAATTAGGCCATAACTATTACATTAAATATCAAATATTACAAAGTTGAAACTTCTAATTAGTATCAATTATTCATTAATAAAATAAAAACACTTAAATGGAAAAAATAATTCAATTCTTGATATATATATTATTGAATTCTTCTTATTTATTTCAAATCCTCATATCCTGTGAAAAATAATTCAAAAACCTGGGATGAGCATAAAAAGCTCAATAAGGGATATAAATTAATGAAAGAAAACATTAGCCCTTAAATATATACAAAACATAATCTCTTTAATATAACTAAAGAAATAATAATATTTATGAATAATATATAGATGTTATAAATCATAATAGTAACTTGTGGCATACATTTCATACTTACATTGTAACTTTCACAGCTACATGGGGAGTTGCATTGGATTACCCATCATAGAATATTACCTAAATCACTTTGGAGAAACATTAAAATTTACAACATTCATATTACCCAATGCATTGGAGAGTTATATCGGGCTCACCCACCCAATTATAATAATACAACCACCCATATACATATACAATTCCCAAGAACCATAACATAATCACAACACATGAACAATCATAAAGGGATGATAAAAAATACACGATACAATCACAATATAACATTTCAATATATGGAAATAATCAATCAATTTTAAAAACAATTTTAAAAACAAATGTACATAAAAATAGAACATTGTATTTATTTTCCATTTAAAATCATTACATCTTGTTAAGGAAGTCAAATATCAAATATTTCATAGGGTGGCGGAAAGATCGTTGTCACAGCGTATGGTAAAAAGAAACATTATTATTGTAATTTAGTAAAATGTTTCAAAGAGAAAATATTCCCTTTGAATAAAATTAAAATTAATAGGGGGTTATACACCGTATAATTTAAATTTGTGTATATATCAATGTATTCCTCGATGAATAAAGATTGAGACGAATTCCCTTACCTTGAGTCTGACATGTCTCGTATGTTCTTTTTCTTCCGCAATAATAAAATTAAGATAATTATAAATTTATTAGAAAATTATTCAAGTTTATTAATACTTTTAAATCACTTATTATCTTTCTATAACAATCCTATAATTATTCATGTTCATATTGGTCTTTTTGTCAATGTTATGTACAAGGGTAAAAATGAACTTGTAATGATTAAAAATTGTAGATGTAGTCAAAAGAACCATTATCTAAAGAATGATATTCAGGATTTAGATATCATATATATCATATATATCATATATATCTATTATATATGTGTATTTAGAATATTCCATATCATTTAGATATATGAAAATGAATAGCACCGTTCATGGAGACGGTAAGTTGTATGTACTCTTGAACAATACTTTCATTTATTTTGTAAATATTTAAAAGGAATTAAAACCAAATAATACATAGGTATATTATAATTCCATTATAATATCATATTTTATATATGTTACAAAATTTCATTAATACCATACTTTATATGTTCCATGTATGGTAAGAATGAGTCATATCACTTTGAAGGGTTGTAGTCCGCAGTTCCTCATTTGAAACTATCATATTTTCCAATTATGGAAACCATAAAGGTATTCTATAAATGAAAAATACAGGAAAAAAATAGACAAAATAAATATAATATATATCAAATATAAATAAAGTGACACTATAATGGTCACCATGAGTGGGGTATGGAAAAATAAAACAATCATCGTTTCGTGAGGCCGTAGTTTATCGTCCGCAGAAATAGTATGTTATAAATCCATTAGATTGAGGTTAGTGTAAGTATAGTTTTAATAAATCTCATAAAAAACATATTAATTTGAGGATAATATTTAATTATGTTATCAATGAAAAATAATAGAATAGGTAGTGAATAGGAAGAATAATGGAAATGAATTTTAGAGAAGATTCTACCTCTTAAAACGTGTAACTCTCTTTGATTTGAGACAAAAATATTTCTTGAATTATCTTCTTAATATCAGAAGGATTATATGAGGAATAAAGGGAAGTAAAAAGATTATTCTAGTTGAGCTTGTATGATACAAGGGGGTTGAAAAGTGTGTGTAATGGATTATAGGTGGTGGCCTATTGTAAGAGGGAGGATGGGAACATTAAGAATGTTTGAAAGTATTCTTTTATTATAAAATGATTTTCAGCTTAAAAAGATCCAAAACTTATTAAATGTGAATATAAGAAGATTTTATGTAAAAATCAAATCATCCAATAGGAATTGGATAGGTTTTGGAAAAAATTTAATCCTTATATGATTTTAACCCTTTGTTAACTTAATTAACATTTACTATGACTACTGGTATATTAATAATATATGGTTAATATATTTACTATAAAATTTAATTTGAACCTCAAGTGATCCATTAATGAAATGTTCATCCTTATATGTCTATTGTCTGAATATTATATTTTAGGTACTATTATACCATTCAATAAAAAATTATTTGTTTTTAAATCTAATTAATGTCAATTTATATAGTATTCATATCCTGGCTTTTTAAAAATTCACAACAACTTAATTATTTCTAAGAAAAATCATTAATAAAAATATAAAACTTTATTATAATCCATAAAAGTCTTGTATGACATCAAAATAGTAAAATTACATTTATTTTACAATTTTTAGTATCATTTATTTGAATCCATTATTAATGAAGCAATCACCACATCACCGTTGTGTCATAATAAAATTTATTTATTTAATGTATAAAAATTATAAATAAAATAACCCGATGTATAAATTTTTTATCTTTATAATAAATATTTATAGTCAAAACCATCCATTATAGGAACATCATATAAAAATCCTATAACTAAAATATATTTGTTTATGTTATATTTCTCTTGACATTAAAATAATTTTTATACAATGACATTTTCACTTATAAGTGGCTCCATGGGGTCCCAAAATTGACCCAAGTATACCCATGGTCAGACTTTTATTATACTATAGTTTTTGGAAAAATGTTATGGTAATTTAATATTATAATAATATTATTGTTTTACCCTTATTTACCAGGTTTACCCTTTAACCATGGTAAAAAAAATATTTAATGAAGATATTATTCATAATGTATAAAAAATGAACTATTTAAAAAATTTGGAAATCCAGATTCCAAATATAGAATCCAATTTTCCAAATTCAAAACACATATTTTGAATAAATTAATTTAAAATTAATTCCTGTTCGAAAAACCAAAAAGCATGTTTTTAAGAAAAAATAACTACCAAAATATTGACATGTGTTTATATAAAATTTCAATGTAAAATTACTTTCAATGAACAAAATTGGATTAAATGATAAAAATATAATATAATATTACATTAAAACCATTTAAAAATATTATTGAACCATATAAAAAATTATATTAAAATACATTTTTGTCTTCAAATGCAGTATCTTTCACTAATCATTAAAAAATGAACATTATCCGAAAAATACCAATAATTTACAGAAAGGAATTTTTGACATACCTCTACAAAAGAAAATGTTTATTTTTTCAAATGAAACATATAAATGTGACAAAAACTATATTTTAAAGGTGTTCTACATCAAAAGGGGGGTAAAACTACCTTTTAAAAATATTAGAGTATTTATGCTTAAAATTGGATTAATTCTCATTTTAAGCCTCTGAATATTATTTGATAAATGTACCAAAATTGAACAAAAATGATTAATAATAATATGGTTTGTTTTATTCATTCCTACAAACAATATGGCTAGGCATTAACCACCATTTAAAATAATAATATTATATTATTAAATTTTTAGTATGACTCGGCATTGTGTGCAACATAAGACTTTGTGGAAACCGATTATTGCGGGTTAGGTACTCCATCAAACATTGAATCCCATTTAATATAAAATTAATATTTAATTCCCTAATATTAATAAATATGAAAATTTCATTTCCATTATTTACCTTTGGTGTTACATTCTTCCCCCGTTTTAGAAATTGCTTCCTCGCAATTTTATTCACTTATCAAGTAAGTGGGGTGTTTATCAGTCATTTCATTTTCATATTCCCATGTTTCCTCTTCAAAATTATTGTTTTTTCATATAACTTTTACCTGATAAATTTCCTTTATTCCGCAACACATTTTCTCTTTTGTCATGAATCTACACTGGTTGTTCCTCTTATGAATGTTTGTCATACAACTGAACTACTCCGGGACTAAAAACATGAGATAGATCCAGCATATAGTTTTTAACATTGAAACATGAAAAACATTGCAAAACTAGGAAAAAAAATGGAGGTAATGCCACTGTATAGGAAAGTAATCCAATATTATCTAGGGTTTCATAAGGTCCAATGAACCTCAGACATAACATTCCCTTCATACCAAAACGCATCACACTTTTCCATACTGAAACATTGAAAGAGACATGATCACATACCTCAAAGGAATGATCCTTCCTCTGGTTATCTATATAACTATTCTTCCTACTCTGAGAAATTCTCATGTGCTTCTGAATCAACTGAACTTTTTCTGCCATCTCTTCTACAAATCCATGTCCCATTAACTTCCTTTCACCTACATCATCCCAAAAAGCTAGATTTGGACTCTGCAACCCATTCGATACATAAAATAGAGCGACTATATAATGGAAAGAAAATTTTTATTTCAAGAAAACTCAACCAAAAAAATATTTCGATCCAAAATTCCCCAGTAATCCATTTATCAAGAACATATCATATCATCCAATGTCTGAAATGTTAGTTCTAACTGCCCATATGATTGAGGATGAAAAGATGTAATAAAATTAAATTGAGTACCCTAGGACTTCTGAAGGCCCTTCAAAAAGATAAATGTGATCTTGGGATGACAATTAGATACAATGTATTTTGGAACTCCATGTAAACTCAATATCTCTTCGATATATAATAGATAAAGATGATCTAGAGACAAAATATCTCAAATTGAAAATAGGATCATATTTAGTTAATCGATCAAAAATTACAGAAATTTTATTTTTACCTCGTTATGTATTTGGTAATCCCACGACGAAATCCAAGGACACATTTTTCCATTTCCACTCTAGCACTGGTAAGGGGTGAAGTATCCCATTTCGTAAATGCCACTCTGCTTTAACCTATTAAAAAATAAAACATCTCAGTGTAAAGGAATATATATTACTTTTCATTCCATCCCACCAGTAATACCCTCAAAGATCTATGTTGTAACACCCCGAGATTTTATGAAAAATATTCTTTTTAATTTCACTAATGTCTTGTGTTGTACGCTACACCAAAAGGAGCTTGCACAACACGCATCCTTGACTTGCCTTGTATTACACGCAATCACAACCTTCCTTGATAGCGTGTGTAGTACGCAATACTGAGTTTCACGAAACAACGATGTGCTATTAAAATATTATTAAAACTAGCCGTTATGAATAGTAATAACCAATTTTTAAATTTTAGAAATTTTAGCTCTCAAAATGGACTTCATTTTTATATTCGGAGTATCGAATTTAGCCTAAGGTGAAATTTTTGTACTTTTCGGATAACTTTCATATTCTGATGAATAGTGAAAATTACTAAATTATAATTAAAAACAACTTTTTTAATAGAAATAATTAATAGTGATAAATCATTAATTTGAGTGGTTTTAAAGTATATTTAGAATATATTTTTACAATTTAATACAATGTTGGTCATTGGATGTAATTTCACATTTAAACCAGACATAATCAAGTGTCAATCTTTTGATAGATATTGTTTCTTAAAAACACGCTATTTGTTTTAACAGCGGGATTTAATTATAATATTAATTAATGCAATTTATATGTTATGAATTTGGTAATATAGACTTAATTTTTGAATTCGGAATATGAAATATATCTTAGGATGAAATTTTGGCATTGTTCAGAAAAACATCAATTTTTGATGAATAGTGAAACTACTAAGTGGTAAGTTAAAAAAACTGAATTTTTCATAAAACTTAATTTTACCGCTTCTGTGAATGGAATTTCAAAAATCCGAGAGACACGGTTGATGTCAGTAAGTAAAATGTGGTTCAATGAGATGAAAATAATTTTTGGTGAATAGTAACTTTTTACTTTTTTTTAGCACGGTTAAAAGTAAATAGGGTAATTAAGGGTAAGAATGATATTAATATTACCCTAACACATGTCCTAATTCTATTGGACAAGTGTATCTCGACAAAAACAACATTAAGTGTAAAATATTATCATTTAGGCCCACTTGGATTAGATTAGGACATTTATTATTATTTAATTTAATGAAGAGTTAAAAGAGTTAAAATCAAAGTTTATTTACTAAAACATATTTAATATAGGGTTTTACATAAGATAAATTCGATTGTAAATATTACATAGAAAGCTAAAAAGAGTTCCTACATAATGGTATTTTATTTTGAATTTTTAGACATAATATAATTTAATTTATTTATGTCACAATGATGATGCAGTAATTTTCTTATTAATGAAATATTGACATAATTGATATTATAAATACCGAAATAAATGTAATTTAAGACTTTTTATGAATTCCACTAATTTTCTAGGTTACTATGATATATTAGTGTTGATTTAATCAACTTTTTTCGAACATATAATTCTGTTATGACTTTCAAAAAAATCATATTTCAAATAGTGTCAAAATTGACACAAAATAGTTTTTAAATCTAATATTATATTATTAATTGTTATTTTATTCCTAAAAATCTAAGGCTCGGCCAAATGACTTATATAAGGATATATATATTAATAATAAACAATTTGGGGTTCGTTTGGCATGTTATAGTAAGTGTATTAACCATATAGTCTAAGAAAACAAAAAGACACGGTAAAAGTTAAATTATTTAACTTAGAGTTAAATCTAATTGATAAGGTTAAAATAATAACTTAAACATTTCTAAATCCTATTGGTTGATAGGGTTTCGACCCATCCCCACTTTAGATTCGATATAAGACCCTTTGGAACCATTATAAACCGATTTTGACTTTAATATAAAATAATATTTTGAGATATTCCTAAGGTGCCCCTCTCATCCCTTATAAAAGGGTACCTCCTCCCCCTCCTCCTCACACCAATTTGAGCACTCAAGCTCGGCCAACCCCTGAGAAAATCCCTTATCCACTTCCCTAGAATAATCTTAGAGGTCCTTCTCTTCTCCAAAGACCAATATTAGTTCCCTAAGTGGAGGATTCAAAGAGGTATTCCAAAGAAGAGGTAATATCCATTACCAATCTTTTCAATTTCTTTCTTCTTCAACTTCTTCTCCTTTAGTTGTTTCATGATAAAGTAATAACATCAGTATTTCTCATATACTGATATGTTATTAACCTTCTATCCATCCTACGGAGAAAGGAAATCACCGCGTGTGCGTACGTACGGAATACCGTCTCCACGCCGTGGTGTAATCTATTTTCCATCACCACCATAATTGGATGGGTATAATGATGTAATGAGTAACTATACATGATTATTATAAAGTTATATTGATACTGAAATATTATACATACACTTCAACACAATTCCACGACCATGGGAACGATATCATTGCTCGTGTGTACGTACGGACTACCGTCTCCACGACGCGATGAGATTCATTCTCCATGTTAACCATTTAAGAATGATTACAAAGTATATATAAGAAATAATAATGAAATATATGACATTATAAAGCTATTGTATTTATGTATATATGTATATGTATTTCATCTACTTACTTCCATTCAAGACAATAAGGAAAGGAAAACAGCGTTCATGCGTACGTACGGACTACCGTCTCTATGAACGGTGTTTTTCATTTCATTTATCTATGTATTATATATATATATATACTGAATATATATGATATATAAATCATATTTTATATTCTGGAAGTATTTAAATCATGATATAAGTAATAATAATGTCAAGAACAACAAGTCAAAATATAACGACCCATACTTTACATACATTGTTAATACTTCAAAATTGAAGCACACTTATTACAACATATGACAAAACCACAAAGGACCGTATAGGTATAGTGTCTTTAGAAACTGGGAAACATAAACAACTGGTTCATAAATCTTCTACAGTGTCTCCCATTTATTTCATCATATCTAGGGTCCCTTTTAGCATATTCTACTTAATATCCATCTTTCTGACCTGGGGAAAAGAAAACATAAAAGGGTGAGCTCAAATGCTCAGCAAGGCAAATAAAGGAAATAAAAATCATATCATATCTTTTTGAAAATCAAAACCTGCAAAAGAGATCATAATATCTTAACATGGAATAAATCATAGAAGTGAAAATGAGATCCCCATAATCATAACATAAAACTTGAAACTTTGTGTCATGCACACATAATCATGGAAAATCATTTCTTGTTAGTCATGACTCATCGCCAAGACTATCTTAGTGGACAAAGTCTCTTTCTGAACCGAGTTCACTCCTCGTTTCAGTCCTGTATCACTGAACCGAAATAACCTTCCGTTCCAGCCATGTCTATCTCATGAGATATAAAATCTTTACCCAATGCATTGGAGGGAGATATAGGTCCCACCCATCTCTTAATGATACCATTCTTATGTGTGCCACAAAATCATAAACCATAAATCATAGCATAACCCATGTAATAAAAATGGGATTCTTAAACAACATGACATCATAAAACAATTCATATAAGATAAAGGAATTCATAAACATATTTCCATCACAACATAATAAAATCCATGTAATAATAGGGATAAAAACAGAACCCTTTATTATCTTAGATGGAAAATAACTTTGATAAAACACTTGAACTCCATTCTTGAGGAAAATATCCTTTCTTCTTTAAAAACACTTTTCTTTTCATAACATGTCATACAACATTAAAATAAAAGAATTTGATAAAAAAAACTTGAAAACATGTAGAGGAAGCTTCTTGGAAATAATGTTTTACAAATCCATTCATGCCGTATAAGTTAAAAAAAACATTCTTTCGTACTTTTGTCGGAAAAGTCATAAAGTACCTCGTACGAAAAACGACAAAAAATTCCTTTCATATCTTTTACTAAAAACTCACCGAAGGGAAAAATAGGATTTAAACCATTGTATGTGGATGGAAACAATATTACATATTGATGAAACATGGATGTGGATGATAAAATACACCCCAGTAAATACTTACGAATAAACAATCTCGGATAAAAATGAGATTGTGATATTTCCCTTACCTTAGGTCTGATTTGCTTTGTTCGTGTCCGATGCTCCTGTATAATGGTTTAAATAATGTTATTGACTTATTCCAGAATCATAAATATTGATATGATATCATATATGGTCATATTATTAGCTTCTTGTTAGTAATATTTCATTGTTACTTGTTACTCGGGTCTTTATAACTTTTTGTTCTTATGCGTGTTTTGTCGAATAAATTCTTATTCTTATCTTTAGGTTATAGATAAATCATTTCCAGAATGGTATTAGTGTAGTATATACCATATTCATTCATTCAATTCATTTATATAATCATTATGAAATGAAGATCATGTAGAACGAGTCGCATCACATCGTGGAGACGGTATTCCGTACGTACGCACGAGTGATGATATCGTTCCTATGATAGTGGAATTGTATTGGAGTATATATATATTATTTCAGTATCAATATTAATTCATAATAATAATATATAGTTACTCATTACACCATTATACCCATCCTTGTAAGGTGATGGTGGAAAATAGATTACACCACGGCGTGGAGACGGTATTCCGTACGTACGCACGCGTGGTGATTTCATTTTTCCGTAGGATGGATAGAAGGGGAATTAGGGTTGTTTCATATTTATAATAACATATCAGTATGTAAGTAATACTGATGTTATTACTTTATCATGAAACAACTAAAGAAGAAGAAGTTGAAGAAGAAAGAAATTGAAAAGATCGGTAATGGATATTACCTCTTCTTTGGAACGCTTCTTTGAATCCTCCAATTAAGGAACTAAGATTGGTCTTTGGAGAAGACCAGGACCTCTAGGATTATTCTAGGGAAGTGGAGAGGAGAAAATTTCAGGGGTTGGCCGAGCTTGAGTGCTCAATTTGGTGTGAGGAGGAGGGGGAGGAGGTGCCCTTTTATAAGGGAGAAGAGGGGCACCTTAGGAATATCTCAAAATATTATTTTATATTAAAGTCAAAATCGGTTTATAATGGTTCCAAAGGGTCTTATTTCGAAGATAAAGTGGGGATGGGTCGAAATCATATCAACCAATAGGATTTAGACAAGTTTAGGGTATTATTTTAACCTTATCAATTAGATTTAACTCTAAGTTAATTAATTTAACTTTTACCGTGTCTTTTTGTTTTCTTTCACTATATGGTTAATACACTTACTATAACATGCCAAACGAACCCCAAATTGTTTATTATTAATATATATATCCTTATCTAAGTCATTTTGCCGAACCTTAGATTTTTAGGAATAAAATAACAATTAATAATATAATATTTGATTTAAAAATTATTTTGTGTCAATTTTGACACTATTTGATATATAATTTGTTTGAAAGTCATAACAGAATTATATGTTCGAACCAAGTTGATTAAATCAACACTAATATATCATAGTAACCTATAAAATTAGTGGAATTCATAAAAAGTCTTAAATTACATTTATTTTGGTATTTATATTATCAATTATGTCAATATTTCATTAATAAGATAATTACTGCATCATCTTTGTGTCATAAATAAATTATATTATTTGATGTCTAAAAATTACAAATAAAATACCATCATGTAGGAAATCTTGTTATCTTTCTAATGAATATTTACAATCGAATTTATCTTATGTATAACCCCATATTAAAAATGATTTACTTATTAAACTTTGATTTTAACTATTTTAACCCTTCTTTAAATAAATTAATAATAAATGTCCTAATCTAATCCAAGTGGGCCTAAATGGTCATATTTTATTCCTAAGTTTGTTTTTGGTCGAATTACACTTGTCCAATAGAATTAGGACATGTGTTAGGGTAATAGTAATATCATATTTACCCTTAGTTACCCTATTTACTATTAACCGCGGTAAAAAAAGTAAAAAGTTACTATTCACCAAAAAATTATTTTCATCTCATTGAACCACATTTTAGTCCTTGATATTAACCGTGTCTCTCGGATTTTCGAAATTCCAATCACAGAAGCGGTAAAATTAAGTTTTATGCAAAATTCAGTTTTTAACCTACCACTTAGTGGTTTCACTATTCATCAAAAATTGAAAGTTTTCAGAAAAATACCAAAATTTCACCCTAGGCTAATTTCGATATTCTGAGTCCAAAAATGAAGTCCATTTTGAAAAATAAAATTTATAAAATTCCAAAAAGTGGTTATTACTTTTCATAACGGCTAGTTTTAATAGCATAAAGTTGTTTAGTGAAACTCGGTATTGCGTACGACGCAAGCTATCGAGGAAGGTCGCGATTGCATGTAAAGAAAGCCAAGCAAGTGTTGTATCGAAAAAGATTCCTTTGATGATTTATATAACATAAAAGTCTCGGGTGTTACATTCTACCCCCCTTAAAAATAATTTCACCCTCGAAATTCGTCACTTTGCAACAAACAGATGAGGATACTTCTCCCTCATCATATCCTCAAGCTCCCATGTAGCTTCTTCAAGTTGGTGGTTTCTCCATAAAACTTTCACCAAGCGAGTGGTCTTGTTTCGTAGGAATTTTTCGCTACGATCCAGAATCTCTATCGGCTGTTCTTGATAAGAAAGATCTTGCTCCAGCGGTACAACTTCTGAGCTGAGTACATGTGAAGGATCTGGTATGTACTTTCTCAGGAGAGATACATGGAACACATCGTGAACTTGAGAGAGATTCGGTGGAAGCGCCAATCAGTAAGCTACCTTCCCAACACGATCCAATATTTCGAAAGGACCGATATATCTAGGGCTCAAATTCCCCTTCTTTCCAAATCTCATAACCCTCTTCCAGGGAGATATTCGTAAGAACACTTTATCACCCACTTCAAACTCTAGGTCTTTTCTTCGGTTGTCGGCATAGCTTTTCTGTCGACTCTGAGCTGCTCTTATGTGTTGTTGAATAGATCTGACCTTTTCTGCCATTTCATCAACGAGATCAGGTCCTAATAGCTTTCTTTCCCCAACTTCATCCCAGCAAGTTGGAGTCCTGCATTTCTTTCCATAGAGAGCTTCATAAGGAGCCATTTGAATACTGGAGTGAAAGCTATTATTATAAGAAAATTCCACCAACGATAGGTGTTGATCCCAACCTCCTTTGAAATCCATAGAGCAAGCTCTCAACATATCTTCTAGGGTTTGAATTGTTCTCTCAGACTGACCGTCTGTCTGGGGATGATAAGCAGTGCTGAAACTCAACTCTGTATCCAGAGTATGCTGAAGACTTCGCCAGAACTTCGAGGTAAATCTCGGATCCCGATCAGATATAATAGAAAGTGGTACTCCATGTAATCTTACCACTTCCTTTACATATATCCTGGCAAGCTGATCAAGAGAGAAATCCTCTCTAATAGGAATGAAGTGTGCAGACTTTGTAAGACGATCAACTATGACCCAAATAGCATTATTGCCTTTGGATGTTTTAGGAAGTCCTGTGACAAAGTCCATAGTGATGTTTTCCCATTTCCATTCGGGTATGGGTAATGGTTGTAACATCCCCTTAGACTTCTGTCTCTCAGCTTTAACTTGTTGACAAACCAAGCATCGAGAGACATATTCAGCAACATCTCTTTTCATGCCATCCCACCAGAAGTACTCTTTCAGGTCCCTATACATCTTCGTGCTTCCAGGATGAATAGAGAATGAAGAACTATGAGCCTCATCCAGCAGCTCCTTCTTTAATTCGGGGATGGGAGGAACACAAACCCGATTCCTGCACTTTATTATCCCATCACAATCAAGGTTGAATTCAGGAACATTTCTCACCTTCTTTTGTAACTCGACATCTTCTTTCTGTGCCTCTTTAATCTTCACATGTATAGATGGATGAACATTCATTTGAGAAAGATAAGATTTTTCCCCTTCCATTATAATTCCAAGATCCATCCTTTGTAAATCCATAAATATTGGATCTTTTGTGATCCTCATCATGGATAAACTAGCATGGTCTTGTCGACTTAATGCATCTGCCACCTTGTTTGCTTTCCCAGGGTGGTAATGGATTGAGCAGTCATAATCCTTAATCAGCTCCAACCATCTTCTTTGACGCATATTCAACTCCTTTTGTATGAAAATATACTTTAAACTTTTATGATCAGTATAAATATCGCACCTTTCACCATAAAGGTAATTCCTCCAAATATTTAATGCAAAGATTACCGCAGCCAACTCCAAATCATGTGTTGGGTAATTTTGCTCATGGATTTTCAACTGTCGTGAGGCATAAGCTATCACCATATCATTTTGCATAAGAACACACCCCAATCCCTTCTTGGATGCATCACTGTAGATCACAAACCTTTCTCCACTACAAGGCAGTGTGAGCACAGGTGCACTAGATAACTTTCTTTTCAACTCCTTGAAATTCTCTTCACATTCCACTGTCCAGACAAACTTAACTCCTTTCCGAGTCAACTTGGTGAGTGGATTAGATAATCGTGAAAAATATTTTACAAAACGTCGATAATATCCAGCCAAACCAAGAAAAGTTCGGATCTCAGTTACTGTTGTTGGTCTCGACCATCTTTCGATAACCTCTGTTTTTGCTGGATCCACAGATATCCCCTCTTTTGAGATTATGTGACCCAAAAATGCAACTTTTTGAAGCCAAAATTCACACTTGGTAAATTTGGCATAAAGCTTCTCCTTTCTCAGGGTCTTCAATATAATTCTCAAGTGATCTTCATGTTCTTCCTTGCTCTTTGAAGAGACAAGAATATCGTCTATAAAGACTACCACAAATTGATCAAGATATTCTCTAAAGACTCTATTCATTAGATCCATGAAGATAGCAGGGGCATTAGTAAGACCAAATGGCATCACTATAAATTCATAGTTTCCATACCTTGTACGGAAAGCCGTCTTTGGTATATCCTCCCTTTTGACCCTTAATTGATGATACCCTGAACGAAGATCAATCTTGGAAAAGTATTGAGCTCCGCGTAGTTGGTCAAATAAGTCATCAATGCGTGGGAGAGGATATTTGTTCTTGATAGTGATCTTGTTAAGTTCTCGATAATCAATGCAGAGTCTCATTGATCCATCTTTCTTCTTAACAAATAGAACAGGTGCTCCTCAAGGTGACGCACTAGGGCGTATGAATCCCTTATCAAGATTCTCTTGGAGTTGCTTCTTCAATTCCTGCAACTCAATTGGGGCCATTCTATAAGGTGTCTTTGAAATAGGCAAAGCACCCGGTACGAGTTCTATTGAAAACTCAACTTCACGATTTGGTGGAAGACCCGGTAATTCCTCCGGAAAGACATCATCAAACTCCCTTACAATGGGCATATTCTTAATCGTGAGTTTCTCACCAACCATTTGAGATAAATAACCTTCATTTAGTGGAATCAATACCCATAAGATGGAAGAAATTTCCACTGGAAGGTTACGTTCATCCTTGCATTGATAGACGATCGTAGATTGATCTGGAATATGAAATGTGACTTCCCTTCTTTGACAATTGATATGAGCTCCATGTAGAGAAAGCCAATCCATGCCAAGAATCACATCAAATTCCACTAAAGGAAGGATCACAAGATTTGCAGGAAGCACTTTCCCACAAACTTCGATCGGAGAAGAATTATAAACTTTTGATGCGATTGATGTGCCATTAAGTGTTGTCACAGCTAACTGAACATCTAATTGTTGAGGTAGTACGGTGATACCCTTAGAAAAGTCTTCAGAAATAAAAGAGTGGGTGGATCCAGAATCAAATAAAACATTTGCTACTTTAGAGTGGATGGTAAGTGTACCTTTCACCACTTCGTTATCGTACTCCACATCGCTGATAGAAATTGCATGTGACATTCCTTTGTCTTTAGCCTTAAGATTTTGTTGACGTCGACCATCATCATCAACCCTTGGATTTGGGCATTGATTGGCATAATGCCCCATCTCCTTGCACTTGAAACATTGAAGTGTAGTAGGTTCATTCTGTGTATCCCTTCCTTTGTTTGCATCATTAGACATCTTCTTCCCATTATCACGGCATTCAAATGCCCGATGACCTTCTTTTCCACATTTAAAACATTTACTTGTCCCTTTAAGAAAACTCCCTCCATGTTTCTTTCCACACTTTGAGAATAAGGGAAAGTTCATCTTCTTTTCAGTGTGCTCTTTAGAGTTTCCTTTGAATTCCATCTTCCTCTTCTTATCAAACCCATGTGACTGATGGGTTACTCCAATCTCCATCTCGACTTTGAGAGCACATCGAACGATTTCCTCGTAGCTATTGAAGTCCCTTATGGCTAACGCCCTTCGAAGACTTGGTTTTAAGCCACTAAAGAATCGATCGATCTTACTCTCAGGTTGGATAATAATACCAGAAGCGTACCTTGCAAGTATTGTAAAATTTGCTTCATAGTTACTAACAGATTCATCATCCCTTTGCTTCCGTTCAAGAAACTATTTCTCCATCTTTGTTCGGAGAATACGAGGGAAGTACTTATTGAAAAATAAGTTCTTGAACTCGTCCCATTCCATAGACTCAATTTCATCCCTTTGCCTCGTATTCTTAACAAGATTCCACCATTGATCAGCATCTCCTTCCAAACGGTACACTGCTAGGATGACTTTATCATGTTCAGAACATTGAAGAACTGAAAATATCTTTTCAGTAGTACTAATCTATTGTTCAGCAACTAATGGATCAGTAGACCCGCTGAAAGAAGGTGGACGCTGCCTCATGAAGGATTCAACAGAATGTTGCTCCCTCCTTTGCTCGTTTGGAAGTCCTGCATGATTCATAGCTTGAGAAAGTTGTGTGAGCATGGCTACAAGATTTTGCATTCCAGCTCCCATATCGTTTGGTTGCTCAGGGGGACAATCATTGCATTGCCCATCGCATTCCGCATTAACACGGTTTCTTCGGGTTCCAGCCATTGACTAAAACCAAGAAGAATAGTGTGAGCAACACTAATTATAATAGGAAACCACATAATTCAAGAATAAAATTTTCATGCTTATGGTCTTATCCTAGGTTATTCAAGGCCATTTCTAAAACACTAAGATTGTGTACTATGCTTAGACTTATCCTTAGGGTTCTTACTAAGGCTTTCACATCCTAGTTTCCAAAGGTTGACTATACCTTTCCTCTAATACCAACTATAACGACCCATACTTTACATACATTGTTAATACTTCAAAATTGAAGCACACTTATTACAACATATGTCAAAACCACAAAGGACCGTATAGGTATAGTGTCTTTAGAAACTGGGAAACATAAACAACTGGTTCATAAATATTCTATAGTGTCTCCCATTTATTTCATCATATCTAGGGTCCCTTTTAGCATATTCTACTTAATATCCATCTTCCTGACCTGGGGAAAAGAAAACATAAAAGGGTGAGCTCAAATGCTCAGAAAGGCAAATAAAGGAAATAAAAATCATATCATATCTTTTTGAAAATCAAAACCTGCAAAAGAGATCATAATATCTTAACATGGAATAAATCATAGAAGTGAAAATGAGATCCCCATAATCATAACATAAAACTTGAAACTTCGTGGCATGCACACATAATCATGGAAAATCATTTCTTGTTAGTCATGACTCATCGCCAAGACTATCTTAGTGGACAAAGTCCCTTTCTGAACCGAGTTCACTCCTCGTTTCAGTCCTGTATCACTGAACCGAAATAACCTTCCGTTCCAGCCATGTCTATCTCATGAGATATAAAATCTTTACCCAATGCATTGGAGGGAGATATAGGTCCCACCCATCTCTTAATGATACCATTCTTATGTGTGCCACAAAATCATAAACCATAAATCATAGCATAACCCATGTAATAAAAATGGGATTCTAAAACAACATGACATCATAAAACAATTCATATAAGATAAAGGAATTCATAAACATATTTCCATCACAACATAATAAAATCCATGTAATAATAGGGATAAAAATAGAACCCTTTATTATCTTAGATGGAAAATAACTTTGATAAAACACTTGAACTCCATTCTTGAGGAAAATATCCTTTCTTCTTTAAAAACACTTTTCTTTTCATAACATGTCATACAACATTAAAATAAAAGAAGTTGATAAAAAAAACATGAAAACTTGTAAAGGAAGCTTCTTGGAAATAATGTTTTAAAAATCCATTCATGTCGTATAAGTTAAAAAAAACATTCTTTCGTACTTTTGTCGGAAAAGTCATAAAGTACCTCGTACGAAAAACGACAAAAAATTCCTTTCATATCCTTTACTAAAAACTCACCGAAGGGAAAAATAGGATTTAAACCATTGTAAGTGGATGGAAACAATATTACATATTGATGAAACATGGATGTGGATGATAAAATACACCCCAGTAAATACTTACGAATAAACAATCTCGGATAAAAATGAGATTGTGATATTTCCCTTACCTTAGGTCCGATTTGCTTTGTTCGTGTCCGAAGCTCCTGTATAATGGTTTAAATAATGTTATTGACTTATTCTAGAATCATAAATATTGATATGATATCATATATGGTCATATTATTAGCTTCTTGTTAGTAATATTTCATTGTTACTTGTTACTCGGGTCTTTATAACTTTTTGTTCTTATGCGTGTTTTGTCGAATAAATTCTTATTCTTATCTTTAGGTTATAGATAATTCATTTCCAGAATGGTATTAGTGTAGTATATACCATATTCATTCATTCAATTCATTTATATAATCATTATGAAATGAAGATCATGTAGAACGAGTCGCATCACATCGTGGAGACGGTATTCCGTACGTACGCACGAGTGATGATATCGTTCCTATGATAGTGGAATTGTATTGGAGTATATATATATTATTTCAGTATCAATATTAATTCATAATAATCATATATAGTTACTCATTACACCATTATACCCATCCTTGTAAGGTGATGGTGGAAAAAAGATTACATCACGGCGTGGAGACGGTATTCTGTACGTACGCACGCGTGGTGATTTCATTTTTCCGTAGGATGGATAGAAGGTGAATTAGGGTTGTTTAATATTTATAATAACATATCAGTATGTAAGTAATACTGATGTTATTACTTTATCATGAAACAACTAAAGAAGAAGAAGTTGAAGAAGAAAGAAATTGAAAAGATCGGTAATGGATATTACCTCTTCTTTGGAACGCTTCTTTGAATCCTCCAATTAAGGAAATAAGATTGGTCTTTGGAGAAGACCAGGAACTCTAGGATTATTCTAGGGATGTGGAGAGGAGAAAATGGCAGGGGTTGGCCGAGCTTGAGTGCTCAATTTGGTGTGAGGAGGAGGGGGAGGAGGTGCCCTTTTATAAGGGAGGAGAGGGGCACCTTAGGAATATCTCAAAATATTATTTTATATTAAAGTCAAAATCGGTTTATAATGGTTCCAAAGGGTCTTATTTCAAAGATAAAGTGGGGATGGGTCGAAATCCTATCAACCAATAGGATTTAGACAAGTTTAGGGTATTATTTTAACCTTATCAATTAGATTTAATTCTAAGTTAATTAATTTAACTTTTACCGTGTCTTTTTGTTTTCTTTCACTATATGGTTAATAAACTTACTATAACATGCCAAACGAACCCCAAATTTTTTATTATTAATATATATATCCTTATCTAAGTCATTTGACCGAACCTTAGATTTTTAGGAATAAAATAACAATTAATAATATAATATTTGATTTAAAAATTATTTTGTGTCAATTTTGACACTATTTGATATATAATTTGTTTGAAAGTCATAACAGAATTATATGTTCGCACCAAGTTGATTAAATCAACACTAATATATCATAGTAACCTAGAAAATTAGTGGAATTCATAAAAAGTCTTAAATTACATTTATTTTGGTATTTATATTATCAATTATGTCAATATTTCATTAATAAGATAATTACTGCATCATCATTGTGTCATAAATAAATTATATTATTTGATGTCTAAAAATTACAAATAAAATACCATCATGTATGAAATCTTGTTAGCTTTCTAATGAATATTTACAATCGAATTTATCTTATGTATAACCCCATATTAAAAATGATTTACTTATTAAACTTTGATTTTAACTATTTTAACCCTTCTTTAAATAAATTAATAATAAATGTCCTAATCTAATCCAAGTGGGCCTAAATGGTCATATTTTATTCCTAAGTTTGTTTTTGGTCGAATTACACTTGTCCAATAAAATTAGGACATGTGTTAGGGTAATAGTAATATCATATTTACCCTTAGTTACCCTATTTACTATTAACCGCGGTAAAAAAAGTAAAAAGTTACTATTCACCAAAAAATTATTTTCATCTCATTGAACCACATTTTAGTCCTTGATATTAACCGTGTCTCTCGGATTTTCAAAATTCCAATCACAGAAGCGGTAAAATTAAGTTTTATGCAAAATTCAATTTTTAACCTACCACTTAGTGGTTTCACTATTCATCAAAAATTGAAAGTTTTCAGAAAAATACCAAAATTTCACCCTAGGCTAATTTCGATATTCTGAGTCCAAAAATGAAGTCCATTTTGAAAAATAAAATTTATAAAATTCCAAAAAGTGGTTATTACTATTCATAACGGCTAGTTTTAATAGCATAATGTTGTTTAGTGAAACTCGGTATTGCGTACGACGCAAGCTATCGAGGAAGGTCGTGATTGCGTGTAAAGCAAGCCAAGAAAGTGTTGTATAGAAAAAGATTCCTTTGATGATTTATATAACATAAAAGTCTCGGGTGTTACATTCTACCCCCCTTAAAAAGAATTTCGCCCTCGAAATTCGTCACTTTGCAACAAACAGATGAGGATACTTCTCCCTCATCATATCCTCAAACTCCCATGTAGCTTCTTCAAGTTGGTGGTTTCTCCATAAAACTTTCACCAAGCGAGTGGTCTTGTTTCATAGGAATTTTTCGCTACGATCCAGAATCTCTATCGGCTGTTCTTTATAAGAAAGATCTTGCTCCAGCGGTACAACTTCTGAGCTGAGTACATGTGAAGGATCTGGTATGTACTTTCTCAGGAGAGATACATGGAACACATCGTGAACTTGAGAGAGATTCGGTGGAAGCACCAATCGGTAAGCTACCTTCCCAACACGATCCAATATTTCGAAAGGACCGATATATCTAGGGTTCAACTTCCCCTTCTTTCCAAATCTCATAACCCTCTTCCAGGGAGATATTCGTAAGAACACTTTATCACCCACTTCAAACTCTAGGTCTTTTCTTCGGTTGTCGGCATAGCTTTTCTGTCGACTCTGAGCTGCTCTTATGTGTTGTTGAATAGATCTGACCTTTTCTGCCATTTCATCAACGAGATCAGGTCCTAATAGCTTTCTTTCCCCAACTTCATCCCAGCAAGTTGGAGTCCTGCATTTCTTTCCATAGAGAGCTTCATAAGGAGCCATTTGAATACTGGAGTGAAAGCTATTATTATAAGAAAATTCCACCAAAGGTAGGTGTTGATCCCAACCTCCTTTGAAATCCATAGATCAAGCTCTCAACATATCTTCTGGGGTTTGAATTGTTCTCTCAGACTGACCGTCTGTCTGGGGATGATAAGCAGTGCTGAAACTCAACTCTGTATCCAGAGTATGCTGAAGACTTCGCCAGAACTTCGAGGTAAATCTCGGATCCCGATCAGATATAATAGAAAGTGGTACTCCATGTAATCTTACCACTTCCTTTACATATATCCTGGCAAGCTGATCAAGAGAGAAATCCTCTCTAATAGGAATGAAGTGTGCAGACTTTGTAAGACGATCAACTATGACCCAAATAGCATTATTGCCTTTGGATGTTTTAGGAAGTCCTGTGATAAAGTCCATAGTGATGTTTTCCCATTTCCATTCGGGTATGGGTAATGGTTGTAACATCCCCTTAGACTTCTGTCTCTCAGCTTTAACTTGTTGACAAACCAAGCATCGAGAGACATATTCAGCAACATCTCTTTTCATGCCATCCCACCAGAAGTACTCTTTCAGGTCCCTATACATCTTCGTGCTTCCAGGATGAATAGAGAATGAAGAACTATGAGCCTCATCCAGCAGCTCCTTCTTTAATTCGGGGATGGGAGGAACACAAACCCGATTCCTGCACTTTATTATCCCATCACAATCAAGGTTGAATTCAGGAACATTTCTCACCTTCTTTTGTAACTCGACATCTTCTTTCTGTGCCTCTTTAATCTTCACATGTATAGATGGATGAACATTCATTTGAGAAAGATAAGATTTTTCCCCTTCCATTATAATTCCAAGATCCATCCTTTGTAAATCCATAAATATTGGATCTTTTGTGATCCTCATCATGGATAAACTAGCATGGTCTTGTCGACTTAATGCATCTGCCACCTTGTTTGCTTTCCCAGGGTGGTAATGGATTGAGCAGTCATAATCCTTAATCAGCTCCAACCATCTTCTTTGACGCATATTCAACTCCTTTTGTATGAAAATATACTTTAAACTTTTATGATCAGTATAAATATCGCACCTTTCACCATAAAGGTAATTCCTCCAAATATTTAATGCAAAGATTACCGCAGCCAACTCCAAATCATGTGTTGGGTAATTTTGCTCATGGATTTTCAACTGTCGTGAGGCATAAGCTATCACCATATCATTTTGCATAAGAACACACCCCAATCCCTTCTTGGATGCATCACTGTAGATCACAAACCTTTCTCCACTACAAGGCAGTGTGAGCACAGGTGCACTAGATAACTTTCTTTTCAACTCCTTGAAATTCTATTCACATTCCACTGTCCAGACAAACTTAACTCCTTTCCGAGTCAACTTGGTGAGTGGATTAGATAATCGTGAAAAATCTTTTACAAAACGTCGATAATATCCAGCCAAACCAAGAAAAGTTCGGATCTCAGTTACTGTTGTTGGTCTCGACCATCTTTCGATAACCTCTGTTTTTGCTGGATCCACAGATATCCCCTCTTTTGAGATTATGTGACCCAAAAATGCAACTTTTTGAAGCCAAAATTCACACTTGGTAAATTTGGCATAAAGCTTCTCCTTTCTCAGGGTCTTCAATATAATTCTCAAGTGATCTTCATGTTCTTCCTTGCTCTTTGAAGAGAAAAGAATATCGTCTATAAAGACTACCACAAATTGATCAAGATATTCTCTAAAGACTCTATTCATTAGATCCATGAAGATAGCAGGGGCATTAGTAAGACCAAATGGCATCACTATAAATTCATAGTTTCCATACCTTGTACGGAAAGCCGTCTTTGGTATATCCTCCCTTTTGACCCTTAATTGATGATACCCTGAACGAAGATCAATCTTGGAAAAGTATTGAGCTCCGCGTAGTTGGTCAAATAAGTCATCAATGCGTGGGAGAGGATATTTGTTCTTGATAGTGATCTTGTTAAGTTCTCGATAATCAATGCAGAGTCTCATTGATCCATCTTTCTTCTTAACAAATAGAACAGGTGCTCCTCAAGGTGACGCACTAGGGCATATGAATCCCTTATCAAGATTCTCTTGGAGTTGCTTCTTCAATTCCTGCAACTCAATTGGGGCCATTCTATAAGGTGTCTTTGAAATAGGCAAAGCACCCGGTACGAGTTCTATTGAAAACTCAACTTCACGATTTGGTGGAAGACCCGGTAATTCCTCCGGAAAGACATCATCAAACTCCCTTACAATGGGCATATTCTTAATCATGAGTTTCTCACCAACCATTTGAGATAAATAACCTTCATTTAGTGGAATCAATACCCATAAGATGGAAGAAATTTCCACTGGAAGGTTACGTTCATCCTTGCATTGATAGACGATCGTAGATTGATCTGGAATATGAAATGTGACTTCCCTTCTTTGACAATTGATATGAGCTCCATGTAGAGAAAGCCAATCCATGCCAAGAATCACATCAAATTCCACTAAAGGAAGGATCACAAGATTTGCAGGAAGCACTTTCCCACAAACTTCGATCGGAGAATAATTATAAACTTTTGATGCGATTGATGTGCCATTAAGTGTTGTCACAGCTAACTGAACATCTAATTGTTGAGGTAGTACGGTGATACCCTTAGAAAAGTCTTCAGAAATAAAAGAGTGGGTGGATCCAGAATCAAATAAAACATTTGCTACTTTAGAGTGGATGGTAAGTGTACCTTTCACCACTTCGTTATCGTACTCCACATCGCTGATAGAAATTGCATGTGACATTCCTTTGTCTTTAGCCTTAAGATTTTGTTGACGTCGACCATCATCATCAACCCTTGGATTTGGGCATTGATTGGCATAATGCCCCATCTCCTTGCACTTGAAACATTGAAGTGTAGTAGGTTCATTCTGTGTATCCCTTCCTTTGTTTGCATCATTAGACATCTTCTTGCCATTATCACGGCATTCAAATGCCCGATGACCTTCTCTTCCACATTTAAAACATTTACATGTCCCTTTAAGACAACTCCCTCCATGTTTCTTTCCACACTTTGAGCATAAGGGAAAGTTCATCTTCTTTTCAGTGTGCTCTTTAGAGTTTCCTTTGAATTCCATCTTCTTCTTCTTATCAAACCCATGTGACTGATGGGTTACTCCAATCTCCATCTCGACTTTGAGAGCACATCGAACGATTTCCTCGTAGCTATTGAAGTCCCTTATGGATAACGCCCTTCGAAGACTTGGTTTTAAGCCACTAAAGAATCGATCGATCTTACTCTCAGGTTTGATAATAATACCAGAAGCGTACCTTGCAAGTCTTGTAAAATTTGCTTCATAGTTACTAACAGATTCATCATCCCTTTGCTTCAGTTCAAGAAACTCTTTCTCCATCTTTGTTCGGAGAATACGAGGGAAGTACTTATTGAAAAATAAGTTCTTGAACTCGTCCCATTCCATAGACTCAATTTCATCCCTTTGCCTCGTATTCTTAACAATATTCCACCATTGATCAGCCTCTCCTTCCAAACGGTACACTGCTAGGATGACTTTATCATGTTCAGAACATTGAAGAACTGAAAATATCTTTTCAGTAGTACTAAACCGTTGTTCAGCAACTAATGGATCAGTAGACCCGCTGAAAGAAGGTGGACGCTGCCTCATGAAGGATTCAACAGAATGTTGCTCCCTCCTTTGCTCGTTTGGAAGTCCTGCATGATTCATAGCTTGAGAAAGTTGTGTGAGCATGGCTACATGATTTTTCATTCCAGCTCCCATATCGTTTGTTTGCTCAGGGGGACAATCATTGCATTGCCCATCGCATTCCGCATTAACACGGTTCCTTCGGGTTCCAACCATTGACTAAAACCAAGAAGAATAGTGTGAGCAACACTAATTATAATAGGAAACCACATAATTCAAGAATAAAATTTTCATGCTTATGGTCTTATCCTAGGTTATTCAAGGCCATTTCTAAAACACTAAGATTGTGTACTATGCTTAGACTTATCATTAGGGTTCTTACTAAGGCTTTCACATCCTAGTTTCCAAAGGTTGACTATACCTTTCCTCTGATACCAACTATAACGACCCATACTTTACATACATTGTTAATACTTCAAAATTGAAGCACACTTATTACAACATATTACAAAACCACAAAGGACCGTATAGGTATAGTGTCTTTAGAAACTGGGAAACATAAACAACTGGTTCATAAATATTCTACAGTGTCTCCCATTTATTTCATCATATCTAGGGTCCCTTTTAGCATATTCTACTTAATATCCATCTTCCTGACCTGGGGAAAGGAAAACATAAAAGGGTGAGCTCAAATGCTCAGCAAGGCAAATAAAGGAAATAAAAATCATATCATATCTTTTTGAAAATCAAAACCTGCAAAAGAGATCATAATATCTTAACATGGAATAAATCATAGAAGTGAAAATGAGATCCCCATAATCATAACATAAAACTTGAAACTTTGTGGCATGCACACATAATCATGGAAATTCATTTCTTGTTAGTCATGACTCATCGCCAAGACTATCTTAGTGGACAAAGTCCCTTTCTGAACCGAGTTCACTCCTCGTTTCAGTCCAGTATCACTGAACCGAAATAACCTTCCTTTCCAGCCATGTCTATCTCATGAGATATAAAATCTTTACCCAATGCATTGGAGGGAGATATAGGTCTCACCCATCTCTTAATGATACCATTCTTATGTTTGCCACAAAATCATAAACCATAAATCATAGCATAACCCATGTAATAAAAATGGGATTCTTAAACAACATGACATCATAAAACAATTCATATAAGATAAAGGAATTCATAAACATATTTCCATCACAACATAATAAAATCCATGTAATAATAGGGATAAAAACAGAACCCTTTATTATCTTAGATGGAAAATAACTTTGATAAAACACTTGAACTCCATTCTTGAGGAAAATATCCTTTCTTCTTTAAAAACACTTTTCTTATCATAACATGTCATACAACATTAAAATAAAAGAAGTTGATAAAAAAAACTTGAAAACTTTAAAGGAAGTTTCTTGGAAATAATGTTTTTAAAATCCATTCATGCCGTATAAGTTAAAAAAAACATTCTTTCGTACTTTTGTCAGAAAATTCATAAAGTACCTCGTACGAAAAACGACAAAAAATTCCATTCATATCTTTTACTAAAAACTCACCGAAGGGAAAAATAGGATTTAAACCATTTTAAGTGGATGGAAACAATATTACATATTGATGAAACATGTATTTGGATGATAAAATACACCCCAGTAAATACTTACGAATAAACAATCTCGGATAAAAATGAGATTGTGATATTTCCCTTACCTTAGGTCCGATTTGCTTTGTTCGTGTCCGAAGCTCCTGTATAATGGTTTAAATAATGTTATTGAATTATTCCAGAATCATAAATATTGATATGATATCATATATGGTCATATTATTAGCTTCTTGTTAGTAATATTTCATTGTTACTTGTTACTCGGGTCTTTATAACTTTTTGTTCTTATGCGTGTTTTGTCGAATAAATTCTTATTCTTATCTTTAGGTTATAGATAATTCATTTCCAGAATGGTATTAGTGTAGTATATACCATATTAATTCATTCAATTCATTTATATAATCATTATGAAATGAAGATCATGTAGAACGAGTCGCATCACATCGTGGAGACGGTATTCCGTACGTACGCACGAGTGATGATATCGTTCCTATGATAGTGGAATTGTATTGGAGTATATATATATTATTTCAGTATCAATATTAATTCATAATAATCATATATAGTTACTCATTACACCATTATACCCATCCTTGTAAGGTGATGGTGGAAAATAGATTACACCACGGCGTGGAGACGGTATTCCGTACGTACGCACGCGTGGTGATTTCATTTTTCCGTAGGATGGATAGAAGGTGAATTAGGGTTGTTTCATATTTATAATAACATATCAATATGTAAGTAATACTGATGTTATTACTTTATCATGAAACAACTAAAGAAGAAGAAGTTGAAGAAGAAAGAAATTGAAAAGATCGGTAATGGATATTACCTCTTCTTTGGAACGCTTCTTTGAATCCTCCAATTAAGGAACTAAGATTGGTCTTTGGAGAAGACCAGGACCTCTAGGATTATTCTAGGGAAGTGGAGAGGAGAAAATGGCAGGGGTTGGCCGAGCTTGAGTGCTCCATTTGGTGTGAGGAGGAGGGGGAGGAGGTGCCCTTTTATAAGGGAGGAGAGGGGCACCTTAGGAATATCTCAAAATATTATTTTATATTAAAGTCAAAATCGGTTTATAATGGTTCCAAAGGGTCTTATTTCGAAGATAAAGTGGGGATGGGTCGAAATCCTATCAACCAATAGGATTTAGACAAGTTTAGGGTATTATTTTAACCTTATCAATTAGATTTAACTCTAAGTTAATTAATTTAACTTTTACCGTGTCTTTTTGTTTTCTTTCACTATATGGTTAATACAATTACTATAACATGCCAAACGAACCCCAAATTGTTTATTATTAATATATATATCCTTATCTAAGTCATTTGGCCGAACCATAGATTTTTAGGAATAAAATAACAATTAATAATATAATATTTGATTTAAAAATTATTTTGTGTCAATTTTGACACTATTTGATATATAATTTGTTTGAAAGTCATAACAGAATTATATGTTCGAACCAAGTTGATTAAATCAACACTAATATATCATAGTAACCTAGAAAATTAGTGGAATTCATAAAAAGTCTTAAATTACATTTATTTTGGTATTTATATTATCAATTATGTCAATATTTCATTAATAAGATAATTACTGCATCATCTTTGTGTCATAAATAAATTATATTATTTGATGTCTAAAAATTACAAATAAAATACCATCATGTAGGAAATATTTTTAGCTTTCTAATGAATATTTACAATCGAATTTATCTTATGTATAACCCCATATTAAAAATGATTTACTTATTAAACTTTGATTTTAACTATTTTAACCCTTTTTTAAATAAATTAATAATAAATGTCCTAATCTAATCCAAGTGGGCCTAAATTGTCATATTTTATTCCTAAGTTTGTTTTTGGTCGAATTACACTTGTCCAATAGAATTAGGACATGTTTTAGGGTAATAGTAATATCATATTTACCCTTACTTACCCTATTTACTATTAACCGCGGTAAAAAAAGTAAAAAGTTACTATTCACCAAAAAATTATTTTCATCTTATTGAACCACATTTTAGTCCTTGATATTAACCGTGTCTCTCGGATTTTCGAAATTCCAATCACAGAAGCGGTAAAATTAAGTTTTATGCAAAATTCAGTTTTTAACCTACCACTTAGTGGTTTCACTATTCATCAAAAATTGAAAGTTTTCAGAAAAATACCAAAATTTCACCCTAGGCTAATTTCGATATTCTAAGTCCAAAAATGAAGTCCATTTTGAAAAATAAAATTTATAAAATTCCAAAAAGTGGTTATTACTATTCATAACGGCTAGTTTTAATAGCATAATGTTGTTTAGTGAAACTCGGTATTGCGTACGACGCAAGCTATCGAGGAAGGTCGCGATTGCGTGTAAAGCAAGCCAAGCAAGTGTTGTATAGAAAAAGATTCCTTTGATGATTTATATAACATAAAAGTCTCGGGTGTTACATTCTACCCCCCTTAAAAAGAATTTCGCCCTCGAAATTCGTCACTTTGCAACAAACAGATGAGGATACTTCTCCCTCATCATATCCTCAAGCTCCCATGTAGCTTCTTCAAGTTGGTGGTTTCTCCATAAAACTTTCACCAAGCGAGTGGTCTTGTTTCGTAGGACTTTTTCTCTACGATCCAGAATCTCTATCGGCTGTTCTTCATAAGAAAGATCTTGCTCCAGCGGTACAACTTCTGAGCTGAGTACATGTGAAGGATCTGGTATGTACTTTCTCAGGAGAGATACATGGAACACATCGTGAACTTGAGAGAGATTCGGTGGAAGCGCCAATCGGTAAGCTACCTTCCCAACACGATCCAATATTTCGAAAGGACCGATATATCTAGGGCTCAACTTCCCCTTCTTTCCAAATCTCATAACCCTCTTCCAGGGAGATATTCGTAAGAACACTTTATCACCCACTTCAAACTCTAGGTCTTTTCTTCGGTTGTCGGCATAGCTTTTCTGTCGACTCTGAGCTGCTCTTATGTGTTGTTGAATAGATCTGACCTTTTCTGCCATTTCATCAACGAGATCAGGTCCTAATAGCTTTCTTTCCCCAACTTCATCCCAGCAAGTTGGAGTCCTGCATTTCTTTCCATAGAGAGCTTCATAAGGAGCCATTTGAATACTGGAGTGAAAGCTATTATTATAAGAAAATTCCACCAAAGGTAGGTGTTGATCCCAACCTCCTTTGAAATCCATAGAGCAAGCTCTCAACATATCTTCTAGGGTTTGAATTGTTCTCTCAGACTGACCGTCTGTCTGGGGATGATAAGCAGTGCTGAAACTCAACTCTGTATCCAGAGTATGCTGAAGACTTCGCCAGAACTTCGAGGTAAATCTCGGATCCCGATCAGATATAATAGAAAGTGGTACTCCATGTAATCTTACCACTTCCTTTACATATATCCTGGCAAGCTGATCTAGAGAGAAATCCTCTCTAATAGGAATGAAGTGTGCAGACTTTGTAAGACGATCAACTATGACCCAAATAGCATTATTGCCTTTGGATGTTTTAGGAAGTCCTGTGACAAAGTCCATAGTGATGTTTTCCCATTTCCATTCGGGTATGGGTAATGGTTGTAACATCCCCTTAGACTTCTGTCTCTCAGCTTTAACTTGTTGACAAACCAAGCATCGAGAGACATATTCAGCAACATCTCTTTTCATGCCATCCCACCAGAAGTACTCTTTCAGGTCCCTATACATCTTCGTGCTTCCAGGATGAATAGAGAATGAAGAACTATGAGCCTCATCCAGCAGCTCCTTCTTTAATTCGGGGATGGGAGGAACACAAACCCGATTCCTGAACTTTATTATCCCATCACAATCAAGGTTGAATTCAGGAACATTTCTCACCTTCTTTTGTAACTCGACATCTTCTTTCTGTGCCTCTTTAATCTTCACATGTATAGATGGTTGAACATTCATTTGAGAAAGATAAGATTTTTCCCCTTCCATTATAATTCCAAGATCCATCCTTTGTAAATCCATAAATATTGGATCTTTTGTGATCCTCATCATGGATAAACTAGCATGGTCTTGTCGACTTAATGCATCTGCCACCTTGTTTGCTTTCCCAGGGTGGTAATGGATTGAGCAGTCATAATCCTTAATCAGCTCCAACCATCTTCTTTGACGCATATTCAACTCCTTTTGTGTGAAAATATACTTTAAACTTTTATGATCAGTATAAATATCACACCTTTCACCATAAAGGTAATGCCTCCAAATATTTAATGCAAAGATTACCGAAGCCAACTCCAAATCATGTGTTGGGTAATTTTGCTCATGGATTTTCAACTGTCGTGAGGCATAAGCTATCACCATATCATTTTGCATAAGAACACACCCCAATCCCTTCTTGGATGCATCACTGTAGATCACAAACCTTTCTCCACTACAAGGCAGTGTGAGCACAGGTGCACTAGATAACTTTCTTTTCAACTCCTTGAAATTCTCTTCACATTCCTCTGTCCAGACAAACTTAACTCCTTTCCGAGTCAACTTGGTGAGTGGATTAGATAATCGTGAAAAATCTTTTACAAAACGTCGATAATATCCAGCCAAACCAAGAAAAGTTCGGATCTCAGTTACTGTTGTTGGTCTCGACCATCTTTCGATAACCTCTGTTTTTGCTGGATCCACATATATCCCCTCTTTTGAGATTATGTGACCCAAAAATGCAACTTTTTGAAGCCAAAATTCACACTTGGTAAATTTGGCATAAAACTTCTCCTTTCTCAGGGTCTTCAATATAATTCTCAAGTGATCTTCATGTTCTTCCTTTCTCTTTGAATAGACAAGAATATCTTCTATAATGACTACCACAAATTGATCAAGATAGTCTCTAAAGACACTATTCATTAGATCCATGAAGATAGCAGGGGCATTAGTAAGACCAAATGGAATCACTATAAATTCATAGTGTTCATACCTTGTACGGAAAGCCGTCTTTGGTATATCCTCCCTTTTTACCCTTAATTGATGATACCCTGAACGAAGATCAATCTTGGAAAAGTATTGAGCTCCGCGTAGTTGGTCAAATTAGTAATCAATGCGTGGGAGAGGATATTTGTTCTTGATAGTGATCTTGTTAAGTTCTCGATAATCAATGCAGAGTCTCATTGATCCAGCTTTCTTCTTAACAAATAGAACAGGTGCTCCCCAAGGTGACGCACTAGGGTGTATGAATCCCTTATCAAGATTCTCTTGGAGTTGCTTCTTCAATTCCTGCAACTCAATTGGGGCCATTCTATAAGGTGTCTTTGAAATAGGCAAAGCACCCGGTACGAGTTCTATTGAAAACTCAACTTCACGATTTGGTGGAAGACCCGGTAATTCCTCCAGAAAGACATCATCAAACTCCCTTACAATGGGCATATTCTTATTCGTGAGTTTCTCACCAACCATTTGAGATAAATAACCTTCATTTAGTGGAATCAATACCCATAAGATGGAAGAAATTTCCACTGGAAGGTTACGTTCATCCTTGCATTGATAGACGATCGTAGATTGATCTGGAATATGAAATGTGACTTCCCTTCTTTGACAATTGATATGAGCTCCATGTAGAGAAAGCCAATCCATGCCAAGAATCACATCAAATTCCACTAAAGGAAGGATCACAAGATTTGCAGGAAGCACTTTCCCACAAACTTCGATCGGAGAAGAATTATAAACTTTTGATGCGATTGATGTGCCATTAGGTGTTGTCACAGCTAACTCAACATCTAATTGTTGAGGTAGTATGGTGATACCATTAGAAAAGTCTTCAGAAATAAAAGAGTGGGTGGATCCAGAATCAAATAAAACATTTGCTACTTTAGAGTGGATGGTAAGTGTACCTTTCACCACTTCGTTATCGTACTCCACATTGCTGATAGAAATTGCATGTGACTTTCCTTTGTCTTTAGCCTTAAGATTTTGTTGACGTCGACCATCATCATCAACCCTTGGATTTGGGCATTGATTGGCATAATGCCCCATCTCCATGCACTTGAAACATTGAAGTGTAGTAGGTTCATTCTGTGTATCCCTTCCTTTGTTTGCATCATTAGACATCTTCTTCCCATTATCACGGCATTCAAATGCCCGATGACCTTCTTTTCCACATTTAAAACATTTACTTGTCCCTTTAAGACAACTCCCTCCATGTTTCTTTCCACACTTTGAGCATAAGGGAAAGTTCATCTTCTTTTCAGTGTGCTCTTTACAGTTTCCTTTGAATTCCATCTTCCTCTTCTTATCAAACCCATGTGACTGATGGGTTACTCCAATCTCCATATCGACTTTGAGAGCACATCGAACGATTTCCTCGTAGCTATTGAAGTCCCTTATGGCTAACGCCCTTCGAAGACTTGGTTTTAAGCCACTAAAGAATCGATCGATCTTACTCTCAGGTTGGATAATAATACCAGAAGCGTACCTTGCAAGTCTTGTAAAATTTGCTTCATAGTTACTAACAGATTCATCATCCCTTTGCTTCAGTTCAAGAAACTCTTTCTCCATATTTGTTCGGAGAATACGAGGGAAGTACTTATTGAAAAATAAGTTCTTGAACTTGTCCCATTCCATAGACTCAATTTCATCCCTTTGCCTCGTATTCTTAACAAGATTCCACCATTGATCAGCATCTCCTTCCAAACGGTACACTGCTAGGATGACTTTATCATGTTCAGAACATTGAAGAACTGAAAATATCTTTTCAGTAGTACTAATCCATTGTTCAGCAACTAATGGATCAGTAGACCCGCTGAAAGAAGGTGGACGCTGCCTCATGAAGGATTCAACAGAATGTTGCTCCCTCCTTTGCTTGTTTGGAAGTCCTGCATGATTCATAGCTTGAGAAAGTTGTGTGAGCATGGCTACAAGATTTTGAATTCCAGCTCCCATATCGTTTGGTTGCTCAGGGGGACAATCATTGCATTGCCCATCGCATTCCGCATTAACACGGTTCCTTCGGGTTCCAGCCATTGACTAAAACCAAGAAGAATAGTGTGAGCAACACTAATTATAATAGGAAACCACATAATTCAAGAATAAAATTTTCATGCTTATGGTCTTATCCTAGGTTGTTCAAGGCCATTTCTAAAACACTAAGATTGTGTACTATGCTTAGACTTATCCTTAGGGTTCTTACTAAGGCTTTCACATCCTAGTTTCCAAAGGTTGACTATACCTTTCCTCTGATACCAACTATAACGACCCATACTTTACATACATTTTTAATACTTCAAAATTGAAGCACACTTATTACAACATATGACAAAACCACAAAGGACCGTATAGGTATAGTGTCTTTAGAAACTGGGAAACATAAACAACTGGTTCATAAATCTTCTACAGTGTCTCCCATTTATTTCATCATATCTAGGGTCCCTTTTAGCATATTCTACTTAATATCCATCTTCCTGACCTGGGGAAAAGAAAACATAAAAGGGTGAGCTCAAATGCTCAGCAAGGCAAATAAAGGAAATAAAAATCATATCATATCTTTTTGAAAATCAAAACCTGCAAAAGAGATCATAATATCTTAACATGGAATAAATCATAGAAGTGAAAATGAGATCCCCATATTCATAACATAAAACTTGAAACTTTGTGGCATGCACACATAATCATGGAAAATCATTTCTTGTTAGTCATGACTCATCGCCAAGACTATCTTAGTGGACAAAGTCCCTTTCTGAACCGAGTTCACTCCTCGTTTCAGTCCTGTATCACTGAACCGAAATAACCTTCCGTTCCAGCCATGTCTATCTCATGAGATATAAAATCTTTACCCAATGCATTGGAGGGAGATATAGGTCCCACCCATCTCTTAATGATACCATTCTTATGTGTGCCAAAAAATCATAAACCATAAATCATAGCATAACCCATGTAATAAAAATGGGATTCTTAAACAACATGACATCATAAAACAATTCATATAAGATAAAGGAATTCATAAACATATTTCCATCACAACATAATAAAATCCATGTAATAATAGGGATAAAAACAGAACCCTTTATTATCTTAGATGGAAAATAACTTTGATAAAACACTTGAACTCCATTCTTGAGGAAAATATCCTTTCTTCTTTAAAAACACTTTTCTTTTCATAACATGTCATACAACATTAAAATAAAAGAAGTTGATAAAAAAACTTGAAAACTTGTAAATGAAGCTTCTTGGAAATAATGTTTTAAAAATCCATTCATGCCGTATAAGTTAAAAAAAACATTCTTTCGTACTTTTGTCGGAAAAGTCATAAAGTACCTCGTACGAAAAACGACAAAAAATTCCTTTCATATCTTTTACTAAAAACTCACCGAAGGGAAAAATAGGATTTAAACCATTGTAAGTGGATGGAAACAATATTACATATTGATGAAACATGGATGTGGATGATAAAATACACCCCAGTAAATACTTACGAATAAACAATCTCGGATAAAAATGAGATTGTGATATTTCCCTTACCTTAGGTCCGATTTGCTTTGTTCGTGTCCGAAGCTCCTGTATAATGGTTTAAATAATGTTATTGACTTATTCTAGAATCATAAATATTGATATGATATCATATATGGTCATATTATTAGCTTCTTGTTAGTAATATTTCATTGTTACTTGTTACTCGGGTCTTTATAACTTTTTGTTATTATGCGTGTTTTGTCGAATAAATTCTTATTCTTATCTTTAGGTTATAGATAATTCATTTCCAGAATGGTATTAGTGTAGTATATACCATATTCATTCATTCAATTCATTTATATAATCATTATGAAATGAAGATCATGTAGAACGAGTCGCATCACATCGTGGAGACGGTATTCCGTACGTACGCACGAGTGATGATATCGTTCCTATGATAGTGGAATTGTATTGGAGTATATATATATTATTTCAGTATCAATATTAATTCATAATAATCATAAATAGTTACTCATTACACCATTATACCCATCCTTGTAAGGTGATGGTGGAAAAAAGATTACACCACGGCGTAGAGACAGTATTCCGTACGTACGCACGCGTGGTGATTTCATTTTTCCGTAGGATGGATAGAAGGTGAATTAGGGTTGTTTCATATTTATAATAACATATCAGTATGTAAGTAATACTGATGTTATTACTTTATCATGAAACAACTAAAGAAGAAGAAGTTGAAGAAGAAAGAAATTGAAAAGATCGGTAATGGATATTACCTCTTCTTTGGAACGCTTCTTTGAATCCTCCAATTAAGGAACTAAGATTGGCCTTTGGAGAAGACCAGGAACTCTAGGATTATTCTAGGGAAGTGGAGAGGAGAAAATGGCAGGGGTTGGCCGAGCTTGAGTGCTCAATTTGGTGTGAGGAGGAGGGGGAGGAGGTGCCCTTTTATAAGGGAGGAGAGGGGCACCTTAGGAATATCTCAAAATATTATTTTATATTAAAGTCAAAATCGGTTTATAATGGTTCCAAAGGGTCTTATTTCGAAGATAAAGTGGGGATGGGTCGAAATCCTATCAACCAATAGGATTTAGACAAGTTTAGGGTATTATTTTAACCTTATCAATTAGATTTAACTCTAAGTTAATTAATTTAACTTTTACCGTGTCTTTTTGTTTTCTTTCACTATATGGTTAATACACTTACTATAACATGCCAAACGAACCCCAAATTGTTTATTATTAATATATATATCTTTATCTAAGTCATTTGGCCGAACCTTAGATTTTTAGGAATAAAATAACAATTAATAATATAATATTTTATTTAATAATTATTTTGTGTCAATTTTGACACTATTTGATATATAATTTTTTTGAAAGTCATAAAAGAATTATATGTTCGAACCAAGTTGATTAAATAAACAGTAATATATCATAGTAACCTAGAAAATTTGTGGAATTCATAAAAAGTCTTAAATTACATTTATTTTGGTATTTATATTATCAATTATGTCAATATTTCATTAATAAGATAATTACTGCATCATCATTGTGTCATAAATAAATTATATTATTTGATGTCTAAAAATTACAAATAAAATACCATCATGTAGGAAATCATTTTAGCTTTCTAATGAATATTTACAATCGAATTTATCTTATGTATATCCCCATATTAAAAATGATTTACTTATTAAACTTTGATTTTAACTATTTTAACCCTTCTTTAAATAAATTAATAATAAATGTCCTAATCTAATCCAAGTGGGCCTAAATGGTCATATTTTATTCCTAAGATTTTTTTTGGTCGAATTACACTTGTCCAATAGAATTAGGACATGTGTTAGGGTAATAGTAATATCATATTTACCCTTAGTTACCCTATTTACTATTAACCGCGGTAAAAAAAGTAAAAAGTTACTATTCACCAAAAAAATATTTTCATCTCATTGAACCACATTTTAGTCCTTGATATTAACCGTGTCTCTCGGATTTTCGAAATTCCAATCACAGAAGTGGTAAAATTAAGTTTTATGCAAAATTCAGTTTTTAACCTACCACTTAGTGGTTTCACTATTCATCAAAAATTGAAAGTTTTCAGAAAAATACCAAAATTTCACCCTAGGCTAATTTCGATATTCTGAGTCCAAAAATGAAGTCCATTTTGAAAAATAAATTTTATAAAATTCCAAAAAGTGGTTATTACTATTCATAACGGGTAGTTTTAATAGCATAATGTTGTTTAGTGAAACTCGGTATTGCGTACGACGCAAGCTATCGAGGAAGGTCGCGATTGCGTGTAAAGCAAGCCAAGAAAGTGTTGTATAGAAAAAGATTCCTTTGATGATTTATATAACATAAAAGTCTCGGGTGTTACATTCTACCCCCCTTAAAAAGAATTTCGCCCTCGAAATTCGTCACTTTGCAACAAACAGATGAGGATACTTCTCCCTCATCATATCCTCAAGCTCCCATGTAGCTTCTTCAAGTTGGTGGTTTCTCCATAAAACTTTCACCAAGAGAGTGGTCTTGTTTCGTATTACTTTTTCGCTACGATCCAGAATCTCTATCGGCTGTTCTTCATAAGAAATATCTTGCTCCAGCGGTACAACTTCTGAGCTGAGTACATGTGAAGGATCTGGTATGTACTTTTTCAGGAGAGATACATGGAACACATCGTGAACTTGAGAGAGATTCGGTGGAAGCGCCAATCGGTAAGCTACCTTCCCAACACGATCCAATATTTCGAATGGACCGATATATCTAGGGTTCAACTTCCCCTTCTTTCCAAATCTCATAACCCTCTTCCAGGGAGATATTCGTAAGAACACTTTATCACCCACTTCAAACTCTAGGTCTTTTCTTCGGTTGTCGGCATAGCTTTTCTGTCGACTCTGAGCTGCTCTTATGTGTTGTTGAATAGATCTGACCTTTTCTGCCATTTCATCAACGAGATCAGGTCCTAATAGCTTTCTTTCCCCAACTTCATCCCAGCAAGTTGGAGTCCTGCATTTCTTTCCATAGAGAGCTTCATAAGGAGCCATTTGAATACTGGAGTGAAAGCTATTATTATAAGAAAATTCCACCAAAGGTAGGTGTTGATCCCAACCTCCTTTGAAATCCATAGAGCAAGCTCTCAACATATCTTCTAGGGTTTGAATTGTTCTCTCAGACTGACCGTCTGTCTGGGGATGATAAGCAGTGCTGAAACTCAACTCTGTATCCAGAGTATGCTGAAGACTTCGCCAGAACTTCGAGGTAAATCTCGGATCCCGATCAGATATAATAGAAAGTAGTACTCCATGTAATCTTACCACTTCCTTTACATATATCCTGGCAAGCTGATCTAGAGAGAAATCCTCTCTAATAGGAATGAAGTGTGCAGACTTTGTAAGACGATCAACTATGACCCAAATAGCATTATTGCCTTTGGATGTTTTAGGAAGTCCTGTGACAAAGTCCATAGTGATGTTTTCCCATTTCCATTCGGGTATGGGTAATGGTTGTAACATCCCCTTAGACTTCTGTCTCTCTGCTTTAACTTGTTGACAAACCAAGCATCGAGAGACATATTCAGCAACATCTCTTTTCATGCCATCCCACCAGAAGTACTCTTTTAGGTCCCTATACATCTTCGTGCTTCCAGGATGAATAGAGAATGAAGAACTATGAGCCTCATCCAACAGCTCCTTCTTTAATTCGGGGATGGGAGGAACACAAACCCGATTCCTGAACTTTATTATCCCATCACAATCAAGGTTGAATTCAGGAACATTTCTCACCTTCTTTTGTAACTCGACATCTTCTTTCTGTGCCTCTTTAATCTTCACATGTATAGATGGTTGAACATTCATTTGAGAAAGATAAGATTTTTCCCCTTCCATTATAATTCCAAGATCCATCCTTTGTAAATCCATAAATATTGGATCTTTTGTGATCCTCATCATGGATAAACTAGCATGGTCTTGTCGACTTAATGCATCTGCCACCTTGCTTGCTTTCCCATGGTGGTAATGGATTGAGCAGTCATAATCCTTAATCAGCTCCAACCATCTTCTTTGACGCATATTCAACTCCTTTTATGTGAAAATATACTTTAAACTTTTATGATCAGTATAAATATCACACCTTTCACCATAAAGGTAATGCCTCCAAATATTTAATGCAAAGATTACCGCAGCCAACTCCAAATCATGTGTTGGGTAATTTTGCTCATGGATGTTCAACTGTCGTGAGGCATAAGCTATCACCATATCATTTTGCATAAGAACACACCTCAATCCCTTCTTGGATGCATCACTGTAGATCACAAACCTTTCTCCACTACAAGGCAGTGTGAGCACAGGTGCACTAGATAACTTTCTTTTCAACTCCTTGAAATTCTCTTCACATTCCTCTGTCCAGACAAACTTAACTCCTTTCCGAGTCAACTTGGTGAGTGGATTAGATAATCGTGAAAAATCTTTTAAAAAACGTCGATAATATCCAGCCAAACCAAGAAAAGTTCGGATCTCAGTTACTGTTGTTGGTCTCGACCATCTTTCAATAACCTCTGTTTTTGCTGGATCCACAGATATCCCCTCTTTTGAGATTATGTGACCCAAAAATGCAACTTTTTGAAGCCAAAATTCACACTTGGTAAATTTGGCATAAAGCTTCTCCTTTCTCAGGGTCTTCAATATAATTCTCAAGTGATCTTCATGTTCTTCCTTGCTCTTTGAATAGACAAGAATATCGTCTATAATGACTACAACAAATTGATCAAGATAGTCTCTAAAGACTCTATTCATTAGATCCATGAAGATAGCAGGGGCATTTGTAAGACCAAATGGCATCACTATAAATTCATAGTGTCCATACCTTGTACAGAAAGCCGTCTTTGGTATATCCTCCCTTTTGACCCTTAATTGATGATACCCTGAACGAAGATCAATCTTGGAAAAGTATTGAGCTCCGCGTAGTTGGTCAAATAAGTCATCAATGCGTGGGAGAGGATATTTGTTCTTGATAGTGATCTTGTTATGTTCTCGATAATCAATGCAGAGTCTCATTGATCCATCTTTCTTCGCATGTTGAGGAGCATAAAGAAAGGAAGATTGAGATTTCTAGAGAAGGGAAGAAGAACCTTGAGGAATACCTCAAATGGATGGACCGATGTTATCTGTGTGGAGAAAAGGGTCATAGAGTGACAGACTGTTATGGAGTTCAATGTCTTATTTGTGGAGAACATGGGAATTACCCAACTCAATGCCCTAACCTAAAAAGTTACTTCTAAATCAAGGAAGGACTTCTTCCAGGACAATCATTGAAGTGGATGGACTGAAGTGTTTATGTATTGGTATTCAGGAATAATGTTGTTGGGGTACTTTTATGGTGTATTGAAATATTTATGTATTGGTCTATTGTAGTCTTCAATAATTTTAAGGTACCGGTAACCATGAAAAGTGATTCAAATATTTTGGAAAGTAGATAATATGCCCATAATGAAGGGATACAGAGAAAATGAAATGTTTGACAGTATTCATGAGCTCATGATTGATATAAGGACTAAGTGATATCATGGTTTGAGTATATAGAATTTTGAGGATTTTGGTATGTGGAAGGTGTTAACTTTTAACTACATTCATGTTTTCACTAAGGTATTCAAGAGAATACATGATTAAGGACTTTGAATGTTTGTAATGTGACCAAAAAAACATATCTTATGATATATGGGGATCGACGATGGTGTTAAATCTCTGGTAATCGTTTTCACTATGTTATGAGAGTGGACTGCAGTATTATGGATAAGCCTAAAGATTGGAATGGATTATGTTGGAAATAAGTTAGTATTTTTTAAGGATAGTAGTTTTTTCGATATTATTGATGGGATGTTATAGTAATATAATTTTAGAAAAAAGGACAACCTGCAGGACGGGCGACAACCCATCTCGTCGGACAAGGCTGTGGGAATCGAACCCACAACCGAAGTGCTACTGGCCTTTATCGCCTACCACTGGCCTACAGGAAGTCCCTGGTTAGTAGAAACTAGTTTTATTTTATTAACCGGTATGATATATGATGTATAAGTTCATTTTTGGAACCATATACGATTAACCATAAGATGGACTTATAACTTTTGCTAACCTTTTGTTTGAAAGAGATGGAATTACCCATCATTCTATCACATGATCTGCTAACACATCACGAATGACAAATTCAACTTCATTTATTTAAGAGATGAAGTGGAAATTTTCCAAAGAACGACAAACGGTTAGACTATACCAAAATCACGAAAGTATTTCTTCTAATTCCAATTTCATCGACTTTAGGGGAATGATCATGAAAACCAAAAATGTTGTCTTAGTGCTCTTATATCTGATGAATCAGAAGGTACCTTAGATCGTCACAAATTTATGGCTTTGTGATTTCTAGATTTTCCATAGCCATGTTCTCTACCACTCTCCATCAGAACATGATGGTTAGATTTTTCTTCCATATCCATATTTTCACCTATGTGGAAACCCAGTGATTAGTTTATTTGGGTAACCGTTACGTTTCATACTTTTGTTTTTAAAGATTGGTTTTGGTATTCCTTTTTATGATGTGGGTTTCTATTAAAGAAACTTTCGAATAGTAAACCATTTATAACCCCAACGAATTTCGAGGGCGAAATTCATTTTAAGGAGGGTAGAATGTACCACACCGAGATTTTATGAAAAATATTCTTTTTAATTTCACTAATGTCTTGTGTTGTACGCTACACCAAAAGTATCTTTCACAACACGCATCCTTGACTTTCCTTGCATTACACGCAATCGCAACCTTCCTCGATAGCGTGTGTAGTACGCAATTTTGAGTTTCACGAAACAACGATATGCTATTAAAATATTATTAAAACTAGCCGTTATGAATAGTAATAACCACTTTTTAAATTTTAGAAATTTTATCTCTCAAAATGGACTTCATTTTTGGATTCGGAGTATCGAATTTAGCCTAAGGTGAAATTTTGGTACTTTTCAGATAACTTTCATATTCTGAAGAATATTGAAAATTACTAAATTATAATTAAAAACAACTTTTTTAATCAAAATAATTAATAGTGATAAATCATTAATTTGAGTGGTTTTAAATTATATTTAGAATATATTTTTACAATTTAATACAATGTTGGTCATTGGATGTAATTTCACATTTAAACCAGACATAATCAAGTGTCAATCTTTTGATAGATATTGTTTCGTAAAAACATGCCATTTGTTTTAACAGCGGGATTTAATTATAAAATTAATTAATGCAATTTCTATTTAATGAATTTGGTAAAATAGAATTCATTTTTGAATTCGGAATATTAAATATAGTTTAGGATGAAATTTTGGCATTGTTCTGAAAAACATCATTTTTTGATGAATAGTGAAACTACTAAGTGGTAGTTAAAAAAACTGAATTTTTCATAAAACTTAATTTTACCGCTTCTGTGAATGTAATTTCAAAAATTAGAGAGACACAGTTGATGAAAGTAAGAAAAATGTGGTTCAATGAGATGAAAATAATTTTTGGTGAATAGTAAATTTTTACATTTATTTACCACGGTTAAAAGTAAATAGGGTAATTAAGGGTAAGAATGATATTAATATTACCCTAACACATGTCCTAATTCTATTGGACAAGTGTATATCGACCAAAAACAACCTTATGTGTAAAATATTATCATTTAGGCCCACTTGAATTAGATTAGGACATTTATTTTTATTTAATTTAAAGAAGAGTTAAAAGAGTTAAAATCAAAGTTTATTTACTAAAAATATTTTTAATATAGGGTTGTACATAAGATAAATTCTATTGTAAATATTAATTAGAAATATAAAAAGATTTCCTACATAATGGTATTTTATTTGTAATTTTTAGACATCACATAATTTAATTTATTTATGAAACAAAGATGATGCAGTAATTATCTTATTAATGAAATATTGACATAATTGGTATTATAAATACCAAAATAAATGTAATTTAAGACTTTTTATGAATTCCACTAATTTTCTAGGTTACTATAAAATATTAGTGTTGATTTAATCAACTTTTTGCGAACATATAATTCTTTTATGACTTTCAAAAAAATCATATATCAAATAGTGTCAAAATTGACACAAAATAGTTTTTAAATCTAATATTATATTATTAATTGTTATTTTATTCCTAAAAATCTAAGGTTTGGCCAAATGACTTAGATAAGGATATATATATATTGATAATAAACAATTTGGGGTTCTTTTGGCATGTTATAGTAACTGTATTAACCATATAGTGTAAGAAAATGAAAAGACATGGTAAAAGTTAAATTATTTAACTTAGAGTTAAATCTAATTGATAAGGTTAAAATAGTAACCTAAATTTGTCTAAATCCTATTGGTTGATAGGATTTATACCCATCCCAACTTTATCTTGGAAATAAGACCCTTTGGAACCATTATAAACTGATTTTGACTTTAATATAAAATAATATTTTGAGATATTCCTAAGGTGCCCCTCTCCTCCCTTATAAAAGGGCACCTCCTCCCCCTCCTCCTCACACCAATTTGAGCACTCAAGCTCGTCCAACCCCTGACAAAATCCCTTCTCCACTTCCCTAGAATAATCCTAGAGGTCCTTCTCTTCTTCAAAGACCAATCATAGTTCCCTAAGTGGAGGATTCAAAGAGGTGATCCAAACAAGAGGTAATATCCATTACCGATCATTTCAATTTCTTTCTTCTTCAACTCCTTCTTATTTAGTTGCTTCATTATAAAGTAATAACATAAGTATTTCTTATATACTGATATGTTATTAACTTTCTATCCATCCTACGGAGAAAGGAAATCACCGCGCGTGCGTACGTACGGAATACCGTCTCCACGCCGTGGTGGAATCTATTTTCTGTCACCACCTTAATTGGATAGGTATAATGATGCAATGAGTAACTATACATGATTATTATAAAGTTATATTGATACTGAAATAGTATACATACACTTAAACACAATTCCACGACCATGGGAACGATATCATCGCTCGTGCGTACGTACGGACTACCGTCTCCACGACGCGATGAGATTCATTCTCCATGTTAACCATTTAAGAATGATTACAAAGTATATATAATAAATAATAATGAAATATATGACATTATAAAGCTATTGGATTTATGTATATATGTATATGTATGTCATCTACTTACTTACATTCAAGACAATAAGGAAAGCAAAACAGCGTTCATGCGTACGTACGGACTACCGTCTCCATGAACGGTGTTTTTCATTTTATTTATCTATCTATTATATATATATATATACTGAATATATATGATATATAAATCAGATTTTATATTCTGGAAGTAAGTAAATCATGATATAAGTAATAATAATGTCATGAACAACAAGTCAAAACACCTATGATAAATGAAACGATTTTACCCAAAACGCTTCTTTAACATGGAATTTACAAAAGAACGGGTAATATAAAGTCATAAGTGAACCATATATGATATCATAACAATGAATATGATTCTGTAATAAGTCAATGACATTATTTAAATAATTATACCGGAGGTTCGGACACATACGAAGCAAATCGGACCTAATGTAAGGGGAAATATCACAATCTCATTTTTATCCGAGATTGTTTATACTTTGGCATTTACTGGGGTGTATTTTATCATCCACATCCATGTTTCCTCAATATGTAATATTATTTCCATTCACCTACAATTGTTTAAATCCAATTTTACCCTTTGGTGAGTTTTTAGTAAAAGATATGAAAGGAATCTTTTGTTGTTTTTCGTACGAGGTACTTTTTTGACTTTTCCGACAAATGTACGAAGAATGTTTTTTTTTACTTATACGGCATGAATGGATTCTTAAAACATTATTTCCAAGAAGCTTCCTTTACAAGTATTCATGTTTATTTTTAATAAACTTCTTTTAGTTTAAAATTGTATGACATGTTATGAACGGAAGAGTGTTTTTGAAGTAGAAAGGATATTTTCCTCAAGAATGGAGTTCAAGTATTTCATCAAAATTATTTTCCATCTAAGATAATAAAAGGGTTCTGTTTTTATCCCTATTATTACATGGATTTGATTATGTTGTGATGGAAATATTTTTATGAATTCCTTTATCTTATATGAATTGTTTTATGATGTCATTTTGTTTAAGAATCCCATTTTTATTACATGGGTTACACTGTGATGTATGGTTTATGATTATGTGGCACACATAAGAAAGGATTCATTATAAGATGGGTGGTACCTATATCTCCCTCCAATAAATTGGGTAAAGATTTTATATCTCATGAGATAGACATGGATGGAACGGTAGGTTATACAGGTTCAGTGAAACAGGACTGAAACGAGGGTGACTCGATTCAGAAAGGGACTTTGTCCACTAAGATAGTCTTGGCAATGAGTCTTGACTAACAAGAAATTATTCTCTATGATTATGTGTGTATGCCACAAAGTTTCATGTTTTAAGTTATGATTATTGTGATAACATTTCACTACCATGATTTATCCCATGTTATGAAATTATGATCTCTTTTGCAGGTTAAGATTTCCAAAACTTATGTGCTTGTGTATACGATGAGATTTATATTTCTTTTGTTTACCCTTACTGAGCATTTGAGATCACCCTTTTATGTTTGCTTTTCCCCAGGATATAAAGAAAGGTTTAGGTAAAAAAAGGGAAGATCTTTATGGGAGATATTGGAGATCTTTCACCACGATTAGAAGATTACGTTCCAAGTTTCAAAAGACACTAAACTATTACGATCCTTGTGTGTGAATTTTTTTTGTTATGTACTAAGTATTCCGCAAAAGTAATGTAATGTCTATGTACGTCAAGATACGAGTCTCTACATATGTACATATTAGTACTGCAATGATTAACTGAAAAAAATAACTATGAGCTTCACATAACAAATCTTTCTTCAAATTTGAATCCCAAGGAACAAATAATCTCTTACCAAAATTCAAAACATAGTATCTATCAGTATTAAACTCCAGTAGCATACCCTTCATAACCAATTCTATCTTTTTCTACATATCACTATCATCTTTCTATGCTTTCTTTATTCTATATTCTGGGGATGATTGTTCTAAAACCTAAAACAAAAAAGATTAATTTCTTTCCCCAACAACTTCTATGCCAATTTTCATTATATCATTAATAAATGATCTTATTCCAAACATAAAAATGTTAATGTATCATAAATTTTTTTACTCATAGGATCGACCACTTTATTTTATTTTCTGGTATATTAATGAATTGTAAAATCATAATCCTTGATTAATTCTTGACATCTCATATATCTCATGTTCAATTATTTATGAGTAAATATACACTTAAAAGTATTTTGATCAATATATATTTCAAAAATTACTCTATAAAAATTAGGCCTCTAAAATTTTTCAGGAAAAAAATCACAGGTAATTCTAAATCATGTATGGGGTAATTTAACAAATGGGGTTTGAATTGGTGAAAAGCATAAGGAATTACCTGATCATTCTTCATAAGGAAACATCCATGTCGTTTCAACGAATCATCATTGTAGCTAACAAATTCAACATATATTTAAGGAAATTCCAAAAATAGAGCATTCACCAGTCATCTTTTCTATTCCTAAAAACAATCATCACATTCTTTTGTCAAAATGTACTTTACACCTTTTTTAATTAACATAGTCAGTGGGCTAGAAAACCATGAATTCGTTTTAACAAAATTCATGTAATAACCTACTAAATCAAGAAAAATATGATTCTCAGTTATATTTGTCAGTCTTGGACATTCTTTAACAAATTTTATTTTAGCTGGATGAATAGTTATTCAATTATTAGAAACAATGTGAGCAAGGAATAAAATTTTCTACAAAAAAACTCAAACTTTTGCAATTTCCCATATAGATTCTTTTCTTTTATTGTTTTCAAGAAAACTCTCAAATAAAACTGATGCTCATTTTTATATTTAGATAAACCAAAATATCATAAATAAACACAACCACAAAATTATCTAAGAACTCACAGAAAATTCTTTTCAAATGATCCATGAATATAGCCGGTTTATTGGTTAAATAAAAACTAATAACAAAAAATTCATAATGGCCATATCTAGTATAAAAAAAGTCTTTAGAATTTATTCTTCCTTTACATTGAACTGATGCTACATTGATCTCAAGTCAATATTTGAAAAATATTGAGCTCCTTGGAGCTGATCAAACAAATAATCAATATGTGTAAAATGATACTTATTCATAACAGTGATGTTATTCATTGCTCTATAATAAATTCCAAGTCACATAGAACCATCTTTTTTAACAAACAAGATATGAGAACCCCATGGTGATGAGAATAGTTTAATGAATCCTTATCTAATTACTCATTAAATTTCTTTCTTATCTCTAAAAGTTCAATTTGAGCCATTTGATAAGGGTGTTTTGAAATTATCTTTGCATCCGAAACTAAGTAAATAGTAAATTAAACATCCTGATCAGGTATTATACCTGGAAACACATCATTAAAAACATCATAGTACTCATTAACCACTAGAACGTCATTAATATGAAAAATTACATTGTTTTAAAAAATATGTGCATAGTAACATTCATTTCCATATTTTACTAGTCTCTCAGCTTCATCATATGTTATCAAAAGTAAGGGTTCATTATTGTACCCAAATTAAAATATTTTCCAAAAAAACTATTTAGTTATTTATTAAATATTATCATGAGAAACAAAAATCCAATACATACAAAAAATAACATAAAACTCTACAAGAGGTAGATCTATAATGTTTTCAGGAATATTCATTTCACACACAAGGACATGAAGGTTTTTATAATTTATTTTTGTCTCAACATTTCCTCCTTATGTTTTAACAATAATTTCATGATTCATATCTTTATATTAAATTCAAAATTTATAAAAAGTATTTACAAAAATTATAGAATGTGTATACCCTAAATCAAAAAACACATTGGCATATTCTGAATAAACAAATAGAATACCCGATACTACTCCAATTGATGGCCCAACATCTGCTGAAGTAGTTGAAAAGGATTTCACCAACCCTTTCTGGTTGTAGTCAAGATACATTCCCTCAGTTGAGTTTATAATTAGACACTCATTTTCCTAATGACCCACATCATTTCACATAAAAAAAATTATTGAATGTAAAATTTATTTTTTCCTACCATTTTCCTAATCATTTTAAGTGAAAATATGATCCTTGTGTCCCATTTTACCTCATCGGAAGAACTTACATGAATTCAAAATGAATTCCCCTATGTTAATTTTTCCACAATTTTTCTAAAATGTAATCTTAAATTTCTTTCCATAAGAATTTTTTAAAGAGTTCATTCATTTTTTCTTCCACCTCGACCTCTTATTTTGTTGTTTTTTAATGAACACCTGATCATCGACAAACACCATTTCCACCTTATCCACACATCAAACTTGTTTTTCATAACTTTTGAACTCATGAAAATATAATTCCATTTGACACATTGGATTTAATCTTCATTAAAAATTATTTATTTTCCTTTCTAAATATCATATGAAATTTGGATCTTACCATGCCAGTCTTGTTGATTCTACTTCATATGAAGCCACTGAGTCATACTCATTAATGAATTTCAAGAATTGTTTTTTAATCCTAAGATGGACCACGTTAGGAAAATATTTATCAAAAAAATCCTTTGAAATTATCCCAATCAAGAGAATCAATCCCCTAACTGTCCCTACTATTTTTTACAATCGACCACCACTGATCGGAATCACCATCAAAATGGTAAACAAAAAGACTTACCTTTTGATATTCTGAATACCCCATGACATCAAAATTCTTCTCCAGTGCTTTAATAAACCTTTCAGCTCCCACAAGGTCATATTATCCTCTAAATTATGGGGTATGTATCCTAATTAGATTCTTTAATACCGACATGTTCTTTAGTGGTTTTTCTGGGTAATCTTGTGCAAGGATACCACCGTAATTAATAGACTGAATCAATTGTGACATCATTGTAACAAATTGTTCAATTCCAATTCATAACCTCTCAGGTTACTGATTTGGAAGGTTGTTTTCCTCCCTATGTTGTCCAATCATATCTTCTAGGTTTCCTCAGCAGAAAACCATTCAGAACACTAAAATATCTAAGGTGAAGCAACATTTTAACATATAAATACTATATAATTTCAATCATACCATAAATTAATTTATGGATATTAATTTAACAAAATCCTAACTAATAAATATTTCTAATCCGACCTCTAAAACCACCTATAAATACCTTGCCTGAAAACATTAATAATTCATTAGTTAAATCACGAATTAACATTGAAGATGTTTTTAGGTTTATAATTTTATAGAATTAGTCCATAACTATTAAATTGCATGTAAAATATTATAAATACAAAACTTCAACTCTGTATCCATTATTTCATAAAATTAAAACACTTAAAATGAAAATAAGAACTCTCTTCATAATATAATTATTCCTGAATTATTCCTTTATCTTTTCTTTCCATATAACCTGTGAAAAAATATCAAAAACATGGGATGAGCATAGAAATCTCAGAAATGGTTATAAAACAAAGAATAGAAAACAGTATCACATCAATACATAAAATTCATATGCTCTTTAACATACCTCATTAAATCATATGATATATGAATAACATATATAAGCCATTATTCATAATGGATACTTGTGGTATCCACATCATACTTACATTGTAGTTTTCACAGGTACATAGGGAGTTATATTAGAATAAACATCATATTATAAGCTTTAAATCTCTTAGGATAAATATTAACATTTAACACTATAATGTTCCCAATGAATTGGAGTGCTATCTTGGGCTCACCCACACTAGGTTTATCATAGAACCACTTGTATAAATAATCAATTCCCAATAACTATAAATTAATCATAACACATGAACAAGGAAAATGGAAAGATAAAATGTCCACATTTGAATAAAAATATAACATATCATTATATTGACTTAATAAATCCATTCTCAAACCTATTTTTAATAGAAAAATATGTTTAAAATATTATATGGTATGTATTTTCTTTTTAAAAACATTACGGCTTGTTAAGGAAGAAAAATATTAAATAATTCTCACAGTGGTGGAACAGTCATTGTCACGATATACTTTAAAAAGAAATATTTTTTTTGTATAGTAAAATGATACATAGAGAAAAGATTACCTATGAATGAAATTAAAATACAATTTGGGTTATGTACTATATAAAATAAATTTGTTTATAAATCAATGTATGCCTTAATGAAATGTGATTTCGATGAAATCCCTTACCTCGAGTCCGAATTTCTTCATATGTTCCTTGTTCTTCCTGAATAATAAACATTAGTTAATTTTACTTTCTTAAGACCCTTATTAATTTTTTTTGATTTTATATCACTTATTACCTTAAAATAACAATCATGTAACTATTCAAGTTCATATCAGTCATTTTTTGATGTTCAGTACTTGAGTCAAAACGAACATGTTATAATTACCAATTGTTCATGTGGTAAAAAGTTCATTATCACTAGATCAATATTCATGACATAGATATCATATATATCATATATAATCAGTATATCTGTATTTATAATAGACCATATCATTTGGAAATATGAAAATTAAATGCACCGTTCATTGACATGGTACGTCGTACATATGCAGGAACGCTATTTTCATTTCATTATTCATTTTTTGAAGTAATGAAAAACAAATGATACATAGGTATATTATAATATAATTATAATATCATAATATATATATATATATATATATATATATATTACATATGTTATTTAACACCATACTTTATATATTCCTTTTATGGTATGAACGAGTCATATAACTTTGAGGGGCGGTTGTCCGCACTTCCTTAAATTAAATTATCGTATTTACCCATTATGGAAACCATAAAGGTATTGTATAAATGAAAAATAAATAAACATAGATACAATATAAATAAAATATATATCACATATTAAAATAATTCCATCAAAATGGCCACCCTAACAAGTGGTAGAGAAAAATCAAACAATCATAGTTTTGTGAGGCAATTGTTCATCATCCATAGAAAATGTCTGTTCTAAATATATTAGATGGAAATGTGTGTAAATGTAGTTTTAATAATTATCATAAAAAACAGAGTATATTGATCATACTGTTGTATTTATTTAATGAAATCAAAATTATATAATAGGGATTGAAGAAGTATAATAATGGAAAGGAATTTCAGAGAAGACGTTACCTCTTAGAACATGTAACTCTCTTTGATTTGAGGCAAAATTCCTTCTTTAATTTACTTCTCCCAAATGGAAGGATTCAAAGAGTAAGATAGAAATATTTGGAGCTTATTAGATCAACTTCTGGATGATAAAAGGGGCTTAAGAGGCGTGTCTAGTGGGATAGAGGTGGTGGCCTTTATAAGAACAAGAGGCGCCCTTTAGGAATATTTAAATGTATTATTTTATTATAAACAGATTTTTGGTCTGAAAAGGTAATAATATCATTAGATTAAAATTTAAGATAAATATTATCCGAAATAAAATCTTCCAATATGAATTGGATAGGTTTTTGTAATTTTTGTAATCCTTATTTATTTATTTAACCCCTTGTTAACTTATTTACCTTTTACCTTTTCTTCTTGTATACTCATACTATATAGTTAATATATTTACTATAAAATGTCAATAGAAAAAAATTAGTCCATTAATGACATTTTCAACCTTATCTATGTCCTTTGGCCGAAATGAAGATTTTTTGGACTATTATATGATTTGATAAAAATGTATATCTTCTAAAAACTCATTTATGTGAATTTATATACTATTCATATCATGGAATTTTTATAGATCCCCAAAACATGATTATTTTGAAAAAAAATCATTAATTAAAATATAACATATAATATCATCCATAATATTCATTGTTGATATCAAAATATCAAAATTATATTTATTTTATCATTTTTAATATCATTTTTTTGAATCAGTTTTTAATGAAGCAATCACTACATCACCATTATGTCATAATTTAATCTATTTATTTAATGTATAAAAATCATAAATAAACTACCATGTTGTAGTAGATAATTTTATCATACTAATTACTACATACAGTCTAATATATAACTTATATAAACGCATATAAAAAATTGTTTACTAAAAGATATATGTTTATCTTAAATTTTCCTTGACTTTAAATTAATTTTTATAAAATGTCAATTTCACATTAAAGTGTCTCCATGGGGTGCCTAAATCTACCAAAGGATTTCCATGGTAGGAAATGTATCATTCAATAGTATTTTGACACGTTTTAGGGTAATTTAATATAAATATAATATTATTATTTTACCCTTATTTATAATATTTACCCCTTAACCTTGTTAAATAAAATATTTACTGATGTTACTATTCAAAATGTTTAAAAATAAATGTTACCTATTTAAAAAATTTGGACCTCATAATTCAAAATATGGAATCCATTTTTTCAAATTCAAAACACAATATTTGTAGAAATTTTTTTTAAATTAATTCTTGTATTCAAAAAACAAAAAACACGTTTTTAAGAAATAATAACTACCAAATGATTGACATGTGTTTATGTCCAATTTCAAAGTGATATTATTTCAAATGACCAAAATTGTATTAAATGAAAAAACTATAATCCAAAAAAAATTTAAAACCATTTAAAATGATAATCAAACCATATAAATAAATTAGACAAATAGACAGTTTTGAAGTAAAATGAAGTAGTTTTCACTATTCATTAAAAAAGGAATTTTATTTGAAAAATTAAAAAATTTACCCAAAATGATTTTTGATATCCCAATTATAAATAAGGAGTTTATTCTGTCAAAAGGAACATATAAATGTTAAAAAAATTGAATGAAAATGGGTATTCCACTAAAAGGCTTTAAAACTTCCATTTAAAAATATTAGAGTTTTTTGATTAAAATTGTATTCATTCTAAATTTAAGTCTCCAAATTTTATTTGATAAATGTAAAATCATTTGAAAAACATGTTTAATCATAATATGGATTGTTCTATTCATTACAACAAATAAAATGGATATTTTTTAACTATAATTTAAAATAATAATATTATATTATTATTTTTTCACTATAACTCAACATTTTGTGCAACATAAGACATTGTAGAAACAATTGGTTGTGTGTTGGGCATGCCATAGAAAATGAATCACCTTTAAAGTAAAATTATTATTTAATTCACAAAAATTTAATAAATATGAAAATGTCATATTCTTTATTTACCTTGGATGTTACACTGAAACCCCAACACTTTCCTCTTACAAAGAGGCATCGATAAATCCATTACAAAGGACATAAGTTGACTTGGATGTTTAAGAATATAAAAAACGTGATGTTATAAATGAGTGGGTGGCACTATTATCAAATAAATAAATCACTACAAATGATTGAATAATGATACTACCTCTCATTAATGTTGGAAATACATCAACCTCTTCTATAAACTCATCTATAAAATGAAATTACTTCCATCATAAGGAATATGGATGGATATAGTTACTAAATGAAGCATCTGACTTCCCCATAAGAAGAATTTGGTGTAGGAAAACCCCGATCATAAAGAAGAACCATCATACATAGAAGAGGCACTGTATGTGACCAATTCATCCACCACTGTTTCATGCCTTTATGGGAATAGGACAAAAATAACTTATGCTTATGAATTTTCAGAAATGATATAAAGTTAGCAGTATATTTGTAGATGGTGTATATGGTGTAGTGAATGCTCATTTCTTATAACCACCTCCACCACTTCGAAGATGATCATGCCACTTCATCTTCTTCCCATGCATGCCTCTGAAGCTACCACTACATGGAAGAGAAGAGGTCATGAATTTCATCATTATCATACATATTTATCTCATCTGTTATAGATAATTCTACCATATCTTCATATGTATAAATATTGATCACAAATACCTGTGATATGATATTTTCTCACAAACCATGTAGGTACTTCTGAGATTCATCTGGTTATTCATTTCCATATTTGGAGATAAGTATACATACTCAGCCAACATATTAGTGTACTCCAACAGCTAATAGTCTACCTGCTATAATAAAAGAAACATGATACACTTTTCCAATATCAGTGACTCTGGATAAAATTGTTTGAAGAATATGATTTTGGAACCCTTCCAATCCAATTCCACATTCATGTTTTCCTAGACTATGGAATGCCACCATTTCATACCATAACCCTTGAGCCTAAATGCTGCATATTTAACCTTGATTTTATCAAGTGTTACCATAAAATAAAATATTTGATAGATCATATACATCTATCCCTCAACCCATTAGGGATCATTCATTCCTTTAAAAAATGATGGATTCTCATGAAAAAATTACAAATATTTATCTCACTCTCCTCCATCACCTAAATGTACCTCAACAACTACATTATGAACTCATGGTACATTTTGATCAAAAACAAGAACTACTGATATTGTAGCCTCTATGTTATTGTGATCTATCCATGGATTCCCTTGAGGAACATCAGATGCACCCTCATAATGAACATATAGAAGACATCTTGGATGCATTCAACTAAATTCCAAAACATAAGAATGACCATACAACATTTTATAGCTCAGTTTAAACCAGAAAACCCAAAAGAAAAATCTAATATTGAAAACAAAACACAACACTAGAGACAAATATCCCACCATCCCATTGAAACTAGAGTCTATTACCCATATGATCGGGATAAGAACTTATCACAACATACTGATCAAATCCCATCAATCCTATATCCAGTCTAATGAATGTACCCAAAAAAGGAATCTATGGGAATGACTAACATTGATATAAATTTGTAATGAACTAAACCATTTCACCCATAAACATGGAACTCAACATACCCTATTACATACTGTAAGGGCATTTATGACCCCCACAGACTAGCAACAAGCACCCATGCATCAGACAATAAACTAGAGGGAATGATTTATCACAACTTGAACAAATAGATGGAATATATCTAAATAGAAAAAGAAGAAGAATGGAAAACTAATAAATATATGAAATAATAGTGAGATTATAGTGAAAACCTGACAAATGAAAAAGTCGATACAATCTATAAGAAACAAGTCCAAATATAAGCGGACAAAACCAAATAGATACTCAATGTGATAGTGGGGATGAAATCCGGCAATGTTTACCCCAATCTACCCAAAATAGATGACATGAAACCTCCCTACCTCACTTCAGTTCCATTTCATTTACCTACACTGGAATACACACATACATCTACAGACTAATGAATAGGTGTAATGGGAGAGAGGTAATAGTCTCAATAAGATCCCACCTAGGTGTTTCATAATAAGTCTATGTATAATAATTCTCGTATTTTAATTTCAAATAAAACATGGAATGATAAATAGTAAATCAGTTTTAAATAAAACATGGTAACAATTTCCATTCATAACAATTATAAATGAAAATTATTTATATCGATTTCAAAAAAAAAATTCATTTCATTTACAACAAGAATATTCATTAATATCAAGGCTAAAAAATCAATGAAAAAAATAAAACTATACGTATCAGCACAAAGGAACAATATAGGTTAGACTAGAAGAATACTCATACTGTAATCAATCAAGTGCAAGATATGGTTCTTAGAACACATGCCTTGGAAGAAGGGGAATATCCCATGAGTAAAACCTCAATATAAAGTCAATATTAATAAACTAAAATAATGGACCTAGGAAACAATGTAAATCTACATGTGTAAACTTCTAGATAATCATAGAAATATAGATGATAAACTCGTGCTAATCCTTCAAACTAAATACCAAATGTAACCCATATGATTGTTTCTCGATTTATTCCAATGATTTGAAAAACTATTTCAAAATCATTTTAGTAATATAGTTAGTTTTTTTTAATATACCCCTTTACTTTAACATTTATCACCAACCAATGAAAACCCATTTTTCATGAAAATATCTCTTCAATACAATAAAAAGAATCATGTTAATTACTTTTATAAATCAATTTATAAATAATGAACAATAACTCTTATCGACATATGATTGGGATGAAACTGCCTATCTCGAAACTTAGGTCACACATGCCCACACTGGGAACCATCAACATCAAAACCCAAATACATCCACAATGGAACTAAAAGAAAATCCACATATTAGGATGGATACCATTTAAAAAAAGGGGTTAGTAGAAAGGATGAAACCCACATACCTTAATAACCAACACTTACCACACCATAAAAAAGTATGGAATAACCTCCATAACGAGATCACACGACAGATCTTGACAAAGACTTGATGAAGCAACAAATAAGATAAATGAATATGATAATATAACTAAAGGGTGATATAATGATCAATGTAAATGAATAATAAGAATGATCAATCGCCTGGAGTGATGCACCATAACCAAAATAATGATCGAATTCCAAATAGATCGATCAGGAAGGAATGGTCCCAAAATTTACTATAATAACCGTTGGTCGAGAGAGTTGGGAAATCAGCAGCCAAAATCAGTACTCAAACCCGTACGATTCCCATAAAATACATACACCAAAAATTACATAACATCAAATGCATTTATATATTTTTATGTAAATTATGTAAACAAATACTGGGAGATCTATCTCTATAGATTATAATCATGTCTAAAATTAAGTCATAATGTGTAATATCTCATCACGTATTATCACCTTTCAAAGAATAATCCATTATCATTATATGCACTAAAAATGCATTACACGGTGTTTAACCTAGTTAAATGGAGTGAAATTATTCTACAACATACAAAAAATAAAGAAACCATCACTTAAAAACTCTACACTATAAAGGGAACCTGGATATAGGAAAAAATACAACAGATCAAGGTAATGGGATATTAAAAATACACCATACATCGGCTAATACAAAAACTAGTTTCACCCATGAGACCTACCGATGAATCAATGGGATAAAGTGGGACTTAACAAGTAGCTACTATGTCCAATGTACTCCTCATATGAAATGGGTAAAACATAGTCAAAATAAGTATTAATAGTCAAAATATCACCTGAAATGGTATAGAAATTCCACAAATAATAATCATACTCATAAACCATCCCTTTTAATATGATGAATGGTTTAAAATTATCACACCCCCGACCAAACTATACATAAAAAAATAAACTATTATAGATGGAATCCTTTTAAATTCATCATTAATAACAAAATCTATCCCATAAATGGTGTTGAATAATATGAAAATACAATAATAAAATAATTGGAAAATTTCTATGATAAATTCTAATTTTACTTTAAAATCATATATTTTAATAAGCCATGGAATTATTAAAGAAAAAATTTTCGTTAAAAAAAATTATAGAATTGTAAATTATTACTCAGGGAATTAAAGAATCATGATTTTTGGGAATTCCGCTCATGTAATATAAGATTAAAATTAAATTCATTTAATTTTTTTAAAAACAAATAGTTAAATGAGTGTTTTTAAAAGAATGTGTGGGCATTGAGAAAATGAATTTATTATGTGAATAATCAGTAAATATAAAGAAAAATTGAAATAAAAAATTATATAATAAAATCTAAATTGACATATAATTATAGCATGAAATATTCAATGCATCATATGTTTTCCTCAAACCATGGAAAATTGGGTAATAAATTCCCTTACCACTTTGTAATATGTCCATCCATATGCGCCATTAAATTAAAGATTGTTAAATGAAAAATTGAATTCTATATAGATAAATAAATTCATGATATGATATATTAATGGGATTTGTTTACACCAAACCCAATTAATACGGGTTTAATGTTGTATATATCTCACAAAAGCGAAAGAGAGATAAGAAACCCTTATCTAATATATAAAATATTTTCATGATTGTACTTAATATCTGTGATAATATAATTATATTCAATAATTATTAAATTTAGAACCCCTTAAATAGGTATTTTATTTTTTGAAATTTTAATAAACTCGTTTATTTACATTTTAATGACTTATAATTTCTAATTTAGTTGTTCTCGGAGAGTTTGTTTCACGGTTTTATGGTCACTTCCCTTGACTATAAATATAGTTCATGTAAAATGGGAATATCTAATCCAAAAGTGATATTATTTTTAATTTATTCAAAGAAATAATTTTTAGTGGTATAATATATAATTTGGATATATGGTTTTGGATGATTAATTATTTTAAATATTGATTAAAATGTCTTAATTTATTTTGACAGTTTGTACAATATTCACAGACTTGTATCATTTTATTTAGAATTATGTTTACATAGTGGTTATAAACTATGATATGAATTATAATATATATATATTAAAGTATTATTTAACCATAATAATGTTTTTTGGAAAAGGCATGATGTTAGTAATGGAAAATGAAAACACATGATCCATGAATGTGATGAACCAAAAAATCAAGGAAGATGTTATCATTTTAAAATAAATGGAGAGAAGGGATTTGAATATGGATAATAAATTATCACAATAAAATTATAGTATATATATGAAACTTGAGTAACCATTCCACATTGGTTATGGGAGTTGACGAAAAGAAAAGAAAATAAAAGTCTATAAAATAGAAAGATGGCAGATTTTATATATTGAATATATTTTACATGGGAACCCCCTTTAGACTCATCGATTAATAATTTTTTAATACAATCAACTATTATAAATTGGGTAGTGTCATGGAAATGGAATTTGGTAAACTTTAGAAAATATTACGTACATTGAAGGTCTAAGAGGAAGGGACTCTGGCGGTGGCATTAATAAGGCATGTGAGTGGTGTTTTTTTATTATTTTATTCATTAATTTATTATATTGGCTCAAGAATGTCAATAGTGATGATTATTATTAATAAATATAGTAAATTGTAAATTTTAGTCTTTAATAATTTTTTATTACATTACCAATGACTCAAATACTCATTTATTTAACTTATAATGTTAAATACCGTAAATTACCATATTTCACTATTCATGAAAATTAATTTCTTTTTAAAAAAATCAAAAAAATAAACCTATTAATTTATTGATGTGTTGATATCAATATATATTCCATTTTTGGAATTAAATTTTTAATTTTGATAAAATTTATATTTAAATAAAATCGTAATTTATTAAAAATTTACTAAATTAAATATTATAAACGATTCTACAACACAGTGAAAACATTATTATATTCTCAAAAAATTGTCTTATTATTAATAGAATATGAAAAATTAATTTATGAATCTATTTATGAAAACAAATATTCTTATAAATCATTATATTAATTATAAAAGTTAAATAAACATTAATGTTTCACAATAATACCAACATTTAATTTATAATAATAATAATAAAATATTTACTTATTCACTAATATAAATATATCATATTTTCACTTATGAGATACATGATTTTTATCTATACATTCATCAATGTAGTCATTATTCAAATAGGCATATTACTATTCCTAATAGTATCATTACTATTCTAATGGCCATGTAAGTAATTACAGGTATATCATATCTCATGTAATCTCAGGGTTGTGTGCAATGTAATATATCGAATAAATTAAATTTATTAAGAATATACTTATGATAAAATTTTGGGATGTTATATTTATTACAAAATTCAAATAATTTATTCATTAAAACATTCCTCTCTAATCAGTTTTAAACAATTGACAGCATTTCTTCTTTATAGAATCCTTAGGTTCCCACATTACTTCTTCAATTTTATTGTTTTCAAATGAACATTAACTAGTTGTGTTTTTCTGTTTTTGAATACTTTCTCTATATTTCCATGGATATCGATAGTATTTTCAAATTAAGACAAATTAGGATCCCATTCAATATCTTCATAAGTGAGTACATTCATTGGGTCTTTCATGTACATACATTACTATGTTATGTATTATACATCAGGTAGTCTTGAAAGGCTATGTAGAATCACCAAATTTTATTACACATATCCAAATATTTATAGAATATAAAATGTTATCTTATACCAAGGATATAGTTTCTATTTAATTCTAATCCATTTGACACCCTTCCAAGGATATATGTTTATATATACATGATATACCACTTTTAAATTCCAATTATTTCTTAGGTTTTTTAATAGAAATCTTTTACCTACATTGATATTATCTAATAAATTCTAGAATAATATTATCCTTTTCATTTAAATCATCAACATGTTCTAGTAATATACATTTTCTCACACCAATATCATCCCAACAAGGTGGTGTATGACATATCATTTTATATATGATTCACATGAATCCATATGAACATAAGAATTTTAAATATTTATATAGTATTACTCTACCAAAATTAAATAATGATCCTACATAACATTAAATTCATGTTATCATGATCTCCATAAGTCTTATAATGTTAGAAACGAACATTTAAACATCCCTTCTATTTGGTTTGATTAGAAGTACACAAATTAAGATCATTAACTAAATCCATCTAATGTCTCCTCTAGAATATCGATGCAAAATTGGTATCTTTATGAAACAAATGTCATATTTGAATCATGAATACATAAAAATTATTTAATGTAGATTCTTTTAAGTATTTCTAGTTGAAAATCATCCCTAATAGTGAAAAAATGTGATATTTTGGGTTGGTGATATACAATTATCCATAATGAATCATTATTCCATTGATTCATTGGAAATATAGTAAAAAATACACAATAATGTCACACCATTTACATAAAGTAACATGTTTTAGTTTCTTGAATCTTCTAGGATGTTGCCATTCCTCCCTCACCTATTTAAAAAATAAACATTGTGATACACAATAAGAAATTACCCACATCATATTATCCCACTGAAATTGGGACTCCAAATGTCTATACATGTTAGTGATACTAGGTTATATAGAGATATTCTAGATTTTAGGACAATCCCATAATTTAATTTTTATTTTGGGTATTGAGGGAACAAAAAACCACATACCAATTTTTGAAATGCCATATTCAAATAATAATTTTACAAATTTCCCATCATTCCCAACATTATTTTTATTATGAAAAATTATCAACTTCAAACTGAGAAGTATTTATATTTTTCAATAAATATGGTTGTGATTTATTTTGAGAAATTAGTGATGTTTCAGCATCCTTGATAATTAGAATATCTTGTTTTACTATATACTTGTAACTTGGATCCCAATAAATAAACATTTTTTTTAAAATTTGTGATCTATCTTACTCAATGCATCTTATACCTTATTTTCCTTCTCTAGGTTGTAGTATACTGGTCACTCAGAATACTTGATTACATCAACCCATCACTATTTTCTTATGGAGATTTCTTCTGGTGAGATGATATATAATGACATGAACTATTATAAATAAATTTCCCTAATTGTTTAATGTTTTATTAAGTAATAATTTTATAGAAAAAATATGAACATAGTTAATTTTATTATATCCAATAATATTCAAAAGACCATTATGAAATGTTACCATTTATAATATATACATTAAACAAAGATCACACAATTACTATAAATGTCGGGCAATAAAAATCAAATTCTAACATTCAAGTGATCTGATAGCTTAATCTAGAAGGATTATACCCTAAGCCAATTTATTGAATATTTTGATGGATATATCTTCACTGGGATTTCCACTTGACTAATAAGAAGCTAATATCTACTAACTTATTCATGTGGAAAAAAAATTTGTGGGTGAATTTTAGGCCCATCGATATCATGACCAAAACAATGTTTGCTAAAAAACCAATAAATTTCCGACCACCGCACTCCTCACTCTTAAAGCATAAACAGGATTATTAATGAGATATTTATCCAAAACCTATAAAATTGATTATGTAAATAATTTTTGGATGAATAATAAATATATATTTTCAACCAGTTATAAATGTTTTTTATTTTTACTATGAAACATAAATAATATTTCTAGGTAATATACAATTCAACTGAGGAATTTATTTTTAATAAATAATTAAATTTTATAATAATTAATATTTTAATTTAATAATATTATTAAATTATTTATTTTAAATATATATGATAATTAAATTTTAATGATGTCAAATGAAATGTTTTATAATGGTTAAAAATTATTTATTTCCAAAACACCCATCATTTTTAACTATTGTCGGTTATTATTTTTAAAATTTAAAATATAAATATTTAAAAATTTATTTAGATAAAATTAATATTATTTTATGAAACAAAACATAAAAATTATGTAATGGTTAATTTGTTTTAAATTTCTGAAATAGTAAAATTCTTGAGTAAATATTAAATAACGTATAAATATATAGTGTCTTTTATGACATCATAATGACCCAAAATGGATTTAATAAAAAATATAATGGGTATATTAGGTAAAATATATATATTTTATTTAAATTAAGGTGATTTTAGGTTAATTTTATTATTTTTATTTAGACTTTATGAATTCTCCAAATTATTTAATGTATTTCATGATTTTTAAATCATTTCATAAAAGGTGTGACTCACGAACACATAAGAAAGGGTAATATTTTAATATATTCAGAATTTTGTCAAATAAAATAATTAAAAACTCTCAATTTTAAATAAACCATGGTAAATACCATTTGATGGTTTTTGGGTTTGAATATTTTACTTCTTAGAGTCAAAAACCTAAATATTAAAAGAAATCCCCCTTTTCCCAATATAAACTCACCCAAGATCCCATTTCTCTTTACTCAATTTCCTTGAATCACAACCATAATCATACAAATTCTATCTATAATTATTCCAATGTTCTTGAATCTCTTAATAATTCCCTTTTCATGCATTTGGAGTTACACAATCATGTTATGGTTCATTCCATTCTCCACCTTATTCATGTATCTTTATTATGTTATGCCATATATTATTTCTCTAAAAATGTTAGGATATGTATTTAAATTTACATATTACTTCCTATTTTATATAGTTATTATTATATCCCCCTTTCACTATCATCAACCCATTTTGTGAATTTTTTCTGATGAACTTAAACTGTAAAACTTTTGTAAAGGAACCACTCTTTCACCAATTTATTGAAGAATCTTATCTATTTTATTCACATAATATTTAAATTACTAAATATGGGATATATTTTGAAACCATACCCATAATTTAATAATGTTTAAGAAATTATTATAGATCAATTTCTGTCACATTCATTCTTTCCATGAATATTTACACTTCCCTGTTATGCTTTTAAAAATTAGCCATAAGAATCAATGCCAAAAGAGTTGTTAGTTAATACCATATAACATTCATATAAATGGTGTTAAAATTTAGTAACACATTATAACTATTATTGGGTATCTAGATGTATATATTCCACAATACGTTTTTGTGGAATAAAATGTTATTTTTAATGAATCAATGTTGTATGATCTATGTGGAAAACATAATTATGAGATTATGATGAATATGGTGGGTGAACAAGGAATTATATCATGAGATAATTTATTGTGTAATTAATAGTATCATGATATGTCTATTTTGTATTGGGAGTGAACTATATTCCTTTATGAGACTTGTTCTATTATGATGTCTTTTTAGTTTTCCATCAACTATGTTGTCGTGTTTTACGTTGTTGCCAAATTTCCCATGTGGCCTTTTTGTTATCATGATATATCATGTATTATCATTCATTATTATGATTCATACTCTTTTTCAACATTTCATTCCTATTTTCTACCATGTTTTATCTTATTCCATTTCTATTACATTACTGGGATTTATGGATAATCCCTTTCTTATGTATTTTATCAGGTTATCTCATCTAGTTTTTATTGAGATCATTATAAGAAGGATTTTGATATTGATGTTAGTTTTTATATTTCATGTTTTATGCAATGTACCTTATTCCCAAATAAAATAGTAATCATGATTATTTATGTTTAATTAAGTTGAATTTTATTTAATTAATAATTTGTAAATATATAATTAAGGTTAGGGTTGTTATACATTCTATGAGAGGAAAAGTTTTATTATTTTTTGGATTTGGATTACTACACTCTGAAGAAATATTTTTGGGAAGAAGTATTCGAAATCATATTAATATTTTATTATGTATAGAGTCTGTAGTTTATGAAGAAAATAAATCCCTATCTAGATACTACATGGGGACATGGTTCTAAAAAAAATGTACCATGTGGTCAAAACTCAGATTAGATTTTATTGTTTTGACTATGGGTAATCTGAAACATGATAATGGTTCTTACGGTACACCTAGTTTGACATTCATGAGGTATATTCATTGGTAAATTAATAAGTTGATTAGGATCCATTATTTATGGATTGAAATTTAATTATTCCCATAATATTATATGTTACAAAATTGATCATGGATTGAATATAATGAATCCAATAAATTAATAATCAAAGAAAAAACATGTAAGTTATAGGTTATCCAGTAAATTTAATTTAATTCACTCTTTATGTGTTTAATAGTTTAAAAATACCCATCCTTAGTTTTTCATTTATTTTTATACAATGGCCGTAAATATGAGGAGTTGAGTAAGTAATAAATGTGAATATCAATGTGATGACTTCCCCAATGAGAATTCCTAACCCAATAGGAGTAAGAATCATTAAATTCATAATTATTCATTCTCAGAAAACTCCATCTCTAAATGAGAACATTATTCATGAGGGTCAACCAAATACAACTATGTGTGAAAAATCTACAATCAAAAGCATTATGTGATGAAGGTATCTGAAATTTATTGGGTTATCATATCCATTATTCTTGGAACAGTGTATCAACTTCATTGAATGGATCTTCTCTATCAATCAATATTATAAAAAAGATATAGCATTTCCAACATTATATTATTTTGAAGGAGAAACTAATAATGGTTGGACATTAATAAAAAATATAAAGCATGAGGAAGAGATTGAAGCAATGGTGCAAAAAACATCATTAGACTATTATTTGATAAATATTTTCCTCACACTCTCCATATTAAAATGGAAGGGGATTTCATTCCCTCATGAAAAATGTTGATGAATCTATCAAGTTGTACAAGGAAAACTTCCTATGAAATTCCTAGTATGCTTCCAGCTTTATCAGTACCCCAGAATGTGTTTTTGATTGCATCATTGGTGTACTTATACAATGTACACAAAAGGAAATAGTGATCCATAACTTTCATAGCAATGAAAAAATTTCCATTGTGACCTCAAAGTATAAATGAAGATTAGATAATATCTGGTGTATCATAAGGATACAATGTGGACTGTAGAGTTTAATTTCTTGTTGTTTGATAGAGAGATATAATAGTTCTCAGAAATTTCAACACCCCAGTTGTGAAAGGTGTGGAATGAATAACCCCATAAATTTCCTAAATGGAATGAAGAAACGCATTATGGGTGGAAAATAAGGGTTACATTCGAACAGTTAATGACATGAGAAATATTCTAATATGAAAGAAAAAAGTAATTATCCAGTAATCCCTTAGCGCAGTGTTCATAACTATAATTTCAGAGTAATAGGGAACTTTTCAAACTAATAAACTAAGACAAGGGTTTTTGGATACAACCAAAAAACTCAAGGGTAGAATGGTATATCATTTATATCACTACCGTCGAAGTGAATCTCAACAATGATGTAGTGAGAGTTAAACTAATAATTTATTTTCATATAGAAAGAATATGTTTTTTCAGGTTTTACGCATTCCTTCATATCATGAACGTTTATTAGTAAAATCAAAAAACCACCACAAAACATGGATATGGAGATATCAGTGAAAAAGAGAAAATGGGGAAATTATTTAATCCTAATAATATAACTCCTCCCTTTAAAATGTTTGATTAAGGAATTTCATAGTTATCATTTTCATACTCCCATTACTATAATTTAATGAAATTATAGGCATTGATTTAATTTTCTTATATAGGGACAACATAAAATGTCATTATATGGAAATCACTATATGTTTTATGAGTCTTTCACATATTCTAAATAAATGCAAGGAGAGTGATGAATCTTATTTAGCACCATCATCTCAATCATGTATATTAATTCCATCATGAAAAAATTTATACCATAATTTTTTGAGTCTATAGAAAGGATCATCTATGAATACTTGACCATTGTGAGGGAATACGATGATGTGTTTCTCAAGGAATTTCACGGTCTTCCTCCTTGGTGAGAGGTTGTGTTTTTTATCGATATTATTCATGGGGTGTTACAATAATCCACAAAACTATATAGAATGACTATTGTTGAACATGAGGATCTGGTGAAACTACTATGGGAGATTATAGATAAAGGGATCATATACCCAATTGCTTTACCATAGAGGGAATTTTTCATCTCCTTCAAGAATAAGGATGGGTCAATGTGACTTTACAACGATTAACATGATCTCATCAAGATCATGATAAAAAAAATGTATTCTCTACTTCATATTTATGAATTTTATAACTATCTACATGGAGAAAAATACTTCTTCCTGGTGGATTTTCATTCATGATATTTAAATGATAGCATGAAGAAGGAGGATATCCCCAGTACTTATTTTATTACATGATATAGGTACTATAGTTCATTTTTATTCCTTTTGGACTCAATAATGCTTCAGAATTATTCATGGGAATGATTATTATAGTATTTAGGTATTACCTCCTCAATTTATTGATATTAATTATAAATGTTATTCTAATATAATCTTATTCTAAGGAGGGGCATGAAGAGAATCTTAGAATTTTTCTAAAAATGTGATAATGGAGAATCTTTATCCAAGGTACGTCAAATTCGAGTTCTGGTCAAAGGAAATATTATTCGTATAAAATATCATCACAAGATATGGGATATATGTGTACCCTTAATATAAATAAGAAATTGAACCATGCATGATGACAACACATGTGGCAGATATATGTAGTATTCCTTGGTTAGGTAGGAATTATCGCCAATTTGTGATAAATTTATCACGAGTGTCAAAATATCTAACTATGTTAACGTTGAAGGGAGTAATATTTTAATGGAATGAAGACTGTGATGAAGGATTCAAGGAGATTAAAACTATTCATTTTATTACACATATGATTACATTAGCCTTTAGTGGATAACTTTTCATGATACTCAGCGATGCATGGAAAAAGGGCATTCATTGTGCGTTAATGAAAAATTCAAAATTTATAACTTATGATTCGAGGAAGATTCATGTTCATGGAATAAAATAAATAATTCATGACATGGAGTTGACTACAGTGATCTTAGCCTTGATGATTTGGTGTAATTATATATTTGGGATATTTATGAAATATATACGTATGACAAAATCCTTAAACATATATTCACACAGAAAGAGAAGAATATAGACCAATTTTCATGGTTGGAGATAATAAAATACTATGACATCTCAATCCAATATGACCCTAGGAATTAGAATAATGTTTTATTTCCTCTAATTGGAAAGGATATCCCAATTCCTTCATTAATGAAAATTGATAGGGACTCAAAATTTAATGATTTGGAAAGGATGTTCATGGGAATTATAAAGTAAGGAACATCATCAATCCATTCACAAATTATTTCTCAACCATATTTTCTACGGAGTATAAAGGATTCACAAAGTGTTTTGGGAGAATTTAGGAGAAATTGGATGCTTAATGTAATGGAAAATCCTTAGAGTTCAATGTTAATGATGAAGGTGTTGTGAGATTTAGGTCAAGACTCTATGCACTATAAAATTCATAGTAAAAAATGAGTTGTTGGAAGATGCATAAAGCTAAACCTTCTCTATCGACGAAAGACATAAAAAGATACATAGATATACCAAACAAAACCATTTTTGTGACAACATGAAGAATATGATAATGATATATATGTCAAGATTTATAATATGATAGCAAGTGAAAGAGGAATGAAAAACATCCATGGGAATGATTCCACCATTACCCATACCTATATGGAAATAGGAATACATCACCATATACCTTGTCCCTCGATATCTGAAGATATCTAGAGGTAATAATTAAATATGGTTCGTAGTGGATTTTCTTTCAAAAAATACATAAATATTTTCAATACTATATGAATTACCACTAGATCTACTTTCATGGATATAACTAAGGAATGTGTTTAGGATACATGGAGTACCTCTATTGATTTTATCTAATATAGATCAAAGATTAACCTCAATGATCTAGAAACTTTTTTATCATGACCTAAACATTCAGTTGAACATCATCCCGTCTTATCACCCTCAAACTGATTTCCATTCAGAGTGGATGATCAGGACACGTGAGGACATATTGAGAGCATGCTCAACTAACCTCAAAGGGGGATGACATTGAAATTTTAGTTTGGTCGAGTTCCCTATCGACAACAATTTCCATTCAAGAATACATATCCGAAACTATAAATCCCATTGTTATAAGTTGTGTAGGACACCTACATATTGGGATGAATTTTGTGAGTGAATACTTCTTGGTCTTGAAATGGTTAAGGAAATAATGTAAAATGTGAAGACCATTCAAAATCACATAGATACTGATCAAAGTCAAAAAATATTTCAATTTCGGTAATAGTCAATGATACCTAGAGTTATATGGCAGATATATAGGATTCCTATGCATATTCCCATGGAATAATGTGATGAGATTTTGGAAGAATGGATTTCATTCTCCCAGATACATTAGCCACATTGAGATCCTTGATTGCATCGGAGTAGTGGAATATCGACATTCACTCAAAAATAACCTATATCAAGATTATTATATATTACATATATAACTTTTTAATATGTACATACCTAACCCCTCACATATATTCAATATATAGGTGGTACCATTGGAGAATGATATTTCCTTTTAGGAGCACCTAGTGATGATCCTAGATTGAAGAAAAAAGTACTAATAAATAAAACTTTTCACCTTGTCAATGTGATTTAGAGAAACATCAAGTATAAAGAATAAATGTGGGATATAAAGTATGTGTTGAGACATAATTACCCTAATCAGTTTTATGGGGGTGAAATGAAAATTTTGAGTGAAAATTTTATCCAGAAGGAATATTGCAATGACTCAAACTATTTCAAATAATATTACCTTATGATTTATTGTATTATTATGTAATACGGTTATTGAAAACACATGAACTTATTTGTTTTATTATATCCATTTGGACTCATAATACCATTAAAAACCTTTAACATTGATAATATAGCCATTAAATACTGATCACATGAATAGTATAAATATAGGTCTTTTTAAAATCAAATTGACAAAGGAAAAGTAAGTGACGACCTAATCTAGAAGGTTTGTACCATATAGATCCCATTTATTGGAGAGTCTAAAAGAGTTAAAATCACTAGTATTTTCCATTGACCAAGTCCATGATAAGATCAACCAAATTAGTAATGAGCAATTCCATTTACAAGAGAAGTTAAGCATATTGTGCTCATGGCCCAAACCATGTTTGTCGAATGGCCCATTGAAAGACTCACAATCACGCACCATACTATTAGGGTGTATGTTTGTGTATTAAAGGTACATGCATTAATATACTAACAAGTTTTATATTTACATTTGTATATAATAGTTCTTATATTTTTTGTATCACATTATAAATAATTTTTCTGTTCACTATAAAATGAATATAATATTTTTTTGTAATATTCAATTCAATTAAGAATTTTTTTTGATAAATTAAGGTATTTTGGAATTAAATAATATTTTTTTTAACGTTATTAATAAATTGTTTTTATTAAATTTAAATTATCATATACATTTTATGAAGTCAAATTTAATGTTTAATTTGGGTTAAAAACGGTTATTTCGAAAAACCCGTCATTTTTATTAATAATGGAAATAATGATATTTATAACATTATTTAGTTATAATTAATAGTAATTTTTGAATAATTACATCAAAATTATCCAATGGTGATTTATTCATAATTTTTTGAAACAGACAAATATTTGGGAAATAATTAAATACTGCATTAATATACAATGTGTTTTGTGACAATATAATGACATAAAAATCATATAATAAATACTATAATTCATATCATTATCCATATCATTGATTTAATTTAAATAATGTAATTTTATGTTGATATTAATTAATTCATAATCCATTATGAAACCTCCAAAACATATAATATATATTACGATTATAAATTAATTTCCTTAATATTGTGACTCACCTCTATATTAACATGGATAATATTTTAATATGATCATTGATTTGATGAATAGAATAATGAAATACAATTCTCTTTGTAGAAATAATGGAAAAACCCATTGACAAGGTTTGTGGTTTGGAGAATTTTACTTTGTAGTGTCCAAAATATAAATATTAATCAAATCTATATATTTTCATATATAATCCCATATAATATCTCATTTCTCTTCAATAAAAATACCAAGGTTATTTCCATTATTTGATATAATCTCTCTATAATCATCTAAAGTTTTCTTAATCTCTCATGAATCATGTTTTCATGCTTTTGGATTCACACACTCAAATAAGGGATCCTTTCATTCTCTTATTTATTCAGGTTTTTTATTATGTTCTTCCTTCTATCATTCGATTTTTATTGTCGGTATATGTATTTCCATGTCGCAGTTAATTCCAATTGTCAGAAAAAATAAAGGGATTACCCTTTAGTTCTAACCATTCTATTTTATGAATTTTTGTCTGACATCATTAGGATACCAAAATATCATAAAGGAACACCTCTTTCTCTACTTTATTCAATAATATTATGCATTTTGTGCCATTTAATTTTAAATTCATAATGATTGGTTATTTTTCAACACATTTATCGTACTTTCGTTAATATTTACAAATTATGGTTGTCCCATTATTCAAAAATTATTTTATTCAATGGATATTTATACCTCCCTATTATGTTGTTCATATTTCACCACAAGAATATATGCCAAAATAATTATGTAGTGAATGCCACACCCAATTCCAATCAGGGGTTTCCAAATTAATAACTTATACTAATTTTTATTAGTTATATACATGTATTTTTTCCATGCTCCATGTTCATGGAATAATATATGATGATGAACAAATTCGTGTTTTATGATCTATGTGGCACACTAAAGCCCGATATTGAACTGAATGTGACATGTGTGACCAAATTATATATCTCTAAAATTCATTGTGAAATATTTAGTAACATTATATATCATTTTGGGATATGGAGTGAACCTGATTAATTTTAGGGGCTTTCTTCAATATGTTATATTGGAAGATATTGTTGACCTTCTTTGTAGATTTTTAGGTTGTGGGCAAATTTCTCAAGTAACCTTTATTTTATCATGTTATATCTTGTATTATCATTCATTTTTATGACTATTACCCTTTTTATGACCCATTCGTATATTTATTTTTAAAAAATTTGACTTTATTCCAAGATTATTACCATACCAGACTTTATATGTCACCCCTTTCTTATGTGTTCTTCGGATTATCCCATGCAGTTTTAAGTGAAATCATTTTAAAGACGATTTCAATAGTGAAGTTCACTTTTAATGTTCTAAATTATCATGTCATATACCAAATTCCCAATAAAAATATACTTGAAATTATTTCAGGTTTAATTTATTAGAATTTATTGTTATTAATAATGTGTTATTCTATAATAAAGGAATGTTTTTATATGATATATTAAAAACTAATTTAATTTGAATATATCTCATATAATTCCACATAAAGTTAGTGTCTCAAAATCATCATAGAAAAGACAATAAAATCTAACTCATGATCAAATGTTTTATAAGTGTTATCATTATGATTTGACTACCTTTATCCGTAGTCAATAATTTTCATCTAATATAAGGACACAACCATGTACATTCTTTGATGCCCCAAAATAAATAAAAAATCCACTATTTCAGGATATAAGAGTAAATACTGGAGAATTAACTAATCTATTATTCAATTATTCAACGAATTACTCACATTAAATTGTAAAAATAAACGTAAAACCTTTTATAAATAATATTGGTCTACATATTAGGTAATAAGACATTGTTTTGATCAAAATTCTAAGAGTTATCAGCTAAACAAATTAAATAATTAAAATAGTTATGTTTATCATTTTAAGACATTGTTAGACTATATTTTACATTTAGGATCAAATTATATTTCAAATTCTGAACAATATGTTCAAGAAAATATAAGGTTTGAAGTTATAATTGAAACTTATAAAACATAATATATAAACATTATATTCTATGAGTCTCATTAATAATCAAAATGTGGTTCTCATAGACCTAAATTATTTTAGATTACACCAACATATCATTAGTAAATAAAAAAAGCATAATTATCATGATATTAAACGAATACTCAATACATGAGATTCATAAAAATAAAGGCTGAATTAGTTAGTCCAAATGGAATTACTATAATCTCATAATGTCAATACCATGTTCAAAATTTTGTCATTAGAATATCATCCTTTTTTCAAACAATTTATGATATCTAGAATAAAGATCGATCATGGAAAAATAAATATCTACACAATGTTGGTCAAATAAGCCAACAATGTCAGTAAGTGGACACTTGTACATTATTGTAATTGAATTTATCTTCTTAATTTAAATTAACAATAGCGTAGATCCTTATTTATTAATAAATAAAATAACAGGATCCCCCAAGGGTAAACAATATTTCATATAAATACCAACAAACTCAATTCTTTTAGTCAATTAAATAAATCTATTGACCCCATCATGGCCATTAAATATAGATTATTTGATATTTTTCTTTAATTATGGGTTAAGTAAACAAGAAAAATTAACATCCCTCTCTCAAGTATGTCCAGTTTATTCCTCAAAATATTACATCACTTTATTATTGTACAATATGTGCATCCTAAATTGGAAGATTAAGTTTTTCATCGATATGTTTTATCTATAATTATTTTACAAGAATAAAATTTAGAAGTGATACTAAGGGTGGATCCAATTATTATATACATTATGAATTCTACCTGTTAAACACGAAATGGTTGATATCATTATCCCAAATAATAGTTTCTGTCTATTTTCAATAAATTTTTGCATTATTTTTTATGTCATGACCATACCTAGGATTATATAAAAATAAACCATATGTATGATAATAAATAAAAAAAACAAAGAATGGTTATGTTCCAAATAGTTACTAATTGACACACCCTTATTTTAATATGGTTTGCACTATTATTTTTGAGTGACAACTACTTTACTAAGGTGAGTTTTAAATAGATTATTATTATAGGGAACTGGGAATATATAAAACAATTAAACGATCCATAATCTAATAGAGAATTGGATAAATTATTGGAGATTAATAAAGTACCAACCACCACATCATTATAAACTTCAACCTCACCTATTTTGACTAAAAAACAATGGCCTTTACCCTAGGACATTTATGGGAAATGATTCCCTATAATCAAGGATAATCATGTGTATTTTTTCCCATTTCAGTATTCTTGAAGCGTGTCACAATTTTGAGTTCATTATTTCCCTTGAAGTCATGACCTAGGTGGCCCATTTCTCAAAAAATTTATCAAACTCCCATTCCCAATAGGATTGTTCCATTTTGTTTTCCTCATTTATTTCACGTTGTAAATTATATTATTCAATTCATTTCTTTTGACTTATTTCATTTTCTTATGTTCCCAACAACCATATTCTTATATTTTTTCCATTAAATGATATATGGCTTGAAAAATTCATTCCCTTTCTTGGTGGCACATGATTTTTTATACTGGTACTATGTGAATGTTTGGGAGATTCATTCCCTTCATATAATTGTATTAATACCATCAATTAAATGATTAATATTTTTTTGGGATTATATATGTAGTCCCTGGACTACCTTACTAACATTATAATGTTGGCTTCATACATAGAAAAGGGTCCATCCTATTTCCATCTCAGACCAATGAATACCATCTCCATGTCTTCTTGTTGTTCATTAGGGAAATATTTTCCCATGAAAATATCTCAAATATCATTACCTTTCACATTTTAAATTATTTCCTCACCATTTTTGTTTTTAATTAATGTCCACTTTTGATTAGAAACTACCTATAGATGATAAACTACCATGGAAACCTTATCTGTTTCATTACATCCCAATGAGAGTAATATCTTCCATATAGAACATATCCATTTCTAAAATATGATTTGATTTTTAGAACCATTGAATAAATGATGTTGTTGAAACATGATGTATTCTAAAAATGTTACACCATATTGTGCGTCAGACTACTCTATGAGTGTATGGTTACTTCTCTTATCCATTTTCTATTTTCCTAATATAGTTATAAGTTGTTCATCTACAGTTTTAGTTCATACTATTACATTATTGTCTTTCTTAGGTTCGAAATTGCTTCGTGGAATACATGTGTTAATATGGATTCTATTGCATTGACTATCTACAATTTCTAAACATTCCATACACTATATTTGATTATTAAATTTTAAAGAACAGTGTAACACATAAAATATTTATGTGTATCTAATATCAAAATCATAGTCTCGGTTACCTTGGAAATATTATGAACTTCTTATATAGTATTATATTTCCAAAATATATTGTTTCATAAATAATTTTTGTAATGATTTTACTAAACATTCTAAGATATCAACTTTAACAACCACATCCCTAATAGCCTAAAGATGGAGTTTACATAATTACATTAGTATTATGTACCAATGGTCGCATCACAAAGGAACAAATAGTTTTGTATCATTGTAAAAATTGATAAAAAATTATTAATTATTAAAATAATGTGGGATGCAACATAGTAACTCCATTATAAACACCACTATTATAATATATGATCTCTATAAGTTAAACATAATAAAAATTGTGGAATCCTGGGTAAAATTAATTCAGATAAAATATAGAAACCCTACACTTTATTACACACTTAAACATGATTTATTACATAAAATATGAACATGATATAACATATAAGATCGATTGGTATATTGTCTTTGGGGATTAGGAACATTACATAACAACTTAAAACATGAAACACAACTTCTTTATTGAAAACATCCTTTACAAGACCACTACATTCCATCATTCTTAGTGTTCCATGGGATATCCTTAGGACATTTATAAGAATAGGGTGACCTATAAATCCATATAAGGTAATAAAAATGATTAAAATGAATATTAAAATACATCTTATGCAATAGGCATATCAATAGAGCATAAAAGAAACATGAAAATAAAGGAAAGATATACGAGGATTATCATAACATAGAAATGTTGAAACAACACTTATGAAGGTATTAACATGATCCAAGGATCATATCACATGGAGGATGAGTAAACCCTAATTTAACTTGAATTATCATGAATAAACTATCATTTTACTTGACATATCATGATTCTAATCTTTACCCAATACTTTGGTGTACTATCTGGGCACCCCCATATTAATCATTTCATTTCATTTCATGAATAAGTGTTCCACATGGATCATATAACATGGACTCATTAAAAATAAATTATTATTCCTTGATAAAAAAATGTAGAATCAATAAAAGAAACTATATAATAAATATGTAAATTTTCATAAAGGATAATAACATGGTTCTGGAAACATGCATGGTATTCACTACACAATAATACATTTTCGAAAATCACGATGAAATTTCGGAAGCATTACACATGACATAAGAATTCATAAAAATTGTTGATGATATATAAAGGGGTGTGTAATTAAATTTACAGGAAATGGAATGTAAGGGTTCATATAGATACATGTCCCATAATTATAAATGGGATTGTGATTCATAATACAAAATAATTTCATGAATGTAAATGAGGAAAGAGAAATTCCTTAGGGAATTCCTGCATGGTAACAAGTGTACATGGGAATAATTAATGAGAGATAAATGGGTCTTTAATAATTCAAACATAAATATTAATGTATGGTGGAGGTTCAAAATAATACCCCAAATATTTTTAATTGAAAATAAAAGGGTATATAAATAATTGAAATATGGAAGAAAAAGGGAAAAGAAGAAATCCTTTACATGGAAGTGTGATTCCAAAGGCTAGGGAGGGGATTTATAGGGGATTATTAGGGGAATTGGGAACCTTGGGAGGATTATAAAGATAATACAGATGATTTTGATAGAGGTAAAAAGGATTTGAGTGAAGAGTATATAGGATCTTGTGTGGGTTTATATCAAAAAACAGAGAGAATTATTTATTATTTAGGTTTTTGACACTATACATTAATGTAATCAAAACCAAAATCCAACCCATGGTGTCTTCCAATGGTTTTTTCCAAAGGGGATTGGGAAAAATTATTTTTTATGTCCATTGTCCTAACATATTAAAATTTTATACTTGCTTATGTGGAGGTGAGTCACACATTAATTCAAGGAAATCAATTTAAAAACATAAAATGTTTTATAAGTCTTGGAGGGTCCCTAAGGCTTTTTAAAACAAATAAAACAATTCAAAAATCACAGTAATTTAGTGGTAAAACAAATATTTTCTGAAATTAACATTTATAGTATTTAATTAAATCCATATTACTTCATTATGATGTCCTAAGACAAATTATATAATTAAATAGTATTTAATAGTTACCCAAAAAGTTGAATCGCTTATAAAATTATGAAAAATTCACCATTAGAATATTTTTATGTCCTGGTTTCAAAAATAATATTTTTTTATCGAAATAAATTTCAAAATATGTTATTTTTTTCTTTTAAATTAAAAGGCATCATTTATCAAAAATTCATGGATTTATGTAAAAATTACTTTTAAACCGTAACAAAAAATTTATAATTATAATAATTATAAGATCATATATATTAAATAAAAAGATTTATAATGATAATATCTTATTAAAATATTATTTAACTCAAAAATCTATTACGTCATCAAAATAGATTTCCTAGCATAACATTAACTAAAAATACAATTTGTGTTTAAAAAATTATTTAAAAAGTAATAATAATAAAATGAAGGTATATTCTATATAAAAAAATAATGTACATAATTATAGTGCTATGTTCATGTTATGTAACCCATTATAACACCAGCATAAGACCGAAGGGTAAGGTGTCTGATGGTGACAAACTCTTAGGGTGGCTAAGATAACATCGCTCAGTAGGTAATATATTTTAACTTCCACTCCTCCCATAAGCAGTTCCTTTTGAGCTTAACATGTGTAATATCAGCTTGGGCTTGGTCAATAGCAAAGTCTCATGACGCTACCTCCTTTTTGATCCTTGAAAATGGGCTTTGTATAGAGAAATTTGATTATATGTGGTCATCACTTCCCTTGTCTAAGTAAATTGGATTTGTTAGAGCCCTATATTTAGACTAATATTGTGATCACTGTTCATCTATGATATTAGCCATAGTCACAATTATTAATGATATTTTAAAATCCAAAAACATAAAACCAGGAAATGAATATGTTATATAACCATCTTACATAATAATACATTTAATTAGATCAAGATAAATTTTCATTAATAAAAATATGGGTTATCACAATCATCCCTCCGTAAGAAATTTCACCCTTGAAATTTCCTTTTCCCACACTAATATAGTTGTAGGTAACTCTACTTCATCACTTAATCTAATTACCATGTCTCTTCTTCAAACCTGTGGTTGTATAAAACACTTTCATGAGGGGAACTGTCTTATTTTGTAGAACATTTTCCCTATGATCTAACATCTTCACCGACTTCTCTTCATATGATAGGTCATTATCCAATGGTAATTACTGTGGATGAAGTACATGAGATGGTCTAGTTATATTCCTCCACAAGAGTGATGCATGGAATACATCATTTTCTTGAGATCAGTTCTTTGGGAGTGCTATTCGATAGGCCACAGTTCCAATGAAATCAAGGATCTCAAAAGGGCCAATGTACCTTAGATTAAGATTTACCTTCTTCTTAAATCTCCTAACTCTCTTCCATGGTGATATGTGGAGGAATACCATGTCTTTTTCATCAAACAATAGTTCTCATTATCAATTATCAACATATCTCTTTGGTTGATTATGAGTAGCTTTAATGTTCTACTGAATGATCTTAACCTTCTCCACTATTTCTTTGACCATTTCTGGACCTATGATTTTTCTCTCCCGGACATCATCCCAATATGTCGGTGTTCTGCACCTTTCCCATAAAGAGCTTAATGAGGATCCATTTAGATGCTTGAGAGGAAAATGTTGATGTAATATAACTCAACCATATGAAGATATTTATCCCATACTCCATTAAAGTCTATTGATAATTCTCTCAATATGTCCCCAAATATTTGAATAGTCCATGTATATTGGCTATCTGTTTGAGGATGATAATATGTACTGATGTTTAGATCAATATCTATAGCATGCTGAGCAGAAAATCATAACATAGAGGTGAATCTTGGATCTCGATCGGATACAATAAATAGTGGTACACTATATAGCCTTACAACATCTATAATTTATATCAGTGTTAGTTGTTCCAATGAGAAATAATCTCAAATTGCAATAAAGTGTTCAATATTTATAAGATGGTCTACAAAAACCAATATAACATTAATTCCATTGGTTTTATTTGGATATCTAGTGATAATGTCTATGGTGATGTTCACCCATTTCTATATTGGTATGGGTAATGATTGCATCATCCCCTTATACTTATGTCACTCAACCTTCACTTGCAGACATACCATGTAATTTGATGTATACTATGTGATTTCCATCATCATGTTATCCCACCAAAAAGATATAGGATATCTTGAAACATATTTTGTTTCCTAGGTGAATGTAGAAATTTGAACTATGTGCCTCATCAAAAATTTCATTCTTCAACTCTAGATTTGATGGAAAACATTCTTCTTGTTGTGAATCCCACATTTCATTCTTCATTAACATTGAACTCATAATATTTCTCTTTTTTTTATAGTTTCCACTTTCTTCTGAATTCCCATATCATCATTTCGGACATCCTTTAACCATTACAAAAGAGACGGTTGAACAATCATTTGTGAAAGGATTTATGATGTTCCCATCTTTATGAACTCAATGTCCATATTCATCAAATCTATGAATATTGGATTGTTTTCAACATTCATCAATGATAGAATTGTTGGGTCCTTTCTACGATGAGAATCATCCACCTTGTTTGGTTTCCCTAGGTGGTAATGGAAAAAGCAGTCATAGTCTTTGATCATCTCTTACCATCTTCGTTGGTTCATGTTCAACTATTTTTAAGAGATTTTATACTTGAGGCTTTTTTGGATCGTATATTTTTCACACATATCCCCAAAGAGGTAATGCTACTAAATATTCAATGAAAAGATCACTTCTACTGACTCAAGATCATGCATGGGACTACCATGAGGAATATGAAATGTCATTTTATTTCTTGCCTCAAATTCCATCGAAAGAGCCTTATAAAGGTTTTAAAGAAGAACATTCCCATAAACATCAATAAGTGATACACCACTTATAGAAGTTTTTTCCCTAATGATTTAATATCATTTTTACTAGGGACTCAATGTTCATATAAAATATAAAAGATATACTAATAGGAAATGAATTGGAATAAATTATGACATAATGTACTTGGAATTAGTGGTTACATATAATTCATTCATTGTTATCCATATTATCATTTTATGTCCCGTTCTCCCTTGATCAAGGAGATTTTTTATTCTAATCGTGCTTTTTAGAACATATAATAGAGAATCTTCTCAGATAATTCCTAGATTCTCCACATTAATGACATAGAACCGTGTAAGATTCATTATACGGAGATTTGATCCCATCCATCACATTATCCATTGTTTCATGTAAATTGGATATATTTTTCCCTTATTTTCCAGAATTAAAACATCTCTTATTCTTATTGTGACATTCCCTGTGGTGTCCATTTCTACAAATGAATGAAATTGGGTCTTGTTTCCCATATCACCTATATTAGATGGAATTTCGTGAGATGTCATCTTACTCTTCCATGATTTCCTTGGGCATTTAAAAATGTACCAATTGTTGATCGTAATATTTAATATGCTGGTTTTGTGTAATCTTGATATATCCTACTCGAGCACCCATTTGATTGTGAACCTCATTAGGACATTCATCATGTTTTCATTCACATCAGTTGTTACCCATATTACTCATATTACTAGCCATTGGATGGAATAAAAGAATATTTAGGCGTAATACATAAAGGGTAATCCAAAGACACAATGGATGACTTATAAATAACTTTTATTTCATTAAATTATAAATCTATAGTCATCAATCTATCTTATCCACATTCTAATTCCCAAATAATATTATTAAGGGAATTTTTTTATTCCCATAACAATTGTTCATACTAATATTTCTAATATAAAAATTAATATCCCCCAAAAGTTTCACAACCAAGTGTGTATCAGGTCCCACTGTGTTGTACCTGGATACCCTAGGCCATACCCAAATTTCATTGTCGGAGTTTTTACTCCTAGGTACATTTTTGCCAGACACAACTCTACATTATCATATCTATAAAGGAATTTATTTTATTTATAAACCAATTAATCAATACTCACAAAAAGTAAGGGATGTTTTTATTATACATAGTCTTATCCCAAAGGTATTCATTATGGGTTTCTAATCCTAATCACAAAAATAACTAAACATGTTCTATGATACCAACAATAGAAACCATGCTCATTAGTACACAATTAATCACAATTAATTATATATAATATTAACTTCATGAAATATAGAATATCTATAGGTTTAGTGTGTTGGGGGATTATGAATATTACATACAACATAAAACATGAAGCACAACATCATTACTGAAAACTACCTTTACATGACCACTATATTCACTTGTACATAGAATTTCAGGAGATATCCTGAGGACCTGAATAATAAAAGGGTGCGATATAAAGACAATTAAGGGATTAAAAAAGGAATAAAAAGATGAATAAAATAGATGTTAGGAAATAGAAATATCAATGGATCATAAAACAACACGAACATAATGTCAAGATATAGCACGATTTTCATAACATTGAAATACAACAAAAACACTTACAAAGGTATTAGATTGAGCCAAGGATCATTGCACATGGAAGATGATTAAACCGTCATTTAACTAGAATTATAATTATTTAACCCTCATTTCACATGAAATATCATGATACAAATATTTACCCAATTCATTCAAGGTCTATCGGGGTGCACCCTTCTTAATCATTTCATTTCATGCATTAGTGTGCCACATAGATCATAAAACATAGAATCATTAAACATCACAATTTATTTCAACATAAAGGAATGGGGAATTAAAACCAGAAACTATATAATCAATAATTAAATGTCCAAAATGGTGAATACCATTGATAAATAAATGGGCATGGTATTTACTACACACTGACTTCGGTTGGTAAATCGGAGTGCAATTTTGGTAGAATAACTTCATGTCATAAAAATTCATAAAAATGGTTGATGACAGAGAAACGGGTGTCTACTCATATGTAAATGTAATGGAAAATAAGTGGGTAATATAAATACATTTCACAACATATGTAATGGAATTTATATTCATAATACAAAATAATTGATTGAATGTAAATGAGGAGAGAGAAATTCCATAGGGAATTTCGTCATTGTAAGAGGAGTACTTGGGAGGAATTAATGAGAGATTAATGGGTCTATAATCATTAAAACATAACTTTCAAAGTATGGTGGAGGTTATAAATCATACCCCAACATTTTTAATTTAAAATAAAAGGGCATAATAACATAATGAAATTTGAAAAAAAAGAGAAAGGATGAAATCCCTTACATGGATGTGTGAACCCAAAGGCTTGGTAGGGGCTTGAGAGAGGATTATTGGGACCCTGAGGTTCCTTAGGAGGATTATATATATAGTAGGTAAGCGGTATTGGATCTCCAAATTCTTTTAGTGATGAGGAAGTTAGTGATCGGGTGGGATTATTTAGGAAAATGGAGGGAATTCTTTATTTTTTCGATTTTGGGCACTATATATTAATATAATCAAATCCACAATCCATCCCATAGTTATTTCCCATGGATTTTTCCAAATTGGAGTGAAAAAAATTATTTTTTATGGCCAATGTCCAAACATCTTAAAATATTAGGCTTTCATAAGTGGTGGTGAGTCACTCTCTGAAGGAAATCAATTTAAAAAGATAAAATGTTTTATATGTCTTGAAGTGTCCACCAAGGCTTTGAAATATAAAAAAACAAACCAAAAATCCCAATATTTTTACGATAAAACATAAATTTTTGCAAATCCCATTTATAGTATTTTATTACATCACTATTAGGTTATTATGATGTCATGAAACAAATTACATTATTAAAAGCTATTTAATTTTTACCCAAAAATTCGAATGTCTCAAAAAATTAAGAAAAAATAACTATTGGATAATTTCATAATCCTGATTAAAAAAATAATATTCAATTTATATAAATAATTTTATAAATATTTTAATTTTCTTACTTTTAAAATAAAAATTTACATTTATAAAAAATTTATGGGATTTGATAAAAACGACATTCAAATCTTAATTAAAATTAAATTGTTTTTTCATAAAAATTATAAAATCATTTATATTTAATAAAATGTGATTTAGTAATAATATTTTATTAAAATAATATTTAATTATAAAATCCAGTAATTCTTCAAAATAGATTTTTAATAAGAAATTAACTAATAAAACTTTTTTTTAAAAAAACTATTTCGAAATTAATAATAATAAAATGAATGTATATTCTCTATAAAAATATAATGTATATTATAATAATGATAGGGTCATGTTACATAACCTCTTATAACACCAGCATATGATTAAAGGTTAATGTGTTTGATGGTGACATTCTCTTGGGTTGGATCAGATAGCATCGCTCGGGTGGTAATAACTATAAACATCCACTTCTCCAGTAGGAGGTTCTGTAAAAGCATAACATGTTGGAACACATCATGGGAATGGTCAATAGCAAATCCCCATGATACCACATTCTTTCTATGCTCCAAAAAATGGGCTTCGTATTGATAAATACTATAGGATGAGGCCATCACTACTTTTGTTTATGTAAATTGGATGTGTTAAAGCCCTATAATTATACTAATAATGTGATCAATATTCAATGGATTTATTTGAAACTATCACAATTCATAATAGTATTTGAAAATCTACAAATATAAAACCAAGTAGGTTTATATGTTATATATCCATCATAAATAATAATACATTTACTTTGATCAAGATGAATTTTCATTAATAAAATTTTGGGTCATTATATAAATGGGGTAAGATCATATTATATGCAAGGGAAATAATATATTTGATTCTATAATAAATAAACCTAAATAATAAGGTAATGTGAATAATTAAAAAATCATGCGATTAAAATATAATATTGAACATAACATGGAAGGAATAATAGTTAATTAAATAATGACATATAAATAATCCCATGATAAAGAAACATAACCACGTATATTGTAATAATCGAATAATCAAACGTATTAAAAATAAAAAATATTGTATTGAGAGAATGCATAATGCATATCATAATAAGTATACTACCATGGCTTCCTCAAAGACACCAGACATAATCAGGTCAGAAATAATCAAATACCAAGACTAGCAAGTCTCAAAAGACCTACCAGTGCATCGAGGGGATATAGGGGGATCTTCCCATTACTCGTTAATTCGAATACCTTCTTCATATTAAAGTGTCAAAACATATTCAATATATACATTCATCTTGAAACTAGAATAAGAAATATCAACATTATTCCCCAAAAAAACATAATCATAAACCATCCCATGTAATATTATAAATGTTATCAAATTAGTACATCCACAGTCAAATCATTCCTATAGAAAATAATTATATATGGATTAATAATAAATTCAATTATAATTAATAAAAATATCCAACAATTTGTTTTGACGTTGATGAATATACTCTAATAAAATCAGAGAAAATATTGAGAGAAATTCAACTTTTACATTGAAATCACTTATTTAAAAAGAATCACAATATTTAATGAAACAAATTTCATTGAAAATAAAATTTGAAACATATAAATGATTAATTAAGGAATTATGGAATCATGAAATTAATAAAAATCTATATTCTTGTATTGTTTTTTTAAATCATTATATGTTTTAAAAAATAATCATTTGAAATAATATTTTTAATATAAAGTGTGAGCGTTACACAAAAGTATATATTATTTTTTCAGCATAAAATCCAAATAAAAAAATGATAAATTCACCATTAGACAATAAAAGGAAATTTCACACCAATATATATAATGACATAATCAATGGAGTAGAAAATTAAACCAAAAAATGGATAATTGGGTTAAGAATTCTTTTACCATTTCATGATTAGTCTAATCATATTACACATAAAATTAATGATCGTCAAATAAAACATTTAACAACATAAATATAAGTAAATTCATGATATGATATATTAAATTTAATTATGTACAAAAAACACATTGAATAAGGGTTGAATAAGGAATATATCACACATAAGTGAAAGTGAGATGCCAAACAATTTCCTTATGTCCGAATGTATTCTTCAGTTATTCATAATGTCAGTGATAATAAAATTTTATTCTTTAATTAATTAAATTTGAAACAATTCACCATATTTTTTATTTTTGTTATTTTTTATAATGTTCATTTAATTTAAATTTTTTGTGTTATATTGTTTAATTTTTTCATTCTGGGAGCATTTGATTCGTACTTTTACGGTCATTTCCCTTGAGTATAAATAGAAGAGTTCGTTTAAAATTAAAATAACATCTGTAAAAGTCAAATAACATATTATTAATGAACTTATAGTAGTTTAAGTGGTATCATTTATCATTTAGGTTTTTGAGATATGGATAACTCATTTGATAAAATGTTGATGGAAATGTTTTATTTTATTTTTATGGTTTTTAGAACCATCACAAACATGTCTAATATTTTTTAATATTTATATATATATATTTCTTACAAAAATTAATATAACTTATAATATTTATATAAAAATCATATTTAACAGTAATAATGGATTTATGACTATCTTTAAAGGTGGTAATGGAAAACAAATAATAGTCATCCATGAGGGCGGGGAATTGACACATCACGGTTGACGATTCCATTTTTAAGATAAAATATGATTGTAATATATTTTTTGATATATAATACATTATATATATAACTATCTATTATATTTACAATTCTATTGTCTCCATACTTCCTTCTATAGGTGTGTTGTGTAGAGTTCAAGAAAAGAAAAGAAATTTAAAGATAAATATGGATGATTTTTCCTATTCTATATCATCTACTTGGGAACCTATTAATGACACATGGATTTGGTATTTTGGAAAGAATAAATGGTCGTGTACATGGGTAAGAGGCTTGGAATGGTAATTGTGGTGGTGAGGGGTGATATTTACAGGGATGGAGATGGGTGTTTTTTGTTTATTATATTCATTTATTTATTATTTGGGCTTAAGACTATCGGTAATATTGATTCTAGTGATTATGAAAATTAAATAATGTATGTGAGTTTGAAATAATGGGATCTTAAATCATCAACGACTGAAAAATTCATGAATTTAGCATATAATTTTAAATACAATAAATCAATGCATTTCAATATTCATAAAAAATTCAATTATTTTAAAAGAATATAAAAAATTCATCCAAACTATTTTTGATATTCAAATTTAAAAATTATAATACATTTTAAGATAATAATTTTTAAAAATGATAAAATATTTTTTAAAATAAAATCATAAATTTCTTTGAAAAATACATATTTCAATATTATGAAATATTTTATGAAACATTGAAAAATTAATTATTATCCCATATAATTATCTTTAAATTATAATAAAAGAAAATATTAATTTATGAATCTATTTTATGAAAATAAAATTTCATTTAAATGATCATATTAATTATGAAATTTTAAATCAACATTTGAATTTTACAATTACACCATCACTTAATTTATCATTTTTTATACATTTGTTTATTTATTCCATGATATAAATCGGCCATATTTTAATTTATAAGAAAACTATGTTTTATTTACAATTCCATATGTGAATTTATTATTCTAATAGACATATTAATAATCCTAATAGTCCCATTACTATTAAAATGTTCATGTTTTTATTTAATATTAAATCAGGTTTCATTTAATCTCTGTGTTGTGTGAATCATAATATTTTAAATAAATATTATATAGTTAATATGATACATACAGTAAAATATTTTTTTGTCATACACGTCATTATTTGTTACCATTATTCTAATTTATATTGATATATTCTAAAATGAAGACTGTATTCAATATTTTGAAATTTTATCATTGTAGAAAATATCACATGTATATTTTAACATATTTCCAACTTTATTCTGTGTATCAATGTCTATTGTCTGACAACCTCAATTCTATATTCTTATAATTTTACCAAGTAAATTAACATACTGGAACATCATGTAAATATATTATATAAGGAATTAAACAATTATATATATGATTATAAGACATTTCAATTTCTATAATTTAACATAAAGGCTTGAAAATTTTCTTATCAAGAAGTTTGATGTACTTTTGTGGACTTTCGATGCTCAAAAAAACTTATGAGGGACTCAAATTATCTTTATCTATAACTAATTATATTATTCATAGAATAAACACCTTAGCTAGTTTTACATAGTTTATCTGCGTAGATAAATACTCTTATGGGGGCCTATCATAAGATATTTTACTTTTTCATGTATCACTCTATGATTTTAATATATATTTATCTTCAAATCTATTTAATTTTTCCATATATTGTGATACATGGAACCCCATGTCTAAATAAACCCTAATATAGTGTACCCAAATAATATATCCAATATACTTGTGGAATGATTTGGAACAACTCAATTTTGAAAAATATGTATAATTTTTTATTTGAATAAATTATATTTAAAAACAAGTATTCAATTTTTAGAAAATTCATAATGTTCTTCAAAAATACATTTTTTGCAAAAAATGTTTTTTTAATTCATTATATAAAAAACTACTAGAATTATATTTTTTTGTAATTAGAAAATTTCTATGAAAATTAAACAATATTTCTCAAATAATAATATCAAAATTTTATCTGAATGAAATATAGATATTTTTTTAGGTTAAATATTTCACAATGTGTCATAATTAATAATGATTATTATTGAAAATTACTATTTAATTTAATGTTTTTAGAAAGTAATTTTTTTAATTATAATTGAGTAAAAAGTGTAATTTAGTTATACATTATAATGGAGAATAGAATTTAAATTGTTAGAATAATTTTTAGGATTATTTTTTATATAAAATATTTTTATACATAGGATTTTTTTATAAATTTTTTTTCTATTTCATTTTATAGGTTTTAATAAAAATTAAATTATGATATACCTATTTATTGGATTTTAAAAATTAGAATTAATATTTTCCAATATCATAATTTATATTATATAATATTGTTAACATTGATTTGATGAACAGATGAATAGTTAAAACAAAAACAAATGTGTTACCATGTTTGATTTTAAAATGTGTTTAGATGGGGGATAACCCAAGGGTATATGGTATGTTATCAAATAAAAAATTTATAAATCCTATTTTATAACCACATTTAGTCCTCATAATTTTCCATATTCTATTATATTTTAATTTTGAATGATTTTTCATGATAAAGAATATATCATATATTAATCCTTAAACTTTTCTATGTGTGTTGTTACGTCATGATTTTTTTATGAATTATTTCTTTGAGTAAATTGATATTCATTGATAGATTTCATTTAATAATTAAAAAAATTAGTTTTTTCATTATAAGAAAAAATATTTTACTATTTATTTAAAAACAATACTATGTTTATCCGGTGGTACAGACAACACTAAGTTTCTCTTTTGTTTCTCACAACTACGATCTTCGCTTCTATTACATGTAACACTGAGTTTTAAAAAATATAACATATTAATAAAAAATCATTATAGTTATATACTCACTATTGGAGCGGTGGGTATAAAATTTACTAACTAAATTATTAAAATATGATTTATTTAAGTATACATAATTAATTCTTTAGTAATTATTTAATTATTAAGGTATGTAAGAACTGTTTGCAAATAAAATAATTCCTTTAAAAACAATTTTATAATGAACAATAATTATAAGTAAATAAAATAAAAACCACATGTGATGAATTATTTTAATGTAATATATATATTAACAAATATTTAACGATAATCTTATTGACTTTCTAGACAACTGATGATAATAAATATATGTTGACACATAAAAGATAAATTTTTATAAAAGGAAATTTTACATCCTTTTAACTAAAATTATATTCTAAAAATAATATTTAACCCATGTTTAAACAATAATAGAATAATTTTTTGGGAATAAAATAAAAATTTTCATCGTGTGAATTTTGGGATATTTTTTGAAATGATTCATTTTTATTGAATAAATAAAATACAGAATTTTTATTGAAATATGTAATTTGTTCAAATTATTTATACATTTATGTTTTATTTTAAATTGAATATATAGTATAATTAGTTCAATTATAAATATATTTATCAAATTTATTTAATTGTAATCCAGTTAATATTGAAATTGGATATAAAAAAATTATAAATGTTTGAACATTTATCCATTAAAAACTAGATTTCGCATTGCATTTATAGATTTTTTATAAATAACTATAAACACGTTATATGAATAGAATATTGAAGAATTGATTAAAATATTGCAATCAATATATTTTATAATTACTATTAATTTAAACTTAATATTTTATCATAATTATTAGTTAAAATAATTAAACTCAATTATAGAGAATAAAATAAAAACCAGTTTACTAAGTTGTTATACATATAATATATGGCTTAATGATATGGACCTTTCCTTAAAATTTACAAAATCATGATTAAGTCATGAATTCACAATAAGGATATTTTTTGGTTTATTGTTCTAGAGAATTTGTCCATAATCATTACATTACATTTCAAAAATTACAAAGTTGACAGTTATACTCTATCAAATATTATTTACAAAAATAGAACTCCTTAAATAAAAAAATATTGTTTTTTATATAAATATTATAGAATTCTTCCTCACTTTTACCCTTCATTATAGCCAGTAAAAAAAAATTCAAAAACATTGGATGAATATAAAAATCTATGTGAGGGATATAAAATAAGGAAAGAAAACATTAGTCCATCAAAACATAGAAATCAATAAAACCATAATTTTCTATCATAAAACATAATATATTTAAAATAACTCTTGAAATAATAGGATTTATGAATAACAAATAGAAATCATATATCATAATGGTAACGCTAGGCATCCATAACATACAAACAATTTAGCTTTCTCAACTATGTAGGGAGTTATGTTTGGAATACCCATCAATTAATATTCCATAAATCTCTTAGGAAAAACATTAATGATTACCTATATCACATTACACAATGCATTGGGGAGATATATTGGGCTCACCCACCCAAGTTTTACCATGTAACGACCAGAATACATAAACTATTCCATAGAACCGTAACATAATCATGACACATAAAACAAGCATAAAAAAATAATAAAATTTCTATATTTTAATAAAAATAAATTATTTCAATATATTTACATAATAAATGATCTGATAAAACCATTTTCAATACCAAAATACATAAATAGGGTATATGGTATTTATTTTCCTTTTAAAAACATTATGTCTTGTTAAAGATGGAAAATATCAAACAATGTTTGTGGTGGCAGAAAGTCATTGTAACCGCGTACGTTAAAAATAAACAATACCATTGTCATTTTTAAAAAATCTTCATTGAAAAAATATTCCCTTGGAATGAAATTAATATTCAAACAGGTTTATACACTGTATAAAATAATGTTTTGTATAAATGAAAATATTCCTAAAAAATAGTGATTGAGACGAAGTCCCTTACCTTGATTCCAACAAGGCTTGTTCATTCATTATCTCCCTGAATATTAAAAACAATATAATTTATGCATTCTTCATAACCTTTTTCAAATTTCTTATTCCTTTTATATCACTTATTACCGTTCCATAACAATCATATAATTATTAATGTTAATATGAGTCGTTTTGTTGATGTTCGGTACTTGAGTAAAAAATTGCCTTGTTATAATTATAGTTTTTCTATGTGGTCAAAAGTAAATCATCTCCAGAATGATATAAATTATTTAAATAATATAAAAATATTATATATATATGTATTTATAATAGTACATAACATTTAGAGATAAGAAATGAAATGCACCATTCATGGAGACAGTATGACATACGTTCGCATGAACACTACATTCTTTTTTTTCATATTTAAAAGAATAAAATATAATTTGTACATTACTATATTATAATTAAATTATAAAATCATATATAAGTTAATTAGATCTATCCTTTATATATTCCATGTAATACATGAACGAGTCATATCACTATGAGGAGGCGACAATCCGCAGTTCCTCTAATAAAATTATCGTATTTACCCAATATGGAAACAATAAAGGTATCAAATAAATGTAAATTAAAAAATAATAGAGACAATATAAATATAATATATATCACAATAAATATTGTTCCATTATAATGTCCACCATGAGATGTTGAAGGGAAAAATCGAACAATCATTGTTTCTTGAGGCAGTAGTTTACCGTACACAGGCACAATATGTTCGTATGCATTAGATCGATGTGTGTGGAAGTGTAGTTAGAATACATCTCATTATACATCCTAGTATATTTATGATACATTTTTTCTATAAAATAATGGAATAAATATTCTTTAGGGGTTCGGATAAGAAAAATAAATGAAAGATGATTAAGGGAAGGCTTTATCACAAATTAGTTAACTCTATTTGATTTAAGCTAAAACGATTTCTTAAACAACATTATTCCCATGGGGAGGATTATAGAAGGAATATAGGAATGTTTGGTAATTATTTGGGTTGATTATGGACTAGACATTGGGATTTATTGGTGGGATTAAATGTGTTGGGGTGATTCCCTTTCATAAGAGGGAGGAGGGGCACTTTTGGAAGGTATTGAAAAATTATTTTGTTATAAAATTATTTTCAGTTTAAGATGGTCCCAAAGAGACTTATTTCAAATATAAGATGTTTTTGGGTCTAAAAAATATCAAACAATAGGTTTTGGAAAACTATAGTCCACATATTTAATCTTATCTTTAAGCTTTAACAATTCGTTATCTAATTTAACTCTTACTATGTCATGTTGTGTATTATTACTATATGATTAATATATTTAGTATAAAATTACAATAGAATATCTAGTGGTTAATTAATATAATTTTCATCATTATATCTACCATTTGGCATTATATTTTATTTTTATATCTTTTATATCATTTAAAAAATAGTATTTTTAAAAAATTTATTTATGAAAATTTTCATTCTATTCATTTCATGACATTATAAAAATCCATAATAACCTGATTATTTTTAAAATACTTTATTAAAACAATTATAAAACGTCATAAGCGTGCCTAAAATTCGTGGATGTCAAAAATAATTTCAAAATAATATTATTTTAACATTTATAAACTCATTTATTTAAATCATTCATTAAAATGGTAGTCCATACATCATTATTGTGTCATAAATATATTTATTTATTTGATGTATAAAAATTATAAATAAAATATCATGATGTATAAAATAAAATTGTATTTATAATGACTATTATTAGTCGAAAATATCACATATACAACTCCCTATAAATATTTTAATACTAAAATACTCATATTTATATTACATTTTTTACATTAAATTAATTTTTATATAATTATATTTTCAGATCCATGTCACTCTATGGTGTCACAAAATGTCCCCAAGGATTACCATGGTCTAAAATAACAAATAAAATAGGATTAGGACATGTTTTAGGATAATTTAATATTATTATTATTATATTTTTACACATATTTACCAGATTTACCCTTTATCCATAGTAAATAAAATAATTACTGAAGCTACTATTCAAAATAAAAGTTACATATTAACACAATTTGGACCTTCTGATTCCAAATATGGAATCCATTTTTTCGAATAAAAAACACATAATATGCTGAAAATAATTTAAAATTAATTACCGTTATGAAAACCAAAAGGCGTGTTTTTCTGTATAAAAACATCCAAATGATTGACTTGTGTTTATATCCAATATCAAAATGAAATTACATTAAATGATCAAAATTGAATTAATGATAAAAATATAATCCAATTAAAATTTAAGAAAATTAAAATTAAAATCTAACTATATAAATAAATTAGTTGAAATGTCATTTTTGACTTAAAATGCAGTATTTTTCCCTATTCATTACAAAATGAACATTATCAAAAAATACCAAAAATTTACCCAAATTTAATTTTGATGTCCCAATTCTAAATAAAATGTTTATTTTGTAAAATTGAGTATATAAAAGTGGAAAAAACTTGATTTAATATGTGTTCTTCATAAAATGTTAGTAAAATGACGATTTTAAAATATTAGAGTATTTAATGCATGAAATTGGATTCATTATCATTTTAAGCCTCTAAATTTTATTGGATAAATTTAAAAATATTATATAAACATGTTTAATCTTAATATGGTTAGTATTATTCATTCCCTCCAATACAATGACTAGGTGTTAACTACCATTTAATATAATAATATTACTATATAATTTTTCAATATAACTCAACGTTGTGTGCAACATAATATTTCAGAGAAACCAGTTATTGTGTGTTGAGTACGCTATCAAACATAAGAATCCCCTTTAATTTAAACATAATATTTAATTCTTAAGAATAAAAAATATTTAAATGACATTATTTATTTACCGGGGATGTTAAATCCTTCCCCCCATTTGAAATTTGTGTCCTTGAAATTTTATTTACTTATCAAATAAGTATGTGAATTTATCCCTCATAGCATTTTAGTTATATCATCTTCCCACTTCAGCCCTCTGGTTTTTCCAAAAACCCTTTACCAGATGAATTACCATATTCCATAACAATTTCTATCTTCATTCAAGAATTAGGACATGTTGTTCCTCATAAGAGAGATTCTCTTCCAACTGAACTACCTGTGGGCTCAAAACATGAGATGAATCCGACAAATACTTTCTCAAAATTGAAGCATGAAAAACATTGTGTACTAGGGATAAACATGGAGGTAAAGACACTCTGTAGGAAAATGATTCTACTTTTTCCAGGATTTTATAGGGTCTAATGATCCTCGAACACAACTTTCCTTTTTTACCAAAATGCTCACACTTTTCCATGGAGAAACATTGAGAAATACATGATCACTAACATTGAAAGAAATATCCTTACTCCGGTTATCTAAATAACATTTCTACCTACTCTGATCTATTCTCACGTGCTTATGAATTAGCTGAACGTTTTCTCCCATATCATCTACCAATTCGGGTCCCATCAACATTATTTCTCCTAATTTATACAAAAAATATGGAGTTAGACACTGCTTTCCATATAATACTTCAAATGTTTCAATCTTTATAATGGAATGAAAACTGTTATTATAAGAAAACTCAACCAAATAAAGATGTTGGTTACAACTTCTCTAGTAATCCATTTAAAAAGAACCTAGCATATCTTCCATGGTTTGAATTATTCATTCTGACTGCCCATATGATTGCAATTGAAAAGTTGTACTAAAATTTAATTCAATACCCAAATTCTTTTGATGGCCCTTCCAAAATTTACGAGTGATCATGGGATTGTAATCAGATATAATATAGAGGGGAACTCCATGTAAGCTGACTATGTCTTTAATATACAAGGGAGAAAGTTAATCTAGAGAAAAAGTTTCACTAATAGAACGAAAATGAGTATAGTTAGTAAATCGATCAACACAAAATAGATTGAATTTTTACCTCAAGAAGCCATTGGTAATCCAACTATGAAATCCATTAAAACATTTTTTTATTTCCTCTATGGTATTTTATAATTCTTAACCATACCTTTTGGTATCATTTTTTTGACATTAACATATTGAAAAGATCAACATATAACATAAAAGTCATAAATATCTCTTTTCAATCCATCCCACTAATGATACTCTCAATAATCTTTGTACATTTTAGTACAGTAAGAATGAACTGAAAACAATGAACTATGATATTCACATAACAAATCTTTATTCAACTGTAAATCCCAAGGAACACATAATCTCTGTCCAAACCACAAAACAATGTATTGATCAATGTTAAATTCATGTAACTTACCCATATGAAAAAAATATACCATTTTTTCAACTCACTATAATCTTTTTGTACTAGCTTTATTCTGTCTACTAAATAATATTTCACTACCACTGAAAACAAAACAGAGTAATGCCTTTCTCTAATACCTTCCAAACCAAAATTCATCAAATCAAAAAACAAAGGATCTCTTTATAAATGTAGTATGTATAATGTAGCATTACTCTTTTAACTAAATGTGTCAGCCACATTATTTTCCATTCTCGGATGATAATTAATTGTGAAATCATAACCCTTGATTAATTCTGGCCATCTAATTTGTCTCATGCTTAATTCTTTTTGAGTTAATATATAACTCAAACATCTGTGATCAGTATATTTTTCACACTTTACTCCATACAAATGATGCTCCCAAATTTTTAAAGAAAAAAAAACAACAGTAGCTAATTCCAAATCAAGTTTAGGGTAATTAAACTCATGAGGTTTCAAAAGACATGGAGCATAAGAAACTCCCTAATCATTCTGCATTTGGACACAACCAGGTCCTTTTAACTAAGCATCATTGTAGAGAACCAACAAACTGTTTTTAAAAGGTAATGCCAATACAGATGAGTTCACCAATATTCTTTTCAATTCCTAAAATCAATCATCACATTATTTTGGTCAAATACATTTATCAACTTTTTTAATTAACGTAGTCAGTTGGCTAGATAACCATGGAAAACATTCAACAACCCTCCAATATAAACATGATAAAACATAAAAAATATAAATCTAGGTAATATTTATGGGTTTTTTCCATTCTTTAGCAACTTTTTATAGCAGGATAAATAGATATGACATATTTATGAAGCAATGTGACCAAGGAAAGAAATCTGTTGTTTCTAGAACTCACCCTTGCTGAATTTCACATATTGTTTCTTGTAATTTATTTTTTTCCAAAAAACCCTTCAATGACTTTCATGTTCCTCTTTACATTTACAATATATGAAAATATCATCATTAAACACATTCAAAAACATTACCACGAAATCATGGAAAATTATATTCATAAGATCCATGAATACAAAAGATGTATTGGTTATCCTCGAAGGCATAACTACAAATTCAAAATGGTGATATCTACTACCAAGCAAGGTCTTCAGAATTAATGCTTCCATTACTTTCAACTGATGGTACCCCAAACTCATTTCATTCTTTAAAAAATACGATGCTCCCTAGAGATGATCAAACAAAACATTGATATAAGGAAAATGATATCTGTTCTTAACAGTTATGTAATTCAAGGCTTTATAATAAATTCCAGGTCTCAATGAACAATCATTATTTTTAAAAACAAGGTAGAAGAACCCCATGGGTATGTTCTAGGTCGAATTAAAAATTTATCTAAAAACTCATGCAATTCGTCCGTTATCATTAAATAATCCATTTGATCCATTTGATAAGGGTGTTTTGAATTTGGGAGAGCCTTAGGAATTATGTCAACTACAAATTCATTTTCCAGATAAGGTATTATACCAGAAAACTCATTATGAAAAACATCAAAAAACTCATTACCACTACAACATCTTTTATCTAAACAATTCCTCTATTTTCAAAAATATGTTCAAGTTAACATTAATTTCCTTATTTTACTAGTTTATCATCTTCTTGATATAGTATCAAAATTAAGGGTTTATGCTTGCATAGAAACTGAAATGTTTTCTTAAAAGAAACCTATTATGTCTATAATCAATCCTATCTTGAGAAATGGAAAGTTGATCCATACCCAATGTATCATGAAACTCTACTTGAAGGAAAACAATAAATTTTGTGTGTAGATTCTTTCCTCAAACAAGTACAATAATGTTCTTATAATTTATTTTTGTCTCAGCATATTCTCTATGTGAATTTACCACAAGATCAAGACTCATATCTTCAGATAGAATCACCAATTTACAAGAAAATTTCTCATAAATGAAATATTGTGTAGTCCTGGAATCAAACATTACATTAAGTAATCTGAATAAACCAAAAATATAACTTATACCAATTTGTTTGATGACCCAACATCTACTGAAGTAGTTAAAAACAATTTCCCCACCCTATTATCCTTGTAGTCTGGCTGATTTCCATCATTTGAGTTTTATGTCGGACACTCATTTTCATAATGAACCATTTTATATCCCATAAAACATTTTACTGAATGTAAATCAGATTTTTTTCATTCCATTACCCCGATATTTTTCAGTGAAATTACTAGTCTTATGTCCCATTTTACCACATCGAATGGACTTTCCAGAATCTGAAAAGAGATTCCCAGTTTTATTTTCATAAAATATTTCAAAAATTATAAACTTATTTTTCTTACCGTAGGACATTTTGGAAGAGTTCTCACCTTTTGTCTACCACCTCGACCTCTTATTATGTTGTTTGTTGAAGAACATCTGATCATCGACAAACTCCATTTCCACCTTCTTTTCAGATCACACATGTTTTTCATAATTTTTATACTTACATGAAGCTGATGACATTTGATATATTATCATTAATCATAAGTAAAAACAATTGATTTTATGATCACGATGTCATATGAAATTTGGAGCAAGCCTTTCCAGTTTAATAAATTTTGCGTAATAATCAGCCACTGAGTCATCCTCCGACCTCATTTTCAAGTATAGTTTTTGCATCATAAGTCAAACTGCCTTAGAAAAATATTTCTCAAGAAGCATACCATTGAATTCATCCCAATCAAGAGAACAAATATCCTCAAAATCCCTGGTATTTTTATCCATCGACTAAAACTGATCGTCTTCACCTTCAAAAGGTTAAACATAAAAAAATCCTTTTGATGTTTTGAACAACCCGTGACATCAAAAATATTTTTTTGTTCTTTAATCCACCCTTTATATGGCACATGGTTCGATAAAACTATTAATGATGCAAGATGTTTCCTTGGGGAATGCTACACTACTAACATGTTTCTCTGAGGTTGATCAGGCTGATCTTGTGCAATGATACAACCACCATTTATAGCCTGAGTCGATTGTTCCATCATTACAATGAACTACTCAGTTCCAATTCTGACCATCTCAGGTTGCTGATTTGGAAGGTAGTTTTCCTCATGATACCATCCCATAATAGTTCTATGTTTCCTCTACGGAAAACAATTTGGAACATATAAATATATTAAATGAATAAAAATTGAAATCATTAAATGATATATAATTTCAATCTTACCATAAATTAGTTAATTGACCAATATCATAACTCTTTATTTTATCTATATTTACCTATGATACCAGCTTTAATTCCCCAGCCTTAAACATTTCAGAATATTGAGTTATGTAAAAAATTCCCATAGAGGATATTTTGAGGTTTATATTTTTATATAATTAGGACATATAAATTATGTTACATATAAAAAATTACAAATTAGACACTTCTACACTATCTAATTATTTTCAAAATATTAAATCTCCCTAAATAAACAAGGATTATTTTCGATATATAAATATTCTAAAATTATTCCTTTATCTTTCCCATCTATAATACTTGTAAAAACATTTCAAAAATATGATATGAGAAATAAAATATTAGTTAGGTAAATAGAATAAGTAAATAATACATTAGTCCATCAATAAATAAAAATCAACGAAAACATAAATTTCAATCATAAAAAATAATATATTTAACATAACCCATGGAAGTATATGATTTATGAATGACACATAAAGTCATAAATCATAATGATAACTTGTGGAGTCCAAAACATACATAAATTGTTTCTTTCACAGCTATGTATAGAGTTACATTTGGAATTCCCATAATAGTATATTCCATAAATCTGTTAGAATAAATATTAATGTTTACCTCTGCAAGTTACCCAGTGCATTGGAGAGCTATCTCGGGAACACCCACCCTAGGTTTATCATGAAAACACCCATATACAAAAACAAATACCCAATAATTATAACATAATCCTATCACATAAAACAAACATAAAGGAAACATAACATTTACTCATTGAAAACCAAAAATAACATTTCAAGATATTGACATATTCAATGCTTTCTAATAACCATTTTAAATACAAAAATACTTAAAAGGGTTAAATGGTATTTATTTTCATTTAAAAATAATTGTGGGTTGTAAAGGAAGGCAAATATCAAACAACTCTGCCCGCGAAGGAATGGTTTTTGTCATTGTGTATGTTAAAAAAATAATCCCTTTTTAATTTAGAAAAATGATTCATTGAAAAAACATTCACATTGAATGAAATTAAATGTCAAAGTGATTTATACTCTATATAAAAGAAAGTTGTGTATAAATTAAATAATGCCACAATGAAAGAAGATTAAGACGAAGTCCATTAAATTGGGGCTGCCATTCCTTTTTTGTTCTTTATCTCCCTAAATAATAATCCTAAGTTAATTTATACTTTCATCAGATCCTTTTTCATGTTTATTATTTCTTTTATATCACTTATTAGCTTGATATAACCATCATATAATTAATCATGTGGATGTTCGGTACTTGAGTAAAAAATGATATTGTTATAATTTAAAATTTTCCATGTGGTCAAAGGTCCTTAATCTCTAGAATGATATTAAAGATATATATATAATATAATATATTTTACAAATGTATTTATAATAGTACATAACATTTGAAAATTATAAATGAAATCCACCATTCATGGAGACTGTAAGTCGTACATAAACATTAATGCTACTATCATTTATTTTTCATATTTAGAGGAATGAAAACTAAATGATACAAAGGTATATTATATATATAGTATAATATCATATATATGGTCATTATATCTATCCTTTATACATTCCATTTATTGCATGAATGAGTCTTATCACTTTGAGGGGGCGGTAGTCCACACGTCTTCAAATTAATTTATCATATTTAACCATTATTGAATCTATAAAGGTATGTCATAAATGAAATATAAAGAGTCAAAGAGGAAATATTAATGTAATATATTTCTCATATAAATACAGATCCATCATAATGGACACCATGAGAGGTTGTAGGGAAAAATCAAATAATCATTGTTTCATGAGGTTATAGTTCGTCGTACATGGAAACAATATGTTCTTATCTATTAGATATAGGTTTGTAGAAGTTTTGTTTGAATACTCACCTAAAAACATCCCAGTATATTTAAGACACTAATGTTGTTAGAAAATAATGGAACAATGATATTTTAGGGGGTTGTAGAAAGAAAATAATTGGATTATGCTTGAGATATGACATTACCTCAAATCAGCTATCTCTTTTTGATTTAAGCTAAAAGGCTTTAATGAATTGCCTTATTCTAGAGTGGATGATTCAGTGAGGAAGAGAGGGATATTTGGAGCTTATTAGGGAAGGTGTTTGATGATCATGGGGATTTAGAGATTTTATTAAATAATTTGGGGTGATGTCTTATTATTAGAGGGTGGAGGGGAACTTTAAGAATGTATTGAAATATTATTTTATTATAAAATTATTTTTGGTTCCAAATGGTCCAAAAGTCATTTATTTCAAATATACAATTTTTTTGGGACTAAAAACCCTCAACCAGTAGGTTTTAGAGATGTCTAGGTCACAAATTTAACCTTATCTTTTAGCTTTATGCCTTAGTTAACTACATTAACTCTTACCATGTCTTCTTGTGTATTCATACTGTATGACTAATGTAGTTGGTATAAAATTCCAATAGAATCTCAAGTGGCTTAGTAATGAATTTTTTTACATTATATATGTAATGTTAATGAATCTTATAATTTTTGAAAAGTTATATTAATTAGTAAAATAGTATTCGTTTTAAAAAGCCATTTATGTCAATTTTCATCATATTCATATCAAGACATTTTAAAAACACATAACAACATGATTATTTCAAAAAATGTTCATTTAATCAAATATAATAAGTTATAAGTATCCATTAAATTCATGTATGGAATAAAAAGATTAAAAAGAAATTTATTTTAATATATATATTCCCATTTATTTAAATTATTTATTAGTAATTTAATCCCAAAATCATCACTGTGTCATAAATATATTTATTTATTTGATGAATAAAAATTATAAATAAAATATCATGATGTATAAAATAATTTCTTATTTATAATGAAAATTTATAGTTGATAATATGACATAGAAAAATTGTTTTTCTGAATGATACATATTTATGTTACATTTTTCATTAAATTATATCTTATAAAATTTCATTTACAAATCCACGTAACTCGATGGGGTCCCAAAATCGACTCAAAGAAGCCTATGGTTGGAAATATCTCATAAAATAGGATTAGAACATTTGTTTGTGAAATTGAATATTATTATAATATTAATTTTTAGCCTTATTTACCAGATTTACCCTTTAACCATATTAAATAAAATAATTTATAATGTTACTATTTATATAAAAGGTAAACTTTTAAACAATATGAACCACCAAATTTCAAATTTGGAAAAAAAATTAAAATTCAAAACACCGAATTTGCAGAACTCAATTGGTAATTAATTCCCGTTATCAAAACCAAAAAGCATGTTTTTAAGAAGTAAAAACTACCAAATAATTGACATGTGTTTATGTCCATTTTCAATGTTAAATGAATTCAATTACACATTAAAACCAATTAAAAAGAAAATATAAATATATAAATAAATTATATTAATAGATAGTTTTGCCTTAAAATTCAATATTTGGGACTATTCATTAAAACATTAAACATTATCAAAAAAATTACCAAAATGTTACCCAATGTAAATTTTGATGTCCCACTTCTAAAGAATATTATTTTGTAAAATGGATCACATAAAAGTGACAAAAAACTATATTTCAAAGGTATTCTCCATCAAAAGTTGGTAAAACATCCTTTTAAATACATTTCAGTATTTCATGCTTAAAATTGGATTCATTCTTATTTTAAGCCTCTAAATTTTATGGGATAAATGTAAAAACATATAAAATCATGATTAGTCATAATATGGTTAGTTCGGTTCATTCCCACCAAAATAAAAGATATGTATTATCTACCATTTAATATAATAATATTATTATATTATTTTTTGGTATAAATAATGATATTATGCAACATAAGATTTCATAAAAACTCATTGTATCATGTTGAGTATGCTATCAATTTAAGAATCCCCTTTAATGTTAAATTAATATTTAATAAATAAATATTTATAAATAGGAAGAAGATATATTATTTATTAACCTAGGATGTCACAATAAAAATAAACCAACACTTATACAAAGCTCATTATATAGACATAGTTGACCTTCCCCATTAAGTATTCTTTTTTGGGGAATAATTGAATCATTTTTCAATATAAACATGAGTTTAACTGACAATATTTCCAAACTATTATAAAAGGACACCAACTATCCTCTTTTCTTCACACCCTAAAAACCAACAGATTAGGAAAATACCATCACAAATAACTTCTAAAATTCATTAATCTCATCCAATAAGTTTTAATTTAGGTAGAAATTCATCCATGTATAGCCTTTGGTTTAAAAAAAATTCAAATCTGGATAAGGAGGTAAAGTTCATTTATGAAACTTTTTTGTATTATTTCTTCATAAAAACCCTTAATTTATTTTTATATAATGATTATATAAGATCCTAATTATATTAAATATACTGATAATCTTTAATATAAATGGTATGACCTATAAATGCACACATAACCATCCAACATGCTGCAAAATCATTATTCTTGTGTACAACGGACTACAACATCGTGAACCGATGTCATTTTTTCACCATTGCCACCTATTAAGGTAAGGAATAATTATGGAAATGATATTTATATATGATATATATAATATATATAGTATATATTTTTTATTTTAGGTTCTCTAATTTTTATATAACAGATTCCTCCATCCTTTCAATTTCATGGGAATATCCAAATATCGTTCTTGTGTACGAAAATAAACCACCTCACGAGGCGATGTGATTCATTCATGTGTTACATGTAATGAACTAAGGATGGTAAAAATATACTTATGGGAAATATATAATGAATAATTTTACTATATTTTTTACATATATAAATATAAACATATTATTCAATTTTTAATTTCAATGCGACATTAAAATGGATACATTATTATTGAGTATATGGAGCCTAAAATCCCTTTTAAATATTATTTTAAATGTATGTAAATTTAATGTTTTTAATATTAAAATAATGGATTAAATTTTCTAATTTCTAAAATCAGGATCAATGTTTGTGGACGAAAAAAACAGGTCATAAATTATATGAAAAAGATTGTAGTTGTTTCCCAAAACATGTAATTGACATGAAATTGTTAATAAATGGGTAATAAAGGGTCATAATTAAACCATATATGGTATGATATATATTAATTAGTTGACTTAATATATTTATAATAAGCATATATTGTTTATACGAGAATTTTTAACATGTAATGAAGATGTAAATACATAATTTAATGGATTTACCTATCACTTTTTTACATTTGTGAGAGACTTGCTATATTCACCACCACTATTTTCTATGTTGTTTTAATAATGCCCATGAATTTAATTTCTCATTGATATATATGTATATATTTATTTACAAATACTTTTTATTATATCATTTTCATGGGGTAAAATTATAAATTTTACTAAAATGGAATAGAAATTTTGTGTTGATTTTTATTCTATGAGAAAAATGTTCTGTCATGCGATTTTATTATTTTATGAGGTGTATATATACTTCCACTTTGAAATTTTATATGATAAATCTAATTACATTCATTATTGTGGTATGATTAATTTATTTCTATCAATTCATGTTGGTAAATATTAGATGTAAATAAAATTGAAAACGTTTATTGCTAGAATCTGAGCATTTGTCGGGATAGTATACGATTATTCTTACAATGATTAAATCTTATGATCCATATTTCTATTATTATCATGAATTATATTATTCTATGGTTGTTAATGATATATTTATGTAATGGTACCATATTTAAACTATATGGAACATAATATAATTAAAAAACATTTTTTAAAAAATATGATATTATTTCTCTCTTCTATAACAAATCAATTTTCGTCCAAAATAATTTTATTTAAAAAATAAATTTTATTTCAACAATATTATGAATTTTTTTTTGAAGAAACAGTTTTTCTAAATTATTTTTCTATTTTAAAAAAAATCTACATAAATTATTTTCAAAGATCCTTTATTTATTTTCCAAAAAAAAATTTGAAAGAAAAATGATTTGAAAATATTTTTAGATTTGAATAATAATTTGGAATGAAAAATGTAAATTCTCATCAAGAAAAATTTTAAAGGATCTTTTATAAATTATTTTCATCTAATATGACATTTATTTGAGTAACCTATTATTTATGGAGGGATAATATCCATGGATACCATTCATATTTCTTTAATGGTTTACCTTTGGTGGAATGATGTTTTTGAAACATGTTTCTATTATAAAGGGAAATCATTTTCTTGTGAGATTGAAATAATAGTAATTTATTTTCTATATTTTAATAATTTATCAAGAAATTGACATGAAATACATTTTTTCTAGGTTAAATATGGTTCTTTCTCAATGATTTTTTTTTCATTGTTAATATTTTGGTTCATACAGATTTCTTATATGTTGGGGTGGCCCATATAGTTCTAGGTAAGGCTAATAAATCTTATATGATAGGGAGACCCAGATTTATTTGTGTAATAATATTATAGTATACATGATGGGATTCCCAAATATAGCTATATTTCATTGAGTAATGATATATGATATATGATCTTAGAGGGAAAATCATTGTTTTTTCAAGACCAAACATGATGGTAAACAATTTTTTATCCAAGTCTAAAAAAAAGAGATATAATGGGTTTTCATTCAATGTTATAATATTATGCTATATGGGTGTTTATCAAAATCACAAAATGTGGGTACTCTAGTGGTCATTCAATGATCAAAAGATGAGGGTATATCAAGGTTTAAGACAAACTTAAAAAGAGGGTGCATAGGTGTAATCATAAAGGGGTGTGAATAAGTGGTAAACCCAATCCTTATAAAGAGGGTCCACGAGTGATCATCCCAAGCCCAATGTTGGTACACTTGTGGTTAGGCTCATCCGAACAGGTTATTAATTTCTTATTGGGTATCCTTAACACAATATTTTATATTATTATATAATTTTCAAAAAAATAATTGTATTATTATTGCATCGATCATGTTCTTGGACTGAATTATGACTCATGTATTATGAACATCAGATCCTTGTTCCATGACTCATTAATATAATATTGGACTTATATGGTATTATTTTAAGATGTTATTCTCATTTTCTCATACCCTTATGCTCCTATTATTATTATATATCTCCCTTGTTTTCCCTTACTGAGCAACTGAGGTTACCATTGACTATAATTGTTTTTCCCATGATATTATGATATATGTTATTTATGATATGCCTAAAAAGTTTTTTAGTTTTGAATAACATAGTGGGGGATGAAATAACTCAATTATAGTTTAGTTTTTATGTTTCAATGTATTCAAATATACTAAACTATTTTGATTCTCGAGGATGTAGTTATGTAATAAAATAAATATTCCACAAAATTCAAATTAATATCTATGTTTAAAAATACTATGTCATTATAGATGGTAATAGAGAAATGGTTTAATTACCCATTGTAAACATGGATGATAGAACCATATAGATATCCCTATAAAAAGTTCGATGCATATATTTATGGTGAATTAAAGTATCAGAATATGTATTAGAATTTTGGTAAATGATAAAGAGAGTGGTTTCCAAAAAATACATATTATTTAAGACAATAAAATTATATGTGGTTGTGGAATTGATGAAAATTGGGGAACTGACCCCAAAAACATTGTATTAAGAGGTCCTGATCATGAACTGGTGCATAAAAACTAGCTTTAATTCACACTAGGTTGGACACTCTCATGGGATATTCTTGTGTAATTTACAAAAACATTATGAACCAGGACAATATATTTGAATAGATTATGACTATGAGTAACCTAGGATAAACCTATGATTTCATATATTAAAGAATATGGGGTCATGAATTAGACATAATATAAGTTATTTTTCAAGATAATGTGGTTCTTCAATATGATCAGTGATTCTCACACAATTTTTTTTTATAAAATGGAAGGAACTCAATAGAACCATGTTAATGATGAAAAAAATAGAAAAGGTAATGATTTTTCTCCGATGAAATGAATTTTATGGGAGTTGATGTAGAGAAACATAGCTTGCCGTACATGGGGATTACATTACTTTTGCAGAATACATAAAATTTAAAAAAATGGACACACAAAGACCGTAATATTTTAGTGTCTTTAGAAACACAGAACAAAATATTCTAATCATAGTGAATGATCTTCAGAATCTCCCATAAAGATCTTCACTATTTTGTTATCTTACCTAAAACATTTCTTTATATCCTGGGGAAAATAAAACATAAAACATAGAATGGGTGAGCTCGAATGATCTGTAATGGTAATCATGGAGAACATAAAACAATCCATAAACCGTTGAACTTAAAAACATGATCATATAATCTAAAAATCAATATCTTCAGCAATGACATAAAACAAGGAAGTTTGTAGGGCATGGATCATAAAGGACCATAAATAATGATAAAATAACATGGAAATAAAACATGGAGTTGTGGAAAACCATTAAGCACATAAGACGATTTCCATAGTAGCAAAGGAATTGATTCTAAGACCATCATAGTGGATGATGTCCATTTCTGAACTGGATTTACTTTTAGTTTCAGCCCTGTATTACTAGACCATATTAACTTTTTGTTCCAGCCATGTCTATCTCATGAGATATAAATCATTACCCAATTAATTGGAGGGAGATATAGGTCCCACCAATCTCATAAAGAAATCATTCTTTCATGTTCCACAAAATAAATTTAAATCAATCATCATAACCCAAAAAATAACATGGTTTTCCTAAACATTATCCCATCATAACCTAATCCATATAAAAAATGGATATAATTTCATCATAAGAAAAATCAAACAATTTAAATAATAGATACATTATGAATGAAACATAACCATATTAAAGAATTTCATCATATATGGAAAATAGTTTTGATAAAACACATGAAATTAATTTTAGAGGAAAATATCTTTTATTCTTTCAAAAAAATTCTTTTCTCAAAATGATGTGCAATTTTAACAGAAAAGAATTATGTTGAAAATAATCATGCAATATTGTAGAGGAAGCCTTATGTAAATAACATGTTATGAAATATTAAATATCTGTTCACTCTATATAATTTAGAAAAATATCCTCCTCGAACTTTTGCTGGAGAAGTAAAAAATTACCTCGTATGGTAAAAAAAGAAATATTCCTTCCATACAACAAAGTAAAAGACAAATAAAGGTAAAAACGAATTTAAACATACCTGGAAGAATAGTAAAAACTTTATGAAAACATTTTTTCATAAAACATGGACAAGGATAATAAATATAACCCCATTAAATACTTACGAATAAAAAATCTCGGATAAGAATGATATTGGAATAATTATCCCTTACCTTAGGTCCAATTTCCTCCGTACTTGTCCTAACCTCATGTATAATGATTTAAATAATTCCATTGGTTTTTTATTGAGTTATAGTCATTGTTATGATATCATATATGATTCACCTATGACATTATATTACACATTCATTTTTCTATTCCATGTTGAAGCAACGTCTTGGGTAATAATCGTTTAATTCATCGTACGTGTTTGGACTTGTTGTTCTTGATATTATTACTTATATTATGATTTAATTACTTCCAGAATGTAAAAAATAGATTTATGTATCATATATATATTCATTATATATATATATATATATTTAATAAATAGATAAAATAAATGAAAGACACCATTCATGGAAATGGTAGGTCGTACGTACGCATGAACGCTGTTATCCTTTCTTTATTAACATGAATGGAAGTATGTAGATGACAAAAACAAACACACACATACAGAAACACACACATATATTTATATACATAAATCTAGTAGAATAATTATGTCATATATCTTAGAATTATTCATTATATATACATTATAATCATTGTTAAATGGATAACATGGAGAATGAATCTCATCGTGTCGTGGAGACAGTAATCTATACGTTCGCACGAGCGATGATATCATTATCATAATTATTGAATGGAATTGGAGTGGAATATATAATATCTAAAAATTGGTATCATGTTATAATAAACATATTTAGTTATTTTTCCCACCATTATAACCATACAAGTAAGGTGGGGGTGGAAAAATAGATTACACCATGGCATGGAGATAGTATTCTGTACGCACGCACGCTTGGTGATTTCGTTTTTCCATAAGATGAATAGAAGGTGAAATAGGTTTGCTTAATATTTAGAATAACATATAATTATATCAGTGATACTGATGTTATTACTTTATAATGAAACAATTAATTAAGAGGAAGTAGAAGAAAAAATAATTTGAAAGAATCGGTAGAATATATTACCTCTTCCTCGAAGTGCCTCCTTTGAACTTCCTCTTAAGAAAAAATGGATTGTCTTTTAAGAAGACCAGAACCTCTATAATGTTACAATTGTAGATTAGAATTGGAATTTGTTGGGGTTGGATGAGCCTGAAGGCTCAAAATTTATTGAATAGGAGAGGGAATGGGTGCTTTTTTTAAGAGAGGAGAGGGGCACTTTTGGAAAACACAAAATATTAATATATAATAAAAATCAACCCCACGTAAAAACATAAAAAATATTAATTTATAATAAAAATAAACCCCACATAAAAACCTCAAAAATTATATAACATATAATATGATAAGAGATGTGGTCATAATATAATCATCCAATAACATTTAGACATGTTTTGATTTTATTTTAAAACATATCATTTTGAGTTATCCTTATTTAATCTATTTAATTTTATTTGTGGTAATAATGTTTGAAAATTTTAAATGGTTATAAATACTTACTTATGTGTTTTTAATTGTATATTATTTGTTACATTAGGACATGGGGTACCATATAAATTTTAATTTGTAATTTTTAAAGAAATTTGATATTTTTAAACAATTTATTATTATGATATGTTCATAAAATATCAATAGTTTCAATTTCGACACAATTAATTTATTTTAATTTAAATAAAATCCAAAGAGAAGATATTTTTTAACAAAAATATTTAATAGATTCCTAAGATTTCATATGAATCTAGAAAATTTGTGTAGAACTTTGATTATATCATATAATATTTATTTTAATATTTTTAAAATGATTTATTTGATATTTCTATTGATAAAATAATTAATACAACATTTTTGTAAAATTATTTAATATACTTATTTGTTTCATAAAATTAAAAAATAAAATAATAAAATGATGATAAATATAATATATTTCATAATAATACTTTTATTCAAATTTATCATCTAAAACACCCAACCTTTAAAATGTCATGTATATTAAATGATACAGTTGACAACATTGACCTCATTTAAAATGAAATAATATAAATGTCCAAACATTTTTTATAAGTCTAAAAATGGTCCACAAGTATACACTTGGATGCTTATGGTGTATATATACTCAACCAATATGTTTTGGTCCAGTTTTTGGGTCTTTTGAAGGGTATTATTATTTTTATAAAACGATATTATTGAGTTTTTATTAAATAAATGATTTCTACATCATTAATGTATAAGTTATTAAGATAATTATATATTTTATAAAAATAAAATATAAATTACCATGATAAAGAAACATATTTTAGCTTTCTAATGAGTATTTAAAATCAAATTTATATTCTGTTTAACCTTATATTAAAAATAATTTAATTATTAATGATTGAGTGAGACCTATTTCACTTTCCATTAAATAAAATAAATAAAAGGTCTTAATATCATACATGTGGGTTCTAAAAGATAACATTTCAACAAATTCATACTTTAGGACAAAATATAATCAACAAATTATATTAATACAAATGTTAGTGTAATTTCATTATATTATTTTGACCCTTAATTACTTGATTTAACTTTATATATGGTAAATAAAATTTACCGTAGTTACTATTCATGATTTCCAAAAATAAAAGTAGCCTATTAACATAATTTTAACCTAATAATTCCAAATATAGAATCCATTTTTCCAAATTCCAAATATAAAATATGTAGTAATTTAATTGAAAAAATTCTCATTGTCGAAAAAAAAGGCTTTGGATAAGACATTGCAATTGATTAAAATGATTTTACCTAGGAATTTATTGTAAAATTAATGATAATTACATAAATTATATTAAATAGTAACAATATATTCCATTAATACTTTAAAAACATTAAATATTCTAATTTAACCATATAAATTATCCCGATGAAAATAGTTGTTTGTAAATAAAATTTAGCGCATTTTTACTATTCATCAAAATATGAATGTTATTAGAAAAATGTTAAAAATTTATATAATGTAAATTTTATATCCTGATTCCAATTATGTTCTTTAATTTGTCAAATATAAATTATAAACATGTCTAAACTAGATTAAAAATGGGTGCACCATAAAACCGTGGTAATACGGTTTTTTAAATACATCCTTTATATGAAAAATTGATTTTGTTCTTATACCATGTTCTAGAAAATTTGTAAGATGAATTATACTGTTATAAAATTCAAATTGTTGTTAATACTATTCATAATAGCTAGTTCATAGTAATATTATAATATATCATTATTTTGTGAAACATGGTATTTCATACCACATAAGCTATCGAGGAAGGTTTCTCTTGAATGCAACACAATCCAAGTATATTGTTATGTAAACTACAAGAAAAATATAGTATAGCATACAAGAAAATATATTAAAAAAAATAAAAATAATATATCTCATAAAATCTCATGGTGTTACATTCTACCCCCCTTAAAATGAATTTCACCCTCGAAATTCACCGTGGTTTTAAATGGTTTACTACTTGAAAGATACATCAATAGAAACACACATCGTAAAAAGGAATACTAAAACATAATTAACTCATCATTGGGTTTCCACATAGGAAAACATAGGTGAAAACATAAATATGTAAAAGAAATCTAACCATCACGTTCTAATGGAATGTGGTAGAGAACATGGCTATAAAAAATCCAACAATCACAAAGCCATAAACATGTGATAATCTAAAGTACCATTTGATTCATTGGATATGAGGGTACTAAGACAAATTTTTTGGTTTTCAAGGTCATTTTCTTAATGTTGATTAATTTTTTCATAAGGAGATATACTTATTAGATTTCAGTGTAATATCATCGATGGTTATTCCATGAATAATTTCCACTACATCTCTTATTTAAAGAAATTAAGTTGAATTTGTCATTCTTAAAGTGTAAGTAGATCATGCAATAGGACGATGGGTTATTCCTCTTATCCTTATAAACAATATGTTAGCACAAATGATTAAATATACATAAGTCCATCTATGGTTAGATTAATTATATATGATTCCAAAAATGGACTTATAGTTTATCTATCATACTAGTTAATACAATTAAACTAATTCCTACTAACCAGGGACATAATGTAGGCTAGTGGTAGGAAATAAAGGCCTGTCTCAATTATATTGTGGGTTCAATTCCCGCATCCTTGTCTGACGTGACAGGATGTCTCCCATCTAACAGGTTCTAATTTTTTCTAAAACCACACCATTATAACATTCCAGAAATAAAATCTAAAATAGTTCTATCAATAAAATATATTATCTGATGTGAAACTAAATTCATTCCAACCATTAGGATTATCCAATATACTTCTGTCTAATCTCATAGTACAAAGAAAACAATACTAGAAATGTCATATAACAAGCATGTGAATAACATCATTTATCCCTCATTATCACAAGATATATTTTGTTGGTCACATTCCAAACATTTGAAGGACATCATAATGCATTCCCTTGAAATATGATAATAACATAAATTATTGTATAAACTTAGTGACAATATGCATTCTATCAAAATTAACTCATTTCATACACCAAAAATACCCAAAGATTTATATACTAAAACCATGATATCACTTTTTCCTTATATCAGTTATGAGATCATTAATAATATCAAATATATTATTTTCTCCTTATCCCTTCATTATGCGCATATCATCTACTTAACAAAAAAATTTCAATCAATTTTCATGGTTATCGGTACAATACAGTTATTGAAAACCACAATGAACCAATACATAGATATACCAATATTCCATGATACTATAAATGAGGATTCACAACACTATTTTGGAATCCCGTTACATTAACACTTACTCTTTCCACCACATCGTTGTCATATTCAACATCGCTAATAGTGATCACATTTGACTTCCTTTTGTCATTTTCCTTAAGAGGTTGTTGATGCTGATCATCATTAACCATTGGATTAGGGCATTGGTTAGCATAATTACCTTTTTCCTTGAACTTATAGCATTGAAGTGTTGATGGGGAATTCTCTATAGCCATTTATCTATTCACATCATTAACTACCTTTTTTGCATTACTTCGGCACTCAACTACTCGATGAAATTCTTTTTGACACTTAAAATTTTTTCTAGTTCATATAAGACAATCTCCACCATTATTTTATCCACGCTTTGTGCATAACGAAACATTTGTCTTCTTTTCACCACAGTTTTGATATTTTTCCTTGAACTACATCTTTCGTTTCTTGTCAATACCATGAGATAGATATGTAACACCAACTTCCAGTTCTACATTGATAGTGCAACACACAATCTCTTCATACTTACTGAAGTCTCTTATAACTAATGCATTTCGAAGACTTGGTTTTATGCCACTAAAGAATAGATCAACTTTATATCCATGTTTGATGATAAATCCAGATGCCCACATTTCAAGCCTTGTAAACATCACTTTTTTTTATACCAACAGATTCATCATCCTTTTTCTTAATCTCAAGGATCTCCTTTTCCATCATCATTCAATGAATACGATTAAATTACATATTTAAAAATAATTTCTTGAACTTATCTCATTACATGGATTCAATTTCATCTTTGGGACTTATATTATTAATTAGAGTCCACCACGGGTCTGCTTCACCATCTAAATGGTAAACAACGAGAAGGAATTTTTCATGTTCTGAACAACGATGTATGGAAAATATCTGTTCAGTGGTAATGATTCGTTTTTAGCAACATGTGGATCAGAAGACCCACTAAAATAAGTTGGATTTTTCCTCATGAAGGACTCAATAGAATATTTTTCCCTAATTATCTCATTTGGAAGTCCAGAAAGATTAATTTCTTGTGTATGTATAGAAATACGATTTTTAACTCCATCTCCCATAACATTGGTTTTTTCATGAGGATAATCATTGTGTTGTCCATTACATTGATCAACATGGTTCCTTCGGCTTCCAACCATCATATAAATCCCAAAAAGAATAGTGTGAGATGAAAAGCTCATGCTAGGAAAACAACATAATAAATGGGGAGTACCTTCAATATCTAACATCTTAGGTTTAATTGTAAGACCGTGACCATAATTCTAGTATTATAACCTATATTTATACTTAACGTTAGTGACATCCCTATAAATACCTTAGAAATATCTCTGGTGATACCACTAATGATTCATCATCCTAGTTTCAAATAATTAACTAAACCATTCTTATAATACCAACTATACAGACCCATAGATTGACGTATATAGGGATTACATTACTTTTTCATAATACTAAATATATAATAAAAACAGAAACCCATGGACTGTAATAGTTTAATGACATTGGAAAATCAGAACACAATCTTCAAATCATGTTGAAAGATATTAAACATATCCCATAAAGATCTTCCCCTTTTTGTTTTCATAGCTAAACCCTTTCTTTATATCTTGGGGAAAGGAAAACAAAAAACAAAAAATGGTTGAGCTCGAATTCCCTATAAGGTTAAACATAGATAACCTAAAACAATCCATAAAAATTTGAACATAAAAACATGATCATAATATTTAATATAACAACCCATACTGTACATATGTTGTTATTACTTCTCAATTGATGAATAACTATTACAGCATATAACAAAACCATGATAGGACTGTATAGGTATAGTGTCTTTAGAAACTGGGAGACATAAACAAATGGTTCATAAAGAATCTATATTATCTCCCATTTATTTCATCATATCTAGAGTCCCTTTTGGCATATCCTACTTAATACACTTCTTTCTGACCTGGGGAAAATAAAACATACAAAAGGGTGAGCTCAAATGAGCAGTAAGGGTAAACAAAAAAAATATAAATCATATCATATTTATAAGAACATAACATTTTAAAAATCTTAACCTGCAAAAGAGATTATAATATCATAACATGAGATAAATCATAATAGTGAAATGTAATCCCAATAATCATAACATAAAACATGAATATTTATGGAATACACACATAATCATAGATAATAATTTCTTATTAGTCAAGACTCATTTCCAAGATTATCATAGCGGACAATGTCCATTTCGGATCTGAGATTACTCCTCGTTCCAGTCATGTATCACTGAACCTGTTTAACATGCTGTTCTAGCCATGTCAATCTCATGGGATATAAATCTTTACCCATCTCATTTGAGGGAGATATAGGTCCCACCAATCTCATAATAAAACCATTCTTATGTGTTCCACAAAATCATAAATGATACATAATAGCATAACCCATGTAATAAAAATGGGATTCTAAAACATATTGACACCATAAAACAATTTATATAAGATAAAGGACTTCATAATAATCTTTCCTTTATAACATAATCATATCAATGTAATAATAGGGATAGAAAGAGAACCCTATATTATCTTAGATGGAAAATAATTTTGATAAAACTCTTGAACTCTATTCTTGAAGAAAATATCCTTTCTACATCAAAAAAATTATTCCTTTCTTAACATTTCATAAAATTTTAAACTAAAAGAAGTTAATTAAAAATAAACTTAGAAACTATTAAAGGCAGATTCATGGAAATAATGTTCTATGGAATCATAAAAATTAATTCATGCCGTATAAGTTAAAGAAACATTCTTCTCGTACATTGGCCAAAAAGTACAAAACTATCTCGTACTGGAAACGAAAAAAATCCTTTCATATCTTTTACTAAAAATAAACCACTAGGTAAAATCAAATTTAAAAAATTGTAGGAGGATAGAAATAATATTACATATTGAGGAAACATGGATGTGGATGAAAAGTATGCCCCAGTAAATTCTTAAGTATAAACAATCTCGAATAAAAATGATATTGTGAGATTTTCCCATACCTTAGGTCGGATATGATTCGTACATATCTGAACCTCATATAAATATTTGAATATTGTCATTGACTTATTAGAGAATCATATTAATTGTAATGATATCATATATGGTCATATTATTATCTTTTTATTAGTAATATTTCATTGCTACTTGTTATTCAGGTGTTCATTGCATTATGTTCTTATGCATGTATTGTAGAATAAATTCTTATACCTATTTTTAGGTTATAGATACCATATTTATAGAATGGTATTAGTGTAATATATATCATATTTATTCGTTCACTTCATTTATATAATCATTATTAAATTAAGATCATGTAGAACGATTTGCATCACATCGTGCAGACGATATGCCGTACGTACACACGAGCGGTGATATCGTTCCCATAACTATTGAATGGTGTTGGAGTGAAATGGGGAATGTCTCAGAATTAGTTTCATGTTATAATAATAATATATAGTTATTATTTACACCATTTTTCACATCCAAGTAATGTGGTAGTGGAAAACATATTACACCACGATATGGAGACTGTTTTCTATACTTACGCATGCGCGGTGATTTTATTTTCCGTTGGATGGATAGAAGGTGAAATAGGGTTGTCTCATATTTATAATAAAAAACCAGTATATGATTGATACTTATGTTATTAATTTATTATGAAACAAATAAAGAAGAATAATTATATGAAGAAATAAACTTGAAAGAATCGGTAGAAGAGATTATCTCCTCTTCGACGCACCTCCTTTAATATTCTTCTTAAGGGACTAGAGTTTGTATTTTGAGAAAACCAGAGCATCATGAATGTTTCTAAGGAAGTGGAGAAGAGAAATTGTCAGTGTTTGACCAAGATTGTAGTCTCAATGTGTTGTGAAGAGGAGAGGGATGAGGTTCCCTTTTATAAGGGAGGATAGGGGCACCTTTGGAATTAAAAGAAATATTAATTCATAATAAATTCCAACCCAACATAAAAACCACCAAAAATGACACAATTAGAATATTAGATGATATAGGGTTGTAATATCATCAACCAATAAAATTTAGACATTCTTTTAATTTATTTTAAACCTTATCAAATTGATTTATCCTTATTTAATATATTTAATTTTATCTGTCTTAATAATATTCTAAATATTATGTTGTAAAAAATAATTACTTACGTGATTTGAATAATCCATAATTAGATACTATATGACATTTTAGACCATATAAATTTAAATTTATAATATTTAAATATTTTTTTGATTTAAAACAATTTTTTAATATGTTATTTTAATATAAAAACAATTGTGTGAATTTTGACACTATTTATTTATTTGAATTCACATAAAATATAAACATAGGATATATTCAAACAAAAATATTTAATAGATTCCTAACATGTCATAGTCATCTATAAAATTCTTGGATCATGTTAAATAGTTCATATAATATTTATTTTAATATTTTTAAAACCATTTATTTGATATTTCAATCAATAAAATAATTTCAAAATCACAATTGTGTCATCATTAATGATAATTATTTATTCCCTGAAAATTATAAATAAATTAAAATAATGTATCTAATTTTATTAGATTTATGGATACTATTCATGTTATAATTGTTTTGTAGTTTATCACAAAAATAATATAATTTCACTTATAAGATATAAGAGAGTGACATGTTGTCACTTTCTTTGGTTTTAATTATAATTATATCATTTTCATGGTCAATAGTATATAAAACGAATATAATATTACCCATAGGTGATATGGGTCTACTTTTATTCATACAATATCATTTTTTAAGGTGTTACGGTAATTTCATAATCTTATTTTTACCTTTAATTACCTGATTTACCTTTATCTGTAGTAAATAAAAATTACCGTATTTACTATTCATAATGTCAAAAATAAAAGTAACCTATTAACATAATTTGGAACCATTGAATCCAAATATGGACTCTATTTTTAAAAATTCAAAACACAGAAGCTTCAGTAATTAATTTAATGTTAATCCCATTGTTAAGAAAAAAGGGTTTTAAAAGTTACAACATTGTCAAAGATTGAAATGTTTTTACCTATGAATTCAATGTAAAATTAATGGAAATGATATAAATTATATAAAAAGGTAAAAAAATATATTCTATTTATATTTTATAACCATTAAATTTTATCATTTTACTATATAAATTATCTCGATGGAATATTTTTCTTTTATGAAAAATTAGCGTATTTTTACAATTCATCAAAATATGAAAGTCATCAGAAAAGTCTCAAAAATTTATCCAATGTAAATTTGTAAATCATGACATAAAAGAATAAATTCATTTTGTAAAATTAAACATAAAAACTTGTCAAAAATTATATTTAAAATCATCACGCCATCAAAAGGTGGTAAAACTGCATTTTTTGAAAAATACTTCATTTATTAGAAAAATTAATTGTGCTGTCATATCTCATTATAGAAAATGTATAAGACAAACTATAAGGTTTTAAAATTAGAAATTCAGTTAATACTATTCATTACGGCTAGTTCATAATTTTATAATAATTTATCATTGTTTAGTGAAATACGGTATTGCGTACAATGCTAGCAATCGAGGAAGGTTGCCCGTGCGTGTAACGCAGGCCAAGCTAGTGTTGTGTGTACTGAAAGATTCCTTTATGTATAACATATGAAATTTAAAAAAACATTCTCATAAAATCTCAGCGTGTTACATTATACCCCCCTTAAAATGAATTTCTCCCTCAAAATGTGTCACTTCGTAACAAACAGTTGAGGATACTTCACCCTCATCATATCCTCAAGAACCCATGTAGATTCTTCTAATTGGTCGTTCCTCCATAAAACATTGACCATGCGAGTGGTATTTTTTAGGAGAACATTTTCACTACAATCCAAAATCACTATCATCTATTCCTCATAAGAAAGACTTGCTCTAGCGGTACAAATTATGAGCATAGTACATGTGAAGGATCAGGTATGTAATTTTCAGGATAGATACATGGAACATATCATGATCTTGAGAGAGATTCGGTGGAAGCGCAAATCGGTATGATACCTTCCCAACATGAACAAGTATTTCAAAATGAACAATATACCTAGGTCTCAGCTTGCCCTTCATTCCAAATCCCATTACTCTCTTCCAAGGAGATATTCGTAAGAACACTTTATCACCAACTTCAAACTCTAGGTCTTTTCTTCGGTTGTCGGTAGAAATTTATTGTCGACTCTCAGCTGCTCGTATTTTTTGTTGAATAGATCTTACCTTTTTTGACATCTCATCAACAAGATCTGGTCCTAATAGATTTCTTTCCCTAACTTCATCCCAACAAGTTGGAGTTCTGCTTTTCTTTCCATAGAGTCTTTCATAAGGATCCATCTGAATACTGGTGTGAAAGCTATTATTATAAGAAAATTCCACCAAAGGTAGGAGTCGATCACAAATACCTTTGAAATGAATAGATCAAACTCTCAACATATCTTCTAAAGATTTAATTGTCCTCTCAGACTGATCGTCTGTCTGAGGATGATTAGTAGTGCTGAAACTAAACTATATACCTAGAGTATGCTGAAGACTTCTCCAAACCTTTGAGATAAACCTTGGATCCCGATCAGATATAATGGAACGTTGTACTCTATTAAATATTACCACATCCATCACATATATCCTACCAATTTGATCAAGAGAGATATCTTCTCGAATAGAAATGTAGTGTGTAGACCTCGTAAGACAATCAACTATAACCCAGATAGTGTTATTGCCTTGGGATTTTTTAGGAATCCAGTGACAAAGTCTATAGTGATGTTTTCCCATTTCCATTCTAGTGTGGGTAATGTTTGTAACATCCCCTTATACTTATGTCTCTGAACATTAACTTTCTGACAAACCAAGCATTGAGATACATATTCATCAACATCTCTTTTCATTCCATCCAACCATAAGTACTTTTTCAGGTCCCTAAGAATCTAAATGTTTCCAGTGTAAATAGAGAATGATGGACTATGAGCCTCATCCAATATTTTCTTCTTTAATTCTGGGATGGGAGGAACAAAATCCTAATTCCTGAACCTTATTATTTCATCCCAATCAATGTGAAATTCAGGAACATTTTCACATTCTTTTGTAACTCTACGTCTTCTTTTTTGTGCCTCTTTAATCTTCATATGTATAGATGGTTGAACATTCATCTGAGAAAGATTAGATTTTCCCCCTTACATTATAATTCCAATATCCATCCTTTGTAAATCCATTAATATTGGATCTTTTGTGATTCTCATCGTGGACAAGCTTGCATGTTTTGGTTGACATAATGTGTCTTCCACCTTGTTTGCCTTCATAGGGTGGTAATGAATTGAGCAGTCGTAATCCTTACTCAGCTCCAACCAACTTTTTTGGCGCATATTCCGCTCCTTTTGTCTGAAAATATACATTAAACATTTACAATATGTATAAATATCACACCTTTGACCATAAAGATAATGCCTCCAAATATTTAATAAAATGATTACCGTAGCTAATTCCAAATCATGAGTTGGGTAATTTTTATCATCGATTTTTAATTGTCATGAGGCATAAGCTATCACCATATAATTTTGCATGAGATCCCATCCCAATCCCTTCTTTGATGTATAACTGTAAATCACAATCCTTTCTCTGATACAAGGTAGTGTGAGCACAGGTGCACTAAATAAACATCTATTTAACTCCCTGAAATTATCTTCACACTCCTCCGTCCAAACAAACATAACTCCTTTTCGAGTCAACCTGGTGAGTGGATTAGATAATCCTGAAAAATCGTTCAAAAAATGTTGATAATAAACAGCCAAACCAAGAAAAATTCATATCTCAGTTACTGTTGTGGGTCTCGACCATCTTTCGATAACCTCTGTTTTTTATGTATCCACAAATATCCCTTCTTTTGAGATTATGTGACCCCAAAATGAACCTTTATGAAACCAAAATTCATACTTGGTACATTTTCCATAAAGCATCTCCTTTATTAGGGTATTTAATACAATTCTCGTGTGATCTTCATGTTCTTCATTTATCATTGAATAGAAAACAATATCATCTATAAAGACTACCAAAAACTGATCAAGATAGTCTCTAAAGACTCTATTCATCAGATCCATGAAGATAGTAGGGGCATTAGTAAGACCAAATGGAATCAATATAAATTCATAGTTTCCATACCTTGTATGAAAATACCTCTTTTGTATATCCTCCCTTTTTACATATAATTGACGATACCCTGAAAGAAGATCAATCTTGGAAAATTAATGAGCTCCATGTAGTTGTCAAATAAGTCATCAATGCATGGGAGATGATATTTTTTCATGATAGTGATCTTGTTAAGTTCTCGATAATCAATGAAGTGTCTCATTGATCCATCATTCTTCTTAACAAACAGAATAAGTGATCCCCAAGGTAATGCACTAGGGCATATGAATCCCTTATCATGATTATCTTGGAGTTGCTTCTTTAATTCTTACTACTCAATTGGGGTGATTCTATAAGGTTTATTTGAAATTGTAATAACACCCGGTATGTGTTCTATTGAAAACTCAACTTCACGATTTGGTGGAATACATGAAACTTCCTTGTGAAATACATCATAAAAATCCTATACAATGGTTATATTCTTAATCATGAGTTTCTCTTTAACCATTTTAGATAAATAACCTTCATTTTTTTCAATCAATACCCATAAGATGGATGAAATTGTCACTGGATGGTTGTATTCATCCTTGCATCGATAGATGATCATAGATTGATCAGGAATATGAAATGTGACTTCTATTCTTTGTAAATTGATATGATCTCCATATAAGGAAAACCAATCCATGCCATGAATCAAATAAAATTCCACTATAGGAAGGATCACAAGATTTTCAAGAAGCACATTCTCAAAAATGTCAATTGGAGAAGAATTATAGACTTTTGATGCAACTTTTGTACCATTAAGAGTTGTCACAGCTAACTCAACATTTAATTGTTGAGGTAGTATGGTGATACCCTTAGAAAATTCTTCATAAATAAAAGATTGGGTGGATACAAAATCAAATAAAAAATTTTCTACTTTAGAGTGGATAGTAAGTGTACCTTTCACCACTTTGTTATCATACACCACATCGACTATAGAAGTTGCATGTGACATTCCTTTGTCTTTGGCCTTAAGAGTTTTATGACGTTGATCATTATCAAAAAACCAATGGATTAGGGTATTGATTAGCATAATGCTCCATTTCTTGCACTTGTAACATTGAAGTGTATGAGGTGCATTCTATATAGCCTAATCATTGCTTGCATCACTAGACATCTTTTTCCCATCATTGCAGAATTCAAATTCTTGAAGACCTTCTTTTCCAAATTTTAAACATTTACTGGTCCCTTTAAGCCAATTCCATACATGTTTCTTTCCAAACATTGAGCATAAGGGATAACTCATCTTCTTTTCAGTGTGGTCTTTAGATTTCGCTTTGAATTTCATTTTCCTCATGTGATCAAACCCATATGACTGATGGCTTACTCCAATATCCATCTCAACCTTGAGAGCACATCGAACAATTTCCTCGTAGCTATTGAAGTCCCTTATGGCTAACACCCTTCGAAGACTTGGTTTTAAGCCAATAAATAATCGATCGATCGTTCTTACTCTCAGGTTGTATAATAATTCAGGAAGCGTACCTTGCATGACTTGTAAAATTTTCATCGTAGGTACCAACCAATTCATCATTCTTTTTCATCAGATCATGTTACTCCTTCTACATATTTTTTCGAAGAATATGAGGGATGTACTTATTGAAAAATATGTTCTTGAACTCATCTCATTACATGGACTCAATTTGGTCTCTTTGCCTCGTATTCTTGTCAATATTCCACCTTTGATCAGATTGACCTTCCAAATTATATACTACTAAGATGACTTTATCATGTTCAGAACATTGAAGGACTGAAAATATCTTTTCAGTGGTACTAATCCATTGTTAAGCCACTAATGGTTCTGAAGAATCGCTAAAAGTAGGTGGACGTAACTCATGAAGGATTCAACAGAATGTTTCTCCTTTCTTTGCTCGTTTGGAAGTCTTGAATGATTCATAGCTTGATAAAGATGTGTAAGAATGGATACAAGATTTTTCATTCTAGATACCATAATGTTCGGTTGCTCTGGGGACAATCATTGCATTTCCCGTCGTATTCCTCATAAACACGGTTCATTCAGGTTCTAGCCATTGACAATAACCAATAAGCATAGTGTGATAAACGCTAATCATAATTGGAAAACCGCATAATCAAGAATAAAATTTCACACATAAGGTCTTATCATAGGTTATTCATGGACATTTCTAAAACACTTATATTGTATTCTATTTATAGACATATCCTTGGGGTTCTTAATAAGGCTTTCACATCTTAGTTTCCATTGGTGGACTATACCTTTAATCTGATACCAACTACAATGACCCATACTGTACTTAAATTGTTATTACTTCATAATTTAAGAATATTTATTACAACATATAACAAATCCATGATAGGAACGTATAGGTATAGTGTCTTTAGAAACTGGGAAATATAAATAATTAGTTCTTAAAACATCTACATTGTCTCCCATTTATTTCATCATATCTATAGCCCCTTTTGGAATATCCTACCTAATACCCTTCTCCATGACCTGGGGAAAAGAAAACATACAAAAGGGTGATCTCAAATGCTCAGTAAGGGTAAAAAACGGAAATATCAATCATATAATATTCACAAAAACATAACATGTTGAAAATCATATCCTGCAAAAGAGATCATAATAAAATAACATGGGATAAATCATAGTAGTGAAATGTAATCCCAATAATCATAACCTAAAACATGAAACTTTGTGGAATACACACATAATCATTGAAATTCATTTTTTATTAGTCATGACTCATTTCCAAGTCTATCATAGCGGACAAAGTCCATTTCTGATCTGCGTTTACTCCTCGTTCTAGTCCCGTATCACTGAACCAGTTTAATTTGTTGTTCCAGCCATGTCTATATCATGAGATATAAATCTCTACCCAATGAATTGGAGGGAGATATAGGTCCATCTCATCTCATAATGAAACCATTCTTATGTGTTCCATAAAATCATAAATCATACATCATATCATAACTCATGTAATAAAAATGGAATTCTTAAACATTGTGACATCAAACACAATTCATATAAGATAATGAACTTCATAAAAATAATTCCATCATAACATAATCAAATCAATGTAATAATAGCGATAGAAACAGAACCCTATGTTATATTATATGGAAAATAATTTTTATAAAACACTGGAACTCCATTCTTGAGGAAAATATCATTTCTATTTCAAAAACATTTTTCCTTTCTTGAAATGTCATAAAATATTAAACAAAAAGAATTTAATTAAAAATAAACATGAAAACATGTAAAGTAATCTTCATGGAAATAATGTTCAATGGAATCATAAAAATCTATTCATGCCGTATAAGTTAAAAAAACATTCTTCTTATACATTGGATGGAAAAGTAAAAAAGTATCTCGTACTGAAAATGATAAAAGATTCATTTCATATCTTTTAATAAAAATTCACCAATATGTGAAAATATATTTAAACATTTATAGGAGGATATAAATAATATTTCATATTGAGGAAACATGTATGTGGATGATAAATATTCCCAAGTAAATTCTGAAGTACAAAAAATCTCGGATAAAAAGTAGATTGTGATATTTTCCCTTACCTTAGGTCTGATATGCTTCAGACGTATCCGAACATCCTGTATAATGATTTAAATAATGTCATTAACTTATTACAGAATCTTATTCATTATTATGATATCATAAATGGTGATATTCTTATCTTCTTATTAGTAATATTTCATTACAACTTGTTATTCGGGTGTTCATTGATTTATGTTCTTAGGCATGTCTTGTCGAAGAAATTCTTATTCCTCTTTTTATGTTATAGATACCTTATTTACAGAATTATATTAGTGTAATATTTGTCATATTTATTCATTCAATTTATTTATATAATCATTATTCAATTAAGATAATTTAGAACAAGTCGAATCACATCATGGAGAAGGCAGGTTGTACGTACGCACGAGAAATGATATCGTTCCCATAACTATTGAATGGTATTGGAGTGGAAGAGGGAATGTCTCTGAATTAGTATTGAGTTATAATAATAATATATAGATATTATTAACACCATTATACCCATCCATGTAAGGTGGTGGTGGAAAATAGATTACAGCATGGCATGGAGATGGAATTCTGTATGTACGTACGCGCAGTGATTTCATTTTTCGTAGGATGGATAGAAGGTGAAATGGGGGTTTTTAATATTTATAATGAAATATCAGTACATTAGTGATATTGATGATATTAATTTATGATGAAACAAATAAATATGAAGATGTTGAATAAGAAATAAACTTGAACGAATCGGTATAAGAGATTAACTCTTCTTCAACGCACCTCCTTTAAGCATCCTCTTAAAGGACTAGTGTTGGTCTTTTGAGAAGACCAAATCCTCCATAATGTTTCTAGGGAAGTGGAGAAGAGAAATGGGCAGGTTTTGGTCGAACATGAAGTCTCAATGTGTTGTCAAGAGGACAGGGAGGAGGGGCCCTTTTATAAGGGAGGAGAGGGGAACCTTTGGAGTTATAAGGAATATTAATTTATAATAAATTCCAACCCCAATTAAAAACCGCCAAAAATGAGTCAATTTAAAGATGAGATGATATAGGGTTTTAATATCATCCAAAAATAAAATTTATACATGTTTTGAATTTATTTCAAACCTTATCAAATTGATGTATCCTTATTTAATAGATTTAATTGTATTTGTGGTAATAATATTATAAATTATAAATTGTTATAAAAAATAACTTATGTGCTGTGACTTATCCATAATTAGATACTTTATGACATTTTATACCATTGAAATTTATATTTATAATTTTTAAATATATTTATTATTTTTAATCAATTTTATAATATGTTATTTTTATAAAATTACAATAGTGTCAATTATGACACTATTCATTTATTTGAATTTAAATAAAATTTACAAAGAATATATATTTGAACCAAATTATTTAATAGATTCCTAACATGTCATAGTCATCTAAAAAATTCGTGGATCACATTAAATTGTTCATATAATATTTATTTTAATATTCTTAAAACCATTTATTTAATTTTTCAATCAAAAAAATAATTTCAACATCACTATTATGTCATCATTATTGATAATTATTTAATCCCTAAAAATTGTAAATAAATTCACATGATGTAGATAATTTTATGAGATTTATGGAGACTATTCTTGTTATATGTTTTATTAATTTTATCACTAAATTAAAATTATTACACATATAAGATATAAGAGAGTGACATGTTGTCACTTTCTTTGGTTTTAATTATAATTATATCATTTTCAAGGAAAATAATCCATGAAACGAATCCAATCTGACAATTAGGTGATATGTATCTACTTTTATTCATCCAATTGAATTATGGCAGGTGTTAGGGTAATTTTATAATCTTATTTTCAGCCTTAATTACCCGATTTATCTCTAAGTGTAGTAAATAACAATTACCGTAGTTACTATTCATAATGTCAAAAATAAAAGAAACCTATTAACATAATTTGGACCCACTTAATCCAAATACAGAACCCATTTTTCAATATTCAAAACACAAAAGTTTCAGTAATTAATTTAATATTAATCATGTTGTTATGAAAAATGGGTTTTAAAAGTTAAATCACTGTCAATGATTGAAATGTTTTTACCTATGAATTCAATGTAAAATTAATGGAAATGATATATATTATATTAAATGGTAAAAAAATATTCTTTTTATACTTTAGAACCATTAAATTTTTTCATTTAACAAAATATATTATGTTGATGAAAAAAGTTTTTTTCAAGAAAAATTAGCGTATTTTTACTATTTATCAAAATATGAAAGTGATCAGAAAAGTATAAATAATTTATCCAATGTAAATTTTTAAATATTGACTCAAAAGAATAATTTAATTTTTTAAAATTGATCCTATTAACTTGTCAAAAATTATATTTAAAATGGGTGTGCCATCAAAAGGCGGTAAAACTGCATTTTTTGGAAAAGACTTATTTTATCTGAAAAATTGATTGTTTTTTCATATATCAATATATAAAATGTTTAAAAAGAATTATAATGTTATAAAATTTAAAATTCAGTTAATAATTTTCACAACGGCTAGTTCATAATATTATAATAATGTGTCATTGTTTAGTGAAACTCGGTATTGCATACAACACAAGCTATCCAGGAAGGTTTCCCTAGCGTGTAATGCAAGCCAAGCTAGTGTTGTGGGCAGTGAAAGATTCCATTGTGTATAACATAAGAAATTATAAAAATATATTTCTCATAAAATCTCAGTGTGTTACATTTAAACATCAAAATCTTTAGCAATGACATAAAACATGGCAGTACGTAAGGCATGGATCATAAAGAAATATTAATCATGATAAAATAGCATGGAAGTAAAACATGGAGTTTTTGGAATCCATTATTCACATAATATGACTTCGATTTTATCCAAAACATTACTTCCAAGTCCATCATAGCGGACAGAGTCCATTAATGAACCAGATTAAAATGGCATTCAAGCCCTATATTACTGAACCATATTTACTTCCTGCACCAACCATGTCTATCTCATGAGATATTCATCATTACCCAATGCATTGGAGGGAGATATAGGTCCAACCCATCTCATAATGAAATAATTATTTTCTATGCCACAAAATTAACATAAATCATTCGTCATAACCCAACGAATAAAATGGGTTACATAAACATCATACCATCGTAACATAATTCATATAAAACATTGGATATAATTTCGTAATAAAAAAAATAAATACATGTAAATAATAAAGACATTATGGATGAAACATAAAAATATTACAAAATATCATCACTGATAGAAAATAGTTATGATAAAATAATTTTTATGAATTCATGGGGAAAATATCCAATATTCTTTCAAATCATTTACTTTTCTCAAAATGATGTGAAATTTTAAAAGAAAAGAATTTTGTTGAAAATAATCATGAAATATTGTAGAGGAATATTTTTTTAAATAAGGCGTTATGAAATTGTAAAAATCTATTCACGTGGTATAAGATAAAAAAACAACATCCTCGTACTTTTTCCAGAAAAGTAAAAAAGCACCTTGTATGGTAAACAAACGAAATATTCCTTCCATACCACAAAGTAAAAGTCAAAAAGAGGTAAAAATGACATTAAACATACATTAAAGAATATTTAAAACTTTATGAAAATATTTTTTCATAAAACATGGATAGGGATGAAAATTATAACCCCAGTAAATACTTATGAATAAACAATCTCAGATAAGATTGATATTGGAATAATTATCCCTTACCTTATGTCTAATTTCATCTATAGGTGTCTAAACCTCATGTACAATGATTTAAATAATGTCATTGTCTTATTCAAGAATAATAGTGATTTTTATGATATTATATATGATTTACTTACTGAGTAATATTACCCCTTAATTTTTCAATTCCATGTTGAAGCAAAATTTTTGGTAATAATCATTTCATTTATCGTACGTATTTGGACCTGTTGTTCATGATATTATAAATTATATTTTTATTTTATTACTTCTATAATTTAGAAAAATATTTATATATAATATATATATTCAATGTATATATATATATAATATATAGATAAATGAAATTAAATACACCATTCATCATGATGGTAGGTCGTACGTACGCATAAACGTTGCTTTCCATTCCTTATTTACTTGAATGGAAGTAAGTATATGATATATATAAACATAAATACTGTAGAATTATTAATTTATATATCTTATTATTAATAATTAGGTATTATTTATTATCATTCTTGAATGGTTAACATGGAAAATGAATTTCATCGCGTTGTGGAGATGGTAATCCATACGTTCGCACGAGCGATGATATCATTCCCATAATTATTGAATGGAATTGTATTGGACAATATAATATATCATAATTATTATCATGTTATAATATTCATATATAGTTATTATTTTTACCATTATACCCATCCAAGTATGGTGGTGGTGGAAAAACAGATTACACCACGACATGGAGACGGTATTCCGTGCGTACGCACACGCAATGATTTCGTTTTTCATAGGATGGAAAGATGGTGAAATATGGCAGATTCATATTTATAATAACATATCGGTATATGAGTGATATAGATATTATTACTTTATAAGGAAACAATTAATTAAGAGGAATTAGATGATGAAATAAATTTGAAAAATCGATATAATATATTACCTCTTCCTCGAAGTGCCTCATTTGAACATCCTCTTAGGTCACTAGAGTTGGTCTTTTAAAAAGACTAGAACCTATATAATTTAACTATATTGGTTTAGAAGAGGAACGTTTCAGGGTTTGGATGTGATTTAAGGCTTAAAATTGTTGGAAGAGGAGATGTAGGGGGGGGCTTTTATAATGGAGGAGAGTGGCCCTTTGGGAAACCTCAAAAATATTAATTTATACTAAAACCCGACCCCACATAAAAACCACAAAAATTACTCAACATAAAATATGAGATGATATTGGTTTGTAATATCATCAAACAATAATATTTATACATGTTCTGATTTTATTTTAAACCTTATCATTTTGATTTATTTTTATTTAATCTGTTTAATTTTATTTATGTTAAAAATGTTATAAATTTTAAATGGTTATAAATACTTACTTATGGTTTGTAAATTGAATATAATTGGATACTTTATGACATGTTCTGCCATAAAAATTTTATTTTATAATTTTTAAATGTATTTATGATTTTTAAACAATTTTATAATATTTTATTTTCATAAAATATCAATAGTGTTAATATTTACACAATTCATTTATTTGAATTTAAATAAAATCCACACAATAGATATTTGTTTTTAATTTTTTTAATAGATTTCTTAAAAGTAATATTCATCTAGAAAATTCATGGAGAACATTAGTCATATCATATAATATTTATTTTAATATTTTTAGAACTTTTTATATTGTATTTCTCTTGATAAAATAATTACTACAACATTATTCTATAATTATTTAATATACTTATTTTTTACATAATAATTAAAAATAAAATAATATGATAAATATAAATATAATGTATTTTATAAAAATAATTTTAGTTGAATTTATCTTCTAATACACCCATTGTTTTAGATGTTATGTTTATTAAATTATGAAGGTGACAACATTGACATCATATAAAATAAAATAATATAAATTTCCTAATCTGTTTTATAAGGCTTAAAATGGTCCACCATTCGACACATGTATTATTATGGTGTATCTATACTCAACCAATAAGTTTTTGTCAAGTTTTTGGGTCTTTTTATGGGTATTATTATTTTAATAAAAACTATATTATTGATATTTCACTAAATAAATAATTTCTACATCATTAATGTATAGGATATTAAGGTAATTAAATATTTTTAAAAAATTAAAAATAAATTAACAAGACAAATAAAAACATTTTATCATTCAAATGAGTTTTTATAATCTAATTTATATATCATTTATCTTTATATTAAAAATAATTTAATTATTAATGTTTGAGTGAGACATATTTCACATTCTTTAAATAAAATAAATTAATGGTTTTAATCACATCCATGTGGGTTCCAATATATAACCTTTAAACCCAATTATATTTTTGGACGAAATATAATCATCCTATAATATTAATACAATTGTTAGGGAAATTTTATAATATTCTTTTTACCCTTAATTACCTGATTTTTCGTTAACTATGGAAAATAAAATTTAACGTAGTTACTATTCATAATGACCAAAAATAAAGATATCAAATTAAAATAAATTTGTAAAATTGATTCCAAATATGGAATCCTTTTTTCCATGTTCAAAACATAAAATATTTAGAAATTTAATTTAAAATTAATCCTATTGTTGAAAAGAATAGGTTTTTTGTTTAAAACATTGAAAAATATTGAAATGATTTTACCTATGAATTCATTATAAAATTAATAATAATTACATACATTATATTAACTTGTAAAAAATATATTCTATTTATTCTTTAAAACACTTTAATATTATAATTTAACAATATAAATTATCTTGATGAAATAAATTAGTTTTTAATTAAAATTCAGCGTATTTTTACTATTCATCAAAATATGAATGTTATTAGAAATATATAAAAAAATTATCCAAAGTAAATTTTTATATCATGATTAAAAATAACATGTTTAATTTGTCAAATTGAACTTCTAAACATTTCCAAAAAAAGATTTACAATGGGTGCTCCATCAAAAGGCGGCAAAACTGCATTTTCTAAAAATACTTCCTTTATATGAAAAATCAAATTTGTTATTATACCATGTTCTAGAAAATGTGTAAGATTAATTATAATTTAATAAAATTAAAAATGGGGTTAATATAATTCATAATGGGTTGTTCATAATAATATTATAATATATCATTATTTTGTGAAACTCGGTATTGCGTACCATGCAAGCTATCAAGGAAGGTCGCTCTTGCATATAACACTAATCAATTATATTGTTGCATATATTACAAGATAATATTAGTGCAGCACACAAGAAAAGATATCAAAGAAATTAAAAAGAATATATTTCATCAAATCTCAGGGTTTTACAGTTGTAATTCAAAACCTCATTTTTATGCTCACACTAATTTCTTAATTTTTGAATCATGGTGAATATGAAAACATGTATATAAAGGAATAATTATTTTTTGATTATTTTTTGAGGTAGCTCCCACATTATTTCAATGGATACATTGACTTGTTAATTATAAAAAAATGTATCATTTTCCACTAAAATGATATATAAGTTCCCCAATTTTTATATAATTGAAATGTCAAATTAGTTGTTTTTCATTTGGAAGGTAATGTGGATCAATGAGGGAATCTTTTAAAAAATATAAGGTGATAAATTAAAACTGACTTCATGGATTTGGGTGACATTAAGAACTTATTTTTCAATAATTATATCCCATATATTATTCATATGAATATTGAGAAGGAATTACTAGTTAATAATCAAAAGGATGATAAATATATTATTATCAATGAAGAAACATTTACAATTCTAGAAATGTAATGTTCGAGTATTATCATTCATCATTCAAGTAAGATTTACTGATTTTTCAGTGGAATAAAATCAAATCATCAAATGCTATTATCCATAAGGTACATTTGTTTATATGAATCGATTTTTAGATTTTATATCAAATTGGAAATGGTAATTGTAGATACCTATAAGTAGCATGGTATTGATAATAACAAAAAATATAATTTATCAAAAAAATTAGAACAATCTAAAGAAAAATATGGGATGTTCCATATGTTCAAAGTCAGAGAATAAACAATTATGAAATTGTATTAAGAGGACTAGTAAATTTTATCAATGAGGAAAATATGGTAATCATATGTCTTAATTAAAAATATATGAAAATACATTAGTGAATGATTCAAATAATGAGTTAAACAGATAGAAGACAAGTCCCAAAATTATGTGTTTCAATTTCACAGTGTTTGTCATTAAGCTAACAGACACCAAAATAAATTGGTTAATGACCATGATAAGCTACAACCACATACAAAGAAAAATAACGTTGGTGAATTTTATCCTATCATAATAGATGATGTAAACCATAAAATTTTAGAAAACATCTCAAGCCCTAAATATTTGATAATTTCATGTATGAATTTGTAAAAATGAGACCCTTATAAAAATCTTATTATTCATACTTTAGTGATATTTCATGTTATTGTTTATATGGATTCAATAATAATGATATCAAAAATTTGATAAGTATATTAATGAACCCAATATTCAAATTAAAATTTTTTTTGTATATGATAACAACATACATAAGGAATAAATTTTGAATTATGATCTTTAAGAGTATATGATTCCATATAATTCTAAAGTAGAAGTTATGGTTTTATACTTGGTTTATAACGTTCAGGTTTATAATAAATTCATCATCATAAACACCCCCTTTAAATTTCTTTCATGAATGTATTTATCAAGACTAAGGATATATTAAGATAAATATATGGTAATTTTTGTTTATTACAATGTTTCAAGAGAATAAATGATGAATGTATTAACATATTGATATATAAAAATCAATATAACCCATATGATATTATTGGGGTCAATGAATAATTGTTTTGGAGAAATTTGGAGACATTATTTCTCTTTTTTTAATATTATTCTTTTAAAAGGTGAAAAATATATGAGAAATCTTATGCTGAAATTTCGATGTTAATTTAAATATTATTTTTTTTCTATTTGAATAAGTATGAAAATTGTATATCTTGGATAAGCATTTATGTTGTTTTGTGAAATAAAAAATGATAGAATAGAATATAATTTTTCCTAAGGATCTTAGTATATTTTTTACTTCAGGCATTAAAAATACACCTTCATTTCTATGAGTAATAGATGAAGTGTAAATTGATCAAGGAACAATACAAGGCAGATATTGTGCATATGAAATGAAATGAATTAGATTGAACATATTCTTTTAAAAATTATTATACTTTTGGAAAATGATATTGTAATAAATTATTTATATTTCTTTTAATTTTTTGATGATATCAAGGACCATTTCATGCCTCTTTAGGCTATGGATTTGTGGTGATTAACATTTCCTAGATAACCCAATTTTCTATAATCAGTGATCACTATCACTCTCTATAATTATTCAAAATTTTCATTCATGTACAAATCATCACATCCTACCTATTTTCTCCTATATCGAAACATAGTAATGAGTAACTTTAGATAACCTTAATGTTTCCAAAATTTCATATATAATGAATGTTACAATATTCGTTTTTATGTTTTTTATTTCTATGAAAGAAAAATTCACGTATTAATTCTTTTTCATCCCATATGAATTTTGATAGAAGAATTAATTTAATGGTGGGATTAATATAACAACTCATGATTTTTTGGAAATATCATTTTTTTAATATATTTAAATTGATTGATGGATTTCATTGCATGTTACATTATTTAAATATTGAATTATATGGAACACCGATATTATCATGGAAAACATGAATCCTTTTTCGAGACTCTGATACATGCAACACTTTGTTTGGATTGTGTTACATGTGATACCATGTTAATATTGAATTACACAAGACACTAACCTTATCATTCAATACATGATATAATGAGTTTAAAAGAATTCTATCATATTATAAATATATTTTTATAGTTATCACCTAGCCATTGAAATGATGTGGAATAAAGCAATTAAATAAATTAGAATTTTTTTCATGCATGTTTAAAAAATTAATTATTTTTTACAATTTAAATATAAATGAAATTATGAACAATTTAAAAATAATGAAATACCTTTTATGAAATTTATATATTTTAATATATTAAGAACTAATATTATGTGTTTTTAGACAATATATGTTAAAAACTAATTTTACGCATTGAATGATTTATTTTTGAAGAAGATTGATATATCACCTTTTAATGGCGCGCTTATTTGAAAAGAATTATTTTAAAATTTTATAAATTAAATTTGAAGAAATAGACCTCAATTTTGAAATCATAATAATAAAATTTTTATTAGGGTGATGTTTTGGTATTTTTATGTAAATAATAATTATTTACTGATTTGTGAAAATTATGAATTTTAATTTAAACTTGTACTTGTGATTAAATTATTTTCATAGTAAAAAAAATATTTAGAATGGTTTTAATGAATAATCATATAAATTACAGCTATATTAATATAATTTAGGACATTTTAATCAATTTAATTTTAAACTTAATAAAAAAACATAGTGAACATCTGATCATTTTAACAGTAAAACCATATTTTCTCATCACGTCTATGAGATTAATTTTAAATTAACTATACAAAATTATATAAATTATTATATAAACTGGGGGTTAAATAAATGGAATAAAAAAATGAATAATTTATAATAAGGTAATGTTAATTTTTCACCACATTTATTGGTGATAATATTTACAAATATTCATATCAATTGGGGTAATAATGATATTACATATTAGTTAACTATAGAATATATGGCCCAAAAATGAACCAAAACCTACCCATAACCCATTTTATGGATAGATTTTTACTTTATCTATTCATTGCTATCCTTATAATCATTAATTAACAACTTTTTTGGTAAAAAAAATCATCTATTCTACATCAATTTTAAAAAATACCTATTGTTTACTCTCCCCATCTTATATATGGAAGAAACCTCCCCTCCTCTATTCACACATTCATAACAATTTGGATAAAATATACCTACCAAAATAACTTATCTAATAAATTCCTATAAACCTATATGATTTATTTTGGGTATAAATAAAACTATCGAATTACATTGGTGAAAACCAAAAATAGATTCTTGAAAAACAAATAATGTTCATTAATGAATGCTTTTTATTCTGTCATCGAACCCATTAATTTCATTTTATTTCCTTATTACATAGTAAATAATAAACAATTTAATATAGTGGGATGTTTTCATGTTAATTGTTTTACATTAAAACACACTAACATCTATTAAATAGGCTAAAATATCATCGTTCGTGTCTACTTAGAACAACTGCCTCGCAAATTGATGTCATTGTTTTCTATTTCGAATTTTTATGGTGGGGAATAATAATGGAAATGCTAAATAAATAGATTATATATATTATATTTATGATATTATTTTGAATCTATAAATATTATATAACATATTCATTTATGATTTCCATTTTTTGAGAATACGATAACATCATTCATGTATAAGATGGAATACCACCTCGCAAAGCAATGAGATCCACTATTGTTTTACATGGAATGTATTAAGGATGTGATTAATATAAATATGAAATATGTTTAATAAATATAAAATTTAATGTTTATATATATATATATATAACATTTCTATTTCTTTCTTATTATATGATATGAAAATAGTTACAACGTACATTCATACATACGACGAACTATCTCCGTGAATAGTGTATTTCATTTCCAATTTATAACTTTTATAGATTTTTATAAATACATAAATAATGATTATATATTATATTTATATGATGTTTCAAATTGTTTAATTTATGATTTTAGGATCTAACTAAGAAGACAGTAATCAATAATTAAAAACCCATAACAAAATCAAAGCGGTTGTTACCTCAAATATAATATTGACAAGAAATTATTAATGAAAGGGTATTAAATGGTCATAAGAAAACTATACATGTTATTAAATATATGAATATGGTTTTTAATATTTTTATAATAAGATTCTATTTATTACCATAAATTTTGAATGTGTATAAAGGGTGTGAAGACTTATGTTAAGGGATTGACATCTCCATTTTTACTTTTGTGAGAAAAATACTATATTCCACACATCATTATTCTCCGTGGTATATATAAGACAAATGAATATAATTTATTATTCTTAAACATAATTTTTTTCTCATTATATGTAATTTTTATGCTCTCTCTTTTATGGGGTTATGTCTCCAATGTTACCAAGACAGTAATCAAATTTTTTCTCAATTATCCATCATTAAGAAATGTGTTATATTATGAAACAATATTATTTTGTGAGGGGAGTATATACTTCCCATATGAAATTATAAATCATGAATATAAATGTATTTATAATATTTTATATTAATTTAATGTAATCCTTTCATCATGATTATGATTCAAAGTTACCAATATGGTAAAAATTGTTTTCTATAATTCCATGTATTATCTAGATTGTTTATAATTATGCTTCCATTGATTAAATCTTATAATCCATATCACATATTATATATAATTTTCTTCCCCTTGGTTAGATATTATATATTCAAGTAATGGTACCATTTTTACACTATTTTTCACATTATATAATTAATGAAATGCTTTTATTAAAATCAGACTTTATTTCTATCATCGGTCAGAAATATATTTTCTTTTAATGCTTTTTATAAAAAAAATTAACAAAGTATTCTAAGTTAAATTTTTAGATAATTTTCAAGGATAATAACATTTTTAAAAAATTATTTCTTAATTATGTATTTTAAATAGTCTTCAAAAAAAAATTTAAATGTTTTCAACTTTATTTTTTAGAGAAAAATGTTTTCAAACTATTTATGTTTCAAAATGTGTTTTATAACGGAGAAAAATATTTTCCTTTTGAAATTTTCTTAATTAGCCAGTAAATAATATTTTCCATCAAATATGAAATCTATCAGTGTTACCTTTACCTAACAGCGGATATGATATAAGGATATCATTGTTATTATTTATCTGAATGGTTTATATATGATGTAATGATTTTTATGGGATTAATTTCATTGCCATGGCTCAATCATATTCAAAATAGATTTTTATGACACTAATTTTTTTCCTTGGGATAATCATGATTTAATAGATTGACATGACTACCATATATTTTCAATTGGTTAATCCAATTATAAATTAATAATGAAAATCTTAATGGATTTTTTTATATTATTAAGGTATGGGTAATGGAAATTTTTCAAATTATGGATTCTCCCATATAGAATATGGTAATACCATTATAAAATTTACAATTAGGTTGCATAGATAGCACCAGATGAGGGAATTAGAACAATATTGATGTTTTTTTTCCCAAATTCTGCATCCATACATCCAGCAGGGTTTATTTTTAAATGAGATCAAAGGGTATACAAGTGTTCATCCCATTACCTAAGAAGATTGTACACATATATTTATACCAAGACAAAATATTTTCATAGAAATGTTTTTATCTAAATCCCAAAAAGGAGTCATGTCTTGTCATCCCAAATCAAAATATTAGGGTATTTTGTTGTTTAGTCCGTTAAAAAATAAAGGAGCATTGGTGGTTTTACCAAGCCCAGAAAATGGGGTGTATATGTGTTTATAATAAAACTATGGTTGGGGTGAATGGGTGGTCAGATCAATCATAAAAGTGAGGATATAAAGTTTTTTCCTAAGAAAAAAACATTACGTAAAATGTGGCCAAAACAATTCCAATAAAAGGATGGTGCAAGGGTGGTCATCCAAAGCCCAGAAAGGAGTTTCCACTAGTGTTAAGTAAAAAAACAATGTAGATAAAGGGGTTTTCAACATCATACTAACATGTAATGAACCTTTTTTTGGGTAGTACTGACATTAGAAATTATAAGTTTATATGTATTCCAAATATTCCATGTCTTATGCCCTTAAGGATAACATTATAATATTTATTTATGAAACAATTATTATGAACATACAATATTTATTCCATGACTCATTATTATGATCTGTAATATATAGGTTATGATTTTCAAATGTTATGATCATTTTCTCATACCCATGTCTTAATGTTATGATTACATATGTGCATTATTTTCCCTTACTGAACATATGTCACCCACTCATTTGTTTCTTTTTCCCATGTTTTGAAATTTTTTATTATGAAATATATGTCTATATATAATTCTAGTTATTTAAAACATAGTAATAGTTGACATAGCTCACTTATGGTCCAATTTTTATTATTCCATGTTCACAAATACACTAAATTATTATAGTTACTGGGTGTTTAGTTATGTAATGAAATACATATTCAACAAAAAATAATGTGATATCTTTGTACCAAAATATGTGTTCCTTATGTTTCCTCTCTCCCAGTTATAAATGAAAACCCTGAAATTCTCAACATTAAACCAATTTGGTCCATATAGATTGAAAACCCAACCAAATTATTAAAATTAAATCCCCATTCCTGACATATATGTTCAAGAATTCATAAAAATTCTTTCAAAGGACCCTTATTATGGGATATATAGGTTGAATATTGACGATATGGAAAGAGTCTTACCCACCCTCATTAAATTTATTTCGACTTCTAACTCCTCAAAATTGATCATATTAATCATAAAATAATAACATAATTATAAAAAATATTCATAAATTATATTATGAATTTTTATCTATGAATATCCACCATAAATTATATCAAATGGAAAGTGAAAATATAACATATGAGTACATGTGGAATACGAAATTCATGTACAGATACAATTATTTTTCCATCACCATATTTCATTGATTGTTATTATGAAGGGGATATATATTAAAATTTATATTCATTGAATAAATATTATTACAAACATATAATATCATAATTATCATCTTAACTTCAAATCCAATGGATAATGAAAACGTTTCCCATGAGTACATGTGGCATCCACCTCAATAATATGATATGAATTGATTTTCATTTGTCATTTAAATTTATATAAATTTAGGATAGATATAAAAAATTAATATAATATATATGTGATAATAATGATTCTAGGTTGTTCGATTATTTTTCACATTTATTTCATTCCATCTGTATAAAATTAAAAACATCATTCATTTTTATATAAGATTTGAAAATTTCTAAGAAAGATTTATTTCATTTTTCTATCTCTTAATTTTATAGATAAAACTAAATATATATGATTAATATATATTTTATAATAATATTTATGAATTTTTATATTATGCTATCATGATATATATAAAATTACTTAAAATATTGAACCAAATTTTTCATCAAAAATGAAATAGTTAACTCCATGAAATGATGATTTTAATAAGGAAATTTTAATAAAATCATTTTTTATTGTTATTAGTTGATCATATATGTTATTATATGTATTTGAATAATTATTTTATAAAATTTAAATTAATTTAAATTAAATATATTGGATGTTACACTGATTTTTATGTAAGAAAAACATTACGTAATGTATTTACATTACGGTCTAATTTTTTCATAATTGTTTTTATTTATGGTTCTTGATGAAGAATGTTTATCACCTATCTCTCAAAAATTCAGGAAATTTTGTGATATATTGTTTACTTTTATATATTCCATGTTTTCCACTGATTTTTCTCTTTTTAAGAACACAAGTGACAAAAAGAATTTTTTTTAAGAAACACTATCAGTGCATTACAATTCTGTAAAAAAATCTCTCTTCTTCCATTTAATTTTTTTTTTCAAATTTTTTGAAGATTGACTTAAAAATTATCCTATGATTATTTAATGTTTTTTACCATTATATATATATATTTTACAACAAGTTTTAAATTGATTCTACATTTCATTTTCCAAATTATTTTCTTTTTACTTTTTACTGAATAATTATAATTTAAATTTTATTTTACATTAACGACATGGATATAACTCCCCATCACCATGAATAATAAATTATATAAAGCATTAATTGTAGATATCCATGTTTAATTTCCCTAAAAATGATTTCATTTTTATTTTTTAAACAGACAGATTTTAAATAACCGATTTCCAAGGGAAAAGAAAATTTTCCTCATGAAATGTTCTAGTGATATTTAAAATTCATTTATCATATATGATAAAAACCATTCATGTTACTTATAAATTAATTGAAATATAATCTAATGATCTCATCCACATTCATTATTGGGGTGACTTACTTTTTTATTTAAGGATGATTCTAGGAAACCCATTTAATTCCCATATTTTATTAAATTATTGTTGAAACATTTATGAAACCCATTTGTTTTCCATAGATTATGACATGCTAGAATGATTATATGCTTTTGAAACTATTTTACTCTATGTAAATTTTATTATGATATATTTTTTATTATCCTGTGGTACACATTTTTATGATTTTCAATATGTGAAGTGTGTGTCTAAAAATATAAAGCCCTCCAATGCATTGTGTAAAAATTGGTATCTCATGATATATTAATGAAATTAATTTGGAGTGAACCATATTTAGTAATGAAAAATATAATTTATTATAATCCTTATATTGAACCTTCACTTGGGATTTAATATGGGGATTGAGCCCAATCCTTTATAATAGTCCTGGTTCTGAGACAAGACTATGAAAATGAAATTATGTGGATATATACGCGACAAAAACTTATTCCTCAAGATAATGTTATGCTCTCATGAATCATGTTATTCGATATAATTATGATAATTGTTATATTCACTCCCATAATTTCTATCATAACTCAATATTATGATATTTTATATGTATCTATATTTTTAAATATTGGTCTCATATTCTCATATCATTTTGGACATGTTATGCTTAATTGATAATATTTATGTCACATGATTATCCATACATTAATCTATGCTCACCCTTACTTATAATTATTTTCCACAAGTTAATAAGAAGATACTTAAGAATGATATTTTTGAGAATGTTTATACTTATAAATAACTTTTTGGAATATAATTTAGATCTCTTATGAAGAAGTATTTTTTGTACCCAAGATTCTAAAAACACTAAACCAATATGATTATCGAATGGATCATAATGGTTAGTATTGATTATTCATCTAATACGATGTGATACTAATATATGATAGTTATCAGTCACTACTGATAGAATGAATGACTGGATTAGTTTCCTTTAGAAATAAGGATAATAATATGATAGTGAGAAACTATTGGTTAATCCAATGTACATATGATCATATTACGTTGTGGTATAAATGAAGTGTGGTTTTCCTAAATAAACATCCTCTTTAAAGAAATACATTTAGAAATGGTTTTGGTATCGAATAATCTCGTTGAAATTCCACAAAAATAGTCTGTTAATTATATCACCACCATAATTCTATAACAGTGTGACTACTCCCAAAATGAGATCCTAGTTTGAAATACTTTTGTATATTTTTGAGATCATTCAAATTTTAAATACACACCATTATAATGTAATTTAATATATTATGAAAATGGATAATCTGGGGTAAAAATAAGATTTAATATGATAAAAATAAGGTTTCATGATATAAAAAAGCTTTAAAATAATTTTCAGAATTATATGGTTTCCCACTATGATTACTGTAACTCAAAATATGATTGTTTTATTTTATTCCATGGATGTAACCTCAATTAAATACTCTAATAATGAATATGAAAAATAGTGATATGACATTCCCATTGATCACCTAAATGTAATGGGATATACAATTAAAAATAATGTTACTATGATAATTCCACTTTTTTGACCTACTAATAATGTTGAGATTATAGAGGATAAAATGGGGAAAAAATAATCTATTGAGTCCCATATAAGTCATCACACACAAACTTTTAGTGGTTCCACTAATCTAATTATTAAATAATAGATAATTAATATGAAAAAACTATTTTCCATAATAAAATGTTTGGAAAAATAAAAAATTATTTTAATTTTATATTTTTTAGAAAGATATGTAGATCAAAAATGGACTATAATCATGAACGTGTAAAAATGTTTGGAAATTGTCTTAATGGTTTGGGACAAGTTTAATGGATTATTTTTCAATAATAATTTCCACAATATTTTTGTGTACTAAAATTAATAAGTAACTTACTGATATAAAGTATAATAATGTTGTATATGTTAGTATATATAAGAAATTATTAATGATTATACATTGTATGCTTCTACTATGACCATACAACATGAAAATAAGGTTGATCAATTCATATGTAGATCAAATCATTGTTTATAAAGGGTATTTTTTTAAAATGTACAATATCATATTTGATGGAATTTTTGGATTCAATATCAAGGTAGAGATGGAGATTGGAATTTCTTATCAATCACTTTGTTTTTTGAAGAAAATAAATATAGAATTTATGGAAAATTATAAGAACAATAGATATAAGAAGCAATTTTTTTTATACTCAATGCCTTGAGTGAAACATAGTGAAAATTTTCTTTAGTTGATTGGTAAACGTTTTATGTGTGAAGAAATGGTCATTGATAAATCAATTGATGAAGTGATAGGAAGAAGATGTTAGAAAATAATATTGACAAAGTACCACAAAATTTACCTCCTATGATTTGGTGTTTCAAATGAATGTAATATTGGAGTTACACTAACTGCATCTTAAATTTAAAGGTTACTGAGGATGATCAATGCCAGAAACCAATAAAAACTAAAGAAGATATTGAAATACCATCTAATCTCTGTTGTAGATATGGGGTATCATAATGAAGTGGTGAAATTTAATCTTTCCATCCACTCCTAAACTTCTGATGTCATATTTGATTATTTATCAACCCACTATTTATATATCAAAATTTTTAGAGGTGTAAAACAATACAAGCTCAATATTAAATGTTGAATTTGATGTGAAAACTCTAACATGTAGGATGATCACATCATATTTTAATTCCTATTATCTAATTAATGATTTTGTGAATACACTTATTAAAAATATTATTATTCTACCAAATTCTAAAATTATTGTTATCCAATTTGTGGACAATATTTAATTACATAAATACCACATAGATTTATTATGAAGGTATGTTACATTTTTTTTCAATAAAAACTATGTTTTCTATCACGGAGATGATAAATAGGGACATACAATGGAAATTTAATCAATGTTATGGGTCCTACATCTTATTCAAATAGAGGATTATTAATTATTGGTTTACCAGAATCTCGAAATATAAAATTTTTCTACTTTATTTGAGTTTTTATATATTTATAGACTATTTTTCCATTATTTACTTAATTATGGAGTGGGGTTCGAAGAATAACTTTAACCCGGTGCTACACCTATTTCAAATACACCATAAAGAAAGCCCCTTATTGGGTTGTTGGAATTAATGAATAAATATGAGTTGAATCTTGACTAGTAAATCATTCGACCAAGTGTTTAACAATAGCGAACACATATTATTTTTGTTATGGAGAAATATATTTCAATAATATTCTTCATTTATTATCAGGAACATAAAAAGAATATAATCAAGAATAAGTCTCCTTTACCACGTTTGGAAGGCTTGTTTTTTCATGTGTCTACAGAATAATTGTTATCCCATATTATCATGTGTTTTGGATATCATCAGTTTGGGTTTAATAAATAGTATATACCCTAGAAAATGTTCCATGCATGTTTTGAACACTATAGATTTATAATGATACTATTTTGTTTTTACTATTAACCAATTATCTTCAAGGATATAATGCAAAATGTCTTTATAAATTTCCTACTTAATTTTTTGTAAAATTTACCCATTATATTATTATAAAATAAAAGAAGAAGTAAGAGTATGAATATCACATTATGATTGTACTAAATACCCCAAGGAAGAATAAACTATTAGAAATATTTTTCCATGTGTGAGTTTTGGATTTAAAATGTATTATTTTTAAGTCCTATAACATCCAGTGAATGAATTATTTAAGGATCAATAAATTATGGATGTTATTTAATGTTTTCCCAGAAAAATTAAGATTACTAATATAAAAACATTTCATTGTTTGAAATTATTTTATAATGTATTTTTTGAAATTTTGAACGGCTATCTAATACACTAACCATGTAAACATTGTCGTGGGGGATGTTACTTTGAAAGGAAGAGTGTGTGGAAAATTTAAAGGACATAAATAGAATTTTAGTTAGTTCACCTATTCATACACAACCCTATAGTGGAAAATTGATTGTGGTATATATTGATTCATTATTGAATGAAATGTGATTCCTCATTGTACAAAATGATATATGGGAATCGTAAGCCTAATTATAATTGGTGATTCATTAGAAAAATTACCCAAATCATGATTTAAAGTAATCTATGATATTTGTTTCATTATAGAATTAGATTTATTATATTTACAAAGAATGGTGGGATATATATACTGATAAAAAATTTCTGATGTATATATTCACTTAAAAATAGTTTAATATGTATCAATGATGTTGGATGGAGTGGATTATTGATTATGACATCCCATTGAATTTCCATTTTGTGAATGTGAATATTGTGGTCGATATTTAGTGATAAACAGATAAAGAAAGATTATATTTGAAGAGAATCACAATAGATAATTTTTTTATATTTTCAAATGATAAATCTGGACAACTTGGTGGAATGGGAGATATCTTATATTTATCAACTGAGTTTTGATCCATTTATCCATTGGAAGATTAAAAATATATAGATAAAAGATGTAGAGTTGAAAAAGGGTTATAAGTTTTTCGAAGAACAATAATGATTGTTATATAATGATGAGGTTTCAGAATCAAGTTTGTTCCTCGTACATAATAGATATGTTATTTTATATATCTCAAAGTTCATAACTCTTTATTCTTCCTGATGTATGAAGCTATATTGTGATCTTAAATAGTATTTTTAATGGGAGAACGTCAAGAAAGATATTAAAGAGTTTGTTTCTTAGTTCAATTATGGATATAATGTGAATGATAAGATATATAATTCTATGAAAATCTTACCTAAGAAACCCATAACTGAATGGTAATGAAAAAATATCCATGTATTGTTTGGTCATAATCCCCAAAAAATCCAAATTTTGTAATGTTATAAGGTTTTACACAATATACATATGAATTCATAAAACATCATTTTAGTCCAAAAATATTTCTCTCTCTATTATATTTCTATAACATACAATATATAAGTATTACCTCAAGGTTCAAGAAAATTTTTGAGTAATATATTGACATTGAATTTTCTATTAGTAAACCTTATCAAACTAAGAAAGAGGATCAGTGTTATTGAATATTCTATACCTGATCAGAAAATTTGAAAAAAATTTCTATGGATTTTTAAGGTGGATGGGATCAAGACGTTCCTCTAGTCGATTTTTATTCTGACAATTGAATTATGTCATGCATTCATATAAAACTTTATAGTGAAATAATTGGATTGATTCTATAGAAATCCAATGTCACGGGATTAAATTAAATATTGAAATCTTTTAATATGAATGGCAGTTGAGGAAAATGGAAGATGATGGTAGATACATTTATTAGATTATCAAGGTAGCTCGATGTAAATAGTAAATTTTTACAGATAATAATTGGTGAAATATAGAAATTAAAGTTAGTGGTAAGCTATTTCTATAAATTTACCAATGAAAGATTTTTATGAGATTTAATAATAAGTGAAACCTAATCCCTTGGTATATTTTCACATTTTAGAAAATTTATAGAGTATGGAAGATAGCTTAATAAAATGTTCATCCACCAAACCTATCTAAATTTCATGATGTGTTTTATTTTACTCTACAAAAAAAGTACTTACATAATACACAACATGTATTGATCTTAGAGTTAATAACACTAGATAGTAAACCTTATTTTAATGAAAAACTAGAATAAATATTCTATCATGGTTATAAAGTGTGACAAGTCAATACTACTAGCATATTTCAAGATATGTGGATGAATATTAAATTATAAGAAGTCCCATGGGAATAATAGATTGTGATGAATTAGATATATAATAATCTTTTTTTTATTTTGTTTTGGAAATTTAGAGTCGAAATTAATATTAAGTAGAGTATAATGTATCACACTATGATTTTATGAAATACTTACCTTCAAATAAATTCAATTTCCATGATGGATTATCATACAAACAACCACAATTCAAATTGATCCAAATTATAGTACACCATTGTATAATATCCATTAAATTTAATGAACTAATGTTAATAATGAAAATTTTAATATAATTTTAATATTATTTAGATAAATTATATACTTTTGTAACTAAGTAATCAATATCTTGTAATTTTTTTATATGCTTCAAAATGAATTTTTCCACAAAGTGAATTTTATTATTTTTTTTAAATATACAATATAATTTATTTTAAATATTTTAGAAAATTTATTTGGAAAAAATTACACTATTTTTGAAATTATTATTTAAAAACATTCATTCAATGATATTTTCATAATATCCTGAAAAGAATTATTAGTTGTCAAATATTAGAAAAAAATATTTTTATTGAATGTTTCTATTATATGTAAATAAATTAAAAACCATAATTTTGTATTAAATTTTTTTAATGTATAAATTAGTAAAATTATGTTATTAAAAATATAATTTATTTAATTTCAATTAATTAGATTTTGAATGTGGAAATAATAATATTTTTATACATAAGAAAATTTTACTTTTTTAAAAATCCACAATTAATCACATTTTACAGGTTTAATTTAAAATTAAATCATAATTTTTTTTCAATTGAACATTAAAAAATTGATTAAATATTTATAAATATAATCATTTATATTTTTAATTATTATCATGTATATTTATTAATATGGGTAACTAACAGTTTTTTGTAATTAATAGTAAAAATTATAATCATTTGTCATTTTGGTTATTGTTAATGTGGTTTTTTTTGAGGGTTAAATCATGAGATAAAATTAAGATTACAATTAAACGTTTCAAAATAATATTTTTGATATATTTTGACCACATCCTATTAAAAAACCTAAAAATATTACCATTTTGAATCATTTCCCTTAATAATGACTTTTTAATATTTAAATCATTTAAGATATTCCAAGGGTTCCCTCTCCCCCGTAAAAAAGTGCTCCCTTAGTTTATCATATTTAAAACACATTGAGTCATGTTAATAGAACAACCTATATCCAATTCATATATTATATTCCTTATTAATGAAGATTATATGTGCTCCTTATTAAAATATCATTCCCAGGGTCCTTAAGAAATAATTGGAAGGAGGTCTACTGAATTAATGGTGATCATCATACCTAACCTATTTTAATTTATTTATTTTCCCCAAAACCCTAAAATAAAACTATTAATAATAAAATAATAACTAGTTTATCATAAAAACCCTAAAATTTAATTATTATGTATTCCCCAATATTCAACATCTATTCGGTCAAATGGGATGCAAATTTGTCTCTTATGCGTACATGTGGACCACCACCTCCACATTGTGATACAATTTATATTAAATCATCGTTATTCATTGATTGATATTATGAAAGGGTGTATATATTATATATAATATTAATGAAATTTTTTATTCTTAAATTAAAATATATTTTATACATTCTTATATTAGAATATATTGGAGAATGGTATTGTTGTATATACATACATGTGGACTACCACCTCCGTAATGTGATGTTATTTCTTTAAATTAAATATTACATTGATAAATAAAAGGTTATTCTTTTGATATTATAAATATTCTAGAAAAATGAATTGTTATATATATTTATTTAATTCCCTTCATTCAATCATTAAAATAGATTTCATGAGGAATTATTATAATATATTTTCCCTAAAATGATGATTTTAATAAAGAATTATTAATATATTTGTATTGAATTGTTATAAATGGATAAAATAAGATTTTATTAGTATTTAATTGATTTTGGTAGATGTTTATAAAAAATTTAAATTTTATATATAATAGGTTAAAGACTTTTGGATTAAATTCTAACTTTATTTGAAGGATTTAGGTTGCAGTCTCAATGTTTATCATGATTGTGTATGATTCAATTTCGAATGATGATATTTTAATCCGTATATCTCTAGAAAACCATGAATTTTCATAACCATTATTTATTTCTAGATAATAATTTTTTTAACATTTTTCTCTTTTTAAAAAATCACTGTATTAGAATAAATATTTTATGGAAAAAATATGTTTTACACTTTGGTGGAAAATCAATTTTCAACCATATTAATGTTTTATAATAATTTTTTTCATTATATTTTTATTATTTTCAAATTTTTTTAAAATAATTTATACACATAACTTAATATTTACAAAATATATTAAAATAAATCTTATTTTTGTTTTTTTAATCTGGTCAGTTATAATTTTAATCAGAAATTTGAATGGAATAATTGTTTAAATTTACATGGTACGAACATAATTTCACATCCTCAAGACCACTCAATTCTTGAAGCTCCATTTAAAATTTTCCACTGTTATTTTAAATGAAATATTATTCCTTAATATATATATTTCACATATAAAATATTATTCCCCTTTATAAATGTTGTATTTTTCTTTTAAAGGAATTATTTATCTTGGATAACATGTTTTTATGTTACATATTCTTTAGTGGGGATATTATCCAAAGATACCATCCACTTTAGTTATTTGTATTTATTATGATGATTATTTAAGGATGATTTAATGAAACTCAATTCTTTCACAAGTGTTAATTATGTTATCTCAAATACCTTTTGAAATTAATCTATTTGCCATAGGTTATTCTATGACATAAGGATGAATGATTTTTGGAACTCAATCCCATGAAATAGGTAATTTTATGATGATTGTTTATGATCATGTGGAACACACAATTATGATTATCATTAAGTTATGTTTGGGAAATAAATTATAAATCCCACTAATTAATTAGGAAAATATGGATTACTCATGAGATAATATTGACTGTAAGATGAAGTAAACAATGTTGAGAATGGAACTATATCCACTATAATAGTCGTGGTAGTGATCGTTTACTAAATATATTATGGAATGGGGAATGAAACCAATCCACTATGATAGTATTCGTCAAAATCCATGATGATGTAAATGACATTCTCCACATATTTATATGCAAAAATATAATGTCTTATACTAATCTTATTCTCTCATGGATCATCTTCTTTGATTAAATTATTATACTCATCTTATGAATTCACATGATTTATGTAATTTATCGAGATTACCATATTTTATATGTAGTGAATGGTCTTAAAGTTTCAATATCTTGTCCCTATAACATTATACTCGTGTTATATATAAGTGATCATTGATATATCCATTATATACCATTACTAAGCATCTAAGCTCGAACATTATTATGTTTCCTCTCCTCTAGTTATGAAGAGAGGTTTTATATATGATATATAAAAGAAGGGTTATAAATATTAATATTTTAGTGATAAATAATTTATATCAATTATGGAGAAGTTGATTATGCATCAATTTTTCCAAAGACACTAAACCGATTAAATATTTTCTTGTATTTCATTGTCAATTATTGATTGTACATATAAATGATGTGATATTTATGTATAAAATATATGGGACACAATATTACAGTTTTTAAAATTGAATCTCCATGATTATATTAGTAAAGATAATATATATAAATTTTATATATAAGACACCATAAATGTCATGAAAACCCATCAAATCGATGTCATGGGAAACTATTTGATAAATATCTTAACAATATATGTTCGAACATAATGAAAAAGTGAATAATAATATCATGGGAAGTAGATCTCTACATGTACATTTTTCATGTCATAGTCAAGAAATTACAAGATTCATACATTTTTAATTGGATCATTCTAATCCAATCTTAGAGACTTATGAAAACAAAAACCTATATATCAATCATATAAGAATTTATGGAAACAATATAGAATATATAGATGCATAATTCAATCATCAACCATCTACTTCACATACATATATACATTTAAAATCATCATTTTACTATAAAAACACCTACACTTACTTGGTACATGTCTCAATATTTAATATATTATCATCAATTGTAAAGTTACACAAGCATTGACAAGAAATACAACTTCATTCTAAAATAGGTTAAAAAATACCCACATTTTAATTTTTATCAATACAAAAATATTTTATCACCTAAATGATAATAAAATGAAATTGAATAAATAATATATATTACTAAAAATCGATACTAAGAAGAGATTCATGAAGCAATAACCTCTATGTAATCCTAACAGATCTATTTATAGAAGAAACTAGAATTAATTTAGAAATTATGAAACAAATATCTACACTGATAGAAATCATCACTTCATGAATATTAATAAGTGATTATATATTTTGACCGTAAAAACATATATACCTAAATTAATAAGAGTTTGGGGAATACCTATTATAGTTTTATTTTCTATATGTTCTCAATAGATGATGGATTCTTGAATAATTTAGTTTGTTGATATATAGATGAACGAAATAAAAATTCAAGATAACTTCTTATACCATATTCTATAGTAAATGATAACTTATATTAATGAGTTTTTATCTCAAATATTGAAAATTATTTCCAAATAATTTGATGTAATTATAGTTTCCATAACAAAAAAATAAATTTTACTCATGTTCAAAACGAAAATCTTGTAGTCATGTATTCATCCACATCGTATCTGTTGATGCCTATGATAAAGCAACATACATTGCTATTTTTAAGATCAATGTTACAGATTTTTTTCATTTTCAAATATTTATTGGAAACATATATAATTCAAAAAAAAACAGAGAATCTGGTATGCATTTTATATTATCAAAGAATTCATCTCAATCTACATCAGTCTTAACTCTTAGATTATTATACACATTTTTTATAAAGAATCTCAGATATAAATATATTTCAGATGTTTCAAAAAAATCTAGTATTATTACAAAACATTAAATTCAATGGGATTAGTTTGAAACTGGACACACAATGGCACAAAAAATAAAATTTCCAGTTTTTTTGTTGTTAAATACCTAAAAAATGTAATTATGATTCGAAAATACAATCCATGTAATAGTTATTAATACATACATGTCTGTATACCCACATTAAATGTTATAAAAAAATTTCTTCATTCCTATTTGTAAAACATATCCTATATTTAAATATTATACTTTTTCATATATAAAATATTTATTAAAATTATGGATAACTTTATAAAACGAAATGTTATTTCTCAAATGCATAAATATATCATATATTTCATTCATGAATCTTAATAACTCCATAAATAAGCATTGATAATCTCTATCCACATGTCTTCTCAAAAATTACATTCATTTTTTATTCACATAATGTTAAACATACAATGAAAAAGGATACATCTCCGAAAATTCTATTATTCATTCAGTTTTTAACACTTTTTAACAACTGAATCTAATAATAAAAACAATATGATGTTTCACATATACTTATTTAGTAAATATATTGTAACATCCTGAGATTTTATGAAAAATATTATTTTGTATTTTATTTATGTCTTGTGTTGTACGCTACACCAAAAGGAGCTTTCACAACACACATCCTTGACTTTCCTTGCATTACACGCAATCGCAACCTTCCTCGATAGCGTGTGTTGTACGCAACACCAAGTTCCGCTAAACAATGATATGCTATTAAGATATTATTAAAACTAGCTGTTATGAATAGTAATAAACACTTTTTGAAATTTTTTAATTTTTATTTTTCAAAATGGACTTCATTTATGGATTCGGAGTATCGAATTTAGCCTAAGATGAAATTTTGGTACTTTTCGGATAACTTTCATATTTTGATGAATAGTGAAAATTACTAAATGGTAGGTTAAAAACTGAATTTTGCATAAAACTTAATTTTACCACTTCTGTGAATGGAATTTCGAAAATCCAACAGACACGGTTGATATCAGTAAGTAAAATGTGGTTCAATGAGATAAAAATAATTTTTTTGGTGAATAGTAACTTTTTACTTTTTTTTACCGCGGTTAATAGTAAATAAGGTAACTAAGGGTAAATATGATATTACTATTTTCCTAACACATGTCCTAATCCTATTGGACATGTGTATCTCGACCAAAAACACCCTTAAGTGTAAAATATTATCATTTAGGCCCACTTGGATTAGATTAGGACATTTATTATTATTTAATTCAAAGAAAAGTTAAAAGAGTTAAAATCAATGTTTATTTACTAAAACATTTTTAATATAGGGTTATACATAAGATAAATTCTATTGTAAATATTCATTAGAAAGCTAAAAAGATTTCCTAAATAATGGTATTTTATTTTTAATTTTTAGACATTAAATAATTTAATTTATTTATGACACAAAGATGATGCGGTAATTAACTTATTAATGAAATATTGACATAATTAATGTTATAAACACCAAAATAAATGTAATTTGAGACTTTTAATGAATTCCACTAATTTTCTAGGTTACTATGAAATATTATTTTTTATTTAATCAACTTGTTTCGAACATATAATTCTGTTATGACTTTCACAAAAAATCATATATCAAATAGTGTCTAAATTGACACAAAATAGTTTTTAAATAAAATATTATATTATTAATTGTTATTTTATTCCTAAAAATCTAAGGTTCGGCCAAATGACTTATATAAGGATATATATATTAATAATAAACAATTTGGGGTTCGTTTGGCATGTTAAATTAAGTGTATTAACCATATAGTGTAAGAAAACAAAAAGACATGGTAAAAGTTAAATTATTTAACATAAAGTTAAATCTAATTGATAAGGTTTAAATAATAACCTAAACTTGTCTAAATCCTATTTTTTTATAGTATTTCGACCAATCCCCACTTTAGCTTCGAAATAAGACCCTTTGGAACCATTATAAACCGATTTTGACTTTAATATAAAATAATTTTTTGAGATATTCCTAAGGTGCGCCTCTCCTCCCTTATAAAAGGGCACCTCCTCCCTCTCTTCCTCACACAACATTGAGCACTATAGCTCGGCCAACCCCTACCAAAATCCCTTCTCCACTTCCCTAGAATAATCCTAGAGGTCCTTATCTTCTTCAAAGACAAATATTAGTTCCCTAAGTGGAGGATTCAAAGAGGTGTTCCAAAGAAGAGGTAATATCCATTACCGATCTTTTCAATTTCTTTCTTCTTCAACTTCTTCTTATTTAGGTGTTTCATGATAAAGTAATAACATCAGTATTTCTTATATACTGATATGTTATTATAAATATTAAATAACTCTAATTAACCTTCTATCCATCCTACGGAGAAAGGAAATCACCGCGCGTGCGTACGAACGGAATACCGTCTCCACGCCGTGGTGTAATCTATTTTCCGTCACCACCATAATTAGATGGGTATAATGATGTAATGAGTAACTATACATGATTTTTATAAAGTTATATTGTTACTGAAATAGTATACATACACTTCAACAAAATTTCATGACCATGGGAACGATATCATCGCTCGTGCGTACGTATGGACTACCGTCTCCACGACGCGATGAGATTTATTCTCCATGTTAACCATTTAAGAATGATTACATAGTATATATAAGAAATAATAATGAAATATATACAATTATAAAGCTATTAGATTTATGTATATATGTATATGTATGTCATCTACTTACTTCCATTCAAGACAATAAGGAAAGGAAAACAGCGTTCATGCGTACGTACGGACTACCGTCTCCATGAACGGTGTTTTTCATTTCATTTTTCTATCTATTATATATATATATATATACTGAATATATATGATATATAAATCATATTTTATATTCTGGAAGTAATTAAATCATGATATAAGTAATAATAATGTCAAGAACAACAAGTCAAAACACCTACGATAAATGAAACGATTTTACCCAAAACCCTTCTTTAACATTGAATTTACAAAAGAACGGGTAATATAAATTCATAAGTGAACCATATATGATATCATAACAATGAATATGATTCTTTAATAAGTCAATGACATTATTCAAATCATTATACAGGAGGTTCGGACACATACGAAGCAAATCGGACCTAAGGTAAGGGAAATATCACAATCTCATTTTTATCCGAGATTGTTTATTCGTAAGTATTTACTAGGGTGTATTTTATCATCCACATCCATGTTTCCAGAATATTTAATATTATTTCCATCCACCTACAATTTTTTAAATCCAATTTTATCCTTCGGTGAGTTTTTATTAAAGATATGAAATGAATATTTTGTCGTTTTTCGTACGAGGTACTTTTTGACTTTTCCGATAAAAGTACGAAAAATGTTTTTTTAACTTATACGACATGAATGGATTTCTAAAAATTTATTTCCAAGAAGTTTCCTTTACAAGTATTCAAGTTAATTTTTAATCAACTTCTTTTAGTTTAAAATTTTATGACATGTTAAGAAAGGAAAAGTGTTTTTGAAGTAGAAAGAATATTTTCCTCAAGAATGGAGTTCAAGTATTTTATCAAAATTATTTTCCATCTATGATAATAAAAGGGTTCTGTTTTTATCCTTATTATTACATGGATTTGATTATGTTGTGGTGGAAATATTTTTTTTTCGTTATCTTATATGAATTGTTTTATGATGTCATGTTGTTTAAGAATCCCATTTTTATTACATGGGTTACGCTATGATGTATAGTTTATGATTATGTTGCACACATAAGAAAGGATTCATTATAAGATGGGTGGGACCTATATCTCCCTCCAATTCATTGGGTAAAGATTTTATATCTAATGAGATAGACATGGCTGGAACGGTAGGTTATACCGGTTCAGTGAAACAGGACTGAAACGAGGGTGACTCGATTCAGAAAGAGACTTTGTCCACTAAGATAGTCTTGGCAATGAGTCTTGACTAACAAGAAATGATTCTCTATGATTATGTGTGTATGCCACAATGTTTCATGTTTTATGTTATGATTATTGTGATTACATTTCACTGCCATGATTTATCCCATGTTATGAAATTATGATCTCTTTTGCAGGTTAAGATTTCCAAAAGTTATGTGCTTGTGTATACGATGAGATTTATATTTTTTTGTTTACCCTTACTGAGCATTTGAGCTCACCCTTTTATGTTTTCTTCTCTCCAGGATATAAAGAACGGTTTTAGGTAAAAAAAATGGGAAGATATTTATGGAAGATATTGGAGATCTTTCACCACGATTAGAAGATTACATTCCGAGTTTCCAAAGACACTAAACTATTATGATCCTTGTGTGTGTATTTTTTTGTTATGTACTAAGTATTCCACAAAAGTAATGTAATGTCTATGTACGTCAAGATACGGGTCTCTACAGTTGGTATCAGAGAAAAGGTTTAGTCAACCTTTGGAAACTAGGACGCGAAAACATTTGTGAAATCCCTAGAGATATTTCTATGGTATGTCTAGGGATGTCCCTAAGGTTAAGTATACGTATAGGTTATAGTAATAGAATTATGCTAACGATCATAGAATTAAACCTAAGATGTTAGATATTGAAGGTACCCCCCCTTTATTATGTTGTTTTCCCTAGCATGATTTTTTCCACTCACACTATTCATTTTGGGTTTTAGACGATGGCCGGAACCCGAAGGAACCGTGTTGATCAATGCAATGGACAATGCAATGATTGCCCACCTGAACAAACAAATGTTATGGGGGATGGAGTGCAAAATCTTATTGCTATCCTTACACAGGATATGAATCATTTTGGACTTCCAAATGAGCAGAGAAAGGAACAGTTTTCTATTGAGTCCTTCATGAGGCAACGTCCACCTTCTTTAATTGGGACTTCTGATCCACTTGTTGCTGAACAATGGATCAGTAACACTGAAAAGATATTTTCAATTCTTAAATGTTATGAACATGATAAAGTCATCTTAGCAGTATATCGTTTGGAAGGTGAAGCTGATCAATGATGGAATCTTATCAAGAATACGAGGCCAAGAGATGAAATTGAGTCCATGGAATGGGACGAGTTCAAGAACTTGTTTTTCAGTATGTACTTCCCTCGTATTCTTCGAACAAAGATGGAGAAGGAGTTTCTTGAACTAAATCAAAAGTATGATTAATTTGTTGGTATATACGAATCGAATTTTACAAGACATGCAAGGTATGCATCTGGAATTATCATCCATCCTGAAAGTAAAGTTGATCGATTTTTCTATGGCTTAAAACCAAGTCTTCGAAGGGCATTAGCTATAAGAGACTTCAGTAACTATGATGAAATTGTGTGTTGTGCTATCAAGGTAGAAATTGAAGTTGGTGTTACATATCCATCTCATGGTTTTGACAAGAAACGAAAGATGGAGTTCAAGGAGAAATCTTATAATAATGGTGAAAAGAAGATGAATGTTTCCTTATGCACAAAGTGTGGAAAGAATCATGGTGGAGATTGTCTTAAAGGGACTAGAAAATCTTTTAAGTGTGGAAAAGAAGGTCATAGAGCAGGTGAGTGTCGAAGTAATAGAAAAAGGGTTTCTAATGATGTGAATAAAGTAAACACTGCAGAGAACGCACCACCAACACTTCAATGCTTCAAGTGCAAGGAAATGGGGCATTATGCTAATAAATGCCCTAATCCAATTGTTAGTGATGATCGACATGAGCAACCACTTAAGGCAAAGGACAAAGGGAAGTCACATGCGATCACCATTGGAGATGTTGAATATGATAACGATGTGGTGGAATGATTAAGTGTTTATGTAATGGGATTCCAAAATAATGTTGTATCATGGAGTATTGGAATATTTATGTATTGGTCTAATGTGGTATTCAAAGTGATTGATATATTTTTGGAAATAAGATGATATGCGCATAATGAAAGGAAAACGAGAAAATGAAATGTTTAACAGTATTCATGAGCTCATGATTGATAAGTTTGAGCGTATAGAATTTTGAGGATTTTGGTATGTGGAAAGTGTAAACTTTTAACTGCATTCATGTTTTCACTAAGGTATTCAAGAGAATACATGATTAAGGACTTTGAATGTTTGGAATGTGACCAACAAATCATATCTTATGATATATGGGGATCGACGATGGTGTTAAATATCTGGTAATCGGTTTTACTATGTTATGAGAGTGGACTGCAGTATTATGGATAAGCCTAAATATTAGAATGGATTATGTTGGACATAAGTTAGTATTGTTTAAGGATAGAAGTTTTTTTTTGATATTATTGATGGGATGTTATAGTAATATAGTTTTAGAAAAAGGACAACCTGCAAGATGGGTGAACCCCCATCGCGTCGGACAAGGCTGTGGGAATCGAACCCACAACTGAAGTGCGACTGGCCTTTATCGCCTACCGCTGGCCTACAGGAAGTCCCTGTTTAGTAGAAACTAGTTTTATTTTATTAAGGGGTATGATATATGAATTATAAGTCCATTTTAGGAACCATATATGATTAATCTCACTATAGATCGACTTATGTATATAATTTCTGCTAACCTTTTGTTTGAGACAGATGGAATGACCCGTCATTCTATCACATGATCTGCTAACACTTCACGAATAACAAATTCAACTTCATTTATTTAAGAGATGAAGTGGAGATTGTTCTAGGAACAAACAACAGTTAGATTGTACCAATATAAAGTTAGTATTTATTCTAATGAAAATTTTCAACTTTAGGGAAATGATCTTAAAAACCAAAAATGTTGTCCTAGTGATCTTATACCTGATGAATCAGATGGTACCTTATATCATCACAAATCTATGGATTTGTGATTACTGGATTTTTCATATCCATGTTCTCTACCACTCTCCATCAGAACATGATGGTTAGATTTCTCTTCCATATCCATATTTTCACCTATGTGGAAACCCAGTGATTAGATTATTTGGGTAATCGTTACATTTCATACTTTAGTTTTTAAAGCCAGGTTTTGGTATTTTTTTTACGATGTGGGTTTCTATTAAAGAAACTTTCGAATAGTAAACCATTTATAACCCCGACGAATTTCGAGGGCGAAATTCATTTTAATGGGGGTAGAATGTAACAGCCCGAGATTTTACGAAAAATATTATTTTTAATTTTATTTATGTCTTGTGTTGTACGCAACACCAAAAGGAGCTTTCACAACACACATCATTGACTTGCCTTGCATTACACGCAATCGCGACCTTCCTCGATAGCGTGTGTTGTACGCAACACCAAGTTTCGCTAAACAATGATATGCTATTAAGATATTATTAAAACTAGCTGTTGTGAATAGTAATAACCAATTTTTGAAATTTTGTAAATTTTATTTTTCAAAATGGACTTCATTTATGGATTCGGAGTATCAAATTTAGCCTAAGGTGAAATTTTGGTACTATTCAGATAACTTTCATATTTTGATGAATAGTGAAAATTACTAAATGGTAGGTTAAAAACTGAATTTTGCATAAAACTTAATTTTACCGCTTCTTTGAATGGAATTTCAAATATCCGACATACACGGTTGATATCAATAATTAAAATGTGTTTTAATGAGATAAAACTAATTTCTTTGGTGAATAGTAACTTTTTACTTTTTTTTACCGCAGTTAATAGTAAATAGGGTAACTAAGGGTAAATATGATATTACTATTACCCTAACACATGTCCTAATCCTATTGGACAAGTGTATCTCGACCTAAAACAACCTTAAGTGTAAAATATTATCATTTAGGCCAACTTGGATTAGATTAGGACATTTATTATTATTTAATTCAAAGAAGAGTTAAAAGAGTTAAAATCAAAGATTATTTACTAAAACATTTTTAATATAGGGTTATATATAAGATAAATTCGATTGTAAATATTCATTAGAAAGATAAAACGATTTCCTACATAATGGAATTATATTTTTAATTTTTAGACATTAAATAATTTAATTTATTTATGACACAAAGATGATGCAGTAATTTACTAATTAATGAAATATTGACATAATTGATGTTATAAACACCAAAATAAATGTAATTTGAGACTTTTTATGAATTCCACTAATTTTCTAGGTTACTATGATATATTAGTGTTGATTTAATCAACTTGTAGCGAACAAATAATTCTGTTATGACTTTTACAAAAAATCATATATCAAATAGTGTCAAAATTGACACAAAATAGTTTTTAAATCAAATATTATATTATTAATTGTTATTTTATTCCTAAAAATATAAGGCTCGGCCAAATGACTTAGATAAAGATATATATATTAATAATAAACAATTTGGGGTTCGTTTGGCATGTTATAGTAATTGTATTAACCATATAGTGTAAGAAAACAAAAAGACACGGTAAAAGTTAAATTATTTAACTTAAAGTTAAATCTAATTGATATGGTTATAATAATAACCTAAACTTGTCTAAATCCTATTGGTTGATAGGATTTAGAACCATCCCCACTTTAGCTTCGAAATAAGACCCTTTGTAATCATTATAAACCGATTTTGACTTTAATATAAAATAATATTTTGAGATATTCCTAGGGTGCCCCTCTCCTCCCTTATAAAAAGGCACCTCCCCCCTCTCTTCCTCACACAACTTTGAGCACTCAAGCTCGGCCAACCCCTGCCCAAATCCCTTATACACTTCCATATAATAATCCTAGAGGTCCTTATTTTCTTCAAAGACCAATCTTAGTTCCCTAAGTGGAGGATTCAAAGAGGTGTTCCAAAGAAGAGGTAATATCCATTACCGATCTTTTCAATTTCTTTCTTCTTCAACTTCTTCTTCTTTAGTTGTTTCATGATAAAGTAATATCATAAGTATTTCTTATATACTGATATGTTATTATAAATATGAAACAACTCTAATTAACCTTCTATCCATCCTACGGAGAAAGGAAATCACCGCGCGTGCGTACGTACGGAATACCGTCTCCATGTCGTGGTGTAATCTATTTTCTGTCACCACCTTAATTGGATGGGTATAATGATGTAATGAGTAACTATACATGATTATTATAAAGTTATATTGATACTGAAATAGTATACATACACTTCAACACAATTCCACGACCATGGGAACGATATCATCGCTCGTGCGTATGTACGGACTACCGTCTCCACGACGCGATGAGATTCATTCTCCATGTTAACCATTTAAGAATGATTACAAAGTATATATAAGAAATAATAATGAAATATATGACATTATAAAGCTACTGTATTTATGTATATATGTATATGTTTGTCATCTACTTACTTCCATTCAAGACAATAAGGAAAGGAAAACAGCGTTCATGCGTACGTACGGACTGCCGTCTCCATGAATGGTGTTTTTCATTTCATTTATCTATCTATTATATATATATATACTGAATATATATGATATATAAATCATATTTTATATTCTGGAAGTAAGTAAATCATGATATAAGTAATAATAATGTCAAGAACAACAAGTCAAAAGACCTACGATAAATGAAACGATTTTACCCAAAACGCTTCTTTAACATGGAATTTACAAAAGAACAGGTAATATAATGTCATAAGTGAACCATATATGATATCATAACAATGAATATGATTATGTAATAAGTAAATGACATTATTTAAAATATTATAAAGGAGGTTTGGACAGATACGAAGCAAATCGGACCTAAGGTAAGGGAAATATCACAATCTCATTTTTATCCGAGATTGTTTATTCGTAAGTATTTACTGGGGTGTATTTTATCATCCAAATCCACGTTTCCAGAATATGTAATATTATTTCCATCCACCTACAATTGTTTAAGTCCAATTTTATCCTTCGGTGAGTTTTTAGTAAAAAATATGAAATGAATCTTTTGTCGTTTTTCATACGAGGCACTTTTTGACTTTTCTGACAAAAGTACGAAGAATGTTTTTTTAACTTATACGACATGAATGGATTTCTAAAACATTATTTCCATGAAGTTTCCTTTACAAGTATTCAAGTTTATTTTTAATCAACTTATTTTAGTTTAAAATTGTATGACATGTTAAGAAAGGAAAAGTGTTTTTGAAGTAGAAAGGATATTTTCCTCATGAATGAAGTTCAAGTATTTTATCAAAATTATTTTCCATCTAAGATAATAAAAGGGTTATGTTTTTATCCCTATTATTACATGGATTTGATTATGTTGTGATGGAATTATTTTTTTTTCTTTATCTTATATGAATTGTTTTATGATTTCATGTTTTTAAGAATCCCATTTTTATTACATGGGTTATGCTATGATGTATGGTTTATGATTATGTGGCACACATAATAAAGGATTCATTATAAGATGGGTGGGACCTATATCTCCCTCCAATGCATTGGGTAAAGATTTTATATCTCATGAGATAGACATGGCTTGAACGGTAGGTTATACCGGTTCAGTGAAACATGACTGAAACGAGGGTGACTCGATTCAGAAAGGGACTTTGTCCACTAAGATAATCTTGGCAATTAGTCTTGACTAACAAGAAATGATTCTCTATGATTATGTGTGTATGCCACAATGTTTCATGTTTTATGTTATGATTATTGTGATTACATTTCACTGCCATGATTTATCCCATGTTATGAAATTATGATCTCTTTTGCAGTTTAAGATTTCCAAAAGTTATGTGCTTGTGTATACGATGAGATTTATATTTCTTTTTTTACCCTTACTGAGCATTTGAGCTCACCCTTTTATGTTTTCTTTTCCCTAGCATATAAAGAATGGTTTTAGGTAAAAAAGGGAAGATCTTTATGGAAGATATTGGAGATCTTTCACCACGATTAGAATATTACGTTCCGAGTTTCCAAAGACACTAAACTATTACGATCCTTGTGTGTGTATTTTTTTGTTATGTACTAAGTATTCCGCAAAAGTAATGTAATGTCTATGTACGTCAAGATACGGGTCTCGACATATATCTTTATATCCATGTGAAATATTTTTAATCTTCTGAAAATTAATTGGTCTAAGAAGGTTATTATGTACTCTAGTATTTCTCTTGGATAAAATATTAAAACAATTTCAACCAAATTATATTTTTATAATCATTTGAATATCATTTTTCTTAATTTCTATATAATATAAAATTCAAATCTTGTTTTTATTAGGGTCCATTCTTCTCTAAAATATTACTTTAGGTATGGTAACTCATTCCACTGTATAATTTATATAAATATATTGATGGTCTTAATCCAGACCATGTACTCAATATTTATTCAAAAAAAATTATTTAACATATTTTGGATAAACTTATGGAAGAAATAAATGGGGAATTCCATCATGATTTTTCTTCGCATTTTCACATATTGATTTTGATTGCTATATATAATTTGAATAACATCTTCATATTTTGGAATTTAACTTTCTATTAAATGTTTCTTCACATATGTTTTTCAACGGTAATAGTATAATTTTCAAATATAGATTCAGTCAATGAGTTTCCATATATTTATTCAGTACGTTCAAAAATGATAACATCATTCTCAAAATATATATTGAATGTTTTCTTGATTACACCATTATTTTTAAGAAAAAATATGTCATCACATTAAAATAAATAAATACAACTCATTATATAACTTATTGGAGATTCCATTTGGTTCATATCGCATGAATAACCCTCACTCATAATTTTCTTCAATAATTCCTCCACTTTTATCAATCATAATGCTGAGATAAGGAATTATAAACAATCTCATTTATTTAAAAAACAAATACTTCTTGAATAACATCTCATAGGGTTTCATTTTATATTATTTTATAATGAGGAAAAAAATATTAATTGTTCTAGTGGATGTGATGGTATGAATGAAGTAGGGCATATATATGTCATGCTTTGAAAGAATAGTCATAATAATATCATTTACAATCGAAATATTTATCTTAGCTAATAAATTTATATGAGGAGTATATGGATCTCTAGATTCATATCATAATGAATTATTTTTCTAAAAGATATTTAACAAAATGTTTTCATATTCACAATCATTATATGACCTTATCATATTCAGTATTAATCATATTTTTTTATTTTCCCTTTATTTTAATCCTTTCAATATTTTAAAGGCTGGTGATATTTCTTTTAACATTATGTATGAAATTATTTAGAAATTATATATCAATTAATCAAAATATCTTTCACTAAATGATTTCTTATAAGTCATTGGACAATACTTGTCCGAGTGAATCCACTCAAGATGTTTTGATGTTTAGATTTTACGTCCCTTGTTGGTATTATTTAAAAATAATTGGTGGATAAAAATAGGGTTGTTATTTTTATAAGTGGATAAATTTCTCATATATAAGAATTAATTTAACACCTTTATACTAATTTATCAATATTTTGAAAGACTTATGGGGAAAAATGTTTTTTTCATATTGAAAAATCTATGATCATGTGTTTTCTTCTCCATCATATATGACATTTACAAGGTATATCCAATATCATGTAACCACAACCCTATATTTTATTATTTTAACTTTTTATCAATTTATCAGTAAAATAAAATAATATTGAGAATCATAATGTTGCGATACTCTTGACAATTTCTTCATTTTTTCCATCAACAAACAAAAACCGCTATGAAATATTTTTTTTTATAATTTCATATATTTTAACACCTTTGATTTTAATATAGATATCGTTACCAAATTTCATAGATCCTCTATATCTATTAACCTTCATAAGAGGTTCTATATCTCCTATCATTAGAGTATAACATCCACTACCCACGATCTATTGTTATCTATGATTTTAATAATTAAAAATAAATGATAAATGAATTTTCATATTTACCAAATTGACAATGACTCAGGTTTTTACCAAAACAATACCATATATTTATGTTATCATAGATAAATGAAACCCATGAATATTAGGTGTGATCTTCTTTATGACACATTTCATTTAATTATATTATAAATATAAATATAAGTAGTTTTTTAAATTTTTTAAAAAATTTTGTTCAATTGGATGAGTTATCACTTGTGTGTATATGATCACAGATTATTCTTACATTATTATCTATCTAGGAAGCGGAATATTGCACTATAAATTGAAGTATTTATTTTCAAAACAAGACATTATAATATTAGTACCACTAATTTATCCTCTTATAATAAAAAATTTGATGATGATTGGGCTTATTTATTTCCTAATTTTAATCTCTTTATTAGATAGACCTCTCTAATCTATTTTATAAATACCATGAATAAAAATTTGGGTCTGTTTTGGAACCATTTTCTAAATTACATAATTGATTTATTTTATAGGATTTGAACATCTCCTAAATATATTTGGATTTCCTATATTTCCACATATAATTTATGTTTTTAGTATTTTTATTTTTACTTTGTGATAGTTCTTAGGTAGAATTATCCAATTCTCACCTTACATCTTAATTTGAGTAGCTACTTGTTATAGTATTTATAAAACATTCTATATATTCTATAATAGTTTTATTCTAATGATATATAATTTTCTTGTATTTCTTCGTGGTTTTGGAATTCCTTTTTATTATTTTGTCATGTTATTTATCTCCTATAAAATTATTATACATAAAATTTTTAATGATTTTTAATGATTTTCAATTAAAATCTCTAGGATAATAATTTCCATCACAAAACTATTTTTTTCCTCAAAATTCAATATTTATTTTTTGATTCTCTTTTGGGATGATTGTTGACTTATCTATACCTTCTAATATCTATTATAAACATACTTATTTCCTTACTTAGTGTGTATTAATTATTTTTTTCCCTCATATAGTACATGATCATCATTTAATTGAGATTTCTATGTTGATGGTTAACCCTCGTCTTCACATTATTTCTTGATCATTCTATTAGAGACACAAATAATATCTTAATAATCAATAATTTACTCTCTATATGAAGGAAAAAAATCATATAATATAATGTTAACTCTTATTAATCATGGTGAAATATTCTTCATTCCTTTTGATTAAGCATGCAATAGATCTATAATGAATTTTTTTCCATAATAATTATCATATGAATTTTCACTTCCAAATTTCATCAGAGTTTTCCAAAAAATGTACCAAACTTTATAAATATGAAGAATTTGACTGTTTTTACCTCTGTTTTTATCTCCTATAATAAATGTGAGACTTATTGAAATTATATAACGAGTTAATGATTACTATTATTTGTTTCATTTTTTATCAGATTTTCTTCTTCTTTTTTATCAAAATTTTATTGATTTAATACAATGAAATTTCAAATTCAAATTTTCGTATACATTTATATTCAGGTCTAAATCAAATTTCATAATTAATGATATTTTTTTTTGTATTTCATTTATGGTGACATAATCAATATCTCTATATTTTGGAGTTGAGATCATTGAATAAAATATATTTTAAATCAATTTAATTATCATTATTACAATATTATATTATTAATGAGTTTTAAAAAAATTGATACTACAAAAAATATTATTTTCCCTAGTAGATAATTCATCATTAGTTCCATCCCCATGTTTCTTAACATCAATGACTATTGCGTAATGATTTTATGATTTTCATAAGTATTATTTTTTTAATTATTTTATATATATTAACAATATTATTCAAAATGGAATTATAGTTCTCTAACCAATAACTTGTGTCATATCGTTTTATGAAATGGATTACAAAAATAATATCATGAATTTACATCATTTTCAATGATTTTTCTTATTAAAGATAAGTGAAGAGGATTAATTTTTAACAATTATTCCAAATTTAATACAATAATGAATATAATTCCCTTGAAAAATAACATTGGGTTCCATACATTCATACAATTAAAAAAACAATTTCTAACAAATTTTGAAATGTTTTTTTGGGATTTATGATGATTCATAAAAAGTGATTTAGTGGAACAAGAAATTATTAATGGATAAAAAAGTGTTTGATAAATAGAGGTGTGATACACATTATTAGGGCATGAATCAGTTATTAATATTACATAAATTCTACTTTTAATCTCGTTGTTATTCATTAATTATCTCATAATCATCTCAATTATTACAAAACAAATAGACACAACATGTTGGATAATAATTTTTTCCTCATTCACAGGTGATAATATACCTATTGAGTCATGGTTTTTTGGCCACATACATAGTCATATTCTAATTATCAAAATGTACTCGAGAAGGGTTATAAGATTTAAATCCTATAACTACCATATCCCACTATAAACTCTCTTACACTAATATAAAGAAATACTCCATCTGAAGAACTGTCATTTTTGAGTGTTTGGCATCCACGTATAGTCCAAAAGTTGATATTTTCCCTTTAACTACACTAAAATACCATGTGTATGATCTCAGTGTTTCTTCTTCATAGAATACTGGACCACCTTCCCTTCCTCCAGTTAATAAAATTTATCTTTACTGAGTATCAAATAAATTATATTTCTATTTTCAATTTGATAAACTTCCCTTAATTTAAGGAGGATTGGATAATATTTTTGAAAGTCATTCATGATTGACTCTATTATATTGATTTAATTTATCCTTAAGACTATAACATTTTTTTTGTAATAATAATTTGAATTTTAATGGGTTTATGTTTCAATTATGTTCCTTATAAAACCCTAAAAAATGATTTGTCATGATATATACAGATTTTCAATGTTACCTAAAATATCATTATATGATGTTGTACCATATCATCATCAGTTTTTTCTATTTAGTACCATTAATAGATTATCATTAAAATAATCATGAAAATATAATTTATCATGATGTTTTTCTATTAACAGAACCCCAATTATATCATTAGAACTTATCCCTCCATTATTCTATGTATCAAATTCCATTATTTTTTAGCATCGATTCTAGATTCATATAATTTTACCAAGTGAATTATCATAAAGTGTTTACTATGTAAGTTATACATTATATGATATTAACTAATATATATAAGAAAAAAATTAAACATTAATTTATTGGAAGTATCATAAGGTCTACTCTAATTTCTTCTCATATATTTTAACATGTTTACCTGTACATATGAATCTCATAAAAACACAGAAGATACTAAAATTATATTATTAATTCATAAATTCACTACATTGTAGAAAAATTATAATTTTTTTTCATTCCCACATTATAGTTAAATTATAATACTCATCCAACCCATATGGTATTTACCTGCATTAAATTTTGAAGACCAATTTTTAAACAGATGTATAAAATAGATTCACTATATATATATATATATATATTATTGAAACACCCTCATGAACTATATTCATATCAAAAGTATAAAAAAATTAATAGTGACTACCTGAATGTTAGAACCCATGATTTTTTATGAGGTATATATCTATTTTTTCTTTATTAATTATTAAATGTCTATTAATGAGAATTAACATTGAGGTTAAGGATGTTTTTGGGCTTTGTGAGGTGGGTTCGGTGCCTAGAACCATGGTTTTGGGTGATTTATGAATAGTACATGGTTAATGTAAACCATGTGTGGGTAGTACATATGGTTAGAAAAATCAGGTGATGGATTGATAAGGTGTGTAAAAGACACAATGTTTGTTGAAGCCATTTGACAGTAAGTGCAAAACCGTGTGGCTAGGTCTACAATTTTTGGAAATCTTTATAGTGGATTTATTCATGGTTTGTGCATGGTTTCAAAATCATGAAAGTAAACTTTTCTTGTTCCCCATGGCCTATATGAATAAATGCATGGTTAGCTTATGGTTTTAAAAATAGTGTCCTAAACCATTTGGAACCTATAATATTTAGAAATTATATCTTTTTTATTAAATTAATTTCGTTGTGAATTATGATTTTGGTTTTCATTTCAATATAAATCAACCTAAGCATTTGAGAGCCTTCTATTTTGACTATTCTTGGAATTAATATAAACACTCTACCTAATTAGAGATTCAAGAATGGTTTGTCTCATCAGATCTACATTGATAATTTCTAAATTCATCTTTAATCGTTCTCTGTTATTTAGCTATCACCTATGCTATATAGATTTATTCTCATATGCCATAATTTATGGTTCATTTTCTATTCACCATATTTCTCTCTATATGAGTTGAACAAGTACTCGATACTGGATGAGAACTCCACTACCGAGATATGGTAGGTGGTCTATACAAATTACATGAATTTGGTTCATTATTAGGCTACATGTCATTACACTGTCCGCCAGACTTTCTAGCGTAGACACCATGTTGTACTGGTTAAATGTTATTCCTATGATCAGACCAGTTAATGATACCTATTGGTTCTGTTGGAATGGGATGGTCATTGTTTCCGAAATCTAGGTCACCCATGGGGTGTTCTATATAGACTAACCATATTATTCATTTCTATACAACCAAATGTTGTTAGTTTTTCTTCTTTTGTATTCATTGTATCCCAATATGTTTGAAATGGTATTAAATTATTAGTTTTAGAGATGTTATTACTTCTTTACTAATATCATATTTATATTTCATTCTTTAATTTTATTTGAATTTATTAATGTTTAAATGGTTTAATGAGTTGGAATACTCTTTTGATTGATTTGAATTGTTTAAAAGTTAAATAAATCAAAATATGAAATTTTAGTGGGTAAACTCAAGTAATAGATACTTCCTAATATGGATTGTTATATTGAGTGGGTATACGACATGGGTTCTTCAAATTGATTTGGGATTTATGAGTTGGAATACTCATAATTTTATATAGATTTTAATTGATTATGAAAATTGGTATACTCGCATAGTTGGAAATGATAAATGGTTTTAATGATGATTCTAAAAATTCAATGGACAACTATCCGTGGATCTTGAATGCGATGATGGACACCTTATTTAGATTATTCCCTTGGGGTCTTGATTTTGTGGAATCACTTGGGCCTTTCTAACCCGTGGATATGAATTACAAAGACACAGATAACACATGTCTGGTATGAAAATATCCTAGGACTCCAAGAAGATTGTAAATAGAGATTCCTTGGAGATTCCCCTTTGCATCGATGATAATTCGACGGTATTTGATACCTTGGATACATCCCTTCATGTTAAGACATTTGACATATTATATGAGCCTGAGAAAAGACTCATGTTTAGTGTCATGGATGTTTTTAGACACATTAGGGTGTATGGAAAGGTCATGTGGGTTATGGAACTATGGTTATACGGAGTTGTTCGGACTCTAACATTATTTTAATTGTATATTCATTGTATAAGATATTTATCATCAGAAAGTAGAACAATGAGGGGATATTTTAGTGTTACTGTTTTAGTACATACATGAGAAAAGAATTATAATATGTTTTTTATTTCAAGTTATACCTACAACATTTTTATCTTATTTCATTACTTATATTGGATTTTATAGACCTATGGGTAGTTCCTTAATGAGATTTTATCTCCCACCAAGTTTGGGCCACCATTGAGGAACCAAAAAAATTTATGGTTATAGGTACAAATATCGGGAGGCTCCCTAACCATGGTTGTTGGTTTCTTTCTAATAGAAGAGGAGAATGTGACCGAGATGATGCTTGTGATGATATTTGAAGATAGAACTATTGTAGCTTTTGGTTTTTGGATATATGTATTATCACACTATTCTGTGTACAATTTTGGGTATTTTTTAAACATCTGATATGTATCATTATAATATTTATCTATGATACACATACGGGATTGTCTTATGATCATACGATGTTTATTTATCAATTATACGCTTATTGTATATAACACATTATTTTTATGTTATTGACTTTACATTGTGATATACTTTAGTAGTTGGGGAATAATATCCATAATGCACACATAGACCCTAACTACTAATTGGGAGCCTCTACAGTTAGGGGAAATGTTCTTGGGGCCATGTGATCAATTGGTTTTGGGGCACTAGTTAGTGACCTTCGGGTTCAGGACATTAGAATATGGGTCATAGTTGGTCTTTTCTAGTTTCTCTTACTGTTTTCTAACAATATACTTGGATAGGAAAGAAATTTAGTTTGGTTATAAGTTGTGCTCAAAAGTAGCTACTCTGCATATAGGGAAAATTCAAATTACCTAGAATTGAATTGTGGATTTATGGTATTTGACTATTACTCTTGATTTCATTCCACTATTGGGTGGGACACATGATTTATACCATTTGTATTTATACAATTATTTTTATTTCTCTATAAAATAGTTAAGATGATGATATTCCATCCGATGCATCATATAGAAACTTTTTAGAAATAACATTCCATGAATTATGCCATCCTATTTAGGGTGAATTTATTATGTCATTCCATTGTGATAGAATTCATGTTTATACCATTCATTTAAATTATTTAATTATTCAATAGGTTTAATCAATAGTTCACTAATTCCAAATCGATTCGGGTCAATAACACTAGGATAAGGATGTGGGTTTTTACATGTATTTTGGGAGTGTTATGACATGTCATAAAATAATTTGGAGTGAACATTGATATCAGTATTCCTAAGGTGTGTGTCAGTAATTGTAATGGCATTCCATAAAGATGAAATCTAGTTATACTCTGTTAGGGAGGTTACAACCACACTCTGGATGTGGTGGGGCATGGGATACTTGAAGATCCTCCTTTTTGATAATTACAGAACCAATTTTTTTCAGAAATAAGTGATGAGGCACATTTCCGCGATGAAATCCTTCACTTCATGAATACTACTCAAGGAGCACTATAGCTTTCCATGTCCATAGGTGAGCTTACATAGGTGTTCCAGTAGGTTCATTGTCCTATATATTTGGGGGATGAAGGTCCGCATGATGCTTTGATGGGGCAATATATTACATTGTAAATATTTGAAAATGATGATATGACTTCTAATAGTAGTGTCAACTTCATGAAAAATATGATTCTTGGTGATGAAAAGTGATGGCCGGATGTGCTGAAAAATTCTTGTAGGCAGATAGATTTGGGTTGGTTTGATTTCCAAACATTACTTTATGACTATTTATTCCCCACCACTCTATGGGAAGATCATTCTACTGAATTAATTTGTTTGGAGCTGGGTGAGAAAATGGTTATAGTTTAATATGATTAATTTATAGAGTTAAAACATTTTGTATAAAAATAGCTCATCGATGAACTATATATAGATATACAAAACTTGTATGGTCCCTAAAAATCTATAATCTATCAGGTAAAAAAGTTCTGGTTAACCGATATCAATAATGGGGAAAAAGACACTAATTTTAGAGTGTAACTTGAGAGAAGATGTGTGAAAAGAGAAGGATAGTGTGGTTTCTCAACCTAGTAGTTTAGTATCACTAAAAATAAGCATACATTTGTGGATTCCCATGAGTTGAGTTCTTGTAAGGCTCTGATTAAAAGGATATTAGTGATCGGTCATCATTTTGTACTGGGATTCCACATGATGAATTAGTGCAATCATGAACCAATTGAGTGTATATATTCTAGTAGGGTGGGAACTGTTCACAATTTTGTATAAGGTAGTGGTGGTTTTGGTCGAGGTAGACATATAACAATTACAATAAGTCATTAGAGTGGGATAACATCATGTTGTGAGGTTGTATCACATGGTTCTAGAAAAATGCTATATTTATTTTCTGTAGCCCACCCTCAAGGATTAGTGTGCCAAACCATATTTGATGAGAGTTATGATCTTATTATACTCTATTATATCATCATATATTTTTGATAAATTTGTGTCACATTGTTAAATATTTACACATGTGGTGAACAACCATTATATCATTGTTTTATTTCTTTGAGAGCATTATGATGCAATATACACCATTGAAAATTTGAGAGGAAGATGTAAGCCATTGAAGGGGGTGCCCCTTGAGGATGGTGGCTATCAATTTTTCATGAATTATAATATAAAAAATATGATAGGGGTCATGTCATACTAAATATGGAGTGGCTAGTATATTATTGATATTGCATTGAATTTTATTACCTGCGGGTGACTTTTACATCACGAGAGGGTGTAGTGTAAAATCAATGGGGTGAATTGGATATCCAAGTGAGCGGAGCTAGACAACAACATCGTTGGCTTGGTGGGATGAAAAAATAGAGATCTAGATTGTTTTAGGATGACTGGGAGGGAATTAAGTGAAATTTCATCTATTGGTTTTTCATTTTAGGAACATCTTCCCAGATGACTTTTCTAGTTTACCTCCAACAGAGAGGTGAAATTCACCATTGAGAATGTTCTAGGAGCTGTACCAGTATCTGTGGCTCCTTATAGGATGTTTACACAGCAGTTTAAGGAGATAAAAATATAAGTATATTATTTGGAGTAAAAGGGGGTTTTTTTACTAAGTAGTTCTCCATGGGGTTCAATGGTCCATTTTGAGAAAAAGTTGGATTGAAAAATTAGTCTATACAATGATTTACTGATGCTAAAATACATAACTAAAAAAATTAATATCCCTTTCCATGGATATCACGATGTGTGTGATCGACCTATAAAAATACCTCATAAAACATTTCATAAAATTTATAGTCTTTACAAAAATCAAGTTATGTCGTTCGGTCTCATGAACATGCCAACAGTTTTCATGGTGCTAATTAATGAGTGTTCTATCCTTACCTATATTATTTTTGGTGGATTTAGTAGATGATATATTGGTGTATTCTCACATTTTACATGATCATGAAAACCATCATGAGGAGATTTTGAAATAAATAATAGACCATCACCAATATGTTCAGCATGAAATGTGCCACTTTTAGAGGAATCATGTTCAATTAATAAGTCACATAATAATTTAGACACTTTTATTAGTGGTCCCAATGAAGTTAGGAGATATTGTTTAATGGGAACAACCAAATAATATTTTTTACATATTTAATTTGACTGGGATATCTGGTTACTATAGGCATTTCATACATGAATTATCACACCTATCAATGTTGTTGATGGGCATGACTTAGAAAGGTGTGAATTTTTTATGGTCGGATTCCTGATAGATAGCCTTTCAAGAGCCAAATTACTGATTTACTTTAGATTATTCACATTACATTTAAATGAGGGTGGGAGCAACACTATGTATTATGACATGTCATGTATTGGGAATTGAGTAGTGATGATTACGAGAGATAGATTCATGGTGCACATGTCTTATAAAATTAGGCCATAAGATAATTATTAATTGAAGTATGATCTAGATATTTTTGTTTTCGTTAATGATTTAGGAAACTGGATAAATTATTTACAGGGAATGTTTTTTTCGATGTTTATAAACAACAAAAGATTCAAGTACATTTTTACACCATGTGATATCAATATGAGGTAGTGAAGGTGGGTGGAGTAAATTCATTATTTCTAAATCAAAAATTCCTAGACACCTATTAAAGGCCATAGAATAGACTAGGAAATGGGCGTGAGTACATAGATACATTACGTGCAACAGGAAAATTTTGAGTGGTAACTTAAATCATTTTATCATTGATATTATCATTGTGGTTCATGAGAGTCAAGGGAAGACATATCATTCTTTTATAGTTATGAATGCTACCATAATGGATAGAATTAGTATGAGGTCGTTATCTGATTCATAGCCCCTTGTCCTAAGGGAGAGCATGGCAGGTCAGAACTAGCCTTCTAGATAGGCCATATTTGAGGATGGCATCCTATGATTACATTATTGTCACACCCCGACCGCAGATATCTTTACTTTACTTCTTTCTTGGTCCCGATTTAAATTTTTTTGAAGTTTAATTGCATTGGCGGTGTCGCACCGGTGCGCGGTCACCGCATCGTTAGCGGTGACCGTGCGTTCAGCCCGGGTGACGGTATGTTCACCCAGCGTTTTAAATATTATAATTTTTATGTTGATATTTTGTTATTATTACTTTTTAAATTGTTGTTGTCAATTTTGATGTTATTATATGTTTATTGTATATATGACTACACATATATATATGTGTATACATGTATGTGTGTATATATATATATGTATATGTATATATATATATATATGTTTATATGCGTTTATATAGAAGCGTACATGTTTATATGTGTATATATATATATATGTTTGTATAATGTTTAGATTATTTTATTATTTGATCAAAATGATTATTATTAGAATTAACTAAGGTATTACTATTATTATTATAAGTTCTATTATTATTATAAGTTTTATCATCATTATCATTAATGTTATAAAGTTTAATTATTTTTATTATAAGGGTTTTATATCATTATTACTATGATGTTTTAGTATTATTATTAATATATTAAGGTTTTATGATTAAAATTATACTTATTATTATTATTATTATTATTAATAATATTATCATTAATTTTATCACATATATTTATATATATATATATAAACCTAATCAAAACCCTATCCTCCCTACTCTACCCTATCGCCGCACACCTCCCCGTAGCCGCCACCCCTTTTCTCCCCTCTCCCCGTTTCTTTTTTTTCTCGTTTTCTTCTTCTCCCTCCAGCCTCCTGGTCCCGACCTTCTCCGCCAGTTCCCTTCACCGACCCCCGGCGGCCCTGCTCCCGTCCAGCCGCCGAAGTCCGGCATCCCGGCCTCCCTTCGACCCCGTCACCGGCGCTCCGCCGGCCTCTCCCTCCCCTTTCCCTCTCCTGCACGCAGCGCCGCACGCCGCTCTCCATCCCGATCCGTCGCCTCTCCGCCGTGCCCGCGCCCGACCGCCGCACCGTCTCCCTCCAGTTTTCCGGCGGTCCAGACGGCAGCCCCGTCTCCTCCTGTCCGACAGATCTCCCCTCCCCTCCGCCCTCGCTCCGCCTTAGCACCTCGGCTGCGCGCCCTCTCCCCTGCACCCTCGTCGTCATCCCGGCCCGGCTTCCCCTTGCGCACCGCCGCCTCCGCCTCCCGGTTTCCAGCCCCCCTCTGTTGCTCCCAGCCTCCCCCTTCCTCCGCCTTGCGCCGTCGTCCCGGTTTCCCCGTACCGCGCCTCTTCCTTCCCCTCAGCCACACCCAGCGGCCGCTCCGGCCTCATACCGTCACCGCCCCGGCTCCCCCGCGCGAACCACCCTGTAAGTATATACATTTTTTTTTATTTTTTTTTTAAGTTAATCTTATATAAAATTTATTACTTTTATCATATTAATAATATTATAATTATTTCATTATTATTATGTTAATATTATTCTATTAAAATTATTATTGTATTACTATATTATTATTATTATTATTATTATATTATTATTATTATTATATTATAATTGTGTAATAATATTGTTGTTATTATTATTATTATTATCATGATTACTAACATATTATTAATATTATTTTATTATGTCACTATTATAATTAATGTATCTTATTATAATTATTATTATATTATTATTGTTACTATTGCTATTATAATTATTATCACATTAATATTAATATTATTATTATTATTATCATTATTGTTATAATAATTATTATTATTCAATTATCATATTATTATTATTATTATTGTTGTTGTTGTTGTTGTTATATTATTATTATATTATTATTATATTATTATTATTGTTATATTATTATCGTTATTGTTATTATTATTATTATTATTATTATTATTATTATTATTACTATCATGTTATTAATATTAATATTATTATTATTATAATTATCATTGCGCTATTATATTTATTATTGTTCTTGTTAGTATTATGTCATTATAATTATTCTTATTATTATGTTAATATTATTGTTACTCTTATTATTATTATATTATTATTATGTCATAATAATAATTATTATTATTATTATTATGACATTATTATTACTACATTTTGGTTATTATTACGTTATTATAATTATTATTATTATTAGTATGTTGTCATTAATGAGCCTGCTTAACGGCCTATTGTTTTATGACCAATTTGACGACGCAATACGTTGCGACCTTTACGCAACAAGAGTTTCGCGTCGTGTCGTTCTTCGTTCCGATTCGAGGTAGGTCTCCCTATGCACTTGCCTCTAAATTAAGAATTTATTTATTCCTTGTCCTTTTATTAAGTTTCAGTAAATTTATGAAAAATAATATTAAGTAGTTTTTATATTGTGGTGATTTGCTGATAATGCAAACTGTTTAATTCTGGCATTTCATTAAAAAAATGTTTTCTTGGTTTCAATTGTGGGATTTCATAGTAATGTCGCTAAATGGTTCTTCCTGAGTAACAAAAGACATGTTGAATTGGGTTTTGAAATGTTTTTGGCATGTGTAAATTAGTAAATGTACTGTTTATGGAAAATGGTGTTTTCTTGTAACCTTGGTTAGTGAAAACGTCGTGTGACCCTTTGAAATTGTTTTTGGAAACCTTACGTGTGGTTCTTGGTTGACGATAGATGTTTTCCCTTGTTGTGTTATTGAAAATGATGTTTTCTAGGTTGTGAAAGTTGGTTATGTTTTTGTTTGAATGTTTCCAAAAAGGGGTTTTTGCGAAAAGATTACGTAATGACATTTATATTTTCAGAAAGGTATTTTTGACGGGCGTGAGTTTTGAAATATTGTATGGATGTGGAAATGGTGACTTTTGTGTGCGATATCTGGTTTGGCCTGCGATATGAGGAAGTAATATATTATGTGAATGTGAACCTTGTTTGAGCACACAGGAAACCCTGGGTATCTAGGTGGGCGGACTAGAACTAGTGCGCTAGTGAGCCGGATGGGTGTCGTCCCTGTTTCACTTAGCAGGATTGACGATTGCAACACTAACTAAACATATGATATCTGAGGGTCGTGGCCTTCTAAGCCACGTGTTCTGAGGGTCGTGGCCTTCTAAGCCACGTTTTCGGAGGGTTGTGGCCTTCTAAGCCACGTTTCACCGAGACACGAGGTTCTAGGGTCCCACGCGAGCTAGATGAACCTTAGAGGTTTTACCCATGGTGCTCTACCATCTCTGGCGTGGTGCCTCCCGTCGGTATACGGGGAACCACTTGGGTTTGAGAGTGTGCGTGTGTGAGTATGTGTGTGTGTGTGTGAGTGTGTGAGTATGTGTGTGTGTGTGTGTGTGTGAGTGTGTGAGTGTGTGTGTGTGTCCATGGCTATTGCTGATAACTTCTGGCTTATTTTTACTTGCACTTGGTTTTCCTTGCCTGTTTACCTTTACTTGCACTTGTTTTCCCTGCTTGTTTACTTTCAGTCATCTTTCACAGCCTATACTGTTAGACTTTGGGAAAAATGGGTTTTCAAATGAAAATGCTTAATTCTCTTTGGGTGAGATTTGAAAATGTAACACTTTGCTTTTCAGAATGAGTTCAAAACTAATGAAAAGGGAATTAACTTTCAAAAAGGAATAAGGGAAATGCCTCGTGTTTGATTTTCAAGTAAAGCATTATGAAAACATACTTTTATACATTTAAGTTCAAACCTGGATTATGTAGATTCTTTATTTACTGGAAGTGCATTGGGATTTGTTGTTGGGCTCACCTACTGAGTACTTTTGTGCTCACGCCTATCTTTTACCACTTCAGTTGCAGGTTCCTTGTGTTCAGGTTTTCCTGTCTTGAGTCGCTCAGTGATGGGGCGACGTTGGTTTGTAGTTGGGTGGTGACCCGCGAGGTCACGTGGAGGTATGTTGTGGTTTAGTTTTGTTTATGTCTTTAGTGTCTGTTTGTTTTTTGAGTTTATAATCATTCTTTCGATCCTGTTTTTAGCTTGGGCTGAAATCGTTCCCAACGATTAAAGTTTCAATGCCCGGCACTTGTTTCCAGCCTGTGGGGATCGGGAACGCCCCTCGGGCCATGCCGCGGGCCGGCTCGGGTGACCGGTTCAGGGTCGACCCGGGCTGGTTCGTGACAAAATGGTATCAGAGGCAGTTCTTGTTATTTGGGTTGTCCGGTAGAAGGAGATTAGGACTGTCAGAACTCGAGGGGTAGGTACGGGAAGAGCGTCGCGAACTCTTGCTCGCACTGATCCTCGAGTTACTAGGGGTAGTTTGGGAATTGTGTCCTTGTCTTTTCTGGTTTTTCTTGGATTGAGAGATGACAATGGAGGCAAGCCGACGTTACGTCGTGATTTCACATGGAGTAGTGACCCATGTGGAGTCTGAGTACACGGTTTGAATTCCTCCTAGTGGCCGATGCTGACTCGAGACATGGCTCACTACCATATCTCTAGGTTGAGCGTGACTACTAGTCCCTCATTTCAGTGGTTGATGCAAATTTGGATGTTTCTTTTGTTTTGGTCTGTGTGAGTGCGTAGTTGGAAATGAAAAAGGGTTTTTGAAAATTTGACTGGTTTCTTTTAAAGGATTTTAAATGTATAAAATGGGTTTTGAAACTGAAATCTCTTGATTTGAAAATCTGTTGTTTGCTTGGAATTGGATAAGAATGATTTGGGTTGAAACCTCGGTTCCTCTTTATGAACGTTTGCACATGTGTGAGAATGCATGGAAAGTGTGTGTTGACGGACGTATGAATGGAATGTGGATGAAGACATGTGCAACGGTTCATGGGATTACCTGGTGTGTATTTGAAATAAATGGCTTGACCTTGTTTTCTAAATTGGTTTTAAAGGGGAAACAATTTTGAAATGTTTTGGTTTGAAAGTGGATCGGTTTTTGGAAAGTGATCTGGAAAAAGGGTGGTTTTGAAATCAAAAATGAAAAGGGAATTTTAAAGAGGATATTTTGTTTTGGGTTGTGTTGTATCTGTTTGGTTCTTGTGCTGACTGTTTTTGATGAAGACACTTTTATTGATGTTGCTTCGATTTGATGTTGGTTTTGGCTTTGTGTTTTATATATCGCTCGGGAAATGCCGCCCAGAAAGGTCTCTAAGGATTTGGATATGTCATGCCCATTTTTAGTCCTCCTCAGACTCTGCCTATTCTCCATGGTGATCAGGGTCCGTTAGAAGCAGTGAAATGGCTCGAGGAAGTGGAATGTGTCTTTAGAATATTGGGAACTCCCGGTAGTGTTAAGGTCCGTGCAATTATGGAGTTGTTTGAGGGTCCAGCTCTAGACCAGTAGAAGATGGTTACCCCACCGTCAACGCAAGGTCAAGTGACGTGGGATGTCTTCAGAACCATTTTCATCCAATGGTTTGTACCCGAGGAAGTGAAGCTGGAGAAAAAGAGGGAGCTTGTGCATATTCAACAAGGTCGACGGACGGTGAAGGCATATGTTGACCATTTTAAGGAACTAATTCCCTTTTCTCCAGATGTAGCATTGCATGAGCTCATGAAGGTCTCTCTTTTCACTGGGGGTCTTCGTCCAGAGATCAAGGAGCGAGTCCTCCCTTATAAAGACTTTTGTTTCGAGAAATTGGTGGAGGAAGCTTTCTTGGCTGAGTTAGTTTCTGGTGTGCGGGTGGTTAGTACTTTAGCATCCCCAGTTGTTCGTAAGAGTTCCTCCTCTGGTGTGGAAAATATGCCAGGGATACCTGTTCCTAATGAGTTATCCCCTTTGGTCCCAGCTTCCAGTTCATCAGATCGTTCGATAGTATGCTTCCAGTGTGGTCGTTTCGGGCATTTAACGTCACCTTGTCGCAACCCTCTGAAGACGTGTCATCGTTGTGGTTGTCTGGGTCATCTGGAGGAGTTTTGCATGAAGCGTCGCTTGAAGAGGACGCTGTTATGGGAGAATGTCAGTACCTGACTGTGAGGCAGAAGATGCTTCAGCCATCAGATCCCCAGCCACAAGTCTCGGGGTGAAGCTCGCGCACAGTCAGGAGTTTCCCAGGGTTGTGAAGCCTTGGTCCAAGCTCTGTATTCCGTGTGGACGGTGGAGCAATTAAAAACCTTTTCATGTTTGTTTCCCCTCTATTGAGGTCCCAACAATGTTGTAAATGCGTAGTTTTTCTATAAAGTGATGATGGACTGGTTCTATGATAATATAAGCAGACTTGTCGTGTGGAGGTGATATTCTAAATCGTGTGTCCTTCTTAAAAGTGTGTTTGACTCTCGTGTGGGTTGACCTCGTTTTAGTTATGTTTAAAATGTGGTTATGTTTCGTGGACTTCGGTGGATTATGTCTCCAATTTGATATTGATTAAATGTATTTCTATGGGTTTTCCCTGGTGTTGAAGTTGATGACTCTAGTCGTAGGTTCAAGGTTTCTATGGAGGTGTAAATCTTAGCATGCTATAAGAGTTGGTTTAGATCTGTTGGGAGTTCCCGCGTCGACCCCCCCCCCCCTTCCCGGGGTTTTCTATTTAAATGGTCATCTTTTCTGCACTAGTTAAGTTCTTGTGGTGGGGAGAACCCCTTCGTGTTCTCCCCTCAATCTCGGACCTTAGTTTCCTCTTCGATCAGTCGGGTGTGACCTGTGTAGATTAAGGTCATCCCCGAGATTCTCAGTTTTCTTCAGCTCCTTTAGTTCTGTTTGGGCATAGACTTGGTTTTTGTCTGACTAGTGGCCTGGTGACTTTCTGGGGGCAGAAAGTGTCTGTGGTGGGGAGAATTGTCACACCCCGACCGCAGATATCTTTACTTTACTTCTTTCTTGGTCCCGATTTAAATTTTTTTGAAGTTTAATTGCATTGGCGGTGTCACGCCGGTGCGCGGTCACCGCATCGTTAGCGGTGACCGTGCGTTCAGCCCGGGTGACGGTATGTTCACCCAGCGTTTTAAATATTATAATTTTTATGTTTATATTTTGTTATTATTACTTTTTAAATTGTTGTTGTCAATTTTGATGTTATTATATGTTTATTGTATATATGACTACACATATATATATGTGTATAAATGTATGTGTGTATATATATATGTATATGTATATATATATATATATATGTTTATATGTGTTTATATAGAAGCGTACATGTTTATATGTGTGTATATATATATATATGTTTGTATTATGTTTAGATTATTTTATTATTTGATCAAAATGATTATTATTAGAATTAACTAAGGTATTACTATTATTATTATATGTTCTATTATTATTATATGTTTTATCATCATTATCATTAATGTTATAAAGTTTAATTATTTTTATTATAAGGGTTTTATATCATTATTACTATGATGTTTTAGTATTATTATTAATATATTAAGGTTTTATGATTAAAATTATACTTATTATTATTATTCTTATTATTAATAATATTATCATTATTTTTATCACATATATTTATATATATATATAAACCTAATCAAAACCCTATCCTCCCTACTCTACCCTATCGACGCACACCTCCTCGTAGCCGCCACCCCTTTTCTCCCCTCTCCCCGTTTCTTTTTTTTTCTCGTTTTCTTCTTCTCCCTCCAGCCTCCGGGTCCCGGCCTTCTCCGCCAGTTCCCTTCACCGACCCCCGGCGACCCTGCTCCCATCCCGCCGCCGAAGTCCGGCATCCCGGCCTCCCTTCGACCCCGTCACCGGCGCTCCGCCGGCCTCTCCCTCCCCTTTCCCTCTCCTGCACGCAGCGCCGCACGCCGCTCTCCATCCTGATCTGTCGCCTCTCCGCCGTGCCCGCGCCCGACCGCCGCACCGTCTCCCTCCGGTTTTCCGGCGGTCCAGATGGCAGCCCCGTCTCCTCCTGTCCGGCGGATCTCCCCTCCCCTCCGCCCTCGCTCCGCCTAAGCACCTCGGCTGCACGCCCTCTCCCCTGCACCCTCGTCGTCGTCCCGGCCCGGCTTCCCCTTGCGCACCGCCGCCTCCGCCTCCCGGTTTCCAGCCCCCCTCTGTTGCTCCCAGCCTCCCCCTTCTTCCGCCTTGCGCCGTCGTCCCGGTTTCCCCGTACCGCGCCTCTTCCTTCCCCTCAGCCACACCCAGCGGCCGCTTCGGCCTCATACCGTCACCGCCCCGGCTCCCCCGCGCGAACCACCCTGTAAGTATATTTTTATTATTTTTTATTTTATTTTTAAGTTAATCTTATATAAAATTTATTACTTTTATCATATTAATAATATTATAATTATTTCATTATTATTATGTTAATATTATTCTATTAACATTATTATTGTATTACTATATTATTATTATTATTATTATTATTATATTATTATTATATTATAATTGTGCAATAATATTGTTGTTATTATTATTATTATTATCATGATTACTAACATATTATTAATATTATTTTATTATGTCACTATTATAATTAATGTATCTTATTATAATTATTAATATATTATTATTGTTACTATTGTTATTATAATTATTATCACATTAATATTAATATTAATATTATTATTATCATTATTGTTATAATTATTATTATTATTCAATTATCATATTATTATTATTATTATTATTGTTGTTGTTGTTGTTATATTATTATTATATTATTATTATATTATTATTAATGTTATATTATTATCGTTATTGTTATTATTATTATTATTATTATTATTATTATTATTACTATCATGTTATTAATATTAATATTATTATTATTATAATTATCATTGCGCTATTATATTTATTATTGTTCTTTTTAGTATTATGTCATTATAATTATTCTTATTATTATGTTAATATTATTGTTACTCTTATTATTATTATATTATTATTATGTCATAATAATAATAATTATTATTATTATTATGACATTATTATTACTACATTTTGGTTATTATTACGTTATTATAATTATTATTATTATTAGTATGTTTTCATTAATGAGCCTGTTTACGGCCTATTGTTTTAGGACCAGTTTGACGACGCAATACGCTGCGACCTTTACGCAACAAGAGTTTCGCGTCGTGACGTTCTTCGTTCCGATTCGAGGTAGGTCTCCCTATGCACTTGCCTCTAAATTAAGAATTTATTTATTCCTTTTCCTTTTATTATGCTTCCGTAAATTTAAGAAAAATAATATTAAGTAGTTTTTATATTGTGGTGATTTGCTGATAATGCAAACTGTTTAATTCTGGCATTTCATTAAAAAAAATGTTTTCTTGGTTTCAATTGTGGGATTTCATAGTAATGTCGCTAAATGGTTCTTCCTGAGTAAAGAAAGACATGTTGAATTGGGTTTTGAAATGTTTTTGGCATGTGTAAATTAGTAAATGTACTGTTTATGGAAAATGGTGTTTTCTTGTAACCTTGGTTAGTGAAAACGTCGTGTGACCCTTTGAAATTGTTTTTGGAAACCTTATGTGTGGTTCTTGGTTGACGAAAGATGTTTTCCCTTGTTGTGTTATTGAAAATGATGTTTTCTAGGTTGTGAAAGTTGGTTATGTTTTTGTTTGAATGTTTCCAAAAAGGGGTTTTTGCGAAAAAATTACGTAATGACATTTATATTTTTAGAAAGGTATTTTTGACGGGCGTGAGTTTTGAAATATTGTTTGGATGTGGAAATGGTGACTTTTGTGTGCGATATCTGGTTTGGCCTGCGATATGAGGAAGTAATATATTATGTGAATGTGAAGCTTGTTTGAGCACACGGGAAACCCTGGGTATCTAGGTGGGCGGACTAGAACTAGTGCGCTAGTGAGCCGGATGGGTGTCGTCCCTGTTTCACTTAGCTGGATTGACGATTGCAACACTAAATAAACATATGATACTTGAGGGTCGTGGCCTTCTAAGCCACGTGTTCTGAGGGTCGTGGCCTTCTAAGCCACATTTTCTGAGGGTCGTGGCCTTCTAAGCCACGTTTCACCGAGACACGAGGTTCTAGGGTCCCACGCGAGCTAGATGAACCTTAGAGGTTTTACCCATGGTGCTCTACCATCTCTGGCGTTGTGCCTCCCGTCGGCATACGGGGGACCACTTGGGTTTGAGAGTGTGCGTGTGTGAGTATGTGTGTGTGTGTGTGTGAGTGTGTGAGTATGTGTGTGTGTGTGTGAGTGTGTGAGTGTGTGTGTGTGTCCATGGCTATTGCTGAAAAATTCTGGCTTATTTTTACTTGCACTTGGTTTTCCTTGCCTGTTTACCTTTACTTGCACTTGTTTTCCCTGCTTGTTTACTTTCAGTCATCTTTCACAGCCTATACTGTTAGACTTTGGGAAAAATGGGTTTTCAAATGAAAATGCTTAATTCTCTTTGGGTGAGATTTGAAAATGTAACACTTTGCTTTTCAGAATGAGTTCAAAACTAATGAAAAGTGAATTAACTTTCAAAAAGGAATAAGGGAAATGCCTCGTGTTTGATTTTCAAGTAAAGCATTATGAAAACGTACTTTTATACATTTAAGTTCAAACCTGGATTATGTAGATTCTTTATTTACTGGCAGTGCATTGGGATTTGTTGTTGGGCTCACCTACTGAGTACTTTTGTGCTCACGCCTATCTTTTACCACTTCAGTTGCAGGTTCCTTGTGTTCAGGTTTTCCTGGCTTGAGTCGCTCAGTGATGGGGCGACGTTGGTTTGTAGTTGGGTGGTGACCCGCGAGGTCACGTGGAGGTATGTTGTGGTTTAGTTTTGTTTATGTCTTTAGTGTCTGTTTGTTTGTTGAGTTTATAATCATTCTTTCGATCCTGTTTTTAGCTTGGGATGAAATCGTTCCCAACGATTAAAGTTTCAATGCCCGGCACTTGTTGCCAGCCCGTGGGGATCGGGAACGCCCCACGGGCCATGCCGCGGGCCGGCTCGGGTGACCAGTTCAGGGTCGACCCGGGCTGGTTCGTGACAATTATTCTGTTTGGGTTCATGTTAAAAAACATTAGTAGTTGATGAGAGATTTCATTCCTGTATGAGTGCAGTTCACCTTACAATAACCATAATGTAAAATAAATTATAATTCAAGTTCTAGTTTCTGGGTATGAAAGTGATGTATCTATTTTTTTATGATGTTTTCTAACTATCAATGGGTAATGTCAAAACATCATGGACTAAATAAAATTATCATCACATTCTCATTCAAAATTCGATGACGTCGTTATAGATTCCATGACCATTTTACCATGTTCATCTCGAGGTAACAGTGTTGTGTGGGTTGTTGTTTGAATTATCAAAATGGATTTTCATTTCATACTAATCAAAGATACCTTTATTGTAGATGATATTGGTAGGTTATATATTCCTGATAAAATACAATTCAAAATTGTATTGTGTACTATCATTTTATATTGGGATTCCTACTTTAAATTTCCATTATTACCAATTTTTCAGAGGGAGATGGGTACATAGGTTCTTCTGAGCACAAAAAATAGCCTCATACTGATGGTCAATCAAAGCATATGACATTGGTTCTAGAAGAAATGATACAATCATGCATCATTGATTTTGAGGGTCGTGGTGGAATCATATACCCTTAGTTGAGTTCACCTATAATGAATGTTAGTAGGAAACCATACAAATGATACCATTTAAGGATTTATATGGTAGGCCATGTTTACCACACCAATGAAGGTTAGAGACAGGTGAGGAAACATTACGTGGATCGAGTCTCATAAAGTACACATCTGAGTAGGTCCAGTTGATTCAAAATTAGATGGCTATAACACATTCTGGACAGAAATGCTACACCAATTTCCATTGATGAACTATTGAGTTCAATGCCAAGGATCAAATATTCTTACTTGTTTCACCCAGGTTAGGGAATATTAGAATCAATTGATAGTTTGATATCCTACCATGATATGTCAGGTTGATTAATATTATGAACAGAGTCATAAAGTTATCCTATCAGTTTCTGTTCCTTTATAGGTAATGTTCCATGGATGATGTCTTCCATGTCTCTCATTTGTGCCCCTGTCCTTCAGACCAGTGTCATAATTTTCATCCTAAGTTGGTTGAGTTTCAGGTTGTTTCTTCATTTGATGATAATCATATTAGTATAATTGATAGGAACATGAAGGTTCTTCATTGTTGGTCATTTCTTCTATTATGGGTGATATGGAAACACCACTATTTATAGGATGACACATAGGAGCAGGAGGCTGAAAAAAATGATCATTAAAATAAATTTTTCGACAATAAATCTCCAACACCCATGAGAAGGAAATTTTTGGATTAATTGATTTATATAGGAAGATTATAAGAACCTATGTTTTCTTTTGAGGTATGGATCCTTTATTTTTCAATTTTAATGGTTAAATGTGGTCTAATGTGAATTACCTATGAGGTCATGGAGGTTTTGGTGGTGGTTGAGACTTGTTCGGAGCCAGAAACCAATGTTTGGGGTGATTTAATCTAGGAAAGTGTTGAGTGTAAATTGTGTGGTGTATTCTACAGGCCTGAAAAGTCGTGTGAGGGATGGACAATGGGGGTCTCCAGGTAGCACAGTTTTTTGAATCGATGTGAGAGTAGGTGCATTGTTATGCGGCTTGGTCTACAATATAAGCCTATCATGAAACTATATTTTCACACGGTTTTCATATGGTTAGTAAACCACATGGGATCCCATTGGCCCATAAAAATCTTTGCATAGTGAGTGCATGATTTTCCAAACAATTCATGTAAACCATCCACCCCTATTATATTGGGAAATTTTATATTTTAAATTAAATTAATTTTCTTTTTAAAATTGTCTTTGGTTTTCATTTCAATGGGAAGCAATATAAACTTTTGAGGTCCCTTTCTATTAAATATTCATAGAATCAAAATAAAATCTCTCTTTCATCTCTTATTCAAGCACAGTTTGTCTCAATATATCTACATTGATAAGATCTAAATTCATTTTTAATCATTCTCAGTTATTCTAGCTATTTATGTTCTATTTGAAATTAGACTCATATGCCCTAAATTCATGTTCTTTATTAATTCTTAAAATATCTTCCAAACTAAGTCAAATCTAGATATGATTCTAGATAGACACTCTCCTATATTTTTAAAGTATTTGGCCTATAAAACATAATTAATTGTTTTTGATTTATTAAGATACATATTGTTATGTCAGCTTCTATAATTTCCAACCTGACCCACCTTTGAACCGGTAAGATGTTATTGATGTAATAGTACATGTTAGAGATTCCCATAGGTTTTTTTGGAATGTGTTGGTAGAAGTTTCCCAAATAATGGTCACCCATGGGGTGTTCATTTTGTATTTACACTATTTTCATTGGTTTTACCAACCAAAGGGGTGAGTTATTGTGAATTTAGAGCCTTATGAACCCCGATATATTTTAAATTGAATTAAATTTTTTGTTAGAGAGAAGTTCTTCCTACTAACATATTATCATATTAAAATTCCATGTGTTAATTAGTTGAATGGAATTAAGGTTTACTGGTTAAATGATTGGGTATAATTATTCGGTTCATTTGATTTTTTTTAATAGTTTTTTATAAAATGTGGAAATGAGAGTGGGTAAAATCATGTTATATAAAATTTTTAAGGTGTATTGAAACATTGATTTGGTTAATAATTGGTTTCGTGAAATAAATTTGGGTTTCCTAAGTGGGTATATTTATATGATGATGTGGATGTTAAGTGATATTTTTAGTGGGTATACACACAAAGTTTGAAATGATAAATGGTACGAATGGTAATTATATATATTCGATGGTCATCACTCCATAGATCTTTAACATGGTAGTGGAAGCCTTGAGTTGAGTTTTCCCCTTGGGTCTTGTTTTCATGGGATGACTTGGGCTATGTTAACCGATGGATATCGATTTCTTGGACTCATGTAGGACATGTCTTGTATGACATGCTCAAATAACTCCAACCAGTGCAATAATAGAGTTTTCATCGATATGATTTTAGGAATCGATGATGATTCCTTTGTATTCGACTACATAAATCTAGCTCTTTTGGTATGGATATTGACATACATATGACTATGATAAAAGTGAAATTTTAGGGGGATGGTTTGGCTATGGATGTTTTCCGACACATCAAGTTATATAGAATAGCCATGGTGGTTATGGAATGGTGGTTTTACATTAAGGTACTGAAAAAAAATTCTTTTACTTATTACTCCCTCTTATAAAATATTTCCAACGTTTTTATGTAACCTTAAGAGGATATTCTAATGTTACTCTTTTAGTAGTGACAAGACATGAGAATTTTAAAATTCTTTATTTCTTTCTAATTAGACATGTACCATTTTTAGCTTATTTCATTTCACATATTTGATTATATAGATATTTGGGTGATTTCCTACCTAAATTTTATTTGACACCATGTTTAGACCACCCTTGGGGACCCAAATAGATTATATGGTCACATGTATGGATAGGGGAAAAAACCTTAACACAAGTTTTTTATTTATATTTTGGAGAATGGAAGCATGAGACTGAGATGAGGAATGTGATTCTATTTGGAAATAACACTTTTTTTTGTTTTTCCAATACATTTACTATACTATACAGTAGTGTACCTATTTTGGCTATTTTATTAGATATATTACATGTTTTATTACTATCATTGTATATAAGACGGTTATGGAATTTTTATAAGATCATGTAATGTTAATTTTTCTATTTTATTCTTGTTTTATATACTTATTCTATTTGTATATTAATGAATTTTCATTGTGATATACTCTGGTAGTGTCATTATAGTCTCCCCAATGACCCACTTAGTCCCTCACCACACGTTGGAAGCCTCATGCATTTTGGGAGATGCTCTTGAGTCCTATTTGTCCAACCGAGCTAGTGGCATTGTTGAGTTCCATCTAGGTTCGTGATGTTACAACAAAAAATCTAGAAAAAACATCAAAATAACATATCTTATAATTCATAAAAAATTTGGTCGATCACATGTATATTTTTTTCATTTTTAAATCTAGATGTTATAGACTTCATGGATTTAAAACTAGGGAATCCTTAATCCATCAAAATTACTTACCAATACAAAAAACCATATCATCAATATATTATAATATCATAATATTTTAAAAATATATGGTTGAAGATTTAATTCCTCAAATAGATTCTTTACATTCATAGAAGCATTCAACATATGTATTTTCTTTATGGACATCACATCTAACTCATTAATATATGGCATTAATATAAATATCAATACATCAATCCTATGATATACCATGTGTTTACAATGATTAAAAAAACACTGTCAAGTGTTTTCAACAATGTCACCCATTTTTTTAAGATGTCTAATCGATTAAATCTAGGATCATCAATATTCATGTGGCTGGCCACATCTTATGTTCCATGTCAAATGACCTTAAGATGAAATTTCTATTTATATAGTCATCAGGAAAGATAATTTCTTTAATTGAGGCTTGGTTTCTGGATTTTTAATATATTTTAATTTATTTTTATATATCTAAAATTTAAAATTCAATCGGGGGGGGGGGGGGTCATGTTTGCTATAAATGGTTTGGAAAACCAAGTATGGATTCTAGTGAATTTTTTTACCAGATTTATGGTTTTCAATTCTATGAAATTTCTCAACACTAAAAACACATCCCTCCAATAAATTAGAATATCATAAAATTTCAAATAATATATGGATGTAGAATTCATGCCCCAACTAGCATCTTCACATACAAAGAAACATTCAACATCTTCATGTTGTTATAGACATCACATCTAACTCATTAATACATGACTTGAATATGAAGATCACTACATCAATCATATGATATAACATGTTTTCAAAATGATTACAACAATACCCTCAAAAGGTATCAATAATTTCAACCTGGTTATTTAGGATATCCAATTAATTAGATCTCTAATGATCATAATTCAAGTGGTCAGCCACATGTTACATGCCTAGTCAACACATATATAGATGATGTTTATATTACCAGGGTATTCTAGAATGATAATTTCTTGAATAGATGATTAGTTTTTATAATTTTCAGATATTTATCCCATTAAATTTTTATTTCGTTAGGTTATTTATATTTCATGAGTTATTTTGGGAAGCCCCAAGAAAAAGAGTGAAATTTAAAAGGAAATCAATGGGGGTACATGTTTACAATAAATGGTTTTGATAACAATTTTTAGACCCTGTAGTTCCCTCTATATGGATTCTAGTGATATTTTTTAGATGGTTCATGGTATTAACTTTCTTGAAATTTCTCCAAACTAATGAAAAATTTCCCAAATATCTTAAAATAGTTTAATGTTTTAAATAATTGATTGATGAAAAATTTACGCATGCTTCCGATGCTTTTGTTGGGGCGCGCGCATCTATCTTCTTGAGTACAATAGGTGTGCTTTGTTGACCCGCATTCCCTCTTTCAAAAGGTAGGCAACGTCCAACACTTATTCAGGGATGTTTTCTCCTTGATCGAAACCGGATGATGGGATGTCGGTTCTTCCTTCTGTGGTTTCCTCTTAGGAACTTGTTACCAAGTCTGGGTCTCTCTCATATATTTAATACATTGTTCGTGAAACTCTTCCTAGAGTCATATCTTCATGGATGACAGTTAATTACATTCTTCAATCAGGAAATTCCAAGGGGTCCAGTCAGGGCAGTAACCTTCAGTTAGGGGATTAGTCAATTTGGGCATCACTAGCGTGTCTGGATGCTATGGATTGGCATGTCTATCTTCTGTTCATTACTATAGGGCTTTTCGAGGGTGTATAAGCCCAAGGCATCTCACATAGAATGCGGGGAATCATATTCCATTGGAATGTATCTGAGTTTTTCCTCATCATTCCATGTTTAACACATGTTATGCCGTAAGTTTAACATCTATCGAATATGGATCATATTGATCAGAACACTTAATAGAGTGGATCAGGTAGGGGAACCCCCTAAGGGGAACACTGGTGTCGGATCCAACACGTGGTTGACATCCCGGTTACTATTGAGTGGAATGAGGTATGGAGTGCCATTATGAAACTGAGATGTGGCGGCCAAGGTAGGAATCATGGTGGATAATGGAAGGTTCTGTGAAGTGGATGATGAATTCGATGGAACCATCATAAGGATGAAGATGGTTTTGGTCTTGATCCTCTAAGAGGCTTCCTACGTATCCCTGTGGTAGGGAATCAAAGTCCACGTTGTTTATATGATGATGGATTACCTCCGATTGGAGTTCTCAACGTATTACCATTGGATGATGTGTTAATGGCCTACCGCTGATTGGGGATCTCAAAGGCTTACCGCTGGATGGAGTGACAATAGCTTATAGCTAAATGGAGTTACAATGGCTTACCGATGAATGGAGTGACAACGGATTACCAGTGAATGGAGTGAAAAAGGCTTACCACTAAATGGAATGACAATGACTTACCACAGAGTGCAGTGACAAAGACTTACTGCTGAATGGTGGGACAATAGCTTACCACATAATGGAGTGACAATAGCTTACTGTTGAATGGAGTAACAATGGATTACCATGGAATGTAGGTATGTAGATTAACATCATGTGGGGCGGGGGCGAACTGATGTGAAGGACGACCTGGGGTCCAATGGTTGTTGGGCTTGAACCTCATGGAGGCTTCCTACGTACCTTGCCTTGGAAATAATTTGTGGCCTTGTAGTTCTGGATGGTAATAGGCTCGGTTCACCGTCATGGATTAGTCGGTACCAATGGTTGGGGGGCTTGTTCCTTGTGGAGGCTTCCTACGTACCTTTCATTGAAATGGATAAAAGTCCTCTTAGTTAGGAAGGGTGGTTAGTGAACCAACGTGTAGGGGGACTTGGGGTCCCTCTGGGTTGTGGGAATGAACCTTGTGGAGGCTTCTTATGTACCTCACAATTGCAAGGATCAATGTCTTCATAGTTTAGATGGGATTGGGGTTACTGAACTGACACGAAGGGTGTCGGAACAACTGGGTGTTTGTATTGAACCTCTTGGATGCTTCCTACATACCTCACATTGGAAAATATAAAAGACCTCATAGTTTGGGTTGGTGGGTGGGGATTACACTCTATGATACCCAAGGTATTGGTGAACAAATGTGAAGGGGGTTAGAATGACCAATGGGTGGTGGGATTAAACATCAGGGAAGCTTCTAACGTATGTTTCCATGGCAAGGATCAAATACCATGTAGTTCATATGATGACGGCTTATCACCGATTGGGGGGGTAATCGGTGAAACGATGTAAAGGGTGTGGTGCGTACACTCTAGGCTACCCGGGGTGTTGGTGAACCGAGGTGAAAGGGGGTCAGGACAACCAATGGGTAGTTAGGTGTGGGGCATACACTCTAGGTTGTCCAGGTATGTTGTCATGATTAGTGCTCACTCTATACCCACATGAGTCAAGCTTAGTGTGAGAAACAAGATACAGCAAAGACCTGATGATCACGTTGTGAATGGGGCATCTATGGAAGGTGGTGAATGGGGCTTACACAAGGAAGCTCCCAAAGAGGAAACATGGGATTATGCATGGATTACAGCTTGAATAGGATGGGACTTACTCCAATATGGAGGCTGGAATGGTGAAAAAGCCCAGCGGGGGAAGGACTTTGCACCCAGGAAGAGTGGAGGACCTAGGGTGCTACTTCCTACAAGAATATCTAGGGGAATACTTCAGGGTGGTTTCCCTTTCCCCATATTGGATGCATGGGGGGAAGTCACAGCTTAACGTCATGTGCCAAGGACAATAGTGCTTGGAAGTTTAAAGTTTTACAACTCGGATGAGGTGGGTTTTCTCCACACCCCTAGATCTTAAATAACTAGTACCCTCTGCTCCTTATGGAAGGGAAGGCATGGGAAATACCATGGCTCGAGGGTGTTGTGGAGCGAACCATTGGAGGGGGTCCACGTTAGCATGGCTATGCGAAAAGAAAATAGTCGTCAGGGTGCCTATGCAAAGAATCATGAGGAGAAGCAATGCAACAGGTGGTATCATCCAAGGAACATTAAAATCGCATCATGAATACCTATAGGGTCTCCCAAAAAATGGACTTGCAAAGTAGAGGGGTGCATAAGTAGGGAACTTGTGAAACTCTGATGCCCCGCATTGTTGAGGGTTCTTGCGAAGAGGTGTGCATCGCAAAGTGGTGTGCCTTGGGATAATAATAGTGTAAAGGTGCATGTAATAGGTGCTTATCGAAGTGTAAAGGCATTTTTGGAGCACTACCTTGTAGAGAAATGGTGTGTTGCGATGCAAGGTATCGTTAAGTGATGTTCTTCGCGAGGTACATTGACCCATCCTTGGCATGTGGATCATTTGTACATTAATGGTGTTTTGCAATGCGTAAATGCTTCTCGTGGACCCAAGTCCCCCTGGGTATCCCCTTAGATCGTGGAGTCCCTTAGGTTCCGAGAAAGACAACCCACATGGAAGAGGGGAACAAAACGAGACAAAGGGGAGGCACTTCACAGAGCAGAAGTACCTTTCACAACTCATGGTTCACAGAGTAGAATGGTGCTTCACGATTCGGGACCTAAGAAGTCGAAAGGTCAGATTGTTATCCCCTTGAACATGGGGGAGGCTAGAATTTATATATGAGAGGCTCCGTGAAGAAAATATTGCTCGGAGCATAGAGGAAGTCATTTTCTACGTGGCACATCCTGAAATTCAAGGGCGTTCACGGAGCGTTACCTCCTCCTTGCTTCGCAGCGGGTCGCGAACTTCAAGGGCGATCATGGAGTGTTACCACATCCTTGCTTCAAGGAAGGCTGAGAACATCAAGGGCAGTCAAATTGTGTTACAACCTCCTTGCTTCATTTCATGTTGCGAACGTCAAGGGCGGTCCCGGGGCGTTACCCCTCATTGCTTTGTGGTGGCGTGATGTGGTCGGTTCTCCCCGAATGGGCATTATGAGGTAGCCTTCGGCTCTGTGTCTTCTTCTCATTCCCACATTTTGGTGACAAAAACTTCCCCCCCCCCCCTCAGACTTGGAATCATGGAGAAATCAAGGGTTGAAGTCTGTGGGATGACTGCGAAAATCTTCTGCATTTTGCGAAGGAATCTCAAGAAGAGAACTCTCCATGTTAGTAAGTGAAGCCCCAACCAGATGCACCACAATGATCGCATTGGTAAAGTCACACCGCCAAGATATGGGGGTCCCCAACCTTTATATAAGGGACTTGAACTCTCTTTTTTCTTTTCTATTCTCCTTTATTTGGACTTTAGCACTCTCAATTCGTGAAGCTATGTGTACTCCACGATGGCTCTCTATGAATCTGGACTTCTGCATCACGGCCCTACCGTGAGTCTTTGACTCCGCGTCTCAGCACTATGCAACTCTGCATTTGGAGGATGAGGAAGGGCACCGCAAATGGGCTTTGTGAACATTCTCTATGAACCAGCTTCGCAAACCAACCTGAAAAGAACCAAAATTTCAAAACAGAATGGCCTGTCCAAAAGTTGCTCAGGGGGTCCTTGCAGATGCTTCCCAGAGGGACGAGATGGAAAATAGTCTCAATCTGGTGGAGTTGGTTCGGAGCCACTCCGACCATGATTCGCCGGTGCATCTACCATCAGAGAGCCATAAGAACTACCCACTATGCAAATGGTTTCCTTTGTAAGGATTCAGGCTGAGGGATGACATCTTCATCCTAGAAGGATGTCGGGACGAACCAGCTTACTGGTTCAGGAGCATGTCGTGCCAGTGCTGAGGGTTCAGGGTGGTTGATGGTCATGCCTAGGAAGATTTCACACCCATCAATGGTGATTTTTTATAAATCCACCAAAATAATATTGATTGGAAGGACTTGCAGCCAGAGACTTCTCCTCCTCTCTACCACACGATACTGAAGGCAGTAGCGAGGAACCCGAGGTAGGGGTGGTCCAAGGAATGAGTCCTATGATAGAGTGGAAACTTCACATACAATAAGGACTAGGACTATTGGGTAGGAGCCTTGTGTGATGATTTTGGGGATGATATTACGAGAGTGGGTTTGTACAAGGTGGCCTGGAACTCTCAATTCCTCATATATCAAATGATACAGCTAATGCTGGAGCTATTGAGCAGATGGTAATTGTTGACCGATACCTTCCACTTACACCATGGAGAGGTGAGTATCAGCTTGTGGGATGTCCATCAGAACATATGGGTCCCGATATTGGGGGTGATATATGAAGAATTCCTCCCTGTGAAGAGTTTGTGGGATGATATAGAGAAAATGTCAATGCTGGCGATGGAACTGAAAGAGCCTGTGCCTAGGGAGGACAAGGAGGAAATAAGGGATGTCCACTTCAAGAGGAGGTTCAAAAAATTCTAGAACATCTCTGAAAATAGGAAATTTTTGGTGAGGCCTCAGACTTGTTCAAAGGGGGATCAACGAGACAAGGAATCCTCATACTGGCCGCTTTTGGACGATAGCTAGTGAAAGACATGGGGATTCAGCATCAGAACCGAGCAACAAAAAATAGTTAGGATTGCGGCATTCATTACGGATCTGATCTGTGGTTGGATCATCCTAGTTAGGGATACCAACATGGGTGTACTCCCATGTACATTCATCATGGCGTCCACATTGGTGACTGGGGGGTGGGTCAACCCAGTAATCCCGATGCTCGCTAAGTTTTATAAGGTGTTGTGGCACAACAGCGAGGGAAAATGGCCACAATGGGTATGTGGGCCATTTCAACTCTTGTATGGGTGGATAGAAGCACATATCAGGGGGGTTTACGAATACCCAAAGCCTATCTCTCCTCCATTCTCAAAATTCCACCCATCAATCTTGAATACTATCGGGAGCTTTCCAGCCATGCTGACCACAACTTTGGTTCTATCCCAGTTGTGGAGGGTGGATGAATTCAATTTCCACCCATTTCTGTTGTTGATGGGGGTATTTTATGATAAAGACTAAGGGACAGAAGAGCACTGGGCCTATCTCCTGGCCTTTCTTGGTGGATTTCATGTGGTGAGGGTAGACCGTGAGCCCCTCTACGAGTCATATACCCCACACCAGTTTGCAAGGCAATTCTGATGTATGAAGTGACATACCCCACGAGTCTATCTAGAGGTAGGCTATAAAGAACACCCATGAGTGATGAGACATATGTGGCTCATGTTCACGTGGGAAGATGGGAAAATTCAGAATGAGTTACCTTTGCTGACTGCCATCCTTGGACAGGTAATGAAATATGCCCAGAGCTGGGAGGCAGCTTATCCATGGGAGATACTGATGCATCCAACCATTTGGTGAGTGATGGTGAGCTTTCCCGACCACGGGGCTGGGGCCAGAAGGTAACATGGGCATCCAGCGGTGGCGAGGCTTCTGTGGTGGAAAGGTCCACACTAGTTGAGGGTGAGGCAACATCCATAGATCCTACAGTGGTAGCAGACTCGGTGGTTCTAGCAGAACAGAGACATCCAGAGGGGTAGCTGCTGAGAGGATTCCGCAGGATACCTACCCATGCTCTAGGGAAGTGGCTGCGCCATATCAACATGCTTGATGATGATGTCTTCTCGGAGGCCTGGGACATCTGGGAAGTCAACTTGAATTTTTTTGTCCCCACCAAGTTGTGACATCACTTAAACCATATCAGGATGGATTTTCCAGGAACATGCTCCATCAGGGCCGGATTGCAGTGCCCCATGTGGAGAGAGAGCGGTACATGGAAGACCTGGATGACATTGTGCATTCCTGATTGTCCCCTCATCCAATGATATATCGAGTCAAAGTGTTTCTCAATAGCAACACTACCCTATATTTATCAGCTTCTAATTTTAGTGAACGCTTTCCTCTACCAAAATAATCAGAAGACTCCTCCTAGGGATATGAGGCTGGTAGAGGGAGGCCGTTGGAGGAGAGAGAAGTTAGAGGTAAAGACTCAGATCATGAAGAGTTCACAGAATCCCTTGAGGTAATTAATCGAAACCCCCATCTTTGAGACATTCATTGAAGGAATTCCATACTCCTTGTTAACATTTAAACTATGCATGAGGGTCCTATACACATGACCCATTCTCATCCCTCAGTGGATGCAGATGCGGGGCCCTAGGGATCGATGCCTATAGTCAAATCTTATGATACCTCCAGTGGGTCTGGGATACCTAAGGCGACCCCTCTGGAGCTTTCAGACCTTTCGATCATATATGGGTGGCAACACATCAGGGTCCCGACAACATCAGCCTAAGAGTGAGACCAGGGATTCGATCTCTGTAAATCCCCTCTAGAAATTTTATGACTATAATAACCTAACCATTGTTTTTGATGTCCAGGTCTCTTATTAGCATGTAAATTTCTTCAAATGGTGTGGTTCACCTAGGCACGGCTGGTCGGTGTTTTGGGCGGTGTCTTTCCCTGGAGAATTCTGGTGATCGTGGAGACAGAGCACCAAACCAACCAAGTGGCGGCTCTCCCGATCACTGATGGGATAGTCAATGGGGACAAACATGAGATCATTGAGGTATGATCTAATGATGAGGATCGATCAGATAATCCAGATCCTACCATTCTCGATCAAACACCAGATGTAGACCTGACCGTATAGTTTATGGGGTTGTCCCCTGCGTATGAGCCTTCCTATCAGGAAGACAGGGGCGAGACGGCCTTTGAGGAAGCAGATATAAAGATAGTCCATCACCTATAATGGAAGCAGATCATGCGCTTCATCAATGACACCCTACAAGCACTATGGTTGGATGATCTGGACAGACTTCGATTGTGACTGTGCGAACTGTGTGCTGGGGGAGTGGATGCCCAGCCTCCACATATTCTCATCCGTGATCTTATGGCACAAAAGATTAAGGAGTTTGAACGTGAACTCATTGTAGGAAGGCAGAGGAGGAAAGAATAAAACATCAAGAGGCTCCAAGAGGCTAACGAAGAGGTTCAACGGCTACAGGACTAGGCAGATGGGAATTCAGATTCCCTGGGTGCGCAATCTGAACTCATATCGCAACTGAAATCCTAGATGGAAGAGGTTGAAGAGGGCACGAAGTGAGCCTCTGAGGAGATGACCATCATTCAGACCGATGTAGAGCGGGCCCAGATTACGGCCAATGAATTGTGTCCCATCGTTTCCTAAGAGGAGTGGGAGCTGAGCAGGCGAAAGCAACTGATGGATGCCACCAGCTAGAGGGTGGAAGAGCTGTTACACTCTTTATACGAGGTTAACCCATCGATGGGGGGAAACGACCCTCCAGTACATTAATGATTACACACCCTCATATGTAATTTCATGCTTTTTTTTGAAGCTATAGAATGCATGAGTTTCGTTGTTTATATTGGTTCTTTCATTCTAATGACATTTTTGGAGCATCTCGTGATCATTCCCTAAGCTCATGTGGGACAGACCTAATTTGAGAAACAAGGGATGACCACCTTATCACCCCAATTCAAATGTAGGAGTGAAAACCAAGCTTTTGGCGTCTAGGGTTTGAAAAACCAAAACAGATTTCCAGGTGGAAATGGGAGAGACCTGACATAAGAATGAAACTCTCTAAATATCCGAATTACAGTTTTCCTAGGGTTCTCTTGTGCACGAACAGGGTAACGCCAGGGGCTCTAGAATCAATCCGAACAAATGGGATTGGAAGGTGTGAATCATGATACCCAGGATTTTGAACACTGTGGGGGTCAGGTGACAATAAAGAATAACAGTTGACCACATTTGATACACATTATCCTTATTATGTTATCCTAGAACTGTGATAGAAAATGAGGGACGACCACTGACCAAGTTCTAATCAAAGGTTCAGACTCAAAATTTCACAAGTTAGTCTTCCAGAACGTTGGACCAGGACATTAGGTGGTCCATAGGCCAAGCATCCATGCAGTTAGGGGGATCCCTTAGACATGAAATAGGACTAGGGTCCAAATAAGGGAAAACAAAGAAAGTAATGTGGGGTGATGGTTTGTTCGAACAGAATCCAACACTAGAAATTATGCCACTGTGGTGGAAACACATTACATGGGTGAATCAGTCTGATCATGGATCAATCCTTTTTTTAGATAGGACCTCCCTGGTGAGGGAGTTGTCGCTTCCCAATGTCATCATGGGGCACCTTGAAATTTTTCAGGGAAAAGTTGTAGTTAAATGGTTCCCCACAAGGGGTTGGGCTAGGGGGCCTTAAATGAGGAGTAACAAGATTGATGATCCCCGATTATGGACCCAAGGTAGAATGCCTCGGTGTCTCTATGTATCCCATATAGATGGATATGAAGCCATACATAGTTCTGAGGGGTGTTGTGTAGTTTAACGTCTTACAGTAAGGACGTAGAGTGGTCTTAGTTTAAGGTCATAGATCTTGGACCATGAATCAGTAAGGAGTATAGGGGACACATGGAAAAGTGATTATGAAACCCAAAATGAATGAGGCCCTGGATTCTAGAATACCATGTGTTCCCCTGGAGGGTTTTTAGGTCGATGCACTAGAAAACAAAGTTATTCAGGTCCCAAGGAATGGTGCAGATACGTTCCTACGTACCCAATGAGGGGGGGGGGATCAAGACATATGTATTTATAAGGGATGGCACGGTAGGGTACCCGTGTGGAGGATAAAAGGGGTTTGCAGGCATGGACCTCACACCAAAAGAATGGGTATTTGATGATCCTTGTTTGTCTTTTAAGATAAATGTGTTTTTTTTGTGATGTGATAGGCCTTGGATAGCATTTCCTGACATAGGCACACGAATCAAGCCGTATGCAGGTGTTGAAAACTAGTATGGCGTGTGACCAATACCAAACATGGTGTCCCCTTGAGCGAGGGCATCACGATGCAGTGTCGTTTTTCATTGTGCTTCCAGTACGATAATGTCACAGTTTAGGTTTATGTGATGGGACCGGGCATTCAATTTAACATCTTGTAGCACATACCTAGTAGAGATGATGCTAAAGGAGGAATGTACACAGTGCAATAAAATGTACCTAACGTGTATGAGGACATAATCCAATACCACACCATATGCGATTCTATGAATGAATCCTCTATCCAAGGGGATGAAATTGATGTGAGAGGGTAAGGGGCATAAAATACTATCTCCCAATTGATCTGGACCCGAAAATAAGACTTCTGGGCATTCCTACATATCCCATGAGGATGGGAATCAAGCCACACATAGTTCTGGAAAAGATCTCAATTTATGGTCTTAGATCTCGGACCATGAAAACGTGAGTCGGCATGGAGCCTTTAGTGATGCCTTTACCGATGATTTTTCCTCCTAACATGCGGATGCTCTCTGGGGAATAGTGTTAGGATTGTCAAAATTCCACTTGGCCATGATGGGATGGACAATGATGTGAATCATGCAACCGTCACTCAATGCTTAAAGGAGATGGCATGGTGATGGAGGATGAATGTCGACCATGTTCGAAACACAGAATCCATATCATATTAGCCTATAATGAGGACAAACAATTGAGTGTCAGCCACTAACCATATTCGCAATACGGGACATTCATCGATTTATTTTCTAAAACGCTCGAGGATATTTTCTCGGTATTGTAGGGGAGCACATAGGCCTAGAATCAATTCCTTTCAGGGGTCCCTTCAGGTGTGGAATATTATGGAAGCACAAATGAAGGGGAACACGAAGCCTGAAAGATGGGTGAAAGCATCTCCACGTAAAATATGACACTCTAAATACTAAACCAGAGTACTCTTAAACATATTGGTGCATCACAGACGATGGATGAAGAGGGTGGAAAATTTTAGAGTAAAGGATTTGAATGGATGAGTATAGATTACGGGTGTTGAGAACTCCAAGGAGGGAGAGGTACGTGGCATTTTCATTACTAACCTAACGCGAATGATTACATAGTCCCATACCACACCATATACTCCCCTCCCCAGGAAAGGGTAGGCCAAGGGCCCAAGGTGAAAGGGATATTTCTGAGAGATGGGGCTGGTCCTAAAACCTAGATGTTTGGGCGGTCCTACGTATCCCATGAGGATGGGAATCATGCTATACTTAGTTCTAAAAAGGGGAAACACAAAAATGATCGTAGTTTAAGGTCTTAGAACTCGGACCATGGGGAAGCGAGTCTATCCCAAGTAAAGTTGACCCTTAACCATATCCCTAAGCCTACGTGAGTTGAACTCTGTGTAGGAAACAAGGGCAGATAAGGTATTTGCAATACGTGGAATATATGAAAATGGGAAACCGGTAGAGCCCCGAATTACTGCCATTTCATAGATTTTTCCTCCAAACATGTGGATGCGCACTGAAGAATAGTACCAAGAATTTTAAATTTCTACTTTGGAATGATGAGGTGGGGAAGGATGTGAATCATGTAACTGACATTTTGGGCTTAATGGGGTTGGTGTGATGATGGAGGTAACAATTATTCTTGTTCGAACCACAGCATCCATATCACGTTAGCCTGAAATAGGGAGAAACAAATGATCATCAACTGCTAACCATATTCACAATGCCGGACATGTATCGATTTGTTGTTTGAAACCCTTGAGGATGTTTAATTGTAATAGTAGGAGATCCCTTAAGTCTAGAATCCATCCCATTCAGGGGTCCATTGGATGTGAATTATGACAGAAGACCTAATGCGGGAGAACATGAAACCTGAGAAATTGGTGATTGCATGTCTGGGTAAAATCCGACATTCCAGGTGCTAAACAAGATTATCCTTGTGCACATTGGAGAAACAGTAAATAGGATTGAGGGTCTCATCTTGAGAGCGGCTGATTTAAAAAAGACGAGTCGTAGAATAAGGGGATAGAGATCCCTCAAGAGAATGAGGTACATGGCGTGGTTGTTACAAACCTGATTTGAACTAGGACATAATCTCGTACCACACTATATATCTCTCTCATGGAAGAATACAAGCCATGGGGCCAATATGGGGTTGGTCATGAAGATGAGATGCTCGGGCGGTCCTACGTATCCCATGCGGATGGGAATCAAGCCAAACGTAGTTCTGGAATCACATATAGGGGTTGGATACCCTAAAGTGTGGGTGTATAGCCCGACGTTTAACCCTCCGTGAATGTGGAGGTAATCCCATACCACGGTGCACAACCCTAAATATGAACTTAGGCCAGGGCCTAAGAAGGCCAAGGGGCCTCAGGCTAGGCCTCGGTGGGAAAGGCCCAACCAGTTTGTAGTTTAACGTCTTGCAATGAGGACAAAGAGAAGAGTAAGATAACCCAAACAATGGTGGTTTACAACAGGATGAATAACCCAATGTGAATGATTAGACAATCCCATACCATACCATACACTAAGGGTAAGAACATGGACTGGGGCCCAAGATGGGCAAGGGCCATGAGGCTATGCCTTAGTAGGAAAGGCCTGACCAGTTTGTAGTTTAATGTCTTTTTGTGAGGATGAATGGGATAAGGTATCGCATTCGGGGATGCATATGGCACGGTGAGTAACCCGACATGAATGAAGACATAATCTCGTACTACACTGTATAATCTGCGTAATAAATTGGTTCGGGGCTGGAAAATGCCATGGGTCCAGAGACCATGCATCTAATCCAATGGTAGCCCTAAGACCTCTTGTGAGATTACTGCCTCATCACAGCTCCTAATCCCACGTGATCAATGCTCGGTGTGTGAAACAAGGAGATAGATTCAACTCTTCCTATCATATAGGGGTCTAGCAACTGGAATCGCCTAAAGTGAGTTCAATTCTTGGAGATACAACGGGGAAGAATGAACCACTTCACTCAATTTTTGGGACATCCTGGGGTGGTTCTAACTAAAAAGGATAGTTGTTGACTGTGTTTGAAATGTAGCATCGCTATAGTAACCTGGACTAGGAGCAACAAATGAGCATCGACCATTGATCATATTCGCAACATAGGATTTTTTTCGGCTTGTTTCTGAACTTCCACATGGGTGTTGGCCTGAAGTGGTAAGAGATCCCTTAGGCCTATAATCCATACCATTTGAGGGCCCTTATTGATGTGGAAGATGATGGAGTCCCAATCAATGGAGTGGGTGAGGCATAGTTGTACATATCTATGAAATAGGAGAACGTTTCTATGGAGCAGGACATATGGCTGGATCGAGATTAGCTTGATGTGAAGTGTGGTAAAAATTCTACAACCCACCATATGTCATGACCAGAGGGGAAGACCTGGTGTTTGGGCTTTGACAACAGAAGAAATTTCTATCCATTTCTACATATCCCATGAGGATGGTAATCAAACCCTACGTAGTTCTTGAAGGCCATGCAGTTTAACATCATGTGGTAAGGACATGGGAGGATAGAAGAATGGGGATCCGGCACATGGTGTTACCGTTATAAACCTGGCATGAGTGGGGATTAAGAATCTTATACCATATCATGGAAGGATCCTCTGACATGACTATACCCCGGGGGAATAGTCAAAGAGAAGAGTTTGGGGGCTAGGCTGAATACCAAACGTTTGAGCGTTCCTACGTATCCCCTGTGGATGGGTATCAATCCATACATAGTTCTAAGGGCATAGGTTAACATCATTTAGGACGAAGAATATTATAAATTTTTGTAGGGCTGGAATTTTTATGGTCATTTTGGACCATCATGCAGTTTAGGGTCATGCAAGACCGACAGTTTAAGGTCCTTCATGATTGGCAGTTTAAGGTCACGTCGGACCAGCTGTTTAAGGTAATGCAGGACAAGCATCCATAGGCAATGTATTTCATGAGGAACATGGAATTGGTGGGAGAAGTTATATACTCAACAGTCATGGTCACCTGGGTGTATGCTTCATTGGGGTAAACCCTGTGGATTATGTAAGTTCCTTCCCATTTGGGATCCAACATGGGTGGTTTCTTTCTAGGGATCATTGGTGTCCGGAGGGTCAATACCAAGTCCCCTTGCAATAAGGATCAAAGGCTAACCCTCTAGTAGATCTCCATAGCTATCTTATTCTAGTGTCTTTCTAGATTGTGCAAGGCATGAAGCATGTTCTCATAAAGTGCATCCAATTCAGCTAGGCGAATTTCGGCTACCTTATCTGGAGCCTGCTTGTCATAGACCATTGTTAGAAAGGAAGGTAGCTGGATCTCAATGGTCCGGACGACCTTAGCTCCATACACCAGGGAATATGGGGTTACCTGGGTGGAATTACGATCTGTTGTTAGATAATCGCAGAGGGAATTGGGGAGCTTGTCCTGACAACTCGTCTTGTTCTGACCAAACATCTTCTGCAAGATGTTAGAGATGGATTTTTTGAACACCTAAATATTTCCATTTGCCTGTGCATGATAACTAGAGGTATCGTTCGAATAGATGTTGTACATGGCGTACAATTTATTCAACTCAGCTACACAGATGTTTGTGTCGTTATCGATGAGGATTGCATGTGGGACTCCGAACTGGTATATGATATTGGAGCTCACGAAGTCGATGACAGAAAGGGCCTTGAACTCCTTGAGCGATATTTCTTCTTCCCACATGGAAAATAAATCTGTGGTGGTCAGGATGAACGTGCACTGGAGAGCTGTCAATGGTGGGTATGGTCCCAGGACATCAAGTCCCTACACCGCCAATGGCCAAGTGTACTTGGTGGGGTGGAGAGGTTCTAGAAGTCGATGCATGAAGTTATCATGAATTTCGCACGCATGACATCTCTTTGAGAACTCGATAAAATCATGGATCATGGAGGGCCAGAATTACCCCAGTCTCTGGAACTGATGAGGCATCTTTGGTCCAGCCTGACGAGCCCCACAGGAACCGCCATGAACCTCCTACATGACCTAAGAAATCTCAAATCCTTGGATGTAATAGAGAAGAACACCATCGAACCCATGCTTGTAGAGGATCTTCTCAAGAATGGGAACACTCAAGAGGGTAAATTGCATCACACGACATCGGATTCTCTCTTGCACGGCCCGATCTACCAAGAAGCAACCATTTTGGAGATACATGACAAAAGGGGATCTCCAGTCCGGAGTCTCTTCCAGTATTGCATTTGAAGAACCCGGTGGTCCTGACATTGAGGCTCCTACAGTAATATGGCTTATACATAGGCCGTCATCATCATCTAGTTTTACTAGAGAAATGACTCTCTAATGTTCCACATGTATAATCAGATCATCCTTCTTGGGGTGTGAAAGTGATACAGCCAGGTCGGCCAGGACATCAGCTCGACAGTTTTGAGATCGGGGGACATGAGTAAATTCGAGCTGAGATGGGAACTAGGCTATTAGCTGGAGGGTGCGCTCCAATAATGGTATGAGCTCTAGATTTCTGATGACATAGACACCGTTTAACTACTTGATTATTAGTTCAAAATCCCCTTTCACATGCAAATGGGGCACATTGATATCGATGGCCATCTCAAAAATACTGATAAGAGTCTAATACTCTGCCACATTGTTGGAGCAGCCTTCTGATAGTTGGAATGAGTACGGCAGAACAGATTGTGCCATGGTAATGAAAACAATACCTTGGGCCACTCTATTATGTATGTGATCATTGAGTCTCTTGCTGGTGGGGCTCTGGGAGAATCCATCATAGTGAATCTGCGAACACGGGACGACCTGATCTACTGAAAGGATTTCCTCGTCAGGAAAATCCAGGTCTAGAGACTGGTCCATGAGGGATGGATGGGCGGCAATGATGTCTACCAATTCATGTCCCTTGATAGCCTTCTAAGGGACAAACCTAATATTGAAGTGCTGAAGGATTTCTGCCCACCGATATAGACGACCAGTCAACATGTGGCGATTCAGAATGTACTTCAATGGGTCTACCCAAGAAACTAGCTATACCTCATGGTGTTGCATGTAGTGTCACAATTTTCGTACTGCGAATACCAACGTAAGTAAGCTCTTTTGGATGGGGGTGTGTCTTTTCTTTGTATCGAGGATCATGTAACTAAGGTAATAGATGCTGTTTTCCATCCCCTCATTATTCATCTAGGCGAGGAGGCCACTGAGAGATCATTCCAGGGCAGTTACATATAGGATCAGCAATTTTCCAATGATGGGTGGCATCAGGACCAGAGGTTAGAGAAGATACTTCTTGATTTCCTCGAATGTGGTCTGGAACACTTCATCCCACTCGTAGGAAGAACCTTTCTTCATGAGTTGAGAAAGGGCTTACACGTTTCGGCCATATTCGCAATGAATCAATGTATATAGGCTAAGTGTCCTTGGAAAACTCGATGCTCTCGAATATTTTTGGTAAGAGGCACTTGGGTGATGGCCTTGGTATTATCTGGGTCGATCTCGATGCCCTGGTACCAGACAACAAAGACCGAAAACATCCCAGAGGTATCCTCGAAGGCACACTTCAACGGATTCATCTTAAGGTGGTGGGAACGGAGAAAATTGAACACTTTCTCAAGGTCCTTGAGATGGTCCTAGATCTAGAATTATTTCTCCACCAGATCATCCAAATAGCATTCCACCAATGTCCTGAGGATTGTCTTGAATATGCGATGCATGGACCACTGATAGGTGGCACATGCATTCTTCAGGACAAAGGGAATAACCTAATAACAAAATGTACCTTTCAGAGCCCTGAAATTTGTGGTTTCCTTGTCCTCAGGATCCATTCGGATCTTATTATATCCGGAGTAACCATCCATGAAGGATAGGGCCTGGAAACCAACTGTAGCATCAATCAACAATTCTGTCATAGGAAGGGGAAAACCATCCTTCAGACAGTGGCAGTTGAAACTTCGAAGTCTACACAGACCCTGATCTGTCCGTTCATCTCCCTGACAGGCATAATCTTTTCTAGCCTGTTGGGGAACTGGAAATTCTTTTCGATGTTGGATCTGATAAGATTTTTAATGTCGGCCTCGACCATGGATCTATGAGAGGGGTTCATCTTTCTGGGAGTTTGTTTGAACCCGCGATGATTTTCCGGAAGACTGAGGTGGTGGACGATTACCTAAGGGTCTAGTCCTAGAATCTGGTCATAGCTCTAGGCGAATACATCACGATGCTACTTCAAGAAATATATTTACCACTTCTGCTCCTCTAGGGACATGGAGTCACTAACCAATGTGGGTCTTGGATCTACCTCTCTACCAAGTTTCACATGTACTAGTTCATCGAAAATGGAGGAGACGCTGTCTTCAAAGGTGGGGGAGCATCCTCCAGATCCACTTCTTCACTTTTGGAGGGAAGATATCCAGTGGGAGGTTCTTCTTCTAGATCAACAGATCCCAACGAGAGGCTGGTACCGGCTTGGGCAGCAGTAGATCGCATATCGAGAGATTGATGTGCTGGAAAAACCATAACAATGAAGGCAGTCGATTCGATATCATCATGTCTTTAGACCATGGGGCCACACTTGATGATATAAAAGTATTACATGCGAGTCAGATAGATTCAGTTGATTCCAGCTCTGCAAAACAGACAGGTATGATGTTTTTCCATCGCCTTGGGGCAGACATCCCAATACCGTATGAGGGTAGAATTCTCTGGGATTGCCTGAGCCTGGTTTGTGTAGGAGTACGAGGTGATTTTTCGATGTCGCTTGGACATGGGAATATACATCCCTCTTATACCTGAGACAAAAAACATTTCCCCATGTCAGGGGTTGTGGCCTCCAATTGATGGATCAGGAAGACGTAGGCATCCTCCAGACCGGCCCAGGGGTCAGTTGTAAGTGTGATGAGCTAAACATCACGTTCCTGAATATGTTTTTCCTTTATATTGTAATAGTTGGAAACCAGGTAGTGGGATTCATAAATGGTGAAAGGAGATGTATCACCGGGGATTATTCCTACTCTACCTATAAAGGAGTACTTTAGGCACTAGTGATATGACGAGGGGACCTCCATGTGTAGGTGGAGCCATGGTCTTCCCATCAATGCACTGTATGCGGTGTCCAGAGAGATGACCATAAACTCGGTGCTGGCAACTAGGCTATCGAACCGGGTCTTCAAATAGATATTACCAAATGGGATCTTCTATGTCCTGTCGTATCCCTGGATTCTTAAATCAGAGGTATTCGGTTCATCTTCAGATAACCCCAGCTTCTGAAGTGTCCACGTCGAGATAAGGTTAATCTTGGATCCAGTATCAAAAAGAGAGTGGTGAACCTCCACGCTGTTAAATATTTCAGTGATTTACAGTGGGAGGATGTGCCTCTATATTAGAGAACCTTCATATTTACCAAATAACAAAATGATGTCTTGACATTCAGTGTTCTCAACCGCCTCAGCATGAAAGGCTTCTGCATCTGCCACCTCCATCTATAACTGGAGGGGGCTTCTTAAAGAATCATCAAGGGCCTCATGCATATCTGATGATAGGTGAAGGGATTCAAGGATGGAAAGCGTTGCTATGATGTCGGCAAGGTTCTTGAAGACAACATACTTTCAGGCCAGCCGCGAACTTCTGCTTGGAGGAGGTCGCTCTGTGACAGTGGCAAAGTTGGGCACTGCCGAATGGGCCGACAACTGAATGGTGCTTGGAATATCCTGGTTCCCTCTAGTTGAAACCTGAAGAGTAGCGGCTGAATGAGGACCGGATGACTAAGATCAGCCTGTAGCTGGATGAGGCTGGCTACAATAGGTTCGAGGTTGCTTTGCATAATCCAGTTGCACAAACGGTGGTGTATGCGAGCCTGATGACACTGGATGAAAAGTCTTTGCATGGTGAGCTCTACGCTGGGCCTGTTTTCTTGTCTCAATGTCATTGATGGCCTGGATAGAGGTTCCAGCTGGTGTGCCTCAATTACCCATGTAACTGCGGCTCCATTGACGTTGGCGTTGGCTGGGGACGTTGGTAGGGCTCATTGCTTTTTTGTGCACCCCTAACTCTATCTCTTCTAGGGAGAGGCTGGCTGGGATGATGACACAGAAGTTACGGCTGTAGCACTTGAAGGCTCCAACTAATTTAGGTGTGCCTGAATGTTTCCATGTGCATGAGAAACCATCTTTCTAGCCATCCAATCATCATAATTCCGGGACCCTCTGTTAGAATTTTGCTGCCACTTGCCTTCATTGTCGCTACTATTGTTTGGTCTTACAATGACACATTCCACTTGTTCCGGGGTCGGGCCCATCTTGACTATGTTTCTATCAACCTAGTCTTGAAGCTGGTCATTAAACACATAGAACTGTTTGAAGGTGTTCCCCTGAATCTGATGATTTGGGCAGTAGTTGGGGAAATCAGTGTGGTTCGCCTCTTCTGGCCTTCTCCACTTAGGAAAATGCACGATCCCTTGTTCCAAGTCCCTCCTAAAATATCCAAGGACCTGATTCTCTTTGAATGAGTAGGTCTGTTTTCTTCTCTCCAGAAAGGGGTCCCTTGGAGCCTGGCCCTGTCGAGGAGCTGGGGGAGCCTGTCGAGGGGGCGGACCCTGATTGTCCTTCCTGGGCGGGGGCGGTGCATTCCACGGAAGTGATTGCTGATTATAAGGTGGATGCTGCTGAGCTGGAGTCCGCGCATGAGGTGGATGTCCTCTGAAAGATTGTGGGGATGGTTCCACTGGTAGCAATTCTTGTTTTCTGGGGGCTTCTATTTGGTCCACTGCGGCTGGCTCGGCTCTGGAATCCCTCATTGATGGAATTACAGGGCGCAACAGTTGTGCCTGACTAGCCTATTAGAGGGCATCCTCCAAGCACTAGGCCATATCAAAAAGGTCTCGGAATCCTCCAGTGTTTTCTAGGTTATTAGATAGGGAACCAGTGTCATCTTGACATTTCATATGCACATCATTAGAAATTTCTTCTGATTCAGTGGCATGTCAAGGGAGTAGGTGATCCCCTTCCACCGGGAGATAAAGTATGCGACCCACTCATCATTCCTTTTATTGTACTTAAAGAGGTCTGTGATGCTAGTTTTCTAGGTGGTGGAACTGAACTAATAGAGTAATTTCCTAAAAAGGTCCTCCCAGCTGGTCAAAGATCCAACAGGGAGCTAGATGTACCAGACGAATGCTGGCCCCTCCAATGTCTGAAAAAAACAGCAGAGCATGGCAGCCTCCTACTGCACTGGTGTCCACAACATGGGCCCATTCCATGAGTTGTAGTTGGCTAGATGCTGTAGCGGGTACCCCATCCTTTTGAAGGAGGAGAAGGTGGGATTCGTGAAACACGGAGGCCCTAACATATCATCAACTCATGCTGGGTTTGGATTACCATTTGGTGGGAACGCCACCTATCTTATTTCCAATGCCTCAAGGAGGGCTAGTAGCGCCTCTATTGGATCATCTGGGAAGATGACCCTATCTTGATGGGGATCCCTAACCACGAGTGCATTGGAGGGTTTTTCAACATGGTAGATAGGCTCATCATCTCACGGAGTGGCTGCTAGAGCGATTTTTGGGGCGACTGGGGGAACTCGGTCCGGATTCCTTGGAATGTTGTGTTGTTAAAATGGTTTTGACGAGACATACCGTGCCCTCTTTTGATAAACTCTGACTTCTGTCCTGTTTGATAGAGCAACATGATTAGGGTTTCCTAGGGGTACCTCGCCGAGCGGAAATTGTTCTTGCACCTCCTGTACTGGCCTAGGATATTTCTAGTCCGGTCGTCGCCCTGTAATGTGTTCATCCAAAAGTTCATCGACCAAGTTCTTCTGCTCAGTATGTTTTTTGTGCAACATGGACTTCCCAGAGTCTTCCTCCATCTTCTTCACTAAGGTGGATGGGTCGATGTTTTTGGAATCTCTGACGTGATCTTTGACCTTACTAGTTTTTCTTCTCGGTATCAATGCTTTGATGGGCACAGGGAGACCTAGTACGTTCCTCTACAGATGAGTAATCCTTCCCGAGGATTCCAATAGTGGTTGTATTTCCTCGGGGGGTATGTCTCCATCGCGAAGTTCCAGCTCTTCCTCCTTGTCCACTATGTCATCCATGTTGACTGTAACCCTTCCTGGAGGCATTTCCTCGATTTCGCCAATAAAGTTGGGATGCCGCCAGATTGGACTGAAGAGGAGGGAAGAATACTTCCCCCAACCACGGATTTGAACATGGGGGGTAGCCTCCTTGATAATTTTGAGAAGTATATTGATACTCTGAATGCCTTGCTGTTGGAGGGCCTCACAGAGACCTGGTGACTTGGGGTGTTTTTCCACATAGAGTGCGGCAAACTAAACCTGAAGGCATTTCTAGCTGATGTCTTTGAAATGAGCTTGGCTCCATGGATAGACCATGTACTGATGACGATGATTGAAATGTGTCTCCCATAGGGTGAAGTAGAAACACCCAACTTCATCCAGAGTGGGGGATTCCTGTATGTAGATGTTCTGCGCTGCCATGGGACAAAACATATCAGGGATGTGGTCCACTGCGTTGATGTTCCATAATCTTCTTGGCTCAGATTGAGGGTCTGGTTCTTGATTGCCCCACTAATCAACTGGGGTGGCCGAGGAATTGACAGTAGTACTGAGGCAGACTGCTAGGATGGTTGGCTGGCTGGTGGAGAGTACGGCGAGCGGGCTGACTGGCCACCGAACCTTGAGTTTTCCTCCGAAGAGTGTTGCGACCTGGCCTCTACATCATGATAAGAAGGTCAGATGACCGTCATTCCTAGCACTGGTTCTAGGGATACTGGTGATATTTCACGATGATGCTCGCCCTCCATTGGTCCCCATAATAGCTCTTCGTGATCTCTTGTGGAGGTAGAGAGTGCTTTTTGGTGATGATGGCAGCGATTACACGACCGTAACATGTGGGGCCAGTAGATTTTCATCCTCTTGGATATACCTATAGAGGGAAGCATGGATCTGATGGACCTCGCATTTTGGGAGCTCCAGGCTGATGCACCTTGTTCATTCCCTGACCCTTGACTCAGATGAGCGAGGGGAGGGTTCCTCCACTAAGTTGTACTCCGCCTAAGAGTATGAGTAGCAGAACAGTATGATCTCAATCTGGGATTTCTGAGAGATCTTCTTGTGACGACGATGAACTACCTTCCTGTCCCTTCTAGGATCCTCAAGATAGGGATGATTTCTGACACAGGGTCCTTCAGCCACATTGGAGTTGGGGAAGATAAGGTTTCCACCCGATAAAGCCGGGGTGCGAGGAGAACCAGGAAAAATGTCAAATGGGACATGGGGAGGACATCCATGGGTATAAATAGATAGGGAAAGACCTCTGCTAGAACATGTAGAAGAATTGGGAATACCCCATGCCTATTTTTCCTAGCAACCTCGATATATGGAAGGTCCATGTACTAGTCAAGATGAACATGGGTAAGACCTCTGTGTTGGGTGTGGTTGTAGTGAGGCTGGCCATCACCCCTCTAGTTGTCGAGGCGTGGATGATATTCACCAGCTTCTGAGGAGTCATGGGGAGGATCGCCTTGTTAAAGACATATCGGATGGAAAATTTCCCTACACCGGCGATCTGGGACAGGATGAACAACTCCAAACCTAGTGTAATGGGCACGGGAAAGACTTCTGTATAGAGTGTCACTACCACCGGGAAGACCCTCATTTGGATAGAGGGTGGCACGGGACGGACCTCCATTAGGATTTTCAAAGCAGGGAAGGCCCACGCTTTCCCTGGTAGTGGTATTAGGAGGACCTCTGTACTGGGAGAAATTACATTAGGTATGTTCATGACATCTACTTCTTGGGCCAGCGACCACGGGAGTCGACCCAGTCTGCCCCAGGGGTAGTTGGGTCCCCAATCCTGGCCGGGCATATAAGTTCCCCTACTCTGTGTGTGTAGGGATCTGGGGATATATATTGGTGGTGGATCGGGCCACATTAGCTGCCGACGTCGATACCCCTTGGCGGGCGTCCTCTTCAGCCTACACCCGACGCTGGAGTCGGGTTAGACAAACTGGAACTGGTGGTGCAGGTACGTAGCTTACCTACTCCTCTTCCAGCAAGATTTGGTGGCTGTGCTGACGTGGAAGGGTGGGAGCCTTTACCAGGAGCCGCTGGAAGGGGACTCTAACTGTGCTAGGCCGAACATCACCTACCTCATTAGTGCAAGGTAGGGAGTCATCAAAGCATTCCGGGGACATGCTCCCAAAACTGTTGTATGTTAGGGTGGGTAGCAATGGCTCTCTGCGTGGTCCTCGGGGAAGGTGTTGGCGATAAGGCACAGATGACATCAGATCCAGGTGAGCCAGATCCCATTTAGTGATGATTCCCTCCTCCTCATAACGTCTCATGAGGTCGTAGATTACCCTCCTTTGACTGACCTCGGACGGAAAGAGGGGGCGTCAGCGCCCCATGGTCATAGACATAGAGGTCATTGTGGAAGAGGTGAATACATGTTGAATGGGTGTGTGGGTGCTTCCCATACCTCTATGTTGACGGGTAGTTGGTGATCGCATCCCTGAAGCAACAACATGATTACGGATAGTACAAGAGATTAACTCATCAGTGCTAAAAGAAAAAGGAATTGACGACCAATGCCCCAGCATCATCTCATCATTCGTGGCCAGTAAGAGAGATCCACATTGACAATGTCATATAATGGGAATGTCCAACGTTCTATTGCCCCAACTTCTCGTGAGTTTCATGCCAGGACCACTATTTTCTTTGCGGGACCCGGCACCAGATAACTGGATCCGGTGACACGTCAATCCATGGATGTCTTGAACGATACTAGTCTTCATTTTGAGGAGAATAATATCATGTCAGGTTCACCATTTCTGTTTCATATGATTTTGTTGGGGCATGCACATTTGTATGCTTGTGTACGAGAGGCATGACTTTGTTTCCCCATATTCTGGCTTTCCAATGATGGGCAGCATCTGTCGCTTATTTATTGATGTTTTCTCTTTGATCAAAATAGGATGATGGGATGTCGGTTCTTCCTTCCGGGGATTCCTTCTCGGAACATGTCACCTAGTCCGGGCCTCCCTCATAGATTTAATATGTGTTTTGTAAAACTATTCCTAGCGCCACATCTTCATGGATTCCATTTAATTATAGTATTTCTGACAGGACATTCCAATAGGTCCAGTTTGGACAGCAACCATTAGTCAGGTGTGTAGTCATTTTGGGAATCTCTAGCGTGTCTAGACGCTGGGGATTGGCGTGTCTGTCTTCTGTCCAATATTATAGGACTTCTTGAGGGTGCGGATGTATGATTCATCCCACAACGAATGCTGGGAATCATATTCCATAGGCATGTATCTGATATTTTCCTCAGCTTCCCATGTTTAACAAAGGGTATGCCGTAGGTTTTATGTCCAGCAGAGATGGATTAGACTGATCAGAACACTGACTAGAGTGAATCGGATGGGGTAACCCCCAGGAGGGAACACCGATGTTGGGGACAAAGCATGGATGGACACCTGGTTACTATTGAGGGGAATGAGGTATGGAGTGGCATAATCCCACTGGGATGTGGCGGCCTAGGTTGGAATCAGGGTGAATCATGGAAGTTTTTGTGAAGTGGATAGTGAATGGGATGGAACTATCATAATTATGATAATGGTTTTGGGCTTGAGCCTTGATGAGGCTTCCTACTTATCCCCACAGTATAGAGTCAAAGTCCACATAGTATATTTGATGACGTCTTACTACTAATTGGGGTTATCAATGGGGTACCTTTGGATGAGGTGTCAACGACCTACCGCTGATTGGGGTTCTCAATAGCTTACCACTGGATGGAGTGACAACATTTTACCACTGAATAGAGTGAAAACGGCTTACTATTGAATGGAGTGACAATGATATACTGTTGAATGGAGTGACAACAGCATTCCTTTGAATTTAAGGACAACAACTTATGACCAAATGGAGTGATAACGGATTACCTCTGAATGGAGTGACAACTGCTTACCGCTTAATGGAGGTCCACAGTTTAACGTCATGTGGGATGGGGTATAACTAATGTGAAGGAAGACCTGGGGTCCAATGGTTGTTGGGATTGAACCTCAGGTAGTCTTCCTAGGTACCTTGCCTTGTCAAGGATCAAATTCCTCGTAGTTCATTATGGAAAGGGCTCGGTGCACCGACATGGGGTAGTCAAGACCAATGGTTGTGCGGCTTGAATCTCATTGAGGCTTCCTACGTACCTTTCTTTTAGAAGGATCAATGTCCGCGTAGTTCGGAAGGGTGGTCGGTGAAAAGACGTGTTGGCGGACCCGGGGTCCCTCTGGGTGGTGGGTTTGAACATCATGAAGGCTTCCTACATACCATGGCTTAACAAGGATCAATGTCCTCATAGTGCGGATGGGATGTGGGCTGTTGAACCGATGTGATGGGTGTCAGAACAACTAGCTGTTGAGCTTTACCCTTGTGGAGGCTTCCAACGTACCTGATTTTGGCAAGGATCAAATTCCTCATAGTTCAGGTGGGAGTGTAGGTCTTACAATCTAGGTTGCCCTATGTATTGGTGAACTGACGTGAAGGGGGTCGGAATGACCAATTTGTGGTGGGATTGAACCTCAAGGAGGCTTCCTACTTACCATGCCTTGTAAATGATCAAAGACCACATAGTTCTTCTGATGACGGCTTACCACCGACTAGGGAGGTGATCAGTGAATCAATGTGAAGTGTGTGGGGCATACACTCTAGGCTTCCTGGGGTGTTGGTGAACCGACGTGAAGGGGGTCAGGACGACCGATGGGTTATTAGGTTTGGGGATTACAATCTAGGATGCCCAGGTAATATGTTAGGGTCAGTTTTCACTCTATTCCTATATGAGTCATGCTCAGTGTGAGAAAAAAGTGACAAAAAAGTATTCATGATCACGTCATGAAATGTGAGTTTGTGGATGCTGGTGAATGGAGATAACGCAAGGAAGCTACCCAAAGAGGAAACAAGAGCTTATTCATGGTTAGAAGCCCGAAGAAATTGGAACATACTCTAGGATAGAGGCCCGAATGGTGACAAAGCCCAGCGGGAGAGGGACTTGGCACCCGGGAATAGAGAAGGAGCATGGGTGCTATCTCCTGCAAGAAACTCTAGGGACTTGCACAAGGGTAGTTTCCCATTCCCCACGTAGGATGCATGGGTGGAAGTCAGAGTTTAACTTCATGTGCTATGGATGATGGTGCATGGAATTTTAACGTCATGTTGTTCGGACGAGTTGAGTTTTCTCTGCACCCCTAGGTCTTACATAACCAGCACCCTATGCACCATGTGGAAGGGAAGGAAACAACAACACCGTGGCTAAGGGGTATTATAGATAGAACCATTGGGGGGTCTATGTTAGAGTGGCTATGCGAAGAAGAAATAACCGTTAGCATGCCTATGAGAAGAATCAAGAGGCGATGCAACAAAATTGGTGGTATCATCCAAGGGACATTGAAATCACATCGTTAAAACCTGGAGGGTCGCACAGGATAAAGACTTGAAATGCCGAGGGTTTCATAGGAAGGGACCATTTGAAACTCTGCTACCCTGAATAGTGGAGGGTTCTTGCAAAGAGGTGTTCTTTGTGAATTGGAGTACCTTTCCCTATTAATAAGGATGTTTTGAATGTAGGATGTGATTAGAGATGTGGAAAGGCATTCACGGAGCACTACCTTGTGGAGAAAAGGTGCGTTACGAAGCGAGGTCTCATGAAGAGATCTTCTTCTCATGGTATAGTGTCCTTTCCTTGGAAAGTGGATCAGGTGTACATGAAGGGTTTTCTGCAAAGTGTAAATGCTTCACGATGACCCAGGTCCCCTTGGAGATCCCATTCCTTCGTGAAGACCCTTCAGCTCTTCGAAAGGCATCCCTCTCGAAAGAGGGGATCAAAACTAAAAAAAGGGGAGGCACTTTGCAAAGTGCAAGCACCTCGCACAGCTCATGGTTCGCAGAGCAGAGCAGTGCTTTGCGATTAGGTAGCTTGGAAGTAGAAACGTCGGATTTTACACCCCCTGAACAAAGGGCGGATGCCAATATTTATAGGGGAGAGTCACTGTGAAGCAATGCTCTCTCTACATGAAGTGGAATTCATTTTATCTGCGGTAGGTCGCGAATGTCAACTGCAGTCGCATAGCGTTACCGCCTCCTTTCTTTGCGGCTGGTCGAAAACATCATGGGCGGTCGCGGAGTGTTACCGTCTCCTTTATTCGCGGAGGGTCAAGAAAATTAATTGTTATAGTAGTGTCAAATGTTATTGTCACCGTATAATTTAAAATAGAACAATCATTTTATTTACTCGTATAGAATGTAAAAACATTCCAATAAAAGATTAAATTTGAAATAATTGTAATATATTCAAAAGGTACCAAAAATTTAATTTATAATTAAAATATTTCCATATATTTACATTAATAATATTTTATAAAAAATATGGATAAATAAGAGATAGAGTTGCAAGGGTAACATTAAAAATGAAATTTTTATATAATGTCATATACTATGTGTCTGACTGACCACATATATTCATTATAAACTTATATAACACAATTGTATGAAGTATTTAATTACATTAAATCATTATTCCTGGTCAAAATTATTTTATATTGTTTAAAAACACATTATAATCAATTACATAATCAATAAAGATCAAATCAAACATTTTGACAATGTTCTTCTCATATACCAAAAAATGACTTCTGTATGTTTTCTATCGTAATATTGATAATTATTTAACCTTATCCAGAATAATAATAATGTAATTATTATTATATAAATACATAATATATAATTTTTAAACCCACTGTGAAATATAGTTATGTAAAATAATATATTTTACAATCATGGAGATGGTATGTCGTATGTACTCTTGAGTAACATTTCCATTGTTGAAATATCATTATAGAAATTATGTAAGAATTATATTATCATTAAATAATGATAATTATTTCATTAATAAAATAATATATCTTAATTTTAACTTATATATATCATTTCTATGTTTTGGTAATGAAAAGCATATCATATCACTTCTTTGAGGTAGTAGTCTATAAGTACACAAGAATGACTAAATAAATTTTCAGATATTCTATATATTATAAATATAACTATATATTATTTTTTTAAGAATTATAAATAAATAATGATTATGATATATATATATATATATTAAATCCCTAATTACAACCACACATGAGATGTGGTGAGGGAAAACGAATAACATTTTTTCATGACGTGGTGGTCCCTAGTTTTGAAAAATGACATTTTAATTTATAATTGTATGGAAGATCAATAGATGTATCTGATAAAAGTTACATAATAATAACTTAGTATAATTATTCATTGATTCTTATTATTTTATCAAAATTTAAAATTATTAAATGGAGATAGATGAAGAAATAAATTGGAAAGGAGAGGTTAAGAACAATACCTCTTCCCTCGAAAACCAATTAATCTTCAATACTAATGCATTCATAGATGGTTTTCTGATAACTATAAGGAATATTTGATGGGTGTAGTTATCTAAAGATTCTATTTTAGTAGGTATTTTATGGTGAAAAGGATATTTTATATGTAAATAAAACTGAATAGAAGGTAACATTTTATAATAGAGGGGAGGGGTACTCATGAATTTATAAAATAATTAATGTAACGTAAAATATTTATCACATTGAAATAGATCCAAATTGAAAATATTAGAATCTATAATTAATATGAGACAAAATAATCTCATCTAAAAAAATTTAGATAGATTTAGATTATTTTCCCCCCATTAAAAATTTTAAAAATTACTTTTATATGAATATGTTTCTTATAAGAGGTTAATATAGAAATAATAAAAGTAATAATTCCATCTAAAAAGATCATATATGATATTTTAAACCATATACCAATAAAATAGTATATGATAGGATTTGCTAAAATTTTAAATCAATCAATAAAATATTATTTATTATAAAATAACCTCAATTTTAATTTTTAAAACATTAACTTTATTTCACATTTAAAACTACAACAAAAAATTTTATTTATTTATCATGAATTAAGACACAAATAATAATTTATATTTTTAAAATAAACTGCGAACATAATAATTCAATTGAATCTTATTACTTTTAATGTTTTCAAAAAAATTTAATTAATTTTTATATTAATTGAATAAATATTGTCTTAGAGTAACATAGTTATTTAATGAATTTATATTATAAAAATGTTAAAAATAAATAATAATGATATATAATAAAAATAATAAATTGTTTTAATATTTATAACTTGAAATAATTTCTTTTTATCATTATGTAAAAAAATATAATGATTATAAAACAATGAAAATGAAAGTTTTGACTTTCCTTTAGATGAAATATTATAAAGGAAAAAATCATGGTAATATATATAAAAGGTCATATAATTGATTTTTTAATTTTTATAATTTAAATATACTCATTCAATAAAATTATTCAATGTTTTATAGATATTTTATATACATTGTCACATTATTTGTACAAAAAATAACATATTTTACCTCTATCGAGAAATTTTTTTTCTAAGATTACGATTCTTAGTGACTAAATATAAAATAAAATTTTTACTCTATTTGTAACTTCTAATTAAAAATATGTAATACTCTATTCAATATAAAAAACATATAATTAGAAAAATATAATTTAAATTTAAATCCATAGAATGTGATTAAAATAAGGTTTTTTGAAAAATTAATTTTTCATTATAAAATTGGGTTTATACTAAATTATTGTATAAAAATTGTTCCTTAAATAATAATATCATTTTTTAATTAAAATTTAATAATTAATATTTTAAAATATAATATAATATAATTATACAGTACAAATACTTTCAGATACAATATATATTTCAATAAAAATTAGTATTTTTCAAAATTCCTTAAAAAATAAAGCATTCAAAAACAACAAAAAATTATAGAATGAGTTAATTTTAATTTGATTATTTTATAAATTAAAACCATTTTCAAATACAATTTATTATTGTTTTCGAAATTAAATATAATATCCGCTCACAGAAATAAATAAGCACCAATTTTAGGGAAATATATTATTAAGGATAAAATGAATTTCATAAAAAATCGAGTTCTTATTTACTTTGAATTAAACAATAATTTTTTTGATTAGGGAATTAAATTTGTTTCATAATTTTTTTGATCCTATTCAAATCCACCATTTCAATGTGTATTTTATAATAGTCAAGTTAAAATGATAATATTTCCCATTTCATTTATGGTCAGTGTTCCATATACATTATGTTATCAAATATAATCATTAATTTAAAATCCTTTGATATTAAATTTTCCCCTTTTATTAATAAATTTCATCCTTACAATATGAATATTTTATTTCAAAATCAATGTATTTCCATATAAAAAATCCTTTGATAAAATCCCACAACATAAAAATGGGTAATAAAACATCCTTTTAAAAAGATAGAAAGTGAAAGGAAATGTTCATATGGAATAACACATAACTAGGCTTAAAAATTAAAAAATGTTAGTGGGATGTAAAAATAAAGAAATTGAAGAGAAACATAATTTCTAAATAATGATTCATAATGATTGAGATCATTGATCACAAAAATGTGAAAGATCATGAGAACAGTAATTGACCACAAAACTATAAACCAAATATATGGGAAAAATGTTGTCTATTCATCATAAATGATGGTAAAGAGATAAATTTTATGTTTCTTGATAATTTTATTAGTATTGATTAATTTTGGTACCATATAACAATGAACAGATGGAAATATTTTCACGAGAAAACTGTAATTTTTTCTATTAATAAACTTCCATGAAAATTTCAACTTTTTCTCTAAATGTTGAGTATTCCGGATGATTGTTTTTCTAGAAGAACTAAAATTAACATCCATAGTATCACATACATCCAAAAAAAAGGATAAAAATATATTTCTATTATATTTATATATTAACCAAATCAATAATGGTGACCATAAGTGTATGATAGTTTCCAAGATTAATAAACATTTATACTAAGATATAATACATAAATCACAAATATTCAACAGTATTCTCCAATGATAAATCTATATCATTCCAAGAAATAAAAATTATTACTATATTACTAAATACTATTGAAACATAAATATTTGAATTATAGGATGACATGTTACTCTCACAATTATAACTAAATAACATTAATCACCAATAATGTCTCATAACAAAAATAAACATGACATTATCATAAAATGTTAAAAAATATTCTACTCATTTCTATACATGATTTGGACAAAAATAAAGCAAAATTATAATAATATATGCATCCAAAAAATAATTCAATCACTAATAAAAAAATACCATAGTTTTTTTAGCTAAATAAAATACGTTTAGAAAATTATTAAACTTCTTATCAAATAAAATTAATCACCTTGTCACGTTTTAGCCACATGGTAATCCATAAGACAAAAAACATGTTCCTAATATCTACTTAATCATTACTTGTAAATTATTTTAAATAATTTCATATTAACTAAGACATAAATTAGGTTGGTGATATTAATTTTTCCCTGCTATCGATTCAGTTGTGGGTTCAATCCCAACTTCTTTTTCGGAACTAATAGGATCTCCTTTGGATAGTTCCATGATTCTTCAAATTATGTAAATTTATAAAACTACACAAAATATGATCATCATAAAATAATTATTTAACATTATTTTAATTCAATATGGTTAATTTTTCTACAAACTAGTCAATGATAATTAACTATGGTCTAACACCTATTGAATCAACAATTTACTCATCCCATTATCATAGGATCTTAAATAGGTGACTCGAAAATTATCACCACCTCTCAAAAACACTTTTCACATGTGTTAATCCCATATAACATATGTTAAAAATATCATAAGAAAACTACTATATATTGTTCCATAATTCTCATAATTATTATAATATACAAGAACAACATTGATAAAACACCATTGCATTCAAATTTAAAAAACCCATTACATAAAAACATAATTTATTCAAATTTCTTCCTAAATAATTAAAAAAACATTGTTTTAATTATTCCTTAAGACTTCATTTCCAAAATTTGAAATATATATCCTACTATAAGATTTAGAAATATAGATTCCATCACATTCCATAATTATAATTTACTAAAACCTATTAAAGAAAATTTATATCATTGAAATAATTATCTCCATTATCTCCAATCATAATTTCAATGTCCTAGGTCCCATGATAATCTAGGTTAAGTCCCAATGATGTAAAAATTACTCAATATCATTCCAGGTTCATATTTATCTACTATTGATGAATAGTTTCCACATTTCAGTTGAAATATTTGTTTATTGAGATAAACATTTGTATAATATCATAGGTTTTATTCATAATGTCATGAAAAAACATCTCTAACCAGTTTTAAAAAGACCATTATATATTTTAAACGTGATTTATTAGTAAATGGATGCAAAATAACTATAAAAAACAAATGAGTTAATAATATAAATATATACTTTTCTCCATGATCGCATTCTTTTTTTGCCAGAATAGATGACTTGTATCCCTATTTCAGGAGTATATTATATATATACAAGATAAAATATTGTGTAATACTTCCCAAAATGAGTAAGACTATAAATATTAATGTTCATAAATTTTTTAAATTTATCCCATGGTCCATCATGATATGCTAATATATAAGGGGATTTTGATATGTTATAATGTTTTCATAACAAGATGATTGTTTTAAAAAGTATCTATGTTAAATAATGAATTTTTATTAGTTATTAGTACATGTGATTCCTATAGTATATAATTGTTTTTGTTTTTTTATCATCCTTACATATTTTAGAATAAATTTAACCCTTCTAAAATAAATTTGTGAGTCAATAAAAAATAATTTCACTTTGGAAATAAGAGTTAACATCTAAATAAAATTTAAATGTACTAATATATGACACACATAACATTAATCAATGACAATTTTGGAACAATCTAGGTAATCTATGGTCATCATTATATTCTATAATCACATCCTCAAATAATTCATAATTTCTCATTAAAATAGAATTATTAATCTAATAATATTTTTTGGGATTTTAAAAAACATGTGCATAGTAAATGAATAGTCACCATGTTCCTAAATGATGATTGAGATATATTCAACCAATTCATTTATTGGTTACTTCAACTATATGAATCATCAATAAAATACATCCACTTTTAGTATCTTGATATGGATTTATTATTAGGAAAACAAAAAAACTATATCATAACATTGAATAATGTGTCATATAATACCTAGACATATCCCCAAGGGTTCAAAACAATTCCGTAATCCTAATACCTATTTTTACATAATCCATTTGTGGGATAACATTTCTAAGGTCCTACAAATTAAAATAAAAAAAACTTGTGTCTGTATACATGAATTTTGTTTTTTACATTCTCATGTACCTAAAATATATATATTTTTAATATTTAGGTCATAAAACATACATAAACAAACATATATTACATGTTTGACATGTATTTAACTGCCATTTTCCCGATAGAACAAAACATTTTAAAGGAAAGACATTTAATTTTCATTAAAATAATCTTCAATTTCAGTGCGACATGTTTGTTGTTCTTTCCAATACATAAACTCTTAGAAAAAAAATCAATATGTGGAATGAGTATAAAAAATAAATTTAAGGGAAATTAAATAATAAAAAAACCCATTAGTTTAATATTAAATCAATGGATTTGAAAATAATTCCTTCCGTTATTATAATGAACCAATAACTCAAAAAAATATTTACATTTATATGATCATGGAATTTATGGGAAAAATTCAGAAAAATATTTCTCAAAAATAAAATGGAAAATTAATAATTGTGATGGTTTCATGGAAAAAAATACCCATAAAAGCATTTTCTTAAAAAAATGCATTAAAACGTAAATAGTTAAAACCATTCTGTTGAGGAATGGATTTTTCGATTACCTTTTTAATTTAATTTAATTCCATAAAATCCTATAAAAAATAATATATTAGTCGTTCCGTTTCCTTGGGACATCATCATCATCAAACCCTTAAAGAATACATACTACTGGAATATCCAATCATTCTTCTTCCATCAAAATTCGTTAGAAAAAATAATCGGCACCAAATAAATTTAATCGCTACCTGGGTACATCCATTGTAAATGATTTATCAAGATCACCATTAATCATGAAATATACTTGTCTAATTTTGTATCCTAGAAAATTTCAAATGACTACATCATGACTAATACAATTTTAATACACTATTAAAACTATATGGAAAAAAATTGTTGTTATCACAATGCCCTTTCCATAAAAAATCCCATTTTCAAAAACATAAATTAACCAAAATATAAGAATAAGTGTTTTTATTTTAAGTATAAATGGAAAAATACAAATAAATACAACCTCCAAAAAAATGTTTATGGTTGTAGGAAATTTTTGTATCTCCTTATACATTAAAATATATCATTCGTTTTATTATTATATTGAATTTAAAAACATTTCCTAAAAAAATTCCTCTCAAAAACCCTTGAGTGAATGTAAAATAAAGAAATACAATTTCCTCTATAAATTTTCTATTTCCATGTAAATACATTAATAGGTTATTTTTTTGAATATGTACATTGAATTAATTTTTTATTTTATCCTTTAGAAGTGTATTTTTAAAATAAGGTCACAAAAATTATGTATGAATCATCATATATGTTCATTATCTAACTGAAAAAAATAATTGAATTATTTTCTCACTTAATTAAATATATTATGTTATATATACTTTTATATTACGTAATATAAATTTTTATTCAATAAGATAATGAATTGTGTTCTTCTAAGACATTTTGATGATATTCAACACAAATTAAAAAAATTACATCAGTGTGGTTGAATATGGTGAAAGTGTTAATTATTACGTCATGTCATTAATAATAATATAAATATATTTATCAATTATATACATAAATTAAAATTTTAAAACCATCCATGGATGGTGATCATGAATATGAAATAATGTTACCATCTTGGAGGTGGTAGGTCGTACACACGCATGAATAAGGTTTCCATTTTCAAATATCCTTATGGAATGAAGGTAAGAATTATTTATCTTAAAATAATGTTAAATATATAATTTATACTATATTAATTATATAAATATTCTAATATATATCATCCAGATTATGTGGCAATGAAAATCGAATTGTATCGCTTTTTGGAGGTGGTAGTACACATGTATGCGTGAACGCTGTTATAATTTTTCAATGAATGAGAAGGAATGAAATGTAATGATATATTTTTATTTTCATAAGGATAAATATCTAATTATTTTAACATATATATATTAAATCCATTGTTACAAAAACCCATGGGAGGTGGTGATGGAAAAACTATAATATTGGTTTGTGATGTTGTGATCTTATATACACTACAACATCATTTTAGTTTCCCAATTGATGGAAGAGGTGATAGATATAGGTAATTCCATTTAAATAATAACATATCGGTATTTGGAAGATATTTATATTATTGTTTATCTATAAATGAATTTTATTTTATGATGGTTGGGGATAAAATAAAATTAAAATGCTTAGTTATGAACTATATCTCTTATTCAAAAAAACATCGTAACATTTCAATTAAATGATTTCATAAGATTGTTATATGATAATTAAAAAGATGTTAATATGTGTGCTGGAATGCTAGGAATCAATTTTTTTATTTATTTCCCAAACCAATATGATCTTGCTATGTTAATAAAGATGTAATGGAGGTTTCTTTTTTAAGGGGGGTACTCTTTGAATTTCATAAAGTATTTAATTTATATAAATTAATTTTGAGGTTAAAATAGTTCAAAATGTATACTATTTGAATAAAATATGATTATGAGTTTAAATTATCTCATAAAACAATGTTTTAAAATGTTATATTATATTTTTACCCTTATAATTTATTAACCATCCATAATCCCTTTTCACAATTACCAGGATATCAATATTATTTACTCTTAAGGGGTTAATATAATTTATATAAAAGAAAAATTGGGAAATAAATTAAAATGGTTGATATTTTAAAAAAATCCCGAGCAATAGGATAAATATACGATTTTATAAAACTTTAAATTATTTAATAAAATTTTATTTATTATAAAATATCATTAATATCTATTTTGGAACTATTAACATCTGTTTAATATTAAAACTAAAAGAAAAACTATAATATAAATATAATTCATTAAGACATCTCTAATATGTATTTTTTATTTGAAAATAATTGGGGACAAAATAATTCATTCAAATAATATATACATTTTACATTTAAAATTTTTTTAATTAATTTCTCAATTAAATTATTAAAAACTACATCAAAGTTTCACTGGAATTTCGGGTAATATTTCATCAGTAAAAAATAAAAATAAATTAAAATTAATAATAATAATAATAATTTATATTTCAATTAATATTTATAACCAAAAATATTTTTTCTTTTATGGAAAAATGTTGCAGATAATAATATAAAGACAATGACAATTTTTTACTTTTCGTAAGATAAAATAATATAAAGATCACAATAACTACCATTTTTTAAAAAATATTTTATATATTTGAATATATTATGATTATTAAACAAATATAATAATAAATGAATTTATTGCGGGTGTGATAATAGCATTCTAGTAATTATCCCCTGGTTTTTACAATTAATTAAACTATTTTACCATTTCGTACATAATAAAGAATTTAGAATGACTACTATTGATAACGAATAAAAATAAATGAAACTATTTAAAAAATACCTTATTGATTATAAATTCATAATCCAATCTTTAGGATTCAAAACATAAAAGAGGAAGTAATAAATTAAAAATTAAAATCACAATCGCAATGAAAATGTTTTTTCATAAATATGGAATTTTATGTCTAAAATTATTTTAATTCTAATTTAAAGTATATAATTCACTAAATATACTATAATTGGTATATTGTTTATAAAAAGTATTTAATTATATTTCAAAACTATTCTAAATTAAATTTTGATTTTTAATTATAGTAAATAAAAATACTATTTTAAAAATGGAATATTTAATTATTCATTGGAAATCAAAATTTTCAAAATAATATCAAAACTTCATGAAAAATTAATTTTTAATTTATTATCTTAAATATGATGTCATTTTAATATAATAAATAATAAAAATGTTTAAGCAATTATTTATAATATTATCTCACAAAAATAAAAATATACTTTTTTGAGATAAATATATATTTAATGAATGAAATTGATTTACTAAAACATATATTGACTGTTTCTTAAGAATTAATAAATAAATATTTAATTAATTTAAGCATTAGATATATGTTATAATTATTTTAATCTTATTAACAACCTACATTTCAATATATGGGTTGTAACCGTCATACTTAAATAATAATATTTCACTCTTCGTTTATTCTTGATGTTGTGTATTTTGTATTTTATTGATAATGGTCATTATTTTATAATATTGTGTATTAAAATATCAATATAAAGAACTAATTTATCGATCATATCCTTCTTTTAAATAATGTTTTGTATTTACTCAATGTAATGATTGTAAATTCTATTCCAGATATATAAAAGTGCTTTGGATAAGAGTTAAGTCTTCAATATTCGAACAATTTTTAATAAAAAATAATCATCTTTCTCTAGAATCAATAATTTTTCGAAAAAATTATCTTAAAATGTATTAAGTACTCATCAATTAAATTTATCATATGTATATATTATAATCCAATTATAATAAAATCTATTTGGAGAAACAAAATTTCCACTTATCATATTAATCATTCAAGGATTTCATCAACACTATTCATCTACAATCTAGTTCATCAAAACCATTATTATCTCTAATTTAAATATACATTAAACAACATTTTTCTATATTTCCTATTAATTTTCAATGGAAAACACAATTCTAATAATTCATTGTGTACTAACACTAAATATACCCATATCATTAATCTGTATAACATAATCCACAATATTTGAATTTTATATTCAAAATTCAATATAGATTCAACCTTCAAAAAATAAACATCAGACGAATTTATTGGATATTTTCTAGGTTTTCACCTACCCATGGTTTTAAAAATTATAGTTATTAATTACTCATTTAATAAGGAAACCCTTATGAGATATCACAAAATACAATTTGTATGAATTTTATGATTTTCCTAGGTCATGGTGAGACATAACCACTCACAGTGTGATATGAAAATTATTTTAACAAATTATTTAAACTATTTCATAAGTCATTGTGTGTGGAGGGTATTTAGTTGTGATCCAATTTTTTTATATATAATGATCAAAAGTAAATTTCGATTCACATTATGAATTGATTTCTATATAATCTTAGTGTTCACATTGTGGCCCAATGCATGTTTAATAGAGTGTAACATATAACTCTATATATTTATTTTACCTATTAAGTGATGTATATTTTCCATATTGTAATATTAATTTATAAATAACTAGTTATACAAAATAAATTAATCATTATTGAATAATAAAATCTTTTCCATAATCATTTTTCTTTATCCAAGTAACCTTATTAGAGTGACAACAGTCTTCAATGTGTGACTTATTCACTTCCGATAATTTCAGGACACACCTTTCTACATTCTATCATCAATGAATTTCAATTGATAAAATGTTATAAATACTTCAGTATCAATAATACCATTATCTTTTTATCTAAAAAATATAACATTGATTCTTTATAATATTCTACATAATTGATTATCAATCATTCAAAAAATGTCCTTTAATGTTTTTCTTTTAATATCTATCAACTGATTCCAAAAAATCCAAGAACAACATGTTTTTTGAAATATTCTCAATCATTTTATATAGTATATTATATATGATTCAATAATATACAATATCTAAAATATATAAAACATGATCATTTATCTTTAAATCCAAATATATTCTAATCATATTGATTTTATAGACCACATTCTCCATCATCTTTATATATAAAAAGTGCTCTTTTTTAGTCAACATTTTTTTGGGTATCCTCAATATATTAACTCCCCCTATGAAAATATACATTTTTCACCAAAATTAAATGATAAATTATCATATTTTCATACTTTCATGATTTCTATATGAATGTATATCACTATCCCCTTACATATTATCCTTTAGATTTCTCTTCATACTACTTGTATAAATATTATAAAAAACATTGACCATATTTATTAATTTATTACAATTAAATTTCAAATAAATATATTAAGAATCATAAAATTCAATGTTTTAATTTAAAAGTTGGTAGTAATCCACTAATAAATCCATTACTCATACTTTTTTGCAACCTGGTGTCAGAAAATAGTTTTTTTATTAACATTAATTTTTCCCATATCACTCACTAATTTCCATTACAAACATTCACATTGATGATTTTTCCATAAAAATTGAATTAATTATGCACTAACAAATATTTATACCAATCATTAAATTTGTACTCATCATGGAAGATAGTGTGTGAGACACACAATATGATCAATCAACTGATATCCAATATATAATTAACAATTTTTACCACTTCATGTAATATCTCACCTATTATTCATATGAATCCTATATTCATTAATGATGTTTATAAACCATTTATAAATAAATATTAATTCCCCTTTTATTGAATATATTTAAACAACATATATCGTGTAAATAATAAAAACATGAAAACTACATTTAAAATATAATATTTTTTTCTTATTATCTTTTTAGTGACCTGAATAGTAATAGAATGAATCTATATTTTCACTTCATAAATTCCTAAATATTATATTCCTACTGGTTGATAGATTCTAAATTAGAAAAATCACTCTATCATCATCTTCTGAAACTATCATCCTTTTATAATGATTTCATTCGATAATTTTATTTTAAATAACAAATTGGTACAAATTGTATTACTCAGATATAGGATTGAATCCTATTTCATATAAAATCATTATTTTATATATATATATACTTCACTATATATATATGTTAATAACAATTATATTTTATTATCATGTTTAATAATTAAAATCTATATTAATAGAACTTTTATATCGTGTTTCCTCAAAATCAATTAATTACATTATCACTGAATGCATATATATATATATATATATATCTAAAAACTATCTCTTGTCACAATCTCAACCAACTTGATGTGCGAAGGATATAAATATTTTTATCATCGATGAAACTATATATCGAGACATATATATATTTTTTTATCCATTAAAAATAATATTTCAACATTGTTCATATATTTCTTCTATAAATTTACACATATGACATATTAATTTTTTATCAATTCACACACATTTAGTTTTGAGAAAAATGAGCATAGAGGCTCTTATATTGAAAAAAAAAATGTTACAGAAGAATGAATGAGGGAATATTAAATTTTTCCTCATTAAGAAGATTTACTATGATATTAGGCACAGTGGTAATATTCATGCTCATTTCTTCTAATACCCCTTTTTCTAGAAATACCATTTGCAATGTAATTCACTTCTCGAAATGTGTGTGTGATATAGTAGATCAGGGAAGAAATATTATCAAGGAAATTTATTCATTTACCTACTAGTTCCCCTGATAGCTGAGTCTATCCCACCCTTATTACATGAACATCAAGAACACAAATTTCATATTCATCTTCAATCAATACATACACAATGAATATTCCCCATGGGGTTTATCTCTCCCATATTCCTTTATGAATTGAAAATATATATGCATCAGTGAAGGAGGTTCATATATTATACTTTAGTTTTTGGATTGTGATTCACCATTGTAAACTAAAATATTTTTTCTATTCCACTTGATATATGTTGTAGTTGTTTACCATTAAATCATACCACTAATACATTATTCTTAAAAATTCCAATATTTATTAATCATCTTATACTTTGTATTCATACAATCATATAATGTGGTAAACATTTTAATGCCTCCTCATATCCTTGATTCAATTTATTCAACAATAACATATATTGAAATCATTGTTATTCTCAAGAATTTATTTCTGTAGTGATAATTATCTCACTATAACAAGTCCTTATCTCAAAGGTACCATATTTTCATTCTATTTGAATAATATTACTCTATGAGATAGAAATTACACCAAACATATTCTGGTTCAAAATAGTTATTAACATTAAGCCACATATGCATGAGTCTTGGTTTTCTTCTATCTATAATAAATTATTCTTCATTCTTCATTACTCCTAATTATTTTATTTATTATTGTAAACAAAGATAGGAGAAAATAACCATTGTATCTAGATACACTATGTTTTTTAATCATTAGTTATTTCATTCAAAATCAATGAATATATTCTCCAATGATATTGATTATTTGAACATCATAGTTATTTTTCTCTTATCAATATTCTTCTTGTCATTCCAAATTTTATTATATGAGTAATCCATCGATCATACAAGGGTCAAACTCTTTTACCTTTCTCAATAATAATAATCCATCTACATAAATATATTTAAGAACATATTTGGTATTTATTTATTCTTTTACAGACTTCTTATTATACCTAGAGTGGGGAATGTCGTATTATCACCTTTGTCACCTTCGATGTAGTAATATCCCACCATATGGGAAGGGTTAATAAAATTTAACATTTCCTAGTGAAATAATACTTCCATGAATAAGTATTTCATGTTTTTTGTAGAAATTGGTTTATTTTCATTACGTATACTCAATTAATATCTATGCATATCCATTGTGTGTATAAAGATCCTATATAATTTAAACATATTCAATTTTTCCTTACAATATATCAAATTCAAATTCTACTTCACCACTCATTCCATATTTTTGTTATTATTTCTACCTATGAAGCACCCATTAGATAATAATTTCCTTTTCACTTCATTATAGAAAAAAAATTTCTTCAAGTTTCTAAAACTACATATCAATATTCATCCATTATTAGTCAAAATATTCAATGTTATAATTATTTTATTTATATTAAATCCTCACTTATTCTAGAAATTTTACTAACATATTAGATATTTATTCCTCATGCAGATTCTCTATATTCAATTCTCAACATTAACTCATTAACTACATCAACAATTATATCCCATTATTTCATTATTTTTTGTAAATTTATGTAATTAAATCTTTTTAATATGTATCACCTTCTATAAATATTGTGTTATATTTCTCAAAATTTGATACATATGAAAATTAATTTTCAATTTTAAACATCAATAATTTCACTTCCTATCATGAGGAATTATGATTATATTATTTGAGGATAAAATGTATTCACATTTAATACATGATGTGTTTACTTCATCTATACCATCATCCTCCATGAATTACTATGATATGAACAATATAGTAAAGAATAATCAATTTCTTGGTTAACATTATTTTATTTCTCTTCTTTCTATATTTATAAATAATTTCTTCCAATACAAAAAAACATATATATATATATATATATATATATAACTGATTGATATTCTATACTAGTAGATAAAACCTATTATTCTTCACTTAACCCATATTCTTCACCTTAAATCACATCTTATAGTATCAACATCCCATTTGATATGTTAAAATGATTTATCATCATGGGTACAACTTCTTCTAAAGAAATATTTAACAACTTCATCCCACAAGAATCAAAATATGTATTAAATTGAATAAAAATGTATTATTAAATGATGGATACACAATACAAATATAATTACAAATATATTAATAGGGATGCCAATATTTTATTTATATTGCAAGAAGAACTACCCATTCTGGTTAAAAAATTACTCTTAAACAAAAGAAATTTCTCCCTAACATTAATATCTAATTTATCCATAACATCATTCCTAAATATGTTATATTAAAAACCTTGTATATTGAATTTAATTTAACTTTTAGGAACCAATGAAACCCCGATATGGAGGTGGATCTATATGTTGGATAATTTACCTTTTATCCATTTGTCCCTTTTCCATTGAATCGATATCTTTAATAAGAAAGAACATTTTTAATCTTTTAATTTACTCCACATAAAATTCACCCACATCATATAAGATAAAAACTAGGTTATTATATAATATATAAATTTTATATTTATCAATATTAAATAGAAAGATATATTCATTATAAAAATATTATGTAATTTGAAAATATTAATAGAAATGGTTATAATTAAGATATTTTATTATAAAGTTCTATTTTATAGATTTAATTATAAATTATAGGATTTTAATTTAAGAAAATTAATTACATTTTTTAAATAATCACTTCATAACCATATTAGTTTCTTTCTTTTTCTAAAGAGATTTATTTTTGATTAATAGTGAAAATATTAAAATTTAATTGAAAACTAAAATTGAATTTAAATTATTTATAAATTCATATTATAAATTAAATATTTTTTAATATTCCTTTAGTTCAATAATAAATAAACAAATCCAATTTTGTTAATTGGTATATTTTTCATATTGACTTTTTTTAACAAAAAATTATAAATTATTTAATTATTTCTCTTTGAAACCCAAAATTATTATCACATGTAATTGGATTAATTTTAAATAGTATTTCTACAATAATGTGAGTTGAATTTGGTAAAATGAATTACATATTTTTTTAATAATCCTAATTTTTATTATATATTAATTTTGATTTTTTTTTATCAAAAAAATGAAAAAAATAAAATTAATTAACATATTCAATGAAAAAATTGATTTCTAGGAGGGTTAGACTAGATGGGGAGTTGCTCGGGAAGAAATCTAGCAGAATTATCTTCTTCAGGATGTTGCTGGCCCCGGTGCTAGTCCCTCCACATCGATGGGGGAGGGATCCTCATCTCCCATTGAAAAAGTGGTTTTCCCCTTCACTCCCTTATTAGATACTGCTTTCCATACCCCTTTCCCTCAAGTATCACTCAGTCTGAAGGTTTTATATTTTCTAGATGGGTGCCCGAATCTACTACTATCTACTATAGAGTTTTTATATTCCTCAGATCTATTCAAAAATTATTTTATTTCTAGGTTCAAAATGAGATTTCCCACCATTGGCCCATTTGATAGTTGTGTCTTAGACACTTAGGAGTTGAAATATAGAGAGACCGTGCTTATTATGGATAACAGACACATAATGGTTCATTTTTATTTTGAGGTTTATCACATCAAGGCATGTTTACATTCTCCTCAAAGCATCAACGACATCAGGTTTTACCTATTCCAATGGGCCTTCGATTTTCCTAGGAAGCATGATACTCCTACAATGGACACCTGGGGTATGATTTACTAATATCCTCTTACCATTCGAGAATCCTTCTATAATATTTCTTCTATGTAATATAATTCGAAGCTATATGTGCTCGGATTGTCTCACTAAGGCTCTCTGTCATCCGGTCAATCTGCATGTTTGTGTGGAAATTGATGTTCCCAAAACTCTATTAGAGTTTGTATGGATCCCTGTGGGTGAAGAGTTCCATTGAAAAGAAAAGGTGGTTTATAGAAACCTGGACAGATTTTTGATCTAGTTGCAAGCACATGGGACACTCTATGGACGTCTTTTTTAGGGATATCTATTGTCTGAATGGTGGAGGGGCGGTGGTTGTGGTAAATAATCTAAGGTGTTTTCTGAATAGATGTTGGACCAGTTACCTACTATTTTGGATGTTAATGGATGAAAGGGTGTAGAGGGGGAATTCTCTTTTATTGAAACAAGGATTCAAAATGAGCCAAATGAGGTAGGGTTTGGCTATACATACCAACCAATGAATAATTGTTTGGTACATCATATAAACCAATCATTTTCTCATGTTTTTTATCTTGTTGAGGAAGGACCTAGACAGGCCTTCCTCCTAAACTGAATTGCTCCGTAATAACAGTGTGAGTGAGATCATATTGGCTCAGTATGATGTGAATATCATGGAAAAATAAGTGTATTATAGTAAATATGTGGGGGTGAATATAGAAGATCACTTGATTGCATGACATGGAGTGGTTGTTCTAGGATCAGGGGTATAGGTGAAATGATTCCTTCGAGGATCCCTTCTAATGAAGATATTTCTCAGGAAGGTAAGGGAGTTGAGGCGGTAGAAAATAGGTGGCACAACATCTAGATGTTTGAAGAACCAGGGGAATTGGGGAAGTTGGTGATGGATGGGGGAATGAAAAATCAGAGTTTGACCCTAGCCTTGATAAATATCAGAAACTGTTTTGATGGCATGTGATTTAACACACTTCATCCAGTCATTACATGGGATGACTTCTCTCAGGGAAAAAGTCCAAGTGTCAGGATAATGATGGCATTCCATTGAAGAAAATATCACAATAAGGATCCAGGAGAGTGAATCACCGCCCATGGAAGAAGAAGGGAATGAAATAAAATAGGGACTCAGTTAGATGTATTGTGTGCAAGATGTGAAAATCTAAATTCTGTGAAGGCTACTCATACATAACAAGTACTATGGAGACTGGATCACGTAAAAAGGGTAGAAAGAATGTAATAGAGGGTGATCCAACTAAAAATTCACTAGTTAAGAAGGTTGGATTGATCATGGAGTATGTAATAATAATGGTCAGTGATCCTAATCCTAAAGAGTGTGGTCTAGGGATGATGGTTTATATAGATGATGAACAACATCAGAACCAGGATGACTTAGAGGTATTTTATTCCTCATTAAATTCACCTCAAGGGTTGTCGGGTAAGGAGACTAATGGGGGTGAATTAGTGGTTATCATAGATGGCCGATCGGGGGATGTAAATGTAAAAGGCCATGGAGAATCAATGTGACCATCCTATGCACTATAATGAAGAGATGATAGAGAAGGACATGTTCAGTAGTACTTCTAAAGAGGATACAAAATGAATGAATGGTGAACCAATTCATGTTTATAATAATAGATATTAGGAAGACATGATCATCAATAAATATCATATCATGACCAGAGGCTTCAACTCCAAGAGGATAACGGTGGAAGAGTTCATGTAGACATGGGCCAAATTGGTATATAAATTTTATGATAAAATCAAAGATGATCCCGATAAAAAGGTGTTTGAAATTTATTAAAAATTATATAGGAAGGATTGATTAAATTTTTTGAAGTTGGACTTTAAGGACTATGTTATATGCAACAGGGTCTGAAGCTCTTGTTTGTACTTGATGGTTTCACACGTTTTTCCCACAACTGTAGTTTTTAATAAAAAATGTTAATTTGTATGACGAAGGTTAGACTAAATCTATAAGTGGTAAAATATAGAAACAAATTTATAAAATCAATTTTATTTAATAATTTTTACATTTTAATGTATATTGATCTATAATAATACATTTTTTAACCTTGTGGCATGTGATAAATTCGGGTTGACTATTTCCATTTAAAAAATTAATAATGTTCCTATCACATCCATTATAAAACACCAAAATCTTCACATCATTAAATTATAAAATCCTCTATTAGCAACCAATAACTACCAAAATATAATTAAATCTTATATACAATCATAATAGAGGACAGATTATTGGTGTAAATATAACATAAGAAGGTTTCATGTGAAAACACATGGAGGATATGTGAAGAAGAGGTAACATTATGCAATGCGTATTTTAATTTTATTTCACTCTCCACCTACTTAAATATTCATAAACACATGAAAATTTAATAACCTTATTATCATAAATATTAAAAAACATTTTTATTTTTTGGTAATTACCTCCAACTATATCTACTTCGATCAAATGTTTTAACAAGTCGTCATTCGAGTGTACGTAAGACAACATCCTCCAGAACTGATGCCATTGATTTCTTCATTTATAAAAATCATGGTCGATATTGATTATGAATATAAATTATACATACAATGTATATAAAATAATTAGTCATAGGGAGTAATTATATCAAATATATTATTTTACATTCCATTCCATAGATGATATGATAATGTCACACGTGTGTGGAGTATATTACTCCCTAAAGAAGTGATGGGATTTATTTTTCACTAATGTTTTATTAGCAAGGTAATAATGATAAATTTAATAAATATATTTGATATAAATTTAAAAAATGAGATATTCATGGAAAATATTTATTTTGAGATTACAATATATCATTATCTTTCAAATACATATTGATGATATCATGATTTGTGTACATGTGGACTATCACATTCATTAAGCAATGCGACTACAATTTCATCACTACACTAACTTGACGATATATATAAACATATTTAAAGAATTAATATGGTATATATTAGATTATTTTAATTATTTAAGTCTAAAGTATTACCTCATTTATATAATGATATTTGGAAAATAGAATAATTACTCATGAGTACATATGTCCTACCATATCCATCATCATAACAAACATCATTTATCAAAACCATATTTAATTTTTTAATTAAAATAATAATTTATATTTAAATATAATAAATCAGTAAAATTTATTTTTATTTAGATATTTAACATAATAACTTTTTAACCATAGTCAACCCACCAATTTCATTCTTGACAGATAATCCAAATATTATCGAAATATAGGATATAAACATAATTGATTTTGTAATCTTATATAAAATTGTAAAAAGTAATTTAAAATTTTAAATTTATTTAAAAAAAATACTTAATTAATTAAATAATTTACATAATTTTATTATTTAAGAATATAAATATTCTATGTGATGATTTATACTCAAATTAAGGGACTTTGTATGAATTTCCTTTCATTGAGGAATATTTTGATGTTATAGACATGTATTCCTTGATATGTTGAATATACATCCACCATGGAATGTTATGACTTGAATTTATATATTCTCATGACATTTATTATTTTTTAATGAAATTATTCCATGGGTATTAGGATTCAATTTTTTACCAAGTGACAAATGACTTTTCATTTAACAAACTCATCATTTAATGATTTATTTACAACTAACTATAACATGAAAATGATTCTAAAATTATTTTTTAAAATGTTTTTATATGGGAGAAAAAATTTATAATTTTTATTTTATTTCACTTTCATTTTCATTAAATGTTATAAAAAACCTATTTTTAACGTGTTTTATATGGAATGGTTTGAAAAATTACAAAAGGGATGTTTTATTTTCAATGTTTAGAGATACATAATCTTTTTCAACCACTATGAAGAATAGTTTCTTCTTATATTCCATTGAAATCATTCTGGTATCATTCAAAGAAAACCTATTTTTTCAGTTATTTTGGTATTTAATATGTATTTTCAAATGAAAATGGTTTTTTTACAATGAAAATGGTTCTTTAAGAGACAAATATGTTTATAAATCAAAAAATTTCATCCTTAAGAGTTTTAAATAGTTTGTCAAATTATATTTGTTATAAAATTTAAATCATAAAAAATTTATTCATTATATAATACATGGGAATTATTCATGGGAAACAGGTGTGCCTAGATAGCATCGTGTGGGCATGTTACATATTATACAATGGGGGAACCCATATTACATGTAATGATTCCATTATATCCAAACCATGGGTGGACCCATATGGACCTTAAAATAATTGCATAATTTTAATTTCCTCAATAGGAAATAAGGAGGTAGTTTCAAAAGTGTGTCCCCTATTTATTTAAAAAGGCTAATATTACTTATACTATAGTTTTAAAATGGGTTATGAATGTGACACCCTAAGATATGAAAAATTGTTTTTAATTGCATGAAATGGAGATTTTAAATGATTAATATGATCAAAAATTGTTTTTATTTTCATGTGAAAATTCATTATTTATTATGATCAAATAAATTTTAAGATAAAAGTATAAATTGCATGAGATTCCATTTCTCCCTCAGATAATAGTTTTATTTATTTATAAATCTATTAAAAACATGGTTTTCTCATCACACATTTGTTAAATGTTTTTTAAAGGATTTAAGGATGTGTAAAGGAATGTAAGAGGCCATGTTTAATGTCGTGGATATTTTTTCATGAAATAAAATAATGTTTTATTTTAAAAATATTTTATTGTAGGAATAATGGTAACTGATCATAAGCCTACACTTTTTTTATTATTTTTTGGTGATTTATGAGTTATTGATTAATTATATAACCCATTTAAAAAGAAAATATCCCAAAATATAATTGTATAAATTATTTATATAAAACTCAATATTATGTAATTATTAAATATGGAAACTTATACACAGTATTATAAAACAATTTAGATAATGTAATAAGTTAGCATAATATAAATAGAATTAAATTTAATGATATTACCTTAGAGATATGTTGAAATGATATTGATTTTTAATATTACAGTACTGCTTAATCTAATCTATTTCTGTTAAGAATGGAATTCCCTATAGAAAATAGAGATGATGTATTGGGAATAAACTGAGAAGAACATATCATTCTGAAACATAATCCCAATATATTTGGAATTAAAATAAAACGTGTTTTTATATTGATGAATTCGATGAAAAATTCTATTAATGGTGGTGGTATCCTTGATAGAGATCGAATCGATCTACACTAAAGGAACAGTTTTATAGAAAAGGATTTTATAAGACAACATCCCCAATAACATAGTGAATAATCTAACAACACCTTTGTATAAGGAAGTAAAAAATACATGGAAAATATTTTTTATGTGACGGGATGTTCAGAATCTCAAAATGTAACACTTATCATTTTCCATTTTGAAGGTGATTTCAATCAACGATGTTCTTTAGTTAATAAGACCTTATAGAATATGATATTGTTTATATATAATGATAACTATTTGCAGATATTTTTCATGAGTAATATTTCATTTTGGTTTTTGGAATATATATGGATAACCCATTCTATGAATTGGAGAAAATATATATAGATTCCATGTCCACATTTGAATCCAATTATAATAGACACTTTAGGTATAAAACATATTTTTTAGGAAATTTTTATTTTTAATATGAAGGAAACTAAGTCTATGAATATATTCAAATGCATTAGTATATAATTTTTTTAAAAGGTGTTTCATTATGATTTTAAATATTAGATTGAATTTTCTATCTTGTATGTTTATTGAGATGAAAAATGTGTGAAAATGAAATATTGATAGAAAATACAGTAGAAACCAAATAAGAATTCCTGTTATATGCCCCCAAAATACTTCAAGTGTGAAAAATGGCATTTTAATGACTATTTAATAGGATCTAGAATGATTTTATGGTGTGGTCAGTTCAGTTATAGGGAATATAACTATAGAGAAAAGAATCATAATGAAAAAAAACAATGGTGTGACAATGTTCCATAATGTTGTGGTGTGTTTTAGTTTAAATGTATTTTTTCATTATGATAACTTGTTTCTAGAGTTTGTTTCTTAGGTTAAAAATCATCATGATCACTAATGGAATGTTATTGTAAATTCAAATATTGTTACCATAGTTGATGTTGGGACATCAAATAATGTGGTGACATGTATGTCTTTTGTTTATTCTAATTTAGATAATTCCTAGTTAGAATATATATCTAAACATTATTTTATTAAAACAATTATGTAAAATTAGAAGATCACCACATCAAAAATGTTAGTTATTCTAGTGAAATAATTGGGTAAAAATATAAAATAGACCAGGATTTATAGAAATAATCCTATTTTCATAAGTGGTAGATTCATCCCTACAAAAAATTTTGAAATTGAAAATGTAGACTTTGATATAATTCTTTTGAATATACTGGATTTTAATTTAATATTCTATAATAGATTAGTTTACTTTGAAATTTGGGTTCAGTGATTTGATGTCATTGATAACATACCCAAAAGTAGATAAATTTATTAGAGGTGGTAATTAATGAATCCTAGATCATATTTTTGAAAATAAATATCCTAATAAATGTAATAATTTACCAACATTAATGTAATAAATTGAATAATTCTATTATTATTTTCATGGTTTCATTACTAATTGGGAGGTTGAGTTTACTATAGACTTAGTACCTGATTACAATATTATTTCAAAACCCACTTATTTATTGTCTCAATTGGAAGTTTTTGAATTCAAAAATAAAATTCCGCATTTATTAGAAAATCATTTCAAAACAACTAACACTTCATCAGGTGGTTCTTCTAATTTTTTTATTAAAAATTATCATAGTTTAATGAGACATTTCATTGATTATAGATCATTGAATAACATCACAGAAAAGAAAAATTATCATTAACATCATTTTTAGAATTTTATTTTTCATGAACCATCCCAATAGGTCATATTATGGGACTCCCCAAGACAGAACCCAATAGGATTGTAGTCAGAATATTGCATAGAGGTGTCATATAAATGACATGGGAGGCCTTAGCCTACGTACATGTAAACATGAATGCACATTCTAGCCTAAATATAAATTAATTATAAAAAATAAACAACCATGCAAGAATACATATAAATACCACAATCGAAGTACGATGGGATGTAACGAAATGAAAAAAGGTAAAAAACACTTACCCACCAAAAATAGTCTAAAAAAATTCCAAACTGAAAGTAAACTGGGGATATTTGTTCTCATACCACAGGAACATACCATAATATGTTCGGCATCGCTAACCATAATTTGGTCCAAGATCATCCAATACTCTTCCAAAATTTCAATAACTGTCACATGACATTTCAAGTATGAGAATGTCCCATGTAGGGGTTAGTATAATAATAATCAATAGAACACCCGAAAACTTTAATAAAAAAATATAAATACAGTCAATGCTACATAGGTATATGTCTACAACACATATAATAGGAATATTCATATATAATTAACAATGAAAAATGGTAAATAGGTAATTCCCCAACCATAATTCTTTTATGTAATTTCTACCCATTGTTTTGATAAAGATCTCATCCGATAAATATATTCTTGAGTTAGATCATACTAATAATGTCTGTCTGAGAGTAAATTCTTATCAGGTCTTTCCATAGGAAGTACAATACGATGATTAGAATAGATACGATATATATATATGATGATCATACTAAATGCCATGGGGTATACCAGAAACTGAATAGGTATTAAACTACTATGTATAGGATCAATACCCGCATAGTGTTGGCCACAATGATTCTATGAACTCCACCTAGGGCGTGAAGAGGAATAGATGATCTTACTCGGGACCAATGAAAGGATTCCAAAAACTCCCTACAAGAAGTCCTTTTAAAGGGATCGTTGATTAATGTGTATGATGAAATTATATATTAATACTTAGGTAATGGATCTGGTGAATTCACCCAAATAAATCATGTCCAATATATAGAGAAAAACGTTTTCTATGACATCTTTTATAAAGTTCATGATGTTTAGAAGTGTTATATTCCATGTCCCTTGACCCCAGGTCCTACGAATGTAAACAGATATTGTCTCATTCCCATGTACATGTAAGAGGTTAAATCATGTTTTGTTCATGTGAACACTACCCATGTAAATGTACACAACTTTTCATGGTGACTTTGTTCATGGTATGTCCATGTGGGAGTACACAACATTCCCATTCCCATATAGTCTGACCCATTTTTGGGTACCGTCCTTGGTAAATGAAAATTTTACCACTGGGAAGCACAAAACATGTGATAGGGTCATACGTCATTTAATTATTACCTTCATCATAAACTATAGCCTCCATAATGTGGGGACCATAAAGTGTTTGGATCTGTGTTGCACATAGTGTAGTGAATAATTTCATACAAACTCAGATATATGTCTACTCCTATCATCACTCCGCCATCATGGAATACCGATCCAATATCTAAAATATATGATTATGATCCATAAAATATGTGTGAAATGATCAAATATATTGTATTCATTGAATCGTGTTCCAATTGAAGAATTCATATGATGAGTTCAAAATAAAGGAGAAATGATAAACCATAATCATATGGAATGAAACTCATCCATTGTTCTTTTTGGCCTTAATTAATTTCAATTAGAATGAAAAAATTAATAATACAATAATTATAATAAAGATATCCCAAAATTATCCCCAAATAACCAATCCTAAATTACGCAAGATCCTCAAATTAATCAATTAGTCGATTGATTCATGAGCATCATAGAAATTATAAATATGGATATAACTCCAAATCAAACAGTGCCATACCTTGATTTGGATTGATCGATAATGAAGAAGAAAAATTATTTGTGATCTTTGATGATATCCATAAATTTAGCCTCATTCTAGTTGTTGATCTCTAATTTAGTATTCATCTAAAAATCATATTTAACCCACTCCAACAATTATCTTGATCTCTAGTTTTTAGTGGGAAATCCTAGAAATTTCCTATAATTGTGTATTAAAAATATTTATAGGCCATTGAATAAATAAAATAAAATGAAATAATTTAATTAATTTTTTTATATATTTCACACGCATGAGTAATTTTCTCCAAATTCCCCAGACAGTCCAAGTTTATGTCACACCTAGGGTAAAACCCACATTATAAACTCAATGGTTTCCTCAGATTTATGATATAGGACATCCTTTAGATTTCATTACACTATTTCAATAAAACTATATGTGTGTGTAATATAATATATTTAATATATTTAAAAAATTTATTCCAAGCACATCAGTCCATGGAAACACATGGTGTCTTATTTCCTAGAATAAAAAATAATCCATTAAATATTGAAACAAAATAATAAACGGAAAATATAAGCCATTATATGATTAATCATCTCAAGAATGATTAGTTTTTTATTGTTTTCATTAGTTCAAGGTTATATCAATTCAATGTGAAGAAAGAATATATTTTTATGAATGTATTTCTGACTATATATGGGAAATATGAGTTTGTATTTATGTGAATTAATTTATTAAATGAACCATTTTTTTATAGGCCTTATGAATAGATAATTTTAAGAGTTCATGGATATATTTTTTTTTCTTTTTTATTGAGTAAATTGTGGTATATTCAAGAATTCATGTGTATCATGAATTTCACTTAAGGATATTTTTTTTAAAATTAAATGAAATGTATCTATATATAATGTTTACTAAGCTTCAATTTTGGTTTTAATAAATTTCCCTCCTCGGACACAATATTATTAAATATGAAATAATTTTTTTCCCTACAATTTTTTTTAATGTTGGAGAAAAAAATATCACATTGATTATTAGTTTTCATTTATTAGTGAAATACAACTGGTAGACAATTGAAATAACAATTATATTTCTCTAGTACATTGAATAACATAACTCGAAAAGAAGTCAAATTCATTTGGATAAAATAATGAGATTATTTTTGTAGGATCTAAAGTGAAAATTAGTGACTGATCTATATTTAGACCTACCAAAAAAATTATATTTCTTAATCTATTATAATATATCATTAAAAATTTGGTTATTTCTTGCAGTAAATTTATCATGTAATTTCCCATGCATCTGGTCGATTGAATCTTATTGAGTTAAATTATCCAATAATTTTTTTAGAATTATCTATTTTGGTTCCTTTAATATTTGTAAGATTCAATTTTATTGAGATAATTTTTAAATATATACTCATAATAAAATATTTAAGTATATACTCACTTAGAAATAACTGAATTTCAGACAAAATGAAGGTTGGAACTAGTCAATGATTTTTATGTTAGGACTTATTACCATATACGAAATTAAATGTGTGTGATGAATTCAGATGAAAAATAAATTATACATTAACCATGTTATGTTTAAAAAACAATACTTCATTTTAATGATTTGATAAATGTTGGCCAAGAAGATGTATATTTACAGATATTATCTGTTTTTTTTCGGATTCAATGTTTTTGAAATTTTTGGAAATATTTAATCAAACTAATATTGTCCATAAATAATTATAAAAAAATTGAATATGTTTGGAAGGGTAATGTTAATTATTTCAATATAGGTAAATAATTATTTTAATGATTTATAAAAATATTATTGGCATGTTTTCCAATCAAAGAAATTGTTGGTAAGTGTAGTTTATAGTTATCCATTTTTCTTTCATCCAGATATTAGTAATAAGTATAAATACCATTGAATTATTTCACATGGTATGGAATAAAAAAATATATTTATAAATTTCCCTAAATTTGTTGACTTATCAATAATTTAATTGGAAAGAAAATTAATCGTTGTAATAATTCAACATTTACCATAGCTGGAGTAGAAATTTGAATATATATTCAAGGATTTCATACTGGCATTTACAAGGATATTAAGAGGTAACAATGTGATTTGGGTTATTGTTGATCTATTAATTAAATATTCCAATATTCATCCAATTAAAGATATTATTTATTTGGATTATACTACATGACTGTATGAAAAGGATATAAAAATTACAGAAAGAGTTCTATTATCTATTATATTAAACCATGATCCAAGGATAACATATAACATTTAGAACAGAAATCGGGAGAAATTTATCATTAATTTAAATTTCAGTATAGCAATTCATTCTCAATCTGATGGAAAATCTAATTGAATGATTCATACCATGGAAAAAATTATTTGTTGTTGTTCAATATATTATAAAGGGATTTGGGAACAACATCATTATTTGGATGAGTTTTCTTATAAAATTATATTTCATTTCATCATATAGATATTTCCATTTTAGGTATCATAAGTAATGTGGTGTCAAACACCTAAATTTTTGGTTGATGCAATAGAAATTAACTTGGTGGGAACTAATTTGGTATGGGAAATGTTCATGACCGGGTAGTTGATTTAGCATCCTATGATGATGAATCAGATATGGGTGAAATATTTTTACTAGATAACAAGAGAAATAATATACCTTTAAATGTGGATGATAATGTATTTATTAGAGTTTCTAGAAAGATTTATTTTTTATTAATAGTGAAAATATTAAAAATTCATTGAAAACTAAAATTTAATTTAAATTATTTATAAATTAATATTATAAATTATATATTTTTTAAAATTTCTTTATTTCAATAATAAATAAAAAAAATCCAATTTAGTTAACTGGTATATTTTTCATATTGACTTTTGATAACAAAACATTATAAATTTTTGAATTATTTCTCTTTGAAACCCAAAATTATTATCACATGTTTTGGATTAATTTTAATTTGTATTTCTACAATAATGTGAGTTGAATTTGGTAAAATGAATTACATATTTTTTAATAATCATAATTTTTATTATATATTAATTTTGATTTAATTTTTTATCAAAAAGAATAATAAAAAAAATAAAATTACTTAACATATTCAATGAAAACATTTATTTATTGGAGGGTTAGACTAGATGGGGAGTTGCTCAGGAAGAACTCTAGTAGTATTCTCTTCCTCATGATGTTGGTGGCCTCTGTGCCAGTCCCTCCACATCGATGGGGGAGGGATGCTCATCTCCCACTGAAAAAGTGGTTTTCCACTTCACTCCATTATTAGTTCCTTCTTTCCATACCCCATTCCCTCAAGTATCACTCGGTCTGAAAGTTTTATATTTTCTAGACGGGTTCCCCAATCTACTTCTATAGACTGTTGAGTTCTCAGATTCCTCAAATCTATTGAAACATTATTTGATTTCTAGGTTCAAAAAGAGATTACCCACCATTGGCCCGTTTGATAGTTGTGTCTTAGACACTTAGGAATTGAAATATAGAGAGACCGTTCTTATTATGGATAACAGACACATAATGGTTCACTTTTCTTTGGAGTTGGATCACATCAAGGCCTATTTACATTCTCCTAAAAGCATCAATGGCATCAGGTTTTACCAATTCCAATTGTCATTATATTTTCCTATGAAGCACGATACTCCTACAATGGAAACCTGGGGTAAGATTTACTAATATCCTCTTACCATTCGAGAATCCTTCTATAACGCGTCTTCTATGTAATATAATTTGAAGTTAAATGGTCTCGGATTGTCTCACTAAGGCTCTCTGTCATCTGGTCAATCCGCATGTTTGTGTGGAAATGGATGTGCCCAAAACTCCATTAGAGTTCGTATGGATCCCTGTGGGTGAAGAGTTCCATTGAAAACAACAGGTGGTTTATAGAAACCTAGACAGATTTTTGATCTAGCTTCAAGTGCGTGGGACACTTTATGGATGACTATTGTAGCGGTATTTATTGTCTGCATAGTGGAGGGGCAGTTGTCGTGGTAAATAATCTGAGGTGTTTTTTTATTAGATGTTGGACCAGTTACTTACTATTTTGGATGTTGATGTAGGAAAGGGTGTAGAGGGGGCATGCTCTTCTATTGAAATAGGGATTCAAAATGAGCCAACTAAGGTAGGGTTTAGCTACACATACCGACCTATGAATAATGATTTGGTCCATCATATCAACCAATCAGTTTCACATGTTTTTTAGCTGGTTGAGGAAGGACCTAGACATGCCTTCCTCCAATAGTGAATTCCTCCATAATAACAGTGTCATTGAGATCATTTTCGCTCAGTATGATGCGAATATCATGGAAAATTAAGTGTAGGTTAGTAAATATGTGGGGGTGAATATAGAAGATCACTTGATTACAGGACATGGAGTGGTTGTTCTGGGATCAGGGGAATAGGTGCAATGACGCCTTCGAAGATCCCTTCTAATGAAGATGTTTCTCAGGAAGGTAAGGGACTTGAGGTGGTAGAAAATAGGTGGCACATCATCTAGATGTTTAAAGAACCAGATGAATTGGGGATGTGGGTGATGGATGGGGGAATTAAAAATCATATTTTGACCCTACCCTCAATTAAGATCCGAAACTGTTTTGATGGAATGTGATTTAACACACTTGATCCAGTCTTTACATGGGATAACTGCCCTCAGGGGAAAAGTCCATGTGTGGGTATAATAATGGCATTCCCTTGAAGAAAAGATCACAATAAGGATCCAGGAGAGTGCTTCACAGCCCATGGAAGAAGAAGGGAATGAAAGAAAATAGGGACTTAGGTAGCTATATTGTGTGGAAGATGCGAAAATCCATATTCTATAAAGACTACTCATACCTACCAAGTACTATGGAGACTATATCAGGTAAAAGGGTAGAAAGAATGTAATGGAGGGTGATCCAACTAAAAATTCACTAGTGATGAAGGTTGGATTGATCATGGAGTGTGTAATAAGAATGTTCAGTGATCCAAATCCTAAAGAGTGTGGTCTGGGGAAGAAGGTTGATATTGATGATGAACAACTTCAGAACCAGGATGACATAGAGGTATTAGATACTCCTATAAATTCCCCTCAAGGGCCGTTGGGTAAGGAGACTAATGGGGGTGAATCAGTGGTTATCATAGATGGCCCATCAGGGGATGTAAACGTAAAAGGCCATGGAGAATCCATGTGACCTTCCTATGCACTATAATGAAGAGATGATAGAGAAGGACATGTTCAGTAATACTTCTAAAGAGGATACATATTGGATGAATGGTGAAACAATTCATTTTTATAACAATGGAGATTAGGAATACATGATCATCAAGAAACATCTTATCATGACCAAAGGCTTCAACTCCGAGAGGATAACGGTGTAAGAGTTCATGTAGACATGAGCCAAATTGGTATATAAATTTGATGATAAAATTAGAGATGATCCTGATAAAAAGGTATTAGAAATTTACTATAAATTATATAGGAAGGATTCATTAAATTTTATGATGTTGGACTTTAAGGATTATGTTATATGAAATAGGGTCTGATTCTCTTGTTTGTACATGATGGTTTCACACGTTTTTTCCACAATTGTACTTTTTAATAAAAAAATGTTAATTTGGAGGAAGAAGGTTATAATAAATGTTTAAGTGGTAAAATATAGAAAACTGTTTATAAAATCAATTTTATTTAATAATTTTTACATTTTAATGTATATTGATCTATAATAATACATTTTTTACCCTTGTGGCATGTGATAAATTCGGGTTGACTGTTTCCATTTAAAAATTTAAAAATGTTCCTACCACATACATTATAAAACACCAAAATCTTCACTTAATTAAAATATAAAATCCTCTATTAGCAACCAATAACTACCAAAATATAATTAAAACTTCTATACACTCATAATAGTGGACACATTATTGGTGTAAATCTAACATAAGAAGGTTTCATGTGAAAACATATAGAGGATATGTGAAGAAGGGGTAACATTATGCAACGAGTGTTTTAATTTTATTTGACTCTCCACCTACGTCAATTTTCATAAAAACATGAAAATTTAATAACCTTATTATCATAAATATTCAAAAATATTTTTTTTGGTAATTAACTCCAACTATATCTACTTCGATCAAATGTTTTAACAAGTCGTCATTCGGGTGTACGGAAGACAACATCCTCCAGAACTGACGCCATTGATTTCTTCATTTCTAAAAATCAGGGTTGAGTTTGATTATGAATATAAATTAAACATACAATGTATATAAAATAATTTGTCATAGGGATTAATAAAATCATATATATTATTTTACATTCCATTCCATAGATGATATGATAATGTCACATGTGTGTGGAGTTTATTACTCCCTAAAGAAGTGATGAGATTTATTTTTCACTAATGTTTTATTAGAAAGGTAATAAAGATAAATTTCATAAATATATTTGATATAAATTTAAAAAATGTGATATTCATGAAAAATATTTATTTTTAGAAGACAATATATCATTATCTTTCTTATACTTATTGATGATATCATGATTATTGTACATGTGGACTATCACATTCATGAAGCAATGCGACTACAATTTCATCACTACACTAACATGAAGATATATCTTAATATATTTAATGAATTAATATGGTATATATTGGTTTATTATAATTATTTATGTCTAAAGTATTTCCTCATTTTTATAATGATATTTGGAAAATGGAATAATTACTCATCAGTACATATGACCTACCATATCCATGAGCATAACAAACATCATTTATCAAAACCATATTTAATTTTTTAATTAAAATAATAATTCATATTTAAATATGATATATAATTAAAATTTATTTTTATTTAGATATTAAAATTATTAACTTTTTAACCATAGTCAACCCACCAATTTCATTCCTGGCAGATAATCCAAATATTATCGAAATATTTGATATAAACATAATTGATTTTGTAATCTTATATAACATTGTAGAAAGTAATTTAAATTATAAAAAAATTAAAATGATACTTAATTAATTAAATAATTTACATAATTTTATTATTTAAGAATATAAATATTATATGTGGTGATTTATACTCAAATTAAGGGACTTTGTATGAATTTACTTTCATTGAGGAATATTTTGATGTTATAGACCAGTATTCCTAGATAAGTTGAATATACATACACCATGTAATATTATAACTTGAATTTATATATTCTCATGATATTTATTATTTTTTAATGCAATTATTTCATGGGGAATAGGATTCAATTTTTTACCATGTGATAAGGGACTTTTCATTTAATAAACTCATCATTTAATGATTTCTTTGCAACTAACTATAACATGAAAAATAAAATGAATGTATTTTTTAAATGTTTTTATATGGTAGAAAAAATTTATAATTTTTATTTTATTTCACTTTCACTTTCAATAAATGTTATAAAAAATATATTTTTAATGTGTTTTATATGGAATGGTTTGAAAAATGACTAAAGTGATATTTTATTTTAAATTTTTAGATATACATAATCTTTTTCGACCACTATGAAGAATATTTTCTTCCGATATTCCATTGAAATAATTCTAGTATCCTTCAAAGAAAACCTATTTTCTTTTTCGGTTATTTTAGTATATAAAATTTATTTTCAAATGAAAATGGTGTTTTTACAATAAAAATGGTTCTTTAAAAGACAAATATGTTTATATATCAAAAAAAATCATCCTTTAGTGTTTTAAATAGTTCGTCATATTATATTTGTTATAAAATTTAAATCATAAAAATTTAGTCATTATATAATACATGAGAATTACACATGGGAAACAGGTGTTCCTAGATAGCATCGTCTGATCATGTTACATATTATACAATGGGGGAACCCATATTACCTATAATGAGTCCATTATAGCCAAACCATGGGTGGACCCATAAGGTCCTTAAAAGAATTGCGTAATTATAATTTCCTCAATAGGAAAAAAGGAGGTAGTTTCAAAAGTGTTTCCACTACTTATTTAATAAGGCTAAAATTACTTATACTGTAGTTTTAAAATGGGTTAAGAATGCGACACCCTAAGATATGAAAAATTGTTTTTAATTACATGAAATGGAGTTTTTAAATGATTACTATGATCAAAAATTGTATTTATATTTCATGTGAAAATCCATTATTTATTATGATCAAATAAATTTTATGATAAAAGTAAAAATTGCATGAGATTCCATTTCTCCCTCAGATAATAGTTTTATTTATTTATAAATCCATTAAAAACATTGTTTTCTCATCAAACATTCATTAAATGTTTTTTAAAGGATTTAAGGATGTGTAAATAAATGTAAGAGGTCATGATTAATGTCATGTATATTTTTTCATGATATAAAATAATGTTTTATTTTTAAAATATTTTATTGTAGGAATAATAGATACTGATCATAAGCCTACACTCTTTTTTATTATTTTTTAGAGATTTATGAGTTATTGATTAATTATATAACCCATTTAAAATGAAAATATCCCAAAATATAATAGTATAAATTATTTATATAAAACTCAATATTATGTAATTATTAAATATGGAAACTTATACACAGTATTATAAAACAATTTTGATAACATAAAAAGATAGGATAATGTAAATAGAATTAAATTTAATGATATTACCTTAGAGATATGTTGAAATGATATAGATGTTTAATATTATTGTACTGCTTAATCTAATCTATTTCTGTCCAGAATGGAATTCCCTATAGAAAATAGAGATGGTGTATTGGGAATGAACTGAGAAGAACATATCCTTCTGAAACAAAATCCCAATATATTTGGAATTAAAATAAAATTTGTTTTTATATTGATGAATTAGATGAAAAATTATATTAATGGTGGTGGTATCCTTGATAGAGATCAAATCGATCTACTATAAAGGAAAAATTTAATATAATATGATTTTATGAGACAACATCTCCAATAACTTAGTGAAAAATCTGACCAAACCTTTGTAGAAGGAAGTAAAAAATACCTGGAAAATATTTTTTATGTTATGGGATGTTCAGAATCTCAAAATTTAACACATATCATTTTCCATTTTGAAGGTGATTTCAATCAATGATGCTCTTTAGTTAATAAGACCGTATCGAATATGATATTGTTTCTATGTAACGGCAACCATTTCCAGATATTTTCTTGAGTAATATTTACTTTTGTTTTTTGGAATATATATGGATAACCCATTATATGTATTGGGGAAAATATATATAGAATCCATGTCCACATATGAATCCAATTATAAACGACACTTTAGGTACAAAACATATTTTTGGGGACATTTTTATTTTTAAAATGATGGAAACTGAGTCTATGATTGTATTCAAATGCATTAGTATATAATTTCTTAAAAGGTGTTTCATTATGCTTTTAAATTTTAGATTGAGTTTTCAATCTTGTATGTTTATTGAGATGAAAAATCTATGAAAATGAAATATTGATAGAAAATAGTGTAGAAACCAAATAAGAATTCCTATTATATGCCCCCAAAATATTCCTAGTGTGAAAAATGGCATTTCAATGACTATTTAAAAGGATCTACAATGATTTTATGGTGTGGTCAGTTCATTTATATGGAATATAACTATAGAGAAAAGAATCATGGAGAAAAAAACAATGGTGTGACAAAGTTCCATAAAATTGTGGGGTGTTTTAGTTTAAATGTATTTTTTCATTATGATAACATGTTTCGAGAGTTTGTTTCTTAGGTTGAAAATCATGATGATCAGTAATAGAAAGTTATTGTAATTTCAAATGTTGTTACTATAGTTGATGTTGGGAAATCAAATAATGTGGTGACATGTATGTCTTTTTTTTATTCTAATTTAGATAATTCCTATTTAGAATATATATCTAAACATTATTTTATTAATAAAATTATGTATAATTAGAAGATCACCACATAAAAAATGTAAGTTATTATAGTGAAATACTTGGGTAAAAATATAAAATAGACCATGATTTATAGAAATAATCCTATTTTTATAAGTGGTATATTCATCCCTAAAAAAATTTGAAATTGAAGATGTAGACTTCGATATAATTCTTTTAAATATACTAGATTTTATTTTAATAATCTATAATAGATTAGATAACTATGAAATTTGGGTTCAGTGATGTGATGTCATTGATAACATACCTAGAAGTAGATAAATTTATTAGAGGTGGTAATTAATGAATCCTAGCTCATATTGTTGAAAATAAATAGCATAATAAATGTAATAATTTACCAATATTAATGTAATAAATTGAATAATTCTATTATTATTTTCATGGTTTCATTACTAATTGGGAGGTTGATTTTACTATAGACTTAGTACCTGATTAGAATATTATTTCAATAACCACTTATTTATTGCCTCAATTGGATGTTTTGTAATTCAAAAATAAAATTCAACATTTATTAGAAAATCATTTCAAAACAACTAACACTTAATAATGGGGTTCTCCTATTTTTTTAAAAATAATTATGATAGTTTAATGAGACATTTCATTGATTATAGGTCTTTTAATAACCTCACAGATAAGAAAAATTATCATTTACATGATTTTTAGAATTTGATTTGTTAGGAACCATCCCATTAGGTCTTATTCCAGGACTCCCCACGATATACCCCAGTAAGATTGTAGTTGGAATATTGCATAGAGGTGTCATATAAATGACATGGGAGGCCTTAGCCTACGTACATGTAAAAATGGAAACACATTCTAGCCTAGAAATAAATTAAATAAAAAAATACACAACCATGCAGGAATACATATAAACACCACAATAAATGTATGATGGGACGTAATGAAATGAAAAAGGTAAAATTACATACCCACCAAAAATAGTCTAAAAACATCCAAACGTAAACTAATACTTAGGTAATGGATCTCGTGAATTCACCCAAATAAATCATGTCCAATATATATAGAAAAAAGTTTTCCATGACATATTTTATAATGTACAGGATGTGTAGAAGTGTTATATTCAATGTACCTTGAGCCCAGGTCATACCAATATAAACATATATTGTCTCATGCCCATGTACATGTAAAATGTTAAATAATGTTTTGTTCATGTGAACACTACCCATTTAAATGTACAAAACTTTTCATGGGGACTTTGTTCATGGTATGTTCATGTGGGAGTACACAACATTCCCATTCCCATGTAGTCTGACCCATTTTTGTGTACCATCCTTGGTAAACGAAACTTTTACCACTGGGAAGCACAAAACATGTGATAGGGTCATAAGTCATTTAATTATTATCTCCATCATTAAACTATAGCCTCTATAATGTGGGGACCATAAAGTGTTTGGATCTATGTTGCACATAGTGTAGTGCATAATTTCATACAAACTCAGATATATGTCTACTCCTATCATCACACTGCCATCATGGAATACATATCCAATAACTAAAATATAAGATTATGATCCATAAAATAGGTGTGAAATGATCAAATATATGGTATTTGTCGAATAATGTTACAATTGAAGAATTCATATGATGATTTCAAAATAAAGGAGAAATGAAAAATCATAATCATAAGGAATGAAACTCATCCATTGTTCTTTTCGGCCTCAATTAATTTCAATTAGAATGAAAAAATTAATAATTAAATAATTATAATAAAGATATCCCAAAATTATCCCCCAAATAACCCATCCTAGGTTACGCATGATCCCCAACTTAATCATTTAGTTGATTGATTCATGGGCATCATAGAAATTATGAATAGGGATATAACTCCAAATCAAACAGTGCCCTACCATGATTTGGATTGATGGATAATGAAGAAGAATTTTTTTTGATCTTTGATTATATACTTCAATTTAATCTAATTCTAGTTGTTGATCTCTAATTCAGTATTCATCTACAAAAAAATCCTATTTGACCAACTCCAACAATTATCTTGATCTCTAGTGTTTAGTGTAAAATCCTAGAAATTTCCCATAATTGTGTATTTAAAAAATATTATAGGCCATTGAATAAATAAAATGAAATAAAATAATTTAATTAATTTTTTTATATATTTCACACCCATGAATACTTTTCTCCAAATTCCCCACACAGTCCAAGGTTATGTCACACCTAGGGTAAAACCCACATTATAATCCCAAAGGTTTCCTCAGATTTATGATATAGGCCATCTTTTAAATTTCATTACACTATTTCAATAAAACTATATCTGTGTGTAATATAAAATATTTAATATATGTGAAAAAATTATTGCAAGAACACCAGTCCATGGAAACACATGGTGTCTTATTTCCTAGAATAAAAAATAATCCATTAAATATTGAATCAAAATAATAAATGAAAATTATGATCCATTATATGATTAATCAGCTCAAGAATAATTAGTTTTTTATTATTTTCATGAGTTCAAGGTTTTATCAATTTAATGTGAAGGAATAATATATTTTTATGAATTTATTTTAGACTATATATGGGAAATATTAGTTTGTATTTATGTCAATTAATTTTTGAAATGATCTATTTTTATTTATAGGCTTTATGAATAGAGAATTTTAAGAGTTCGGGGATACATTTTTTGTCTTTTTTATTGAGGAAATTCTGGTATATTCTAGAATTCAAGATTATGGTGAAATTCTCTTAAAGATATTTTTTAAAAAATTAAATTAAATGAATCTATATATGATTTTTACTAAGCTTCAATTTTGGTTTCAATAAATTTCCCTCCTCGGATAAAATATTTATAAATATGAAATAATGTTCTCCCTACAAATTTTTTTTTGATTGTTAGAAAAAAAATATCAAATAGATTGTTATTTTTCATTTATTATTGACTTACAACCGGTAGACAATTGAAAAGGCATTTACAGTTCTCTAGTACACTGAATAACATAACTCGAAAAGAAGTAAAATTCATTTGGATAAAATAATGAGATGATTTTTGTAGGATCTGAAGTGAAAATTAGTGAGTGATCTATATTTGGACCTACCAAAAAAATTTATATTTCTTTATATATTATAATGTATCTTTAAAAAATATGGTTATTTCTTACAGTAAATTGATCAGGTAATTTCCCATGCATCTGGTTGATTGAATCCTATTGAGTTAAATTATCCAATAAATTTTTTTAGAATTATCTATTTTCGTTCCTTTAAAATTTGTAAGCTTCAATTTTATTGAGATAATTTTAAAATATATACTCATAGTAAAATATTTAAGTATATACTCACATAGAAATAACTAAATTTCAGACAAAATGAAGGCTGGAACTATTCAATGGTTTTTATTTTAGGACTTATTACCATCAAGAAAATTAAATGTGGGTGATGAATTGAGATGAAAAATAAATTATACATTAACCATGTTATGTATAACAAACAATCCTTCATTTAATGATTTGATTAATGTTGTCCTAGAAGATGTATATTTATAGATATTGTCTGTTTTGTTTCAGTATTCAATGTTTTTGGAATTTTTGGAAATGTTCAATCAACCTAATATTTTCCATAAATAATTATAAAAAAAATTGAATATTTTTGGAAGGGTAAGATTAATTATTTTAATACAGGTATATAATTACTTTAATGATTTAGAAAAATATTATTGGCATGTTTTCTAATTGAAGAAATTGTTGGTAAGTGTATTTTATAGTTATCCATTTCTCTTTCATCCGGATATTAGTAATAAGTATAAATACCATTTAAGTATTTCAGATTGTATGGAATAAAAATATATATTTCTAAAATTTCCCTTAATTGGTTGATTTATCAATAATTTAATTGGAAAGAAAATTAATCATGGTAATAATTCAAAATTTTCCATAGCTAGAGTAGAAATTGGAAAATATATTCAAGGATTTCATACTCGCATTTCCAAGGATATTAAGAGGTAACAATGTGATTTGAGTTATTGTTGATCAATTAATTAAACATTCCCATTTTCATCCAATTAAATATAATATTTATTTGGATTATATTGCATGACTTTATGAAAAGGATATATAAATGACATAAGGAGTTCCATTATCTGTTATATTAAACCATGATCCAAGGATAACAAATAACATTTGAAATGGAAATCGGGAGTCATTTATCATTAGGTTAAATTTCAGTATATTTATTCATTCCCAATCTGATGGAAAATCTAATTGAATGATTTATACCATGGAAAATATTATTTGTTGTTGTTCAATTGATTATAAAGGGATTTTGGAACAACATCATTATTTGTATGAGTTTCATTATAAAATTATATTTCATTTTAGCATATAGATAGTTCCATTTTAGATATCATAAGTAATGTGGTGTCAAACACCTAAATTTTTTGTTAATGTAATAGAAATTAATTTTTTGGGACCTGATTTGGTATGGGAAATGTTCACGAAGGGGTATTTTATTTAGCATCATATTATGATGACTCAGGTATGGGTGAAATATTTTTTCTAGATAACAAGAGAAATTATATACCTTTAAATGTGGGTGATAATTTATTTATTAGAGTTTCTATATAGAAAAGTTTGTTAAATTTAGGAATGGATGGGATACTATATCAACAGTTCATTTAAACATATCTAATCCTTAAGAATTTTGGATCAAATTCATACTAAGTGTACTTTCCTCCATGTTTAACTCAGGAACAAAATGTCTTTCATGTTTTAATGTTATGGAAATATGTTACAGATTCATCTCATGTATTTATCTTGGATGTATAATTGTTTAAAAGGAACCATTATTATAAGGAATAAAATGTTTAGATTCTTGACCATGTTGAAAAAGTGATGTGGAATATGTTGATCAACCAGGTTATAATTTTATGGAAAAATCATATGGTTGAAGAGAAAATATGGAAACCTTAATCCTTATGTTCTTTATATTTGGACATTACTTCTGATATGTAAATATTATCATATGTAAATGTTGTGAAATAAATATATACATATCTTAGTTTTCATGTACTCACCTATGTCATCTATCCTTAGGATTCCCAGAATAATGCATGATGTTCTATAGTGGTGTTCCCAATCCCCATAGTCTATTGAAATGTTCCAGTGAATTAGATATTAATAATGGAAATTATTTCACAATTGAATCATAATTAAAAAAACAATATAATTATATGGATGAACATACATGACCCATCCATCAAATAGATTTCCCATTAAAAAGTAACAAAATAGATACCATAAATTAAAAAAATACATAGATATATATAGAAAAAATGATATAAATCCACAAAACACCTCATAAACTCCCATACCTAGCATGAAAACCTCTACTCACCCCCTATTGTCCTGTAATATGATTCATCTCTAGAATCACCTAGTCTCCACCAAAATAATTATATCCATCAATAACCAAGCCTACAAATAATAATGAAATGATTTAAAAGAAAACCCAATGAATATACTATAAATATACTTTAATATCTTATTATATATTTTAATATTCTCAATACGATGAATTAAAAAAATATATCTAACCACTTATGAATAAACACCTGTAAGAGTGGTCAAAATCATAATAAATATAGGAGGCTAAAATGGTTAATGGGTTTTAGCTAATACTCATTGGGCATAAAAAATATAATCCAAATCCTAAAAAACAAAATTAAATATGAATTTATTAATAGTATAAAAAAATTATTTAATTATTTGTTTTTTTAATTCTCATAAGAAAAATCATTTTTGAACCTTTGTTTAAAAAATCAATTATTTTTTATTAAAAGAGGAAAAATTAATGAAAAATATTCTTTATAAATCACAGATTCAACATAAAATAATTCTCTTTTAAAATTATATATATAATTACCTATGATATTAGATTATAACATTTTGTAAAATATCACACAAGATACAAAATAATTATCATAAATGATAAATGTAGTATTATTATTTAAGTATAACCGTTAAAAACAAATTATTAAATGTTTTGGAATGAACAATATTAACAAAATTTTAATATATATATATATTTCATAATCAATTGTAAATTAATTTATAAATGACTAGTTAATTATCAACCAATTTTTAGTATGATATTTTTATTCGTCAAAAAAGTGTGTTTTCTTCAAAATTTATTTTATTTTCTTTTTGTGATAAAATATTATAATTAATTTATAAAGAATTTAGATTATGTATGTCCTAAAATTAATTTAAATTTTCAAATCATCATTTCAATATTAACATAAAGTGAAATTTTGGGATTTTTCATAAATTATTTATATTTTGTGAATAGTGATTAATTCTATGTTTTTTTAAAACAGTAATATATTTTCAATATATTAAGTAAATTAATGATCCCTTTCAATTTTTATTTAAGAAATATAAAATTTATTTGGATATATTTAATCCAAAATAGTACATTTTAATAATTATTATACTGAATTTAAGTGTAGGTTTCTTATTGGATTTCAAAACACGTGTGACTATTAACTATTTTAATGGGAATGTTGTTTCTGTATTTTAATTATGTCAAATATCCCCTAATGATAAATTATTTAAATAAATATATATATATATTATTATATATATTATTTAAATATATATTAATTTAATTTCATATATAAATAATTACTAGTGGTATTATTTATATAAAATAATTTTTTTCTCAAAAAATATATTTCTTGAAAAAAATTCTTTTTCACCACGTCTATATGTTTAATTTAAAATTAAATTATTTCAATATTTTATTGTATTTGGAAAAATTGATTTAATATTTGGATATTAAATTTATTTTTTATTATATAATATGTTATGCATAATTTTTTTCATAAGGAATATTGAAAATATTAAAAATCTTTTATAATGGTTAAGGTGAAAATGGGTTTACTAGTGATTATACAAACAAATAATAGATAAAATGGCAAAAACTTTACACAAAACATATTATGTTGATCTATTTAAAACTTATCTCATATAATTATCCATAATGTTTCATTTTTTGGCACTATAAAAAGTGTAAAACATGGATATCACTTTTCATAAAAAAAAAACAATTGTGCCCTCCCGCCATATATAATTCATATCAACTGTTCTCACCACATAACACTTGTAAAAACATTTTTCTGGGAAACTTTATACCAATATACTATAATTAAATACTTAACTAAGTATTGGTGGATTTTTTTTATTATGAAGGCAATCTCTAGAAGCTTTGTGTATAATCTTAATGATTTGGTCTGATGTAGAGGTATTATTATTAAGAAAGTCATTTGTGTCCGTTTTCTTCTTCCGCCTCTTATAAATATTACATAGTAAATATGACTAATAACACCATTGTACATTATTTTTTATTTTTATATTTTTTTATTCAATAAAAAAATTTCTCCTCGTCTCCATCAAATGGGAAATGAAATAATCATTCATGTGTTTTTTTAAAAAGAAACCTCATGGACAGATTTTATTTGTTTTCAATAATAAAATATAACTATTATATATAATAATGTATTAAAAGTATATATATATATATATACACAAATACTTATATTTTTTTTATTGTTATATCATATATACTATATTACTGTCCTTTTAATGAGTTGTAAGGTAACTTTACCTGTCAGTATAATGGACTACTTCTTTGTGAAGTGAGGTATTGGGGTTTCATTATAAATTTTCATGGATGGTAAAATGATAATTATAATTAAGATAAGTTATATATGTGGAATAATTATGATTAGAATGACATATTTATCATTCTACAAATATAATAAATCATTTATTTTCAACCTTTTTAGTCACTAAAAATTGATATCATCATTTGGGCATACGTCTTCACAGTCCCCTCCCTAATGCTATGTGATTATTTTTTTATTAAAAATTAAAATAAAATCTAAATAATTATTTATTTAATAAAATAAAAATTTATTTATTATATCTTTATGATTCTATTAATATACAAATAATACTTTACTTATTTTCATAATGATCATATTAATAATATTAACCTTACTCAATTGTATGTATGAGATACCGTCTCTATGATTTCAACATAGTTCATTTTTCTTTACAATTAATCAATATTAGTTTCAAAAGTTTGTAAAATGAATTAATTTTATAACTATATAATTATAATTATTATATCATGTTTAATTAATAATGATTTTTACCCAAGTCAATACAAAAAAATGTTTTAAAACAATGAACTGAATCTCCTTAAAACACGTGATATTCACATAAATGATTAAGTATTTAATAATTAAATTATAAATAAATAAAATTACGGATTTACATATAAGTTATTATAAATATTAACCTTTTTTATTAATTATTATAATATATAGATATTTATTATACATGAGTTAAAGAAAATAGATTGAAAATATGTACTCTATTTTAGGTACAATGTCCCAATTCCCATTCAATAAGGAATATTTTAATGTCATGCTCACAGTCAATTTATATTATCATAATATTTCACCTTATACATTTAATATCAAAAATAATTTATAAATAATTATATTATATGTTCAATTTTAATTATTTTCTCAAAGGGTATATGAATTTAAGATTACCATGATGTAAGAAATTTCATTACTACATTTTATTTCTTTAGGTTATATTAATTCTTTCTTTTAGTTAATATTATTATATTATGTGTTTAATGAATTTTTATTATCTTATTTTTAATCATTTTTTATATGGTTTTAATTTTTAAAAATTAATTAATTAATTTAACAATCCTCAAATTCAATGATATGGTCTTAGTGATGTTTATTCATTTCATATTGCATTTGTTTGAGATATACGTACTGATATCTACCATTGCTAATTTTTTATTTGCATGTACTACCCTTAAGAAATGTTTTATCATCAATATAATTATTAATATGATATTTAATGTTGCATTATATGTTATTATTTCATTTTTATTTTGATTGAAATTTTATCAAAGTTGTAAAGGATTTATGTTACAATCTCATTTATTTTCAGGACTGTATATCACAAAAGATCATTTGAAGGAAATATTAGGATCTTATTTTCTTGAACCACATATATTTTATTATCCACTAGTTAAGAATTTGGTTCTAATTGTATATTTCCATTTAATCCATTATTTATTAATCAAATATCTAGAAAATTACTTATTAGGGATATTTATCTTATAATTATTTTTAGATCGAGCTTATATTTCTTCATAATCCATGATTTATATAATAAATAGAAAATGTTATTACTAACCAAATATTATTTTATGTCATTTTGACCTATGTATCAATTTGATAAAATGATTTAAATGTAAACTTCATGCCATTTTCCAAATGTGTTATTTTATCAATTTTTCCAAAAATCTGAAAGGAATCTTTATTTTAACATGTTTGGAATTTAACAAAATTCCTTCTATCATAACCACATTTTTTAAGATTATTTTAAATGTTTTGAAGATTAATTTCAATATACAATATTTTCAATATATTTTGTGACCTATTAATTTTTGAATTGTTTTCCGATGTAATGAGTTTATTTTCTTATGTATGTTTTAATGATATTTTAATGGTATTTTCATACCTTTATATCAAAAACTCTGATTTTATATATTATACAATAGGTATATTTTTAAAGATACCAACATCATTTATTCTCATGATGGATTATGATTATTTAAAAGTGGATTTCACATAACCTATTTATTTATATGGGTAAAAAATAATAAAAATATTAAAATTCTTGTTTATATAAGCTTCATGGTGAAATGAATGATTCTCATATGTTATTATTTATTGAGTTATTAGATAGTGTTTATGATGATTTTTGTTTTCATTATATTCTAAATAAGGGTTGTACAATTGTAATCCAAGGAAGGGTGGCTACGTTTTTACCAAGGATGTGTTGTTACATTGTAAAAAATGTATTGGTGGTCCATTATTGCACTCCAATGAATTAGTTTTTATGAATATTGATGTCATACACATTGGTTATATGATTTGAAAGTTTTATAATAATATAATGTTCCAAGGTAAAAACAAATTTTTATCATGCTTTACTTAGGTTTTGATGTTTCAAATAATCAATATTTACATCACATGGCTCATCATTATTTAATATTATGAATCTTATCACCGGTAAAACCATATGACATGTTTCAGGATTAATGATCCAAGTATTAGTGGGTATTATTTCTCATATATTACTCTCATGAACATTCATTATTTAGTCACACCATTATGGTCATATTATTTTCACTGTTGAAATTCAATTGTAAATTCTTATGTTTACCCTTACAGAGCATTTTAGCTCACACTTCATATATTTTGTTCCACTATTTATAAAGAATGGTGTTAAATGGTTTGTGTCTAAAAAGGGATTAAATGTAAATAATTTCATGGCATATGTTGAATAAAAAATATTGACTATGAAATGTAGGTTTTTATGGGATATGATGCTGATCATTTATTAACAATTGTTTTGAATCCATTTTTTAAGAGTTTTTCATCATTTTCTAAAACTATAATCCAAATCTTATTTTGGTATGTAAGTGGTCCAATATATATTTGATTATTTATGTTTTGGGTGGAAATATGTATCACATTAATTGGAATCAGTGAAATAAATATAATGGTTTAGTTTCTCTCGACATATAATGGAGTATAAGTTTTAGGGTATCATAGTTGGTATCAAATGAGGGTTTACATAATTTTAAGAATAGGGTTTTATCAGGTTAAGATATCTTATGAGTTATAGATACCATCATGAGTTGTTTTTAGATTTTGAATGATTATATATTTTATGTCATAGTAAACTGTTATAATTTTAATTTATTAGATATTCAATTGATTAATTACATTATTGTAGATTTTTTAATGGATTTTGGTATATATATGGCATCCAATTAATGTGAATTTTTATGTATAAAAAATTAGGAATTTGTTTTAATGTATTAATAACCATTATGGTATATATGATCTTGGAAAAATAGGTAATTTTTAGAACCCATGTTTTAGCATATATATAACCATGTGATTCAAAATTGTTTTGGTGATAATGTCACCGATGTTATTTTTGAATAATATTGCTATATTTTTTGTATTGTATGTTGAAATTTATAATATTTACTTTCTAAAGATAGTATATTGTTGGGGTTATTGTGGTTATTTGAGATATGCTGTTATTTATTAATGGAATGATTTATTTTGAACTTTGTGTATTTCTTTTTAATTTTCTTGATTAATGTATTATTTCATTATATGATGGTTTATCCATTTTGGAGATTATCTTAACAAATGAAAAAAATTATTGATTTAGATAACGTCAAAAGATAAGAGGACTATCATGTTATGATTTTGTTGTTATCAGATCCTTTAAAAGGATATTTTAGTGCTTTAGTTGTGAAAAATTCAACCTAAATACTAAACATATTGATTAAGTTATTAGATTGTAGTTCTAATTTATTACTGTATGAAATTAAACATATTAGTTATTTTTAATTTCTTATGATCATATTAAGTATTATATGTAATACCTAAACTATATGAAAAACATCTTTAATATGATAATTTTGCCCAATTACATTCATTTCTGATAAAACAATTGTCTTATTTATACCTATTTCGTTTATGGTTTTGTAGTTGTTGACTTCATAATTTACTTTTATGTGATCAATGAACCTAAAAGACTCCATCATTATTTGACAACTATTCTTTTCTTTTTTGACCATATAACCACTTCTCACTGATGTTTTCTTTCTTAGAAACCTAGTTATTCATTGTTCCATTTGACCTTCATATTTTCCATTATCTCTTTTCAAGTGGATGTTTTATTAACCCTTCAAATGATGTTGGTGTAAAAAATATTTTTTTAAAATGAGAATTATTTATTTATAAATATCCTGATAATATTGATATTATAAAATATATTAAATAGTATATTGAAACACACTTATATTTTGGGAAGGAAATCATTATTAGTAATCATACACTATATGCAACACCAAACATGAACGATCCATGAAATAACGTTGACTAAATATGATAATTAAAACCATGAAATTTAATTGGAGGGTATGAATAGTTTTTATTACATTAAAATATATATTTATTTATTTATTTATTTTTATTTACTACTCTATAAAAAAATATTAATAAATTCGTAGTGAATAACGAACTAATTTTTAGTAATGAAAATTTATTGTTCAAAAATATGTTATTTTTTCAAAAATGATTATAATTTATTTTTGAGAGAAAATATTACAATTAATTTATAAATGTTCATATTTTTTATATAATGGTTTTCATTTCTTAATCCACATATAAAAATAATATTTTTTGGGTTTTTTGGGATTTAAGGGCTAATTTTTCAATTAATATTGAATAATATTTTTTTATGTAAAACTTCAATATCTTTTTAATAAATTAAATAATTTTTTGGATTTGGATTACTATAATCAATATTTTATATGTTTATTACATATATATTAGATAAATGTAATACTACTTAAACATATTATCACATATAGTTCATTGCTCTCTATTTATTTTTTGCAATAATGTCATATAGTATTTGTCACTTTGATAAGATCATACAAGTTCCCCACTATGATGAGAACCATGAATATATATGACTATACTATATATATACTAATTTGGATAGATAACATACAGTAAATAGACAAAAAGTATTTAGATTGTTCAGTTCTAGTACTCGTAACAGTATTACACTTCTTCTCATTAATTACACACATGGTACTCCCCAACATAGGACATTATGAGAAAAGACTCACAGTTGGAATTATAATTTTTTTGGTTTGTTATATATTCATATATCTAAGTTTGTATAATGTTCATTATTCTTTAATATTATCATTGATTCACGTCATGACATGTTCACTTAGACTTACTAATAAAAATTCTTATGCCATATATTTTTGCGAAGTAGGGTACCTTTGGTGCGTCATGATTGAAATATCATTAATGGATAATTTAAGGATGGTTTTACCACTCCCTTTATTAGAAAATATGATATCTTGTCACTTTTATTGGAAAATAACATTATCTTTAAATTCCAAGGCCAGGGTGTTAATACATGTTTATTTATGATAGTTAAGGAAAGAAATATCTAGCATATAGGCTGATAAAACCATCTATAAACAAACAAGATGTGATATTATGAAAGAGGGATTATATTACACAATGAGAATTCATATTTGTTGTTAAAATTGAAAAATATATTCTTTATATTTGGTCCCTTACCCAATATCTATATAGTAATATTAAACTGTACGCAACATTGCCTAATACCGATGCCAAGAAATCCATGTGGGTCGCAGTCCAAGTGTTTATATTGAACAAAAATAAATTATTTTTCAACTTTATTAATGGAATAAAAAATAATCTCTAGACTATGGAATAATTTCATCCATATATATGATCGTATAAATTTAATTATTATTGAATTCTTAACATGTTAATAAAATAATATATAATTATTTTATCGAATATTTCATAAATATATTCTTTACCAGATATTTTTATGAAATATTTATTTATGATTAAATATTTAATCATGAATTCAACAGATACCAAGTATTCTGAATTGACCGAAAACACATCTAGGGATAAATAATTGTTTATAAGAAACTCAATATTACTTATAAATTTGCACATGTTGGATCACACCAAATAATAATAAAATTATTATGCAGAATGATACTTAATTAATGGTCATAATATTATTCAATAACTATGATTAAATGAATTTATTATTTTAACTTGATCCTAGGAATAAAAAAATAATTTTATGTAACGACCCTAACTATTATAAATGAAATTCCCCTTTTGATTTAATAAAATTTCTAACAATATAATGTGGTTAAATAAATCACATGGACTTATTATGTTTTATTATATTCAATTGCATTTAAATGCCTATTAAATATCTTTACCATTGATAATATATCCATTGATCCATGATTGCAGGGTTAGTATAAATATATAGTTTTGAAAAATCTAATTGAAATTGAAAAAGGAATTAATGGCCCTAAACATTAAGATCATACCCGAAGAATCCAATTTATTGATGCTTCAGATAGAGATATCATCATTATGATATTCTATTAACCAGCCCAAGTTTTAGATCCAAAAAATTAAGCATTATAGAAATCATTTGTGGGATAATTTCAAACTCATTTAGATCATGCCTAAAATCATATTCACAGAATCGCCCAATGAAAGTCCTACCACCATAAACCTTATACGTAGAGTTTTTTTTGTTTTATTAGATATATATGTATCAAGACCCTATAAATATTTATATATAATTTTTGTTTATAGAATAACGATTTTATTTTCATCCTCTTATTGTATCTTTTAATTTTTTTCATTTTCATTCAATAAATTTTTTGAATTTTAAGTAAATATTTAAAATAAATTATTGAATTAATGAATTAAAGGATTTTTTGAATAAATAATTTGTTTATAAAATAATATTATAAAATAATTTTTATCAAAAAAATTTATTATAAAATATTTATATAATTGAATATAATTTTTATATGGGTTTTACAAAAATGAAATTTGTCAGAAACCCAACACACCACAATAAATTTTAGATTTTATTTTAGGAGTGAATAATCACATATTTTGATTTTTTTGGATAAAATGATTATAACTTTTTGAATAAAAATTTTCAAAATTTTATAATAGTAAATTTTTTATAATATTAAAATACTGTTAATTTTTTGGGTAAAAATTAAATACCGTATAAATAAATTTTGTATATTATTGAAACATAGTGCCCGAAAAGTGTTTTAATGATAAATATAAATGTGATCCACAATCAAATTTAAATCTTAAATTTATAATAATTTAATTTAAGTTATTTTTATTTATTTTTTTAAACCCATGATGAATCCACCAATACTTATAATGTATTTTATTATTTTAAAACTACTTCCTTAAGAGTGAGAAACATCTATTTACATGAAAGTGAATTATTTTATTAGTTTCGTCCATAGGTATTATAAAATAATGATAATAAATCCATTTGTAATAAAACTATATAGAAAACCCATGGTATGGTTGGTGGTATTTTATATTTTATTCTGTGGTGTCAAAATCCTAAAAAATATAGAATACCCATAGTTTTCTTTTGCAAACCCATCCAAGATATCATTTCTCTTCACTAAAACACCATATAGCTTGTTCATATTATTCCCACTACTCTCTATAGTCCTCTCAATGTTCCATAAATCTCTAGAGAATCCCCTCCAATGCTTTTTGAGTCACCCAGTCAATTAAGGGACAATCCTATCTTTTATTAAAATTCAAATTCTTTCTTAGATATTACATCATTTTATTTCAATTTTTAATATTGTCATTCATTTATAATTTATACCTGACTATCAATTTGTGGTTTTTGGAGTAATTTATTATTTATCCTCCCTCATTTGGACCATCACATAAGCTATTAATATGAAGAATTTTTTTAAGGGATCCTCACATTTTATTCAATTTTCTAGTTTCATTATGAACATATGAATTCTATTTTCATTTCATAATATTGGGAAATATAGTAACAATTACCCATAATATCACAATTATTTTTCAAATTATGAGATTCCTTTCTCTATCATCAACAATTTTTATAAATTTTTATTTATCATCGTTATGCTCTAGAAAATTTCACCATGATTTTTCATGTGAATTTATTTTGAAGTTAATATTAAACCCATTTTTGGATCATGGTTTTCCAAATTTATACACATATAATTTATGATTGGGGACTTTCACATATTTATCCCACACTCCACAATATTAAAATAATTTATGATGATGAATTAATCTATGTTATATGATATATGAGGCACATTTAATCATTTGAATAAAATGTACATGATGGGTATAACCCAATAACAGTCCAATTCCATGGGTAATGTTTAGTATCATGATTTTTCATGTAGGGATAGGGACAGAAAAAGATCACATTATGGTACATATTTGACCATGATGTCTTTTTGGGTTTATCATTGACAAATTTTTAGGATTCAATGTTCTATGTTGTTACCACATTTCCCATGTTATTATTATCATGCAATATCATGCCTTATTGTTCATGTTCCATTTATTCCTCATTGATATGGCTACTGTCTAAAATGTATTATATTATCCATGTTATTACTTATTTATTCCCTTATTAGGTTTTATTTATCCCCTTTTCTTATGTTTTTACCCTTGATATCATCTGTTGTTTTAAAAAACCATGGAATTTTAGAAGCAGGTTAAGGAACATTTCAATAATGTTGTATTATCCCATGTTCTCGATGTTATGCTATGTAACTAATATCCAAATACAATAGACATATATATTATTTAGTTTAAATTAAGTTTTTTTTATAAATCGCGTATTAAATTGAAATGATGATAATATTTCATATAGTCCATATCAGAGGGATTGTTGAGTTATTTTGGGATTATGATTAGAAAACTCTATAGAAATCCTTACCTTTAAGAATAAGAATAACAAAACACCCCTAATGTTTTGTAAGTATAGAGTTACTAGGTTTTCAAGAAAATAAATCATTTTATAGATAAAATAATTGGTCATGGTTCTTATAGAGATCTAGGATTAACATACATGAATACAACTTCATTTTTTATTAATATTCAATACATTACGCAAATGCATTACCAAGGATTGTAACCCATTAGTTTCTATAGATGCTATAAAATAAACTATTCTATCCTGGTGAAAGCTCTTAAACATATCCCATAAATATCTCTAACTTATTAAATTCTACCTAAATCCATTATTCATATCTAGGGGAAGGGAAACATAAGAAAGCGGTGCAGTCTAATGCTCAGTAAGGGTAAATAAGGTAAATGTGTATGAATAACAAGAATAAAAGGGCACAGAACATGATAATAACATTTGATGATCATAACCTACATATCAAAGATTATAATAAATTTTTTTAGTTCATAATATATTAATCATAATGGAATAATAATGATAATCCATGAAAGTGTGATATAGGAATAGAAACTTGAATTATGAAAAACACATTAGAATATATACACGATATTTCATGGAGGCACACTAATGCCTTTATAACCTATTTGGCTTGGGTATAGAACTTGTGTACTAGATTTGGGCTTGGGATTCCTTATTGTGTAACATGTTTTTGTATTATTAGGATGTCCCCTCGTGTACACTCTTAATTCGGGCTCGGTAGGTCCTCCCGTATACACTCTTTTTTCTGGATTTTGATTTCCTCTCAAATACCCTCTTATTTTGGGTTTGGTTTTTCATCCCGCATACCCTCTTGTTTTATTATTTATATATCCCCACATATAGGCTTTTATTTCAAGCTTGGGATTCCCACCCATATACCCTCTTATTTTGGTCTTGGGATGACTTTTTTTATACCATATAGTTTTGGGATTAGAATTTCCCCCTATATACGCTCTTTTTTTGGGCATGGGATGACCTCTTATATACCTTGAGAGCACTTAAAACATTTATCCATACTTAATGAGTTGTAGGGACTATATTTCCCACCTTTCTCAAATTGAGATCATATATAAATGTTCCAAAAAATCATAAAATATCCTATCATATCCCATGATATTATATGGGTTTCAGAAAAATTTAATTATATCTTAACCTAAAGAAAATGACGGTTTCATAATTTATTAATCAAAATTAAAAACCATAAAAAGAAGCATGTTTTAAAATCATATAACTCACTAAAGAGAAATGGGTGTCATAAGAATCATTCTATCATAAAATTAACCATTCATGAAGTATTATGAATGGAACATTTCGACCATTTCTTATAAGGAATTGACTAAAATAAACAAACTTTATATAAGTTGTAAAATAACTAGGAATGATATTTTGATAAAATTTATTCAATAAAATATCATTTATCATTAAAACATAATTTTAATGAATAAAAAATTATTTGAAATCGTTTTTCAATTAAAAAAATTTGATAACATTTAAATAAATCTTGAAATAATTTTTGAATCCTTTTCCCTTGAAAACTTGTCAAAAAATCATCCAAAAATTCCAAAAACCTATTCCCATAGAAAACTATAAAATTACCATCAAAGAATTATAAATACATTTTTCATTGAAAAGACCAGGAAAACTAATAAAAGATGCCTAAACTTTTTTTGATAACCATTTTACATGAAAAAACATGAATGGATATTTAAATTTTTTTGAAATCTATTTCCTTGAAAAAAAATTAAAACTTATAAATAATGGTGAATATTTGTAATAAAAATAATCATGTTTTAAATCCATAAAATTGAAAAACATTTGTAAAAAAATCATACAAAAAAAATTTTTAATCATTAAGTGGACTTATCAATAAAATGATGGCAGATAAATCTCTACATGTTGTATGATGTTAAAAGAACATTTATTTTGTCAGAAAAAAAGGATATAAAAATGACTTCCTCAGAAAGTGAAAAAATATATTCCTATGAAAAAGATGTTAAAAGATAAAAATGGTAAAATTATATTTTAATGATCATAAGATTTTATTACAGTATTCTTGGAAACCTTTTTTGAAAACATGGGATTTAATGAATATATATTTCATACTGAAGAGTGGGTACAATTAGAATTTCCTAAAAAAATCAAAAGGATATTAATTACGAAAGAGCGGAAATAATTGTTCCAATATTTGAATATATCATGAATACCTATAGGATATGAATATTCTGGAGTGATATTTAGATATGTATCCTAATATTTTATTAATGGAAATATAATCATAAACAATATCAAAAAGTGATGATATTGTTTCAATAAGCCCTTGCCACTTCGTAACATTAAACCACTTAATTAATTTTAGAAAAATAAGATTACAAGAATCTAAAAATATAATTAAAATAACTAAATAATTATATTTTTTTCATCCCTATTATATACACCTCATGAAAAAATATAGGTGCATAACATGTCGTGTGTCTCAATGAAGGTAAATTGAGACAAATTTATCTTACTGATTTGTTATCTTATAAAAAATATACACTATAAAAGGTAGATCATATAATATATATTTAAATAACCATAAAATTTTAAATAACAATAATATATTAAATTTTTGGGTATTATATACACCATGCAATAAGATATATTGGTGATCATTAGATATATCTCGTGGAAATAGAAAAGTGAGACGAAATCCCCTTACCTAGTTTCTTGACTCTCATAGTAGTCATTCAAAACATGGTTATAATTAAAATGAATTTATTATAAATAATTTAGAAAACCATATTACTATATTTAATACAATATATGGTTTGATCATGACCTTATATTAATATTTTGTGAACAGTCATGTGTTAATGTATCACTACTCGTAACATCCTCTTTGTTCTTCACAAGTGTCTTAATCTGTTATAACTTTATTAATTACACATAAAAAATCATTACAGAATTTAAATAATGATATTAATATCAATTAAAATTATTAAATATGTATTATAATAATATATAGAATATATAATTGTGAAATGGAATAAATCTTTAATGGAGATAGTAGGTCATACGTACACATTATCGTTATTTCTGTTTGATTGTCATGTTGAAAGAAAGAATGTAAGACATATATATATTTATATATATGTATATATAAAATTATTACATTTTATTTATTTTATCATTTATATCATATATATTCACTAAAACCATCCTTAATACATTCCATTTAGTTTCTGAATGAATCACATCCCTTGGAGTGGGCGGTAGTCCAGACATTGTCAAATACAATTATCATATTTACACCAAATGGGAAGTAAAAGATATACGTTTTGTAAAAATAATATATAAGATTAAACAAATAATTAATATAATATATCGAATATATAAAAATATTTTCCATCATAATTTCTACCAGGATAGTCGGTAAAGGAAAAAAGGAAAGACATCATTTACGTAGGTGATAGTTTGCCTCACACATAAACAATATGTTTGTTACTCTTTATATGTATGTACGTGTAAGTGTTATTAAAAACCACATAAAAATAATTTTTTATACTATACTAGTATTTTTATACAATCATGAACTAATCATATGGGATAGGTGCAAAATGAAAATAAAATAAAGGATCCTGAGAGAAGGCATTGCCTCTTAATCTGGTAACTCTATTTGGTTTGTGCCAAATGGATTTCGTGGATTGATATTTTCCTAAGGGGAGGCCATAAAGAGTAAAATAGGGATGTGTATAAGTGTATTTGTCATATATATTTAAAACCTATGTGTTTTTAGAGGTGCGAGGATGAGGGATAGGTGGTTTCCTTTTATTGGGAAGGAAAAGGACTCACATAGAATTTTTGAAATAAAGTTTGGTGTACACATATTCTTACCTAAAATAAGTCATAAAAAATAAAAATAAATATAATGATAGGTTTATGGACTAAATATTTCAATAAAATTTGAATTCAAAAAGTTTTTAGGTGATTTGGTAACCAACGATTAAGGTTTAGTACATAATTAATATTAATTTGACCTCAATCGTTGTAAATAATTTTAATCACATTTACTATTCTTTTTGGTCAAAAATTAACATGATATTGTTAGATTATAAATATTATGACTATTAAAATTTATTATGAATATTTTTCTAAATTAAATTCACAGATGTGGGAAATTAATATTAATGATAATCACGAGGATGGGGGGGAAATAATTGGTTTTTAATTTTGAAAAATGTTCAAATGTTTTTTAAGGATTTTTATTCAATATCGGAGTGAAATTTATTATAATGACATAAATTGTTTTAATATATATATAATCCATCTAATTTTTCCTTAAAATAATTATGTGGTATAATTTATCATTATTAAATATTTAAAAAAATGCAGTTTGTAACTAAAATGTAATATTTTCACTATTCATAAACAAAATTATGATTTTTTAGAAAAATACCAATAAATCACCCATTTATAATTTCATATTTAAAAATTAAAACTTAAATTTTATTTTATAAAATTTCATTTCTCTTTTTCGAAGATAATTTTTTTTCATTACAAAAGGATATGAAAAGCAGTTAATTCAATAAAATAGTATTTTAAAACATATAATGAAATCAAAAAAAAATTATTTTTTTCATTATCATAATGATTTATTTATATAAAAACATTATAAAAAATTTAAAATTAGTTATATGTATTATTGATATTTTTTTAACTTCTATGTTACAAATAACTCATCTAAATAATTATTATAATAAAATGATGTTTTGTAGAAACTCAGTATTGCATGTAACATATGCAAAGTCATTGTTGTTTGTAGTTCATTTCAAGTCATTATTAAATGTAGCACAATCAATGTTATTTTTATTTTTAGTGAAATTAAATATGTTTCTATGTGAAATAAAAGTTTGAATTGGTATTTTAATATATATATATATATATAACAATTTCCATTGTCAGATGAAATGAAGATTATCAAATTGTTAAATTAATTCATATAATGTATTTTAAAGAATCACAGGGTGTTATATTATACCACTATTAAAATGAATTACACCATCAAAATTTTCCTAGGGAAACAAAAGTTTAATTGTTGAAAGATCATTTCATATAAACCAATAACGTAAAAATGAAACTAATGAATTTAAAAAATAACGTTGGAAATATAGTGGTTACCAAAAGTAACATATAAATAGGATTCCAAATATGAGAACAAAGGTGTGATGTGACAACATAGAAATATAAATATCTAAAATTCATTTTATGGTGGATACTAAAAGATAACATTGATCAGTAGTCGTGGCTAATCACAAAACCAAAAATCTATGATGATTTAAGGAACAATATAATTTATCAGAAATAAATTTTCAAGGAAAAATATTTTTCAATATACTTTTCTTATATTTGAGGAATTATTTTACTATCTTTGTTTGTAAGAAAACATAAATACTAAATTTCGTTCCATTTTATATATACAATCACACCCTTTGTTTTTACCTTCATCAATTCACACATCATCTATTATTCCAGGGAATGATGGTGAAGTTGTCATTCATGAAGAACAAGCATATCAAGTGATCCATAAATTGAATAATAAGGCATTCCATCATCATTCACATAACATCATAGTGAATTGTGAAAGAAATATTATCCAGCATTCATAAATCCTCATATTTTAAGATAATACATTGTTCTCTCGAGCATTAAAAAAATATTGTCAAAATATTTATAAAAATTTATAACCTCATCACCCATCCAAAAGATGAAATTTCAATGCGTTAAAAAGATTGTTATGAAATAAGATTAACATTTATCCTCATATATAAAAAATTACAGCTTGGTTGTCACATTCTAAACATGTAAATCAACTCATCTTATATTCCCTAGAAACATATCAATAAACTTAATTACCATATATCATTTTTTAAAACATGCATGATTCCTTAATCCAATGATTACTGGATATATTATTTAAATCAATGAATTCATAAGCTTCATCCTGGATGACATATGACATTTTTTCAATAATAAATTTCAGGGTAATTTGTATGATCATATTTACTTATTCATACCCAACATATCATTAAACAACAATCATCATATCAATTCCAGTCATTAATTAAGGGTTACCATCCATAAATAAAAATATCACCTTTCATTGAATTCCATTTTATATGAATTGATAGCCATAAAACACGTCCTTTTAAAATATTAATTAAAATATCTAATGGAAATATTATACATTTCATGATTCATATAATATAATATTTTAATTCCAAACTGTAAAAACATCATTAATCAAATTTATTCATAATCCATTACTCGAGATTCTTGAACATATTCCTAATAAACATTTCCATGAATATAAAATATGAATCATGTACCAGAGTTACTCAACCTAAATATAATCATTCTTCTTATGATCAATGTAAAAAATAATAGATGAACATCACATACCTTTCAAACATCATTTGTGGACTCCTGATCTTCTGAGGTATAACCCATACTCATACCACCTTCCATATTTACTTTATGATATTTAAAGTTGGTAAATATATTTTCATAATTACTATACCATTCTCATATAAAACATTCTATATTATCTATTCCATTATATTTCTCTCCATTGACTATAATAAGAAAGTATGCAGTGAGAAACACATATCATATATAAAAGAATCATAATGATGAAAAATTATTTATAAGATGTATAAATCATGAAACCTACATTTTAAATGAAAAAGCCCATATTATTATCCCGATTTTTTCATATTCATATTATTTTCAAATCTAACTTAATGGTTTGTGATGAGTTTGTGAATTCCGAAAGCATATCCCCCAGGAGTGTCAAATCTGGTGTGCAACAAGGCTCACTGTTGTGTACCAAATTACCACAAGTTATGCCCAAAACATCTTTTAAAAATTCATACCATTATGTATGTATATACAAGATCATAATCCACTTTTAGTATTCATACATCGATTATTTCAATGAAACAGATCACAATGTCCTTTACCAAAATTGTAGGACATTTTATCAAATGTTAGCTAATCCACATACATTTCTATAGAGATAACCCCATACATATCTTTAGAAATATACCTAGGGATGTACATAATGATTCATCATCCTATTTTCCAAAGGTTTAATTGACCATTCATCTGATAGAATCTATAGAAACCCAGTCCTAACATACATAAATATTACATCATTTTAGATGAATATTCACCACATTAAAAAAATACATGCTTGATGACCATAACACATTAATTAAATTAAAAACATTTAAAAAAATTATTAAATTCTAGTAAAATATGTTCAACATGTACCATAAATATCTCCACCACTATAAATTTTACCTAAAACATTTCTTTATTGAATGATCGAAATAATGATGTAGATGCTCAATATACAAGAAGGGGGGGTGAATTGTACACATTAAAAATTTCCTTAAACAAAAGAAAGAGCTAAGGTTAACAAAGTTAAACTAGGAAAATTCACAACACCTCTAACACCAATTGAAAAATTGGAATAATGAATGAAGTTATAAACACCAAGTTCTATGTACTTGCTAAAAACTAGAAAGAGATTCCGAAAGTAGGTTCCAGAAATATGGATCCAAAGATTGAAACATAACTAATGATCACAATATGAGATTCCACATTAAATCGTATAGAAACTAAATTTATCGGAGTACAAGTAAGGGAGTATAAGAAAGTTATACTTTCCTTACAATACAATATGCAGCAGAAAAAAACAATTAGTAAAACTACAAGTAACAAGATATAAGTATTTTAACCCAAAGAGAAGGGTATCCAACAACCTTGGATAAAGGTCCCTTGATTTATACTTTCAAGCAAGTCTGTCTTACCCACACCAGGGTACGACCTCGATACGAATATCGGAGCCTCTATCTTGCTATCCCCGCAAGACCTCAACTTAAATGTTGTTGGAACCTATGTATTCCTCAGCAAGGAAGCCCTCCAACTTTAAGGTAGTCGACATCTCTGTCTTCCTATCCCCGGAAGTCCTTGAATGTAATCACCAACATTTGGAGTCGCACGAAGCAGAAAAATGAATGAGCGGTTCAGTACGCACAAGGAATGAAATGATTTATCTCTCTAGAAGTCACCTTAGCAGCGTGTCGTCTCTAGATCTATCAACTTCATTGTTGTAGTGAGCTTTTTCAAATGAGCTCCTATTTATAGGCTCGGTCGGCCTCCTTTCCAATGGTCATATTTTCCTTAAAAATATGAGGGACCTGTACACATGTAACTTAACTAACAGTTAGTTTATAACAGAATAAAAAACATTGTTTTATAAAAAAACAAGTGTAACGGAATGTATGATATCGTATTAAGTCTAACTCAAAAGTTTGGAGTCAAGGTTCGGAGTGTTAATAAAATGTCAAAGAGTATAAAAATTATAAAAGTGTAAGCAAAATTAACGTTTGGAGTCTAACAAAAAATAATATTCAGAGTCTAAATAAATTCGGAGTGTATAAAGCAAAGATGATCATATTCTGTTTAATAGGTGAATTCGGAATGAAAATTCGGAATGAGAATTTGTCATCAGAATTCGTAATGAGAATTCATAATCTAGATTCTTCATTAGATTTCGATGTCGAACATCATGAGTGTTCGTATCCAGAATCCGGTGTAGAACTTTATCAGAGTTCGTATCAAGAATTCTGAGTAGAACTTTATCAAAGTTCATATCCAGAATTCGGAGTTGATCTTCATTACAGTTCTCATCCATAATTTGGAGCCTAAAATAGAATGCTTCATATCAAAGTTTTAAACAATTCCGAGAATATAGAAATGAATCTGATTCTTATACTTAAGAAATATATGGATATAGATAATGAAAATACGATAAGGATAATTTTCCTTACAAAAGTGATTTTCCATATAAAATCGATTTTCCTTATAAAAGCAATTTTCCTTATAAAACTTATTTTCCTTATAAAAGAAATTTTCCATATAAAATCAATTTTCCTTATAAAAGAAATTTTCCATATAAAATCAATTTTCCTTAAATATAAGGTGTTTGTGATTTTCAAAACAAGAAGGAATGGAAAATTCCTAAGGAAAACCTTATTGACTCAACAATCTCCCCCTTTTTTGAAAGCACAAACATCCTTATGAAAAAGAAAGTCTAAGAAGAAAGAAAAGGAAAACATCAAGGCTTATATCCCTTTGCTTATCGATGTTGATGAATACGATTAACTCCCCCTTAGTCTTTGAAACTCTAAGGATCGTATTCTAGATTTCCGGAATGGTATTCCATTAAGAATAATAATGTCTTCTTTAATGAAAAACCCCCCCTTTGTAAAGGTTCTTTTTACTTTTCCCCTTTGTTAGGGTTATTTTTCCTTCTCCCCATTTGTGATTTTCAAAAATAATTAGAGGGAATGAAAAATATAACAAAGTGCCTGAAGAATTAGTAACAACAACAAAAGAGACGAGAAAGAAAAATTTACATTAAGTATGAAAGTTCAAAAACAGGGAAGCTAAGATACAACAAAAGATTGGATTTTTCTATTATGGATCTTTTTCCTTCTCCATGAGACCCTTGAGAATAGTCTTTATCTTCTTCAAGTCTTTATGATCTTCCTAGGCTTGCTTATCTAACAAAACTATTCTTGCACATTGAGCTTCATTATTTTCTTCCTGGGCTTCAAGATTTACTTCCTGAGCTTTCAAAACTTGTTCTTGTTTTAACAACTTCTCTTCAATCTCAATCCAACAATACCTTTCATTCCTCTAGTTTTGAGCAATAGAATTCAGCTTCCCATTAAGATCTCTGTCTTCCTGAATCCATGAATTCTTCTCAGCTGTCAGCGTTTCTTCAATGGAAGAGTATGTTCATTTAGCTTCCTGTCTTCTGTCTCAAAAGCATACTTAACATTATCTTGGAATTCATCAAAGAGCCTCATCTCTTTTATAGTTTTCCTAGACCAACTAGTCATTCTCTAACAAGACCATCTGTTGGCTTCATAGCCGACAAAAAAAGTTTTGAACTTAGCCTCTATATCAACACATTTATCCATAACCATGGATACAGAGTATGTTTTCTGATTCAAAGTATGTTGTAGCATCTGGAATCTTGAATCAATACTTGAGAATGTCAGAATAGAACCAACCAACTTCTTTAATGACTGAACAATAATGTCATGCCCCAACGAAGATGACTCCGAATCCAAGACTTTGCTTGGAGAATTTTCTTCTTCAATTTACTCAACCTTTCTCTTTGAAGAACTACCAACTTACCTTCTCTTTACAACCACTAATCTTGGGGTATCGACATGAATTTTATTTCCCTTGTCCTTTTTTCAGAAGGGATTCCTATTCCGGGGTTTTCTGTTCACTATCAGACACTTGAACAATATTGTCGTCATCATCAATAACTCTTTGAGCACCATCCTCTACATTCTCCATTTTAGAAATATCATGTAGAAGTTGTTTTTGCTCTGCATGATAAGCTACTTCTTGTCCTCCTTTCTCCTCATCCTTCCCTGTAGTGACTAGCTTAGAGTACTCAGCTTCTAAAGTTCGGAGAAAAAAATTATCCGAAGGTGTCTCCTTATAATCATCTATGAGCTTCAATAGATCTTTGGATTCAACACTAACATCAGAAACTTCTTCTTCCTCAACATCTTGTTCAAACTGCTCAACTTCCTTATCATGCTTAGCTACTACCTCTTCCAGAGTGACATAGTTTCTTCTTGGAGTTTCAGGTAAAGATTCCATAGAGAATGATCTCGGAAATGGAATGTTTGTGGATACCATCTCAATAATCTTCAACAATTTTTGAGCTACCTCAGCTTCATACATCTTCTTCTTAAGCTTCTTTTGTTTCAATTGTTTTTCTAATTCATCTGCTATTTTTTCCTTCAAGGCCTTAGCCTCTGCAGGATCCAAGCCAAACTGAGGCTCCCTTTTCACTCTCTTCTCTTTGATTTCCCTCCACTTAGCAACTACCTCATCAGGGTAAGATTTCTTCTTCTTCGGTTTTGGAGGTGCAGAATGAACTTCCATAGATTTGGGATTCCCTACTTCAACATAAACATCTTTCAACTTTCTCTTCTTCACTGACTTAGAAGATTCAGGTTCACCAACTTTCGGAACTGCTTCTTCTTGAACTGGTAAATCAAAGAACTCACCAGTCTTCTTGTCGAAGGCAACATCCATCCTATTGTGGGTACCATCACTCACCAACTTAATTTTTCAAACTCTTGGCTTAGACTTGAATGCCTCCTTGAAAGAATCAGGGCAACGAACTATTAACATCAAGATGATTGATGTATAAATTATGATCTGAGCTCTCAGATTCCCTTTCTTAACATTCTCAATGGTAATTAGAATTTGTTTCATCAGATTAAAATTCCTTAGATTTATCAGAAAATCTAGAATATAGATCTCTCTCTTCCTCAGACTATATTTATCACCCTTTCTTGGTATGATAAAGCCTTATACCCATAATTCTAGAATCCGAAAATTCGTAGACAGAGTAGCAATATTTGGAGACTTGTTATCTTCCAGTCCGAGAGTCTCCAATTAATTTTCCTTGTTGAAGGTTCCTTCTAAATCTGCTAAAACATGAGATATGAACTCGGCTTCTCCTATAGAGGTCAGACCTACCATGCTAGCTTCCTTGACATAAGAAATCATATAAGTCTTTCCATAAGACTTAAAAAAAATTTCTCCCTATCATTTTCCTTAAATAAGGAAACCGTCTCATAGAACTCCAAAAGCAAGTCTGAAAATACTTCATCTTGATTCCCAGTCTTAGACAAAAAAACCTCATCCCATCTGTTAAGCTTTATGTTCTTGGATATAAGATAATCATACTTGTTGAAGAAATCCGGATGAACCAACCTTTATCTATATACTAACCACTTGGAAATAGGCTTAGAGGAAGACATGTATTCAGAAGATACTTCCACAGACATTCGGATCTGAAGACTTCTGAGATGTTTGGAACAATGATTGATGCAGATCTGAACGTCCTTGAAACGGAGAGGTAGAGCTTCAGGATGCTGGAGTATGAAAAACCGATGTGGGACGACCATTTGGGGTCCCCTTTATATAGGAAACAATATAACGGTTCATCTTCCTCAGTTGATCGAATGGTTGTAAAAAGATGAGATCAGATCTGACGGATAAAAACCAATTCTCAAGAAAACATGAATCCGATCTTTTGAGGTTTTTATTAAAAAAATGATTTATGAAAACAATAATCCGAAAACAAAATATAAGAAACTACCAGCTAAAAAATTATTATTAAGAAAACCTGAGTAAGGAAATCATACCATTTGGATTAGCTTAAGAGGATTATTCATAATGGGTAACATTCTTCTTTAAAAAAATTGACTACGAAAAATATTTATTACTTAAATACATAGTTCTCACAATTTTCTACAAAAAACAAACTCAGAATGGAAAACCCAATACGAAAACAATAATAAAAACGAAGATTTATTATAATAATTTCAGCATTTCATTACAAAAGTTTGAATACGAAAAGATCATTATGAAAGTCTCGGTATGGAAATCTCATTACGGAAACAGCAGTATGAAATTTTCCATTCCAGATGTTTTTCAATACGAAAATTTCCATTCTAGAAGTTTTCTATACGAAAATAACCATTCTTGAAAATTTCAGTTCCGGAAATTCCCATTCCGGAAATTTAGTTCCGAAAAGTTTGAAAAAAATAACTTTGAAAAATTTAGTTACTATAACAATAAAATGTACTCCCCCTATGAAAAGGAGTTTATTACTGTTAGGAGAATTGATCAACAAGAAATTAATGAAGAATGATTACCTTACAGTTATCATTCCTGAAATTTATTTAATATATTCAAATCTATTGGAGTGTAACGATTTTTTTAAAATATCGTCAAGTTGATCTTGTGTTTCGATAAACTGAAGAATAACATCTCCTTTTAGTGTGTGATCCCTAAGAAAGTGATGCCTAATATCTATGTGTTTTGCACGAGAGTGATGTGCAGGGCTCTTACTTAGGGAAATGGAACTTATGTTATCACACAAAATTTATGTTTTAGTAAAACTCATGCCATAGTCTGTGAGTGTGTGTTGCATCCACAACACCTGAGCACAGAAAATTCCAGCTGCTACATATTCGGCTTCAGTAGTGGAAAGTGTGACAGAATGTTTCCTCCTACAGGACCACGAAACTAGTGAATCTCCTAAGAAATGAAAAGATCCATATGTACTTTTTCTATCCATTCTACATCCACCAAAGTCAGAATCAAAAAAGATTTTTAGAAAAAAATTATTTCCAAAAGTATAAAATAATCCTAGATCCATGGTTCCCTTAAGGTAGAGAAAAATTCTTTTTTACTTCCTTTATGTGAGATTTCTTAGGATTGGATTGATATCTTGTTCATAAGCATACTGAGAAACATTAAGTTTGGTCGACTAGCTGTTAGGTAATGTAAACTTCCTATCATACCTCTAAAATATATTTGTTCTACTGGGTTCCAAGCTTCATCAAGATCTAAAGAGTTTGAGGTACCAATGGGAGTATTTATACTCTTAGTGATGTCATAACCATACTTTTTTAGAATATATTTAATATACTGATGTTGAGATATGTAGGATCCTTTTGGTTGTTGAGAAATTTGAAAACCAAGGATAAAATTTAACTCACCCATCATACTCATTTCAAACTTAGATTTCATTAGGATTGCAATAGAGTTGGTTAAAGATTGCTGAGTTGAACCAAATATGATTTCATCAACATAAATTTGAACAATCAAAACATTTTTATTATCTTTCTTTAGAAAAAGGGTAGGATCTGCATTTCCCTTAACATAGTTATTTTGAAGAAAAAATCCAGTGAGTCTATCATACCATGCTCGTGGGGCTTGTTTAAGACCATACAGAGCTTTGGTAAGTCTAAAAACATGATCAGGATGTTTTTTATCTTCAATGCTAGGAGGTTGTTCAACACAAACTTCCTCTTCGACATAACCGTTAAGAAAAGAACATTTCACATCCATTTGAAAAAGTTTAAAATTAAAGAATGCTGCAAAGGCAAGTAGAATACAGATAGATTCAAGTCTAGCTACTACAACATAGGTTTCTTTATATTCTATTACCTCTTTATGATTATCTCCTTTAGAAACAAGTCTAGAATTATTTCTTACTATGACTCCATTTTCATTACATTTGTTCCTGAACACCCACTTTACTCCAATAACAGAAGTTTCCTTAGGTCTTTCAACCAAGACCCAGACTTTGTTCCTTTCAAATTCATTTAATTCATCTTGCATAGCTTTGATCCAATCATCATCACCTAAAGCTTCATCAGTGCTTTTTGGTTCTAATTGGTAAAGAAATTCTAGATGTTCTATTTCATTTCATAAGGGTCTTCTAGTTCTTACAGGTTGATATACATCACCAATGATACTATAACTGGGATGATTCTTAAGAATCAACTGATTTGGGTTTTGAAAAGACTGTTCATCAACATAGGGAAGAAAGTCTTCTGGGTTAAATGTTTCAAAAGTATCTTTTTGAACATTTTCCTTATTAGAAGGATCTTCTATCAAAGGTTGACAATCAGTTTTTGAAAACACATCTGAGGATGAATATTGGGATGGTTTAAAAACAAAATGATCAGACTCATCAAATTTTATATGTACTGCTTTTTTCAATAGTACAAGTATTTTTATTGAAAACTCTATATGCCTTATAAGTTGTGGAGTAGCCTAAGAAAATTCCTTCATCCGATTTTGGTGTGAATTTATGTAGATTATCTTTAGTATTCAGAATGAACACATTGAAACCAAAAACCTTAAAGTAGGATAGTCTTGGTTATCTACCATTCCATAACTCATTAGGAGTATTATTAAGAAAAGGTCTAATCAATACTCGATTTATAGTATAATCAAGCAGTACTAACAGCTTCAGCCCAGAAATTTCTAGCTTTAGAATATTCACTCAGCATGGTTCTAGTTATTTCTTGAAGAATTCTATTTCTTCTTTCAACTACACCATTCTGTTGAGGAGTTCTATGTGCTGAAAAGTTTTGAGTAATACCTTTTCTACTACAAAAAGATTCAAAATTAGAATTTTGAAATTCTCCTCCATGATCACTATGAGTAGTTTTTAATGGAAGGTTTTTCACATTTTTAACTTGAGCTCTAAAACTTTTGAAATAGGAAAAATCTTCAGACTTCTTTGCTAGAAAATATACCCAAGTAAATCTAGTGTAATAATCAACTAGAACAATCCCATAGTATTTGCCTCCAATACTTCCAGTTTGTGTTGGACCAAAAAGATCCATGTGCACTAACTGTAATGCATCAGTTTTTGATACTTCACCGATTGATTTAAAACTAGATTTATGTTTCTTTCCATATTGACAAGGATCACAAACTTTTGAAAAATCAAACCTAAGTTCTGGTAGATCCTTAACTAGTTTCATCATAGAGAGTTTGCATAAATTTCTAAGGTAACAGTGACCTAGCCTTCTATGCCATAACCAAGAATGATCTTACATTGCACTTAGGCAAGGTAAATCTTGACTACTGAGGTCTTCTAGGTTCAAAGTGTAAACATTCTCTTGCCTATTGGCCAAGATAATAAATTATTCCTTGGAATTGTGTACTAAGAACTTATCATTCCCAAAATTAACAAGACAACCTTCATCAAATAATTGACTTATGCTAATGAGGTTGTGCTTAAGACCCTTAACAAATAAAACATTTGAAATCAAAGTTTTACCAAGAAGAACAATATTACCTATACCGACAATTTCTCTCTTAGCATTATCTCTGAAAGTTACTTTTTTCTCTCGTTTTGATAATATTTTCAAAATAGATTTTGTTCCCAGTCATATGCAGGGAACATCCACTATCCATGTACCATGTGTTACTGTTGGTACTCTCTTTGTTTTCCTAAAATCAAGAAGAGAATTAGACTTTCGGAATCCAAACATGTTTGGATCTGAGATTTCCAGACAGAAAAATTTTAGGAACCCATATCTTCTTAGAGAAATATGGTTTGTGAAATCCTAGAGATTGGGTTTTGTTTAAGGAACAATTCTTTTCCCAGTGACCACCACATTGACACTTGGTACAAAATGGGGCACTTTGAGGAACATAATAATTGATACTGAAAATAGGTTTTTCATGGGTATAACAAAATCCGGATTTATTTCTTAAAGGTCGTATTTGGGAATACATTTTATCAAAATTTTCATTACCATGGGTAAAGTTTGATAAACAATTCTTTAAGGAAACAATTTCGTACTTGAGTTTTATAATCAAGTTTCTATCTTCAAAATCGTTAGATTTAGAACTAGAGCTAGGCTTGAAATCATTTTTCATAGTAATTACTTTTTCTAACACTTTAGAAAGTTTTTTCTTCTCAGAATTTACTTCCTCAAGAGTTTTTGAAATACTTTCAAAATCAGCATTTTTCCTATAAAGATCTTTAGAAAGATCTGATATTTTTTTCGTAAGAATATAATTCCTAGAGTTTGACTTATCAAGTTTCTTATTGAGTTTAGAGTTCTCAATATCATGAAGTTCAGAAAACCTTGAAAACTTCTTCATAGGTAGGTGTAATATTTTCTTCATCAGAAGAGGATTATTCATCGGAAGAGTTATAATACTTACTATCATTAGAATTTAAACATACGTTGGTAAATGATTCAGCATTTCATACCTTAGCGATAAATAAATGATTGTCAATAGGTATTCTGGCTATAAGACCAAGCTTCTTCTATCTTGATGATTCATAATCAGAAGATTCATCTAAAGAGTCACCACCCCTGGCACTCCAGATATCACTAGCTTTCAGAACCATTTTAGCTTTGGCTTTATAACACTTCTTTGTTTTCCTATCTGAATGCCTTTCTTTCCATTCTTTCTTTTTTGAGTAGAGGACAATCTGGTCTTGTATGTCCATCTCTCTTGCATTCATAACATGTGACTTCTCCATCTTTTCTATATTTCCTTTCCTTTTTAATATACATAGATTGGAAACTTCTCTATCCAACTATCTTGTTCATCCTCGGAGCAAGATTTTCTAACTCATTTTATAAGATTTCACTTTCACTAGAATCTGATTGGATAATAACATTCTTAGAATTGGATCTAGTTACTCTCTCAGGTGTCTTAGCTTTCATATGATTTGATGTTGTTGTAAAAGCAGCAGTACCATTTCTATTTTTCTTCTTGATGTTGTCAGCATCTCTCTTCATTCATGTCTCATGTTGAAGAAGAGTTATGTATAACTCATCAAGAGAAATTTGAGTGACCTTCCTATTCTCTTTTATTCCCACTCATTGGGAATGATATCAATTCTCTTATCCACAAGTGCTTCATCATATAACCCTCTCTCTCCCATAGACTGTTAGCTATTGACTATAGTCATAAATCTCTGTTGAACTTTACAGATTGGTTCACCATAAGGAAAATTGAATCCATTGTATTCAGCTCTAAGCATAGCTCTCCTATTCTCAATCACTTTAGAAGTTCCAAAGTGTGTAACCTCAAACTTATTCCAGATACAATTAGCTGCATTACAAGATAATATTTGGCTATATATATTTCTAGTCATTGATCAAAGTAGAGTATTGCGTACCTTAAAATTGAGTTGATGCTCTTTCTTTTCCTGGTTAGTGAAAGTTCTAACTTCCTTATCAAGAATTTTATAATCTCTAGTAAGCATAACAAAGTTGTCCACTCCAGTATTTATAACAAAAGTATTCATTCCATCTCTCCAGTACTCATCGTTATTACCATCAAATATTGGTGGTCTTGTAGGATTTAGATTATCAATGGATCCAACATTGATTCCTGCCAAAATTAAATTATCCTTCGGCACACAAACTTGTTAGTAGAAAAAATTCGTAATCACAAAGTTCGGAATGATAATGTTCGGAATGACAATGTTCGAAATGACAATGTTCTTTCGAAGAAAGTATGAAGAATAAAGGAAAACGAACAAGAAAAACTTATATGTGAGTATAAGTATTTTAGAGACCTCCTCTGATACCAATTGTAGGATCGAAATAATGATGTTGATGTAACGCCCCGACCCCAGCTACCCAGAGTCGGTGCATTACTTCGTAACATTGGCATGATCACAAAAGATCAAGTCTCGAAAGACCGATTAGTTTAGTAGCCTTGGAAACACTAGATACATTTGTAAACGTTACATTACATCATAAAGTAAACCAAAACAACAACAAAATATTGTCTTCATATCCCCTCAGACTATCCCTGCAGGTCATTCATAATATACTTCTTCAAATCCTGGAAAACATTAAAACATTGAAAGGGGTGAGCTCAGATGCTCAGTAAGGATAACAATAATGCGGAAGCTTTCATAAATAAACATTAACATTTAAGGCAATGTATAACTAAAACAAAAGCCTTTTAAACATGAACTTCAACATAATATGGCAAAAGTAAAATGAGATAATTCCATTCTCTTCTTCACATGGATATTCTACTGGTCGAATAATCACATGCAATATCAATAACCACTTTCATAATGAGGGAATGTATAATGCCGGACATTCTGAAACATTTTGTCAAGGCCTCGGCCAAGACGTCTAAAATGATTAAGGCCTCGGCCAAAACCATAAATCAAATTGGGAAAGGGCCTCGGCCAATTCCACGTCTAGTGGTCTCATGAGACCTACCGATGCATCGAGGAGCTATAGCGGGCTCCACCCGTCACTTATTAAGTCCAATACATTCCTCATATGAATAGGTTTAAACATATCATAAACCATAATATAATCGTATCACATAAAACATGCATAAAGGAAACAAAACATTTCCACATTTCAATCACAAGATATCAATACAACAGATTGATATAATAAAAATGCGTTCAAAACCATTTTCAATACCAAAATAAAATAAAGTTAAAACTTTGTATTTATTTTTCATTAAAAAAAATGATGGCTTGTAGAGGAAGCCGAAACTCAAATAATGGTCACGGTGGTGGAGAAGTTGAGTCGCCGCATAAGTATGAAAAGAAAAACATTCCCTTTTGTCGTTTAGCAAAATGCTTCGTATAAAAAATATTCCTTTTGAATAAACGTAAAAGTCAAAGGGGTTTATACACCGTATAAAAGAAAGTTGTGTATAAAACCAAATATGCCTCAATGAAAGGGGATTGAGACGAAGTCCTTAAAAAGATAATTTTTACAATAAAATAGATCTATTATGTGTATTAACTATAGGTACACATAAAGAAAGTAAAAATACAAAATAGGACATAATAATATCATGACATAATTTGAAAGTAGGAGATTAACCCAAAGAATGGAAGTTGGGTTAAGAAATTCCCTTACCTCGTGTCTGACTTGACTCAACCGTTCTTTAACCTCCTGAATAATAAACTAGAGTTAATATATACCTTATTAAGAACCATTTTCAATTTCATTATCCTTATTATATCACTTATTACAATGATATGAACATTATGTAATTATTTAAGTTAATAACGGTCGTTTTGTCGATCTTTGGTACTTGAGTCAACAATAAGCTTCTTATAATTACAAGTTGTTTATGTGGTGAAATATCCATTATATCCAGAATTATATTAATGATTTAGATGTCATATATATCTTATATATCCAGTATATACATACATTTATAATATTACGTAACATTTAGAGGTAAGAAATGAAATGCACCGTTCATGGAGACGGTAAGCCGTACGTACGCATGAACGCTACTTTCATTTCAATTTCATATTTAATGGAACTAAATAATAATGATATAAATGTATAATATAATTCCAGTATAATATAGTGTATAATACCATTTACTCCATCCTTTATACATCCCACATATGGCATTAACGATTCAAATCACTTTGAGGGGGCGGTAGTCCGCACTTCCTAAAATGAAATTATCGCGTTTTACCCATAATGGAAATCATAAAGTAAGCCATAAATGAGAAATACAGAAGCATAAGTAAAACATAAACACATTATATATCATATATAAATATAGTGACATCTTAATGGCCACCTTTGAAGGTGTTATATGAGTTTTGAACAATCATCGTTTCGTGAGGCAGAAATTCGCCATCCACAGAAACCGTATGTTCTTTAACCATTAGATGTAGGTTTGTGTAAGTGTAGCTCGAATCCTTCTTATAACAACATCCTAGTATATTGAGGATACTGGTGTTGTTACAAAAGAAATGAATAAAAAGAGTTTAGGGGGTTGGAGAAGAAAAATAAAACAAAACAACATTAGAAAATACATTACCTCAAAATCGGGTAACTCTTTTTGATTTGAGCCAAAGGCTTCCTTGGGAAGAGTTCTGCCCAAAGTGAGGATTCTAGGAGTAAGAGGGGGAATTTGGGAGAGTATTTGGGCAGAGGTTGGCCGATCCAAATGGCTTGAAAGTGTAAATGAGGTGGGAGAGGTGGTGGCCTTTTATAAGTGGAGAGGAGGGGCACTTTTGGAAAGATTGAAATGTTACATTATTTCACAATGCTTTTCGGATTCTAAAGGTCCCACACTTATATAATTCGAGGATAAGGTGATAAGGGTTCGAAATCTCCTCAGACAATTGGCTTTGGACAAGTGTAAGCCTTGGATTTTTCATTATCTTCCCATTTTATTTATATCGTTAAATAATGAGGTCATCACTACATCATCATGATGTCATAAATAATTTAATTTATTTAATGTCTAAAAATTATAAAAAAACTACTATGATGTAGGAAATATTTTTAGCTTTCTAATGAATATTTATAATCAAAATTTGGACTTGTGTAACCCCACTTAAAAATTGCTTTAGTAAAACAATTTATGTTAGTGTCATTTTCACTTTGATATTAAATAAAAGTAATTTATGTTATTTCCCAACAAAAGTGGATCCATGGGGTCCCCAAGTTAGGCCATGGCTTGTCTTGGTCGGCCATGACACAACCAATGAGGTTGGGACATGTGTCTAGGTCATTTAGTATTATTAAAGTATTATTTATACCTTAAACTACACTAATTACCACTAATCGCGATTAAGAACTTAAAAGTTACTATTCACCAAAAAAATTATTTTGATCTCATTGAACCACATTTTACTTCTTAATGACAACCATGTATGTCGGATTTTTGAAAATCAAATCACAGAAGTGGTAATATTTCATTTAAACGAAAAATCAGTTATTTAACTACCACTTAGTGGTTTCACTATTCATCAAAAATTGAAGTTTTTCAGAACAATGCCAAAATTTCACCCTAAGCTATAATTGATATTCAGAATTCAAAAATGATGTCTATTTTACAAAATTCCAAACATATAAGTTGTATTAATTAATTTTATAATTAATTCCCTCTGTTACAACAAATAGCGTGTTTTTAAGAAACAATTTATATCAAAAGATTGGCAATTGTTTATGTCCAATTTCAATGTTAAATTAATTCTAATGACCACCATTGGATAAAATGGTAAAAATATATTCTAATTATACTCTAAAACCCCTCAATAGTATAATTTATCACTATGAATTATTTTGATTAAAAAAGTTGTTTTAAGTATTTTTCACTATTCAAAAAAATTTTGAAGTTCTCAGAAAATTACAAAAAATTCAACATAGGCTAATTTCAATATTAGGAATACAAAAATGAAGTCCATTTTGAAATATAAAATTTATAAAATTTTTAAAAAGTGGTTATTACTATTCATAACGGCTACTTTGATTTGTCGCGATGTTTTAGAACTCGAAGTTGCGTACAATGCAAGCTATTGTATTATTGAATGAGAAGCGTATCGTGGAAGCTCGGGGTGTTACATTCTCCCCTCCTTCAATAAATTGCGTCCTCGCAATTTGAAATTTTTTTCTTTGAAAATAAAAGGTTGAAAAGAGAAAATACCTTTGTGGAAAACCCACATCGGAAATAAGATTAATAAAATTTAGCCTTAATAAGAGGGAAATGGAAATAAGAAAGTCACCACCAAATTATGATCTCGATAAGGAGAACATTGGTGGCAATTAGAGACATATAATTGGAGGAAAAACGTAAATATTTGTAGGGAGTGATTGAGGTCATCAATCACAATCAACTGTCAAATTGAGGGCCTCAAAGCCTTCAATCTATGTTGATTTAAAATATCATCAGTTCAACAAGACATAAGGTATTAGGATAACACATTTTTTTGTTTTAATATCCCTTTACTAAAGTTTAAGAATTAATTTATTCATTTAATAAGAGATAGGTATATATATATTTATGCTTGACAATTAGAGTTTCAACCTTCAACTCATCTTTCACTCAAAAAGATAATAGAACACAAAAATATTATACTTATCCTAATTGAATAAGGTTCCAAATATTTACACATACCATTTAGATTAGTAAAACTATTTTGTAATAACCAGGGACTTCCTGTAGGCTAGTGGTAGGAAATAAAGGCTTGTCGCACTATGGTTGTGGGTTCGATTCCTGCAGCTTTGTCCGACGCGACGGTTTATGCCCCACCCTGCAGGTTGTCCTTTTCCTAAAACTATAGTATTATAATATTCCAAAAATAATCTTCATAAATTTTTTAACCTTAAACCATACTATCCAAAGATCAACTTAATCCACTCCAACCTTTATAGTTATCCAAAATACCTCTGTCCAGACTTTCTCTAAAAGGACTCTTAATTCCAAAATCAATTTATCAGATTCCCCAAACAAAGTAATGTTTCTCTTATTGTCACATACTAAAAATATAATTACCTTCATCATATTAAAACCTTACTGAAATCAACAATTACTGCAGTACAATCCTTATATATATATATCACATTATTCTAAAAACCAGAATATAATCCATGAGTCCAAAAGCACCAATACATTAGTTATTCCGCTTCAACTGTAGTCACAGCATAAGATTGGCCTTGATCCCTTGGCCTTTTCTGAGGTAAGTTTCCTTGACGCTTAGGACATTCATTTGCATAATGACCCATTTCTCTACAATTATAGCATTCAACTTTGACAGCCTCTTTCTTTCCCTTGCAATCACGAGCCTGGTGACCCTTTTCTCCACATTTATAACAAACTCCCATTCCTTTTAGGCAAGTACCAGGGTGATTCTTCCCACAATTATCACATAATGGAAAATCCTTCTTTCCCTTTTTCCCTTTATCTGTCTCTTGTTCCACCGTTCTCTTCTTCTCTTGCTTTACTTTGTTGTCATAAGACTTAGATAATTCCTTTTCTGTCTTGATAGCACACGAGACTATATCTTCGTATGATGAGAAGGATTGTGATACCAAAGATCGACGGAGAAATGGTTTTAACCCATCAAAGAAACGATCAATCTTACTCCTTGGGTTACGTATGTAATCTGCAGCATACCTTGCTAACCTTGTAAAGTTAGCCTCATACTTTGCGAAATTCTCATCCTCCTTCTGCCTCAGACTCAGAAATTTCCTTTCTATATCTGCTCGATGGTCACGAGGAAAGTATTTTTCTAAGAAAAGCTCTTTGAACTCCCTCCATTCCATATTCGATACGTCATCATCTTCCTTTGTGTTTTGAATCAGCGACCACCACTGGTCGGCATCTCCAGTGAGGCGGTAAACTGCCATGACAACCTTCTCCCTTTCACTACTCCCCAAGGCATGGAATATTTTCTCTAAGGAATTTATCCATTGCTCAGCTACTATAGGATTTGTACTCCCATTAAAGGTTGGTGGTTGTTGCCTCATGAAACGATCTAGCATTGATCCTCCATGTTGCGGATCAGGGTGCTCCATACGAGTAAGGTTATTATTCATAACCTGAGTGAGTTGTCCCAGTATAGTAATAAATTGATCAGCACCAGTTGTATCTCCAGATCCACAATAATTATCTTGATCAGGAGGGAAATCCCTACATGGAGTTCGTGCATTGATACGGTTTCCATTCCTTCCACTAGGTGCCATTTCTAAACAATGGCATAAACTAGATTAGTTTATGAATCAAAATACATAATTCCATACTTATAAAACACTTAACATAAATTGAACTATTTATGGATATAATCCATAATCATAAAAAGAAATGTTTTCTTTGAGAAAGTATATACTCATAACCCTTCATAGTGGTTTGTAAATAAAATGAGAATTATCCTAAGCATATCCCCCGGGAGTGTCGTAACCAAGAGTGCAGCAAGGCCCGTTGTCGTGCACCAGTTCCCGTTCGAGTCTAGCTCAAAGCGGTGTTTTCGGGTTTTACCCCTAGGTACATCTGTGCCAGAGCCGCCTCTACCTGCTCGTATCCAGACAGGGATGTATTGCTCGGAAAAGTCATAACATCTCTATAATACCCAAAATTCTAGGAAGTTCTTCTATACTAATCCTCAAAGTCTATCTTTGGGCTATGTGCTCTAATCAGAGTTTATCTAAATCTAGCTTCCAAGGTTAGTACTAAACTGCCTCTGATACCAACTGTAACGCCCCGACCCCAGCTACCCAGAGTCGGTGCATTACTTCATAACATTGGCATGATCACAAAAGATCAAGTCTCGAAAGACCGATTAGTTTAGTAGCCTTGGAAACACTAGATACATTTGTAAACGTTACATTACATCATAAAGTAAACCAAAACAACAACAACATATTGTCTTCATATCCCCTCAGACTATCCCTGTAGGTCATTCATAATATACTTCTTCAAATCCTGGAAAACATTAAAACATTGAAAGGGGTGAGCTCAGATGCTCAGTAAGGATAACAATAATGCGGAAGCTTTCATAAATAAACATTAACATTTAAGGCAATGTATAACTAAAACAAAAGCCTTTTAAACATGAACTTCAACATAATATGGAAAAAGTAAAATGAGATAATGCCATTCTCTTCTTCACATGGATATTCTACTGGTCGAATAATCACATGCAATATCAATAACCACTTTCATAATGAGGGAATGTATAATGCCGGACATTCTGAAACATTTTGTCAAGGCCTCGGCCAAGACGTCTAAAATGATTAAGGCCTCGGCCAAAACCATAAATCAAATTGGGAAAGGGCCTCGGCCAATTCCACGTCTAGTTGTCTCATGAGACCTACCGATGCATCGAGGAGCTATAGCGGGCTCCACCCGTCACTTATTAAGTCCAATACATTCCTCATATGAATAGGTTTAAACATATCATAAACCATAATATAATCGTATCACATAAAAAATGCATAAAGGAAACATAACATTTCCACATTTCAATCACAAGACATCAATACAACACATTGATATAATAAAAATGCGTTCAAAACCATTTTCAATACCAAAATAAAATAAAGTTAAAACTTTGTATTTATTTTTCATTAAAAAAAATGATGGCTTGTAGAGGAAGCCGAAACTCAAATAATGGTCACGGTGGTGGAGAAGTTGTTGTCGCCACATAAGTACGAAAAGAAAAACATTCCCTTTTGTCGTTTAGCAAAATGCTTCGTATAAAAAATATTCCTTTTGAATAAACGTAAAAGTCAAAGGGGTTTATACACCGTATAAAAGAAAGTTGTGTATAAAACCAAATATGCCTCAATGAAAGGGGATTGAGACGAAGTCCTTAAAAAGATAATTTTTAAAATAAAATAGATCTATTATGTGTATTAACTATAGGTACACATAAAGAAAGTAAAAATACAAAATAGGACATAATAATATCATGACATAATTTGAAAGTAGGAGATTAACCCAAAGAATGGAAGTTGGGTTAAGAAATTCCCTTACCTCGTGTCTGACTTGACTCAACCGTTCTTTAACCTCCTGAATAATAAACTAGAGTTAATATATACCTTATTAAGAACCATTTTCAATTTCATTATCCTTATTATATCACTTATTACAATGATATGAACATTATGTAATTATTTAAGTTAATAACGATCGTTTTGTCGATCTTTGGTACTTGAGTCAACAATAAGCTTCTTATAATTACAAGTTGTTTATGTGGTGAAATATCCATTATATCCAGAATTATATTAATGATTTAGATGTCATATATATCTTATATATCCAGTATATACATTCATTTATAATATTACGTAACATTTAGAGGTAAGAAATGAAATGCACCGTTCATGGAGACGGTAAGCCGTACGTACGCATGAACGCTACTTTCATTTCAATTTCATATTTAATGGAACTAAATAATAATGATATAAATTTATATTATAATTCCAGTATAATATAGTGTATAATACCATTTACTCCATCCTTTATACATCCCACATATGGAATTAACGATTCAAATCACTTTGAGGGGGCGGTAGTCCGCACTTCCTAAAATGAAATTATCGCGTTTTACCCATAATGGAAATCATAAAGTAAGCCATAAATGAGAAATACAGAAGCATAAGTAAAATATAAACACATTATATATCATATATAAATATAGTGACATCTTAATGGCCACCTTTGAAGGTGTTATATGAGTGTTGAACAATCATCGTTTCGTGAGGCAGAAATTCGCCATCCACAGAAACCGTATGTTCTTTAACCATTAGATGTAAGTGTGTGTATGTGTAGCTCGAATCCTTCTTATAACAACATCCTAGTATATTGAGGATACTGGTGTTGTTACAAAAGAAATGAATAAAAAGAGTTTAGGGGGTTGGAGAAGAAAAATAAAACAAAACAACATTAGAAAATACATTACCTCAAAATCGGGTAACTCTTTTTGATTTGAGCCAAAGGCTTCCTTGGGAAGAGTTCTGCCCAAAGTTAGGATTCTAGGAGTAAGAGGGGGAATTTGGGAGAGTATTTGGGCAGATTTTGGCCAATCCAAATGTCTTGAAAGTGTAAATGAGGTGGGAGAGGTGGGGGCCTTTTATAAGTGGAGAGGAGGGGCACTTTTGGAAAGATTGAAATGTTACAATATTTCACAATGCTTTTCGGATTCTAAAGGTCCCACACTTATATAATTAGATTCTAAGGTGATAAGGGTTCGAAATCTCCTCATCCAATTGGCTTTGGACAAGTGTAAGCCTTGGATTTTGCATTATCTTCCCATTTTATTTAAATCGTTAAATAATGAGGTCATCACTACATCATCATGATGTCATAAATAATTTAATTAATTTAATGTCTAAAAATTATAAAACAAATACTATGATGTAGGAAATCTTTTTATCTTTCTAATGAATATTTATAATCAAAATTTGGACTTGTGTAACCCCACTTAAAAATTGCATTAGTAAAACAATTTATGTTAGTGTCATTTTCACTTTGATATTAAATAAAAGTAATTTATGTTATTTCCCAACAAAAGTGGATCCATGGGGTCCCCAAGTTAGGCCATGGCTTGTCTTGGTCGGCCATGACACAACCAATGAGGTTGGGACATGTGTCTAGGTCATTTCATATTATTAAAGTATTATTTATACCTTAAACTACACTAATTACCACTAATCGCGATTAAGAACTTAAAAGTTACTATTCACCAAAAAAATTATTTTGATCTCATTGAACCACATTTTACTTCTTAATGACAACCATGTATGTCGGATTTTTGAAAATCAAATCACAGAAGTGGTAATATTTCATTTAAACGAAAAATCAGTTATTTAACTACCACTTAGTGGTTTCACTATTCATCAAAAATTGAAGTTTTTCAGAACAATGCCAAAATTTCACCATAAGCTATAATTGATATTCCGAATTCAAAAATGATCTCTATTTTACAAAATTCCAAACATATAAGTTGTATTAATTAATTTTATAATTAATTCCCGCTGTTACAACAAATAGCGTGTTTTTAAGAAACAATTTATATCAAAAGTTTGGCAATTGTTTATGTCCAATTTCAATGTTAAATTAATTCTAATGACCACCATTGGATAAAATGGTAAAAATATATTCTAATTATACTCTAAAACCCCTCAATAGTATAATTTATCACTATGAATTATTTTGATTAAAAAAGTTGTTTTAAGTATTTTTCACTATTCATAAAAATTTTGAAGTTCTCAGAAAATTACAAAAAATTCAACATAGGCTAATTTCAATATTAGGAATACAAAAATGAAGTCCATTTTGAAATATAAAATTTATACAATTTTTAAAAAGTGGTTATTACTATTCATAACGGCTACTTTGATTTGTCGCGATGTTTTAGAACTCGAAGTTGCGTACAATGCAAGCTATTGTATTATTGAATGAGAAGCGTATCGTGGAAGCTCGGGGTGTTACAGTTGATGCTCAATATACAAGAGGGGGGGTGAATTGTATAGTTTAAAAATTTCCTTACACAAAAGAAAGAGATACGTTTAAAAAAGTTAAACTCAGAAAAATCACAACACCTCTAACACCTATTTAAAAATTGGAATAATGAATGAAGTTATAAACATCAAGATCTATGTACTTTCTAAAAACTGGAAATATATTCCGAATGTAGGTTCCAGAAATATGGATCCGGAAATTGAAACTTAACTAAAGATCACAATATGAGATTCTATCTTAAATCGTATATAATCTAAATTTATCAGAGTACAAGTAAGTGAGTATAAGAAAGTTATACTTTCCTTACAATACAATATACAGCAGAAACAAACAAGTTGTAAAACTAAAAGTAACATGATATAAGTCTTTTAACCCAAAGAGAAGGGTATCCAACAACCTTGGATAATGGTCCCTTGATTTATACTTTCAAGCATGTCAGTCTTACCCACACCAGGGTAAGCCCTCAATACGAATATCAGAACCTCTTTCTTGATATCCCTGCAAGCCCTCAACTTCAAGGTAGTTGGAAACGTTGTATTCCACAGCAAGGAAGCCCTCATAATTTAAGGTATTCGTCACCTATGTATTCATATCCCTGGAATTTCTCGAATGTAATCACCAACATTCGGAGTCGCACGAAGAAAAAAACTGAACGATCAGTTCAGTAGGCAAAAGGAATGAAATTATTTCTCTCTCTAGAAATCACCTTATTAGCATTTGGTCTCTAGATTGATCAACTTCATTGTAGTAGTGAGCTCTTTCAAATGATCTCTTATTTATAGGCTCGTTCGGCCTCCTTTCCAACAGTCATATTTTCCTTAAAAATCGGAGGAACCTGTACACGTGTAACTTAACCAATGATTAGTTTATAACAGAACAGATGACATCGTTTTATAACAAAACAAGTGTAACAGAATGTATGACATCGTTTTAAGTCTAACTCAAAAGTTCAGAGTGATGGTTCGGAGTGAAAACAAAATGTCAAAGAGTAGACAAATTATAAAAGTGTAAGCAAAATGAATGTTCAAAGTCTAACCAAAAATAATATTCAGAGTCTAAATAAATTCAAAGTGTATAAATCCAATATGATCAGATACTGTTTAATAGGTGAATTCAGAATGAGAATTCAGAATGAGAATTCATCATGAGAATTCGTAATGAGAATTCGTAATCAGGATTAGTCATTAGATTTTGATGTCGAACTTCATGAGAGTTCGTATCCATAATCCGGAGTAGAACTTTATCAGATTTCGTATCCAGAATTCAGAGTAGAACTTTATCAGAGTTTGTATCCAGAATTCGTAGTGGAACATCATTACAGTTCTCATCCAGAATTTGGAGCCTAAAATAGAATGCTTCATATCAATGTTTTAAACGATTTCGAGAATATAGAAATTAATCTGATTCTTATACATAAGAAATATAAGGATATAGATAATGAAAATATGATAAGGATAATTTTCCTTAAAAAATCGATTTTCCTTATAAAATCCATTTTCCTTATAAAAGCAATTTTACTTATAAAAGAGATTTTCCTTATAAAAGAAATTTTCCTTATAAAAGAAATATTCCTTATAAAAGAGATTTTTCTTATAAAAGCGATTTTCCTTAAACATAAGGTGTTTGTGATTTTCAAAACAAGAATGAATGGAAAGGTAATAAGGAAAACCTTATTGACTAAACATTAATAACTTGGGAAAGGAAACATAAGAATGGGATGACATCAGATTCTAAGTAAGGGTAAATAAAGGAAATGTGTTAGAAAAAAATAAATAAAATGGAATGAAACTTGAGCTTAACTTTTTTTATCATAACCTTAATATCATAGATCATAATAAATATTGGAAGTTTTTATAAATTAATTCATAAAGAAATAATGAACATATGCCATTACAACATAACATAGGAATAAAACATGAAATTTTTTAAACACATAAGAATACAAAAAATTATGTCAAGGTGGCCTACCAAGGCATTTTTATCATGGTATGATTAGGTTATTGACTTGTTTACCAACATTTGGGCTTTGGATGACCTCATTTATACCCTCTTGTTTCGGGCATTGGATACCCTATTATTTCAGAATTTTTATGCCCTCTAGTTTTTCTAGTTATTTCATTTGTTGGTTTTCCACCCATACACCCTCTTATTATGTGCTTGGGATTCACTCACACAGACCGTCTGCGCTCATAAAATGATTATCATCACCAAATTCATTTGAAGGGGATATAGGTCCCACCTCTCTCATAATTAAATCAGACAAAACGTTTCAACAAATTCGTAAAAAAATAATATCATAACCTTTGAAATGAAATGGTTTTCATAAACATTTAATAATATCAAAATCAATTGAAAAGGAAATGTTTCATATTAATTTCATAAAAAGATTAACCCATGAAAAGAAATGGAATTCAAAATAATATAACCCATATAAGGGAATCATGTTTGAAAGACATCATTCCATAAAATCATAAACCATCCAAAAAGTATTATGAATGGATCCCTTGGATAATTTCATAAAGGATATTTATTAACATAAATGGGTGTAAATATAGAGGGAAAAATTTTTGGAATGATATTTTAAAAAAACATATTAAGTAAAATATGATTTGTTCTTTGAAGAAGTATTATTATAGAATAAAACAATTTTGAAATCCATTTTCTAGGAAAATACGTTGAAAAATTATAAATAAGTCTTAAAAATATTTTTACAAACCTTTTCCCTTGAAAATTTTTAAATATAATCTAGAAAACTTTTGAACATCTTTTTCCTTGATTACATATAAAATAATCATAAAAGGACTTTAAAAACCATTTTAATAAAAACATATTTGGAAACTTATAAATAAGCATTGAAAATGTTTTGGCAAAATATTTTCATGAAGTCCCTTTAAAAAGACTAATTATTTTTGAAATTAATTATTTTAAAATACTCTTAAAACGTATAAATATTGATTATTTTTTGTTGAAAACTATATTCAATGAAAACTTATAAAATATTCTTGAATAAATTTTGAAAGTCACCTCATTGAAAACAATTTTAAAACCACATTATTAGAAATTAATATTTTAAACATGGAATGCTTGATTCAAAGAAATGATGGAGGGTAAATATTTATATTCCATATGAGGTAAAAATGAAATTTTTTTATGATAAAAAGTGTAGAAAATTTCCTTGTTCAGAAAAAGGAATGAATTTTCACTTGAAAACATTGGTAAAGGAGAAAAATGATATCTTTTTTAAATTATAATAGGGTAATATTAAATATTATAGTAAACACTTTTGGTAAAACATTCTTTTGAAGGAACATATATTTATAACTAATGAGAGGGTATATATAGACTTTCTTAAAAACACTTTATAAAATATATTTTTTAAAAAATAAATGAAAATTGTACCAATATATGAATATATAATGAATTAGTAGAGTATAAAAACAATTATGATTTCTCTTGAGATATGGATCATAATATTTCATGAAAGGAAGAAAAATCATAAAAATACTTGAAAAACAATAAGATTTATTCAATAAACTCTTCTACATTGAATATCGAACCATATAACTCATTTAAGAAAATAAAATTTAACTAAGCTCAAAATATCATGAAATGAATGATATTAATGATAAAACATATCAAATTCAGTATATACACCTCCTGAAAAAATATATGTTCATAAATGGCATGTATCTCAAAGAACGTAAATTAAGGAAAAACTATCTTACAGATATGGTTTATTTTTAAACATAAACCCCGTGAAAGGAATATCTGAAAATGGATATGTAATTCCCCATATATTTAATAATAATAATCATAATATACATTCATGGTAAGTATATACACCAAAAAATAGTAAAGAGTGGTTAACATTTCATGAATCTCACAGAAACAAAAAGTGAGATGAAATCCACTTACCTTTTGTCCTGACTCTCATCATACTCATTCAAACCACAAGTATATTAAATATTAATTTATTATACATATTTTCAATAACCATATTATTATATGTAATACCATTTTTGGTCTGATCATCAACTTATATAAAACTTTTGTTAACAATCATATGTTAATGTCTAATTTTGGGTAATTTTTTCTTTGTTCTTCTATTCTTTATTAATATATTATATCTATGTTCCATAAATTATATCTTGATTCCATATGTTAAAAATAATTTAAATATCATTTATATTAATTATATATTCATTGTAATAATATATATAATTTAGAATTCTTGAAATTGAATACATCATTCATAAGGATGGTAGGTCGAACATACATGAACACTCTTTCCATTTAATTATAATTTTGATGGAATGAAAGTAAAAATATATATATTGTTATATATATATATATAATTATTAAATTATATTTATTATATCATATATATTCACAAAACATATCCTTAATTCATTCAATGTAGTGTACAAACGAATCACATTGCATTGATGGGGTGGTAATCCACACTCCCTCTAACAAAATTTTCGATTTTACACTAAATGAAAAGTGAAAAAATATATCTATTTTAGAAAAGAATAAATAAGAATAAATACATAATAAATATAATATATTAAATATATAGATACATTTTCCATCATTATTTCCACAATTAGAGACAAAAAATGATAATTGAACAATCATTGTTTAGTGATGCATTAGTTCACAATACACATAAATATTATGTTCGTTACCCATTAGATGGAAATGTGTGTAACTGTATGTTTAACCCTTAGAATTAAAACATAAAAATATATTTAAGATACTGGTTTTTTAATAAAATCATTGAAAAAATAGAGTTTTTGGGATGGAGAATGAATATAAATGAAATGATCTTGAGATAAGACATTACCTCTTAATCAGGTAACTTTTCTGGTTTCATCCAAAAGGAATCCTTTTATTTATTTATTCCAAATTTTTTTCTTCATGGTTTAAATTAGGGATTTAAGGATGTTTATTTTTCATATATAGGATGAAGCTAATTATTTCGATATCTGTGAGGGATTTGGAGAGGTTGTGGCCTTTATCGGGAAGGAAAATGAGTCCATTGGAAAATTTTAAAAAACATATGGTGTAGAGATTTTATTACCCAACAAAAGTAATAAAAACAAAAAAAAAAATAAATATGTTAGGTTTTATTGAAGATATAATTCTATCCAATGGGTTTTTAAAAAGTTTATATGCCATTTTCCCCAAAGAGTTTGGTTTAGTTTCAAATTAATCTTAATGTGACCTTAATTATTATGATTAATTTTCAACACTTCTACCATTTTTTCTAAAAAAATAACAAGATATAACTATAAAATAAATATTATTCTTATTAATATGGTGTTAGTTCATTTTTATAAATTTAATCCAAATAAGTTGAAAAATTAAGATTATTTTTTTTCCCTGCAGACATAATGAAATAACTTGTTTTTAAAGTAGGAGAATATTCAAATGTTTGTTATGTTTTTGTATTAAATTACAAATTGAAATTGATTATAATGAAATAAATTGTATTAATATATTTATACGATATATAATTGAACCATAAAATAGGTTTACTATATAATTTTACACTAGTAATTTTTTAAACAAAAAGGTAGTTATTAACTAAAATGATTTATTTATCACTATTCATAAAAAATGATGTTTGTAGGGAAAAAATACAAAAAATCACCCGAAGATAACATAACAATACTAAATTCAAAAAATAAGTTTATTTTCTCTAACGGAATTTCTTGAAGTGTAAAAAATTGATTTTGTAGTTATTCATAGAAGGACATAAAAATAAGTCCATTAGAGAAAATATTATTTTGAAACATATAATAACATTACAAAAAACATATAATTTTTATTGTCAATATGTTTTATTTATATAAAATCATTATAAAAATATTTGACAAGTAGTTATTACAATTTGTATTACTATGTTTTTATAGAAATTTTGTAACTAACTTTTTTAAATAATTATGACAATAAAATGATGATTCATATAATCTTGGTATTGTAAGAAACATATTATAGGTTTGTGTTGCATATAGAATATTCCAAGTCAATGTTACGTGTAGTGCAAGACAAGTCAAATTGTGGTGTAGTGAAATCTATAATAGTGTCATGAAAAAGGAATGATTGCTATATTTTTTAATATATAAATATATATAACTAGTTACAGTGTCATGTGAAATGATGAATATAGAAATGAAAAATTAATTAGAAAAACTATATTTTGCAAAATCTCATTGTGTGACTGTTCTAGCATAGATATAACTTGGGGTAACAGCTCTAATGAGGTGATATAGGTCTGACCTAGGGTAACCTTATATATGAAAATAGTTTTTACTATAAACCAATTTTCACACTCCAAAGAGATTTACTTTTATAAATTATGTATTCCATTATTATTCAAAGCTAGTGGACAGAAAAATTCACATAAGAATATATGGTAGGAAATAGATCATGTATTATATAGATTAAATAATAGAAATTTATAAGATAATGAAATATATGTAATTTGTATTTTTTTCATTTTCTGTAACTAGATTCCCAATTATGTAATTAATTTTATTTAAATACTAATACATATTTTTATATCTATTCTATCCAATGGACAAAAATAGGAGGAATTATATATATATTCATTGTGACGGATAATTCTGTGACTTCCACAATAAAATCTCAGACCGATGGGAGAATTAATTGTGAACATTATAAAGAAACATTCTCAGTAGACCTTGGTTCGAAATAGAGATCAAGAGGAGGGCTCACCACCCCCCCCCCCCAAATAAGAACAAGACTCAATCAAATGATTCAAGCTACAAATTCATCATACATTAGTCATATAATATGATCCCATAATCTTGTTCCAATTGATGAAACCCATTGAAAAGATATTCTCCCTTTTTCAATGTTTAAAGAAAGAGATGTTCTAATGGTTTTTTATAATATAGAGGGATAAGCTGATTAGTGGTGTACAATTATTAAAAAAAATAATTATGTGGAAGAGATCGAAACAATTGAGTTTATGGAGTTCCAAAGAATGTTTTCTGATAAATATTTTCCTCACAATGTCTAACATAAAATTGAAAGGGATTTTCTTTTTCTTATTAAGAAAATAGAGAATCAATCAGTTGTATGAGGAAATCATAAAAATAATTTCATTATACACCAATGGATCTATCATTACCCGTGAATTCAAGGAGGATCAGTGATTTGGTGGAATAAAACCTAATCTATTGAAATATCAAGTGATTAGTGACATAGAAACTATGGGGAAGTTTCCTGGTGTTCCATCAATGTTGAAATGTAGTTCATAGAAGATCAAGGGTATCATAGAGATATCAAGCACAAATTGGAGATCAATTCATGAAATCCAAGGGATAAATAAAATAGTGATGTGAATTCTAGCATCCCACATGTTAAATTATGGGAAATAAGATCCCAAAAATTGCCTAAAGGGATGGAAGAAACAATTTAGGTGGATAAAGTATTGACATATAGCTCATGTTTGTCGATATTAGACACCCAATAATGAGATAAAGGAATGGAATGATCTTGTCAATCCTATGTGCATTTCTCCTTACTTCCACTATAAGGAACCGTGACACATTGAAATTTGATTCCATAAGAAAAAGGTTTTTGGAGACAACCAACTACTTCAAAAAGAAATATTGGTGAGATTTTGTCTTAACTATTTCTGAAGTGGATACATATAATGAAGTGGTGAATTTTACTCTTCTTGTTCGTTAGATAATATTCAGTTTACATTTTTATTCGTTTTTTAAACATTCCATCATATCATGAAAGTTTGTAGAATAATTAAAACACCACACGAAAGCATGGAAGTACAAATGTTTGTGAAAATATAAAATGGAGAAAATATTTCATCTCAAGAATATTACACCTCCCCTTGTGCAATTTGTGGGATAAAAATCCCAGTGAACTTTATCAAACTCCGTTTTATGTAATTTGAGAAAATTATAGGAATTTTTTGACTTTTTTGATATAGATCCAACATAAATTTCTGTGAGAAGGAATTCACTCTCCAAATTTTGAATCTAACCCCAATTCTGCATGAGTTAAAGGATAATAATGAAACTTCATTTGGATGATTATACCAATTAGTGTTATTAATGATCTATGAGAATTTATATCTAGCTCAATTTATTAATTGAAAGGAAATATCCATACTTGAAGTCAAGTCTAGTGTGAGGGAATATTCTATTGTTTTTCACGAGTATTTTCCACCTCTTCCTTATAGATAAGAGGTTCAATTACCAATAGATATTATTCCATGGGTGTTCAAATTACCCAATACATTATATATATTTATATTTGTAGAACATGAGGTGTTGAAAAAATAACTACAAGAGAATCTGGATAAGGGGTTCATAAGGCCAAGTGCTTCCCCTTGGGGTGAACCTGTCCTTTTCATCAAGAATAAGGATGATATAATGTGCCTTTTTATAGATTGACGTGAGCTCAAGAAGATCACAATAAATAAAAAGTATCATTTTACTTGTATTGAAGACTTTTTTGATAATGTACATGGAGGAAAATACTTCTCAAGGTTGGGTATTTGGTCTGCATATTATCAACTAGTGGTGAATAATGGAGATATCCCCCAGAATTATTTTAAATACATGGTAGGAGTAGTTTGAGTTCATAGAGGTGAATTTAAAACTCCCTAATTATCCATAAATCTTCATGGATATGATGGATATATTCCTAAGAGATTACCTCAACAAATAAATGGTATTCTTTATAGATGATATTCTAATATACAAATTTATTTATGAAGAGCATGATTAAAATCTAAGAACTGTTCTAAAGACCCTACCAATGAAAAAAAATTATTCCAATTATAGAAAATGAGTTTTATGGTAAAATTTAGTCTTATTAATTGTGAATTTAATCATATGAAATGGGATTGTTGATCAATCAAATATGGATAAAATTGAAGGGTAGATGAGGCCAAAATCCGTGACAGATATCCATAGTTTTCTTGGGTTAGGAGGGTGTTAACACTAACATGTGAGAAATTTCTCATGATTGAAAAACCATATTACAAAGATAACTTGGTAAGGAGTAACTTTGTCATAAAATATTGAATGTGATAAAACCATTAAAAAGTCAAAAAAAAATATACATATAAATGTAATAGAGTTCACACTACTGACCCGAGGGGAAATATTTATGGTATAGAGTATTTCATAAATTAATGGATTAGGTTGTTTACAGATGAAAAATGATATTTTTATGACGTACAGCTAATGGAAGCTGAAAATTAATGAGTAAAACTATCCCACACAGGATCTCTTGTTGGATGTTGTGATATTTTCATTGAAAATATGGTTGAAATATCTAAATGTGTAGAATTGTGAGATATACATTGATCACAACAGCCTCACCTAAATATTCCCACAAAAAGAGATTAATATATTCCAGTAAATATGGTTAGATATCATCAAGGATTTCTAAATACTAATTCACTTCTATCCTGGGAAAGCGAATAAAGTGGTGTATTCTCTATGTGGAAAGGACCCAGTACATCTATGACCATAAAGAATTGAGAAGGATATAATCTTATAATATTTGATGAGGATAGACATGTGAATCCTAAAGAATGTAATATCATAAATACTTCCAAAAAATGATTGTCTACCTTTTTTGGAAGTGATAAAGGATTCACAAATAATTTATGTGGTAATTAAAAAGAATGTAAAAAACTAAAAAAATGATAATTCTTGGAGTTCCATGTTAATAAAAAAGGAATTGTGAGATTTTGGTCAAGAATACATGTCCCATACAATTCTGACTTCAATATGGAACTATTAGTAGATGCTCATAGTTCAAATTTATTCATTCGCCCAGGAAGCAAAAATACATACCAAGATATATGTCAGAACTATTTTTGTGACAATGTCAAGAAGAAGATTTTTTAATATACATCAATGTTCATGGTATTCTAGTAAGTGAAGGATGAAAGGAAAAGGTCTATGGGGGTGATGGAACCATTACCCATACCAACTAGGATATGAGAAAACATCACCATGCACATCATCACAAAATATAAAAAGAAATAAATGGGAAAAAATTCAATATTGATTATTGTGGATCGTCCTACAAAGACTAATCCATTTATCACAATTTGAGAGGACGTTATAATATATAAATTTTCAGGGATATACATCAGAGAAGTGGTATAGATTAATGGAATACCACTATCAACTGAATCTGATTGGGATTCAATATTCACCTCCATGTTCTAGAAAATTATCCACCATTCATTAAACAATGTCATATTATTTAGTATAACCTACCATCCTATAACTGATGAAAAATATAACAAGAAAGTTTACACATTAGAGGACATATTGAGATCATTTTTTATGGACTAAAAATAATGATGGGATCAACATACTCCTTTACTCAAATTCACATACCGTAATAATTTATACTCTAGCATCAAAATGTCTCCCTATAAAGCCCATTATGAGTAGAGGTTCCAAACACCAGCATGTTGGCATGATGTTGGGGAATTCAAATGGCCATGTCTGTAAATGGATTAGAAAATAGTGGATAATTTTAAAACCATTCAATAACCCTTCATGGATGGTGGAATTCAATAGAAGAACTATTAATACAGTCATTAATGAGACCCCAAGATTGATGGTGGAGAGATATTATAACTCCATATATCTTCATAGAAGAATATAATCTGAATTTTGAATTATGGAAAAACTATTCCATGATATGTTGGCCCCATTAAGATCCTTTTTCTCATCGGAGCGGTGGCCTAATGACAAGTTATCTCTCCAAACCCATCTGAATTATAGGATGTATACATTGTATACCTCTTGTGAACATAAATACCAAGCCCCGAATCTGGACTCAATTCATAGGTTTTTCTATTAGATAATTACCATTCCTATAAGGACTTCCCTGTGAAATTATTAGATCATAGAAAAAAATTTATAAAGAATAAGACAATGAACCTCGTCAAAGTATTGTGGAGGAACAAAACAATTTGAACCAAAAAAGATAGGAACTGGTGGAAGTGATGAATTAGAGTTTCTATAATCATTAATAGTGTGGGAAAAGATAATATTTATGGTGGAATTTCTTTAGGGGAAGTGATTGTAACAACACTGATGATTATAAATAAATTTCACATTTTTATTTAATTAAATGACATACTATGTAATATTATTATAGAAAAAATGTTCAATTATTATGTCTTATTATATAAACTGTTATTTAAATTTCCTATTTGTATCATTACCTTTGATAATATAGTTTTTTAATACTCATCAAATTCTTAGTCAAAATATATGGTTTTGAAAAATGAAATTGAAATAGAAAAAGAATTTGATGGCCCAAACCAGAAGGAAAGTACCATATGAAGACCATTCATTTGATCTTATGAGGGAGAAAACATCCTTGGAATTTTCCCTTGACAAATCACAGGATGAGATTTTATAACATACTGATGAGAGAAACTATATACGGGATATGTTCATGCTCATCAAAATCATGGACCAATCCATATTGGTCGAACCACCCCGTGATAGTCCTACCATTTCACACATTAGTCTAATGTTGTATGATGGTTTTTTAAATGTTCTGGTATCAAACCCAATAAATATGAATATATATATTATTTTTTATTGAATAATTAATTTTTTCTTCTCTTATTAATGTTATTTTATAAATGATTTTTAATATGACAAAATATTGAAGAAGAGTATTTTTTATTAGTATTCAAATTCATTTAATAATTAAATGAATTAATTGATTTTTGGAATAAATATAATACAAATAAAATATTATTATTTTTCAAATTTTATCAAATATAAATGATCATATAATTGTTTAGAGTCAAAGGTAATTTTTATAAGGGTTCAAAAAGTATTATTTGTAAAAAACCAAATCATTTCCAAAGAAAATGTGAGATTTTATTTCAAAAGATAAAAATTACATATTTATAAAAACTTTTTTCAAAAAATCAGTATTATATTGAGAATAAATATTTCAAATTTATCTATTGATTTTTTTTTCATAATATTCTTTGAAAGCACAATTTTCTAGAAAAAATTAAATACTTTGAAAATATACCATATATATTGTGTCATTTTAATAAACCAAACGTGATGTAATAAATTCAGTAAATTGAATCCCAAAACAACTATATGACTTCCCTTTAAAATAATTTTATTTTATTTTTATTTTCTATATTTTTTAATGCCATTATAAATCATCGAAAACATATAATATATTTTAATGTTTTAAAATTATTTCTTTAAGAGTGAGACTCATCATCAAATAAAAAAAGTTAATTATATGATTATTTTGGGCCCATGCACTTAGATAATAATATGAACGAATACCATTTGGATTAAAACACTTTAAATCCCCATCGGATAGTTTTTAGTATTTTGTAACACCCCAAGATTTCATAGTTTGTTATTTCTTCAAAATAATTCAATAACTTGCACTACACGCAACACCGAGTTCAATCACACCATGACTTACCAAAAAAAAAGCCATTAAAAAGAGGTTATGAATATTATTAACTAAATTTTAAACATTATATAATCCTTATAATTTTATAATCTATATTATGTGTTTCTTAGACATAATTTAAGAACAAATTCATTTTCAGTATTGCACTTTTATCAACTTTTAATAGTGAACCTTTTTTTAAATACAATATTTTAAACTTTTTGACTGAATGGGGACATAAAAAATTTAAAATGAAACATCCCAAGCTTCCACGGTACGCTTTCTTTGAATAATACAGTAGCGTGTGTTGTACGCAACCTTGAGTTTTAACAAACACCACAACCAATCAAACTAGCCGTTATGAATAGTAATACCTAATTTTTGAAATTATATATATTTTATATTTCAAAATGGAATTCATTTTTGGATTCGGAATTTCTAATTTATCCTAACATGAAATTTTGGTACTTTTCGGATAACTTTCATATTTTGATGAATAGTGAAAATTACTAAATTTTAATTAAAAACAACTTTTTTAATCAAAGTAATTAATAGTGATAAATTATAAATTTGAGTTTTTTAAAAGTTTATTTAGAATATATTTTTACCATTTAATATAATGTTGGTCATTGGACATAATTTTACAATTAAACCGAACATAAACAAGTGTCAATCTTTAGATAGTTATTATCTCTTAAAAACACGCTTTTTGTTATGACAGCGGGAATTAATTTTAAATTAATTTCTACCACTTCTGTGTTTTGAATTTAGAAAAATATATTCCATATTTGGAATCAGGATGTCCAAATTTTTTAAATAGGTAACTTTTATTTTTAGACATTTTGAATAATTACTGTGGTAAATATTTTATTTACCATGGTTAAGTGTAAATCTGGTAAATAAGGGTTAAAAAATAATATTATAATAATACTAAATTATCCTAAAATGTGTCCTAGCATTATTGGTTGATACATGTTCGACCATAGGCATCTTTGGGTCGATTTGGGGACCCCATGGTGCCACTTGTAGGTGATAGGGACACTTTATTTTAATTAAGTTAAAATGAATACAAAAATGACACAAGCATATATCTTTTAGAAAAATAATTGTTACATAGGGTTATATATGTTGGGTTTTAGATTATAAATATTCATTAGAAAGATAAAACGATTTACTACATAATTATATTTTATTTATAATTTTTATACATGAAATAATTTATTTTATTTATGACACAATGATGATGCAGTAATTACTATAATAGTGAAAAATTAAAATAATTGATATTATAAATACACAAATAAATATAATATGAAACTTTTAATGAATTAAACTAATTTTATAGGATAATATGATATATTAGGATTGATTTAATGTACTTTTTCCGAAGTAATCAATCTGTTATGAGTTTCACAAAAATCAACTATTGAATAGTGTCAAAATTGACATAAAAGAGTTCTTAAAACAAATATTATATTATTAATTGATATTAAATTTCTAAAAATCAATGGTTCGGACAAGAGACTTATATCAAGATAGTTTCATCATTAATGGACCACATGGGGGTATCTTGGATGTATATAGTATGTTTATTAACCATATTATATAAAAATACAAAGAGACATTGTAAAAGTGAAACTAATTAACTTAGAGTTAATACTTAAAGATATGGTTAATATACGTACCCAAACCTGTCTAAATTCTATTGGTTCAGTGGTTTTTGACCTATCCCCACCTTAACATTTGAATAATCAACTTTGGAGCCATTAGAAACCGAATATGAATTTATTATAAATTAATATTTCTAGCTCTTCCAAAGGTGCCCCTCACCCCTCTTATAAAAGGGCACTCCTCCTTCTCATTTCTTCACACCTTAAAAGCCTTTTGGTTTGGCCAAACTCTGCACAAATACTCTCCCAACATACCACACTACAACCTATAGGCCTTAGTTTGATCAGAAAGCAAACCTATGGAGCCCTTTTGATCAAATCAAAAGGAAGAACCGGAAGAAGAGGTAATGTTTTCACCACCCTTTTCCAAGTTCATTTCTTCTTCCACTTCTTCTTCCTTTATTGTTACCATTATAAAATAATAACTCCAGTATCATATATATACTGTGATGTTATTATAAATATGGTACAACCATATTCAGTATTCTATCCACCCTTTGAATTACATGTCACCATACGTGCGTACGTACGACTTACCGTCTCCACGTCGTGGTGTAATTGTTATTCAATATAATATTATTTGGATGGGTATAATAATGATGTGTAACTCATGTAAATAATAAATATAACATGTTAATTATTATGTATATACGATATACCATCCATTTTATATTATTTTAATATCAAAAGAATGATATTGTCGCTCGTGCGTACGTACGGACTACCGTCTCCCCGAACGCGATGAGATTAATTCTCCATCGTATCCATTCAAGTATAATTATCATTTGATGATTTAAAAAAAGATTTTTAAGGAATTTATATAATTATAGATATGAATAATATGCAACCTATCCTTTACAAACATGTCTTACGTATCAAAACATATAAAAGAAAACAAGTAAGTTAACACCCGAAACAACGATAATAGTAAGATATTATTATCAAATCAATATTCAAAGATCATATATGATATCATATTAATGTATATGATTCTTGTATAATTTAATAACAATTATTTCACCATTATATAGTAGGTTAACCTACCCCAACCAAGGAAAAGTACAAGGTAAGGGGTTTTCATCTCACTCCTTATTTCCGTGAGATTCATGCCATATTGCCACCATCACCATTTGTGTGGTGTATGTACTACCCATAATTATATTCTTTGTGTAATACACTCTAATTATGTGTATTTACATATTCATTGTATGATACCTATTTCATGGGTTGTTTTTTTCATAAGTTACCAAATTTGTAAGGGTTATTTCACAATCTCTTCATTATCTGAGGTTGTTTATACGTAATAATCTACTGGGATCTCTTTATCATCCACATCCATGTTTGTTCAAAATGTATTTCAAAATTTTCTTACTATTTACAAGAATATGGGTTAAAGTCATTTATACCCTTATTTGAGTTTTTATAAGTGGTTTATAAAGGAATCTTTCCGTCGTATTCCAAACAAGGTACTTTTTAACCTTTTTGACAGAATTAAGGTAAGAATGTTTTTTATCTTATACGGCGGGTGCGGTTATTTTCCGCCGTTATAAAATTGTCGAAGCTTCCCTTACAAGATAATAATAATATTTTCAAAAAAATGTTTTATTTCCTAAATATAAGACTCTTAATTGATTTCACAATAGAAAGAGATACTTTTCTAAAATAGTCTTTATTTCATCTATGTCAACATCCTTTGATTGATTTTAAGCTTATTTGAAGTTGATTTATTATGATACAAAACATCCATATTTTATTGAAGATTTTGTGATATTTTTTACTGTGGATAAGTTATTCTTATGTCACTCATGGTTTTTGTTTAGAGTATTGACATTTCATAAGTTATTTGTAATCTGAATGTTTATGTTATATTTCAACCTTTCATTCAGATGAATGTGTTAGACAAGTATGTTCCGGGTTGGGGACTGGTAAAAGTAAGCCCTCCGGTTTGGTCTCCAGTTATTAGAGGAACTCCGGTTTGGTCTCCGGTTATTAGAGGAACTCCGGTTTGGTCTCCGGTTATTAGAGGAACCCCGGTTTGGTCTCCGGTTATTAGAGGAACTCCGGGTTGGTGTCCGGTTGTTAGAGGCACTCCGGGTTGGTGTCTGGTTATTAGAGGCAATCCGGGTTGGGTTCCGGTTACAGTTAGCCCCAAGGTCTTGGGACGAGGCTTTGAAAAAGAAATTAAAGTTCAGAATTATGCATTCCAACATTATGAAAGTGGTTAGTGATTTTGTATGTGATTATTCGATTAGTATAATATCCATGTGAATGAGTAAATGGAATTATTTCATTTTATTTATGCCATACAATGTTGAAAGTTAAAGATTGAAAGGCTTTTGTTTTAGTTATACATTGCCTTAAATGTTCATTCTTATTTATGAAAGCTTCCGCTATATTGTTATCCTTACTGGGCATTTGAGCTCACCCCTTTTCTATGTTTTATTTTTCCCAGGAAGTGAAGAAGTAAATTATGAATGACCTGCAGAGATATTATGTGGGGATATGAGTGTGGATTATGGAGACATTATTTTGTTGTAGTAGTTTTTCATTTTATGATGTAATGTAAAACTTATTAATATATCTAGTGTTTCCAAGGCTACTAAACCAATCGGTCTTTCTAGATTTGATCTTTATTGTGATCATGCTAATGTTATGTAATAATGCACCGACTCTGGGTAACTAGGGTCGGGGTGTTACAGTTGGTATCAGAGGAAGTTTAGTACAATCTTTGGAAGCTAGATTTAGATAAAATCTAATTAGAGCACGTAGACCTAAGATGAACTTTGAGGATTAGTATAGAAGAACTTCCTAGAATGTTGGTATTGTAGAGATTTTGTGAGTTTTCCGAGCAATACATCCCTGTCTGGATACGAGCAGGTAGAGGCGGCTCTGGCATAGATGTACCTAGGGGTAAACCCCGAAAACACCACTTTTAGCTAGACTCGAACGGGAACTGGTGCACGACAACGGGCCTTGCTTCACTCTTGGTTACGACACTCCCGGGGGATATTCTTAGGATAACTCTCATTTTCCTTACAAATCATTATGAAGGGTTTATGAGTATATACTTCCTCAAAGAAAACATTTTTATGATTATGGATTATAACCATAAACTATTTAATTTATGTTGTGTGTTTTTCAAGTTTTGGATTAGGTATTATTATTCATAAACTAATCTAGTGTATGCCATTGTTTAGAAATGGCGCCCAGTAGAAGGAATGAGAACTCCAGTAATGCATATGATCCAAAGAGAAGGAAGAATCATATCGTTCATGGTCTTAATCTAGAATTTATAAGAGAAATATTCCCCCATGTATTATCATCATATGAAGAAATAATATCATGTGTTGATAAGATAAGTAAAGAGTTTACTGAGTCTTATGGATTTGAAGGGAAGCAAGAGATGAAAAGGATGGAAGAGAGAAAGATGGATAAAGGGAAGAGGGAAAAGAAGAATTTTCCCATATGTGGTAACTATGGAATGAAACACCCTGGAAGTTGCCTGCAAGGAATGGGAGTTTATTATAAGTGTGGAGGAAAAGGGCACAAAGTACGTGACTGCAAGGGTAAGAAAATGGTTTCAAATGTACAATGCTTCATTTTCAAGGAGTTTGGACACTACGCGAACCTATGTCCCAGTCATCAGACTATGCCGCAAATGATGTTATTGGATAATAATCAAGTTATGATACTACCACAGAAGAAGAGGAATGATTAGAGTTCTTATGTTGATTATTTCAATTGAGTGTTGTATTAACAATGTACTTGTTATAATAATTATGGAGTATATAAGGATTGTACTGCAGTACTATTTCATTAAGGACTTGAGATTGTGTGGATCAAAGAAAAGTGACTCAATAGCAGGATAAATGTTTGGAAAATATATGGTTGAGAGAATGATAAATCACAATATAGTTCTGATACTGAGGTAGTGATTTTGGAATAATATTTGATTGTTTAGGATAAATTATATTGAATATTCTTGACTACCTTGGAACTGATTAATGATTTGTATATTCCATCGTTGTTGGGGTTTAAAATATTTTTGGATTAATGAAGTATATCCAGCATTCTATATGGAATAAGGGAGCATGAATGTAATCAATAAGGAATATGGTAATACATGATGAAGGTATTCATATGCTATTACGGGGTAAAAAGGATCTATATTATGTTTACCTTCCTTATAAATGTTGGACTGTGAGTTTGGACAGAAGTATTTTGGATAGTTTTAGTTTGGATTATTTTGGATTGCCATAATAGGACAACCCGGAGGTCAGGCGGCAACCCGTCGCGTCCGGCAAGGCTGCGAGACTTGAACCCGCAACCGAAGGGCGACAAGGGTGTATCACCTACCACTGGCCCACGATATGTCCTGGATTAAATAATGTAGTTTTTATTAAAAGATCTTGTAGATGAATAATAAATTCGTTTATTTTGGAACCCTATACTAATAGTGTAAATATAATTTTTTACGTTCTATTATATTTTAGAGTGAAAGATGAGTTTGTGGTAGAAATTTATTAATGGATAAAACTCTAATTATAAAGTAAGTATATCTCCTTATGATCTTAGCCAATCTCATAAATAAATTCCTCAACATTAAGAAAAGTAACTTAGAACAAAAATGTTGTCCTAAATGGTACCTTAAATCATCACTGATTTATGGCTTTGGGATTGTTGGCCTTTTCATAGCCATGTTCTCTACCACTCTCCATCAGATAATTGATGGTTATATTTTTCTTCCATATCCATATTTTCCTACATGGAACCCTAGTATGTGTCATTTTTGGTAATCTTCATACTTTCCACTCTTTATTTTAAATAGAGGCCTCATTAATTCATTTTTCGATGTGGGATTTCAACTAAGATATTTTGAAACATCAAAAATGTGTTATCCTAATACCCTATGTTTTGTTGAACCGATGGTTTTTCAAATCATCATAGATTGATGAGTTTAAGGACCTCAATTTTATACTTGTTTTTGATTTATGACCTCAATCACTACCTATAAATATTTACGTTTTTCCTCCAATTATATGTCTCTAATTGCCACCAATGTTCTCCTAATCGAGATCATAATTTGGTGGTGACCCTTTCATTTCTCTTTTCCTTATATTAAGACTAAATTTTTAGTAACCCAATTTCTGATGTGGGTTTTCCCACAAATATATTTTCAATTTTCAACATTTTATTTTCTAAGAACAATTTCAAATTGCGAGGACGCAATTTATTGAAGGAGGAGAGAATGTAACACCCCAAGATTTCATAGTGTGTTATTTCTTCAAAATAATTCAATAACTTGCACTACACGCAACACCGAGTTCAATCACACCATGACTTACCAAAAAAAAGACATTCAAAATAGGTTATGAATATTATTAACTAAATTTTAAAATTTATATAATCCTTATAATTTTATAATCCATATTATGAGTTTCTTAGACATAATGTAAGAACAAATTCATTTTCAGTATTGCACTTTTATCAACTTTTAATAGTGAACCTTTTTTTAAATACAATATTTTAAACATTTTGACTGAATGGGGACATCAAAAATTTAAAATGAAACATCCCAAGCTTCTACGGTACGCTTTCTTTGAATAATACAGTAGCGTGTGTTGTACGCAACCTTGAGTTTTAACACACACCACAACCAATCAAACTAGCCGTTATGAATAGTAATACCTAATTTTTGAAATTATATATATTTTATATTTCAAAATGGAATTCATTTTTGGATTTGGAATATATAATTTATCCTAACGTGAAATTTTGGTACTTTTCGGATAACTTTCATATTTTGATGAATAGTGAAAATTACTAAATTTTAATTAAAAACAACTTTTTAAATCAAAATAATTAATAGTGATAAATTATGAATTTCAGTGTTTTAAAATTTTATTTAGAATATATTTTTACCATTTAATATAATGTTGTTCATTGGACATAATTTTACAATTAAACCGAACATAAACAAGTGTCAATCTTTTGATAGTTATTATCTCTTAAAAACACGCTTTTTGTTTTGACAGCGGGAATTAATTTTAAATTAATTTCTGCCACTTCTGTGTTTTGAATTTAGAAAAATGGATTCCATATTTGGAATCAGGATGTCCAAATTTTGTAAATAGGTAACTTTTATTTTTAGACATTTTGAATAATTACTGTGGTAAATATTTTATTTACCATAGTTAAGGGTAAATCTGGTAAATAAGTGTTAAAAAATAATATTATAATAATACTAAATTACCCTAAAACGTGTCCTAGCCTTATTGGTTGATACATGTTCGACCATAGGAATCTTTGGGTCGATTTGGAGAACCCCATGGTGCCACTTGTAGGTGATAGGGACACTTTATTTTAATTAAGTTAAAATGAATACAAAAATGACACAAGCATATATCTTTTAGAAAAGAAATTGTTACATAGGGTTATATATGTTGGATTTTAGATTATAAATATTAATTAGAAAGATAAAAAGATTTCCAACATAATGATATTTTATTTATAATTTTTATACATTAAATAATTTATTTTATTTATGACACAATGATGATGCAGTAATTACTATAATAGTGAAAAATTAAAATAATTGATAATATAAATACCCAAATAAATATAATATGAAACTTTTAATGAATTAAAATAATTTTCTCGTATAATATGATATATTAGGATTGATTTAAATGACTTTTTTCGAAGTAATCAATCTGTTATGAGTTTCACAAAAATCAACTATTGAATAGTGTCAAAATTGACATATAAGAGTTCTTAAAACAAATATTATATTATTAATTGATATTAAATTCCTAAAAATCTAAGGTTTGGGAAAGAGACTTATATAATGATAGGTTCATCATTAATGGACCACTTGGGGTCTCTTGGATGTATATAGTATGTTTATTAACCATATTATATAAAAATACAAAGAGACATTGTAAAAGTGAAACTAATTAACTTAGAGTTAATACTTAAAGATAAGGTTAATATAAGTACCCAAACCTGTCTAAATTCTATTGGTTGAGTGGTTTTAGACCTATCCCCACATTAACATTTGAATAACCAACTTTGGAGCCATTAGAAACCGAATATAAATTTATTATAAATTAATATTTCTAGCTTTTCCAAAGGTGCCCCTCACCCCTCTTATAAAAGGGCACTCCTCCTTCTCATTTCTTCACACCTTCAAAGCCTTTTGGTTCGGCCAAACTCTGCCCAACTACTCTCCAAACATCCCACAATACAACCTAGAGGCCATAGTTTGATCAGAAAGCCAACCTAAGGATCCCTTTTGATCAAATCAAAAGGAAGAACCAGAAGAAGAGGAAATGTTTTCACCACCCTTTTCCAAATTCCTTTCTTCTTCCACTTCTTCTTGCTTTCTTGTTACCATTATAAAATAATAACTACAGTATCATATATATACTGTGATGTTATTATAAATATGGTACAACTATATTCAGTATTCTATCCACCCTTTGAATAACATGTCACCATACGTGCGTACGTACGGCTTACCGTCTCCACGTCGTGGTGTAATTGTTATTCAATATAATATTATTTGGATGGGTATAATAATGATGTGTAACTCATGTAAATAATAAATATAACATGTTAATGATTCTGTATATATGATATACCATCCATTTATATATTATTTTAATATCAAAATAAAGATATTGTCGCTCGTGCGTACGTACGGACTACCGTCTCCACGAACGTGATGAGATTGATTCTCCATCGTATCCATTCAAGTATAATTATCATTTGATGATTTAAAAAATTATTTTTAAGGACTTGATATCATTATGGATATGAATAATATACAACCTATCCTTTACAAACATGTCTTACGTAACGAAACATATAAAAGAAAACAAGTAAGTTAACACCCGAAACAACGATAATACTAAGATATTATTATCAAATCAATATTAAAAGATCATATATGATATCATATTAATGCATATGATTCTTGTATAATTTAATAACAATTATTTCACCATTATACAATAGGTTAACCTACCCCAACCAAGGAAAAGTACAAGGTAAGGGGTTTTCATCTCACTCCTTATTTCCGTGAGATTCATGCCATATTGCCACCATCACCATTTGTGTGGTGTATGTACTGCCCATAATTATATTCATTGTGTAATACACTCTAATTATGTGTATTTACATATTCATTGTATGATACCTCTTTCATGGGTTGTTTTTTTCATAAGTTACCAAATTTGTAAGGGTTATTTCACAATCTCTTCATTATCCGAGGTTGTTTATACGTAATAATATACTGGGATCTCTTTATCATCCACATCCATGTTTCTTCGAAATGTATTACAAAACATTTTTACTATTTACAAGAATATGGGATATGTCATTTATACCCTTATTTGACTTTTTATAAGTGGTTTATAAAGGAATCTTTCCGTCGTTTTCCAAACAAGGTACTTTTTAACCGTTTTGACAGAATTAAGGTAAGAATGTTTTTTTTATCTTATACGGCGGGTGCGGTTATTTTCCGCCATTATAAAATTGTCGAAGATTACCTTACAAGATAATAAGAATATTTTCAAAAAAATGTTTTATTTCATAAATATAAGACTCTTAATTGATTTAACAATATAAAGAGATACTTTTCTAAAATAGTCTTTATTTCATCTATGTCAACATCCTTTGATGGATTTTAAGCTTATTTAAAGTTGATTTATTATGATACAAAACATCCATATTTTATTGAAGATTTTGTGATATTTTTTACTGTGGATAAGTTATTCTTATGTTACTCATGGTTTTTGTTTAGAGTATTGACATTTCATAAGTTATTTGTAATCCGAATGTTTATGTTATTTTTTAACCTTTCATTCAGATGAATGTGTTAGACAAGTATGTTCCGGGTTGGGGACCGGTAAAAGTAAGCCCTCCGGTTTGGTCTCCGGTTATTAGAGGAACTACGGTTTGGTCTCCGGTTATTAGAGGAACTCCGGTTTGGTCTCCGGTTATTAGAGGAACTCCGGTTTGGTCTCCGGTTATTAGAGGAACTCCGGGTTGGTGTCCGGTTATTAGAGGCACTCCCGGTTGGTGTCTGGTTATTAGAGGCACTCCGGGTTGGGTTCCGGTTATAGTTAGCCCCAAGGTCTTGGGACGAGGCTTTGAAAAAGAAATTAAAGTTCAGAATTATGCATTCCAACATTATGAAAGTGGTTAGTGATTTTGTATGTGATTATTGGATTAGTAGAATATCCATGTGAATGAGTAAATGGAATTATTTCATTTTATTTATGCCATACAATGTTGAAAGTTAAAGATTGAAAGGCTTTTGTTTTAGTTATACATTGCCTTAAATGTTCATTCTTATTTATGAAAGCTTCCGCTATATTGTTATCCTTACTGGGCATTTGAGCTCACCCATTTTCTATGTTTTATTTTTCCCAGGAAGTGAAAAAGTAAATTATGAATGACCTGCAGAGATATTATGTGGGGTTATGAGTGTGGATTATGGAGACATTATGTTGTTGTAGTAGTTTTTCATTTTATGATGTAATGTAAAACATAGGAATATATCTAGTGTTTCCAAGGCTACTAAACCAATCGGTCTTTCGAGATTTGATCTTTATTGTGATCATGCTAATGTTATGTAATAATGCACCGACTCTGGGTAACTAGGGTCGGGGCGTTATAGTTGGTATCAGAGGAAGTTTAGTACAATCCTTGGAAGCTAGATTTAGATAAAATCTGATTAGAGCACGTAGACCTAAGATGAACTTTGAGGATTAGTATAGAAGAACTTCCTAGAATGTTGGTATTGTAGAGATTTTGTGAGTTTTCCGAGCAATACATCCCTGTCTGGATACGAGCAGGTAGAGGCGGCTCTGGCATAGATGTACCTAGGGGTAAAACCCGAAAACACAGATTTGAGCTAGACTCGAACGGGAACTGGTGCACGAAAACGGGCCTTGCTTCACTCTTGGTTACGACACTCCCGGGGGATATGCTTAGGATAACTCTCATTTTCCTTAAAAATCATTATGAAGGGTTTATGAGTATATACTTCCTCAAAGAAAACATTTTTATGATTATGGATTATATCCATAAACTATTTAATTTATGTTATGTGTTTTACAAGTTTTGGATTAGGTATTATTATTCATAAACAAATCTAGTGTATGCCATTGTTTAGAAATGGCGCCCATTAGAAGGAATGAGAACTCCAGTAATGCATATGATCCAAAGAGAAGGAATAATCATATCTTTCATGGTCATAATCTAGAATTTATAAGAGAAATATTCCCCCATGTATTATCATCATATGAAGAAATAATATCATGTGTTGATAAGATAAGTAAAGAGTTTACTGAGTCTTATGGCTTTGAAGGGAAGCAAGAGATGAAAAGGATGGAAGAGAGAAAGATGGATAAAGGGAAGAGGGAAAAGAAGAATTTTCCCATATGTGGTAACTATGGAAAGAAACACCCTGGAAGTTGCCTGCAAGGAATGGGAGTTTATTATAAGTGTGGAGGAAAAGGGAACAAAGTACGTGACTGCAAGGGTAAGAAAATGACTTCAAATGTACAATGATTCATTTGCAAGGAGTTTGGACACTACGCGAACCTATGTCCCAGTCATCAGACAATGCCGCAAATGATGTTATTGGATAATAATCAAGTTATGATACTACCACAGATGAAGAGGAATGATTAGAGTTCTTATGTTGATTATTTCAATTGAGTGTTGTATCAACAATGTACTTGTTATAATAATTATGGAGTATATAAGGATTGTACTGCAGTACTATTTCATTAAGGACTTGAGATTGTGTGGATCAAAGAAAAGTGACTCAATAGCAGGATAAATGTTTGGAAAATATATGGTTGAGAGAATGATAAATCACAATATAGTTCTGATACTGAGGTAGTGATTTTGGAATAATATGTGATTGTTTTGGATAAATTATATTGGATATTCTTGACTACCTTGGAACTGATTAATGATTTGTATATTCCATCATTGTTGGGGTTTAAAACATTTTTGGATTAATGAAGTAAATCCAGCATTCTATATGGAATAAGGGAGCATGAATGTAATCAATAAGGAATATGGTAATACATGATGAAGGTATTCATATGATATTACGGGGTAAAAAGGATCTATATTATGTTTACCTTCCTTATAAATGTTGGACTGTGAGTTTGGACAGAAGTATTTTGCATAGTTCTAGTTTTGATTATTTTGGATTGCCATAATAGGACAACCCGGAGGTCAGGCGGCAACCCGTCGCGTCCGGCAAGGCTGCGAGACTTGAACCCGAAACCGATGGGCGACCAGGGTGTATCACCTACCACTGGCCCACGATATGTTCTGGATTAAATAATGTAGTTTTTATTAAAAGATCTTGTAGATGAATAATAAATTATTTTATTTTGGAACCCTATACTAATAGTGTAAATATAATTTTTTACGTTCTATTATATTTTAGAGTGAAAGATGAGTTTGTGGTAGAAATTTATTAATGGATAAAACTCTAATTATAAAGTAATTATATCTCCTTATGATCTTAGCCAATCTCATAAATAAATTCCTCAACTTTAAGAAAAGTAACTTAGAACAAAAATGTTGTCCTAAATGGTACCTTAAATCATCACTAATTTATGGCTTTGGGATTGTTGGCCTTTTCATAGCCATGTTCTCTACCACTCTCCCTCAGATAATTGATGGTTATATTTTTCTTCCATATCCATATTTTCCTACGTGGAACCCTAGTATGTGTCATTTTCGGTAATCTTCATACTTTCCACTCTTTATTTTAAATAGATGCCTCATTAATTCATTTTTCGATGTGGGATTTCAACTAAGATATTTTGAAACGTCAAAAATGTGTTATAATAATACCATATGTTTTGTTGAACCGATGGTTTTTCAAATCATCATAGATTGATGAGTTTAAGGACCTCAATTTTATACCTGTTTGTCATTTATGACCTCAATCACTATCTATAAATATTTACATTTTTCCTCCAATTATATGTCTCTAATTGCCACCAATGTTCTCCTAATCGAGATCATAATTTGGTGGTGACCCTTTCATTTCTCTTTTCCTTATATTAAGACTAAATTTTTAGTAACCCAATTTCTGATGTGGGTTTTCCCACAAATATATTTTCAATTTTCAACATTTTATTTTCTAAGAACAATTTCAAATTGCGAGGACGCAATTTATTGAAGGAGGGGAGAATGTAACACCCCAAGATTTCATAGTGTGTTATTTCTTCAAAATAATTCAATAACTTGCACTACACGCAACACCGAGTTCAATCACACCATGACTTACCAAAAAAAAAGACATTCAAAATAGGTTATGAATATTATTAACTAAATTTTAAAATTTATATAATCCTTATAATTTTATAATCCATATTATGATTTTCTTAGACATAATGTAAGAACAAATTCATTTTCAGTATTGCACTTTTATCAACTTTTAATAGTGAACCTTTTTTTAAATACAATATTTTAAACATTTTGACTGAATGGGGACATCAAAAATTTAAAATGAGACATCCCAAGCTTCTACGGTACGCTTTCTTTGAATAATACAGTAGCGTGTGTTGTACGCAACCTTGAGTTTTAACACACACCACAACCAATCAAACTAGCCGTTATGAATAGTAATACCTAATTTTTGAAATTATATATATTTTATATTTCAAAATGGAATTCATTTTTGGATTTGGAATATATAATTTATCCTAACGTGAAATTTTGGTACTTTTCGGATAACTTTCATATTTTGATGAATAGTGAAAATTACTAAATTTTATATAAAAACAACTTTTTAAATCAAAATAATTAATAGTGATAAATTATGAATTTCAGTGTTTTAAAATTTTATTTAGAATATATTTTTACCATTTAATATAATGTTGTTCATTGGACATAATTTTACAATTAAACCGAACATAAACAAGTGTCAATCTTTTGATAGTTATTATCTCTTAAAAACACGCTTTTTGTTTTGACAGCGGGAATTAATTTTAAATTAATTTCTGCCACTTTTGTGTTTTGAATTTAGAAAAATGGATTCCATATTTGGAATCAGGATGTCCAAATTTTGTAAATAGGTAACTTTTATTTTTAGACATTTTGAATAATTACTGTGGTAAATATTTTATTTACCATAGTTAAGGGTAAATCTGGTAAATAAGTGTTAAAAAATAATATTATAATAATACTAAATTACCCTAAAACGTGTCCTAGCCTTATTGGTTGATACATGTTCGACCATAGGCATCTTTGGGTCGATTTGGAGAACCCAATGGTGCCACTTGTAGGTGATAGGGACACTTTATTTTAATTAAGTTAAAATGAATACAAAAATGACACAAGAATATATCTTTTAGAAAAAAAATTGTTACATAGGGTTATATATGTTGGATTTTAGATTATAAATATTAATTATAAAGATAAAAAGATTTCCAACAGAATGATATTTTATTTATAATTTTTAGACATTAAATAATTTATTTTATTTATGACACAATGATGATGCAGTAATTACTATAATAGTGAAAAATTAAAATAATTGATAATATAAATACCCAAATAAATATAATATGAAACTTTTAATGAATTAAAATAATTTTCTCGTATAATATGATATATTAGGATTGATTTAATTGACTTTTTTCGAAGTAATCAATCTGTTATGAGTTTCACAAAAATCAACTATTGAATAGTGTCAAAGTTGACATATAAGAGTTCTTAAAACAAATATTATATTATTAATTGATATTAAATTCCTAAAAATCTAAGGTTTGGGAAAGAGACTTATATCATGATAGGTTCATCATTAATGGACCACTTGGGGGTCTCTTGGATGTATATAGTATGTTTATTAACCATATTATATAAAAATACAAAGAGACATTGTAAAAGTGAAACTAATTAACTTAGAGTTAATACTTAAAGATAAGGTTAATATAAGTACCCAAACCTGTCTAAATTCTATTGGTTGAGTGGTTTTCGACCTATCCCCACATTAACATTTGAATAACCAACTTTGGAGCCATTAGAAACCGAATATAAATTTATTATAAATTAATATTTCTAGCTATTCCAAAGGTGCCCCTCACCCCTCTTATAAAAGGGCACTCCTCCTTCTCATTTCTTCACACCTTCAAAACCTTTTGGTTCGGCCAAAATCTGCCCAAATACTCTCCAAACATCCCACAATACAACCTAGAGGCCATAGTTTGATCAGAAAGCCAACCTAAGGATCCCTTTTGATCAAATCAAAAGGAAGAACCAGAAGAAGAGGAAATGTTTTCACCACCCTTTTCCAAGTTCCTTTCTTCTTCCACTTCTTCATGCTTTCTTGTTACCATTATAAAATAATAACTACAGTATCATATATATACTGTGATGTTATTATAAATATGGTACAACCATATTCAGTATTCTATCCACCCTTTGAATAACATGTCACCATACGTGCGTACGTACGGCTTACCGTCTCCACGTCGTGGTGTAATTGTTATTCAATATAATATTATTTGGATGGGTATAATAATGATGTGTAACTCATGTAAATAATAAATATAACATGTTAATGATTCTGTATATATGATATACCATCCATTTATATATTATTTTAATATCAAAATAATGATATTGTCGCTCGTGCGTACGTACGGACTACCGTCTCCACGAACGTGATGAGATTGATTCTCCATCGTATCCATTCAAGTATAATTATCATTTGATGATTTAAAAAATTATTTTTAAGGACTTGATATCATTATGGATATGAATAATATACAACCTATCCTTTACAAACATGTCTTACGTAACAAAACATATAAAAGAAAACAAGTAAGTTAACACCCGAAACAATGATAATACTAAGATATTATTATCAAATCAATATTAAAAGATCATATATGATATCATATTAATGTATATGATTCTTGTATAATTTAATAACAATTATTTCACCATTATACAATAGGTTAACCTACCCCAACCAAGGAAAAGTACAAGGTAAGGGGTTTTCATCTCACTCCTTATTTCCGTGAGATTCATGCCATATTGCCACCATCACCATTTGTGTGGTGTACGTACTGCCCATAATTATATTCATTGTGTAATACACTCTAATTATGTGTATTTACATATTCATTGTATGATACCTCTTTCATGGGTTGTTTTTTTCATAAGTTACCAAATTTGTAAGGGTTATTTCACAATCTCTTCATTATCCGAGGTTGTTTATACGTAATAATATACTGGGATCTCATTATCATCCACATCCATGTTTCTTCGAAATGTATTACAAAACATTTTTACTATTTACAAGAATATGGGATATGTCATTTATACCCTTATTTGACTTTTTATAAGTGGTTTATAAAGGAATCTTTCCGTCGTTTTCCAAACAAGGTACTTTTTAACCGTTTTGACAGAATTAAGGTAAGAATGTTTTTTTATCTTATACGGCGGGTGCGGTTATTTTCCGCCGTTATAAAATTGTCGAAGATTCCCTTACAAGATAATAAGAATATTTTCAAAAAAATGTTTTATTTCATAAATATAAGACTCTTAATTGATTTAACAATAGAAAGAGATACTTTTCTAAAATAGTCTTTATTTCATCTATGTCAACATCCTTTGATGGATTTTAAGCTTATTTGAAGTTAATTTATTATGATACAAAACATCCATATTTTATTGAAGATTTTGTGATATTTTTTACTGTGGATAAGTTATTCTTATGTCACTCATGGTTTTTGTTTAGAGTATTGACATTTCATAAGTTATTTGTAATCCGAATGTTTATGTTATATTTCAACCTTTCATTCAGATGAATGTGTTAGACAAGTATGTTCCGGGTTGGGGACCGGTAAAAGTAAGCCCTCCGGTTTGGTCTCCGGTTATTAGAGGAACTACGGTTTGGTCTCCGGTTATTAGAGGAACTCCGGTTTGGTCTCCGGTTATTAGAGGAACTCCGGTTTGGTCTCCGGTTATTAGAGGAACTCCGGGTTGGTGTCCGGTTATTAGAGGCACTCCCGGTTGGTGTCCGGTTATTAGAGGCACTCCGGGTTGGGTTCCGGTTATAGTTAGCCCCAAGGTCTTGGGACGAGGCTTTGAAAAAGAAATTAAAGTTCAGAATTATGCATTCCAACATTATGAAAGTGGTTAGTGATTTTGTATGTGATTATTGGATTAGTAGAATATCCATGTGAATGAGTAAATGGCATTATTTCATTTTATTTATGCCATACAATGTTGAAAGTTAAAGATTGAAAGGCTTTTGTTTTAGTTATACATTTCCTTAAATGTTCATTCTTATTTATGAAAGCTTCCGCTATATTGTTATCCTTACTGGGCATTTGAGCTCACCCATTTTCTATGTTTTATTTTTCCCAGGAAGTGAAAAAGTAAATTATGAATGACCTGCAGAGATATTATGTGGGGTTATGAGTGTGGATTATGGAGACATTATGTTGTTGTAGTAGTTTTTCATTTTATGATGTAATGTAAAACATATGAATATATCTAGTGTTTCCAAGGCTACTAAACCAATCGGTCTTTCGAGATTTGATTTTTATTGTGATCATGCTAATGTGATGTAATAATGCACCGACTCTGGGTAACTAGGGTCGGGGCGTTATAGTTGGTATCAGAGGAAGTTTAGTACAATCCTTGGAAGCTAGATTTAGATAAAATCTGATTAGAGCACGTAGACCTAAGATGAACTTTAAGGATTAGTATAGAAGAACTTCCTAGAATGTTGGTATTGTAGAGATTTTGTGAGTTTTCCGAGCAATACATCCCTGTCTGGATACGAGCAGGTAGAGGCGGCTCTGGCATAGATGTACCTAGGGGTAAAACCCAAAAACACAGATTTGAGCTAGACTCGAACGGGAACTGGTGCACGAAAACGGGCCTTGCTTCACTCTTGGTTACGACACTCCCGGGGGATATGCTTAGGATAACTCTCATTTTCCTTACAAATCATTATGAAGGGTTTATGAGTATATACTTCCTCAAAGAAAATATTTTTATGATTATGGATTATATCCATAAACTATTTAATTTATGTTATGTGTTTTACAAGTTTTGGATTAGGTATTATTATTCATAAACTAATCTACTGTATGCCATTGTTTAGAAATGGCGCCCAGTAGAAGGAATGAGAACTCCAGTAATGCATATGATCCAAAGATAAGGAATAATCATATCTTTCATGGTCATAATCTAGAATTTATAAGAGAAATATTCCCCCATGTATTATCATCATATGAAGAAATAATATCATGTGTTGATAAGATAAGTAAAGAGTTTACTGAGTCTTATGGCTTTGAAGGGAAGCAAGAGATGAAAAGGATGGAAGAGAGAAAGATGGATAAAGGGAAGAGGGAAAAGAAGAATTTTCCCATATGTGGTAACTATGGAAAGAAACACCCTGGAAGTTGCCTGCAAGGAATGGGAGTTTATTATAAGTGTGGAGGAAAAGGGCACAAAGTACGTGACTGCAAGGGTAAGAAAATGACTTCAAATGTACAATGCTTCATTTGCAAGGAGTTTGGACACTACACGAACCTATGTCCCAGTCATCAGACAATGCCGCAAATGATGTTATTGGATAATAATCAAGTTATGATACTACCACAGATGAAGAGGAATGATTAGAGTTCTTATGTTGATTATTTCAATTGAGTGTTGTATCAACAATGTACTTGTTATAATAATTATGGAGTATATAAGGATTGTAGTGTAGTACTATTTCATTAAGGACTTGAGATTGTGTGGATCAAAGAAAAGTGACTCAATAGCAGGATAAATGTTTGGAAAATATATGGTTGAGAGAATGATAAATCACAATATAATTCTGATACTGAGGTAGTGATTTTGGAATAATATGTGATTGTTTTGGATAAATTATATTGGATATTCTTGACTACCTTGGAACTGATTAATGATTTGTATATTCCATCATTGTTGGGGTTTAAAACATTTTTGGATTAATGAAGTAAATCCAGCATACTATATGGAATAAGGGAGCATGAATGTAATCAATAAGGAATATGGTAATACATGATGAAGGTATTCATATGATATTACGGGGTAAAAAGGATCAATATTATGTTTACCTTCCTTATAAATGTTGGACTGTGAGTTTGGACAGAAGTATTTTGCATAGTTCTAGTTTGGATTATTTTGGATTGCCATAATAGGACAACCCAGAGGTCAGGCGGCAACACGTCGCGTCCGGCAAGGCTGCGAGACTTGAACCCGAAACCGATGGGCGACCAGGGTGTATCACCTACCACTGGCCCACGATATGTTCTGGATTAAATAATGTAGTTTTTATTAAAAGATCTTGTAGATGAATAATAAATTAGTTTATTTTGGAACCCTATACTAATAGTGTAAATATAATTTTTTACGTTCTATTATATTTTAGAGTGAAAGATGAGTTTGTGGTAGAAATTTATTAATGGATAAAACTCTAATTATAAAGTAAGTATATCTCCTTATGATCTTAGCCAATCTCATAAATAAATTCCTCAACTTTAAGAAAAGTAACTTAGAACAAAAATGTTGTCCTAAATGGTACCTTAAATCATCACTAATTTATGGCTTTGGGATTGTTGGCCTTTTCATAGCCATGTTCTCTACCACTCTCCATCAGATAATTGATGGTTATATTTTTTTTCCATATCCATATTTTCCTACGTGGAACCCTAGTATGTGTCATTTTTGGTAATCTTCATACTTTCCACTCTTTATTTTAAATAGATGTTTCATTAATTCATTTTTCGATGTGGGATTTCAACTAAGATATTTTGAAACGTCAAAAATGTGTTATCATAATACCCTATGTTTTGTTGAACCGATGGTTTTTCAAATCATCATAGATTGATGAGTTTAAGGACCTCAATTTTATACCTGTTTTTGATTTATAACCTCAATCACTATCTATAAATATTTACGTTTTTCCTCCAATTATATGTCTCTAATTGCCACCAATGTTCTCCTAATCGAGATCATAATTTGGTGGTGACCCTTTCATTTCTCTTTTCCTTATATTAAGACTAAATTTTTAGTAACCCAATTTCTGATGTGGGTTTTCCCACAAATATATTTTCAATTTTCAACATTTTATTTTCTAATAACAATTTCAAATTGCAAGGACGCAATTTATTGAAGGAGGGGAGAATGTAACACCCCAAGATTTCATAGTGTGTTATTTCTTCAAAATAATTTAATAAATTGCACTACACGCAACACCGAGTTCAATCACACCATGACTTACCAAAAAAAAGCCATTCAAAATAGGTTATGAATATTATTAACTAAATTTTAAACTTTATATAATCTTTATAATTTTATAATCCATATTATGAGTTTCTTAGACATAATGTAAGAAAAAATTCATTTTCAGTATTGCACTTTTATCAACTTTTAATAGTGAACATTTTTTTAAATACAATATTTTAAACTTTTTGACTGAATGGGGACATCAAAAATTTAAAATGAAACATCCCAAGCTTCCACGGTACGCTTTCTTTGAATAATACAGTAGCGTGTGTTGTACGCAACCTTGAGTTTTAACACACACCACAACCAATCAAACTAGCCGTTATGAATAGTAATACCTAATTTTTGAAATTATATATATTTTATATTTAAAAATGGAATTCATTTTTGGATTCGGAATATCTAATTTATCCTAACGTGAAATTTTGGTACTTTTCGGGTAAATTTCATATTTTGATGAATAATGAAAATTACTAAATTTTAATTAAAAACAACTTTTTTAATCAAAATAATTAATAGTGATAAATTATGAATTTGAGTGTTTTAAAAGTTTATTTAGAATATATTTTTACCATTTAATATAATGTTGTTCATTGGACATAATTTTACAATTAAACCGAACATAAACAAGTGTCAATCTTTTGATAGTTATTATCTCTTAAAAACACGCTTTTTTGTTTTGACAGCGGGAATTAATTTTAAATTAATTTCTTCCACTTCTGTGTTTTTAATTTAGAAAAAAGGATTCCATATTTGGAATCAGGATTTCCAAATTTTGTAAATAGGTAACTTTTATTTTTAGACATTTTGAATAATTACTGTGGTAAATATTTTATTTACCATAGTTAAGGGTAAATCTGGTAAATAAGCGTTAAAAAATAATATTATAATAATAATAAATTACCCTAAAATGGGTCCTAGCCTTATTTGTTGATACATGTTCACCATAGGCATCTTTGGGTCGATTTTTAGAACCCCATGGTGCCACTTGTAGGTGATAGGGACACTTTATTTTTATTAAGTTAAAATGAATACAAAAATGAAACAAGCATATATCTTTTAGAAAAAAAATTGTTACATAGGGTTATGTATGTTGGATTTTAGATTATAAATATTATTTAGAAAGATAAAAATATTTCCAACATAATGATATTTTATTTATAATTTTTAGACATTAAATAATTTATTTTATTTATGACACAATGATGATGCAGTAATTACTATAATAGTGAAAAATTAAAATAATTGATAATATAAATACACAAATAAATATAATATGAAACTTTTAATGAATTAAACTAATTTTCATGGATAATATGATATATTAGGATTGATTTAATTGACTGTTTTCGATCTAATCAATCTGTTATGAGTTTCACAAAAATCAACTATTGAATAGTGTCAAAATTGACATATAAAAGTTCTTAAAACAAATATTATATTATTAATTGATATTAAATTCCTAAAAATCTAAGGTTTTGAAGAGAGACTTATATCATGATTGGTTCATTATTAATGGACCACTTGGGGGTCGCTTGGATGTATATAGTAAGTTTATTAACCATATTATATAAAAATACAAAGAGACACTGTAAACGTGAAACTAATTAACTTAGAGTTAATACTTAAAGATAAGGTTAATATAAGTACCCAAACCTGTCTAAATTCTATTGTTTGAGTGGTTTTCGACCTATACCCACATTAACATTTTAATAATAAACTTTGGAGCCATTAGAAACCGAATATAAATTTATTATAAATTAATATTTCTAGCTTTTCCAAAGGTGCCCTTCACCCCTCTTATAAAAGGGAACTCCTCCTTCTCATTTCTTCACACCCTTAAAGCCTTTTTGTTCGGCCAAACTCTACCCAAATACTCTCCCAACATCCCACAATACAACCTAGAGGCCTTAGTTTGATCAGAAAGGCAACCTAAGGAGCCCTTTTGATCAAATCAAAAGGAAGAACTAGAAGAAGAGGTAATGTTTTCACCACCCTTTTCCAAGTTCCTTTCTTCTTCCACTTCTTCTTCCTTTCTTGTTACCATTATAAAATAATAACTATAGTATCATATATATACTGTGATGTTATTATAAATATGGCACAACCATATTCAGTATTCTATCCACCCTTTGAATAACATGTCACCATACGTGCGTACGTACGGCTTACCGTCTCCACGTCGTGGTGTAATTGTTATTCAATATAATATTATTTGGATGGGTATAATAATGATGTGGAACTCATGTAAATAATAAATATAACATGTTAATGATTCTGTATATATATGATATACCATCCATTTATATATTATTTTAATATCAAAAGAATGAGATTGTCGCTCGTGTGTACGTACGGACTACCGTCTCCACGAACGTGATGAGATTCATTCTCCATCGTATCCATTCAAGTATAATTATCATTTGATGATTTAAAAAATTATTTTTAAGGACTTGATATCATTATGGATATGAATAATATACAACCTATCCTTTAAAAACATGTCTTACGTAACAAAACATATAAAAGAAAAAAAGTAAGTTAACACCCGAAACAATGATAATACTAAGATATTATTATCAAATCAATATTAAAAGATCATATATGATATCATATTAATGTATATGATTCTTGTATAATTTAATAACAATTATTTCACCATTATACAATAGGTTAACCTACCCCAACCAAGGAAAAGTACAAGGTAAGGGGTTTTCATCTCACTCCTTATTTCCGTGAGATTCATGCCATATTGCCACCATCACCATTTGTGTGGTGTATGTACTGCCCATAATTATATTCATTGTGTAATACACTCTAATTATGTGTATTTACATATTCATTGTATGATACCTCTTTCATGGGTTGTTTTTTTCATAAGTTACCAAATTTGTAAGGGTTATTTCACAATCTCTTCATTATCCGAGGTTGTTTATACGTAATAATATACTGGGATATCTTTATCATCCACATCCATGTTTCTTCGAAATGTATTTCAAAACATTTTTACTATTTACAAGAATATGGGATAAGTTATTTATACCCTTATTTGACTTTTTATAAGTGGTTTATAAAGTAATCTTTCCGTCGTTTTCCAAACAAGGTACTTTTTTACCGTTTTGACAGAATTAAGGTAAGAATGTTTTTTTATCTTATGCGGCGGGTGCGGTTATTTTCCGCCGTTATAAAATTGTCGAAGATTCCCTTACAAGATAATAAGAATATTTTCAAAAAAATGTTTTATTTCATAAATATAAGACTCTTAATTGATTTCACAATAGAAAGAGATACTTTTCTAAAATAGTCTTTATTTCATCTATGTCAACATCCTTTGATGGATTTTAAGCTTATTTGAAGTTGATTTATTATGATACAAAACATCCATATTTTATTGAAGATTTTGTGATATTTTTTACTATGGATAAGTTATTCTTATGTCACTCATGGTTTTTGTTTAGGGTATTGACATTTCATAAGGTATTTGTAATCCGAATGTTTATGTTATATTTCAACCTTTCATTCAGATGAATGTGTTAGACAAGTATGTTCCGGGTTGGGGACCGGTAAAAGTAAGCCCTCCGGTTTGGTCTCCGGTTATTAGAGGAACTCCGGTTTGGTCTCCGGTTATTAGAGGAACTCCGGTTTGGTATCCGGTTATTAGAGGAACTCTGGTTTGGTCTCCGGTTATTAGAGGAACTCCGGGTTGGTGTCCGGTTATTATAGGCACTCCGGGTTGGTGTCTGGTTATTAGAGGCACTCCGAGTTGGGTTCCGGTTACAGTTAGCCCCAAGGTCTTGGGACGAGGCTTTGAAAAAGAAATTAAAGTTCAGAATTATGCATTCCAACATTATGAAAGTGGTTAGTTATTTTGTATGTGATTATTGGATTAGTAGAATATCCATGTGAATGAGTAAATGGCATTATTTCATTTTATTTATGCCATACAATGTTGAAAGTTAAAGATTGAAAGGCTTTTGTTTTATTTATACATTTCCTTAAATGTTCATTCTTATTTATGAAAGCTTTCGCTATATTGTTATCCTTACTGGGCATTTGAGCTCACCCATTTTCTATGTTTTATTTTTCCCAGGAAGTGAAAAAGTAAATTATGAATGACCTGCAGAGATATTATGTGGGGTTATGAGTGTGGATTATGGAGACATTATGTTGTTGTAGTAGTTTTTCATTTTATGATGTAATGTAAAACATATGAATATATCTAGTGTTTCCAAGGCTACTAAACCAATCGGTCTTTCGAGATTTGATCTTTATTGTGATCATGCTAATGTTATGTAATAATGCACCAACTCTGGGTAACTAGGGTCGGGGCGTTACAGTTGGTATCAGAGAAAGTTTAGTACAATCCTTGGAAGCTAGATTTAGATAAAATCTGATTAGAGCACGTAGACCTAAGATGAACTTTGAGGATTAGTATAGAAGAAATTCCTAGAATGTTGGTATTGTAGATATTTTGTGAGTTTTCCGAGCAATACATCCCTGTCTGGATACGAGCAGGTAGAGGCGGCTCTGGCATATATGTACCTAGGGGTAAAACCCGAAAACACAGATTTGAGCTAGAATTGAACGGGAACTAGTGCACGACAACGGGCCTTGCTTCACTCTTGGTTACGACACTCCCGGGGGAAATGCTTAGGATAACTCTCATTTTCCTTACAAATCATTATGAAGGGTTTATGAGTATATACTTCCTCAAAGAAAACATTTTTATGATTATGGATTATATCCATAAACTATTTAATTTATGTTATGTGTTTTACAAGTTTTGGATTAGGTATTATTATTCATAAACTAATCTAGTGTATGCCATTGTTTAGAAATGGCGCCCAGTAGAAGGAATAAGAACTCCAGTAATGCATATGATCCAAATAGAAGGAATAATCATATCTTTCATGGTCATAATCTAGAATTTATAAGAGAAATATTCCCCCATGTATTATCATCATATGAGGAAATAATATCATGTGTTGATAAGATAAGTAAAGAGTTTACTGAGTCTTATGGCTTTGAAGGGAAGCAAGAGATGAAAAGGATGGAAGAGAGAAAGATGGATAAAGGGAAGAGGGAAAAGAAGAATTTTCCCATATGTGGTAACTATGGAAAGAAACACCCTGGAAGTTGCCTGCAAGGAATGAGAGTTTATTATAAGTGTGGAGGAAAAGGGCACAAAGTACGTGACTGCAAGGGTAAGAAAATGATTTCAAATGTACAATGCTTCATTTGCAAGGAGTTTGGACACTACGCGAACCTATGTCCCAGTCATCAGACAATGCCGCAAATGATGTTATTGGATAATAATCAAGTTATGATACTACCACAGATGAAGAGGAATGATTAGAGTTCTTATGTTGATTATTTCAATTGAGTGTTGTATCAACAATGTACTTGTTATAATAATTATGGAGTATATAAGGATTGTAATGCAGTACTATTTCATTAAGGACTTGAGATTGTGTGGATCAAAGAAAAGTGACTCAATAGCAGGATAAATGTTTGGAAAATATATGGTTGAGAGAATGATAAATCACAATATAGTTCTGATACTGAGGTAGTGATTTTGGAATAATATGTGATTGTTTTGGATAAATTATATTGGATATTCTTGACTACCCTGGAACTGATTAATGATTTGTATATTCCATCATTGTTGGGGTTTAAAACATTTTTGGATTAATGAAGTAAATCCAGCATTCTATATGGAATAAGGGAGCATGAATGTAATCAATAAGGAATATGGTAATACATGATGAAGGTATTCATATGCTATTACGGGGTAAAAAGGATCTATATTATGTTTACCTTCCTTATAAATGTTGGACTGTGAGTTTGGACAGAAGTATTTTGGATAGTTCTAGTTTGGATTATTTTGGATTGCCATAATAGGACAACCCGGAGGTCAGGCGGCAACCCGTCGCGGACGGCAAGGCTGCGAGACTTGAACCCGAAACCGATGGGCGACAAGGGTGTATCACCTACCACTGGCCCTCGATATGTTCTGGATTAAATAATATAGTTTTTATTAAAAGATCTTGTAGATGAATAATAAATTTGTTTATTTTGGAACCCTATACTAATAGTGTAAATATAATTTTTTACGTTCTATTATATTTTAGAGTGAAAGATGAGTTTGTGGTAGAAATTTATTAATGGATAAAACTCTAATTATAAAGTAAGTATATCTCCTTATGATCTTAGCCAATCTCATAAATAAATTCCGCAACATTAAGAAAAGTAACTTAGAACAAAAATGTTGTCCTAAATGGTACCTTAAATCATCACTAATTTATGGCTTTGGGATTGTTGGCCTTTTCATAGCCATGTTCTCTACCACTCTCCATCAGATAATTGATGGTTATATTTTTCTTCCATATCCATATTTTCCTACATGGAACCCTAGTATGTGTCATTTTCGGTAATCTTCATACTTTCCACTCTTTATTTTAAATAGATGCGTCATTAATTCATTTTTCGATGTGGGATTTCAACTAAGATATTTTGAAACGTCAAAAATGTGTTATCATAATACCCTATGTTTTGTTGAACCGATGGTTTTTCAAATCATCATAGATTGATGAGTTTAAGGACCTCAATTTTATACATGTTTGTGATTTATGACCTCAATCACTATCTATAAATATTTACGTTTTTCCTCCAATTATATGTCTCTAATTGCCACCAATGTTCTCCTAATCGAGATCATAATTTGGTGGTGACCCTTTCATTTCTCTTTTCCTTATATTAAGACTAAATTTTTAGTAACCCAATTTCTGATGTGGGTTTTCCCACAAATATATTTTCAATTTTCAACATTTTATTTTCTAATAACAATTTCAAATTGCGAGGACGCAATTTATTGAAGGAGGGGAGAATGTAACACCCCAAGATTTCATAGTGTGTTATTTCTTCAAAATAATTCAATAAATTGAACTACACGCAACACCGAGTTCAATCACACCATGACTTACCAAAAAAAAGCCATTAAAAATAGTTTATGAATATTATTAACTAAATTTTAAACTTTATATAATCTTTATAATTTTATAATCCATATTATGAGTTTCTTAGACATAATGTAAGAACAAATTCATTTTCAGTATTGCACTTTTATCAACTTTTAATAGTGAACCTTTTTTTAAATACAATATTTTAATCTTTTTGACTGAATGGGGACATCAAAAATTTAAAATGAAACATCCCAAGCTTCCACGGTACGCTTTCTTTGAATAATACAGTAGCCTGTGTTGTACGCAACCTTGAGTTTTAACACACACCACAACCAATCAAACTAGCCGTTATGAATAGTAATACCTAATTTTTGAAATTATATATATTTTATATTTCAAAATGGAATTCATTTTTGGATTTGGAATATCTAATTTATCCTAACGTGAAATTTTGGTACTTTTCGGATAACTTTCATATTTTGATGAATAGTGAAAATTACTAAATTTTAATTAAAAACAACTTTTTTAATCAAAATAATTAATATTGATAAATTATGAATTTGAGTGTTTTAAAAGTTTATTTAGAATATATTTTTACCATTTAATATAATGTTGTTCATTGGACATAATTTTACAATTAAACCGAACATAAACAAGTGTCAATCTTTTGATAGTTATTATCTCTTAAAAACACGTTTTTTGTTTTGACAGCGGGAATTAATTTTAAATTAATTTCTTCCACTTCTGTGTTTTTAATTTAGAAAAATGGATTCCATATTTGGAATCAGTATGTCCAAATTTTGTAAATAGGTAACTTTTATTTTTAGACATTTTGAATAATTACTGTGGTAAATATTTTATTTACCATAGTTAAGGGTAAATCTGGTAAATAGGCGTTAAAAATTAATATTATAATAATACTAAATTACCCTAAAATGGGTCCTAGCCTTATTTGTTGATACATGTTCACCATATGTATCTTTGGGTCGATTTTTAGAACCCAATGGTGCCTCTTGTAGGTGATAGGGACACTTTATTTTTATTAAGTTAAAATGAATACAAAAATGACACAAGCATATATCTTTTAGAAAAAAAATTGTTACATAGGATTATATATGTTTGATTTTAGATTATAAATATTAATTAGAAAGATAAAAAGATTTCCAACATAATGATATTTTATTTATAATTTTTAGACATTAAATAATTTATTTTATTTATGACACAATGATGATGCAGTAATTACTATAATAGTGAAAAATTAAAATAATTGATAATATAAATACACAAATAAATATAATATGAAACTTTTAATGAATTAAACTAATTTTCTTGGAAAATATGATATATTAGGATTGATTTAATTGACTGTTTTCGATGTAATCAATCTGTTATGAGTTTCACAAAAATCAACTATTTAATAGTGTCAAAATTGACATATAAAAGTTCTTAAAACAAATATTATATTATTAATTGATATTAAATTCCTAAAAATCTAAGTCTTGGAAAATAGACTTATATCATGATAGTTTCATCATTAATGGACCACTTGGGGGTCTCTTGGATGTATATAGTAAGTTTATTAACCATATTATATAAAAATACAAAGAGACACTGTAAAAGTGAAACTAATTAACTTAGAGTTAATACTTAAAGATAAGGTTAATATAAGTACCCAAACCTGTCTAAATTCTATTGTTTGAGTGGTTTTCGACCTATCCCCACATTAAAATTTTAATAATAAACTTTGGAGCCATTATAAACCGAATATAAATTTATTATAAATTAATATTTCTAGCTTTTCCAAAGGTGCCCTTCACCCCTCTTATAAAAGGGAACTCCTCCTTCTCATTTCTTCACACCCTTAAAGCCTTTTGGTTCGGCCAAACTCTACCCAAATACTCTCCCAACATCCCACAATACAACCTAGAGGCCTTAGTTGGATCAGAAAGGCAACCTAAGGAGCCCTTTTGATCAAATTAAAAGAAAGAACCAGAAGAAGAGCTAATGTTTTCACCACCCTTTTCCAAGTTCCTTTCTTCTTCCACTTCTTCTTCCTTTCTTGTTACCATTATAAAATAATAACTAAAGTATCATATATATACTGTGATGTTATTATATATATGGTACAACCATATTCAGTATTCTATCCGCCCTTTGAATAACATGTCACCATACGTGCGTACGTACGGCTTACCGTCTCCACGTCGTGGTGTAATTGTTATTCAATATAATATTATTTGGATGGGTATAATAATGATGTGTAACTCATGTAAATAAAAAATATAACATGTTAATGATTCTGTATATATATGATATACCATCCATTTATATATTATTTTAATATCAAAAGAATGATATTGTCGCTCGTGCGTACGTACGGACTACCGTCTCCACGAACGTGATGAGATTCATTCTCCATCGTATCCATTCAAGTATAATTATCATTTGATGATTTAAAAAATTATTTTTAAGGACTTTATATCATTATGGATATGAATAATATACAACCTATCCTTTACAAACATGTCTTACGTAACAAAACATATAAAAGAAAAAAAGTAAGTTAACACCCGAAACAACGATAATACTAAGATATTATTATCAAATCAATATTAAAAGATCATATATGATATCATATTAATGTATATGATTCTTGTATAATTTAATAACAATTATTTCACCATTATACAATAGGTTAACCTACCCCAACCAAGGAAAAGTACAAGGTAAGGGGTTTTCATCTCACTCCTTATTTCCGTGAGATTCATGCCATATTGCCACCATCACCATTTGTGTGGTGTATGTACTGCCCATAATTATATTCATTGTGTAATACACTCTAATTATGTGTATTTACATATTCATTGTATGATACCTCTTTCATGGGTTGTTTTTTTCATAAGTTACCAAATTTGTAAGGGTTATTTCACAATCTCTTCATTATCCGAGGTTGTTTATACGTAATAATATACTGGGATCTCTTTATCATCCACATCCATGTTTCTTCGAAATGTATTTCAAAACATTTTTACTATTTACAAGAATATGGGATAAGTCATTTATACCCTTATTTGACTTTTTATAAGTGGTTTATAAAGGAATATTTCCGTCGTTTTCCAAACAAGGTACTTTTTAACCGTTTTGACAGAATTAAGGTAAGAATGTTTTTTTTATCATATACGGCGGGTGCGGTTATTTTCCGCCGTTATAAAATTGTCGAAGATTCCCTTACAAGATAATAAGAATATTTTCAAAAAAATGTTTTATTTCATAAATATAAGACTCTTAATTGATTTCACAATAGAAAGAGATATTTTTCTAAAATAGTCTTTATTTCATCTATGTCAACATCCTTTGATGGATTTTAAGCTTATTTGAAGTTGATTTATTATGATACAAAACATCCATATTTTATTGAAGGTTTTGTGATATTTTTGACTGTGGATAAGTTATTCTTATGTAACTCATGGTTTTTGTTTAGAGTATTGACATTTCATAAGTTATTTGTAATCCGAATGTTTATGTTATATTTCAACCTTTCATTCAGATGAATGTGTTAGACAAGTATGTTCCGGGTTGGGGACCGGTAAAAGTAAGCCCTCCGGTTTGGTCTCTGGTTATTAGAGGAACTCCGAGTTGGTGTCCGGTTATTAGAGGCACTCCGGGTTGGTGTCCGGTTATTAGAGGCACTCCGGGTTGGGTTCCGGTTACAGTTAGCCCCAAGGTCTTGGGACGAGGCCTTGAAAAAGAAATTAAAGTTCAGAATTATGCATTCCAACATTATGAAAGTGGTTAGTGAATTTTCATGTGATTATTCGATTAGTAGAATATCCATGTGAATGAGTAAATGGAATTATTTCATTTTATTTATGCCATACAATGTTGAATGTTAAAGTTTGAAAGGCTTTTGTTTTAGTTATACATTGCCTTAAATGTTTATTCTTATTTATGAAAGTTTCCGCTATATTGTTATCCTAACTGGGCATTTGTGCTCACACCTATTCTATGTTTTATATTTCCCAGGAAGTGAAGAAATAAATTATGAATGACCTGCAGGGATATTATGTGGGGATATGATTGTGTATTATGGAGACATTAAGTTGTTGTAGTAGTTTTTCATTTTATGATGTAATGTAAAACTTATGAATATATCTAGTCTTTCCAAGGCTACTAAACCAATCGGTCTGTTGAGATTTGATCTTTCTTGTGATCACGCCAATGTTATGTAATAATGAACCGACTCTGGGTAACTAGGGTCGGGGTGTTACATATTTGATATTATAAAATGTAGTTTCAAAAACCTAAATAATAAGGAATCCCCACTCTTTTCATTTATAAATCAATCAGGGATACCATTAATCACCTCTGAAACTCCACGGAGAATGTCTATACTCTGACCTCCACTTAACAGAGTCCTCTAAAAGAGATCCCAATATCAAAATAAGCCACTCTTAGAATTTTGGAGTTGCACACTCATGTAAGAGATCTTCCCAACAACCTTTCAAATTCAATAACCATTTTTTAAATTAGTGCATTTAATTTTAATTGGTTATATTTTCATTGATTTATATTAATTACCATATAGTTTATTTGATGTTATTTTAATGATTTATATTTTATCCTACCTTATTTGGACCCTTACCTAAGCCATTAATGTGTTGAATTTCAATAAGAGGTCCTCACCATCTCTTCTTTATTCTTGTTTCTTATTGATCATATACATTATATTTTCATTTCATATTTTTGGGACATGTATTTCCATTTCCCTAATTATTAATATTTTATTTTCAAATCCTGAGAGAACTATTTCCCTCTCATCATTAATTTTTATAAATTTTCTAGTAAGATCGTTATGCTGTAGAAAATTGAAACACTATTTTTATGCTAAAACAATTGTATAGTGAATATAAAAACTATTTTTATATAAAGGGTATTCAAAATTATGAACATAGAAAAATTTATTACATATAAAAACATTTTTATTCCATACCCCTTAATCATGGAATAAATTATGATGATGAATAAATCCATGTTTGTTGATTTGTGTTGATCACATAAGAAAGATAATGAAATGTACATGATGGGTGCTCCTAGACATTCCTCAAATGCATTGGGTAATGATTAGTATCCTGATACATCACCTTGGTAATGGGAGTGAACCTAATCACTTTATATTTTCCTCCATGATGACTTGGAGGGTTTATCCATGACCTATAATTATGATTCAACATTTTATGTTGTTGCAACATTTTATTGTGTTGCTACATTTCCCAGGTTATTATTATCATGTTATATCATGTTGCATTTTTCAAATTCCTTTTATTCTAAAATGATATTTGTATTGTCTAACATGTATTATTTTTATAATGATATGCCATGTTTACTCCTTTACTATAATTTATATCTCACTAATTTCTTATGTTTTTCAATAGGTTATCCCCTAGAACATTAAAAACCTATGGAATATTAGAAGCATGTTAAGGAATTTTTCTTTAATGTTGTTGTATCCCATGTTCAAGATGTTATACTATATACCAAATTCACAAATATATAGGAATTAGAAATATTTTTTATGTGTAATTTAATGTAATAAATCATATATTAATGTGAAAAAAGAGTAGGGTTTTTATGGGTTATATGTATTGTTTGGAGAACAAGTGAGAAAGAGAAGAAAAGACAATTTTTTCACATAAATAATTCTCTCTAAACTCTTACCACTACCCCCATCATAAATATGATAATGGACTGATATATTTCAACTATTTTAATGAAAGAGCGATAAATATATAAAAATATATGTTAATTGAATCACTTACCTAGGCCCCAAATATCAATTGGAGTATCTTTGAGATCATAATAGAATGTATATATCCCCACTAGAGGGATTTTATTAGTTTGTCCTTACAACACAATGAATTAAATACAAATTAATCTTTTTAGATGATCCAAATTCATCAAGGGCGAATGATCATAATCCTAGATATTAATTTATTAATTTATAAAAAAATAAATATTATGTGAACATTCCTCACCCACAGTTTTGGGAAATGATAGTTAAAAGATAATTTAATATATTCCCACTAATTCATGCTTATTTTTTCCAAAATCATAAAACTATCATCAGGGAATTCATGATTAAATTCTATTTTATTTATTTATTTGTTGAGCTATGTTACATTTTGGATAGATTTTCATTTAACGATATTCATTATTTAATTAAATTTAATTTATCATGTTTTGATATATTAATACTTATTTGTTCAATGTTTCATTATATTAAAGGCTTAATAATAGATATTTAAATTCTATAGATTTCATTAAGAAACACCATGTTTTATGGATGGTAAGATAGTGTTACACGATGTGTACTCAAAATTACATATTGTGAACCCAAGTGCACCACTTTTGGATTCACCAATGGATATGAGGTGTGTCATTCAGTATTTACACTTGGTGTCTGCCATGTGTTGTCTGACCAGCCTGGAACACAGTTTTAGGATTACATAGAATGTATTACCACACATGTTATATAGTCTACATATGTTAGTTCCTTAAATAATGAAATATTTATGGTCATTTTACCAAGTAAAAATATTGTGGGACTAAAAAACTAAAGAATTTATGATATAAATGTTACGTGTCGATTGTACAAAATATATAGTTCATCAATTAAATCATTTGAAACCCATACCAAGTACCCTTGAGCTCATCCTAGACATACGTAAAGATGATCACATAGTGTGTATCTCATCTATGCACTTCATGTATTCTAGTTTAGGTATAAATCACAGGCCAAGGCGTGTACCCTGTATTCACAGAAACCAAGATAAGTGTTATGTAGATAGTCTGTACACATTCTGTTGTCCCCAATCAAAATGTAAAACTAAAAATAACATTAAATTGAAAAAATTTTCACTAAAAAAATATTTAATTTATTGTCCCTTCAATTTGAGTTTGAATAATTTATAATGGTTTTCTAGAATACTAAATTATCAATTAATTTTTTGTAAATTTTATGTCATCATGGGTTATAAAATTTATTTTCCTTGAATGTGATAAATGATTTGTATCACCAATTTACATAAAATTATCACTAAGATAAAGTGTATATAATTTAATGAATAATTATTTATTTCAAGAATGTTATTTATAATTATAAAGAAACAATAATGAAAATCATCCATGCTAGTCACTTTTGAATATATTTATCATGTACGACCTGCCATGTTCTTGAATGAGACATGTGTGTGAATCAAAAGTTTTAATTTAATTTATATCCTTTGTTTTCAATTATTTGTTAAAAAATAAGATATTGTATCCTATGATTCATCAATCCCTTCATTATTATGTAAGACCTATATATCCAAGGTTATATTTGTAATACCATTTAAACCAATACATTGGTTCCCTAAACCTACATGTGAGTCATAAATACTAGAAATTAATGGAGTATCCCAAGTCGAATGAAGGTATTTCACGAAGAAACCATTAAATTCAAAATAAGATGATACATAGGTAAAAATATGGAATGTTATAACTCATACAATGACCAAAAATTCGGGTTATCTCTCATTGGTAAAATGATTATTTAATCTCCGTTCATTAAATAAAACCTGAAATAAATATCATGAATGATTATTATAATTAATTAATTATTTATTTCTATATAGTTATTTATTTTTGAGATATAGGGCCTTGATCACAAAAATAAATTAATTAATGTTCAAATATGAAACATAAATAAATTAATTATTCATACATTTTTTACAACCTGGTTAATTATATTTAAAACAAAAATTTAATAATAAAAATACATTTAATCGAAAAAACATGATAAAATATTTCCATAATAAATTAATATACCTGAAATAATTATTAAGATAGACATGAAGTTTCATTATATAATTAGGAAAGATATCTATTTTCACATAGTGTTTTAAATAATCTTATAAGTACATGTATATTTAATGTAGAATTATTATTAACTTTATGGGTTTAATTAACTATTTTATATCAAGAGGAGTCTCCCATTATAAACATGGTGTAATTTAGAGTCATGTTTTTAGGAAATCCATGTTAGGTTTGGTGGATATTGGAAACAACCCAACAAGTTAAGGAGATAAAAGCCAGCTATTGGAAAATACCTTCCAACCTTAATAAAATCAAGTATCTTGACCAAACCTTATTTGTGTTATGTGATGGGGAATTTTGATCCATGCCACTAGAATGTCCTATCAACTATACATTACTTGTTAAATGGTGAGGTATATTGTGACTTGATAAAATAGAGGCATATTTAATATTTAATAATGTCAATTAATTTATTATTTGTCACATAATATTTAATCATGGAATGTAATAATTATTTTTCCTTTTAATTGTACAATAAAATGGGAATTTCATCATCAACATTATCTCTGTGATCATTATTGGATAAATAAAATCATTTACCAATTTTTAACATCTAGGAAAGGTACAAACTCCATCCACCTGTTTTGTTCCATGAATGGATATCATAAATTCTTGAATCCTAATTTTATTATTTTCATACTATATTGGAATGAAATGAATATATATTATTTTATGTAAAATATTTGAATTACTTGAATGAATATCATTGAATTATTCTTTCACCTACATTTAGTGAAATCATGAAGTCCCAAAAAAATAAGGATACATATAGAATACTTGATCACTTACATGGTCATTACCATGAGAGTGCTATCTAAAGTCATTTTTATCTTTCCAAGGTAAACATTCATAAAATGTTTCAAGAGGGTCCCCCATCAATTCCATAAATATTCCAGCTCATTGGATAAATTGTGTGCATAGAGGTTCAAGGGGTTAAACACCCTGAATAAATTTCCGTTGATCTGATTCATGCATCACTCTAATGGAGCATCTTGTCTTTTTTGATAATTTTAATATGAAAAAATTATAATTCTCCATAAACATCATATTATTCATCACCATGTGGATAAGGATACAACATGTTAAAAAATATGTCTTTATAGGGAATAAACATAATGGGAATGTGAAGAACCATTTTCCAATTGATTCACTACTAATTTTCATAAAGTGTATAATAATGGGGTAAAAAATGGAATATAACGTTGACTTTTCTCATGTGATAAGAAAGGCGACTAAAAACTACACCAAAAAAAGAATAAAGGGGGTGCTTCAGGTGACTTTTTATCAAGTTAATTTTTACAGTTTCTACCAATTGGTTATTAGATTCATATTTTTGTTCTGAAATTATTATTATAGTATAAGGACATGGTATATTAAAATATAATGACTGATTAAAGGTATATCTTTGACTATTTAGTGGAGTTAAACATCATATTGTATATATTGGTGATTACCACCTCATGTAACCTACTAGGAATATCTGGGTATTAGGGTTTTATTATTATTTTCCTCTATTTATAAAACCATTATATAATTATCCAAAAAATATACATATGCTTTTTTTATCAAAAATGTTAGTAAATATTGGTTCTTTTAAAAATATCAAATGTATTAATGTAAGAAACAATTAATTAACTGTTTTCAGGTGTTGGACAACAAAAACCAATTAATGTAAATCACTGATGAAAAAACCTCACATGTATCATACCACACCCCACATTTGCATCATCAACTAGGATATGTAAATGAAAAGTTCTTGAAAAACTACATCATGATATATATTTATGTTCTTTTGATTTAAAATTACATGGTGTATTTGATTCATTTTTAGACGGTAAAATAACTAATTCCGCCTTTAGTGGGAATGGTGAATGAGCTAAATATCTTATTGAATTTGTTTAGAACAATCATTGTGGTCCATTTTATATTAAAACATGGGGTGGGAAAACATACTTCATAACATGTACTGCTAATTTATATAGATATGTATATGTTTTCATAAATCGGTATAAGTAGGATTATTTTAAAAAATTTATGGAATAAAATAGTGAATTTGAGAACAATAATGGTAAGAAGATTAATAAACAATACTCAAACCATGGTCAAGAATCTCTTAATCAAGACATAATTGGTTTTTTAGGGGGGTTTATGATATTATCATAAATCACCCAGCTTATATTCCAAAGGTGAATAGTGTAAGTGAAAGGAGGAATCACACCTTCGTAGACATGGTGATGTCAATGATGAGTCATTCTGGTCTTCCATTATCCTTTTAGGAATACATGTTATAAAAAACTACCATATAGTAAACTAATGACCAAATAATTGATTATAATGTATATCATATCAATTCTGAAATGGAAAATAATTGTGTTTTCATTATTATATGTGTTGTGATGCACAAAATTTATTATGGTTTCATCAGGTAAAAAACATTCCACCCAATGAAAAACATGATCCTATTTAGAATACCATAACTAAATAAGTGCATATTTACTATAATATCCCTCATACAAAACAATTAAAGTGGAAATACATCTTATATTATATGAGTGTGAGAACATATAAAATAAATATTGTAGCAATGAGATAAACAATGTAAATTTGAGGACTAAGGAAAACGATATTTGGTATAAGATCAAATTTCTTAAATCCCAAAGGATGATGAAATTTTTTTGAGACACAAGTACTATTTAAGATTACAATAGAAGTTTTTGAACTAAATGTTATGTTTTTCTAGTCATAGTGGATCGAGACTCATTATTAATTGATTATAATGATCCTTTAATCTAAAAGGATATAGTAAGTGGAATAAATGTTTCAAAATGGAAAGAATATATGAATTATGAAATGGATTCTCTATTTCAAACCATTTTCTGGATTTAATTAGATCATCAAATTGATAAAAAAACATGGTGGATGAAAATGGGTATATAATAATAAATGATACATTTATGGACACATTAGTTCCTACAAAGAAAGAATATATTCAAAATGGTTCAAACAACATCAAGGAATTGGTAATGGTAAACCGTTTTCTTTATTATCAATGAAGAAATACATCGTGATAAAACTATTTATTAATTAGTACCATGAAGATATTATTTGGAAAATGTATTTCAAGGCAGTCTCACTAAAAGAGAAATTTCATGAAGATTTCAATATGAAAGACCCCAATGGGTTTTTATCATCAACTGAGGAAAAAATGATATTAATGTTGAAATGATATATATATATATATATACATTAAATAAATCATCTACTTCATAGATAACATGTTTTGAATCAACTATAATGGAATTAGATTTCATAATTAATGATTGTGATACTTGTGTATAAAATATTTTTAGTGTGAGTGAGGTTATTCTCTATATAGTATATGCGGATGATATATTACTCATTTGAGATGAAATAAATATCTTTAATTATTTTTACAATTTTTTAATGAATGAATATATAAAATGTAATTAGGTGATCCCTTATATATTTTCTGGGCAAAGATCTATCTTGATAGATCCAAGAGACTACTCAGTTCATGACAATATATATACATTGATATGAAACTAAAGAGATTTATTATGGATAAATCTAAGAGGGAACTGATTCAAGAATCATGTGGCATTCATCTTTCAAATAAAATGTTTCCTCACACATAGAGAAGGAAACAAAATGGTGTAGATTCTATGCATATCAGCTATTTGATTGGTAATTTATGTTATGATATGTACAAGGCTAGATGTTTCATATGCATTGTGTGTGTTAATTAGATATCAATATAATATTGGTGACTGTCATTGGATGGAATTAAATTCAACCCTAAAGTATATGAGTTGTTCTATGTATATATTCATGGTTTGTGGAGGAGATTATGTGTCACGACCCGCCTTCACCAAAAGGAGGGAAGGGTCAGCAGATTGCCAGGCCCTCCCTTCTTTAAGTTGAAGGAGAGATAATGACCCCCGAAACCCGCCTTCAATAGGTCCCGGAGTGGCGACTAGCACCAAGGGTATAGTAAATTCTCGCAAATGGAAGGCATTACCCTTTTTATTTTATAGGATCGAAGGATAAGGAGGAGGAAACCCAACAACACCATGGTAGAAAGAAAAGTAAAGCCCAAAGTAAACCATTCCCACATGCATGTTTCAAAAGTGAAAGCCACAAAGTGCAAAAGGATGACTACAAGGTAAGTACCAAAAGAAGAGAGAAACAACTGCAACTGCTCCAAAAGTCCGAGCTATTAAGGTCCTGCGTGATCCCCGAAGTCCTCTTGGAAACCTGAATGCAGTTTTACATACGTAGGGTGAGCATACAAGTACACTCAGTAAGAAAAACCAAGACTCTCGTGCACAAGTGGGGGAACGTACTAAAGTCCCGTGAGAAAAGAGTAAACCAAACACCTAACAAGGCAAACTATCCATCCCAGGCCTCACCAAGGCTCGCTCCCCAAATAACGCAAGTCAGGTAATATATATATAAGAGCACATCGATGTTTGGGTACCCTGCGCCACTTTCCCACTGGTTATTGAGACATCCTACGCATCGGACCAATCCTGCCATTCTCACCGCAGTCCCACTGCCAAATCCCACCCGCACACACCTGGGCCACAACCACACGCAGTCCCACTGCCAAATCCCGCCCGCACACACCTGGGCCACAACCACACGCAGTCCCACTGCCAAATCCCGCCCGCACACACCTGGGCCTCAACTGTCACATGTAACCATGCCTGCAAACACCTAGGCCAGAACAACCACTGCTACGCCCGAAGACACCTGGGCTAAAGGATCCACTTCCACGCCCGAAGACACCTGGGCCTCATCCCGAAGACACTTGGGAAACCACCTTCCGCACACACCTGGCCAACCACCACAACACCCTGCCCGATGATTCTTGGGCTAATAATGGACTTTAGGCCATCACAGCCTTCCCGAAGGTACTTGGGCTATCCGGGAAAGGGAGCAGAAAAGGAGCTAATAACCATCCACTAAGGATAGTGTTGGGAAAAACACCCTTCCCCCATAAATGGGGGTGTTCGGCACTAAGTGCTCAACTTGGGTGGGGCGCGAATAAGAAACACAAAGCTACAAGTATAGATATAGGTAACAAACACTCACCCAAAACTTAGGTTTTCCTAGCCAACCTACAGAACACAACACCACAACGTCCGAGTCAAAATTCACGACCCTTGCCCACAAACCATTTGTCCCATTCTTGTTTCACGTTCAGTCAAATGTTCAATTTATTTTAAGCACTACTGGGCAACTACCATAAGCATAACCAAGGAAAACGTCAAAGCATAGATCGACCAAAACACTCACACCCAGTTATGCCAACAGAGGATCTCTCCCCAATTTGTGATAAAAACTCACAACCACTGAAACCATACCAACAGGAGATCCCATCCCCCAAATTCACACAGCCACCGAGAGTATAAAAAGAACGGGGAATCACATCCCCCAAATTCACACAGCCACTGAGAGTATAAAAAGAACGGGGAATCCCATCCCCTCCCACATTTCCAGAAAACAGCCCAAAGGGAAAACAACCAACAAATACTACCAACACACGTCAGGGATTTTTCAGATTTAGAAGATTTAACACACTCCATGATTTCAAATTCCGTGTGTTCTAACCAGGAGTTATCACATAAGGGCCGATCCTGGTGCTTTCAATTATTCAGCCGGATATACGTGATTAGCCAATTTCACAGTAGGAGTTCACAATTTCAACAACTCATTTAAAACATCACGAAGGGATTCATCAGCGCACATACAACGACCACCAACGGTCTCAATTTCCAGAAGAATATCGACCAGCACAAATCAAAAAGGATAAGCACAAGATAAAACATATGCAACGATCACAACCCCTTCCCCTTCTTTCTTTATAAATCCGTTTATTATCTTTATCAAGGTTTGGTTTAACCAATTCCATAGGAACAAAAGAATAACGCCCACCCCGCATGATACACAAAAGTGAGAGACGAGAGAAATTACCTACTTGTTGATAGATGATCGACGTTTAGGCCGGGGGCGCGGAACATTACGGATAACGATGCGGCGGTCCCGATGCACCAGAAGAGCCACGATCGAAGAAAGGGGGGAAGCCATGGCCTAACCCTTAATTTATAAGAGCTGGGGACGGTTGAGATGAAAACACAAAACCACGGAAGACGAGGGAGTCGTGGGTTGACCACGTGGCTTGACTCATCATTAATGGCACTGGGTGGTTTTAACCGACCCATGAATTAATGAAGTATTTAATTAAAACCTTTGTGCGCGTTTCGGATTCCCAAGATATTTTTAACAAGGCAGAATAGGGTTTAAAACCCTATTTGCGAAAAAGGAACGTTACTGGAACAACATGGCAAGGCCGGGCGACGTCGGCCGGTCTCACCGATCAGTCTCACCGATCGGTCGCACCGATCGGTCTCACCGATCGGTCTCATCGATCGGTCTCTCTGATCGGTGTCACCAATCGGTCTCACCGATCGGTGTCACCGACCGGTCTCACTGAAAACACTCCCTGTCAAGAACCAAGAAACATACCACGCCAAACCGCCCGGTCATGTGGGTTTGGGGAGTTCCCCTCTCCCATGTCAAGATATTATCCGCTTTGGGCGGCACTGACTCGCCCGCACGGGTTTAATCGCATCCACCTTAATGCGTCCTGATTAGGGGACGGGTTTCCCTTTCCCTTTAGCCGGGGCTTTCCACACATAACAGAGGAAAGGAACTAGCACATTTCATAGACAAAAAGGTCAAACGTTCTGTCACAACAGGCACCAATGGTTCAAAGCATAGAACAACTCGGGGTATTGGGCACACATCTGTGCTTCCCTCTCCCACTTACTCTCTTCGAGGCCGCCATGTCTCCACAACACACGTACCAGGCCGACGGTTCGTCCACGGAGCACTTTCTCCTTGCGATCCTCGATTCTGACTGGCCGTTCCTCGAAGTTCGCGTCTCCTCCCACATCTAGATCTCCCCAATTGATGACATGAGAGTCATCATGTAAGTACTGACGAAGCTGGGAGACATGGAAGACGTCATGGACCCTCTCCAACTGAGGTGGTAGGGCCAGCTGATATGCTACCTCGCCAACTCGCCTCAGCACTTCGAAAGGTCCGATGAACCTAGGGGAGAGCTTACTCCCCTTTCTGAACCTCCGCTGCCCCCGTCGAGGGGAAACCTTCAAAAACACATGATCTCCCACCTCGAACTTCAGGGGCCTCCTCCGACGATCAGCATAAGATTTCTGCCGATCCTGAGCTGATTTCATCCTCTCCCGCACTAGCTGGACTTTCTCCGTGGTGCTCTGCACTACTTCTGGTCCAAGAGTACCAGTCTCACCAACCTCTGCCCAGCATAAGGGTGAACAACATGGTCTTCCATACAAAGCCTCAAAAGGAGCCATGCCGATAGTAGAGTGAAAACTGTTGTTGTAGGCAAACTCTACTAAAGGCAAGTGTCATACCCATGATCCTCCGAAATCCAGAACACATGCTCGCAGCATGTCCTCCAAGGTCTGGATAGTCCGCTCTGTCTGTCCATCAGTCTGAGGGTGAAAAGAAGTGCTAAGGCATAGTTGGGTGCCAAAAGCATGTTGTAACCCCTTCCAGACTCGTGAGGTGAATCGAGTGTCCCGATCTGAGACGATCGTTTTCGGAACTCCATGCAAACGCACCACCTCATCCACGTACCTCTGTGCTAAGGTACTCACGGGTCCTGACTCCTTGATAGCCAAGAAGTGAGCAGATTTTGTCAATCGATCCACCACTACCCAGATAGCATCATGCCCGCCCTGAGCTCTGGGTAGTCCCGTGACGAAGTCCATCGAGACGTCGTCCCACTTCCACTCGGGAACAACTAGAGGATGCAACAGACCACCAGGAACACGGTGTTCAGCCTTCACCTGCTGACACACCAGGCATTTAGCCACGAACTCTGCCACTGCCCGTTTCACCCCGGGCCACCAAAACTGTCCCCTCAGGCCTTGGTACATTTTCGAAACACCCGGATGTACTGCCAATGCTGAGCTATGGAACTCACGAAGGACTTCCTCATGCATCACCTCTGGAACAAACAACCTCCGATGAAAGAGCATCCGACGTCGGCTGTCCTCCGACCATCCTTCCGGGGCGTTCCCCTGATCGATACGATCCCGCAACACTTCCACCTCAGGATCTCCCCACTGAGACTCTTCCACTTGCTGCAACAAAGAGGACTATACCGTCATCTGAAACAAACAGCCTCTAGTACCTTCCACCCTTGCATCCAAGTGCAAGGCAGCCAACTCCCCCATCGCCTTCCAAGCATCAGCAGATTCCTGAACCACCTCCTGATGCGGCTTCCTGATCAGGGCATCAGCCACAACGATTCCCTTACCTTCAGTGTATGAGATCTCAAAGTCGTAGTCCTGGAGAAACTCGACCCACCTCCGCTGTCGCAAGTTCAAGTCATGCTGGGAGAAGATATAGCGCAAGCTTTTGTGATCGGTGAAGACCACAAAGCGCTCCCCAAAGAGGTAATGTTGCCACAGCTTTAATGCGAACACTACCACTGCAAGCTCCAGGTCATGGGTGGCATAGTTCCGCTCATGGGGGCGTAGCTGCCTGGACCCGTAAGAGATCACCCCTTGTCGCTTCATCAATACGCACCCCAGGCCCTGACCTGAAGCATCACAGAATACCTCATAGGCCATCCCTCCTTCTGGAAATCTCAACACTGGGGCACTAACCAGTTTTTCTTTTAGGTAGCTGAAGGACGACCCACATTGCTCGCTCCACATGAAAACCTGGTCCTTCTTGGTCAAAGTCGTCAAAGGGGCTGCTACCCGGGAGAAGTTGGGTACGAATCTCCGGAAGTAGCCTGCCAGTCCGAGGAAACTCCAACTTCCGCCACATTCTTGGGTGCTGCCGAAGAAACAATTGCCTCAACCTTTGATGGGTCGACTGCCATTCCCTGCTCAGACACTACATGTCCGAGGAAGTGCACTTCTCGTGCCCAGAACTTGCACTTTGACAACTTCCCATAGAGCTGGTGCTGTCGGAGGATCTCCAAAACTGTCCATAGGTGCTCTGCATGGTCCTCTTCTGACTTTGAATAGATCAGGATATCGTCGATGAACACCACCACAAACCGATCCAGGTACTCCCGAAAGATGGAGTTCATAAGCCCCATGAACACGGCCGGGGCGTTCGTAACACCAAAGGGCATGACCACGAACTCGAAGTGCCCATACCTGCACCTGAATGCCGTCTTCGGGACGTCGCTATCCTTCACCCTCAGCTGGTGGTACCCGGATCGCAGGTCGATCTTCGAGAACCCTCCTGCCCCCTTCAGCTGGTCGAAACGATCATCTATCCTCGGAAGAGGGTAGCGATTCTTGATCGTTACCTGATTCAGCCTCCTGTAATCGATGCACAACCTGAGGCCACCATCCGCCTTCCTTGCAAACAAGACTGGAGCGCCCCATGGAGACGCACTCGGACGGATATAACCCCTCTTCATCAGATCGTCAATCTGTATCCGCAACTCTCGTAGCTCCGAAGGTGCCATCCGGTAAGGAGCCATCGAGATTGGTCGAGAGCCGGGCTGCAGGTCTATCCCGAACTCGATATCACGTCGAGGGGGTAGAGTCGTCACCTCCTCAGGAAAGACGTCCATGAATTCACGAACGATCTCTAGTACTTCCACCATTTCCTCATCTGTTGATTCTACCGTCAGTTCGGTCAACAAGGAGAGGAGAGGTTCCTCCCTCCTGTTTCCCTTCGGACTGCTCCGCTCACCGGTGAAAGTAACACGCTGGCCGTCCAAACCGGAGAACACCACCCTCCCTTGGAAACAGTCGATGACGGTGCACACAGAAAATAGCCAGTCGATGCCTAGGATGACATCATACGACCGAATCTGTAGCAGAAGGAGATCCTTAACCGACTGATGTGGCCCCAACATCAGTCTACATCCCCGACAAACGAACAGCAAGTCGGTCTGACCTCCAACTGGTGTGCTCAACACCAGGGGCACTGGAAGTCTCTCGGCATCTAGACCCAAGGGGCGGGCTAGACTGGGTGCAACAAAGGAGTGCGAAGCTCCGGTATCGAACAAAGCATAAGCAAGAGTGCTAAACACACTGATCGTACCTCGAACAACCTCTGGCCCTGCTGGAACTGTTGCTTCTGCGGCGTGTAACTGTCCACGCCCAGCTGCCCTGCCCCTCGGCTGTCGGCCACCTCCCCAACCACGCCATGGTCGAGGCCCCTGGGGAGCGCCCTGAGGTCGGCCTCCCCCTCCTATGTCTGTCTGCGGAGGAGCGGGAGCTCGCTGTCCCTGCTGCTGCTGCTGGAAGGGTCTTGCTGGGAACTGCTGATGCGGCGGACGCTGGGGATGACTGCCACTACTGTACTGCACCCGATCGGGGCACTGACTCCGAAGATGTCCAGGGCTCCCGCAGATGAAGCACCGTGGTCCCGAGCCTGAAGGAAAAGAAAGTGGGCCAGGGGATCAAAACTGAAACTGCTGCGGCCTGCTCCCTGCGGGTCGGAACCTGGAGGGTCCCGATGCTGGAGGCCTGGTGCTGACGGCCTTCCCCTTCGATGGTCCCAGCTGGATCCCTTCTCGTGATAGTCCGCCTAGAGCGTGCATCCTTTCCACCACTTCGGCCTTCTTCTGAACCTCTAAGTATGTCGGAAGGGTAAAGGGGGTAACAACATACTGGAGGGAGGGTCGGAGCACCTCCTCCAAACGTCTTGCCCGAGACTCCTCATCGGGAAAGAGGTCCGGAGCAAAACGCATGAGGTCCTTGAACTTGATTCCAAGTTCCCTCACGGACATGCTCCCCTGCTGGAGGGAGAGTAGCTCCTGCCTCTTCTCCGCCTTCATTGTCGAGGAGAGAAACTCCGCCCGGAACTCCCTCTCGAAGTCCGCCCAAGAAACCTCAGACTCTTTCCTACTCCCTAGGTGAAGCATCCACCACTGACGTGCCGCTCCTCGCATTTGGCTAACAGCCAGAGGAACCCAGTACTCCGTCGGGGCCCGAATCAGGCCGAAGGCTATGACTAGCTCCTCCATCCAGCCTTCCGTCTTCATGTCGGAGGTGCTGCCCTCGTATTTCTCGAGGGCCTGTCGCTGAAAGGCTCGAAGACTCTTCTGCCACTGGTCGTCCTCTTCCTCCCGATCAGCTCTCTGCCGATTGGCCAAAGTAGTCTCAGGAGTCTCGATCGCCTGTACCACACGTGGTCGCCTTCCAGGTGATATAGCTGCAAGGTAAATAAGGAATGCCTAAGCCCAGTAGTGCAAATAAAACCGCTCTCAAAACTTATTAAGATTTAATTTATTCTTAATTTCCCAAGACATCCCAGAAACACAAGAACACAAGTCATTTATGATGCATGTACCTTTCCTAGGGTCTCTACCCTGCAATCAGTGTGGCCTCACTTGGTCGTTCGGTAGGTCCAGAGTGCTTGCATCGGATCACGGGGGGCCCTAAAATCTCGTGTCCTAGCCGGTCCTCCCTGGCCTAATTCACGCACCAAGGTCACCCAACGCTGTTGCCTTACCATCCCATGCAATCCTTACTGTGCCTAACTCCAGACTTCGTCCTATCTCTCAACCTCACCTCTGATACCATTCTGTCACGACCCGCCTTCACCAAAAGGAGGGAAGGGTCAGCAGATTGCCAGGCCCTCCCTTCTTTAACATGAAGGAGAGATAATGACCCCCGAAACCCGCCTTCAATAGGTCCCGGAGTGGCGACTAGCACCAAGGGTATAGGAAATTCTCGCAAATGGAAGGCATTACCCTTTTTATTTTATAGGATCGAAGGATAAGGAGGAGGAAACCCAACAACACAAAGGTAGAAAGAAAAGTAAAGCCCAAAGTAAACCATTCCCACATGCATGTTTCAAAAGTGAAAGCCACAAAGTGAAAAAGGATGACTACAAGGTAAGTACCAAAAGAAGAGAGAAACAACTGCAACTGCTCCAAAAGTCCGAGCTAGTAAGGTCCTGCGTGATCCCCGAAGTCCTCTTGGAAACCTGAAAGCAGTTTTACATACGTAGGGTGAGCATACAAGTACACTCAGTAGGAAAAACCAAGACTCTCGTGCACAAGTGGGGGAACGTACTAAAGTCCCGTGAGAAAAGAGTAAACCAAACACCTAACAAGGAAAACTATCCATCCCAGGCCTCACCAAGGCTCACTCCCCAAATAACGCAAGTCAGGTAATATATATATATAAGAGCACATCGATGTTTGGGTACCCCGCGCCACTTTCCCACTGGTTATTGAGACATCCTACGCATCGGACCAATCCTGCCATTCTCACCGCAGTCCCACTGCCAAATCCCGCCCGCACACACCTGGGCCACAACCACACGCAGTCCCACTGCCAAATCCCGCCCGCACACACCTGGGCCTCAACTGTCACATGTAACCATGCCTGCAAACACCTAGGCCAGAACAACCACCGCTACGCCCGAAGACACCTGGGCTAAAGGATCCACTGCCACGCCCGAAGACACCTGGGCCTCATCCCGAAGACACTTGGGAAACCACCTGCCGCACACACCTGGCCAACCACCACAACACCCTGCCCGATGATTCTTGGGCTAATAATGGACTTTAGGCCATCACAGCCTGCCCGAAGGTACTTGGGCTATCCGGGAAAGGGAGCATAAAAGGAGCTAATAACCAGCCACTAAGGATAGTGTTGGGAAAAACACCCTTCCCCAATAAATGGGGGTGTTCGGCACTAAGTGCTCAACTTGGGTGGGGCGCGAATAAGAAACACAAAGCTACAAGTATAGATATAGGTAACAAACACTCACCCAAAACTTAGGTTTTCCTAGCCAACCTACAGAACACAACACCACAACGTCCGAGTCAAAATTCACGACCCTTGCCCACAAACCATTTGTCCCATTCTTGTTTCACGTTCAGTCAAATGATCAATTTATTTTAAGCACTACTGGGCAACTACCATAAGCATAACCAAGGAAAACGTCAAAGCATAGATCGACCAAAACACTCACACCCGGTTCTGCCAACAGAGGATCTCTCCCCAATTTGTGATAAAAACTCACAACCACTGAAACCATACCAACAGGAGATCCCATCCCCCAAATTCACAGATCCACCGAGAGTATAAAAAGAACGGGGAATCCCATCCCCCAAATTCACACAGCCACTGAGAGTATAAAAAGAACGGGGAATCCCATCCCCTCCCACATTTCCAGCAAACGACCCAAAGGGAAAACAACCAACAACTACTACCAACACACGTCAGGGATTTTTCAGATTTAGAAGATTTAACACACTCCATGATTTCAAATTCCGTGTGTTCTAACCGGGAGTTATCACAGAGGGGCCGATCCTGGTGCTTTCAATTATTCAGCCGGATATACGTGATTAACCAATTTCACAGTAGGAGTTCACAATTTCAACAACTCATTTAAAACATCACGAAGGGATTCATCAGCGCACATACAACGACCACCAACGGTCTCAATTTCTAGAAGAATATCGACCAGCACAAATCAAAAAGGATAAGCACAAGATAAAACATAAGCAACGATCACAACCCCTTCCCCTTCTTTCTTTAGAACTCCGTTTATTATCTTTATCAAGGTTTGGTTTAACCAATTCCATAGGAACAAAAGAATAACACCCACCCCGCATGATACACAAAAGTGAGAGACGAGAGAAATTCCCTACTTGTTGATAGATGATCGACGTTTAGGCCGGGGGCGCAGAACTTTACGGATAACGACGCGGCGGTCCCGATGCACCAGAAGAGCCACGATCGAAGAAAGGGGGGTGGGAAGCCATGGCCTAACCCTTAATTTATATGAGCTAGGGACGGTTGAGATGAAAACACAAAACCACGGAAGACGAGGGAGTCGTGGGTTGACCACGTGGCTTGACTCATCATTAATGGCACTGGGTGGTTTTAACCGACCCATGAATTAATGAAGTATTTAATTAAAACCTTTGTGCGCATTTCGGATTCCCAAGATATTTTTAACAAGGCAGAATAGGGTTTAAAACCCTATTTGTGAAAAAGGAACGTTACTGGAACAACTTGGCAAGGCCGGGCGACGTCGGCCGGTCTCACCGATCGGTCGCACCGATCGGTCTCACCGATCGGTCGCACCGATCGGTCTCACCGATCGGTCTCACCGATCGGTCTCACCGATCTGTCCCACCGATCGGTCTCACCGATCGGTCTCACCGATCGGTCTCACCGATCGGTCTCACCGATCGGTCTCATCGATCGGTCTCTCCGATCGGTGTCACCGATCGGTCTCACCGACCGGTCTCACCGATCGGTCTCACCGGTCGGTCTCACCGCTCGGTATCACCGGTCGGTGTCACCGGTCGGTCTCACCGGTCGGTCTCACCGATCGGTGTCACCGATCGGTAACACCAATCGGTACCCCGCAAGGAAACCGGATTTTTGGCAAAGGAAGGGACCAAGGGGGGTCTGGGTCATCAAATTATGAACTAGTCAACTAATAATATGTAGATTCTTGTTTCCAATATTACCAACATGAAATAAAGTCCCAAGTGGGATGCATATTCACATTGAATGGATGTTTTTTGAGCTCGAGGGGCACATATTAGGTTATGATTTCATATTATATAGTAATTTTTTAGTATATTATAGATTCTATGGTAGATATATATTTTTTATTGATGCAAAACATTATCTAATAGCATAACATGGTACTTAAAAGTAAATATCATACTACACTATATTAAGTTAATACTTCAGTGTGGATCTCAAAAAATAGAAAAGGTCATATTAGGAAAATTGGAACACAATTTGGAAGTATCATTGTTTGAGGGATTTTTCTCATAGATTTGAGGTTAAAGTGAGAAGTATATCTTCAGAACAGAGAAAAAAGACCAATTGACTAAATCTATGACTCATTAGGAAAATGGGAACATAATTTGGATTCAGTGTCATAGCCAAAACTATTTTAACTTCATTTAAATATATATAAAAATTATTGAATATTAATGAAACAAATTATTAATTATTGTTCACCGTTCTTCAAGGATTTAATATCATAATTCCCTTGATTATTTTTCACATTGATAAGGTCAAACTGGATCCCCACTTTTTGAGAACCTTGATGTTCTATGATAATATTATCTATATTTTATACCATTGAATAAAACACTATTATGGGAAACATCATATTTATATTTTTCCGTAATAGTTTTTAGAAGAATATGATACTTCATCTTATGATTTTATCTCTTGGGAATATTTAATATATGTGAATATTAGAACATATCAACCAATTTGGATTAAGCATGTTTTGTTGTCCTCAGGTATTCCTCTCTTATCATCTGTGTAACGGTCCATTGACATTAATATTATCATTAGTTCATGTCATGACCTAAATACTTAGATTTACTGATGAAAACCATCACACCACATGTCGATGGGATGTAGGGTGTGTTGGATGTGTTATGATTGAAATTTAATTTATGGGTATGTTAGATAATGGTTTGTGCCTTCCATATTTAAGGAAGAATATATCACATCCCATCGATTGTAAAAGAATTGTCTCCCAAAATTCAATGCCTAGACTATAATGGTGGGTTTTTTTAGATATTAAGAGAAATATGTATTGAGCATATATACTGATGAAAACATCATTCAACCTACTGGATGATATATTTTGAAAATGTTATTATATTTTACTATTATAATTTTTTGTTATTTCTAATGTTTTGAAATTACGATCATTCTCATGGGTGACTTCACCCATTTATGGGCAGTAATCATAGACTTAATTCAATACCTCCTAATAGCAAGGGGATTTAAGCCTAGTGGGATTCACGAAAACTATTTTATTTAACCACAAATTTATATTTGAATATAATTAATAGAGTAAATATTATTCTCAGGTAGAAATAATAATTTCATTGAATTTATATTGATGGCATATATTTCATTAATATTTATTCACTAGAATGTGAATAAAATTGAGTATATTTATATTATTTAATATCAAATTAAAATTTAATATCCAGAATTAGAATGAAATATTTAGTTATAAATAAGATATTTATTTAGGAGCTGAATAAACACTGAGTATTTTGAACTAAACATGATGATGTTAAATGATAAATAATTTTTTAGATGATGGTTAATATTATTTATCAATTTTCACAATATGGGTTGAAACAGAGAATAAAAATAATAATATTTTATAGAATTAGTATTTATTAAATGATAAAATATTACATAATGTCTTTAGTGAAATTAAGTTTTTATTTTATCCTAATCCATATCTCCTTAAATGAATGGTTATTTATTTTTTTGGATCATATGTGGGTAAATGAAAAGAGATAATTTTTTCAAACAATGAATTGTCACTAAACTTTTCATTATCTCTCCCTCCATAGAACTAGAAACAAAGTAAATATTTTATAAATACCAAAGATTGAGATATAAATAAATAAAAACAAAATAAATTTGATTCACCATTTTATATCCAAAAGATAATATGACATTACTCAAAGATAATAGGAGAACACACTAATCACATATATAGTGGTTTCAACCATGGATCCTTACAACGCAATTGAGGAAATATAATAGAGACTTTCTAGATCATAAAAATTCATCATTAATGAATGTTACTAATAATAGGACTTCATTTATTCAGATATTAATTAAATTAATTATAATTGTTTTCAGTAAATATCCCCACTCATGATTTTGGGAAATGATAATTAAATGAAATTTTAATATATTTTACAGCACTACAAGCTACAACTAAACCCAGAACAAACAATGTAATTGTCTCCTTATGATTCGATTTTGAAATCACAGAACATAAATATTATTTTGTTATATTTAATCTAATTAATTACATTTGAATCAATGATATTTTTATTTTTAATATAATTATTTTTGGGTTTCAAAATGCACTTTTCTTAAAACTCTTTAAAAGTGAGAATGGTTTCACCATTTTAATTAATTTAAAAATCTTATAATAATGAATGTGATCAAATAAATTTATTGAATATAAGTCTATTAATATAAATTTAAATTAATATAATTATTATTATTTTACATAGTTTTAATATAAAATCATCACATTCTTCAATGATAAATTTCGTGGAAAACTACTTTGTTGTCGTGTCTACATTTTTAATTTCAAATTAAATTCTTATAATTCATTCAAATTACTAAAATAAAATGGAATAAAAATTTTAAATTTGTTTAATATATATTATAATACTTTTTATGATTAATTTTATCTCATAATTAATGGTGATTATAGAAATAATAATAATTTACCGTGATTCAAGTGATAATAGTTATAAAGAGCGGTTATAATGAAATGATTATTATTAAAATGACATGAAACATGAATAAAATATTTTTAACCATGCTTATAGACTTATTTAAACCATACCATAAAATTATATTATTGGAACACTTTCCTTATTAACTACATTTTTTTAATTTTTATATAATTAGAACAAAATCACACAAAAATTTAAATTTTCATTAAATGGTATTTTATCCCTCTTAAACCTAGTTTTATTAATTCTAAATTAAGCGATCATCATCATCCATATGAATCCCATAAATACACGAGTCATTTAGAAATAATTATTGATAACCTATGGGAAATGAAAACATAATAATGGTGCTATAAAATTATCAATAAGGATAATCATATGTATTAATAATTAAATTTTATTAATTATAATAAAAAATAAATAATGGTATGATGGAATAAAAAATATACATTATAATAACACAAGTAAAATAAAAGTCATAAATACATGGATCATAAAACATGAAAACATTGAAAAAAAATTAAACAATAAAACAGTAATCAGAGTAAATAATTATCAGCCATATGAAATCAATCACCATTAACGGAAACATTTATACCCCATAGAAATAATAACAAAAATGTGTTGGTATCATGGAATATCATCAACAAAAAACAATGACAGAACTGATAAAATTTGAATAACAGTACAGACAGATTATAATTTAATTCTTTGGAAAAACAATCATAACACAATGCAATAGATTTTTATGAAGATAAACCCATCATTGAACATATATCTAGATCAACTAATGATATCTCGGTGGAACCATATTATATATTATAACACGATCACCCAATTATATCAGGGTACACAAATGAAAATCATTAATGTCAATGTACCATTTAGAAAAAAATGTACAGATGTCATTCATTTCATTAATAACTCTAAGAATCAACCTTTACTAATATCAAAACGTTATAAACCTGTGGAAATGAAACATTTACCTGGAATGAAAACATGATTAACCCATAGAAAGGAAACATGTTCTATATCAATCATTTTGTAGTATGAATAGACTATGAAAAAAAATAGTTTACATGAAATTTTATTTGATACATGATTAAACCATCAAAAATAATTTTTATGATAACAATCTTATAGAAAAATTACTATCCAATGAGAAAAAAATGAGTTCCATAATAATCACATTAAAATAATATTTATTCTTACAGAGAAAGAATGAAGATGGAATTTTCTAACAAATATAACCACTAGAGAATATTGAAACATATTGGTAATTGACATTGATTACATAAAAAAACTGAATATAAAGACCATTTTTTAGGAAAATTATACTTTAATTTTGATTTATATCAATGGATGTCATGCTTCATTGAAAAGGATTTTTAAATACCATATAAAATTTTTCATGAAGAAATTATCCTTTAAATTTTAAAAATAATATTTAAAATGTAAAACAATAACAAAATAATATTATTTGATAAATAACATTGTAACATAAAAAATATGTTTTAAAACATAGATTGGAAAAGATTGTGGAATATTCTATTAATTGTTAGTATTAAAAAAATTATTATTCCATTAACATTTTTATAACAATAGTAAAATAATTACATGTTCATAAAAAATAGGAATAATGATTTTAAAACATTTTTTTGATATCAAATTATTGGTAAAAATTGAATTATACAAACATATTTAAAAAAATAAAACATTTAAAACATTTTTCAAAATATTGAAATATAAGGTGGGGTATTCCTAATTAAAAAATAAGATAGAAGATAATTATCACATAAAAATAAATTTTTATATATTTCAAAAATCAATAAATGATTAAAACGAAAAATAATATTATGGTAAAAATAATAACCATAGGAGATGAAAGGTGTTGTGTTTCATGAAAGTAAGACCACATGATTTCATCTATATTAACCGTGAATATAATCAATCCCAAATGAATGAATATTGTGATATTATTAATTTTTCACATTGGTAAATTTTAAATCATAAGAGCCATGAAATAATAAAATCAAATGATACCTTAAATATCATGTAAATAGGGGATAACATGATATATAATTTCAGATGTGCTATTAGATACACCACATAAAATAATTCATGTATATAATATTACATATTACATAAAAAATTGAAAATAAGAAAAAGTCACTTATGCCTTCCGTAATATTTTGATAAAATCCCAATGAAAATAGAGAGCTTTATTGGGAAATTTAAATAATAATAAATTTCATGAAAGGATTTATAAAATAAATTCATGGTCAGTATACACACCACGTGATAAAAATTTGTGATGAATATCGAATATTTCTCCCAGATATAAAAACAGGATGAGACAACGCTTACCTCAAGTTCATACATTCCTTGAATGTACTTTAAAACATTTAAAATAATATTAAATAAAATTCATGATTTCTTATTAATTCTATCCATTCTTAATACCTTATATTTATATAATTGTGTATATTTGTCATTAATTATATATATATAGTCAATTATGTTCACATAATATTTCTTTAGGATGCTCACATAATTATTTCAAAATGGATTTGGATTGTTGACCTTGGTTAAAGAATTAATTATTTCAACACATAAAAACTAATCATTGGGAAATATTTTTAGTATTTGTTCATAAATTAAATTTCTAAATAAAATATTGAATCATGGTAATCAAAAATGAAAAATTTTATCAACTTGGAGACCATAGGTCATACATATACATGTGCAATGATTCCATTTTTCAAATATTGTTATAGAAAGACGGTGAGTAATATTTTATCATTAAACTATGTTATTAAAAAAACATTTTTCCTTTAAATTTATATTTATTTTTATTATACATGTCGTCTCATGATGAAAAAATTCACATCACTTGGTAGAAGTCAAAGTCCACAAATACGCATGAACAATGTTATCATTCTTCTATGAGTGGAAAACATAAGTAAAATGAAATATGATCATTTTATAAAGATAATAATTTTCTGAAAAATAATATTCTTTCATTTATATCATATTTATCCATTACCATTATCATTATTACATTCCTTGTGAAGCGTTAGTGAAAAATGAATTACATCACGAGGCAGTAAACCACCATGAACATGAGCTACATTATCATATACACCAGGGAATGAAATGTAAAATAAAGTGTATGTGATATAATATTTAAAAGTGTATAAATTTGTTAAAAATATCATATATATATATACTTTTAATCCATAATTATATCAAAACATGAGTGGTGATGATTGAAATTGAATAACATCAGTTTTCTAGGTGATAGTCTTTTATAAACTCAATTGATGATTTTATGTCCCATTTTATTAAATAGAAGTCTTATTTATGGTATTTAATTGAAAAAATATTATTATATGCTTGATACTTGTGATATTATACAATAATAATTGAAGAATAATTATAGGATGTGGAAGAAAAAATAAATTAAAGATTCCCAATGAGACACTATAAATCTTTTCTAGATATAATCCATAGGTAATAAGAAAAAAAAGATAATATGGATTGATTTTTAGTTAAAAGATGGTCTCTTTGATGTTGGGATGGAATTAATGACTCATTTAGGTAGGTCATGTCAGATTCAAAGTGGGTTGATATTGTGAAGAATATAGGAGAGGTGTGTTCGTTTATAAGTAAGGTGAGTGGCACCACCACACCAAAATGAATGTTTAATGAAGGAATATCAGTGGATGTTTGTGAAAAAGAAAACTATGAAAAACAAAATGTTTTAGGTTATCTATTTTGTAAAATGTATTTATATGTTTTGTAAAATAATAAATACAATTTTCTCCTCCTGCCCCATCATGCAACCCACTAGATCTACCCTTCTCCATTGAGGCCTCATCACATCTTCACTTTCCCATTTCCATCACTAACCATTCTCCCTCTCTATTCCCATTCACCATCGATTCCCTTTACCTCTCTTCACCACTCTCCTTTCCCCGTTTCCACCACTACCACACTCTATGCCATCACAACTACTACTCTATTAGCCCTGTATGAGACGTTAATTCCTCTCCCCTCACTATTCCCAAATCCCATGAATCCCCTCTCTTAGCCCTCCAAACCACTCCCTATTTTTCTTTCCACCTTTCCATAGAGCCAAAAAACCATCTGATTAATATTTTTACCCCCATTACACCCATGGTGGCCCTCCCAAACACTCCACTCATTCTTTTTAGGCTATATATTAACTCCCTCATATATGGTTCATTTTACTAAAATTAGGTGTGATCATGATATTAAGGATTGAATAAAGGTCCTATTGAACCCAATATTCCTAAATTTTAGCACATAGTGATACCATGGAATTTTATTCTAATATATCATATTTCCATGGATTTTGATCTAGTTTGTTTTTTGGTAGAACTTTTATCCAATATTGGAGATCCCTCGATCCGGCACTTTTAATCCCTCTTCAATGAGCCAAAAAACCTCACCACCAATCTTGATATATCTCCCTTGTCCTCATGGTATCTTGTACAACCTTTTACACCAATTTATCCACCACCACCTTCCACTGGACCACTTCATCATGCCACGTTCTCACCAATAATGGGGTAATTTTCATAATAATTCCATTTTAGTTTAACCTAATTTTTATTTTAAGTTGTTTTTTGTGTATTTATTATTGGATTTCAGTTTATTATTGAAAAAAATAATAATGCACTATTTTTGTCATTGCTGATATTGTTTAATAATGTATAGAAAATTTTTGTCGGTTTTAACCAAAGATCATTTTATTTTATAATTATACATTGGTGTGGTTTGTAACGTTATTGAATTATATGATAGTTTTTTTTACTTCAAACTATCAGGTCAATTTAACATTTTAAAATCATAAAAATATTTATATATAAGCTATAATTTGTCGAGGGATTATATAAATTCACATTTAAAAATATATATAGTATTATGTTGTTCAAAATCATTAAAAAATTAATCTTCATAAAACATTATTATATATTTTATTTTAAAAAAATTAGTAAGTATTCTTTAAATTTAATAGTAATACATATTTGTTTAAATATTCTTTATTGAAGTGTAAGACCTTTTTTATAGTTGGATTATGGTCAGACCACAATAACAATGAACACGCATTAGTATTCTAAGGGTAGTGAGGGGTTTTACATTTCTCAATTTCCAATAGATATGTTAATGGTAAATAAGTTGAAAATTACCTAAATGAAAATTCAGGATATGGTTGAAGAGACATGATGTTTATGTACACTCTATATTGAATAAATTCCCTACATGATATTTATACTAGATTTTCCATAGTGAATCGAAAATTTCAGAAATTTTGAGAACTCGTGTTAGTTAATAGAATGAGATCCCAAATTTTTTTAAATGGAAAATGAATTTAATAACCATATAAACATCACTTTCAGTATTTCAAGCAATTAGTTTCAGCATCATAACGTATTAGAACAATGAATTTTGGGTGACATAAATAGTAACACAAGAAATGATGTTTGTTTGGACTATAGATAAACTACATTATGATCATACAATATAAATGGATACACATGTTAATGTTTTATATATTAATATGATATTGAACATCATTGATTAAGAAAATGTTTTTCATGATTTATTTAATGGTGGAAGTCAAGATTTGTATGGTGGATGTATGAAATATTCAAAACATTCTTTATCAACTAAATTTGTAGCATGTAAAATTACTATATTGAATTACCGATAAATATTTGTCCATGATATTGGTAAAATATCATTGTTAAATTATTGAATGTATAATCCATGATTTTTTTTAAATAAAAAGGTTTTAAACATAATATGTGTGAATCATAAAAAAAATATTTTCCTGTCCTAATGATTGATTGCTTTATTAGAGAGAGGATTCAAGATGTATGGATTGACAAAAAATATTATTATTCTATATGGATATCAATGGGTGAATTTGGAAGTCTGAATCACTATACTACATTGTATACTAAGAAAAATAAAACACCTATAATATTTTTGTGTTACATATCTATAAAAACATAATTACTAATATTATAAATATCATAAATAACCATTGGGAACATAAATTTTATATCAATAGATACCAATAATAATGGGTTATATAATATCTAATATATTCAAAATATTGTGATGCATTTGATTCATTAATACCATGTTTCTGATATGATCTAAGGAATGTTCTATATGAATTAGTTGGTGATAGATTCAATTCATTTGGGACTTTGAGTGGAAGTTAAATCATTTGGATGGTATTTTTGATCCATTATATTATACCTCAGTATATTTGTAAGAAATAAACATATATTATCAATTTGATGGTTGTTACTATAAAATATATTCCTGAAAATGATATTGATGTATACATGTAGTGTATTATTGTATAACTGAAGGAGATATAAAGAAACTGTCTTGAGATATATGATGCATCATCTAAAAAATGTTCAAAATGAATTCTGCACTGTTATCAACCATTAGTGACTTCCATGGAAATAGGAATTTATCGGGTTGGAAAAATTAAATGAGTTTTTATTTTTCCCGTTTTGGGAAATAATTTTCATCCCGAACAACTAACATACAATAAAAAATTTTACTTATTATGTCATCAAATATATCTGGATGTATCTCGTAGATTTTGGATAAAAAAATTAATGTTTTACGTTGTATATTTATCATATACCACCTCCAAAGATGATAGTATGTTCAAAAAATCTATCATAACCAGAAAATATTGAAAGATATTTCTGAAAGGTGTATCATATGAATGACAGTGGGAATCGAGTTCAAAGTACTTCATTAGTTGAAATCTAAATTCACCAATGGATGAAAAAATTGTACTTTTAAAACGTCCATATTACAAATATAGAAGTTTGAATAATAATTTGGATTTTATGAATATTATAGAGAATGTTTATAAAATTTTTATAATCACATTACATGATGGTCAGGGAAAATCAAAGGAAAACCACATTTCCTAGAGGAAATTACAAACAATGAATTTAAACAATTATTTATAGATACTTGAGAATGAAATGTATTCTTCCGAATTTTTTTCAATGAAAAATAATGATAAACATATATTCCATTGAATTTTAAAACATTTAAAATTACATAATGGTTACTTATATAATATATAAAGGTATTTTGACATCAATCAGTATAGGTTACTATTTCTGACACATTCATCACAGCGCGCACATCTGTTTGTGGAGGACGTTCAGCTATTGCCCAACATTCCTTCTTTCCATAGGCTGGAGAAATCCATCACATTTCAAGGACATTTTCTCCTTGATTTTAATGGTATGATGGGATGTTGGTTCATCCTTCCATGGATCTGTCCCCAGAACTCGTCACCTAGTCAAGGTCTCCATTGTAGTTTTAAATCATTGTTCTCGAAACTCTTACTAGTGTCATATCTTCAATGACACTAGTTAATTACACTACTTCTCTCGAGACATTCCAAGGGGTCCAGTAAGTTTAGTAACCTTCAGTCAGGGGAGTAGTCACGTTGGGCATCAGTAGCGTGTCTGGACGATTGAACACTGGAATTTGTGTCTTTTGTCCTTTATTATAGGGCTTATCGAGGGTGAGGAAGCCCGAGGCATCCCACATAAAATGCAGGGAATCATATACCATGGGCATGTATATGATGTTATCTTCAACTTCCCATGTTTAACACATGGAATTCCTTAATCATATGTTCCAGCAGAGATGGATCATAATGATTAGAACACTGACTAGAGTGTATCAAATGGGTGCAACCTCTGGAGGGAACACTGATATCAGGGGAAACGTATGGTTGTCTTCATGAATGTTGTTAAATGGATTGGAAAATGGGGTGGCATGATCCCACCAGGATGTGGTGGCCAGGGTAAAAATCAGGATGGATGATGGAAGGTTCTATTAAGTTGATGGTGAATGGGATGGAACCATCATGAGGATGATGGAGGTTTTGGGTTTGGGCCTCGAAGGGGATTCCTACGTATCGTCGTAGAAGTGAATCAAAGTCTGTGTAGTTCATCTGATGATGTATAACCATATATTAGTGGGTTTCAATGGCTTATCGCGGGTTAGGGTCATAATGTCTTAACGCTGATGGGGTCAAAAGGGCTTACCGTGAAAAGGGTTCATAACAGCTTGCCACTAATGGGGTCTCAATGGCTTATCGTTGGATTGTGTCAGAACGGCTTACCGCTGGATGGGTCACAATGGATTACTGCTAATGGGGTCACAATGTCTTAACACTTGATGGGGTCACCACATATTACCATTGGATTGGGTCACAACGGCTTACCACTTGTGGGGACGCAACACCTTACCGATGATGGGGTCGCAACTACTTACCATAGATGGGGTCTCAAAGGCATACCGCTGGATGGGGTTGCAATGGAATACAACTTAATGGGGTTGAAATTCCTTACCGTTGGATGGGGTTCACAGTTTAATGTCATGTAGGACGTGGGAGAACCGACGTAAAGGGGGTCAGAACTGCTGGTTTTTGGGCTTGATCCTCAGGAAGGCTTCCTACGTACCTTGCCTTAGAAATGATCATGGACCATATAGTTCAGGATATGGGGGTATTTGGGGATTACTCTCTGAGGTAGGCCATGTTGTTGGTGAACCGTTGTGAAGGGTATCAGAGCGACCAATGGGTGGTGGGCTTGAACCTCAGGGTGACTTCCTACGTACCTTTCTTTGGCAATGATCAAAGACCACGTAGTTCAGGTATGAGTTTGGTGAACCGGCGTGAAGATATTCGAGACGACCAATAGATGGTGGGCATGAATTTCCTGGAGGCTTCCTATGTAGAATTACTTGGAATGTATCAAATATCACATAGTTCAGGTTGAATGGGTCTCGGTGCACCGACGTGAGGTAGTCGAGACCAATGGATTTTGGTCTTGAACCTCATGGAGGCTTCCTATGTACCTTTCCTTGTCAAGGATGAAAGTCCTCATAGTTTAGAGTAGGTGTGGGGATTACACTCTAGGCTGCCCAAGTTTTTGGCGAACCGACGTGAAGGCGGTCGGAGTGACCAATGGGTGGTGGGCTTGAACCTCAGGGAGGCTTCTTATGTACCTTTCCTTGGAAAGGATCAATGTCCTCGTAGTTCGGAGTATCCATGGGGCTTACACTCTTGGTTTCCCAAAGAGGATGTCATAGTCGGTGCTTAATATAATCCCATGTGATTCATGCTTGGTGTGGGAAACAAGAGACAACAAAGTCCTGACGACCACGTCATGAAAGGTGTGTCTGTGGGAAATGGAGTGGGGCTTACACGTAATAAGCATCCCAAAGTGGAAATTGGTGCCTTCACATGGTTGGAATCCCATGAATGGAGATTGGTAATTACTCTATGATGGGGGCCCGAATGGTGAAAATGACTAGGGGGGAGGGACTTGGCACCCCAGAGGAGAGGAGGAGTAGAGAAGCTTCCTCATGCAAGGAGGGCTAGTGTCTTACACCAGGGTGGTTTTCCTTTCCCAGTGGATAGGCGATGGTTTGATAAAGATTATCACATTCCATGTGAGGAATGATATCACTCTTGAAGAGACCAGTGGATGTTTTGAATGTCCAAGGTGGGGGAACCCCACATCTGATGCATGAGGTGTGGTCACAGTTTAATGTCATGTGCTGAGGATGAGGGTGCTTGGAAGTTTTTCTTCATGTAGCTCGGATGAGGTGGGTTCACTCCGCACCCCTAGGACATACATAAATGGTACCCTCTGCTCCATAGTGAAGAGGAGGGATAGTAAACTCCATGGCTAGGGGGTGTTATCGAGCAAACCATTGATAGGTCCACGTTATCATGGCTATGCGAAGAAGCAATAGCCATTAGCGTGCCTATGTGAAGAAGAATGAGGCGAAGCAACGTAATGTAATGTATCATCCAAGGTACATTGAAGTTGCTTTGAGTGAACCTAGAGGGTTATATGGGAAAATAGTATATGGAGAAGGTGTTTTTTGGGCGCCGGAGGTGCCTGAAAATGATACCCGTATGAGGGACATCACGGGCGCACAAGGAGGGAGGCTTGTGCGCAAAAAGAACAGTTGTGTGAAAAATGGTGGGGCCAGCATGCAATTGAGATGCTTTCACGAAAAAGGCCGTGATGGAATCCAATCTACCGGTGGGCACAAAAAAGGCTAAGGCGGAGAGAAATCGGTCAGGGTGACGCGAAATCAACCGGGGCGGCGTGAAATCGGCCAGTGGGGGCACAAAAGGCCATGGTGGTGCAAAATCAGTTGGTGGGAATGCAAATGGCCAAGGCGGTGTGAAATCGGCCGGTGCACATGAATGAAGGCCTCACGACATGGAACGGAGGGAACACAATTGGACGAAATTGTGTGAAAAAGAATGGATTGAATGAAATTGGAAGGAATTGCATGTAGGGGACGTTACTCTATGGGATTTGGCCAAGGATTAACCCCGTGGGGTCTTGTGATAAGGAAAACCCCAGAGCGACCCGATGCAAAGTATTTAGTACCTAAGAGCTATCTTTTGCATGAACAATAGGTGAATTTCGCATGGGAGAGACGGTTCAAATACTTCGGACCGAATGTCAAAGGGGTGACCTTATATTTATAGGTGCTTGGGGTCACAGATCCATGCAATAAATGAGCGCACAAGAAATTTGGTGTGCAGATGTCAGCCGCACGCAAATTCAACCAGACGGAGAAGCTGTGACAAAATTGATTCTCCCACAGTTGGGGAGGGAAAAAATTCCACTCCCGTGTGGAAAACATTCACGCATCCCACAGTTTTCAGCGTGATCCACATTTTTTCGCACACCTCAAAATTTTTTTCGCGCGACCCCTCCGAGCCCCCCTGAATGGATCGACAAGTACAAATATGACTTCGGTTTGTCCCGCTAAAAATGTCTTCAGCCATTGAGCATTTTTTGGCCTCTATAAATTCCCCCCTCATAATCGGATATGTGAGGGGCTGTAAAGTTCAGATTCTATGGGAAACGATGAGATGCAGGACTCTCAGGGACCCACGTGCGCTAAAACTAGATCGGAGTGTAAAACTCATAAGTATTGAATAAAACCGATGTGAATGGGAACCCAGGGTTATGAACACCAAGTGTTTCATGGGATATTTTTATGTCGAGGGACCGGAAATGAGAGTTAATGTGGCCCCGAGGCAATGGGAATGACCGTTCCTATGTACCCCATAAGGATGAGGATCAATCTACTTGTAGTTCTTAAGATGGAACTGTGGGATACTCATTCCATGTATAATAAGGTTGTGTGGGTCTGGCCCATACACTAAAAAAATTGGTATTTGATAGATCTTGTTTTTTATTTAGGATTAATGATTATTTTTTAAGTGATGGACCTAGGATAGAGTGTCCGGGTATCGCCACAAGAATCAAGAAATATGCAGGAATTGAAAAATGTAATGGTGTGTAACCAATACCAAATATGACATCCCCTTGGGTGCAGACATCACAATGCAGTGTAATTTTTTGTCATGTGTCCATGAAGATATTGTCTTTGTTTAGGGTCATGTGATGGGACAAGACATGCAATTTAACATCGTGTGGCACATACGTAGTAGAGAGGAGGCTAAAGGGAGAATGTGCATGGTGAAATTAATCATACCCAACTTGAATGAAGACTAGGTCCACAACGCAACATGCGTGATCCCATGAATGAATCCTCGGGCCAAGGGGCATAAAAGTGGTAAGAGGGATGGAAGTAGGAGGGACTGACTCTCAACTAAGTTGGACCCGAGGATGAGATGTCGGGTGTTCCTACATATCCCATGAAGATGGGAATCAAGCTACACGTAGTTGTTGAAGCTGACATTAAATGTCATGCAAGGAAAAATACTATTTAATGTCATGCAGTACAATAGGTAGGAGGGACTAACTCCTAGGAGGGGGCATATGTAGAGTGGCTATTGCAAACTGGAAGTGAATGAGGGAAGAAGCCCATATACGCCACTCCATGTGGCCCTATATGGGTGGGGGCCTAAAAGGTAGAGTAGAAGATATATATTAAGAGAGCTGAGCTAGGCCCAAAGAAAAGATGTATGGGCGTTCCTACATATCCCATGTGGATGGGAATCAAGCTATATGTAGTTCTCACAAATGGGAAATATGAAAAGATCATTGTTTATGGTCATTGATATAGAACCATGGAAAAGCAGAACTATCCCAAGTAAAGGTGGACCGTATACCAATCCATAAGCCTACATGAGTCGAACTCTATGTAGGAAACAATGGAAAATATGTTATTTTCAGTACGTGGAATACACACAATGCGGAAATCAGTGGAGCCCTGAATTATTGCCTTATCACTGCTTTTTCTTCCTAACATGTGGATTCGCACTGAGGAATAATACCAAGATATTAAAATTTCTACTTAGACATGATTTGGTAAGGAAGGATGTGAATCATTTAACCACCATTTTGGGATTAATGGGGTTAGTGTGACGATGGTGGATAAATGTTGAATGTTTTTGAAACACAACATTTGTATCGTGTTAGCCTAAAATGGGGACATAAAAATTAGTGTCAACCGCTGAACATATTCACAATGTGACACTTTTACCGATATGTTGTCTGAAACCCTTGAGGAAGTTGGCCTGTAATGGTAGGAGAGCCCTTAGTCCTAGCATCCATTCCATTGGGGGACCCTTTGGGTGTGAAAGGTGATGGAATCCCTAATGATGGGGAACACGAAGCATGATAAATGGGTGAAATCATTTATAGGTAGAATCCAACATTCCACATGCTATACTAGAGTACCCTGGGAAACATTAGTGAATCATTGTAGAGGACTGAAGGGCTCATCTTGAGAGAGGCATATTTGAAAAGACGAGTTTAGCGCAAGGGGATGGAAAACACTCAGGAGGAGAAGATAAGTTGTATGGTTGTTACAAAACCCAACGTGAATGAGGACATAATAGCACACCACACCATATATTCCTCTCTCTCTGGAAGAATTAACACCAATGGGGCCAAGATGAGAGGAATATTTCTAAGAGATAGGGATGGACCCGAAGTCTAGATGTTCGGGCGGTCCTACATATCCGATGAGAATGGGAATCAAACCACATGATTTTCTTGATGGGAGTAATGTGAAGTTTATCGTCATGTAGTATGGACGCTAATGGGTATGATACCCCACATACAAGAGTTGTAGGACACGACGAGTAACTCAACGTGAATGGGGAAATAATCTCATACCACACCATATAACCCTAATTGAGAACTTGGGTCGGGGGCCCGAAAATGCCAAGGGGTCTGAGGTTAGGCCTCTGATAGAATGTCCCGACTAGTTTGCAGTTTAACGTCTTACAATGAAGATGAAAAAAGGGGTATGATTCCTCACATACATGAGGTGTGCAATCCGGTGAGTAACCCGATGTAAATGATTACCTAATCCAATATCACAATGTATAATCCTGTAATAGTTAAGGCTTGGGCCTGGGGCCTGTGACTGGGAACACGAAGTGTGGAAATGCCTATGCCTTTGGTATGGATGATAAATGAAAGGAGGGATGCATCTAGGGGATATGTGTGGCATGGTGAAATAGCCCGACGTGAATGAGGGCATGATCCTACACCACACCACCCAACCCTAAATGAGAACTTGGGTCGGGAGCCTGAAATGGCCAAGGGGCCGAAAAAGAGCTAAGGGGCCTGGGGATGGGCGTCACGGACGATGATAGCCATATGACCTCTTGTACGTTTACTGCCGCATCACAGCTCCTAATCCCACTTGAGTAGTGCTTGCTGTGGAGAACAAAGAGTCAAATTCAACTCCCCCCATCATATAGGGGTCGAATAGCTGGCATCACTTGAAGGGAGTTCGTCTCTTGGGGATACAACAAGGTAGAATGAACCACTACAATCAATGTTCGGGATATCTTGGGTTGGATTTAATAACAAAGGATAGCTACAAACCATTTTATAAACACAACATCCCTATAGTGACCTGGACTGCGAACAACAAATGATCAACAAATGCTGACCATATTCGCAACTCCAGACTTGTGTCAAATTATTTCACAACATCCTCAAGGGTGTTAGCCCAAAGTGGTATGAGAGACCTTGAGCCTAACAACCCTACCATTCAGGGGCCCTTTTGGATTGGAATGATGATGGAGTCCCAATCAAAGGAGTGGGTGAAGCATAGCTGTACCCATTTTTGAAATAAGAGAACACCTCTGGGGAGTGGGACATATGGGGGGATCGATATGATCTTGACGTGAATTGGGAAAAGGTATGAACCACACCATATGTCTCGACCCGGGGGGTTATTTTGGAATTTGGTATGGGCCAATATAAGACATTTCTGGGCGTTCATACATGTCCCATTAGGATAGTAATCAAGTAGTACGTAGTTCTTGAAGGCCATGGAGTTTAGCATCGCACAGTGAGGATGTGGGAGGATAGAAGAATGAGGAGTGGGCACATGGTGTGATCATCGTAATATTGACATGAGCGGGGATAAAGAAGCCTATACCATGCCTTTCGAGGACCCTCTGAGAGAATTATAACGAGGGGTATAGTCAAAGAGAAGAGTTTTGGGCTGGGCTTAAGACGAAATGCCTGAGCATTCCTACATATCCCATGGGGATGGAAATCAAGCCACACATGGTTATAATGGTTCAATTTAACGTCTTGCAGGTTTATATAAAGTTTTACATCCTGCAAGATGAAGCAGTTTAGTGCCATGCGAGACCAAAACAATTTAAAGTCGTGCAGGTCAAGCATGCATTTTTGCGTCATGCAGAACCACCTAGTTTAAGGGCATGTAGGACTAGAATGTAGTTTAGGGTCATGCAAAAAAATCCCAATTTACGGTCAAGCATGACTAGTATGTATTTTAGGAACATGTGGGACTACCCACATTAAGGTCATGCAGGACTAGCATGTAGTTTATAGTCATGTGGGACTACCCAATTTATGGTCGTGCAGGTCCACTAGGCTCAAGAAACTTATTGATGAGGAACATGGCATTGGTGGGAGGACTTATAAACTCTCTATCCATAGTTACCAGGGAGTATGCACCATTGGGGTAGACCTTGTGAATTATGTATGCTCCTTCCCATTTGGGCTCCAACATGGGTGGTTTCCTGCAAAGGATCATTGGTGTCCAGAGGGCAAATACCAAGTCACCATGCAAGGAGTGGAGGCAAACCCTCTAATTGAACACCCTATCAATATTATTATGGTGTCTTTCCAGATTCTGCAAGGCACGAATTCTATTTTCATCTAGTGCTTCCAATTCAGCCAGGTGAATTTCAGCTAATTTATCTAGTGCCTTCTGGTCATAGACCATTGTGAGTAACGAAGGCATCTATCTCTTGATGGGTAGGACTGTCTCATCTTTATACTCTATGGAATATGGGATCACCTGAGTGGAATTATGAGTTGTTGTCTGATACGCCTAGAGGGCGTTGGGGAGATTGTCCTTCCAACTCTTCTTTTCTGACCAACCATTTTCTACAGAATGCTAGAGAGGGGTATTGTTGAATGCCTCAATCTGTCCATTTTCCTGTGTGTGGTAGCGACATGTATCGTCTAAATGGATGTTGTACTTAGCATACAACTTCTTCAACCCAGCTACAGGGATGTTGGTTCCATTATCTATAAGGATGGAGTGAGGGACTCCAAACTAGAAGATGATACTCCATCTAACATAGTCAATGATAGAATAGTAATTGAACTACTTGTGTGAAGCTACCTTTTCCCACTTTGGAAAGAAATCCACAGCGGTTCGGATGAACCTACAGTGGAGAGCTGTCACCGAAGGATATGGTCCTACAACATCAAGCCCCAACACCAGAAATGGACAAGATTACATGGTGGAGTTGAGAGGTTCTGGCTAGTGATGCATAATGTTAGCTTGAATTTGGAACACGTGACATAGTTTGGCGAACTCGCTACAATCGTGGATCATGGAGGTCCAAAACTACCCCAGTCTTTGAATTTGATGAGATATCTTTGGCCAAGTCTGGTGGGAGCCACAAGAACTGACATGAAACACCTACATGGCCAGAGAAATCTCGACTCCTTGGATGCAATAGAGGATAACACCATCATCTTCATGCTTTTAGATGATCTGATTAAAAATAAGACCACTCTAGAGGGTAAACTGCAGCGCACGACGTCTGATTCGCTCATGCCTGGCCCAATCAATGGGGACGTGAAAATTTTGGTGATACTCGATAAAGGGGGGACTCCAGTCGTGGGTCACTTCAACCACAACTTCTGTGGAACTCTGGGGTCCTGACCTGGAGGCTCTAGTAGTGAGATGGCTTATCCGCAGGCCATAGTCATCATCTGGGGTGACAAGATCAATGACTCTCTGATGTTCCACGTGTATAATCAGGTCAACGTGCTCATGTTCTTTAAGTTATGCAGCCAGGCCGACCAGGGCATCAGCTCGGCCTTTCTGAGATCGAGGCACATGAGTAACATTCAACCAAGATGGCCACTGGGCCATTAGCTACAGAGTGTGCTACAACAATGGTACGAGAAATGGATTTCATGACGACATAGTCACGATTGATTTTCTTGATGAATAGTTTGAAATCCCCTTTCACATGATAATGGGGAACATCGATCTTGAGGGCCAGCTCGAGGCCAGTGATAAGAGCCTGATACTCTGCCTCATTATTGGAGCATTCTTCTAATAGTAGGAATGAGTATGGAAGAATGGCTTGGGACAGGTTAATAAAGACAATACCCTTGCCTACTCTATTGAGTCTGGGATCATTTAGCCTCTTATCGGTAGAACTATGAGCTGCACAATCGAAGTTCATCTGCCAACAAATCATGGCTTGGTCCACGTAGAGGATGGCCTCATCAGGGAAATAGATATCCAATGAATAATCAGTAGGGGCCAGATGGTCTGCGAGGAAGTATTCCAATGCTTTCACCTTAATATCCTTCGGAGGCACAGACCTAATGTCAAACTACTAGAGGATTACCACCCACCGTGATCATTGGCCTATCAGCATGGGACAGCTCATGATACAGTTCATCAGGTCTACCCGAGGCACCTGTTGTACATCATGGTGCTACAAGTACTATCGCAACCTCTACACAGAAAATACAAGTTCAAGGCAGCTTTTATTTATAGACGAGTGTCTGTTCTTTATATCAATGAGCATACGACTTAGGTAGTACATGCTGTTATTTTTCCCCTCATTGTTCTTTTGGACGAGAAGGGAACCGAGAGATCATTCCAGTGCGGTCAAAAAAATGATAAGTGGTTTTCCGGAGACAGGTGGCATCAGGACCAAAGGATGTAAGAAATACTAATTCATTTTTTCAAACACATTCTAGCACTCTTCGTCCCATTCATAGGCAGTTCCTTTCTTCATTATCCAAGAAAAGTGCTTACACATTCTAGCCATATTCTCAATGAATCAGTGTATATAGGCTAAGTGTCCTTAGAATCCTAGAAGATCTTGAATATTTCAAGGGGAGGCATCTGACTGATTTCCTTGATCTTCTTTGGGTCGATATTGATGCCCTAGTATGTGACAAAAATTACAAGAAACTCCAAGAGGTGACCCCGAAAGAACATTTCAATGGGTTCATCTTCCAGTGGCAGGAACGGAGGAAGCCAAACACTTTCTCAAGATCCATGACATGGTCCCAGCACTTGAGGTATTTGACCAATATATCATCCACATAATATTCCACCAATATCCTGAGGATTGGATGGAATATGTGATGCATTACCCACTGATAGATGGAACCTACATTCTATAAGCCAAATGTCATGACCTAGTAACAAAACATACCTTTCAGAGCTCTAAAAGATGTGGACTCCTCGTCCTTAGGGGCCGTTCGGATTTTATTTTATCTGGAGTAACCTTCTAGGAAGGAGAGAGCTTGTAATCCAGCTATAGAATCAATCATAAATTCCATCACAAGAGGGGGAAAATCAACCATCTGGCAGTGACCGTTGAGATCCCAAAAGTCAATGCAGACACTGATATATTCATTCTTCTTCCAAACTAGAAAAATGTTGTCCAACCATTTGTGGTAATGGTCCTCCTTATCAAAGTTGTCCCTGATGAGCTTTTGAACTTTGGCCTCGACCATGGAACCATGAGAAGGGTGCAGCTTTTTGGGAGGTTGCTTGAACCCACGATGATTTTCCGGGAGACCGAGGAGGTGGATGACAACCTGAGGATCTTGTCTGGGCATCAGATCGTTTACACTTGAAAACATGTCATGGTGCTGTTTAAGGAAGTCAACGTACCAATGTTTCTCCTCGAGGGGCATGGCGGCACATATCAATGTGGGTCTTGTATCTACCTTGCTACCAAGGTTCACATGTTCCGGTTCACTGACCATGGCGGAGACACCCTCTTCAAAGGAAAGGGTGTGTCCTCCAAATACTATTATTCACATGCAGAGGAGATATCTCTAGTGAGAGAAGCTCCATATGGGTTGACAGACCCCTGTTATTGGCCGGTTCCATCCTGGTTGGCAGTGGATAGCCTATCAGAATATTCACGTGTTGTAGAAACCATAACAACGAAGGCTATCGACCCGATCCCATATGGTCTTCCGCCCAAGGGGCTACGCATAATGATATCAAATTAATACTGGTGTTTCATCTTGAGAGGTTTGATTCCAGCCCAGTGTAATAGGCATGTATGATGTACTACAGTTTCTATGGGGTAGACATCCTGATACCTTACAAGGGTAGGGGGCTCTGGAATCACCTCGGCCTGAATTGTGTAGGAGTATGAGGTGATCTTCTGTCGTTAGTTGGAATTTAGAATATGATTCTCCCATGTAAGAGAGACCACAAAGCATTGCCCCATGTCAGCAGTCGTGGCCTCCAATCAATGGATCTGGAAGATTTAGGCGTCATTCAATCATGCCCAATGGTCAGCTGTAACCACGATCGGTTCAACATCATTGGCCTGAATAAGCTTGTCCTTGCTCATGTAATAGTCGACATACCGGTAGTGGGCTTCCCAAGAGGAAAAAGGAGATGCATCATCTTGGAGTACGCCTACTCGAATATTAAGGGAGTAATTCAGACACGAGTGATACAATGAGGGAACCGCCATGTGCAGGTGGAGCCACGATCTTCCAATCAATGCATTGTACATGGTTTCCTGGAACACAACCATAAGCTCGGTGCTGGAAACTAGGCCACCAAAATGGGTCTTAAAACGGATCTTACCGACTAGGGTATTCTTTTTCCTATCATATACCTGGATTCTTAAATCGTAGGGAGTCATGTCATCTTTTGGAAACCCCAAATTCCACAGTGTTCACGTCGGATTATGGTTAATCCTGGAGCTAGTGTCGACAAGACAACGACGAACCCCCATGCCTTTATGTTGGCTAGGGATGTATAGTTGGCGGATGAACTGATATATTGGAGAGACTTCATCTCCTCTAGAGAACGAAATGATGGTCTGACATTTAGCATTCTCGAATGTTTCAGTATGAAAGGCTTCTACAAATTCTACCTCTGTCTCAAACTGGAGGGGGATCCTTAAAGCCTCAGTGAAGGCCTCAACCATATCTGATGACATGCGAAGGGACTTGATGATGGAAAGACTTGCTGGTATGCTGGAAAGGTGCTTGATAACATCATACTTCTCTACCAGGAATGAACCTCTTCTTGCAGAAGGCTGCTCTATGACAAGTGGCATGGGGGGCCCTGCCGGCTGGTCCTATGGGTAACTGGTGATGAGCATATCCTGCTACTCCGTAGTTGAAACCTATAGAGTATCTACCAAATCGGGGTCGGGTGACTGAGATCAGCCTATAGTTGGGTGAGGCTGATCATAGCATGGTCTATGTGGCTCTTCCAGGTATGGTAGCATAAACGGCGGTGGAGGTGGGCTTGACGACACCAGATGAAGAGGACGCATGTGTTGAGTTTGGTGCTGGTCATGCTATCTGGTCTAAGTGGAATAAACAGCCTTGTAGGAGGTTCCAACAGATGTGCCTCGATGACCCATGTAGTCACAGCTTCGTCGACGATGGCGCCAACTGGGGACATTAGGGAGTTTCTCCTGGTTCTCCCCATCATCAGAAGTCATATATGGATTTAATTACTCCAAGGTATTATCCAAAGCCTACCCCTGACTATCACATGAAAAGTCATCCATTAATTGGTGGATTCGAGGAGGAATTCGCATCCTCAGAGGCATGATGTCGCAAATAGTGCGGAACAATGATGGCATTAGTGCGGCACATTTCGTTCCCTTGCGCCGTTGATTCTTTATCTTTTGGGAAGAGGTCGACTGAGACGACGATGTCGAAGTGGAATATGTAGCCTCTAATGGATCTGGATGATTCCTGCATGCACGAATGATACCCGGATCATGAGCAACCATTTTTCGAGCCATCCAGTCATCATACTTCTGGGACTCGCGTTTGAAACCTGCTTCCACTCACCTTCATCGTCGCTACTATTATCTTCCCTTACGAAGACACTTGCAACTTGTGTCGGGGCCAGGTCTAGCCTGACTATGTTGTTATTGGAATGGACTTGAACCCATTATTTGAACATGTAGCACCGCTAGAGGGTGTTCCACAAGATCTGGTGATTGGGGTAGTAGTTGGGGGGATCAGAGAAGTTCCCGTCTTCTGGCCTTCTGCACTCAATAAAATGCACAATCCCCTATTTCATGGCACTTCGGAAATAGTCGGGGACCTTATTATCATTGAATGAGTAGGTCTAGTTTCTTTTGTTCTGAAAGGGGGGCCTTGGGGGTTGGCCCTAACGAGGAACTGGAGGAGCCTGTGGAAGAGGCGAGGCCTGATTTTCACTCCTAGGTAGTGGTAGTGCATTTTGCAGGGGCACCTACCTATTCTGAGGAAGTCGTTTCTTGGATGGAGGTTTCCCCTGTTGTTTTGGGACTTTGTAAGGTAGGGGAAGTGGTCCTGTGGTAATAATTCTAGCTATCTCTGGGCCTCTATTTAGGCCACTGCGGTAGGCTCGGCTCTGTCAGCCCTTCTTTTAAGATTTGTAAGAAGTAGTGTACATATCATGATGGCCTATTGCAGGGCTTCTTCTAGGCCACATGCCTTATCAGAGAAGTCTCGACATCCCCTGGTGTAGTCTTGTGGTATCAGAGAGGGAACCAGCTCCATCTTGACATTTACTACACTCATCGTCAAAAATTTCTCTTGATTTATTAGCGTGTTAAGGGAATAATTAATCCCTTTCCAGTAGGCGATGAATTCCGCGACACGCTCATCATGACTTTGATTTTACTTGAAGTGGTCTGTGATGATTTTTTTTCGCATGGTGGAGCTGAACTAGTAGAGTAATTACCTGGGAAGGTCCTCCCAGATGTCTACGGACACAACGAGAAGTTGGCTATTCTAGACAAATGTAGGCCCTTCCAAAGTCTGAACAAAACTACAGAGCATTGAAGCCTCCTACTGCACTAGAGTCCCTAACATAGGCCCACACCTTGAGTTGAAGTGGGCCAGGTGTTGTGGTGGGTCACTTGTCCCGTAAAAGGGAGAGAAAGAGGGATTACCAAAACCTGGAGGTGCCGGCGTATCATCCATTCAGGATGGATATGGCTTTTTAGCAGGTGGGATTGCAACCTATCATGTTTGTAATGCCTCATGGTGGGCAATGAGTGCCGCTATTGGATCATCTGGATGAGGGTATATGTCTTGGTGGGGATCCCTAACCACGAGCACGTTGGCGGGTTGTTCAACATGGTAAGTAGGCCCAACAGCTCGTGGACCAGCTGGTGGCACGACCCCTGAGGCGGTCGGGGGAGCCCGAGATGGGTCCCATGGATTGTTATGCCGTTCGGGAGAATTTCGTGAGACATACCATGCCTTATTGTTGTATGTTCCGGCCTCAACCCTACCTGTGGTGGTAGGACAGTCAAGTTCTCTTAAAGGAAACTCGCCATGGGGAATTTATTCCTACCCCTGATTCCCTGGCCTATGATCCTCATATTCTAGTTGTCAATCTATAGTGCATTTATCCATGAGGTTATCAACCAACTTCTTCTGCTCATCAAGATTCTAGTTCAATGTGGCTTCCTCATGGTCTTCCTCCTTCTTGTGCACTGAGGTAGATGGGATCGAGTTCTTGTCGGCTCCAACATGCTCTTTACCCTTACCGGAATTTCGAATAAACACTAATTCCTCTGTGGGTTCATGGATACCTAGTAGGTTCTTTTTCTAGAGAGTAACCCTCCCGGATAGGTCCAACAATGGTGGAACGCACTCGAGGGGTAAGTCCCCATCATGAACATCCAACTCACATTCCTCGTCCACTTTGTCGGCCATGTAGACCGTGACTCTTCCTAGAGGTATGTCCTTGATATATCCTATAAAATTGGGTTGCCGCCAGATAGGAATGAAGAGGATGGCAGCATACTGCCCAATCCATGGATTTTCTTGTAGGGGGATTCCTATTTTATAATTCTGCGGAGTTCCTTGAAACACTGAATGCATTGTTGTTGGAGAGCCTTACGACGACCTGGAAACTCGGGGCGCTTGGCCACAAGGAGTGAGGCTAGATCGACTAGATTTAATTGCTCTCCAATGTATTCAAAATTATCTTGGCTACTGAGATAGACCATTTTTTTATGACGAAGGACAAATTTTTTCACCTGGAGGTTTTGGTGGAAACATTAAACCTCTACTGGGGTGAGGGATTCTGGTGCGTGAATGTTTGGCACTGCCACAAGCCAGAACATCTCAGGGAAGTGGTCTACTGAGAGGATGTTCCATAGGCTCTTTGGCTCGGATTCAGTGTCTGGCCCTTCATTACCACACTTGTCGACTAGGAGTGGCTGAGTAACTGGCAGCGGTACTGAGGCGGACCGCTGGGGTGGTAGGCTGGCCGGTGGAGAGTACGATGAGCGGGCTGACTAGACGCCGAATCTCGGGGTGTCCTCTAAAGAGTGTGGTGACCATGTCACTATGTAATGGTAAGATGGTCTGACGGACGTTGTTTCTGGCTCAAGGTCTTGGGCTACCGGTGATAGGTCGTGCTGCAACTCGCTTGCCATCAGTCCAAATAATAGTCTGTTGTGATCTCTTGTTGAGGTAGATAACACATCATGTGAAGACGGTGGTGATTGCACGACCGTGACCTATGGGGTCACCAGATTCCCATCCTCCTGGATATACTGATTGAAGGATTTTCCAATCTGATGGACCTCACATTCTGGGATTACTAGGCTGCCGTGCATTGTTCCTGCCCCAACACTTGACTCGAATGAGGAGGAGGAGGGTTCCCATGCTGAGTCATACTCCGCTTCAGAATATGAGAAGCGGACTTGTATAATCTATGTGTGTACCTTTCTATAGTTTTTATTATAATGGAAAAGACCCGCCTTCCATCCCCTAGGTGTCTCCTTGGGACATGGATGATTTCTGGCACGTGGTCCTACTACTGCACTAGTGCTGAGGTGGAGATAGTTTCCCCCTGGGTAAGCCGGTGTGCGGGGAGGACCGAGAAAAATTTCAAAGGTGACATGGGGAATACCACCATGATTTTTTCTGGAGAAAAGGATACCTCCTCTAGAACTTGAAAAAACATGGGGAGGACCTCCATGCTTGATTCCCCTGGTGACCTCAGTATGAGGAGGGTCCTTGTACCGGTCTAGAAGAACACGGGTAGGACTCCATGTTGGGTGCTAGTGGGGTGACGCTAGACATCACCCCTATAGTTTCCAAATCATGGAAAAACTTCTATAGTAGCTGAGATGACATGGAGAGGGTCCCCACGTCGACGAGAGACCGGATGCATAACTTCCCCATGCCGACAATCGGGGGTAGGAGGAACAACTCCATACCCATTGTAGTGAGCAAGGTAGAGTCTTCTATATCGAGGGTCAATGTCAAGAAGAATACCATAACATATAATGAATGTGGATATGGGTGGACATCCATACCAAGACTCAAAGAGGAAAATTCCCGCATTCCCCGTCGCGGTGGTATGGGGAGGACCTTCATTTCAGGTGTCATCGCCGCAGGTTAGTATGTGGAGGCCACTGCCTATGCCAGCGACCAAGAGAGTTGACCCAACCTGCCCATGGGATGGTTGGTTCATTGATCCTGATCAGGCATATAAGTGCACCTGGTCAGTGTATATAGGGAACTGATGATATGAATCAGTGGTGGCTGAAGCCATAGTAGTCGTTGCTGTTGACGCCCCTTAGTGGGCGTCCTATCCATCTTGTACTCGACGCTGGAATTGAGTCGGACAACCTGAAGCATGTGGTGCAGATACGTAGCTCACCTGCTCCTCATCTAGTAAGACTGAGTGGCGGAGATGGTGCAGCCAAGTGGGAGCCCTTGCTTGGAGGCCCTGGAATGGGACTCTCACCGGGCTAGGCCGGACGTCAACTACCTCGTCAGTGTAAGGCATAGAGTCAAAAAAGAATTCTGGGGAGAGGCTCTTGAAACTGTTTTATGATGGAGTGGGGAGAAGTGGCTCCCTATGCGACCCTCGAGGGTGGAATTGATGATGTGGCACGAACACCTCAAAATCCAATCTGGAAATATTTCACTAATGGATGGAACCCTCCCACTCGTAACGACACACGAGGCCATTGATTACTCTTCATTGGATATCCTCAGATGGGAAGATAGGGCATCGACGCCCCATGACAATTGATGTGGAGGTCATCGTGAAAGCGGTGGATCCACGTGAGACTGTCGTGTTGGCGCTTCCCCTTCCCCTGCATCGGTGAGCAAGAGGTGACCGCGTTCCGGGTGAAACAACATGATTTCTGAAAGTAGGGAGATTAACTCATCAGTGCTGAAAGAAAAAGGAATCGACAACCAATTCCCTAGATACATACCATATATAATGACCGGTAAGAGGGATATGCGCTAACAATGTTGTAGAATGGGACGTCCAATGTTATACTCCCCAACTAGTGGTGAGTTTCACTCCATGCCCACTATTTACATGGTGGGACCCGGCATGAGATAACTGGATCAGGTTACATGAAAATCCATTAATTCCTTGAGCACAACTAATCTCCATATTGAGGATAAGATCTTCACATCGGGTTCGCCGTTAATATTTTTGATGCTTTCATCGTGGCGCGGGCATACATCTATGGAGGACACACAACTGTTTCCCAGTATTCCCTCTTTCCAAAGGCAGGCGACATCCATCACTTTTTTAGGGACATTTTCTTCTTGATTGAAAAGGGATGATAGGATGTCGGTTCTTCCTTCTGTGGATTCCTCCTCGGAACTTGTCACCTAGTCCAAGTCTCCCTTATAGATTTAAGTAATAGTTCGTGAAACTCTTCCTAGAACCATATCATCATCGACACCAGTTAATTACACTGCTTCTATCGGGAAATTCCATGGGGTCCAGTCAGGGTAGCAAACTTTAGTCAGGGCAGTAGTAATTTTGGGCATCACTGGCTTGTATGGGTTTGGTAACACTAATGTGTATATATCTTGTATCTTATTATAGGGCTTATCAAGGGTTTTGAATTGCGTGGCATCCCACATAGAATATGGGGATTCGTATGCCATGGGCATGTGTCTATGGTGTTCCTCAACATCTAATGTTTAACACAGGGTATGCCGCAGGCCTAACTTCAAGTGGAGACTGATCAGAATGATTAGAATGGTGACTAGAGTAGATCAGATGGGTGCACCCTCAAGAGGGAACCTTGATTTTGGGGCAAACGTATGGTTTTTCTCCTGAATGCTATTAAATGGAATGGAGAATGGGGTGGCACGATCCAACTGGGACGTGGAAGCCCGTGTATGAATCGGGATTGATAATTGAAGGTTCTGTGAAGTGGATAGTGAATGGGATGGAACTGTCATTAGGATGATGGTGGTTTTGGGCTTGGGCCTCGAAGAGGCTTCCTACGAATCCCCATGGAAGGGAATCGAAGTCCATGTAGTTCGTCTGACGATGGCTTACTCGCAATTGGGGGTTTCAATGGATTATCGCTGGATAGGGTCACAACGGCTTACTACTGATGGGGACTCAATGACTTACCTCCGGATGGGGTCAGAACGTATTACCATTGATGGGGTCGCAACGACTTTCTGTTGGATGGGGTCACAATGGCTTACCACTAGATGGGGTAACAACAACATACCGTTGATGGGGTCATAATGGCTTACTACCGGATGGGGTCACAATGGCTTACTGCTGCATGGGGTCACAAAGGCTTACCGCTGATGGGGTCGCAATGGATTACCACTGTATGGGGTCGCAAAGGCTTACCAATGTATGGGGTTGCAATGGCATACCACTGGATGGGGTTCACAGTATACCGTCATGTAGGACGGTTGTGAACCAACTTAATGTAACACCCCAAGTTTCCATGGATTTTTTCTGTTTGAGTAATACAATAGAGTGTGTTGTATGCAACTTCAAATTCTAACACGCCACAACCAATCAAACATGTCGTTATGAATAATAATACCTACTTTTTAAAATTTTGTAAATTTTAACTTTCAAAATGGACATCATTTTTTGATTCGGAATACCTAAATTATATTAGGGTGATTTTTTTTATTTTTCAGAAAACTTTTAGTTTTTGATGAATAGTGAAAAACAATGAGTTAGAGTTTAAAACCGAATTTTTATTTAAATATTTATTTATATTATTTAAATATATTTTAAGTCAAAATATAATCATTATACCTATATAAGTTCAATTTATATCGATGGAGTCAGTTTATAATAATTTTAGATATATAAAAATTTTATTAACCTTTTTACTATCTTTTACCCACCTCCTAGGAGTATTTGAAAATTAACATAAAACATAACTTTACCTATTCAGTGAGTTGAATTTAAAAAATCTAAGAAACACAGTTGATATCAATAATTAAAATGTGGTTCAATAAGAAGAAAATAATGTTTGGTGAATAGTACCTTTTTAATTTTATTAAGCACGGTTAAAAGTAAATAGGGTAATTAAGGGTAAAAATGACATTATTATTTCCCTAACACATGTCCTAATTCTATTGGATAAGTGTAATTTGACCAAAAACAACCTAAAAAAAACATATGATCCTTTAGGTTCACATGCATTAGATTAGAACATTTATTATTATTTTATTCAACAAAGAGTTCAAACTGTTAAATTCAATGTTTAATAACTAAAACATTTTTAATATAGTGTAATAATTAATATAAATTCAACTATAACTATTAATTGGAAATATAAAAATATTTCCTACATAATGGTGTTTTATTTATATTTTTTAAACATTAAATAATTTAAATTATTTATGACACAATGAAGATGTAGTAATTACCGTATTAATAAATGATTAAAATAATTGATATTATAAATATCCAAATAAATTAATTTGAGATATTTAATTAATTACACTAAATTTTTAGGTTAATATGACATAATATGGTTAGTTAGATTAATTTTTTTCGAAGTAATAATGCTGTTATGATTTTTGAAAAAACAAAATTCAAAATAGTTTCAAAATTGTCATAAAAACGTTTTTAAAACAAAACATATATATTTAATTGATATTCTATTATGAAAAATCTAACGATAGGCCAAAAGACTTATATAATTACATGTGTATCATTAATGAACCAATTGGGGTTCTCTTGGATCTATAAATTAAATTTATTAACCATATAATATAAAAATACAAAGAGACATGATAAATGTCAAACTATTTAACTAAGAGTTAAATATAAAAGATAAGGTTAATATAGTGAAAAAACCTGTCTAAAAACTATTGGTTGAGTGCTTTTATACCCATCCACACCTTATAATTTAAATAATTTATTTTGGAGACAATAGAAACCTAAAATTATTTTATCATAAAATAATATTTCTAGCTTTTCCTAAGGTCCCCTCACCCCTCTTATAATAATGCACTCCCCCTTCTCTCTAATTCACACCTTCAAAGCCTTTTGGATCGGCCAAAATATGCACAAATACTCTCTAAAATTCACTCCCCTCATCTTAGAGGCCTTTGTTTGGTCATAAATCCATCTTAAAAAGACCTTTTGATCAAATGAAAATGCAAGAAACCGAAGAAGAAGTAAATATTTCATCAGCTCTTTTGAGTTTTTTTCTTCTTCCACTTCCTATTTCATTGTTGGTTCCATTATTAAATAATAACTCTAGTATCTTATATATATTGTGATGTTATTATAAATATGCACAACCATATTCATTATTCTATTCATCTTTTGAACGACATGTCACCATACTTGCAAACGTATGGCTTACCGTCTCCACATCATGGTGTAATTGTTATTCAATATATTATTATTTTTATGGGTATAAGAATGATGTTTAATTGATGTAAATAATAAATATAACATGATAATGATTCTATGTAAATTATATACCATCAAATTATATATTATTTTAATATAAAAAGAATGGTATTGTCGCTCATGCATAAATACATATCACCGTCTCCACCAGCACGATGATATTCATTCCCCATCATAATCCATTCAAGACTAATTTGTTATTAGATGATTAAGAATAATTTTTAAAGACTTAATATCATTCTACATATTAATATGATAAATACTATCCATAAAAAACATTACTTACGTAACAAAACATATAAAAAATGAATCAGTTAACACCCGAAACGACTATAATACTAAGATATTATTAACAAAACAATGTTAAAAGATCATATATGATATCATATTAATGTATTTGATTCTGTATAATTTAATAACAATTATTTCAAAACTATACAGAAGGTTAAAATACCCTCGACCAAGGAAAATTACAAGGTAAGGGTTAATTTCACAATCTATTTATTATCCGAGGTTGTTTTTACATAAATATATATTGGGACCCCTTTATCATCCACAACCGCAGTTTCTTAAAAATGTATTTCAAAATATTTTTTACTATTTACTAGACTATGGGATAAAGTAATTTATAACGTTGTTTTACATTTTATAATATATTTTTTAAAGGAATCTTTTCATCATTTTCCAAACAAGGTACTATATAACCTTTTTGAAAAATCTATGGTAAGAAGGTCTTTTTAACTTATATGGCGGGTGAGGCTCTTTTCTGCCATTATAAAATCATTGAATCTCCCTTATAATATTATGAGAATATTTTCAAAATAAATATTTTATTTTATAATTATATGAATTTTAAAAGATTTCAAAATAGAAAGATATATTTATATAAAAGGGGTTTTTATTTCATATACGTCAATATCCTTTGATGGATATTAAGCTTATTTGAAGTAGATATATTATTATGCAAATATTCTATATTTTATTAATGGTTTTGTGAAACGTTTGACTATGGATGTGTTATTTTTACAGCATTCATGGTATATGGATAAAGTATATACATTTTGTATGACAGTCTTAAAACTAATGTTTTTGTTATGTTGAAACCCTTTCATATGAGGAATGCATTAAACATCGTAAGGGATGGGTGGATCCCACTTTTGATCCTCGATGAATCGGTAGGTTTCATGAGAAAAACTATTGTCTTGGAACAAGGCCTTGACAAAATCATATTTGTAGTATTCGCACAAGGCCTTGACAATGTGGTTAAGAAAGTCTGGCATTATGTATTCACTCATTATGAAAGTGTCTATTGATATTTCATGTGACAATTTGACCAGTAGAATATCCATGAAAATAAGTAAATGGAATTATTTGATTCTTATCTTTTCCATATTATGCTAATGTTAATTTTTAAAAGGATTTTGTTTTATTCTTATTCTTTCCTTTAAATGTTTATGCTTATTTATGAATGTTTCCTCTATATTGTTATCCTTAATGAGCATCCAAGATCACCCCTTTCTATTTTTTATTATTCCAAGGATTTGAAGAAGTATATTATGAATGACCTACTGTGATAGTCTAGGGGATCTTAGTGTTGTATATGGAAACAATGTGGTTGTAGTTTTCCATTTTATGTTGTAATGTAAACCTTTTGAATGTATCTAGTACTTCCAAGGATGCTAAACAAATAGATCTTTCAAGACATGATCATTTGTGATCCTGCCAATGATACATAATAATCCACCTACTCTGGGCTTCTGGTGTCAGGGCGTTAATGTTGGTATCAAAATAAGTTTAGTACAATCCTTGGAAACTAGATTTAGATAAACTCCGATTAGATCACATAGCCTTAATATAGACATTGAGGATTAGTATAGAATAATTTTTTATAATTTTGGTTTTGAATATATTTTGTTTTTTTTTCAAAAATACATCCTTGTCTGGATACAGGCAGAAATAGGTGGGTCTTGGACAGATGTTCCTAGGGGAAAAACACAAAAACACCAATTTGATCAAGACTCGAATGGGAACTGGTGCTAGACAATGGGACTTGCAGCACTCTTTGTTATGACACTCCCGGGGGATATGCTTAGGATAATTCTCATTGTCATTACAAACCATTATGAATGGTTTATGAGTATATAATTCCTCAAAGATAACATTTTTTATGATTATGTATTATATCTATAAACTGTTCATTTTATGTTAATTGTTTTTCAAGTTTGGATTCATGTATTTCAATTCATAAACTAATCTAGTTTATGCCATTGTTTTGAAATGGAAAATAGTGGAACGAATGAAAAAAATATCAATGCACACACTCCATGTAAGGATTTCCCTCTTGCTCAAGATAATTATAGTGGAGTTGGTGATACAACTGGTGCGGATCAGCTTATCAATATACTTGAACAACTCACTCAGTTTATGAATAATAACCTTACCTGTATGGAGACCCATAATCCACAGTGTGGAGGATCAATGTTAGATCACTTCATGAGGCTACAATCACCATCATTCAGTGGGATTACAAATCCATTAGTAGATAAGCAATGGATAAATTCCTTAGAGAAAATATTACATGCCTTGGGGAGTAGTGAAAGGGAAAATGTTTTCATGAAGGTTTTCCAACTAACTAGAGATGGTGATCAATGGTAATCATTGATTCAAAACAAAAAGGATGACAATGAAGTATCATATATGGAATAGAGGGAGTATAAAGAAATTTTCATAGAAAAATACTTTTTTCATGACCATCGAGTAGATATGAAAAGGCAATTTCTGAGTCTGGGGGAAATGGAGGATGAGAATCTATCAATGTATGAGGCTAACGTTACCAGGATAGCGAGGCATGATGTAGATTATGTATGTAACCCAAGATGTAAGATTGATTATTTATTTTCTGGTTAAAACCATTTCTCCATTGAGCATTAGTCTCACAATCCTTCTCGTCATATGAAGATATTTTCTCATGTGCAATCTAGATAGAAAAATAATTCTCTAAGTATTACAACTTTAAAGAAAATAAAGAGAAGAAGAGATCTACTGAACACACTAGAAATGGAAATTATGGGAAGAAGGAAAAAAGTTGAATATACTTCATGCAGTAAATGTGGGAAGAATCACCCTGGTACTTGATTGAATGGAATGAGAGTATGTTACCAGTGTGGTGAAAAAGGCCACCAAGATCGTTATTACATGGAGAAGAAAGAGGTTGACGATGTTGAATTCTACAATTTTAGAGAAAGGGGGAATTATGTCAATGAATTTCTTAAGCATGAGGGGAGCCTACCTTATAAAACACCAAGGGATCAAGGCCATGCTTATCTTATCACTACTTCTGAGGTTGAAGCTCCAAAAGACATGGTAGCAGGTAATTTAATGGTTTCCCCAAGTTTAGTCAATGCTTTATTTGATTTTGGATCATCGCATTATTTCATATCATCCGAGTTTTGTATGAAAATTAGATATTTCAAATTTGATTTAACAAGAGAGTTGTTATTCAAAACTCCTAAGTAATGTATCATTTTCACAATGTTTTGTTAATCAGTCCCCATTAGGGCATGTAAATGTTCTTTATCTTCTTACCTCATCATCATACCCATGATTGAATTTGATATAATCCTCAGTATGGGTTGGATTTCAGAACATGATGAAAAAATATATTGTATGAAGAAGGAGGTTGCTATTTTTGATGACGATGATAAAGAACACCTTAGGTTTAGAGGTCAAATGTCACCACCTGATTCTTATCTAGATCCACCCCCATTAGATCAACTAAATTCAATTATTGGGGAGGAAGGTAATGAAATAACTATCGGTGAGGAAAGGAATGTTCAAATAGAGGATGCACCTATTGTGAAAGAATATGTTGATGTATTTCAAGAATATTTACCTGGACATCCTCTAGAAAGGGAAATTGAGTTTTCCATTAATTTAATTCCTGGTTCTAGGCCCATATTGAAGACCCCTTATAGAATTGTCCCTGGAACTAAAGAAAAAACTAGAAGAATTGAGTAATAAGGGATTTATTCACCCTAGTGTTTTCCATGGGTATCACATGTCCTTTTTTTTAAAAGAAATATTGGTCTATGAGGTTTGTGCATTTAAAATAGGTAGAACAATGCTATAATAATAAAGAACAAGTATCCCCTACCTCGCATTGATTATTTATTCTACCAACTTCATGGAGCTCAAAACTTTTAAAATATTGACTTTCAATCTAGATATCATTAGTTTTGTGTGAATAATGAAGACATTCTTAAGACATCATTTTGAACCAGGTATGTGCATTATGAGTTTACAGTAATACATTTTGGATTGAACAATGCACCCTCTGTCATCATAAATCCAATGAATAGAGTCTAGAAGAAATACCTTGATTACTTTGTAGTGATATTTATTGATGATTTCTTGGTATACTCCAAAAGATATGAAGATCATGAAAATCACTTGCACATTATCTTGAAGAATCTTAGAAGACACAAATTATATGGGATGTATAGTAAGTGTGAATTTTGGCTTCAGGAGAATTATTTTCATGGACATATTGTCTCTAAGGATGGAATCTCTGTTGATCCTTCTAAGATCAAGGCAATATAAGAATGGCCATCACCGATGATTATAAATGAGTTACACAGTTTTATTGGTTTAGCAGGTTATTATCAGCATTTCGTCAAGAATTTGGTCTTGTTGGATTACCCAATAACAAAGCTCACACGTAAAGGGGTGCAATTTGTTTGGACAAAAGAGTGTGAAGAATGTTTTGAATAACTGAAGAGGATATTATTCAATGATATTATATTGAATCTACCATCATGGAATGATGGGTTTGTTATTTATAGTGATGCTTCAGAGAAATGACTTGGTTGTTCCCTTATGCAAAATGATAGGGTTATTTCATATGCATCACTACTGCTAAAAATTCATGAGTAAAACTATCCTACTCATGATCTTGAGTTAGCAGCTATAATATTATTTTTGAATATATGATGACACTATCTCTATGGTGAAAATGTGAGATTTATACTGATCACAAGAGTTTGAAGTATATTTTCTCACAGAATGAACTCAACATGAGGCAATGATGATAGCCCTAACTACTCAAGGATTACGATTGCACTATACACTACCACCCGGGGAAGGAAAATAAGGTTCCAAATGATTTGAGTAGAAATGGTCATGGATTTTTTAAAATTATGAGAGTTTAAAGGGATCCTATTTTCATGGATCTAGTAATGATATATATGAGAATAACCATGGAAGGTGAAACATTAATTCGTTTTCAAATGGATTCTAAACCATCTTTACTAGAAATGATAAAAAAATTTCATGTTTATGATTAGGAGTTTCTAAAGAAGATTAAATCTACGAATGATGGGAGATTGAGTGACTTTGTCTATGAAGATGGAATTTTGATATTTTGGAAGATTCTATTTGTTCTCGATATACCTGATCTAAAAAGGGAATTGTTGGATGATGATCATAGGTGTAGTATCTCTATACACCCTAGGACCACCAACAAGTATTGAAATTTGAAGGAACATTTTTGTTGGGACAAAATGATGAGTGAGATTGCAGATTTGTGTCAAGATGTATGGTTTATTGACAAGTGAATTGTGGAAGGCAACAACATGGAGGAGTCATGAAACCTCTTCCCATAACTGAGAGGAAATGTGATAATATTACGATGGAATTTGTCAGGGGACTACCAAATACTCCTAGAAGGAATCATGAAATATGGGTTATTGTTTATCATGTTACCAATTCCGCACAATTTATTTTTTTAAGTTAAGATTTACCATTTTAAGGTCTAGTAAGACTATATATTAATGATTTTTTGAGACTTCATGGAGTACCCGTATCGATTGTTTCTGATAGTGAATCGTGTTTACATCAAGATTCTGTAAAAGTCTTTAGAAATCCTTGGATACTGAACTTTGTTTGAGCATGCCTACCACCCCCAAACTGATTGAAAATCAGAACAGACTATTCAAACCTTAGAATACATGTTGATATCATGCTCACTTTACTTTCAAGGTATGTGGGACCAATATTTACATCTGGTAGAATATTCCTATAACAATAGCTTCCATTCAAGTATTTATATGGAACCATATAAACGATTATACAGAAAGAGATGTCGCACACCAAACAGTTGGGATGATGTTGGTGAAAGAAAACTCATTGGCCTAGAACATGTGGAGGAAACTATGGAATGGGTGAAGGTAATCCAAAACCACATCAAAGCCGCACAATGTCGGCAGAAGTGCTATGCCGATAACTGAAGAAAGGATTTGTAATTTCTGGTAAGAGATCATGTTTTCTTGAAGGTATCTCCATGGAATGGTGTTACACATTTCGTTAAGAAGGGAAAATTCAGTCCTAGGTACATCGGACCATTTGAAATTATAGAACGAATTGGTGCTGTAGCTTACAATTTGGAAATGCCCCCAAGTCTCTTCAATTTTCATGATGTGTTCCACGTATCATTGTTGAAAAAATACATGCCTGACCCAACGCATGTACATACTTATGAGTTATTAGCACTAGAACCAGATATGTCTTATAGAGAATATCATTTCAAGGTTCTTGATGCAAGAGAACAAGTGCTGAGAAACTAGAAGAATCGTCTGGTTAATGTTCTATGGAGAAACCATAAGATGGAAGAGGCAACGGGGAAACCTGGGGAACATATGATGAAGAACCACCCGAGTCATTTTATGCATTAATGTTTTATAAATTTCAAGGAAAAAATTATTTGAAGGAGGGGATAATTTAACACCCCAATCTTCCATGATATGTTTCCCTTTGAATGATACAATATCGTGCATTGTATGCAACGTCGAGTTCTAACACACAAAAACTAATCAAACAGGCCATTATGAATAGTAATACAAACTTTTTGAAATTTTATAAATTTTTTCATTCATAATTTACTTCATTTTTGGATTCAGAATATCGATATTAGATTAGGGTGAATTTTTGGTATTTTTCTGAAACCTTTTAGTTTTTGATGAATAGTGAACACCACTAAGTTATAGTTTAAAAACAAATTTTTATATAAATAATTATTTATGTTATTTAAATTTATGTTAGGTCAAAATAGATACATAATATCTATATATGTTGATTTTAATTCATTGGATTCAGTTTATAATCATTTTAGATATATAAAAATTTAATTGAACTTTTAACCTTCTTTTACCCACTTCATAGGAGAATTTGCAAATTTATATAAAACATAATTTTACCAGTTCAGTGAGTTGAATTTCAAAAATCCAAGAGACACGGTTGGTATTAGTTAGTATAATGTGGTTCAATAAGATGAAAATAATTTTAAGTGAATAATAAATTTTTACTTTTATTTACCACTGTTAAAAGTTAATGATGTAATTAAGGGTAAAAATGACATTAATAGTACCTTAACACATGTCATAATTCTATTGGATAAGTTTAATTATACAAAAACAACCTTATTAATAAAATATGATCCTTTAGGTCAACTTTGATTAGATTAGGAGATTTATTATTATTTAATTCAAAGAAGAGTGAAAAGTGATAAATTCAAAGATTGATAAATAAAACATTTTTAATATAAAGATATGCACAAGATAAACTTGACTATAAATATTAATTAGAAAGATAAAACTATTTCTAAAGAATTTTATTATATTTTTATTTTTTATACATTAAATAATTAAATTTATAAATGACACAATGAGGATGGAATAATTACAGTATTAATGAAGGATTAAAATAATTGATATTATAAATATCTAAATAAATGTAATTTGAGACGTTTTATGAATTCAACTAAATTTATAGGTTAATAATACATATTAGGGGTGGTTATATTAATTTTTTTTGAATTAATAATTCTGTTATGAATTTAGGAAAAAAATTCCAAATAGTGTCAAAATTGATTTATAAGAGTTTTTAAAACAAATATTATATTATTATTTAATATTCTATTCCTAAAAATATATGTTTAGGCTATAAAAACTTTTATAATGATAGTAAAATCAGTAATGAACCACATGGGGTTTTCATGGAGGTATATAGTATGTTTATTAACCATATACTATAAAATTACAAAGAGACATGATAAATGTCAAACTATTTAACTAAGACTAAAATATAAAAGATAAGGTTAATATAATGACCAAAAAAATTTTAAAACTTATTGGTTGAGTTATTTTCAATCCTTACACACCTTATCATTTATGTAATTAATTTTTGAGACATTATAAACCGAAATTGATTTTATTATAAAATAATATTTCTAGCTTTTCTTAAGGTTCCCCTCACCCCTCTTATAATAGGGCACCCCCTTCTCTATAATTCACACCGTCAAATCCATTTGGCTCATCCAAACTCTCGCGAATACCCTATCAACTGTCCTACATTCATTTTAGAGGCATTAATTTAGACATAAATCCATCCTAAGGAGTAATTTTAATCAAATAAATAGGTTGAACTCGAAGAAGACATAAATATTTCCTCACCTCTTTCAAGTTATTTTCTTCTTCCACTTCATCTTTATTTGTTGTTTCCATTATAAAATAATAACACCAGTATATTATATAGACTGTAATGTTATTATAAATTAGTCACAACCATTTTCATTAATCTATTCATCCTTTGATTGACAAGTCTCCATACTTGCGTATGTACGGCTTACCATCTCCAAGTCGTGGTGTAATTGTTATTCAATAAATTATTATTTGAATGGGTATAATTATGATGTGTAATTGATGTAAATAATAAATATAACATGATAATTATTCTGTATATATGATATACCATCCAATTATATATTATTTTAATATCAAAACAATGATATTGTCGCTCGTGCGTAAGTACTCATTACAATATCCAAGAACGCGATGGAAGTAATTCCCCATCGTAATCCATTCAAGACTAATTTTAATTAGATGATTAAAAATAATTTTTAAAGACTTAATATTATTCTGATTATTTATAATACACATCCTATCCATTACAAACATTACTTACATTACAAAGCATATGATGGAAAATGAATCAATTAACACCTGTATTGACGATAATATTATGATATTATTAACAATGCAATGTTAAAAGATCATATATGATATCATATTAATGTATATGATTATTGTATAATTTACTAAAAATTATTTCACCATTATTCATGAGGTTAACCTACTCTCAACAATGAAAATTACATGGTAATGGTTAATTTCTTAATCTATTTATAATCCCAGTTTGTTTTTACGTAAGTATCTATTAGGACAATGTTATAATCCATAGCAGTGTTTTCTTAAAAATATATTCCAAAACATTTTTTACTATATAATAGACTATGGTATAATTTAATTTATTCCCTTTTTTGTCTTTTTATAATATGTTTTTGAATGTAATATTTTCTTCATTTTCCAAACTAGGTACTTTATAACCTTTTCGACAAAACTAAGGTAAGAATGTCTTTCTAAATTATACGGTGGGTTCGGCTATTCAATGTAGTTATAACATCATCGAATATTCACTTAAAAGATTATAAGAATATTTCAAAATAAATGTCTTATTTTATAATTATTTGAATTCTATAATATTTAAAAATAGAAAGATATATTTCTCTAAAAAATGGTTTGATTTCATCTACGTCAACATCCTTTGATTGATTTTAAGCTTATTTGACGTTGATTTATTATTATACTAAACTTCCATATTGTATTGAAGGTTTTGTCATATGTTTGACTTTGGATGTGTTATTTTTACACCATTCATGGTTGATGGATAATGTATTGACATTTTTTATGCTATTTTTAATATTAATGTTTATGTTATGTTCAACCCTTTTCATATGAGGAATGCATTGGAAATAGTAAGTGATGGGTGGAGCCCGCTATAGATCCTCTATGCATTGGAAGTTCTCATGAGACAAACTAGTGTCTTGTAATAAGGCCTTGAAAAAATCTTATTTGTAGTCTTGGCACAAGGCCCATACTATGTAGTTATTAAAGTCTGGCATTATGCATTCCATCAATATAAAAGTTGCTATTGATATTGCATGTGATTATTCCACTTGTAGAATATCCACGTGAAAAAGTAAATAGAATCATTTGATTATTATATTTTCCATATTATTCTTAATTTCATGTTTAAAAGGATTTTCTAGTCTTATACATTGCCTTAAATGTTTGTGCTTCTTTATGAAAGTTTCTTCTATATTGTTATCCATTTTGAGCATCTGAGCACAACCCTATCTATGTTTTATTTTTCCCAGGATGCGAAGAAGTCTATTATGACTGACCTGCAGGGATAGTCTATTATATCTCAGTGTTTTTTATGGAAAAAATTTTGTTGTAGTTTTCCATTTTATGATGTAATGTAACCCTTATGAATGTATCTAGTACTTCAAAGGATACTAAACTAATCTATCTTTCGAGACTTGATATTTTGTGATCATGCCAATGATACGTAATAATTCCCTGACTCTGGGCTCATGGGGTCAGGGAATTACACGTAAAGTGGGCTCAAAACTGCTGGGTGTTGGGCTTGAACCTCAGATTGGCTTCCTACGTACATTGCATTGGCAAGTATCAAAGACAATGTAGTTCATGATATGGAGGTATTTGTGGATTACCTTCTGAGGAAACCTAAGGTGTTTTTGAATCAACATGAAGGGGGTTGGAGTGCCCAATGGGTTTTGAGATTGATCCTCAGGGAGGCTTCTTACATACCATGCCATGGAAATTATCAAAGAACACGTAGTTCAGGAATGGGTTTGGTGAACCGTCGTGAAGATGGTCGGGAAAACCAATGGATGGTAGACTTGAACCACAGAGAGGCTTCCTATGTACCTAGCCTTGGCTGGGATCAAAGGCCATGTAGTTCAGGTGGAATGGGGATCGGTGCACTGACATGAGGTAGTTGGGACCAATGATTGTAGGACATGAACCTCGTGGAGGCTTCCTACTTACCTTTCCTTGGAAAGGATCAATATCCTCATAGTTTGGAGTAGGTGTGGGGCTTACAATCTAGGTTGCCCGAGGTGTTTCTGAACTGGCGTGAAGGGGGTCAGAGCGACCAATGGGTGGTGGTCATGAACCTTAGGGAGGCTTCTTACGTACCTTTCCTTGGAAAGGATCAATGTCCTTGTACATCAGAGTAGGCGTGGGGCTTACAATCTAAGCTTCCCAAGGAGGATTTCATGGTTGGTGCTTTCTCTAAGACCACAAGAGTCATGCTTGGTGTGAGAAACAGGAGACAACAAAGACCTTACAACCATGTAGAAAAAGGTGCTTCTATGGGAAATGGAGTGGCGCTTACACGTAGTTAGAAGCCCAATGAGGAAACATGGGCTTACGCTTGGTTAGATTCCCATGAATAGATATTGGTACTTACTCTAGGATGGAGGCCCGAATGGTGGCAAAGATTAGTGGAAGAGGGACTTGGAACCCAGGAAAATAAGAGGAGCATAGATGGTACCTTCTACAAGGAAGGTTAGGGCTTACACAATGGTGGTTTACATTTCCCTGTGGATAGGCACCGCTCTTATAAAGAGGATCTAATTCCATGTGAGGAATGATCTCACTCCCGTGGAGACTAGTGGGTGTACAAAATTTCCAAGGAGGGGGAACCCCATGTCTGACGAATGGGGCGTGGTCACAGTTTATTGTCATGTGCTGAGGACAAGGGTGCTAGACAGTTTAACCTCCTGCAGCTTAGATAAGGTGGGTTCACTCCGCACCCATAGGACTTTCATAACTGGTACCCTCTACACCTTGGTGAAGAGAAGGGATAGGAAACACCGTGGCTCGGGGGTGTTATGGACCGAACCATTTTGGGGTATACGTTAGCGTGGATATGAGAAAAAGCAATAGTTGTTAGCATGCCTATGCGAAGAAGCGTGAGGTGAAGCAAAACAACTGGAAGTATCATCCAAGGGACATTGAACTTACATTGTACAAACCTAGAGGGTCATACGAGAAAATAGTATATGGATAAGGTGTTTTGGGCATGGGAGGTGCCCAAAAATAATGCTTGGAAGAGGGACATCACAGGTGCATAAGGAGGGAGGCTGGCGCGTAAAAAGAAAACAATTGCGTGAGAAATGGCAGGGTCGGCACACAATTGAGATGCTTGCGCGAAAAAGGCTGTGGCAGCGCACAATAGGCCGGTGGGCTCAAAAAAGGCTGAGGCGGCACGAAATCTACCGGGGTTTCATGAAATCGGCCATTGGGTGCCCAAAAGGCCAAGGTAGAGAGAAATCGGATGGGGGCAGTGTGAAATCGGCTGATGGAAACACTAAAGGCCAGGGTAGTGCACAATCAGATGGTGCACATGAAAAAAATTCCATGTGGCACGGAAATGAGGGCACACAATTGGATAGAATTACATGAAAAAAGTATTGTGCGCAATGGGAAGTAATTTCATGTAGGGGACAAGACTCGATGGGATTTTTCCAAGGATTAACCCTGAGGGGTCTTGGGTAAAGACGTACCACCGAGTGACCTGTCATGAAATATTTAGTACCTGATAGACATATTTTGCATGAAAGAGAGGTGAATTTTGTGTCAAAGAGACGGTTCTGATTTTTCAACCTGAAAGTTGAAGTGGCGACCTTCGATTTATAGGTGCTCGGGGTCGCAGATCCATGAAGAAAAATACGTATTGCGAAATTTTGAATGTTGATGTCGGCAGCGCGCAATTTCAACTGTTTGAGGTGGCCGCATGCAAATTTCCACTCCCGCGATCTGGGCATGGGAACCTTTCGTGCATCCTGAAATTTTCCCCGTGATACACGTTTTTGTGAACCTTTGAATTTTAGTCTTTCGGCCCCTCCGGGCCCCCTGAATAGATCATTGGGTACAGATATTACATCACTTTGTTGCACCAAAACCTCCTTCAACGCTTGGGAATTTTTCATCATTTATAGTAACTTAGATGGAAAATTCAACATTCACACATAATGATATTGTTGTTACCCCCAATAACATTCCATAAATTATATCTAGACAAATTATTGTAGTTTTAATATAATTTTTCACTCTCATCATACAATAGTGTGGGGAATATTTCTAACCAGTTGATCTCGAACAGAATCAAGGTATATTTTTACAATCACTTTTATCAATGGAGATGATCTTTCCTCCATCATTTTGTACTGTCCTAATTAATGTAACATTTCATTTTGATAATGATATTTAATTATGAGGTCCTCTACATTATCGATGGATTTATTGAAAATAGAGTTAGTTTATTTATACTTGTTAATAATATTGAAAGCAGTCTAGACTCTTCATTAAATATGTTAAAATGTTTGGATTATTTTATTTCATAGATACCAAGACCATTTGAAATCATATATAAAAATTAAATCTTATACTGAATACTCTATTTTCAAATCCTATTTAGAATAGGAGTGTTGTAACAATTTTTTCTATATACATGGATGATATAGGGATAATAATAAACAGATTTGGATTTCTAGATGAAATATCGACTCAATCAAACAACACGTGAAATCATAAATCATTCCTATTATCAGATGATTAGTTGGAAGGATCTCAGATTTTACACTATGAAAAATGGAATTATTACAAGCACATAGACATGTGAAAAAAATAGATAAATTGTAGATCCATTTCCTGATGTTCTCATGATAAATAAAATGGTATTCAAGAGTGTTCAATCATTAAATGAGTATGATATTACAAAATTTGATAATAAAGATGTTGTAGAATGTTTTCAAATTGTGTATGTTTATAATTATAGAATTAAAAACATAAATTAGATTGGAATATATATTATGTACCTATAATATGTATACTATATTATGTCGATCATTATTATGATACTCCTGAAAAATTTAAAGAATATTTTATGTTTCTAGATTATGCTCGTCTAAAATTTCCAACAATGTTCAGTGGTTAAAATATTAATGGCATGAAATTTGATACATTTGAACATGAAGAGTGTTTACCAATATAGAATAGTGGTATATATATCATATTCAAATTGGGATACAATTTATGCATGAATGATATTATAAAATTAAACTACCACATTCAATTTTAAGTTGTTTTATTCAAGTGAATTTCGATTGAGATTACAAGGGGTATTTATATAGATTCCTTGCACTTTCATTATATGAACATATCTTTCATGATGGATATTGATATTTTAAAATTATATGATTCACTTATATTCTCACCCTAATAGAAAATGGTATATTATGTGGAATATTTCATTCATGAAGGGTAGAGTGTAGTTGTTCTTATAAAAAAATTATTGTATGATATAGATGATTAATTGGAATACTTGACCTCTAACACTGAATCCCACAAACAACAAGACATATACTTATTTTTGTATCCTGATAGTAAAAATATTACACATTTAAGGGTAGATGAAGTAGATGAAGTGTAGGGTCCTAATCCTAGTAGCCAACAGTTAGTTTCATCATTATTATATTCGAATAAGAAACAAATAATCACATTCTGAAATAAAAACAAGTTTTATCATATTTTAAACATGATATATAATTGAATCATATTTAAATATTAAAACATAGAATAAAAAATGTAATTTCATGATAAATCCATTATTACCCTTAAAATATCTATTCTAATTAATAATAAAATTCTTCCTGGTATCTCAGGTAAAGTAAATAATAACAATCGGTGATACTAAAAGATTAGTAAGGGTAATATTACCCCAGATGATATGAATAAATAATGAAGAATCAATATGAAATGGTAAATAATTAAATAAATTTCATTTAATCAATAACATATTCATAATATAGTAAAAATAATAGATGATAAAATAATTCCATATAAATATCCTTATAAACATTAAACATTAAAATGGATATTATAAATAATTTAAAATTCACATGGAATATCAATAACTGAATTCATAATGGTTGAATTACATTACCAAAAACCATATCTATTTTTCATCATTCTATGGCATCTATGTTAATGGGTTTTTCTTTTTCCCAAACCAAATATAGTTTTCCTTATTAGACCAACTAATGCAGTCATTAGCTATATCAGTCCCCACCTATCACTTGAAACGTCCAAGTAATTCTTTTTCTGAAAGTCGTTTAACATAATGAACATTATCATTCATTATCATAAAATACATAATAATTATTAATATATAACCCAATTTATAAACATAACTAAAAACCAATTCGAGTAAAATGTCGAATTCTAATAATATTTTACATACTCAATTAAACTTATCAAAAAACATCAAAATAAGTACAAGGATAATATCAATTCAATATTTCCCCAGTATATAACCTATAAATTAAAGGGTTTATTTCATTTATGAATCTAAATACAATAAAATGATCTTTAAAACTATTCATGAGGAAAATATTCTTTTCATTTTGAAATATACTTTTTCATAAAGAAGAAATTTTGAAAATACATTACTCTAAATATCACATAAAAACATTATATTTTAAAATAACCTTTTAAAAACTAAATAATGCATCAAATAAATTTGGGTAATAATGGAGGGTAACCTATTTAAATTCATACAAGTTTCAATGGACATTATTTGTTCACTGTAAAAAGGTTTTGAAAGTTCTATGTTCTAAAAATGATAAGAATATTTTATTCACTTTTTTTGTAAAATCCAAAAGCTAATCTTTCATAAAATGAAATAATAATGTTTTGAAATAAATAATTAGTGTAAAAAATGTGCAAATATTATTTTTACAAATCCTTTTTTAAATGTTTTAAAAAAAGTATTCAGAATAATTTTAACAAAAATTTGGATGAAAATTTATTCATTATAGACGTGAAAAATTAAGTCATATTTTTATGATATTGTTTCACAATTTAGTTAAGTTGGATTGTGTGAAAAATGGTATTATTACATGAATAAGGTATTAATTATTTTTTTACAATAAAATGAAATGGTTTTATTTGGAAATATTAAATTAAATTCTTCCAATTGATATTCAATATTAAAGAATCACGATTAGAATATGATTTGTAAATAAATCACTTAAATGATCATATTGTTGAAGTGATAATTAATAAATGAATCAATATTGTTTTTAAAATATAAATTAAAATATAAAATTTTATATATAATTAAATCTAATAAAAATTGATTATACATTTAATATTATGATGGAAAAATCCATGAAGTAGGATTTTATCCTAATGAATGGAAACGGAGATAATAAATCCCTTACCTCAGTCTTCTTTTCGGATGAACAGTTGATAACCTATTATATACAAGTTTAAATAATTTTATTAACTTATTAAAGAAACATATTCATAATTATAATATCATATATTATCCTTTAATAACATATTATCACCCTTCCATGAATATTAATTCTTATTTTCATTATTTCATGTGTTTAATGCATTCTTCTCTCATATGTGTTTCATTGTAACACCCTGAGCTTCCCTGATAAGCTTCTCATTCAATAATGCAATAGCTTGCATTGTACGCAACTTCGAGTTCTAAAACACCGCGACTAATCAAAGTAGCCGTTATGAATAGTAATAACCACCTTTTGAAATTATAGAAATTTTATATTTCAAAATGGAATTCATTTTTGGATTCGGAATATCGAAATTAGCCTATGTTGAATTTTTGGTATTTTTCTGAGAACTTCTAATTTTTTATGAATAATGAAAAATACTTAAATTTTTTTTTAATCAAAATAATTTATAGTGATAATTTATACTAATGAGTGGTTTTAAAGTATAATTAGAATATATTTTTACCATTTTATCCAATGGTGGTCATTAGAATTAATTTAACATTGAAATTGGACATAAACAATTATCAATATTTTGATATAAATTGTTTCTTAAAAACACGCAATTTGTTGTGACAGCGGGAATTAATTATAAAATTAATTAATGAAACTTATATGTTTGGAATTTTGTGAAATAGATATCATTTTTGAATTTGGAATATCAATTATAGCTTAGGGTGAAATTTTGGCATTGTTCCGAAAAACATCAATTTTTGATGAATAGTGAAACCACTAAGTGGTAGTTAAATAACTGATTTTTTGTTTAAATGAAATATTACCACTTCTGTGTTTCAATTTTAAAAAATCCACCATACATGGTTTTCATTAAGAAGTAAAATTTGGTTCAATGAGATTAAAATATATTTTGGTGAATAGTAACTTTTATGTTCTTAATTGCGATTAGAGGTAATTAGTGTAGTTTGAGGTAAAAATAATGTTTTAATAATATGAGATGAGCTTGAAACATGTCCTACTCTCATTGGATGTTGCATGGACGACCAAGAAAATACATGGGTCAACTTGGGGACCCCATGGAGCCACTTTAGTTGGAAAATGACATAAATACCTTTAATTTAATGTTAAAGTAAAAATGACACAAACATGAAATGTTTTACTAAAAAAAATTTTACATGGGGTTATACAAGTCATATTTTTGACTATAAATAGTCATTGGAAAGATAAAAAGATTTCCTACATCATAGTATTTGTTTATAATTTTTAGACATTAAATAAATTAAATTATTTATGACATCATTATGATGCATCGATGACCTCATTATTTAACGATTTTAATAAAATGAAAAGATAATGTAAAATCCAATGCTTAAAATTGTCCAAAGACTATTGGATGGGTATATTTCGAACCATTATCACCTTAGCCACGAATTATATAAGTGTGGGACCTTTAGAATCCGAAAAACATTGTATAATAATGTAAAATTTCCTTACTTTCCAAGAGTGCCCCTCCTCTCCTCTTATAAAAGGCCCCCACCTCTACCACCTCCTTCACACTTTCAAGCCATTTGGCTCGGCCAACCTCTACCAAAATACTCTCCCAACTTTTCCCCCCTTACTTCTAGAAGCCTCACTTTGGGCAGAATTCTTCCCAAGGAAGCCTTTGGCTCAAATCAAAAGAGTTACCTGATTTTAAGGTAATATCTTCTCTTATATTATTTTGTTTTATTTTTCTTCTCCAACCCCTTAAACTCTTTTTATTCCTTTATTTTGTAACAAAACCAGTATCCTCAATATACTAGGATGTTTTTATAAAAAAGTATTTTAGATACACTTACACACACCTACATCTAATGGTTAAAGAACATACGGTTTCGGTGGATGGCGAATTTCTGCCTCACGAAACGATGATTGTTCAACACTCATATAACACCTTCAAAGGTGGCCATTAAGATGTCACTATATTTATATATGATATATAATATGTTTATGTTTTCATTATGCTTCTGTATTTCTCATTTATGGAATACTTTATGATTTCCATTATGGGTAAACGTGATATTTTCATTTTAGGAAGTACGGACTACCGCCCCCTCAAAGTGATGTGAATCGTTAATACCATATGTGGGATGTGTAAAGGATGGAGTAAATGATATTATATATGATATATTACTGGAAATATACTATACCTTTATATAATTATGATTTCATTCCATTAAATACGAAATAGAAATGAAAGTAGCGTTCATGCGTACGTACGACTTACCATCTCCATGAATGGTGCATTTCATTTCTTACCTCTAAATGTTACGTAATATTATGAATGAATGTATATACTGGATATATATGATATATATGATAACTAAATCATGAATATAATTCTGGATATAATGGATATTTCACCACATGATCAACTTGTAATTATAAGAAGTTTATTGTTGACTCAAGTACCAAAGAACGACCAAACGACCGTTATTAACTTAAATAATTAAATAATGTTCCTAGCATTGTAATAGGTGATATAAAAAGGATAATGAAATTTAAAATGGTTCTTAATAAGGTAGATATTGACTCTAGTTTATTATTCAGGAGGTTAAAGAACGGTTGAGTCAAGTCGGACACGAGGTAAGGGAACTTCTTAACCCAACTTCTATTCTTTGGGTTAATCTCCTACATTCAAATTATGTCATGATATTATTATGTTCTATTTTTTATTTTTACATTCTTTATGTGTACCTATAGTGAATACAAATAATAGATCTATTTTATTTTAGAAATTACCTTTTTAAGGACTTCGTCTCAATCTCCTGTCACTGAGGCATATTTGGTTTTATACACAAATTTCTTTTATACGGTGTATAAACCCCTTTGACTTTTACGTATATTCAAAAGGATTATTTTTTATACGAAGCGTTTACTAAATGACAAAAGAGAATGTTTTTGTCGTACGTATGCGGCGACAACGACTTCTCCGCCGTCGTGACCGCTATTTGAGTTTCGGCTTCCTCTACAAGGCATACCTTTTTTTTAATGAAAAATAAATACCACGTTATAATTTTATTTTATTTTGGTATTGAAAATTTATTTTAAAGCTTTTTTATTATATAAATGTGTTGTATTGATATCTTGTGATTGAAATGTGGAAATTTTATGTTTCCTTTATGCATGTTTTATGTGATACGATTATGTTATGGTTTATGATATGTTTAAACCTATTCATATGAGGAATGTATTGGACTTAATAAGTGACGGGTGGAGCCCGCTATAGCTCCTCGATGCATCGGTAGGTCTCATGAGACAACTAGACGTGGAATTGGCCGAGGCCCTTTCCCAATTTGATTTATGGTTTTGGCCGAGGCCTTAATCATTTTAGACGCCTTGGCCGAGCCCTTGACAAAATGTTACAGAATGTCTGGCATTATACATTCCCTCACTATGAAAGTGGTTATTGATATTGCATGTGATTATTCGACCAGTAGAATATCCATGTGAAGAAGTGAATGGCATTATCTCATTTTACATTTTCCTTATTATATTGATGTTCAAGTTTAAAAGTCTTTTGTTTTAGTTATACATTGCCTTAAATTTTTATGTTTATTTATGAAAGCTTCCGCAATATTGTTATCCTTACTGAGCATCTGAGCTCACTCCTTTCAATGTTTTAATATTTTCCAGGATGTGAAGAAGTATTTTATGAATGACCTACAGGGATAGTCAGAAGAGGATATGAGTGTGGACTATGAAGACTTTGTTATTAGCTTTTCACTTTATGATGTAATGTAACATTTATTAATGTATCTAGTGTTTCTAAGGCTACTAAACTAATCGGTCTTTCGAGACTTGATCTTTTGTGATCATGCCAATGTTACGAAGTAATGCACCGACTCTGGGTAGCTGGGGTCGGGGCGTTACAGTTGGTATCAGTGGAAGTTTAGTACAAACCTTGGAAGATAGATTTAGACAAACTCTGATTAGAGCACGTAGACCTAAGATGATCTTTGAGGATTAGTATAGAAGAACTTCCTAAAATTTTGGTATTGTAGAGATTTTGTGAGTTTTCCGAGTAATACATCCCTGTCTGGATACGAGCAGGTAGAGGCGGCTCTGGAACAGATGTACCTAGGGGTAAAACCCGAAAACACCGCTTTGAGCTAGACTCGAACGGGAACTGGTGCATGACAACGGGCCTTACTGCACTCTTGGTTACGACACTCCCGGGGGATATGCTTAGGATAATTCCCATTTTCTTTACAAACCACTATGAAGGGTTACAAGTATATACGTCCTCGGAGAAAACATTTTTATAATTATAGATTATATCCATAATTAGTTCAATTTATGTTAAGTGTTTTACAAGTATGGAATTCTGTATTTTGATTCATAAACTAATCTAGTTTATGCCATTATTTTGAAATGGCGCCTAGTGGAAGGAATGGAAACTGTATCAATGCACGCACTCCGTGTAGGGATTGCCCTCCTGCTCATGACAATTATGGTGGAGCTTGTGATACAACTGGTACGGATCAGCTTCTCACCTTACTGGGATAACTCACGCAGGTTATGAATAACAACCTTACTCGTATGAATCACCCTGATCCGCAATGTGGAGGATCAATGCTAGACCGTTTCATGAGGCAACAACCACCAACCTTCAATGGGAGTACAAATCCTATAGTAGCTGAGAAATGGATAAATTCCTTAGAGAAAATATTCCATGCCTTGGGGAGTAGTGAAAGGGAGAAAGTGGTCATGGCAGTTTACCACCTCACTGGAGATACCGATCAATGGTGGTCACTAATTCAAAACACAAAGGAAGATGATGAATTTACAAACATATAATGGAAGGATTTCAAAGAGTTGTTCTTAGAAAAATACTTTCCTCGAGACCATCGAGCGGATATGGAAAAGAAATTTCTGAGTCTGAGGCAGAAGGAGGATGAGAATGTCGCAAAGTATGAGGCTATCTTTACAAGGTTAGCAAGGTATGATGCAGATTACATACTTAACCCAAGAAGTCAGACTGATCGTTTTTTTTATGGGTTAAAACCACTTCTCCGTCGAGCTTTAGTATCACAATCATTCTCAACATACGAAGATATTGTCTCATGTGCTATCAAGACAGAAAATCAATTCTCTAAGACTTATGACAACAATGTAAAGCAAGAGAAGAAGAGAACAGTGGAACAAGAGATAGATAAAGGGAAAAAGGGAAAGAAGGATTTTCCATTATGTGATAATTGTGGGAAGAATCACCTTGGTACTTGCCTAAAAGGAATGGGAGTTTGTTACAAATGTGGAGAAAATGGTCACCATGCTCGTGATTGTAACGAAAAGAAAGAGGCTATCAATGTTGAATGCTACAATTGTAGAGAAATGGGTCTCTATGCAAATGAATGTCCTAAGCATCAGGGAAACTTATCCCAGAAAAGGCCATGGGATCAAGGCCAATCTTATGTTGTGACTACAGTTGAAGTGGAATAATTAATGTATTGGTTCTTTTGGACTCAAGGATTATATTCTGGTTATAATAATAATGTGATATATATAAGGATTGTACTGCAGTACTTTTTTTTTCATTAAGGGTTTAATATGATGAAGGTAATCATATTTTTAGTATGTGACAATAAGAGAAGCTTTACATTGTTTGGGGAATCTGATATTACAATTGATTATGGAATTAAGAGACCTTTTAGAGAAAGTCTGGACAGAGGTATTTTGGATAACTATAAAGGTTAGAGTGGATTAAGTTGATCATTGGATAGTATTGTTAAAGGTTAAAAAAATTATGAAGATTATTTTTGGAATATTATAATACTATAGTTTTAGGGAAAGGACAACCTGCAGGGTGGGGCATAACCGTCGCGTCGGACAAAGCTGCAAGAATCGAACCAACAACCATAGTGCGACAGGCCTTTATTTCCTACCACTAGCCTACAGGAAGTCCCCGGTTATTACAAAAAAATTATATTAATCTAAATGGTATGTGTTAACATTTGGAACCTTATACAATTAGGATAAATAGAATATTTTTGAGTTCTATTACCTTTTAGAGTGAAAGATGGGTTTTTGGTAAAAATTTATTAAAGAATGAAAGTCTACATGACAAGTATGTATATTCCCTTACGTTCTTAGTAAATCTCCTAAATAAATTCTTTAAGGTAACTTAAAACAAAAACTTTTCTGGTTAACTTTTCCAAATGGGGATTCAATGACCGTTTAACCAATCACAAGTTTGTGATTTTCTTATTGTTAACTTTCTCCTAATCCAGTTTTCTACAACTCTCCATCAGACCTTGATGGTTTGTTTTTCTTCCATATCCATATTTTCATAGAATCCTAGTAGGGGCTATCTCGGGTGACCTTTGTACTTATCTTTATTTTTTTTAAAGTTATATTTTTATTAACCTTATTTCCGATGTGGGTTTTCTACAAAGGTATTTTCTATTTTCAACCTTTTATTTTCCAATAAAAAGTTAAAATTGCGAGGATGCAATTTATTGAAGGAGGGGAGAATTTAACACCCCGAGCTTCCATGATACGCTTCTCATTCAATAATGCAATAGCTTGCATTGTACGCAACTTCGAGTTCTAAAACACCGCGACTAATCAAAGTAGCCGTTAAGAATAGTAATAACCACTTTTTAAAATTATAGAAATTTTATATTTCAAAATGGACTTCATTTTTGGATTCGTAATATCGAAATTAGCCTATGTTGAATTTTTGGTATTTTTCTGAGAACCTCTAATTTTTTATGAATAGTGAAAAATACTTAAAAACAACTTTTTTAATCAAAATAATTTATAGTGATAAGTTATACTACTGAGTGGTTTTAAAGTATAATTAGAATATATTTTTACCATTTTATCCAATGGTGGTCATTAGAATTAATTTAACATTGAAATTGGACATAAACAATTATCAATCTTTTGATATAAATTGTTTCTTAAAAACACGCAATTTGTTGTGACAGCGGGAATTAATTATAAAATTAATTAATGCAACTTATATGTTTGGAATTTTGTGAAATAGACATCATTTTTGAATTCGGAATATCAATTATAGCTTAGGGTGAAATTTTGGCGTTGTTCTGAAAAACTTCAATTTTTGATGAATAGTGAAACCACTAAGTGGTAGTTAAATAACTGATTTTTCGTTTAAATGAAATATTACCACTTCTGTGTTTTGATTTTCAAAAATCCGACATACATAGTTGTCATTAAGAAGTAAAATGTGGTTCAATGAGATTAAAATAATTTTTGGTGAATAGTAACTTTTAAGTTCTTAATCGCGATTAGAGGTAATTAGTGTAGTTTAAGGTAAAAATAATGTTTTAATAATATGAGATGAGCTTGACACATGTACTACCCTAATTGGATGTTCCATGGTAGACCAAGAAAATACATGGGTCAACTTGGGGACCCCATGGAGCCACTTTATTTGGAAAATGACATAAATACCTTTTATTTAATGTTAAAGTAAAAAATGACACAAACATGAAATGTTTTACTAAAACAATTTTTACATGGGTTTATACAAGTCATATTTTTTACTATAAATAGTAATTGTAAATCTAAAAATATTTCCTACATCATAGTATTTTTTTATAATTTATAGACATTAAATAAATTAAATTATTTATGACATCATTATGATGCATCGATGACCTCATTATTTAACGATTTTAATAAAATGAAAAGATAATGTAAAATCCAAGGCATACACTTGTCCAAAGACTATTGGATGGGTATATTTCTAACCCTTATCACCTTAGCCACGAATTATATTATTGTGGGACCTTTATAATCCGAAAATCATTGTATAATAATGTAAAATTTCTTTACATTCCAATAGTTCCCCCCCTCTCCTCTTATAAAAGGCCCCCAACTCTACCACCTCCTTCACACATTAAATCCCTTTGGCTCGGAAAAACTCTGCGCAAATACTCTCCCAACTTTTCCCACTTACTCCTAGAAGCCTTACTTTGGGCAGAAGTCTTCCCAAGGAAGCCTTTGGCTCAAATCAAAAGAGTTACCCGATTTTAAGGTAATACCTTCTCTTATGTTATTTTGTTTTATTTTGATTCTCCAACCCCTTAAACTCTTTTAATTACCTTCTTTTGTAACAACACCATTATACACAATATACTAGGATGTTGTTATAAAAAGTATTCGAGCTACAGTTAAACACACCTACATCTAATGGTTAAAGAACATACGGTGTCTGTGGATGGTGAATTTCTGCCTCACAAAACGATGATTGTTCAACACTTATATAACACCTTAAAAGGTGGACATTAAGATGTCACTATATTTATATATGATATATAATATGTTTATGTTTTCCTTATGCTTCTGTATTTCTCATTTATGGAATACTTTATGATTTCCATTCTGGGTAAACGTGATATTTTCATTTTAGGAAGTGCGGACTACCGCCCACTCAAAGTGATGTGAATCGTTAATATCATATGTGGGATGTGTAAATTATGGAGTAAATGATATTATATATGATATTATACTGGAACTATACTATACCTTTATATAATTATGATTTCATTCCATTAAATATGAAATAGAAATGAAAGTAGCGTTCATGCGTACGTACGGCTTACCGTCTCCATGAACGGTGCATTTCATTTCTTACCTCTAAATGTTACGTAATATTATGAATGAATGTATATAATGGATATATATGATTTATATGATAACTACATCATGAATATAATTCTGGATATAATGGATATTTCACCTCATGAACAACTTGTAATTATAAGAAGTTTATTGTTGACTCAAGTACCAAAGATCGACAAAACGACCGTTATTAACATAAATAATTACATAATGTTCATAACATTGTAATAAGTGATATAAAAAGGATAATGAAATTGAAAATGGTTCATAATAAGGTATATATTGACTCTAGTTTATTATTCAGGAAGTTAAAGAACGGTTGAGTCAAGTCGGACACGAGGTAAGGGAACTTCTTAACCCAACTTCCATTCTTTGGGTTAATCTCCTACATTCAAATTATGTCATGATATTATTATGTCCTATTTTGTATTTTTACATTCTTTATGTGTACCTATAGTGAATACACATAATATATCTATTTTATTTTAAAAATGATCTTTTTAAGGACTTCGTCTCAATCTCTTGTCATTGAGGCATATTTGGTTTTATACACAAATTTCTTTTATACGGTGTATAAACCCCTTTGACTTTTACGTATATTCAAAAGGAATATTTTATATATGAAGCATTTACTAAATGACAAAAGGGAATGTTTTTGTCGTACGTATGCGGCGACAACGACTTCTCCGCTGCCGTGACCGCTATTTGAGTTTCGGCTTCCTCTACAAGCCATACCTTTTTTATAATGAAAAATAAATACCATGTTATAATTTTCTTTTATTTTGGTATTGAAAATGGATTTGAAAGCGTTTTTATTATATCAATGTGTTGTATTGATATCTTGTGATTGAAATGTGGAAATATTATGTTTCCTTTATGCATGTTTTATGTGATACGATTATGTTATGGTTTATGATATGTTTTAACCTATTAATATGAGGAATGTATTGGACTTAATAAGTGACGGGTGGAGCCCGCTATAGCTCTTCGATGCATCGGTAGGTCTCATGAGACAACTAGACGTGGAATTGGCCGAGGCCCTTTCCCAATTTGATTTATGTTTTTGGCCGAGGCCATAATCATTTTAGACGTCTTGGCTGAGGCCTTGACAAAATGTTACAGAATGTCTGGCATTATACATTCCCTCACAAAGAAAGTGGTTATTGATATTGCATGTGATTATTCGACTAGTAGAATATCCATGTGATGAAGTGAATGACATTATCTCATTTTACTTTTTCCATATTATGTTGATGTTCAAGTTTAAAAGGCTTTTGTTTTAGTTATACATTGCCTTAAATTTTTATGTTTATTTATGAATGCTTCCGCAATATTGTTATCCTTACTGAGCATCTGAGCTCACCTCTTTCAATGTTTTAATATTTTCCAGGATGTGAAGAAGTATTTTATGAATGACCTGCAGGGATAGTCAGAAGAGGATATGAGTGTGGACTATGAAGACTTTGTTATTAGTTTTTCACTTTATGATGTAATGTAACATTTACTAATGTATCTAGTGTTTCCAAGGCTACTAAACGAATCGGTCTTTCGAGACTTGATCTTTTGTGATCATGCCAATGTTACGAAGTAATGCACCGACTCTTGGTAGTTGGGGTCGGGGCGTTATATTCATCAAAAAAGATATGGTTCTTAGGAATATTATATATTACAATAGTCTCCCAAATAATGAACATAAAATAATTTTCATATTTTGAAATAAATAATACTTTTAAACCAAATCATGATATACGAGTACAAGATATGATGTAAGTTACAATCAAAGAGATGGAAGGATCAATGTAGGCATGAAAAATGTTTCTATTTTTCAATGATCATTATGGAAAAAAGGTAAGAAATATTTCATATTTCATGAATTATCATAATATCATATATTACATATTATTTATTTAAATATTATTATATATGTCACCATGTTGTGGGGTAATGAAAAGAGGGTCACATAACTTCACAAAGGGGTAGTCCACACATTCATGAATGGTGTTCTCATCTTTGGGTGAGTGAGAAGGTGGGAAAAATAATATATTTTGACAGTGATAAATATGTCATGAATATCATAATTTAAGTCAAGTATATCACAAATAATTATTAAATTTACCTTATTACATTCCATGTGAAGAGTTATTGAATGAAAAATTACATTGCTTTGCGAGACGGTAGTCTATCATACATATGATTAACGTTATCCTATCCACAATGTAATGGGATGTAAAAATTAAATATACTATATATTGACCCTATAGGAATAAATGTGTTATAAGAATCATATATATACTGTCAAGAACCAAACCTACGGTGACCCCAAACTGGTTGATAAGCCCTTATAGGCATTCCCAATCCACCCGGTTTGGCGACAAGCACAACAGGAATCAACGAGAACCAATGGAATGATTTCCAACAATGAAAATAATGAAATGGAAATAAAAATAATTACAATAAAATAAATAAACAAAAAAACTAAATAAATTAAATCTATAAATTGTATATACATCCTAGCCCAGAATCAAGACCCAAACTTATCCTATTGAGCAATAGATCTCCATGTGACCCTGAGGCCCATTCTCTAATCACAACACCCATCATCACCCATGAAGGCCAAAATCATATTGTAACATACACAATAAGATAAAAACTAGAAAGAGGTATATTGAAGAATATTAAAACATATTTGTAATTCCAAAACAATAAGTTCTCATTTCATTTTCATTAAATAAAATATCCATAAATTTAACTTTTGTAATACAATATATTTACATCACTTTTCCATTCATTTTAACCTTATATAAATTCACTATAAATTTCCTTTTTTTATTTTACCCTTGTTTTTTATTCAAATATAGGATCATTAGTAGTTAAATAATGGTACAATTATAATAAGAGATAATAAAATTATTAAAAAATGCATAAAACATGTTCAAAAAACATTTGGATTCCGACTTTTCACTTTTTGGCCTAATTGGATACACCATAAAAGAGAGGATATGAAATGATCAAATTATATGGGAATGTGAAAAATACCGCATAAGAATGACTAACCAAAATACTAATCTAAATGGTTATATATGGATTAATAAATTCTATAAGAACATTGTAGAACCTATGATTATAATCGATAATCGAGTTCACATTGTAACTTGAATAATTTTCTAGGAATGCCTTGCCTGATGAAATCAATCCACCCAAATTCTATTTCTTTCCAAAAATGGCTTAACCAAGGGGCATAATTTGAAAGAAGAGAAATGTATTTACTAAGGTCCACCATCCAATTCATGATCAAAGCTAGTGTAGTAGCCATTTAGGGATAATCTGTCACCTATTCCAGGTTCCCATAACATGAGTAAATATGTAGGGTAACAATGAAATCAAACAAGAAAACAAGAATTCATATACATATATATAAGACAATATCACAATGGAATGATTCCATTCCTCTAAACCATTAGCCTATCAGGGATTTATATAATAAGGGCCTCCCATTCATTTCAACACACCCAGGAAAATAGGATAATCTAAGTAGAGTTTTAAAAGGTGGACCATACTATAAAATTTCTAAATAATCCTCATGAATTATATGAGTAAAAAATAATATCTATATAATAAAATAACATTTTTAAGAAAATGAAAACACCATATTTATAAAACAAAAACAATTTAGAATTAAATTTAAGCAACAAAAAGTCATTTACAACACAAAAATGTACATTATAAACCATAAATCATATATAAAATCTAACTAAGAAACTTATTAAACACATAGTGTGAAAGTTTAAGTAAAAAATTCAATCACATTATAAGAATAAAAAAATCAGTTAATTTCAAAACCCAATACTATTTTATGTGTTTCCTATCACTATTTAAAATCCCTACATGTTTCGAAAAAAAATTAATCCACAATTCTTAAATTTTATATCCATGTGAAATGGGGAACCTGCCAAAAATCCACAATACGTGAATAATGGAACCAAAAATCAATTACAAAAAAGTTTAAATGATGAAATAAAATGTATGAAATCGTACAGTATAAAAACATGCCCAATTTAATAAAAAAACAATGAACCATGAACCTCAAGACCATGTAGAATAAGAATAAATACCTAAATGATGGATGAATTAATAGGAGTAATAGAAGAGTGAAATTCCTTGAAGAATAACCAAAAAATCGAATTAATACACATGGATTCATTGATTATAGGGGATAGAAGGTTTGCAGAAGATGGGATGAACCACCATGGAGTCACACAATCCAAATATGGATGAATAGTATGGTTTGGTGTAAAATTCTGAAAAGGTTAGAAAAATAATTTTAAAATTATAATACACCTATACATTAAACACAATTAGGATGTATGGTTTCCCAAAACATGTTCTATACATTTTCCCCCATATCGTACAAAGTAGGAACCTCCATGCTTTGAAAAAATGTGTTCCAACAATATTGAATGGTTCTGATTAAAATTCTAGAATGATGTTCATATATTATTTATGGTTTATACAAACCGTGATCAGGGCACACACTCCTGACAAGACACACCCATGTTCAACATGGATTATCCTAGGAGTCACATACTTTGGATCAAAGCATATTGAAGATTAGAAACTAAAAACATCTCATTTAAAAATGAATTAGAAAAAATTTAAACATAAAGAGGCCACATAGTTACCCCTAAACCATGCACCTAAACTATGAAATATGAGAAATTCATCCTAAAATTCAATATTTCTCTTGAAAACCCCCAAATCTGAAGAAAGATTCCAAATAAACAAAAATGGACCAAAATAAAATTAGAAAATAAAATACATGCTATGAGAATTATCCGCACCATTTTTCTTTCCACCCCAGAAATACCCAACATCATTAGTTCTTCGAGCTAAAAGATAATTTTCACACACACATGAGATATGTTTCATAGAACAAAAGATCTCCTAAACCATCACTAATATGAAATAATTCACCTATTCTAGAAGAAAACATAAAATTACAAATAAAATAGAAAGAGGTCAAATAACTAAAATAACCCCAAAATCCCACTAAAAAATCATCATCTAAACTCTAAAATCCCAATGTCCACCCAAATGAAACATTCCCAGAATTATATAACTCAAAGAGAAGTCACATATTTCTAAGAGAATATTTGATACCAAACAAGATTAAAAACATTGGAGGACCAGATGGAATCCCTACCATTTTAGAATTTTAGCTTTATACCAAACATACATCACTCGAAACTATAATAATAATACAGAAACTATAGAAATAACTGAATGAACATGAAACCACATGAGGCTCTTTCAATCAAAAAAAATTAAACCAAAACAGGTTCCCAATATATACACAAACATCATCCTTTATTGGGTGAAATGAGAATTAGTTAGAACAAGGAACACAACATGACACATGTCCACTAAAAATAGAAATATACTGAACTTCAAAATACACAATTCAATTAAATCATAGGATCCCAAATAAAGTTCACATAATAGATTAAAAAAATCATTACAAAAAAATTACATTAAACGTATAAAAAATAATAATTATACTCTAAAAAATAGGCCGAAGTGTCCTTTAAAATCATTAACATAGTTCATGTCACTTCATGGAAACACCATGACATAACTATCACAAAGGAACTAAGAGTCCATGGGTACTTATAGTCTTCATAAAATTTGGACAATGTGGATTCTTTTGACATTGATTTCTAGAATGACAACACACTAGGATTCTAGGCCAGTACGAAGCAGAGAATAGTTTAGAAGGCCTCTTAATTATGATACCAACATCAACTATGTCCATCAAAATTTTGATATCTACCCTATAATTCAATTCACTACATCCAAATAGTGAAGAAGGAATCATATCTTTTTCAATCACTATTTTTAACATAAATTAAACTAAAATTTTTTCCCCTAACTCATCATTAAATGAGTTTGGACCGAACTCTAACACAATCCACTAGAGATCAGGTTAAATCATAATCTCAACAATTTTACCCTTTAGGGAATCATCCTCAGTTATGAAGTCCTCACATTAATAAACTAGAGGGTCCTATAATTCCAAACCACCCATAGATAGAAGTTCAGCATTCAATTTGTCTTTGTAGGGGAACACAATAAAGGGAACCTATAACTCAGTCAATAATGACTCACCTTAAAACATTATCAACAATCAAAAACTAAACAAAAAAGTTTCAAATTCAAAAACTTCACAATATGTTTTCAAATGTTCCTCTAAACACAACATCAAACCCAATATTCAAAATCCAAAATCCAATCCACTAAATTCCACACAAAAATATCATTATTTCTATCTAAGAATATAATCCAAACCATTGATCCAATTTACATCATCTATAAACTATCCTCATTTCATCCAAATAATTAATATAAAAACACATTTCATTATAAATCATTTTATATAAAATGAGGACGGAAGATGTATCTGATAATGGGTGAACAAGCAAGAAACACTACCTATGTTTTGAGATCCCTCTATTATGTGGTTTTCAGAAGAAGCATGAACACCACAACATGCACAAAAGATATCAAAAATCCCTATCCTTTGTGTTAACCAAAAACATTTTTACCAACATGGACAACATTCTATTTCTTTTTCATCTAATGCGGTAAAACTTCTTGCATCACATTTATGTATTTTTTCTGGTTTCGAATTGTTCTAAAAAAAATTCATTATTGAAATTCTTAAGAATTTACCTTGAATCCATCTGATTGTTTTGTATTCATGTCGGCCTATTTAACTCTTCCATTAATTTGTTCTATATTTATTCTAGGGATGATTATTATACACTTTGGGAGAGGTGATCATTGTTATTTGGGGGTTATTCTATGAATGATCATTAATGAACCCCATATTTCAACCCCTATACAGAGTCTCCCATTGTTTCGGTTTGGAATGTATTCCCTAGGACACTTCCCTATTTGTCAAAAAATATTCCCTACTTTAGATTTCTATACTTATTATCCACCCACTAAAGCCAGATTTGTTGATGATGAATATCTAAGGAACCATAGTTTCTATAATTTGAATTCAAATTGATGTTTCTCAATCTCTTAAATCTAATATCTAGATACAGAATGGTGACTCTAGAATCTTTCATGATGTTGTCTATTAAATAATTTTTTCTTATTGTCATTTTTAAGTAATTATGGACATTATTTGAATTAATGTGAATATAATCTTTCCAGTCCCAAGGCCAGGAAAGTAACTTGGGTTGAAAATGAAGAGAATAAAATTTTATTGGACATGAATAATGCTTCTCACACAGTTCATGTTCCCCTATGATGTTAGGGAACCTACTAGAGGGAAAAGGGGTGATGAGAAATAGGAACTTACAGTACATAATGACCAGATTGTATAACCAAAATACAATCCAGTTGATACTAATGTAATTTAAGGTCTTTTGGATTCTTTTATCAATTCCACAAGTTCCATTACTGACCCACACAACCTGTTGGAGGATCTGGAGATGCACATTGAAACAGATGATACACGAGATAAGTATTATGTTGACTGATATTACTCTATTGAATATGTACTGGAGACTAATTGTAAACATAATCATATTACATAAGATAATTGAAATAAAGTGTTATGAAGTGGAAAAACCCGTTTTGGATTTGGATATTCATTACCCAAAATCATAGAAAAATGAAAAGGCATTGAGACTACTCTCACCATGATAGAACAAATTTGACAAGATCTTTTGTTTCCTTTAGAAAAAAAAATCATCCTTCAACACTACCAATTTTAGTAAGTAAATTGATTACTACCTTAGGTATATATGATGAAGAAAATTATTGTAAAATAAATCATGTGTAAATAGATACTTATTTGAATGAGGAGGTGGCAGGAAGTAGATGTTGAATAGATGGTTGAACAAGATGTGATTAAATTCCATATGCTTCATAATGGTGATATTACTACTGAGAAATACCATGAAACTATAAAACATATGTTCATTTTGATTCCATAAGAATATAATGAAATCATGACTTCAACATTGATGATATACTTTTGGAATGATCCTTTACCTGCTTAAAATCATTAATAGATTGATTTCATGTGAGGGTTTTTATGCTCCCTGAGTTGTTTGATCCTATGAGTTTTAGTGTTTTCTGGAATCCATATTGAATAGATTAGAGCCTTCATGGACTCATATGGAATCCAATGTAATTTTTTATACTTGATCTTGTTCCTTGTGATGAGTTGTTTTTTCCATACATTGGACGTATTGTTTCACACTGTTACTTGAACCTTCTTTATAATCTAGTATTCAGTTGATTATTTATAAAATACACATCATTTCAAGGATTATAGCTCTCTTCTATTATTTTTACTCTTCAAAAGATATATGGAATTTAAATAATAACTTATGAATCATTAAATATAGAATGTTGGGGGATTTTGAGGATGTTTTTCTATCATTTTTTAATTTGAATTAGATAGATGGGTTTTTGTGGATGATTCGATTTTTTATGCCTCTAGTTTTCTAATTTTCACTATCTACCTTATTTCAACTTGGAAAAATCGATCACAAAATTCACATTGGGGATGGTTAATTATGTATTCGAGATGAATTGGAATTTACCTAGAATATGATTGTTTAATCTATGTATGGAAACTCCTCTTTTGAGGTTCTCCTATGGTAGGATGAGACATTAGTTGGATTTAATAAGGATAAATTGATGTTTTACTATTGTTCAATCTCAAGAAAGTGAATATTATACTCAATATTTTGGGTGAAACATTCACGTTATTATTCATGTTTCAAAAAATGTGGGTTCATTGATTCATTTTTTGGTGGTTTAAGATCACTACACCTCATGTGTAAAGATTACCTTTTTATTTCTTAAATAATGTTTTGAAGGTATGGGAATGGTGAAAATCCCATATCTTGTTCTATTAAAAAATTTATTTAAAAATTTATTTCAAATAAATTAATTGAAATAAATCTAAAAATTCATTTATCAATTCCAAAAAAACACTTTTCCATCACTAATTTATTTCTCCCAATTAAAAAGATTTGTTTTTTAAAATGATTTCAAAATAAAGGATACTTGAAAAAAATAACAAAGGGGGAAACAAGTGTCAATGGGTGACTTGGAAATATGGTTGGAGGCCATATTCTAATCACACCATATTCATGGAGTGTTTTTCAGAACCATGTCCCTGGTTCCATGTGGCTTTAGAGGTCCTACAATCTCAGTGAGACCATTGGAACAACTCCCAATTTTCATCCCCAAACTTATCACGACCCACTAGAACCATAAAATCTATAAAAAACACAATATCACAAGGTATCCCATGGTTTTGAACCAAATGTGATGGCTAGACACTTCTCCATACCGAAACCCATAGTTCTGATTGTCCTAATCCATCCACCATAATGTACAAAATATCAACTGGTACACTGAAATCTAGTTCCTTTAAGGAACCTATGATCCAATAAATATTTTTCATTAACCAACACTGGAAGACCCAAAATCGATCACCCAAGATGTCCCTCGACAATACCATAGGGGCATTTACAATCCTCCTGGGCTAGCTCAAATCACAATGGACATCAATATGAAAAAAGGTAATTATTCAACCATGTATAAAAAAAATTAAACAGGTCAACCAAAAAATAAACAAATAGAACAACTAAATAACATCAATACATGAACTGGAAATATAAAAAAGACAGAAAAATTCCCCAGACAAACCTTATGGACAATAGATCATCATGTGAAACCTAGGGTCACTCACAGATCCCAATATCCAACATCACCCATTATGACCGAACCCAAGCTTGTACATACACAAGAATCTTAAAAATGAAAAATTGTATAGGTGGTTGTATTAAAACTGAGTAGGCATGCCTGAAAAATATATTATCAATGTATTTATTCAAAATAAAATATCCATAAATTTCATATTTGGAATAAAATACGTAAAAATATATTTTTCGTACATTTTCTCATTAAAAAATTACATTACATTACAATTTTTATCTTAAACAGGTTTTCATCCAATTTGGGAGATTTAAAATTTAATTAAAGAGGGAAAGGGAAGAAGAGATACTTTTTAATTGAAAAAATTAAAATGGTGTAAAACATTATTAATATATTTTAAAAAAATAGTTCAGACCCAACTAATCACTTTTTTACTAAATGGGTTACACCAAACAAGAGAGAAGAAAAAATGATCACATTGCATTGACAATATAAAAGCACACATCAGAGTAAACAAACAAATATTGAGCTTAATGTATATGCCACAGAAAAATGGATGGCATAATAACCAAGTATAAATTTGGATATCAGTAGGAAATCAAGAAAACAATAAAACCCGACTCATCCCATATGCATGCCTCTTCCAATGAAATCAATCTTCCCACACATTTTGTCTTACCCTACATAGCCTAACCGAGGGGGAAATCCGAATGAAAATTAAGGGCCATAATAACCGAATCTATTCATTTCATGACATAAAGTACTACATCAATTGTTCCATAAAAAACTACTATCTATTCTTTGTTCCCATGTTACAACTATAGATATGGTGTTCAAACAAAAGAAAACAAGTAATAAATCAAGCATATAATTATATAAAATATAAGAACATGCACAATCATAGACTCTCGAATCATCTAAAAGAAAAATCCCTTTCATTTAGACCATTCATCAAAAATGTATTCTCACCAGAAGGACCTCTCATACCATTCCACACCACCAAGTTAGGTGGACTATTCAAGGAGAGTATTCAAAGGAGAACCACCTATGAATGTTCCAAACCGACCTCAATAACACTTTGATTAATAAACCATTTCTAAATAACCAATCTGGACTATTCAAGAAGAGTTTAACACCCATTTTAAAAATCCATAACTATTTAGAAATCCATTTGTGAAACTAAATTAAATTTACAAACCAAAACAGAACTATATAAAAAATAAATCACTTAAAGAGGCCATCCTGGAAATTTATCAAACACATGGTAAGGGAAGTTAAATAAAACAATTTCACATTATCCATAATAATTATTATTGAAATTTCAATAACAATCAACTTTTAAAAGTGTTTTTTCTTTTTAATTAACATACACACAAGGTGTGTTAATCATTAAATCAATTATTCTTAAATTTAATTTCCATGTACAAGGGGAATCCTTCATAAAATTCATGACACTTCGACAAGATCAACATGAATCAACTTCATGATGGATCAAGGAAGAAATAACTACTAAGAAATCCATAATATGAAAACCTCCAATTTAATCCAAATGAAATAACATCCCTATACCTAAATGACCATGGGTTAAGTAAAACTCAATATAAAATTATAGATGAATTAATAGGAGGAATTTAAGTGGTAACTACCATGAATAATCACCCCAAAAATGACAAAATCCACTGGAAATCACCCTTGGATGAGGAGGGGAAGATTATAGAAGAATGGAGGAAACCCATTGGAACTGAACGATCCATATGGGGAGGAATATGGTGGTTTTTAGTAAAAATTAAAATCGGGTAGAAATTTCATTTCACATTATAAGGACATGTGGACATTACACACAGAGTTAGGAAGCACGATTTTCCAAACAGTGTTCCAACTGTGTGACCCTATACAATACACAATAGAAATACACATGGTTTGGATTCACATTTTTAGAATGAATGATACAATCATGTGAAAAGGATATATTTAAAATAAAAAAACCATGCACACACCTTCTACACTATATAGACTGACTATTCTTAGGTCGTACACCCCTAACTAGAGACACCTATGACGTACATGATTTCTTAAAGGGTCTACACTGTTTGGATAAAATCATGATGAAGTTATGAAACAGAAACCATGAAATCTCAAAAATAATTGAAAAGAGACACAACATCAGAATTCTTCATGATTACCCCTTAATTGGGAACCTAAATTGTGCAACAAATGAAAATCATCCCAAAATTTAAAAATTTGATTTGAAAATAATGAATCTCAAGAGAGAAGAGAACAAATAAAACTTGAAAAAATTAATTGAAGAAAATAAAAAAGGGATGGAAATATACTTTATATCCATCATCATACACAACTATGAATGGTTCTAATTGATGACCTCCTAACATCTATTGATGAGGCATTCATCTATCGTACACTTGAACGATGATTCTGTTCACCATTTGATAGAAGTAAAGATGGTTTTAAGTAATTTTCTAGTTCAAAAAAAAACTGAGTACATTGAAGATAGTATTTAGTATTATATCATTCTATTTTAATAAAAATTTAAGGATTTGTAAGATAAAATAATATAAATATTCCCTTTTAAGAACATTTCTTCTTATTCAGGTAGCCTCCTTATGTTTGCAGTAAATAATTCCATGATTGTATTGCATCCCGACATAGATCATAAAGTATAAGTTGATGGATATTAGGATGTGATATGGGTAGGTAATTGTAGATAAAAGGTGGTTTTTATGGTGTTAAATATAAAGAATAGTGGTTCACTTTTATAAGGGAGGTGAGTCGCCCAATTGTACTTTTTTGAAATGGTTCAATCATACAAAAATTTTATTTGATGAAATAATCTTAAAAATAGTCCATTAACAATATGCGAATAGATATGGTTAAACTATGTCCATACAATATTTTTTTCATGTTATTAGGTAATTTTTAACTCTTATATTCTTAGTTTAACCCTTAGAAAATCCATTTTTACCGCAACTACAATAACTAATTTTTACTGCTTTCACTATTCATTTTCATCAAAATTTAAGATGACCTAATCATAAATTAAAATTTATTATGATAGAATGTATGGAATCCATTTTTATAACTTCAATTCATATATCTGATAAAATTTAATTTAAAATTATTCACATATATGGAATGAAATAGTGTTTGTTTTAAGGCGAAAATTATAACAAGTTTAAAATGTTTTCATTTTGAAAATTCATTATGAAAATTATCCCAAATAATTAACTTAGATTTATTTATTTATAAATTAAATGATTTTTTTTAAATTTGATTCTAAATTTAATTTATAATTATAAAATATTTGATGAAAACTATTATTTTCAAATAAAAATCTTTATTTTTCAATATTCATAAAAAATGAAACATTTCAAAAAAATAAATACACATAATTAACAATAAAATAATTTTGATATTAAAATTTAAAAGTTTAATTTTATTTTTTCATATAAATTTTATAAAAGTGGGAAAAAATTATTTTAATGTATGTTTATTAAGAATTATTAATCCATATTTTAGAAGAAATATCACTTTTCAGGAGAAATTTCATTTTCTTTTTATTGAAACATATTTTATTTTCAATCGATAAATAAATAAAAAACATATTTAAAATAGTTATTTTAATATGAAATTTAATCATATTCATACCATCCATTGCAATTATTATGATATAAGTTTCAAATTAGATAATAATAATAATAGAATGTTTTTTGGTAAAACTCTGTCTTGCGTGTAATGCAAGACATCAAAAAAATATTTATTTAATGTGACACATGTTAAATCATTGATTTTTTAAATATAAGATATTTAATACAATGTTTTTATTTTGTGGATTTATGGTTATATATTCTCTCTACTATAAATAACTGTTATACTCAAATTTTATTGTTCATCTATGTAATAAAGGGTTTGACATTTTAATTTTTTTTTTCTGAAAACTCACATCATGAACTGTGTTTATAAAAAACAATTATTAATAGTGAAATGGAATAAAAATTTTTGATATGGAATAAAAAAATTAGGCTTCTAAGTATGAGAACATACATGCAAAATGAATACATGGAATTAAAAAAATCATAAATAATTATAGAAATTAATTGAGGTCATTGATCATAAGAAAGCGAATTATTAATTTAATTTTAAGGCCCTCAAAACCATAATTATGTAATGTTTTAAAATACAATATGATACATTGTATGTGATGGTAATATTATAAATTTTTCATTTCATGAGAATTTTCCCATTGTTGTGAAACTCAATAACTATAAAATAATATATGGAAATCTAATTTCTTGATATATTCCAATTTTATATGCATAATCTGATCCTTTCATAATCATGTGATTAATTTACCGTTAAACACTTAATCCATGAAATATATATCCAAAAACGATTTTTTTACATGAATTACTAAAATTAAATTTCAACATATAATGTGTTACATTAAATAGTAACAACTTATCCCTCTAGTATTTAATAAACATTAATGGTTATAAACAACATAAAATTTTCATAAATGTTGATTTAGTGAAATAACAAATTAATATTTAAAAACTCAACAAATAAATTCAATCATAAAACATTTCATAAATGGTTAAAATAATGAACCTTAAAAAATATTATGCTTCCAATATTAAAAATAAGGTCATTAAATTTCTAAAAAGAACTCATCAATAAGCCACTGAACAACATGAAGTAGCTCTAAACTATCACATTCCAATCATTTGAAAAATTAAACATATATTGTTTTAAAACATGGTAAAAACCTGAATGACCATAAAACAATATTGAAAACAAGCATTCCACATTATTCCTTATGTAAAAAAATGAATATTGTATACATTCTATAAATCCAAATATATTGTTAACCCCATCAATTATATCATAAATAACAATGACCAAAAATCATTATTCATTTCATAGGCAGTTATCACTAAAAATTTTAACTAATAAATAAAAACATCAATATATCTCAATATCATTCTTCAAACATTAGGATAATATTAAGGGTTATCCTTCCCCCAATCATATATTTTTTACGATGTTCTTATTTTCACTAAATCGGTTTTCATTGCATTAAATATTGGTCAACATAAGATTTAAAATCCAAAAAAATTTATTTCAATACACATGAATTTCATAATTCGTAATACTATTATATCATTGATTAATTATTCAGATTATATAATTATTGAATCCAAATACAATAAAACTAATTATTCCACTTCATATATGAGAAGTATATAATAATTTCCTTGATCGTTTAGTTTTTTCCAAGGTATATTCTATTGATTTTTTTGAATTCATTTTCATAGTGGCACATTCCAATACTGTTGAAGAAATATATATTGTAAAAACCTTTCCAACCCCTAAAATAATTAACACGAAGTCATTTTTATCAACAATTGTAGACAAATCATTTTCCTTTTAGGCATTTACAATTATCATTCCTTTCAAAAGAATCACATGCTAAAAAATAATTGTTTCATTTCTTACAAGTATCTATAGTTTTCCCTTCATCCACTTCTTCTTTTACATCCCATTAAAAATATTAGAATTGGATAATTCTTTATTTTTCATGATATCACGTGATATTGTGTTCTCATATTAATAAAATTATTCGAATAGTAGTAACCGTATATAGAGTTTTTAAGCCCATAATATGAACGTTTAATATTTATCTTTTGACTATTTGAGTGCTCTATAGTGTTCCTTGATAACATGGTAAAGTCGACTTAATTCTTAGAAATTCCTTCCACTTATTTCTATCATATAAATAAGAATGGTATTTCCATATCCACTAATTTCACATAATGAAAATATTCTTCAATAACTATTACCTTGACTAAATATAATTCGATGTTTTTAAATATTACATATATATAGTGTTTTGAATTAGTAACTTCCATTGATCTACATATCCTGAGAGACAGCAAAATTACAAAAAAAACGCCATCAATTTAATTACTCAATGTAGAGATTATTATCTTTTATAAAGAAATTATCCATTTTTTATCTAAAAAAGGATTTTTAGTTTAATTGAGTGATGGAGGTTTCCAACACATGAAGTTGTATATCATTGTTACACCAAATTGGGGATCAATAAGCTACATTATATAGAAAGGTTTTTACACATAACCTAATTTAGCTACCCTAATATGGTTATAATTTGATCAGTTATAGAAATATATCTAACTCCATCTTTATTATCATTCTAAAGAGTAAAATCCCTACATAGAGTTCATGAATTCATATAGTTCGCAATCCTTGTGTATGGAACTATTTTTAACAATTTAATACTCTTTATTAGATAATAAAATAATGAAAAATAATGTATAATTCAAATTTTGGAGATAAAAATGACATAAATTGAAGGTCTAATTCATATCCAATCTCATAATCATAAACATGGTTTCATAGGAGACATCCCTTTTTCAAATACTTCATAATGGTTTATAATGTAAATTTCAATTATCATATATATATATACCCAATGAGTGTAAAACCATATTTATAGTAATGAATGTCTTCTTACACTATGTAACAATTAGGTTAAAACCATTGCTCAATTTTCAGATTAATTTCCCACATATATCTCGATTACAGAACGATTTCAAGATGTAGAATCCATAAAGGGATGTATTTTCGATGAATAATCATTTAATATATTCCTTTAAAAAACTTTTAGAAGCTCATCTATACTTATCCTCAATTTATATCATAGAGTTGTGTTCCCTAATCTATGTTTTCATGAATCTAGTTCCCGATGATTCTACTAAAATTCCAATGATACCAACTATAGTGACCCTACCCCATTATATTATACATGATTTCTAATTTAACACATTATCATTCGATACAAGAAATCACATCCCATAGGAATGAATTGTTTAGTAGTCTTGGTAAATGAGATATGTATTATAATTACAAATATATTTGAAAACATAAAATATGTAAAATTATTTTCTTTAGAAATCCATTATTCCCCTTAGATTATACCACTATAAAAAATCATAAAATACTTCCTAGTGTATTGTAAAAAATAAAAATTAAGAAAGTGGGGAGCTCAAATTCCCAGTAATGGTAAAAATACAATATAAGATATGAATAAATAAGTCATAATCAATATATAATAGAATATAATTAAAATAAATGAAAATTAATCAATAACCAAAGAATAATATGGATTGAAAATAATATGATAAAAATATTAAATTTTAATGATCTAATAAACTTGAAGCATGAGAATTTAAATTCTGAATAATGAAATTATACAATGGGATATCAATAACTAAATTCATAATGATAGACTTTGTTATGATGGTCATCTAAAACATACCATCAAGGACTCATTGAATGAAATGAGATATCACTAAGGATCCATACTAGGAAATATAGAACCATAAACGATTCATGATAATACATATATTTAAATGGGTAATGCCTCAACCAAAACCATATATAGTTTTTCTCATGAGACCTACTAATGCATCAAGGGGTTATAATAGGTCATTCCTATAATATAAAAATTCCATTTTATTCATCATATGGATGTTGTGAAACATAATGTACATAATCATTTGTACTTAAAAGAAATTATAATATATTAAATTTTAATACTTACTTCAATAAATAACCATAATCATAATTTTTTTGAGAAAAATTGAGCATGGTAATAAAAATATACTTCCCCAGTGAAACTAAACCAAAATCATCCTATAAAATATATTAAATGATATCAATACAAAATACCCCGGTTGGATCATAATTATAATAATTATTTATGTAATTTATGAACAAAATTACCATAAATTTATGTCTAAAAACATTTTCTTGAAATATATCATTTAATTTTTAAGAATTACTTTTTTAAAAATTTATTTCTTTTGAGAGAATTATGATATCTTGGACATGGTATCCAATCAAAAGTTCCCCAAGCCCAGTTGGTCACAAGGCATCTAGCGCATATCCCTCTAACACAAGAGGTTGTCTAATAATAATTATGGATTAGGTGTTGTAGTGGGTAGACTCTACCCTCTTTACTTGAGTATACATAGACGAATATCAGAACATACCTATAGAGGATGATGATAAAAAAATAGACAAATCAAAACTAAATAGGTTGTTAATATAAAACAATCTAGTAGTGTCTCATATACAATCCTAATAATGTAACTTTTCGTATGTTTATAAAATAGACAGAATAGGTACACTATAATATGTTACAACACTTTTATCAATATACTAATAAAATAGATTTAGTATATCAAAATAGCATTGTGAGCCTCGGCTTGATCTTATGATCCCCTTCACCCACGTTACAATCAACAACATATGTTGAGCCATTTTCCCCTATCCATACATGAAACCATATAATCTATTTAGGTCCCCTAATTGTTTCCCAGATAGTGGTTAAGATAACATCCCAATAAGAAATCACGCAAAGGTATATAAAATCCATGTTATGCAATGAAATAAGCTAAAAATTGTGTAGGCATAATAGGTAAGAAATAAACAATTGTTATTATGTCCATAGAATATCTACTTTTAAGAATTTGGTGATATCTACCATCTAAAGGCTTCCTTCTAAACTAGTGTTAAATACTATATAAGGAAGCTATAAGAAATTTATAATTAAACAACATGACCATGTCATTTATCCCATCATGTCATACAATCTTGACCTTTCTGTATATTATAATATTAAAAACATTCATGGAGAATCCTTATAATCGACTGTATCAACTTTCCACAGATGTTCTATATGTAAAAGAGCCACACTAACAAGGGTTGGATCAATTGTGTTAGGAAAAAAGGCATTCTCATCGAGTTCTAGGGGAATCTCAGTGGAAACTCAATTAGGCACTAGTTGGTATACTAGGTACATGTCGTTCTAGAATCATTCAATATAATTTCAACCATATCGGATTCAAGTGTTAAAAAATCCCCTGAAATCCAACATAATCCAGACAATGTTGTGAATATTAAATATATTTCATCCATTATTGTGTTCAATATCAATGGAGAGTCATCCATAGAATCTATATAATCATTTACCCATTTTATATTATTTAACATTCAGTATAATTTTAGTCTACACACTCATATATAAACATTTACATTCAACTCATACAATTGTTATACCCACTAAATATTCAAACATTAAACCATTTACACCACATGAGTATACCCTCTCATGTATCCCAACATATTTTGAAAATATCTAATGGGTATACCCACCCATTATTCCTAATTCAAAACATGGAACATAATGAGTATGCCCACTCATCTATCAACACATCACATCTAAATAAAACCCAAGAATTTACCAACTCATTGATCGCATATTCCTTGAAATGAATTAATCTATGTTAAGTACAAAATATCCCATTTGATCAATTCAAAAAAAGACTAATTTAATTTAAACATGTTTAAACAATGTAAAGGACACACTCCATATTTTAATCACCACATTCAATTAATTTAATTTATTAAAATCTTAATATATAAAGGACACATCAATACACACCCATTGGGATGTTTATCAGGGCATAACCATTGTGAAATAATATATTTAATTCATGGTTGTCCTTTTATTTGGAATCAACCACCATTAATTCTTAACAGAATCTAATGGAATCAGAAATAAGTAAATAAGAATTTAAACTAATTAAACCATCTAATTTTGTGGTTGGATTTGAATCTCCTCCTTGTGGAATAATGATAGGTAGCCTAATAAATCACCAAAACATAATGATGTTTAATAGAAAACCTACCTTAGCTCAGTAGTGGAGTTCTCATCCAGTATCGTCTCCTAATTCAACTCAGATTGGGAGTAATATAATAATTGAAAAATTATGAGATATTTGGGAATATGATCCTAAATCCAAATAGAACATTCAATATTAAAAATAATCAAGAATTGATAAGAAGGAATTTAGATTTAATTGATGTGGATCTGATGAGATAAACTATGCTTGAATCAAGGATCAGACAGGGGTTCGATCACAAATCCAATACTAGTTTTAAGTTGAAGCTTTGAAGAGCTTCCATTATTGTCTATTGAAACAAAACATTAATTAGGTTTAAAATGGAAATAACTTATAATTCAAAAATTACCAAAATACTCAAAATAGAGGGGATTCGTTGTTTAGGTGCACATTTTTTAATCCCTTGCACCAACCATCAATATCCTTATACAGGATAAGGGGAACCCAGACAGTATCCCGACATGGTTTACAAACTGTGATGACACTGTGTGGAAGCCCATTTCCAATATCTTAAAAATTAGCAGACCCAACTGCGTGACTATGTGACTCCTCTCACAAGGTTTATAAAAACATGTAGCATATATGGACCCAATTTCTAACCCTATGATAGTTTTTGAAACCATACATCCTACCCCGCAAAATTTATACTAATCATGTTCTTGGCCCAAAACACCATTAACATAGGTTATTTTCTCTGAAAAAGGACTAGAAATCCCCAAAACACCTATGATGTAATTCCCACATGTCATAGAGAATAGAGAAAAACAATTTAATGTTTATAATCCACTAAAGAGGCTGACATGGGTCATTTCACATGAGGACAATGAAATTTTTTTCAATCAATAAATTTAATTAACCTAATCTAATAGTTTTTTATATTTTATATTATGTTTTAAAATGTTATTTTTTTTGAAAAATTTGGAATTAAAATAATAAAATGAATATTTTAAATCTAAATGTATATGAATATGAAGACATATTTGAGATTAGAAAGAAAGGTCTTAGTCTAGGATTTAATAACACAGGTTCATTAATTATTTATTTTTTGTTTAAATAATATTTTATAATTTGTTTAATGAATCCTCATTAAATAATTCAATTCCATTGATTTATTTAGTGTTTTATAGTATAATGATAGCGCCACAACAAACCACACATCCTCCAATAGTCAAATATGACACCATATCAACCAAGAATGCAATTCCTAAAATACCTGGCTCCATTGAATTTCGTTTCAACCAATCATAATACCCCGAATCCACCATATTAAGGGTTTTTCTGAGAGAAGGGTGGGAAAATAATTATTCAATGAAAATAAATGTAATTTAATATAACTCAGTGGAGTATAACTGATGAACATGTGAAATACTCTACAATCCACCATCAATAGAATAAAAACATGTTTAATTGATGTGAAATAATAAAGAACACTATGAAACATACCCTATGAAAAAACCTTGGGTTAGTCACATTCTATTGAAAAGACATAAACATATCATGGTGGAATATAGAAGATATAAATACAGAGATTGATATTGGAATAGAAAAATCCATTGAAGTAGAAATTTTAAATACTTTAATAAATATACGAATGTGTTACATGGGAAAATAAAACTAAAATAATATCCAAATGAATAAAAATCATAAATACGTAGCAAAAAAAATATTGATCCCTAGTCAAATTGATATTTTTTTCAATAAAACATTATGATTTTATTAATAGGTATTGACGTGGCCTTGTGGTGTCATAACAGGCCACTAATGACATAGAGGTCATAATGTGTCTTTAATAGCTGAAATATCCATTACAAAATATTCATAAAAAAATATTTGTCTGTTACCCCCACAAAATTGCATTACTTTAGATGGGTGTTTTCTGGAAATTTTTGTGAAAATAAGTTTTTAATTCATCCCCAAATTTTCACATTTATTGGATGCTTCTAAAGTTTTTTATTAAATGAAAATAATTTTTTTATGAGAATTGATTAAATATTCATTCAATGTATAACATCTATTATACCCTGTAATGAGTGAAAAAACTCCACAAATTTCATTCGTTAAATGTTGTTTGATTCCTCATTCAATTCTAACTAGAATCATCTTAATAAGAGATTTTCTAATCGAGTTATGCTTGAGTTACAGAGATGTGGTCCACAATCTCCAAATGAGCAAAATGTGAACCTAATTTTTTTAGGACCTCCATTTGTTCGAATCACCTCGTAGTCCAAACCAAGTTGAAGAAAACAAATTTGGTGATCACAAATAATCAAATTATTTCGATCAGTATATTTAATTGTATGATCAATATAAAAGAAATATTTTAAAATATTTTAAAATTTAAGAATTATTCATTTGTAACATTTAACCTCAATACAGGTCATAAATTCAAAATTGATGTAAATAAACTAAAAATTTTATTGATTTAATCATCAAAAAACATAAAAAAATGATTAAAATATTTTCTATATCAATTCCCCCACACATAAAACACGCATGTACTCAAGAATACAATCTCAAATGGAATTCATAGGACACAAATGTTAATAATATTTAAACTCCTATGTCACAAAATAAAGAAAACAATGTTAAATAAGACACTTAAAAACAGAAAAACATTATCAACTTAATTTATTAATTTTGAAAGAATCAATCGAATCATGTACTTTACATTTCCCCTTTTTAGAATGATGGAACTTTGCATTTAATTCATTCGTGCTTCTAAATTAATTATTATTAAACATGTAAGATTATGAATGACCTCAATTAAATCTTCCCCCTATACTCTCATGGTAAAATTAAGGTTGATTTATTATCATATCATGATAACATTATTTATATCCATATACTTACAAAAGAACTAATTTTTCTTCATTTTTAATGTACAAGTCACAAAACATCGTGAGGGATTTCATTAAAGGATCAAATGACTTTGAGACTTAAGGATGGTAGGAATGATGTTTAAAAATTTAAGGATCAATGGAAGAGAATTTTTTCTAATGTATAATTCATGATATCAAATATTTATGTTTAATGAAATTATACAATTTAATGTAACAACTTCCACTTGCCCAAAACATTTAATAAAAATGTTGTAAAAAATTTAATCATAATGAAAGATGTGATACATCATGAATTTTTCTATAATTGTTTTTACTTTTTTAAAATTTATTTTCCTTTTTCAAATGTAATTCATAGAACTAACCACAATTACACCACCAAACCACATATGATAAAAATCATCAATCTAGTAAGGGTGATTTTTTATTCTTCTAAGTCACATCAAATTGAATTTTTTATTTCATATTTTTTTTTCAATAATGGAAACATTTAAGTACTTTCAATAAATCCA